>OX387241.1:180919656-182125932 GCA_947561735.1 Cenchrus americanus | reverse complement strand
ACAGCAACTGCTTTAGAATTGGTGGGGGAATGTTGGAATTTGGTCCATGTGGCCCATTTAGTAAATTCTAAAGCATGCACGATAATAGTCCCGTATTGCCAAGACAAGGAGAGGTTGCCTTGTTTAAATATGGGAGTCTCCTATCATAGCAAAATAGATGCATGTGAGAGAAAAGGAGACTGTTGATACACGCACGCGCAGCCCGCGCATTTTCGCGTATATTATCGCGTGACTTGTGACTTGCGACGAGCGCGACGCGTACGTGTACAACGGTCATTACGGGTGCATTTTAATTTTAGTGCTGTGTCAATGACGTTTCAGTTTCGACTGCTTAATTGTGACAGATTTACTGCAATCAAATAGGCAGTTTCAGCCTGCTTGATAAAGGTGGCAGTTTCTGCTTGAATCAATTGAGCAGTTACCCGTCTGATTGATGAGAGGAATATGAAACGTTGGCTAGAGCCTATAAACACGAGGAGATGTCTTGGTGGTTGTGACACAGAGTAGACATACACTTCATCTCCCACGCGTTCGCTGTTCTGACCGCTAGCTGCTGCGCTTCGTCGACCTTCGACCTCGGCGTGCACCGGGCTTGGAGGAAGCGGGATCTCCGAAACCACTACCGCAACAATCCTGCACGGGGCGGCAATCAGGTTTTTGGGCAGCGTCACACGCGACCGCTTGGTGGATCTGCAACTACTTCTTCGACGCGTTCGTCAACTCACTGCGCAAGAACTGTGAGTAATTTCTTAATATGTGGCTTGTTCATTTGTGTTGTGTGATTGCATCATTTTTAGTCAATATGCTTTTCCTCAACATTAATCTGGATTATTCATAATTAGGCTGTTTTTTCCAACAATCCAAAAACCTGATTACGCCTATTTTTATGGTCTAGCAATGGCAAAAGCATCTGATGCCATGAAACTTGATAGGTTTGGAGGTGAAAACTTCCGTAGATGGCAGACAAGGGCCAAGTTTTGGCTCATGTCGTTGGGATTATGGTGGGTGATACACCCGATGTTTCCTCTTCCAGAGGAACAGGAAGCCCAGTTTGAGAATGCGAATAACACCGCATTGGGCTGTCTACTCACCATCCTGGCAGATCAACTCTATGATGTGTATATGAATTACACGTCGGCCACTGCTGTGTGGGATGCTTTGGAGCAAAAATATGCGGAAGCCGAAGCTAGTCGCTGGTTGTATGTGTGTGAAAAGTTCTTTGATTTCAGCATGGATAATGCTAAATCAATTGTGACTCAAGCACACGACCTCCAGCTTCTGGTTGGCGATATTGCACATTTGGGATGTGCTTTGCCTCCAAAGTTTGTTGCGGCTGCGATAGTTGCAAAACTTCCTGCAGAGTGGCGTGATTTTGCTACTTCTATAAAGCACAAAAGAGAGGAGATTTCTATGGAGGATCTCATTGCAGCTCTCGATGTCGAAGAGAAGGCAAGGGAAAAAGATGCGCAGACCAAGAACGTGCAAAGCAGTGCCAATGTTGTTCAAAAGAACAAACAATTTAACAAGAAAAAGGGTCTCAAGCAGAACGAAACTACTAGCTTCAAAAAGGAGAAAACAGAGATGAAGGATATGGAGAACCTTACCTGTTTCGTGTGCGGTAATCCTGGTCACTTTGCCAAGGATTGTAAAGACCGCAAGGACAGGACTACTGAACTTAGACAAAAGTTCACTCATGTGACCATAGGCGAGGCCTCTACTTCAGAAGGGTATGGTAATCCTTTTGTTGTCTATTCTGCATTTCATTCTATTGACTGGTGGGTCGATACTGGTGCAAATGTTCACGTGTGTTCCGATATTTCTTTGTTTTCTTCGTATCGGGCGACGGGGGCTTCCAAAGCATCCCGATGGGGAACGGATCGCGTGCTTCGTTCTTGGTGTTGGTACGGTGGATCTGAAGTTAACTTCAGGGAAAACCCTCCAATTGAAGAATGTCCAGTACGCGCCTGCCATAAACAAGAACCTGTTGAGCGGGTCTCTCCTGTGTAGGAGTGGTTATAAGCTAGTTTTCGTGTCAACTAAATTAGTTGTGTCCAGGTTTGGGACCTTTATAGGAAAAGGCTATGATAGAGGAGGCTTGTTCCGCCTAAGTACTGTTGATTCTTGTTATGAGATGAATATTAATACTGTTCTGAACAAAAATCTTGCTGATGTGTGGCATTCGAGATTCTGTCATGTTGGTTTTGATACAATTGCTAGAATGTCCAGATCTGAGTTAATTCCTAAGTGCGACATAGTCAAAAATTCTAAGTGCCAAACTTGTGTGCAAGCAAAACAACCGAGAAAACCTTTCAAAGCATTAGAGTTTGAGAAGGTTTTGGCACCTCTAGATTTAATTCACACTGATTTATGTGAGATGAATGGTGTTTTGACTAAAGGAGGAAAAAGATATTGTCTTACTTTTATTGATGATGCAACACGTTACTGCCAAGTCTACTTGCTGAAAACTAAAGATGAAGCGCTCAACTATTTTAAAATTTATAAGGCAGAGGTTGAGAACCAATTAGAAAGAAATATTAAAGGACTGAGAGATGATAGAGGAGGAGAGTATACCTCTACTGACTTTTCTAATTTCTGTTCTGAGCATGGGATCATCCATGAATTTACACCACCATATTCACCACAATCAAATGGTGTAGCTGAGAGGAAAAATCGGACGCTTTTAGATTTGGTGAATGCCTTACTACAAAGTGCCGGTATGCCTAACATGTGGTGGGGGGAAGCAATCCTAACAGTAAATTTCGTGCTCAATAGAGTGATCACGAAAAGAAGTGACATAACTCCATACGAGGCGTGGAGGGGAAGAAAACCCAATGTCAACTTTCTGAGAACATGGGGATGTCTGGCGAAAGTCAATATTCCGGAGCCAAAGAAAGAAAGCTTGGGCCAAAAACAGTCGATTGCATTTTTATAGGACATGCTCAGAATAGTCCTGCCTATAGATTTTTGACAGTTAAATCTAAAACTCCAGAGATGATAGTTGATACTATAATGGAGTCTAAGGATGCGACTTTCTTTGAAAATATCTTTCCTATGAGACATACTAGCGGTAGTTTAGAAAATGTGGATGTAGTCGTTCCAGACTTTCCTCATTGTGAACAAGTAGAGAACATACCTCTGCGAGAGGATGATGATGAGGAAGACAACAATTTAGTCATCACTCCGCGCAGGAGTAAGAGACAAAGGGTCGAGAAATCCTATGGAGATGACTTTATTGTATACCTTGTGGATGACGTGCCTAAGACTCTAGCTGATGCTTATGCATCTTCGGATGCAGAGTATTGGAAAGAGGCGGTTCGAAGTGATATGGAATCCATCATGACAAATGAGACTTGGGAATTCTTTGAACGTCCAGCTGGGTGTAAACCCATTGGATGTAAATGGATTTTCAAGAAAAAGATGAGACCAGATGGCACGATTGACAAATATAAAGCGGGGCTTGTGGCAAAAGGATTTACACAGAAAGAAGGTGAAGATTATTTTGACACATATTCACCTATGGCCAGGTTAACCACTATCAGGCTCCTCATAGCATTAGCTGCTTCCTATGGTCCGCACATTCATCGGATGGATGTAAAGACAGCCTTTTCTTAATGGAGAGTTGGAGGAAGAAATCTATATGGAGCAACCGATGGTTTTGTGGTTAAGGGTCAAGAGAGTAAAGTGTGTAGATTACTAAAATCTTTGTATGGTCCGAAACAAGCACCCAAACAATGGCACGAGAAATTTGATCGGACTTTAACATCCGTTGGTTTTGTTGCAAACGAAGCGGATAAGTGTGTTTATTATCGTCATGGTGGGGGTCAAACGGTGATCTTATGTCCGTATGTGGATGACATACTTATATTTCGGACTAATACTGCGAGTAATTGACGAGGTCAAATCATTCTTGTCCTCATGCTTTGACATGAAGGATGCGGGAGAAGCGAGATGTTATCCTAAATATTAAGTTGACAAGAAATGAGAATGGGATTATTTTAAATCAATCTCATTATGTGGAAAAAATGTTGTGTCGCTTTGGTTTTGAGAATGCCAAAGTAGCCCCTACACCCTATGATGCGAGTGTAAAATTAAGAAAAAAATCAGGGCGAAGGGTTGGACCAATTGAGATTTTCACAAATAATTGGTTCCCTCTTGTATCTTGCTGGAGCAACACGTCCCGACATCTCTTTTGCTGTGAGCAAATTAAGTCGATTTACTTCCAATCTAGGGAAGGATCACTGGGAAGCACTAGTGAGAGTGCTACGTTATCTAGTAGGAACAATCACATATGGAATTCACTATACTGGTTATCCATCTGTACTAGATGGATATAGTGATGCAAATTGGATCTCTGACGCAGACGAAATTAAAGCCACGAGTGGCTATGTGTTTACATTAGGAGGTGCTGCAATTTCATGGAGGTCATGTAAACAGACCATTTTGACACGATCAACCATGGAAGCTGAGCTTGTAGCACTTGACACGGCTACAGTTGAAGCCGAGTGGTTGAGAGAACTACTCATGGACTTGTCACTGGTAGAGAAACCAGTTCCTGCTATCCTTACATATTATGATAATCAAACAGTCTTGGCCAAGATAATGAGTACTAAGGATAACATGAAGTCCTCGAGACATGTGAAGCGGAGGCTTAAATCGTTAGAAAGCTCGAAAAACTCCGGAGTAATTCTTTGTGAATTATATTCGCAAAGGAGAAAAATCTAGCAGATCCTTTTACAAAAGGGCTTTCACGGACGCCGATATCTGTTGCAAGTATGGACATGGGACTGAGACCCATTTAGTTGCAAAGTAATGGTAAGTCACTTCCTCTGAAAGGAGATCCCTTATTTGGAAAATGAGAAAAACAAAGTTATTGTTGTAACAAGGAGTACAATTCATTTAAATTACCCTTGTTCATAATATGTACTCTTTTCTGTATGGAAGGTTGGCTATAATACCTTAATGTGTTCTAGTGTCTACCGAGAGAAAAGGTATCGTCCTACAGGATACCTATAATGAACACACCTATGTGACCTCAACTATTGGGTCGCAGTTTATGAGAGTGGGGTGCTTTCTAGCAAGCTCATGAGAAGATCGCGGAGCAAGACCTTTAAAGCTCCGTTTAGACTTGGCGTTCTGGTAGTCTAGTACTAGATAGATTTTGAAGAGAAATCTGATAGCAAAAAGCTATGAATTCAAGGCTTAGTCCATTCACAAGCTGCTGAAAGATGGATCTTGTTGATCTAGGTGTAAGTTCAACCCGTACGTAACTTGTACGGAAATTCTGGTATATAAAAGTGGTTTAGAACAGCAACTGCTTTAGAATTGGTGGGGGAATGTTGGAATTTGGTCCATGTGGCCCATTTAGTAAATTCTAAAGCATGCACGATAATAGTCCCGTATTGCCAAGACAAGGAGAGGTTGCCTTGTTTAAATATGGGAGTCTCCTATCATAGCAAAATAGATGCATGTGAGAGAAAAGGAGACTGTTGATACACGCACGCGCAGCCCGCGCATTTTCGCGTATATTATCGCGTGACTTGTGACTTGCGACGAGCGCGACGCGTACGTGTACAACTGGCTGTTACAGGTGCATTTTAATTTTTGTGCTGTGTCAATGACGTTTCAGTTTCGACTGCTTAATTGTGACTGATTTACTGCAATCAAATAGGCAGTTTCAGCCTTCTTGATAAAGGTGGCAGTTTCTGCTTGAATCAATTGAGCAGTTACCAGTCTGATTGATGAGAGGAATATGAAACGTTGGCTGGAGCCTATAAACACGAGGAGACGTCTTGGTGGCTGTGACACAGAGTAGACATACACTTCATCTCCCACGCGTTCGCTGTTCTGACCGCTAGCTGCTGCGCTTCGTCGACCTTCGACCTCGGCATGCACCGGGCTTGGAGGAAGCGGGATCTCCGAAACCACTACCGCAACAATCCTGCACGGGGCGACAATCGTGTTTTTGGCGCACTCACACGCGACCGCTTGGTGGATCCGCAACTACTTCTTCGACGCGTTCGTCAACTCACTGCGCAAGAACTGTGAGTAATTTCTTAATATGTGGCTTGTTCATTTGTGTTGTGTGATTGCATCATTTTTAGTCAATATGCTTTTCCTCAACATTAAATCCGGATTATTCATAATTAGGCTGTTTTTTCCAACAATCCAAAAACCTGATTACGCTTATTTTTATGGTCTAGCAATGGCAAAAGCATCTGATGCCATGAAACCTGATAGGTTTGGAGGTGAAAACTTCCGTAGATGGCAGACAAGGGCCAAGTTTTGGCTCATGTCGTTGGGAAGCCCAGTTTGAGAATGCGAATAACACCGCATTGGGCTGTCTACTCACCATCCTGGCAGATCAACTCTATGATGTGTATATGAATTACACGTCGGCCACTGCTGTGTGGGATGCTTTGGAGCAAAAATATGCGGAAGCCGAAGCTAGTCGCTGGTTGTATGTGTGTGAAAAGTTCTTTGATTTCAGCATGGATAATGCTAAATCAATTGTGACTCAAGCACACGACCTCCAGCTTCTGGTTGGCGATATTGCACATTTGGGATGTGCTTTGCCTCCAAAGTTTGTTGCGGCTGCGATAGTTGCAAAACTTCCTGCAGAGTGGCGTGATTTTGCTGCTTCTATAAAGCACAAAAGAGAGGAGATTTCTATGGAGGATCTCATTGCAGCTCTCGATGTCGAAGAGAAGGCAAGGGCAAAAGATGCGCAGACCAAGAACGTGAAGAGCAGTGCCAATGTTGTTCAAAAGAAGAAACAATTTAACAAGAAAAAGGGTCTCAAGCAGAACAAAACTACTAGCTTCAAAAACAAGAAAACAGAGAAGAAGGATATGGAGAACCTTACCTGTTTCGTGTGCGGTAATACTGGTCACTTTACCAAGGATTGTAAAGACCGCAAGGACAGGACTACTGAACTTAGACAAAAGTTCACTCATGTGACCATAGGTGAGGCTTCTACTTCAGAAGGGTATGGTAATCCTTTTGTTGTCTATTCTGCATTTCATTCTATTGACTGGTGGGTCAATACTGGTGCAAATGTTCACGTGTGTTCTGATATTTCTTTGTTTTCTTCGTATCAGGCAGAAGGGGCTTCCAGCGTCCTGATGGGGAACGGATCGCGTGCTTCTGTTCTTGGTGTTGGTACGATGGACCTGAAGTTAACTTCAGGGAAAACCCTCCAATTGAAGAATGTCCAGTACGCGCCTGCCATAAACAAGAACCTGTTGAGCGGGTCTCTCCTGTGTAGGAGTGGTTATAAGCTAGTTTTCGAGTCAAATAAATTAGTTGTGTCCAGGTTTGGGACCTTTATAGGAAAAGGCTATGATAGCGGAGGCTTGTTCCGCCTAAGGCTCGTTGATTCTTGTTATGAGATGAATATTAATACGTTACGAACAAAAATCTTGCGATGTGTGGCATTCGAGATTCTGTCATGTTGGTTTTGATACAATTGCTAGAATGTCCAGATCTGAGTTAATTCCTAAGTGCGACATAGTCAAAAATTCTAAGTGCCAAACTTGTGTGCAAGCAAAACAACCTCAAAAACCTTTCAAAGCATTAGAGTTTGAGAAGGTTTTGGCACCTCTAGATTTAATTCATACTGATTTATGTGAGATGAATGGGGTTTTGACTAAAGGAGGAAAAAGATATTGTCTTACTTTTATTGATGATGCAACACGTTACTGCCAAGTCTACTTGCTGAAAACTAAAGATGAAGCGCTCAACTATTTTAAAATTTATAAGGCAGAGGTTGAGAACCAATTAGAAAGAAATATTAAAAGACTGAGAGATGATAGAGGAGGAGAGTATACCTCTACTGACTTTTCTAAATTCTGTTCTGAGCATGGGATCATCCATGAATTTACACCACCATATTCACCACAATCAAATGGTGTAGCTGAGAGAAAAAATCGGACGCTTTTAGATTTGGTGAATGCCTTACTACAAAGTGCCGGTATGCCTAACATGTGGTGGGGGGAAGCAATCCTAACAGTAAATTTCGTGCTCAATAGAGTGATCACGAAAAGAAGTGACATAACTCCATACGAGGCGTGGAGGGGAAGAAAACCCAATGTCAACTTTCTGAGAACATGGGGATGTCTGGCGAAAGTCAATATTCCGGAGCCAAAGAAGAGAAAGCTTGGGCCAAAAACAGTCGATTGCATTTTTATAGGATATGCTCAGAATAGTCCCGCCTATAGATTTTTGACAGTTAAATCTGAAACTCCAGAGATGATAGTTGATACTATAATGGAGTCTAAGGATGCGACTTTCTTTGAAAATATCTTTCCTATGAGACATACTAGCGGTAGTTTAGAAAATGTGGATGTAGTCGTTCCAGACTTTCCTCATTGTGAACAAGTAGAGAACATACCTCTGCGAGAGGATGATGATGAGGAAGACAACAATTTAGTCATCACTCCGAGCGGGGAGTAAGAGACAAAGGGTCGAGAAATCCTTTGGAGATGACTTTATTGTATACCTTGTGGATGACGTGCCTAAGACTCTAGGCGATGCTTATGCATCTTCGGATGCGTAGTATTGAAAAGAGGCGGTTCGAAGTGAGATGGAATCCATCATGACAAATGAGACTTGGGAAGTCATTGAACGTCAGTGGGTGTAAACCCATTGGATGTAAATGGATTTTCAAGAAAAAGATGAGACCAGATGGCACGATTGACAAATATAAAACGAGGCTTGTGGCAAAAGGATTTACACAGAAAGAAGGTGAAGATTATTTTGACACATATTCACCTGTGGCCAGGTTAACCACTATCAGGCTCCTCATAGCATTAGCTGCTTCCTATGGTCTGCACATTCATCAAATGGATGTAAAGACAGCTTTTCTTAATGGAGAGTTGGAGGAAGAAATCTATATGGAGCAACCTGATGGTTTTGTGGTTAAGGGTCATGAGAGTAAAGTGTGTGGATTACTAAAATCTTTGTATGGTCTGAAACAAGCACCCAAATAATGGCACGAGAAATTTGATCAGACTTTAACATCTGTTGGTTTTGTTGCAAACGAAGAAGATAAGTGTGTTTATTATCGTCATGGTGGGGGTCAAACGGTGATCTTATGTCTGTATGTGGATGACATACTTATATTTGGTACTAATACTGCAGTAATTGATGAGGTCAAATCATTCTTGTCCTCATGCTTTGACATAAAGGATCTGGGAGAAGCAGATGTTATCCTAAATATTAAGTTGACAAGAAATGAGAATGGGATTATTTTAAATCAATCTCATTATGTGGAAAAAATGTTGTGTCGCTTTGGTTTTGAGAATGCCAAAGTAGCCCCTACACCCTATGATGCGAGTGTAAAATTAAGAAAAAACCAGGGCGAAGGGTTGGACCAATTGAGATTTTCACAAATAATTGGTTCCCTCTTGTATCTTGCTGGAGCAACACGTCCCGACATCTTTTGCTATGAGCAAATTAAGTCGATTTACTTCCAATCCAGGGAAGGATCACTGGGAAGCACTAGTGAGAGTGCTACGTTATCTAGTAGGAACAATCGCATATGGAATTCACTATACTGGTTATCCATCTGTACTAGAAGGATATAGTGATGCAAATTGGATCTCTGACGCAGATGAGATTAAAGCCACGAGTGGCTATGTGTTTACATTAGGAGGTGCTGCAATTTCATGGAGGTCATGTAAACAGACCATTTTGACTTGATCAACCATGGAAGCTGAGCTTGTAGCACTTGACACGGCTATAGTTGAAGCCGAGTGGTTGAGAGAACTACTCATGGACTTGCCACTGGTAGAGAAACCAGTTCCTGCTATCCTTACATATTGTGATAATCAAACAGTCTTGGCCAAGATAATGAGTACTAAGGATAACATGAAGTCCTCGAGACATGTGAAGCGGAGGCTTAAATCAGTAGAATGCTGAAAAACTCCGGAGTAATTTCGTGAATTATATTCGCAAAGTGAGAAAAATCTAGCAGATCCTTTTACAAAAGGGCTTGCACGGACGGCGATATCTGTTGCAAGTATGGACATGGGACTGAGACCCATTTAGTTGCAAAGTAATGGTAACTCACTTCCTCTGAAAGGAGATCCCTTATTTGGAAAATGAGAAAAACAAAGTTACTGTTGTAACAAGGAGTACAATTCATTTAAATTACCCATGTTTATAATATGTACTCTTTTCTGTATGGAAGGTTGGCTGTAATACCTTAATGTGTTCTAGTGTCTACCGAGAGAAAAGGTATCGTCCTACAGGATACCTATAATGAACACACCTATGTGAGCTGAACTGTTGGGTCGCGGTTATGAGAGTGGGGTGCTTTCTAGCAAGCTCATGAGAAGATCGGGGAGCAAGACCTTTAAAGCTCCGTTTAGACTTGGCGTTCGGTAGTCTAGTACTAGATAGATTTTCAAGAGAAATCGATAGCAAAAAGCTATGAATTCAAGGCTTAGTCCATTCACAAGTCGTCGAAAGATGGATCTTGTTGATCTAGGTGTAAGTTCACCCCGTACGGGACTTGTACCGAAATTCTGGTATATAAAAGTGGTTTAGAACAGCAACTGCTTTAGAATTGGTGGGGGAATGTTGGAATTTTGTCCATGTGGCCCATTTAGTAAATTCTAAAGCATGCACGATAATAGTCCCGTATTGCCAAGACAAGGAGAGGTTGTGACAACCCGCCTAGGAAAGTACCGTACTATCGCCTAAGACCGATCCACTTTGGTCATTAAGCAATAATAAAGTACCATCCTGTCGTAAGTCGCCGGGTTAACGCCCGGTAAATCACTTGAATAGCACAAGGATCGATATATGCATGAAAACTCACTCGAAGGCGAGTCCAGAGATACATCAACATTCAAATCCAAATTCGTACCCCGGAGGGTTTAATTATTACAAACCATAGTTTTTTGCCATGACAGAATAGTTCAGAGTTTTGAAAAGACAGCGGAATTTAACTAGCGGCAGCGAAGTCACCACGGGAGGCCATCCATGATACTTCAGTAGTCGTCCTCCACCCACTCCAGCTCCCAGCCGGGCGGGATCTCACCGGGCCACACATCACTGAAGGAATTACCTGGATCAACACATTATAGCAAGGCTGAGTATACTAATACTCAGCAAGTCTTACCCGTCGGTGATATCTAATTCACCAAATCTAGACCATGAAAGGCTTTTTGGCTACTGGGTTGCTTTTGCTAAAAAGTAACAAAGAGTAGGTCCTTACTTTCAAGATTTTAGCACAAGTTCTAGTTGGTTTAATCATTACTACATTAGCCAACTAGTACAAACAAGGTTGTACAATGCAATTAATCAAACATCATCTTCATCAACTTCCATCATTAGGGATCACATGACTAGTGGAGTAAGTAGTCTCGGATAACGGTGAGAGGCCGACAATCGATTGATTTAAACCTTGCAAGGTAGACCCAAACACACGGTCGGCTGCCCCCGCGAGGACAACTCCCAGGCCGTCCCCATAAATCCTCGGGTTGGGATCGAATCTTATAGTCTTTGGTGCAGGGCTATCCGGCATACCCCCGCGAGATACCCGGAGTAACCATACACCACCGGTAGCTAGCCATGAGAGCGAATCCCAAGAGTAGTAATAGTAAGATCCCTCGCCGCCTCATTATGGTACTAGGCTTACCGGCCCCATACCCGCATATGCTTGGTACGTTCAAAGACTTAACCCACATAACCACCGGACCGGAGCCCGCATCCCATGCTCTTACCACGTGAGCAATCCATTTAAGGATATAGTATGATTCCTATCTAGGAACCTATTCTCGCGAGTGAGGTCATCACCGACTTGTAACGGTCCTATAGCTTAGCAAACTATCGACCTATTATACTAGTAAGGACAAAAGGTACCTAGGGATCATGCATCTAGGGTTTCATTCAACTCCCGAACGTAAATGCACAATCATTCACGGATAATTGAATAAAGAACTTTAAAACTCGGGTTAGATGCACCGAGCTTGCCTTCGCCGCCTAGGTTAGCTTGGGCACCCTCGGTGTCGAGTACGTCCACGTACTGCAGAGAACCTTCCGCTCCGCCTTCCTCGGTTTCCGGGACAAGGGAGTAGTCTCCGTCCGGAAGATCTACACGGAATGCAATGCACTTTAGGTGATGTGATAGTTTGTTGTCCTACCCAACTCTAGTTGGTCGTATTCACCTTAACAAGCATTCATCTAAGGTTTCTATTTTAGGAAGTCATTGGTTGTACATGGGTTACTCTTTTATTTCACATTTGATTAAAGGTTTTTATTAAGTTTATCATTTCATGTGAAAGCCTCATTTCATTTTATCTTTACCAACAAGGGTGGAATTAATATTTTTATTTATGAATTAACTCCTTATCAGAGCTGATAATTAAATTTCTTTTATTTATATTAAATAATGCTTTCAAAAAGGAAAAGATTTAAGTAAGGATTTTCTTTTATTTAATTTCCCTTTAATATTAAAAGGGCATTTAAGACATTTATTAAATAATTAAGTTACCAAAAATCAAATGAGTGTTTCTTAAGCATATTAGCACCTCTCCTGGTCCATTGGACCCACATGTAAGTGTTGGATGCTAGAAAATTAAATATTGTGGAAAATAACAAAAGGCTAGTTAGGGATTCAACTTAAATGCATATAAAAATAATTAAGCATCAAAATTACCCAAACTTTCTGATGGATGCTCCCTGGTCCTAAACAAGTCTAAAAGGCTAGCATGTTCACATGGAACCTCTACTGAACTCGCCTTTATTAATTTACAAAGGAAAACATGCATTAAACAAGAATAATTATTTCCGTCAATCCTAAATTCATGATTAATTCACAAGAGGTGCCTTTTGACATCACAAGCCAGTGTGCACAAGTTGGGCTCAAGAACATGAATATATTTAACATGAAAAATCATCTATGCGGTTCCGCGAGAGAGATAGAAAAACATTTTTACAAAAAGATTTACATGATAACTTTGTGCAATCTTATTTGGCACAGCATCTAGTCATATCCTAACTCACAACATATCCAAAGCTCACTACGAGAGAAGCTATACATTTCAAGTTATGACGATTCAAGCATAACACATTTGTAATTGTTCTGCAAAACCTTTTTGAATCTAGCCACAAGTGTACATCAAGTAGGTGGGGTTTAACATCCCGAGACCTACAAAATTGGTTTGAGAATTTTTGGAATTTTACGTAAGGAATTTCTAGGAATTTTCTAAGACCTTGGAGCTGAAGCGTAATAAAACTAAGTTACTTTTCTTTGCAACCAAGCCCTTGGATTCACATCCATGCCCTCGGCGGCGGCGGGAGGGCTCGCGGCGGCGATGTGGGGCCGGGCCACGGCAACAAGCGGCACGAGGTTGCAATTGGGCTCACCACGGCTCTTTTGGCGGTGGTGGCGAGCGAGGTCGGGACGTGCTCGGCGACGGCGTCGCGGCGGTGGCCGGCGGCGGCACACGGCGGCTCGGGGCGTGGCGGTGTGGAGGGCCAAATTGACGCAGCGAGCGCGCTTGTGAGCTTGCACAGGTGCTAAGGAAGCTAGCTACGCGCTTGGACGGCGGCGGCGCGGGCGGGTGCTGCTGCGGCGGCGGCGACGATGGCGGTGGCAATGCTTGTGGCCGGCTCGGTGCGAGCGCGGGGGAGAGCGAGAGAGAGCCTTTGTACCGGCTCGGGCGGCTGCCGGGTGACGCGCGGGTGACGAGTGGAGATGCGGGCGGGTGCTACGGCGGCTCGAGGCGCGCGCGTACGGCGGCGACGCCGCGCCGGCCGGGCCGCGGTCGGTGGCGCGTGCGCGCGTGCGGCGGCGCGTGCCTCGGGGGCACCTCGGGGCCGGGGCGCATCGGGGCGCGGGCATCGGGATGGAGCGCCTTGGGCGGGCGCGGCCTCGGGAGGCGCGGCGCGGGGCCGAGGGCGTGGCGGAGGCGGGCGGCGGCGGCGCACGCGCGCGGCGTCGCGCGCGGCGCGCTACGCGTGGCGGTCTTCGCCCCGGGTGCCGGTTCAAATGGATTTTTCTCAAATTTTTCAAAACGAGCTGACCAAGTGAGGAATACCAAAGTTGTAGATCTAGGTACCGGCTACAGCTTTTACAAAGTTTGTATAGGGTTTTGTTTCCTAGATTTGAATCTATTTGAATGCCAACTTTGAATGTCGACGCAGTTACGCTTGCTTGATGAAATCTGGCTTGCAAGGCTTTTCTAGCCAATTTTCCCTCCAAATCTGAAATGCCACTCTACATGAAAGTTGTGTCCCTCAACAAGACCTACAACTTTCCCAAAGGTAGAATTTTAAGTGTTTAGGTGAATTTTGGAGAACGCGGCGAAAATTCGACGGACACTGTGGACCTTTGGATGGCAAGGGGGTTTGACCCACCCTTTGACCATGGGTTGGCCCCACAAGTGTTTTAACTATTCAGGGTCCCTTAGGGGTGTGTTAAGGGGTTTTCATGGGTGAGGGCGAGGTTGACCTAGGGTTGACTAATGCTTAGGCTAATCATGTCATTAGCGTTAATAGCGGTAATTAAAAACCTGGGGCGTCACGGCCTACCCCCTTAAAGGAATCTCGTCTAGAGATTCGACTCGACAAACGAAACGATGGGAAAAAGACTCACTTGTTTCGGGATTGGAGGAAGCCGGATACTTGGTGTTAAGATAATCCTCCGTCTCCCACGTGGCTTCTTCTTCCGTGTGATGGCTCCATTGGATCTTGTACATTCGCACGGTTTGCCTCGGTCTTTCGCTCTTTACGATCTAGTACCTTCCAAGGATGCTCGACGAGCGAGAAATCCGCTCGATCAAGCATTAGCTTACGCCAGTCTCGTTCTCGGAGCAGGGCATTCCCTTCTTCAAGCGAGTTACATGAAACACATTGTGAACCGCAACCGTTACGGCAATTGGATACGGTAGGCCACGGGTCCACATACTTCTATTATTCGTAGGGTCCAATGTAGCGCGGAGGCTAACTTTCCTTTGACTCGAACCTTTGCACACCTTTGGTGGGGGATGCTTTCAAATACACATGATCTCCCACTTCAAAGTGTCGAGGTGCGGTTCCTTATCATGGTAACTCTTTTGTCTCATCAGGCCATCTTCAAATTTTCTCTTATCACTTGTACCTTCTCTTCGGCCTCTTTAACTAACTTTCTGGTCAAAGAGTGTTCTTTCTCACGACCTACGACCAATTCGGTCGTAGGGTGAGGCATCTGCTTGTCCGTATAAAAGCATCGAGAACGGTGCCATTTTCAAAGTTGCTTTGATAGCTGTTATTGTATGAGAACTCTGCTAAGGACAAGCACTTGTCCCAACTCTTGTCAAAGTGCAAGATGCTCGCCCTCAACATGTCTCTAGAATTTGGTTTATCCTCTCCGTCTGACCATCGGTCTGTGGGTGATAACTGGAACTACGGAGTAGCTGAGTTCCCAAACACTCATGCAATGCTCCCAAAAACGAGGGCCACAAAGCGGGTCCTATCGGAGATTATAGTCCTTGGGATTCCATGTAGATGAACTATGTGGTCCACGTACAACTCTGCACTCTTGTTTACACTTGAGTAAGTGGTGTGCACGGCGCAATGAAGTGAAAGGCGATCTTGGTGAGTACGTACGATTACCCAAATAGAATCTTTCTTCCTAGGGAGTCGGGGGTAAACCCATGATAAAATCCATACTAATGTCATCCCATTTCCACATGGGTATCGACGAGAGTTGAAGTACTCTGTAGATTTCAAATGACTTGCTTTCATCTAGGTGGCAAGTAGCACTGGCCTGCATACTTGGCTACATCCACCTTCATATTAGACCACCAAAAGTTATTTGCTTTAGATCTTGGTACATCTTGGTACTGCGGGGTGAATAGAGAATTTGGATTGGTGAGCTTCATCTAGAATGATCTTCTTGATTTCTAGATCAACGGGGATCACTAGGCGTTTCCCAAACCCGAGACCACCTCTTGGGGATCATACCGGGAAACAAGTGTACTTCGGGTCTCCTTCCACTAGTTTGCACTTTGATGTTTTGGATATTCGCATCATTGCGGCGAGGCCCGCTGACAATCTGTCATAAGGGAAATTTGAGTACGCGATCAGAGCACATAAAGAATTCCATTGCGGTACCACTTCTAGGGCCGAGCTTTCTCATTTCTTCACACGGGGTTCAACGGCGGCACCAACGCTAGGTGGTTGCAATGGTCCTTGCGGCTAAGAGCATCCGCAACATTTTGCTTTGCCGAGGATGATAGTGCACTTCTAGGTCATAATCCTTGATCGGCTCAAGCCATCTTCTCTGCCTCATATTCAATTATTTGGGTAGAAGATATATTTGAGGCTCTTGTGATCGGTGAAGATATTGCAATGATTGCCCATTAGATAATGTCTCCATATCTTGAGGGCATGAACAACGACGACTAACTCAAGATCATGGGTAGGATAGTTGAGTTCATGGGGTCGAAGGGCTCGCGAAGCATAGGCAATGACTCGGCGAGTCTTGCATAAGGACACGGCCAAGGCCGTGCACGATCGTCACGAGAAGACTTCAAATGGCTTGGAGTTATCGAGTTTGAGCCTTAGCAGAGTGCAAGGATTAGATGTTACTGAGGGTGTGAAAAAGCTTTCTCACATGCTTCCTCCCTGCAATTTCCCACTCCCTTCTTGAGTAATTCGGTCATGGGTTTTGCGATTCTAGAAAAGTGAGGGGATGAATCGACGGTAATATCCCGCCAATCTAGGAAGCGCGGATTTGATGTACGGATTTGGGTGGTTTCCAATCCATTACCTCCCCGAACTTTGCTAGGATCTACGGAGATACCATCGTGGGAAATGGTGTGCCCCAAGAATTTGACACTTTTCAACGAAATTCGCATTTGGAGAATTTAGCATAAAGGCCCCGATGATCTCGCAAACGGCGAAGGACAACTCGGAGATGGTTGGCGTGTTCTTCCTCGTTTTTAGAATAGATGAGGATATCATCGATAAAGACCACGACAAACTTATCGAGCTCGAGTCCGCAGATCTCGAGTTCATGAGGTACATGAAGTAGGCGGTCACGTGGTGGTCACGAGAAGGACATGACGAAACTCGTAAAGACCATAACGAGTGGAAAAGCGGTTTTAGAGATGCTCATGGTCGAATCTTGATTTGGTGGTAGCCGGAAACCGAAGGTCGATCTTAGAAAGACATGGCACCGGCCAATTGATCAAGCAAGAACATCGATTCGGAAGTGGGTATTTGTTTTTGATGGTGGTAGGTGAGTGGACGGTAATCTACGCACATTCTCAAGCTACCATCTTTCTTTTTGACAAATAGAAGCGGGGGCAACCCCCAAGAGGAGAAGAGCTCGGGCGAATGCCAGCCACTTATCTAACAATTCTTGGAGTTGGGTTTTTAGCTCGGCTAACTCTTTGGGTGGCATGCGATAAGGTCTTTGGAAATGGGTGCGGTGCGGGTTGGAGTTCGATCACAAACTCGACATCTCATGCGAGTGGCATACCGGGCAACTCGTCGAAATACATCACGGGTACTCGCCTGTCCCGGAATCTCATCGGGGGAGGAGATAATGGTCGCATAGGCACAAGAGTCGATCACTGTCCTGGGAAGGCGGTACAAGGTAGTGTGCCCGGCCAGTAGGAGAGTGGATCTCTATGACCCTATGCGATATATCTAGAACCACCTTATGTTGATTCATCCATTCCATATACCAAAATAACATCCATGCTTCCTAAGCGATGACAATCGAGATTAGATTGAATGGCTTGAACTTCCTAGTCTTGGGGGAACTCAAAAATTACTAGCGAGACGTGATGTTTCCACCGGGTGTGGTAATTTTATAAGTAGATTTGTTGGTACTCCTCTTAGACCCAATTTTATCTAGTAGACTCTCATTTATGAAACTATGGGTGGCTCCGAATCAAATAAGACCTTGACGGGAGTGTTATTGATAGAATGTGCAGTGAGTGCGGAGCTCTCGCGGGAATGTCACTCATGGTAGTGAGATTGACTTGCCCTGGCGCACTTGCACTATCGGTTTCTTGGCGGAGTGGCGAGGGCTTGCTTCCGTCTCTGGTTCGGTGGGTTTGACTCTGATGCGCACAGGCTTGGGACACTCATTAATGTAGTGCCTGCACAGTGGCCATGATTGTAGCAACGGCGATCACCAACATCACGAGGGGTGCATTAGGCTTCGGAGCCTGGCTGTGGAGCACGGCGGGCGGGAAGTTCTGGCGGTTTGCCCTGGAATGGCTTCATCGTCCGGCGTCCGGTTGAAGATTCTTTGGGACGGGCCTGGAGGCTTCCTTCTTCACAAACGAAACTTCTTGCTTGTTCCATTTGCAGGGTGAAGCGGGACATTCTCTTGTTGTCTGAGCTTTCTTCATAGCATCTTTTTGCGAGATAGCTTTATTCACGAGCTCATGGGGATTCGCGGGTTCGAGCGGTTAGGCGCTCATACGGCTTGCCATCAGCCGTCGCGGAACCTCTCCATCTTCTTGGCATCGGTATCCACATGATGCCACCGTGCGCAGCATAAGCTATTGAATTCCCCGAGCATAGCGGTACACGGAGTCGGATCCTTGTGAAGGGCTAGCGACTCCCTCATCTTGGAGTCCATTAGACCCTTGGGGATGTGATGACTCTTGAAAACTTGCTTGAATTCTTCCCAAATCACGGCATTGGTTTTCGTTGCATGGACTTGAAATGGTCCCACCACATCAAAGCTTCCCCTTGGTGTAGAGTTGCGAGTTCGCTTTGTTCTCCTCGAGGCAGGCGGCACAAGGCGAAGGTGCCCCGCCTCTGCGGCCCGGCCCAAGCCTCGGCTTCCGGAGGGTCTTCTACTTTCGCGAAAGTTGGCGGCTTCATGGCGATGTGGGCGGGGCGTACGTGGTGACCTGGTTAGGTCCCTCATGATTGGCCCCATGTGGCGGCCCTCGGTTCATCTGGCCGGGCGATACGCGTGTGTACGGGATGCGGCGCGGCACCTCGGTTTGGGTAGCCGCCAGAAAGCCTCGGAAGTCGGGTTCATGGGCGGGGGTGGCGGCAGAGTCACCACCACTAAAAGCTCCAAAACCGTTGGGAGAGGCTGGCGTGGTTCCCACCATCTGAAAAGTGAGCGTCATTAGTGAGATAACCCAAAGCTTACTTCCAAATGATGACAAGCACAATCATGCATTACCACATCTCATTAGTAATAAATAATGAGTACAGCAACAGGCACAACATTCTCTAGCCACCAAGATTCATAGAGTCGTTTCTCTTAATATGGTTAGGACGGTGATTGCTCAATTGCACGGCACCTAATCACTTCCGAATGATCATCGTTATCCCGAACACCAAGGAAGGTGGTATACGAACGAGCACTTATTTTCTAGCAACGAAAGATGTCTGTAAGGATGCCTTGTTTTACCAATGTTCTTAGGAGATAAACAATGTAACCTTTGACGAGCGTGATCATTCGCAACGAGTTGTCCAAGGATATGACATTCGGCCTGAGAAAATTCAATTTGAACAACGCGAAATTCACTTGAAGCATACAAGCTTGAGTATTCTTATTACAACATGATAGAACATGGTTCGAAGTCATTACAACTCGATTTGAAACATCAACACAAACACACGATACAATAGTGGCTTGGCACGAGACGTCTTGTTAAGCCAACCTCCCGACATCTTGAAGACGACTCGATATGATCGACATCCTTGCTCACACTAGCAATGGCTGACCTAGTTGCCAACGGGCGCATCAGCATGCGAAGCGGGCGGGAGCGGTAAGCGGTGGTCTGCTGGCTCGTGCGGTCTAGGCCTGGGACACGGCCCTGGCACTCCTCCCGGGTGTCTGCACATGCGGGGGCCGGTCGTGCATGGGCCCGCGCGCGCACGCAGGGCGCCACACCCCGGCCGCCTCGGCCTCCTGCCTCGCTGCGCATATCGGCGGTGTTACGCGAGCGGGTCGGCCTCTCTATCTCGTGTGCGTCGGCATCCTCCTCTAGTGCATTGTTCTCCGCCTCTAGGTCCGCGATCCTGCGGGGCGGTCACCTCGCTCAAGCTCCATTGGAGACCTCTAGCACGCGGCTTTGTCGTTCTCTGCTGCACATGGGTAGCGTGAAGTTCCGCTGCGGTGTCTTCTTTGAAGGCGCTCCCAATCGCGCCTAGATGCCTCCAAGCGGCCCATTGCAATAGTGCGCGGTGTTAAAACGCGACCCACCGGAGTGTGAAAACCACGTTCGGACAACGGGCAAGTGTACGCGGTAACATCCGACGGCTGCTAGGGTCGGCAACTCCCGAGTAGATGGTCCATACGGTCCAACCAAGGCTGGGTCGTGAGGACTCACGACGACGGTCAAACGGGGAAAGAGCTACCACGGTAGGGTTGTGGTCACAAAGTACGCGTCGACGCTGCGAGGGCGGGCGGCTCACGGACTCGTGCGTGATAAATCCACGATAAATAAAACTCGGAGTCAAACCGGTCGGCGTGATGCGGGTGCGGCGACACGATAATGATCACCACACGGCGGGGAACACCAAGCGCTCAAACTCCTTCACCTGCCGTGCGTCGGCGGGGTAAGGTAGCTGCTGACGCGGGTGCTTCCCACGCCAAACGCGGAAAACCCTCCCGGTGCAACCCGTTGGTACGGATCGTACGTCGGCGTCGAGCGTGGAACAATCCATCTGTACACAATGGTAACCCATGTCAGATCTCCAAAAGAGAACGGCATGACAAATGGTGAAGTTCTGGCAGTTGTGAACAAAAATTTCATAACCAAAAATCCAGAAACCTCAAAAATTTCCCAACTTTTAAATTAATCCTTTAATACTCTTAATTGGGATTTTAAGGTTAAACAGCGACCAAAGAACAAGATGGAGGGTCCTTAACTTGGATGTGCCTAGGGGAAAAGTGAACCAACCCAACGAACTAGAATTGAGACTTGCTATACAAAGTAACTGGTTGAGGAACAAATGTTTTTAACAATTTGGTTTAATTAACCTATCACAAGGTAAACAAGTTTTTCACAAAATTTCGGCAGCATGACGGCTAGGTATGAGAGGTATTCTAGGTTATAAAAAGCACACACTAGCATCAACTTCCTTAGAGAACATATGGAAATTCGATTTTTAGATCCATTTTAGTTGTTTCGATTTTTAACATACATGCAAGACATCCTATTCGACCTCACATGGCAATCAAGCCAAAAATCGAAGTCGATCTTGGGTGTAGAGGCTTTTAATCGTCTCTCCGTATAATATCTAGTCGAGAGCTATACGGTACTCGCTTAAAAACTAACGAAGCGGTATGTACACGAGAAACGAACCTTTCATGCCGGCACGTCATGAAAAGCGTCTATACATTACGGATTCACTATAAAACGGTATCCATGCGATTAAGCGTTGCATGGACGAGCGTCCAACCTTGGACACCCTCGTTTGAATGGAGTGTATCCTTGCCTCGCATGAGCGACATGCGGAATGCACACGTATGGCTCGTGGCGACACACAACTCATAAACGGACGCGAAGATGGGATCGAGTGGAATGGATCACTCCATCAACCCTCGCAATATCAAGTGATGCGGAACGGCACACGTATAAAACACGTGGCTCCTAGTTTGGTTGTGCATGAAAATAAGTTCGACATAAAGTAATGTGCTCTAAGTTAGCAAAATAAACCATAAGTTAATTAAGCCACACAGAAAAGAACCCAAAATTCCCTCTAGGCCTCTCGGTCTAGTTTATCCTTAGCGGACCAACGTATTTTGGAAAATCAGAAAATCTTGGCATATTTTATTCAAAAATCGATAATTAGGGTTTATTAATTAATCTACGGTGCATATAAGCTGCGATGCCATTTGTGACAGCGGAAAGTACGTACTATCGCCTAAGTGCGTCCACTTTGGTCATTAGCGATAATAAAGTGCATCTGTCGTAAGTCGCCGGGTTAACGCCTGGTAAATCACTTGAATAGCACAAGGATCGATATATGCATTAAAACTCACTCGAAGGCGAGTCTAGATATACATCAACATTCAAATCCAAATTCGTACCCCGGAGGGTTTAATTATTACAAACCATAGTTTTTTGCCATGACAGAATAGTTCGAGTTTTGAAAAGACGGCGGAATTTAACTAGCGGCGGCGAAGTCACCACGGAGGCCATACATGATACTTCGGTGATGAGTCCTCCACCCACTCCGGCTCCCCGGCGGGCGGGATCTCAGGGCCACACATCACTGAGCGTACACGGATCGACACACATTATAGCAGAAATTTGGAGTATCACCCAATACTCGGCAAGTCTTAAAGTCGGTGATATCTAATTCACCAAATCTAGACCATGAAAGGCTTTTTGGCCCTGCGGGTTGCTTTTGCTAAAAAGTAACAAAGAGTAGATCCTTACTTTCAAGATTTTAGCACAAGTTCTAGTTGGTTTAATCGTGCACATTAGCCAACTAGTACAAACAAGGTTGTACAATGCAATTAATCAAACATCATCTTCATCAACTTCCATCATTAGGGATCACATGACTAGTGGAGTAAGTTGTCTCGGATAACGGTGAGGCGAGCCAATCGATTGATTTAAACCTTGCAAGGTAGACCCAAACACACGGTCGAAATTTGCCCGCGAGGACAGCTCCCAGGCGATCCCCATAAATCCTCGGGTTGGGATCGAATCTTACGGTCTTTGAGTGCGAGGCTATAAAATACATGCCACAGCAAGATCACAGAGTCACCATACACCACTTGGGTAGCTAGCAGTGAGCGAATCCCAAAGTAGTAATAGTAAGATCCCTCGTAGCCTCATTATGGTACTAGGCTAGGTCCCATACCGACATATGCTTGGTACGTTCAAAGACTTAACCCACATAACCCTTTGGACGGAGCCCAGGATCCCATGCTCTTACCACGTGAGCAATCCATTTAAGGATATAGTATGATTCCTATACAGGAACCTATTCTCGCGAGTGAGGTCATCACGCGACTTGTAACGGTCTATGGCTTAGCGACTATCGACCTATTATACTAGTAAGGACAAAAGGTACCTAGGGATCATGCATCTAGGGTTTCATTCAACTCTACGAACGTAAATGCACAATCATTCATAGATAATTGAATAAAAAAGAACTTTAAAGCCAGGTTAGATGCCGGAGCTTGCCTTCGTCGGCTAGGTTAGCTTGGGCACCCTCGGTGTCCAGTACGTCCACGTCTTTGCCGAGAGAACCTTCCCTCGCCTTCCTCGGTTTAGGGACAAGGGAGTAATCTCAGGTAGGAAGATCTACACGGAATGCAATGCACTTTAGGTGATGTGATACTTTGTTGTCCTACCCAACTCTAGTTGAGTATTCACCTTAACAAGCATTCATCTAAGGTTTCTATTTTGGGAAGTCATTGGTTGTACATGGGTTACTCTTTTATTTCACATTTGATTAAGGTTTTTATTAAGTTTTATCATTTCATGTGAAAGCCTCATTTCATTTTATCTTTACCAACAAGGGTGGAATTAATATTTTTATTTATCGATTAACTCCTTATCGGAAGTGATAATTAAATTTCTTTTATTTATATTAAAAATGCTTTCAAAAAGGAAAAAGATTTAAGTAAGGATTTTCTTTTATTTAATTTCCCTTTAATATTAAAAGGGCATTAAGACATTTATTAAATAATTAAATTACCAAAAATCAAATGAGTGTTTCTTAAGCATATTAGCACCTCTCCTGGTCCATTGGACCCACATGTAAGTGTTGGATGCTAGAAAATTAATGTTGTCAGAAAATAACAAAAGGCTAGTTAGGGATTCAACTTAAATGCATATCTCTACTCCTAAAAAGTGTGAAAGTAAGACTTTTCGATGGGTTCACCTTTCACCTGCACCTCCGCGCATTCACCTCCCGCCGCGCCTTCACCCCCTCGCGTCTCCCCCCCCCGCCTTCTCCCGCAAAACTTGATGCGTCATTGACTGCGTGTCTGCCTCTACCTCCCGCACAACCGCGCGCCTCCGCTCGCGGCCACCGCGTGCGCCCCCTCCTCGCCCTCACGCCCGCCTCCGCATGGGTCCGCCCTCCGCTCCGGGGGCCTCCCCAACCCCGCACCGCACCGCGCGCGCGCCGCGCCGCCCACCGCGCCCGCCGCGCGCGATCATCCAAATCCCGCCGCGCCCAGCCGCGAGCGGGCGATGATTAGAGGAGAGGCCGCGGCGGCGGGGAACCCCGGCCGGGAGGAGGAGGAAGCCATGAAGGCGCGGCCGCGCCGCCGGCGCCGCTCAAGAGGCGGAGGGGCCCGCGCGTCGCGGTGCTGGCGCTCGTCCTCTGCTCCCTGCTCGTCCCCTTCGCTTTCCTCCTCTTCGACCGCGCCCCCGCCGGCATGTAAGCGCTCACTCGCCCCCCCCCACCCCACCCACCCCAAACGCTCGCTCGGATCACCGCCTCCGCCGGTGGGATCCGAGCGGTTGGTTCCTCGATTGCCGTACGGCTTTTTTGTCGAGAGATTATTAACCGCTTCGTCTACTCCCTTCTTGGGCCGTTGTTGACGCCGATTGATTTGTGGGTGCCTCCATGTGCTCGTTACTGCGTTGGATTCAGGAGGTCGTTCTGCCTGTGGTCGTCGATCACGTCGTCGTGGAGCACAAGGGTCGCGGTGCCGCTGTCACAGGAGGAGGTAGACAGGTTGGTTGGCTGTTACTCTTATTGATGGCCATTCTTTTTTTTTTGGAGTAATTTTGTTTTGTTTGTTTGGAATAGCGACTTTTTTTATTGGGGGAGTGACGCAATGGTGCCTTTTCGTTATCACCTAGAAAAGACCGACCAGGACTTTTTTGAGGCATGACAGTTGCATTTTCCTTAGGGTTCACCGGAGAAGAAGATCTCCAATATAATGGTAGTGCAGGAAGCAGTCATCAGCATGCACCGGAGAAGAGGATCTCCAAAGGCAGTGCAGGGGTCGTCGATCAGCATAAGCAAATTGATAGCCACTCGACAAGTGGTGTTGCTAAACAAAAAGGTACATCACACAAGGCCAAAAGGGCAAATACCATTGCTGCTAATGCTATGCGGGCATCATTTCAGCTGTGAAATTTGTTTTCTACTCCTGATGCTCGTGGGTATTCAATCATTCACTTTCTGACGCTCACTAGAACTTCAGAGGCCAAACTAGCCTTTTCATTTCCCCCTCTTGGTTCCCTCCATTGCATGATTTATTACTTTAGAACCTAGCAGCACAAATTATTATCTGCCCTGCTTATGTTGACTCTCATATATTTGTCCATATCAGTAGTGGTATTTGATCAAAGCTGTGTTTAGTGGTTGGTATCCATCTGTTGTGGAAATGTTGTGATCCGTCTGTTTTGGATGTTTTTTCATGTCTGATGTTGTAGCCTGTAGGTATTTTGCTTTCCTTTACATTTGACTCAATAATTGCTATCCTACACACAGTTCCTTCAGCGCCAAAAGTTAACCCATCAAAGGCTGTGGCGGAATCAACTCGAGACACCGCAGTATGGACCTTAAGCATTCAAAGTTGTACTTTGTTTATTTGGAACTACTGTATCATGTCATTTCAGAATTTGCTTTTTTTATACACCTTTTGCTGTTATGATGGAAGTGTGATGTCCTATTTTGGCTATATGAAATTGTACCTTGGAAAATTGTTTTCCGTAACACAACAGGGACACTGTAATCTCTACCCCTAAAAAACGCGTAAGGGCAACGCCTCTCATGTGGTTCTGCCCCTTCGAATGGTTATGCCCCCGCGCGCTGACGGGTGGTCCCCCACCCCTTCCTTTCTCTCTCCTTCGCACTCCCTCTTCCTTTGCCTGGTGCGCAACTGCTGCCACTGCTTCGCGCCCGAGCCAGCCGCCAGGAGGGAGCCGATCTCGCGGCGGGGAGGGAGCAAGCAGGGAAGAGACACGCGGCCGCGCTCGAGGGCCGTGTCATAGTAGTCGTTGAAGTTGTCGAGGCCGAGCACGCCGTCCCCGCGTGGCAGCCGACGAAGCCGACTAATCCCGTGACGAGGACGGAGTAGCCCCAGGGCCTCTTGACGTGCGCCGACGCCCGCACCTTCTTCTCCCAGGCGGCGCGCCCGGTGGATGCGGCGGGCGAGGGGGGAGGTGTGGAGCGAGCGGCGTGGGGGTCTCGGCCACCGCGCGCGGGCGGGCGCGGAGGAGGAAGGCGAGGAGGAGCGAGAGGCGGCTTCGCCCGCCGCGCCCCGACCTTTGCCAAGGCTGCCCCCGGGTGGGGACCGCGGGGAGGCAGCGGCGCACAGCGGCTTCGTTGGAGCAGAAGCTGCGGCGCGGAGGAGGCCGCCGGCGGGGAGAAGATGGGGAAGCTGGAGACCGGCGGGGAGAAGATGGGGGTGACGCTGGAGGGCCGCCTCCATGGCAGCTCGCGAGCTCCGCGCGGGTTGCGCCGGCCGGCGAGCTTTTGACCGAGCCGCCTCCGTGGCCGCCGCATAGCTATGCGTGGGCCGCCTCCATGGCCGCCGAGGAGCTCCGCGCGGGCGCGAGGGAAGCCGGGGGGGAGGTGGGAGGAAGCAGGCGCAAGCGGAGAGGGCGGTGGCGATGTGGGCGGCGGGCGCGGCGGCGACGAGGGGAGGCGCGGCGTGGGGTGATCGGTGCGAGGCGGAGGCCGGAGGGGGATCGGGGTGTGAATGGATAAGGAAGGGAGTAGATGCGGTGGAGAAAATAGAAGGGAGAGGATAAATAAAAAATGAGAAGGAAAAAGGAAAATAAAAGGGCGAGATATTTTGGACATTTCACCCTTTACCCAAATGTAAGAAGTCGTTTTGCCAAACGTTTTTCTAAAACGGTTTCGCATTCAACAAAGAATCTCGCTTCACCAAGCACAGCCCACAACCGAAGCCGACACGCCCACAACCACGAACTGTGCCAAACGCACCCTTAGACGGGCCCAAAGGGGTAGGGAGTGGCCAACCTGCTGCCTGCCTGGTGGGGTCGCGCTTCATCATCAAGGGGATAAGGATCGGGAACTGGATCTTGGACTTGCTTCCCCTGTTAGCCATTCGTGTCCTTCGCTTCTGCATTCCATGATGCGCGAATGCGGATTGTT
This sequence comes from Cenchrus americanus, assembly GCA_947561735.1. Lineage (NCBI taxonomy): Eukaryota > Viridiplantae > Streptophyta > Magnoliopsida > Poales > Poaceae > Cenchrus > Cenchrus americanus. The sequence continues at coordinate 182,098,905 of OX387241.1, read as the reverse complement.
ATGGTCCGTCCGCATCAATCGCTTTACATCGTGTTGCCGTTCATGATATAAATGGCTCTCGTTGCGGCAGTGTGATTTATTATGAGCTTTTTTAAGGAAACAAAGAGATTATGGGTGATTATGGCCGTTCTCTCAACTGTGCTCGACGCTAGAAACATCATGCTAGAACTTAGACCTTCATTGGAACACCCTGGTAAGTTTCACTATGAAGATAAATGTTGGGTCATATCTCAATTCATACTGATGTCTGTTTTGCATTTTAAGAGCCTGCTTCTCTAGATTTATATTATTGACCCCACATGTCATTGACTCATGTGACCCCCACATGTCATTAACTTGTAATGGTATATATTTAAATTTGGGATCTTCTAATGGTATGGATCCAACAATTCCAAATTTTAAATAAATTTACAATGATAATAAATTATTTGCTTTTATCAAAAATTTAGCCCGTAGCAACGCACGGGCATAGACCTAGTAAAAATAATTAAGCATCAAAATTACCCAAACTTTCTGGTGGATGCTCCATGGTCCTAAACATGTCTAAAAGGCTAGCATGTTCACATGGAACCTCTACTGAACTCGGTTTATTAATTTACAAAGGAAAACATGCATTAAACAAGAATAATTATTTCTGTCAATCCTAAATTCATGATTAATTCACAAGAGGTGCCTTTTGACATCACAAGCCAGTGTGCACAAGTTGGGCTCAAGAACATGAATATATTTAACATGAAAAATCATCTATGCAGTTCTGCCAGAGATAGAAAAATATTTTTACAAAAAGATTTACATGATAACTTTGTGCAATTTTTTTTGGCACAGCATCTAGTCATATCCTAACTCACAACATATCCAAAGCTCAGCTACAGAGAAGCTATACATTTCAAGTTATGACAGATTCAAGCATAACACATTTGTAATTGTTCTGCCAAAACCATTTTGAATCTAGCCACAAGTGTACATCAAGTAGGTGGGGTTTAACATCCTGAGACCTACAAAATTGGTTTGAGAATGTTTGGAATTTTCTGTGAATTTCTAGGAATTTTCTAAGACCTTGGACTGAACTGTAATAAAACTAAGTTACTTTTCTTTGCAACTAAGCCCTTGGATTCACATCCATGCCCTCGGCGGCGGCGGGAGGGCTCGCCGGCGGCGATGTGGGGCCGGGCCACGGCAACAAGCGGCACGAGGTTGCAATTGGGCTCACCACGGCTCTTTTGGCGGTGGTGGCGAGGTCGGGACGTGCTCCGGCGATGGCGCACGGCGGTGACCGGCGGCGGCGCACACGGCGGCTCGGGGCGTGGCGGTGTGGAGGCCAAATTGACGCAAACGAGCGCGCTTGTGAGCTTGCCTAGGTGCTAAGGAAGCTAGCTACGCGCTTGGACGGCGGCGAGCGCGAGCAAGGGGTGCTAGCACCGGCAGCGGCGACGATGGCGGTGGCAATGGCGCGGGCGGCTCGATGCGGCGCGCGGGGAGAGGCAGAGAGCCTTTATACCCGGCTCGGGCGGCTCCGCGGGTGACGCGTGGGTGACGGTGGAGATGCCGGCCGTGCTACGGCGGCTCGAGGCGCGCGCGCACGGCGGCGGCCGCCGCCGACGAACCGCCAATCCGTGGGCGCGCGCGCGCGAACGCGCGCGCGCGTGCCTCGGGGCACCTCGGGACGGGGCGCATCGGGGGGCGCGGGCATCGGGATGGAGTGCCTTGGGCCGGGCGCGGCCTCGGGAGGCGCGGGCGCGGACGCCGGGGCGTGGCCGCGGCGGGCGGCGGCGGCGGCGCACGGGCGCGCACGACGTCGCGCTTGGCGCGCTCCGGCCGTGGCCGGTCTTTGCCGGTGCCCGGTTCAAATGGATTTTTCTCAAATTTTTCAAACGAACTAGACCAAGTGATGAATACCAAAGTTGTAGATCTAGGTACCGGCTACAACTTTTACAAAGGTCGTATAGGGTTTTGTTTCCTAGATTTGAATCTATTTGAATGCCAACTTTGAATGTCGATGATGATTCGGCAACGAAAAATCGGCTTGCAAGGGCTTTTTCACAATTTTCCCCTCCAAATCTGAAATGCCACTCTACATGAAAGTTGTGCCCCTCAACAAGACCTACAACTTTCCCAAAGGTAGAATTTTAAGTGTTTAGGTGAATTTTGGAGAACGCGGCGAAAATTCCGGCAGACACCTGTGGACACTGGATGGCAAGGGGGTTTGACCCACCCTTTGACCATGGGTTGGCCCCACAAGTGTTTTAACTATTCACTAGGGTCACTAGGGGTGTGTTAAGGGGTTTTCATGGGTGAGGGCCCAGGTTGACCTAGGGTTGACTAATTAACCGGCTAATCATGTCATTAGCGTTAATGACGGTAATTAAAAACCTAGGGCGTCACAGAGGTTGCCTTGTTTAAATATGGGAGTCTCCTATCATAGCAAAATAGATGCATGTGAGAGAAAAGGAGACTGTTGATACACGCACGCGCAGCCCGCGCATTTTCGCGTATATTATCGCGTGACTTGTGACTTGCGACGAGCGCGACACGTACGTGTACAACTGGCTGTTACAGGTGCATTTTAATTTTTGTGCTGTGTCAATGACGTTTCAGTTTCGGCTGCTTAATTGTGACAGATTTACTGCAATCAAATAGGCGTTTCACCGCTTGATAAAGGTGGCGATTTCCGCTTGAATCAATTGAGCGCTATTACCAGTCTGATTGATGAGAGGAATATGAAACGTTGGCTGGAGCCTATAAACACGAGGAGACGTCTTGGTGGCTGTGACACAGAGTAGACGTACACTTCATCTCCCACGCGTTCGCTGTTCTGACCGCTAGCTACTGCGCTTCGTCGACCTTCGACCTCGGCGTGCACCGGGCTTGGAGGAAGCGGGATCTCCGAAACCACTACCGCAACAATCCTGCATGGGGCAGCAATCAGGTTTTTGGGCAGCGTCACACGCGACCGCTTGGTGGATCTGCAACTACTTCTTCGACGCGTTCGTCAACTCACTGCGCAAGAACTGTGAGTAATTTCTTAATATGTGGCTTGTTCATTGTGTTGTGTGATTGCATCATTTTTAGTCAATATGCTTTTCCTCAACATTAAATCTGGATTATTCATAATTAGGCTGTTTTTTCCAACAATCCAAAAACCTGATTACGCCTATTTTTATGGTCTAGCAATGGCAAAAGCATCTGATGCCATGAAACCTGATAGGTTTGGAGGTGAAAACTTCCGTAGATGGCAGACAAGGGCCAAGTTTTGGCTCATGTCGTTGGGATTATGGTGGGTGATACACCCGATGTTTCCTCTTCCAGAGGAACAGGAAGCCCAGTTTGAGAATGCAAATAACACCGCATTGGGCTGTCTACTCACCATCCTGGCAGATCAACTCTATGATGTGTATATGAATTACATGTCGGCCACTGCTGTGTGGGATGCTTTGGAGCAAAAATATGCGGAAGCCGAAGCTAGTCGCTGGTTGTATGTGTGTGAAAAGTTCTTTAATTTCAGCATGGATAATGCTAAATCAATTGTGACTAAAGCACACGACCTCCAGCTTCTGGTTGGCGATATTGCACATTTGGGATGTGCTTTGCCTCCAAAGTTTGTTGCGGCTGCGATAGTTGCAAAACTTTCTGCAGAGTGGCGTGATTTTGCTACTTCTATAAAGCACAAAAGAGAGGAGATTTCTATGGAGGATCTCATTGCAGCTCTCGATGTCGAAGAGAAGGCAAGGGCAAAAGATGCGCAGACCAAGAACGTGCAGAGCAGTGCCAATGTTGTTCAAAAGAACAAACAATTTAACAAGAAAAAGGGTCTCAAGCAGAACAAAACTACTAGCTTCAAAAAGAAGAAAACAGAGAAGAAGGATATGAAGAACCTTACCTGTTTCGTGTGCGGTAATCCTGGTCACTTTGCCAAGGATTGTAAAGACCGCAAGGACAGACTACCGAACTTAGACAAAAGTTCACTCATGTGACCATAGGCGAGGCCTCTACTTCAGAAGGGTATGGTAATCCTTTTGTTGTCTATTCGCATTTCATTCTATTGACCGGTGGGTCGATACCGGTGCAAATGTTCACGTGTGTTTCGACATTTCTTTGTTTTCTTCGTATCGAGCGTGCGGGGGCTTACGGCGTCCCGATGGGGAACGGATCGCGTGCTTCGTTCTTGGTGTTGGTACGGTGGATCCGAAGTTAACTTCGTGGAAAACCCTCCAATTGAAGAATGTCCAAGACGCGCCCGCCATAAACAAGAACCCGTTGAGCGGGTCTCTCCCGTGTAGGAGTGGTTATAAGCTAGTTTTCGAGTCAAATAAATTAGTTGTGTCCAGGTTTGGGACCTTTATAGGAAAAGGCTATGATAGCCGAGGCTTGTTCCGCCTAAGTACCGTTGATTCTTGTTATGAGATGAATATTAATACGTTTCCGAACAAAAATCTTGCTGATGTGTGGCATTCGAGATTCTGTCATGTTGGTTTTGATACACTTGCTAGAATGTCCAGATCTGAGTTAATTCCTAAGTGCGACATAGTCAAAAATTCTAAGTGCCAAACTTGTGTGCAAGCAAAACAACCTCGAAAACCTTTCAAAGCATTAGAGTTTGAGAAGGTTTTGGCACCTCTAGATTTAATTCACACTGATTTATGTGAGATGAATGGTGTTTTGACTAAAGTAGGAAAAAGATATTGTCTTACTTTTATTGATGATGCAACACGTTACTGCCAAGTCTACTTGCTGAAAACTAAAGATGAAGCGCTCAACTATTTTAAAATTTATAAGGCAGAGGTTGAGAACCAATTAGAAAAAAATATTAAAAGACCGAGAGATGATAGAGGAGGAGAGTATACCTCTACTGACTTTTCTAATTTCTGTTCTGAGCATGGGATCATCCATGAATTTACACCACCATATTCACCACAATCAAATGGTGTAGCTGAGAGGAAAAATCGGACACTTTTAGATTTGGTGAATGCCTTACTACAAAGTGTCGGTATGCCTAACATGTGGTGGGGGGAAGCAATCCTAACAGTAAATTTCGTGCTCAATAGAGTGATCACAAAAAGAAGTGACATAACTCCATACGAGGCGTGGAGGGGAAGAAAACCCAATGTCAACTTTCTGAGAACATGGGGATGCCTGGCGAAAGTCAATATTCCGGAGCCAAAGAAGAGAAAGCTTGGGCCAAAAACAGTCGATTGCATTTTTATAGGATATGCTCAGAATAGTCCTGCCTATAGATTTTTGACAGCTTAAATCCGAAACTCCGGAGATGATAGTTGATACTATAATGGAGTCTAAGGATGCGACTTTCTTTGAAAATATCTTTCCGTGAGACATACTAGCGGTAGTTTAGAAAATGTGGATGTAGTCGTTCCGGACTTTCCTCATTGTGAACAAGTAGAGAACATACCTCTCGCGAGAGGATGATGATGAGGAAGACAACAATTTAGTCATCACTCCGCGCGGGAGTAAGAGACAAAGGGTCGAGAAATCCTTTGGAGATGACTTTATTGTATACCTTGTGGATGACGTGCCTAAGACTCTAGTCGATGCTTATGCATCTTCGGATGCGAGTATTGGAAAGAGGCGGTTCGAAGTGAGATGGAATCCATCATGACAAATGAGACTTGGGAAGTCATTGAACGTCCAGCTGGGTGTAAACCCATTGGATGTAAATGGATTTTCAAGAAAAAGATGAGACCAGATGGCACGATTGACAAATATAAAGCGAGGCTTGTGGCAAAAGGATTTACACAGAAAGAAGGTGAAGATTATTTTGACACATATTCACCTGTGGCCAGGTTAACCACTATTAGGCTCCTCATAGCATTAGTTGCTTCCTATGGTCTGCACATTCATCAGATGGATGTAAAGACAGCTTTTCTTAATGGAGAGTTGGAGGAAGAAATCTATATGGAGCAACCTGATGGTTTTGTGGTTAAGGGTCAAGAGAGTAAAGTGTGTAGATTACTAAAATCTTTGTATGGTCCGAAACAAGCACCCAAACAATGGCACGAGAAATTTGATCGGACTTTAACATCCGTTGGTTTTGTTGCAAACGAAGCGGATAAGTGTGTTTATTATCGTCATGGTGGGGGTCAAACGGTGATCTTATGTCTGTATGTGGATGACATACTTATATTTGGGACTAATACTGCAGTAATTGACGAGGTCAAATCATTCTTGTCCTCATGCTTTGACATGAAGGATCTGGGAAAGCAGATGTTATCCTAAATATTAAGTTGACAAGAAATGAGAATGGGATTATTTTAAATCAATCTCATTATGTGGAAAAATGTTGTGTCGCTTTGGTTTTGAGAATGCCAAAGTAGCCCCTACACCCTATGATGCGAGTGTAAAATTAAGAAAAAACCAGGGCGAAGGGTTGGACCAATTGAGATTTTCACAAATAATTGGTTCCCTCTTGTATCTTGGCCGGAGCAACACGTCCCGACATCTCTTTTGCCGTGAGCAAATTAAGTCGATTTACTTCCAATCCAGGGGAAGGATCACCGGGAAGCACTAGTGAGAGTGCTACGTTATCTAGTAGGAACAATCGCATATGGAATTCACTATACCGGTTATCCATCCGTACTAGAAGGATATAGTGATGCAAATTGGATCTCGACGCGTACGAGATTAAAGCCACGAGTGGTCGTGTGTTTACATTAGGAGGTGCTGCAATTTCATGGAGGTCATGTAAACAGACCATTTTGACGCGATCAACCATGGAAGCTAAGATTGTAGCACTTGACACGGCTACAGTTGAAGCCGAGTGGTTGAGAGAACTACTCATGGACTTGCCACTGGTAGAGAAACCAGTTCCTGCTATCCTTACATATTGTGATAATCAAACAGTCTTGGCCAAGATAATGAGTACTAAGGATAACATGAAGTTCTCGAGACATGTGAAGCGGAGGCTTAAATCGTTAGAAAGTCTGAAAAACTCCGGAGTAATTGCTCCGAATTATATTCGCAAGTGAGAAAAATCTAGCGAGATCCTTTTACAAAAGGGCTTGCACGGACGGCGATATCCGTTTCAAGTATGGACATGGGACCGAGACCCATTTAGTTGCAAAGTAATGGTAACTCACTTCCTCCGAAAGGAGATCCCTTATTTGGAAAATGAGAAAAACAAAGTTACCGTTGTAACAAGGAGTACAATTCATTTAAATTACCCATGTTCATAATATGTACTCTTTTCGTATGGAAGGTTGGCTATAATACCTTAATGTGTTCTAGTGTCTACCGAGAGAAAAGGTATCGTCCTACGGGATACCTATAATGAACACACCTATGTGAGCTCAACCGTTGGGTCGCAGTTTATGAGAGTGGGGTGCTTTCTAGCAAGCTCATGAGAAGATCGGGGAGCAAGACCTTTAAAGCTCCGTTTAGACTTGGCGTTACGGTAGTCTAGTACTAGATAGATTTTCAAGAGAAATCGATAGCAAAAAGCTATGAATTCAAGGCTTAGTCCATTCACAAGTCGCTGAAAGATGGATCTTGTTGATCTAGGTGTAAGTTCAACCCGTACGGGACTTGTACCGAAATTACGGTATATAAAAGTGGTTTAGAACAAGAATCGCTTTAGAATTGGTGGGGGAATGTTGGAATTTGGTCCATGTGGCCCATTTAGTAAATTCTAAAGCATGCACGATAATAGTCCCGTATTGCCAAGACAAGGAGAGGTTGCCTTGTTTAAATATGGGAGTCTCCTATCATAGCAAAATAGATGCATGTGAGAGAAAAGGAGACCGTTGATACACGCACGCGCGGCCCCGCGCATTTTCGCGTATATTATCGCGTGACTTGTGACTTGCGACGAGCGCGACGCGTACGTGTACAATCGGTCGTTACGGGTGCATTTTAATTTTTGTGCTGTGTCAATGACGTTTCAGTTTCGACTGCTTAATTGTGACAGATTTACTGCAATCAAATAGGCAGTTTCAGCCTGCTTGATAAAGGTGGCAGTTTCTGCTTGAATCAATTGAGCAGTTACCAGTCTGATTGATGAGAGGAATATGAAATGGTGGCTGGAGCCTATAAACACGAGGAGACGTCTTGGTGGCTGTGACACAGAGTAGACATACACTTCATCTCCCACGCGTTCGCTGTTCTGACCGCTAGCTGCTGCGCTTCATCGACCTTCGACCTCGGCGTGCACCGGGCTTGGAGGAAGCGGGATCTCCGAAACCACTACCGCAACAATCCTGCACGGGGCGGCAATCAGGTTTTTGTGCAGCGTCACACGCGACCGCTTGGTGGATCAGCAACTACTTCTTTGACGCGTTCGTCAACTCACTGCGCAAGAACTGTGAGTAATTTCTTAATATGTGGCTTGTTCATTTGTGTTGTGTGATTGCATCATTTTTAGTCAATATGCTTTTCCTCAACATTAAATCTGGATTATTCATAATTAGGCTGTTTTTTCCAACAGAGTTTTCAATTTGGTTTATTGCAATGCAGAAAACTTTTTGAATGAATTTTGCATAATAGCAGTGTCCAATTTAGGTACCTAAAAGGAAGATGATGATGGTATGTTTGCTATGTGGTCTGGCATACTTATTTGAAATATTTGTTACTTATAGTTGAATTATTATTAATTTTTAAAATTTGAGTATCATATAGAATAGTGAAATCATACTTTTGAAATGATGGAGTAATATGACTATCAATTGAAATGATAGTTCATGCATACATCTAAGAAATAAGTGTGTATGCATGGGTAGCTAGCTTGACTAAATAAAAGGACAGTGGGGAAGGTCGAACTACACAAAAACCTGTGAGTGCATGTGATTGATATACCAATCATTTTTCTTGCATATGAAAAAGATTAGCTGAAAGCCTTCTTCGCTGGAGCACGTGTGTAAAATTGAGATTATAATAAGAGTAAAACGCACTGACGGTCTTTAAACTTGTCCAGTTGTGTTACTTAGGTCTACATACTCTCAAAATGCATTTTTGACTCCCTAAACTTGGACTAGGGTGTCACTTACGTCCATATACTCTCCAACTGTAGATTTATCCCTCTGAACTTGGCTTTGGGTGTCATTTAGCTCCATGTACTTTCTAAAATATTTGTCATCTCAATTAAATTAGTAAAAACTTAATTTTACACATATATAATTTAAATATAGTAAAATAAAATGTATTTCAAATAGACATGTGTGTAGAATATTGATACAATGAATCCAGGAAGATTGATATTCTTTTACTTTAGAGCTAATATCATATAGGTGCACATGACAAGCATGTGCATTGTTTTTGAAAGATTGTTGAAATTTGAATAACTTGTGGTTGCACATTACTAAACTTAAATTAGGAATTTTAAAGATAAATTACTACTAGAAGGGGAAGCTAAAGAAGCAATGAAACAAACAAAATGCTAATGAAAATGATGAGTTGTTTTAAAACATAAAGTTCAATCTTATCATATTCCTTAATTATATTAGGGGTGACAATGCATTTCAAGTTTAGGAACCTATATGACACTTGAAGACAAGTTTAGGGGGCCACAAATGTATTTTAAGAGTATGGGGGCCTAAGTGACACGGTCGGACAAGTTTAAGGGCCGGCCATGCACTTTACTCTTAAAAGAAAATCAAAATAAAGAATATTGTAGTCCCTTATCAGGTATAAATGTGCATGCGTGCAATGACGGTTTATTCAAAAGATCACAAAAGGTGAGGCAAGATTCCATGCTAGCTCTATATGCATAGATATGTGGTTTACATGTCATCTGTATGGTCGAGAAGTTTGGATCGAGATCTAACTTCAGATTCCTGAAAATATATAGCATTCCCAAGACCAAACACAACACATAGTGCATGTGACTGATCTAAGACCATTATCTACCAAGCTTTAGTCAAGTAAGTAACTAACTATTAGTTAGAGTTGAAATAGCCCAACATGCACTTGTGCGGTTGTGTTGTATTTTATTCCTATTATTAGCACTTACACTCTTTATTTATACATTGAACTTTCAGGCACAAAATCATCACCAAATCACTCACTTCTCACAAATTATATCCTAGATACTTAAGTTCGGGTATGGACACAAGATAAAGTTGCATTGTGTTTCTTCATTGTACTTGTCTTACATGGAGATCCTACTTTGGCATGTCTGTATTCATGGATATTTATCCTTTAACCACATTTATTTTCTACTTGATGACATATAGATACATGATAAACTCTAGATAATTAGATTATTATACTTAGTTTATTTTCAATCATTTGTAATAACTCATTACTGGATTTGTTGATAGTTTGACAAATGATATTTTCTTATGATAAAAAAACTAATGTTATTATAGTATATTTAAGTGTGAATATATTGCTTGCAGAAACTTGCAGGCAACATGTTAAAGTTCATCCATTTTGCTTTAAGGCTTACTGGCAAATTGTTATATCGAGGGAAAATTATCTGATGAATCATATGTGAAGTCATATGAATGTGTGAGAGATAATGTAGCTCAAGTTGTGTGTGTCTGCATTCTGTGCAAAAATTAGTTATTTGAGAACAAAACCGAGTACAATATCCTGTGTTTCAACCCATTGTTAATGAGTATTTTCCTATATAAACAATTATATGGTAGCATAGTTAACTAGTTAGCTTTATCATAGTATAGTTACACTAGTAGGGATGTTGTCATCAATGACATTACATTAACGTCATTGAAGTCGCCAGAATGGTCACAATTAGTATTTTGTGACGATTTTATTTTGGTCACTATGGTGGCGTCACAGTTGTTCATCGGTGACGAAATTGGTTTCTCCGTCATAGATGTGTCTCCAATCTGTGACGAAATTTGTGTCGTCATGGATTTGAATTCATTCTATGACAAACGTTTTCGGTCATAGATTATACCCTGTTTTCATCATAACTTCACGTCCGCCTGGCTAACTGACGTCGCCGTTAACGCCGTTAGTGATTTTGTGACGATCTGGTTTGGTCACAGTTTTGTTTTGTTTTGGTCATAGTCTGTTGTACGCCACGCTGGCAGATGACATGGCGGTGACGTCATCAATGACGTGGCAGCTGACATCATAAATTTAGAATCGTCATAGAATACATGTTTAAATCGTCACATAATGATATTTGTCATCGTCACCTTTGATATAAAATGGTCACAAATTTGTCATTACTTTGGTCACAAATATAACATCAATTCATCACAGATTAGAAATTAGTTTCATCACAGGTACAGGATCACTTTGGTCACAAAATTGCAAATAATAATTTAATTTGAATTTGCAAATGATATATAATAGCCACACAAATCCATATACGATTGGAAATAGTATTCAAGTGTGCATACAACTGATTGGACACCAGTACACATTACATCACATAGTTTGTTGAAACGGTACCAAATATAATAAAAAGTTTCTATCACGACCAAGTTACTGAGTACCGAAAGTGAACATGCAGTTCAAAGCATAACTGCGCAGCAGCTATGTTCATGTCGATGAAGAAGCATTTCCCTGGAGGGACAAGAGCTTCTTGATGAGCAAATTTGTCTCGGCCATCTCCTTGGTGTTCTGCTCTGTAATTTTCTTGTACTCCTCTAGCTCTCTTTGTGTCCTTGCCCGCTCTTCATCAGCATCTTGAATTTTCTTCCGTAGGTCATCAAGTTCACTTATGATTAGCAAGTGAAAAACAACAATTTAATTAGGTCGTGTCATGTTAAAAAGCTAGAGATTAAAAACTAATTAATTGAGCACCTGAAGCATGCAACTTACCGTGTTATCAGGAAGTACAAGGGAAAGGAATGACATCACAGCATATACCTACAGCACAGTGCCTCCATTGGGTTAACACTTAATAGACTGAAATATGCAAAGTTGCAAACATATAAAGAGCACTTGTAAACATATTAATATTCAAACTCAAAGTTGCAGGAGTTCTGCCACTTAGAATGGTGAAACCCAGAAACAATTTGCCTTCGCCTTTAAATGCACTTAAGTTCCTACTGTCTAATTAATGAACTAACCTTAGGACAAAATCACAATTTCCAAAAATCTACACCAATCAGATGCAGTACGAGCAGAACCACAATGGATTCTTTGCTTTTGGATTTCCTCTAGGTACAACCTGGTTTTATGAGGTGAGCAACAAAGTCTAGATGAGTGAATCGAGGAACTATCTCATTTCTTCAGAAATTACTATGCAACAGGAAACATGGCTCACAGCTTTGCGGTATAACAGCTCCTGAAAAGAAAAATACGTACCACATACCACAAGCCCATGGAATGGATCATAGAAACATTGTTTACCATACCATTATTTCTTCACACCAATGTTCTTGTACCCCGTCAAGCAAATGTGAAGTCCGTCACTACACGGAATGCCAGTGAAATCTCTGACAGGGGTATATATTACCTGGCAAATTAAAAACAAGCACCTTCACAACATCGTCCTCAGACCAATCAGAACACTAATTCACACAAAAGAGACTCGTCTCTCATGAATCTTATTTAAAGAAAGTGCGGTAGTGTAGAATGCAGGTAGAGAAGCAAGACTGACCCTTTCTGCATCAACCAATTCTCCAAGTTCGAAGCTGTCTTCGACCCAATTCTCGGTGACGACCTTCTTCCCGCCCTTCTGTGTCGCGACGCATACTGGGTCATCCTGCAAGGGAAGTTGAGGTCATCACAAAATTCACCACTGCTTTTAGACCTTAGAGCTTCAAAATTTCCAAAGTGAAGATACCAACCACACTTAGTATAATGTGCAGACATGTGGTTCTAGCTGATTACTTAGTTACCAACAAATATCAAGCACCTTAAGTCAGGAAACTGCAATCTGCCCTGAGAACCACATTAGGTCACTAAACATGCACATCCTTCAGATGTGGGAGTGCTGAACCAGATGGAGCACCATTAGATTGAGACACTAAAAGACATCTAGAATATAGGGGCCGATTAATGAGTGCACCTGGATTTGTACTGCAGTAGATGAATTAATCACAGCCACTCTTGGGGCTGAAACAAGGAATGAAATGACAATGGATGGATGGCCTTTGAGGAGTTCACAGCAGTCCCATCCCATGTGATTCTTAAGCATCTCAACAAGAGACTAAATTTAGGGAAGGCTCGAGTAACAAGCAGACTATAATCAGTTATTAGAATGTCTAGATGATCGGATCCTCAACGAGACCAGTGACCAGTGATCAACCTAATCCATATCAAGTTGATCCTCAAGCACGGAATTCCATCAGCTTAGTCTAATCGAATAAACATGAGACTAAATCTAGGGAAGGCTCGAGTCTTAAGGAAATTAATCCAAAGCAGTTAAACAAGCAAAAGGGGGTCTGACAGTCTTACCAGCACGAAATCGTTGTTGCAGCCGGGGATCTTTGGGCACTCGTCGTCCTGGTGGATGATGTCCCCGGCGGCGGCGACGCCCGCGAGCGCCGCCGGCAGGAGTAGAACCGCCGGCGAGCTGCAGGCCATGGCGAGAGGGGATTGGATTTGGTTGGATTGCGCACGGCGGGGATCGATGTAGCCGCGGCCTCGCTTTTTCCTCCGCTTTTCGTCGTCTGCTTCACTTTCCCGTCCTTTCGTGTCGCTTTTTCCTCGAGAAGGCGCGGCCCCCAGTCTCCATGACGGGAGAGGGCAGCCATGGTGGGTAGTGGGCACAGGCCGCAGCACCGAACTCGTGCGCTCCCTAGGTCGAGGGCTCCACGCCGCCACAGTGGAGGGAGGGGAGGCGAGGAGGAGGGTGAAGCAGGCTAGGCGGAGGACGAGGGAGGCGAGGATGGAGGGAGCGAACGGTGGAGGCATGTGAGGTAGAGGGCGTGAGGGTGGCGCAGATCTGAGGAGGAGGCGGAATGAGGTAGGAGCGGCGGAGGAAGAGAGACCCGAGAGGTAGAGTTCAGATTTTATACATGCGGGCATCGAAATGGACGACAGAGATTTGTCGGATCCGAGATGAACGGCCGTAAGAAGTCAGGCCTTAGCAAAAAACGGCCCTTTCTACCTTTCACGGCCCGTTTCACTATTTTTTTCTTTTTAATTTACTTTCACCATTGTAAAGTATCATGTAAGTTATCTTGTAGAAATAATTATATTATATACACCAACTCATTTTTTATATGTAATAGAATGCATATAAGTTATATTGTCGCAAATTTCAATAATTTTCTAATTCATTTACTATTTTGACCATTTAAATGAATTTCAAAAAATGACAACTAGATGCAAGTTTTTCGAACACTAAATGATGTCAAATCAAAAAGTGATTAATACAAAAGTTTCATAGCTCGACAAGATGTACAAACTTTATTTTGGTCATTTCTCCATCTGACTCTGTTTGAACAATCCAAATTTTGAATTTCAAAAAATGACAACTACATGCAAGTCTTTCGAACACTAAATGATGTCAAATCAAAAGGTGATGAATACCAAAGTTTCATAACTCATCGAGATGTACAAATTTTGTTTAGACCACTTTATCATTTGAGAAAGTGGTTACAATACTTAGTTCAAATTTGACAAACCCCTCACATAGTTTCTTAAACTATGTTAGTGAATATAGGATTAATGAGTGATGTACACTATCACTTCCTCAAATAAAAAATGACCTAAATAAAGTTTGTACAGCTTGACGAGTTATGAAATTTTGGTACTCGTCACTTCTTCAGCTGAAATCATTTCGGGCTTCAAAATCTGGTCTAAAATTGTGACTTTTAAAAACAATTAAAATTTTGAATTCTCAAACTTGATTACATGAATAAAGACCAAACTCAACATATTATCTTTATAGATCATGATTTTAGAATATTTCAGAAAAAAGAATCAGCCGATTTGGAGTTAGTATGAGGGAGAAAAACTAGTTACAAGTTTTAGTCAAAGATTAAAAAGATAAACCACATTTGTTCATCCTAGTTCATCCATAGTTGTGAGATAGATATGTCAAATTTTTCCCCTGTTTGAATTCAAAATATAAAAAGAATTTGATAATATTTGGATCTTTTCATGATGGACAATATTGGTATTTTTTTAGTTTTCAAAATTTTCATAAAATTTAGAGTAATTTTGAATTTCAAAAATTTTAAAAAGTTTCAATTAACATATAAAAATCTGATCAAATAAAAAGTTTTTTAGAAAAATTGAAAAAAAAGAATCATCAAGTCTGGAGTTTGTATGAAGGAGAAATACCCTATACAAATTTAAATTTCGGATCAAAATGAGAAACACATACTGTTTCGTGTTCTCCAAACAAGACACATGTTCCATTAAAATGTTTAAAAGGAACCAGATACACCAATAGGAAACAAACCATGTTACTGTGGGCCGAGCCGACGTGGCCCACTGACGCCGCTACTGTGGGCTGCCGCTTATCTGGGCCCATGTGTTAGAAAGAGAGTAATACAAAATACTTATAAGCAAAAACACACAATGACTTGTGGTGTAGTGGTTTTGGGTAGTTCGATCGAGTGCCAACGACCCTGGTTCGAATCCTGGTTTCACAACATTTTTTGGAAAATTTTGGTTCACATGTGGGACCAAGCGTTAGTGGGACCATGCGATGGTAAGACCGTATGTGGGGTCATGTTTCAATTGACATATTGGGAAATTCAAACTTCTACTAGTCACCTCATTATAAATTAATGATAATAATACCTAAAACTCATCAAAAAATTATGTAAATTGGAGTAGAATTATTTTATAGATATTTAAACTTGACATAAAAGTTTCATTGGATTTTGCAAAAAAGAAATGTACATTGTTCACAAAATGAATGGATCCCCCACATTGTTTCATACATCTCAACACATACTTTGAGATTTGAACACCGCATAACATTTCCAAACTCCATTGCATCTAAAAATTTTGCACAAATTTAAGTTGACCTTGACTTTAAGAATTATGAAGTTTAATTACTAATTGGTAAAAAAACATGTATTTATATTATATGCTTTAATAAAAGGAAACAAGCCGTATGAAGAATATACTATTAATAATAATTAACATACTAACCAATACAATTATATGGAAGAACGTGATTTTAGAAAAAATTGGGGAAAATAATTATCGAATTTGGAGTTCATATGAGCGAGAAAGATGGACGGATATGAATACTGGGCCGCGCAAACGAAGCCCAAAAATAGCCCAGAACGGTGAGGCTGAGGGGAGGGAGTGGAACAGAGCTGCTAGTGTTTTTGGATCCTTTTATACGAAGCAATTGTTGATTTCAGCCATTGGATTGACAATTTAAGTCGCGTCGATGGGTGTACCAGGGACCTCGATCACGCGCCTGATGCCTAGACTGTGATAACTATCGTCGCTCGTCCCTGAGTCGCAATGAACTTCACGTATCCGCGCTCACGACGGAAAAAAAGATACTTAGTTCATATGTATCGTTGGCCCATTATGATCGATGTGATGACAAGCCCAAGATTCAATAATTTACTTACAAATAGACAAAATGCAAACTCACAACATGAAACAACATGCAGTGCAGTGGTATGGTTCCTACTTCTGACCCGGCTAGTCCCTGGTTCAAAGCTCCGCGGGAGCACTTTTTTTGCCGATTACAATTAAAAATACTCATGTGCAGAGAGTGGGCCGAAACAGCTGTGGACCCCACGTCGTCACGCTGTCAAGTGCAAAAACCTAATATGTGACGAATTTGATTCATCATTAGTTGTGCCAAACGATACTACTTAAATTATGACGATACCAAATCTAATCTGTGACCACTAGGTTTCGTCATTACCATACTGCATACCAAAATTGAATCTATGACGATCTCTTTTTACTGTTTCGTGATGTTTTTTTCATTTTCGTCATAATTCTTTAACCCAAATCTTTGTCACTCGCAACTTATGACGAAAATGGACATTTCGTCATGGAATACATACCATTCTGTGACCAAAGTAAGTAGCGTCACGAGCAGATCATCACTGATGATCACTTTTCTAGTAGTGTTAGTACTAGTTAACTATTTATCATTTTTATATTTTTGTCTATGCTTGTTTTGGTAGTTTCATATCAAGCTTTAGTGGTTATAGACATTTTTGTAATACATTGTGTTATAATTTTCTATTTTAAAAACGTTTAGAGGGTTTCTCCCTCTTTGTTCCCATAAAATATGATGATCTCACACCAACTTTGATTTATCTGAAATTAATGTAGGTAGTTTCTTTTTCTTTAGTGGCAAGTATGTATTTTTATATTTCATCGATATTTTGGGTTTAACGATATAAGACCAAATCTACACTTATATGTTCGGTGCATAATAATTTGTTGTTTATTTGATTCGTCTATTCAAATATTTTGGCATTTTAAGCATGCCTTGGACCCTATTAAACACCATACATTTATAATACCATCAACTTATAATAAAACACGATACAAAATACAAAAAAAAGGTAAAACACGATACAAAATACAAAAAAAATGTAACAATACATTAGCCAAATATCGGTAACTATATATGACAATGCCTTAAGTGCTCTTGAGGTATCCTAGTCTATACCATAACCTTAACATGTAAAAGTAAATTATAATATCATTTATGTGTAATTTAATGTTCCTATAGCAACATGCAAGAAGCCAAGAAGCACTAGTCTCTTTGTTCATACTGAAATGTAGATTTATTGAGTCTCTCCCATGCATCGTGTGTGTTGGTGTTATTGGACGTGTAGACCATGTCAGTGCATGTGTTCTGAATATCTCTCATCGATCGAGTTAGCAGACGATGGACACTGACGAGACCTTCTCACTCTATAAATATAAAAGATGACGATCAAATCAAGATAATACAATCGATCAAACATTATATTTTTTATCTTTCATTTTTGTCCTAGCTTTTCTAATTTATTACTTATTGTTCCTCTTTTCTCTCTACATCGATCGATTGGGAATGTTGTAACTGGCTTACCGGCTCTAAAAAACTCTATATGTGTCTGGCCAATAAGATCCTTTCTGGTCAAACATCTTTTGTTGGTCTATCACCGGTTCATTGAAATGAAACCAGTGTGACCAATCCCTATACTAGCACTGATCTAACAGCCTGCATAGGAGGGTGCTGCAGCGAGCTCCTTCTCCGACTTCGCTCAAGTGCGTTCATGGGTTGGCTAAAAAAAGACGTCAACAGATAAGCTAGGCTGGAGGGCTTGCTGCGACGCGGCTATATGTCGCTTCAGCAACAAATTCACAAAGCATTATGCGGGCCCAACTTGTCAGCGACAAGACGGTGGGACCCAATCGTCAGCTCCATCTTCTCCCAACAGCCATCTTGTGCGCGGTGCTCTCGGTCAATATGTGGCAGCAGACGACGGCGAGCGGCGGCGGACGACAGCAGCTAGGGTTTTGGCGAACCCTTCTCCTTCCTCCGGCGATAGAGAGGGGTCGGCCGGGGGAGGCAGGTAGGCTAGGCAGCGTGGATGGTCATGGGTCGACTTTAGGGTTCTGGTCGGCCAGGGAGGAAGGTAGGCCAAGCGGCGGGGATGGTCATGGGCCGGCTTTAGGGTTCTGGTGGCAGTAGAGGAAGTCGGGCCAGGTCGAGGCAGGGGAGAAGCTCGTAGCGGCGGACGGCGGGGATAGGGGCGGGGGAAGGGGGGAGTAGGAGGCCGCCGCGGGTGCGGTAGTGTCTTACTAGAGCTCCACGACCGCGGTCACGGCCGCGGAGCTCTGGAGAGACCCTACCGCGCCGTGGTAGTGGCTGGTGGGTGGCGGGGTGGTGGCCGGTGATGGAGGACGGGAGAGGAGAGGATGGCAGGAGTCAGTCAAGAGAGAGGAGGAGGAAGAAGTAATGCTGGCGAGATTGGGCCTTGGGCTGAAAGTAGTGTTGGGCCTGATGGGCCTTCGGTAATGGTTTGCTAAACCATCATTGAAGAGATGCATAGACGCATCCGGCTTGCAAAGAAACGTTTGTCTCGGAACAAATGCAAAGTTGGGCTCGCTTAGCTTGGACATAACTTCATATTTATTCCCCCGATCCGCTCAAGTTTTTGTGCCGAACTCGGCAGTCTCAAGAGATAATATATGATAACTGACCAAATATTTATAATTTTGATCACTCGAGGTAGTAATTGATGAATCATATCGATCATATACGACTATCTCCAGCAACGTTGTCGATCCGCATGCGCAATAGCCCTCCTTGAGGAAAGGAGAAAGAAAAATAGCAGCTTCAAAAGAGCTGCACTCGCAGCAGACACGTGCATCCCCTCGCGCATCCCACAGCGGTTGTTGGTTCCCGCGGGAAAAGGGAGCTCGCGTCGATCCCTACTCCGCCTTCGCGCCGACCCCTGCCCGCCGTCGAAGCCACTGCGGTAGAGGAGGACCTCGCTACCTCAGTCAGCCCCTACTCTGCCTCCACGCTGGCCCCTGCCTGCCGTCGGAGCTGCCGCCAGGGAAGGAGGCCTCAGACTCGAAGGAGGCAGCAGGGGTGGTGGAAGCCCTGGATCTACGCCGTCGGGAAGCTCTGCTGCTCCCTATCCGCCGAGCTCCGCCAAGAGGACCGCGCAGGACGAGAGGACCACCGCCGAGACCTCCATGGCCTAAGCTTGAGGAGGGGCGCACCCGCGATGGAGATCCCGCCAAAGGAGAGAAGTCGTCGTCGGCCCCAACTCGCGACAATGTGGATCTGGAGCAGCTTGACATCGCCTCCGGCCCCAGCTTGTGAGGGAGTACGGGCGTGCGGTGGAGCTGTAGCAACTTGACATTGCCACCGAGCCGCCTCCGCCGAGCACCAAGGAGCTCCTCTGCGATGGCCGTACTCTGCCTCACGTCATCCGGGTCCCACCGCGCCCCTGCTCCGCCCGCCGACGGCGACTCACTCCTTCTCTATCGTCGTGTGCCCTCGAGTCCGTGATTGGAGGCCACGGGGGTGGAGGTGTCGAGGTGGCCGCGTGGTCACGGTGCCCGGTGGTGACCGAGGCAGGGGGAGGAGCGGGAGGGAGGAAGTGAGGAGGGGCGTGGGCGATGAGAAAGGGCGGCAGTTGGAAAAGAAACCGATGAAGAAAGGAGAGAGAATCTCTCCTGACGGGGTATGCAAGGACAACAAGTGCAAAATGAAGGCGTTGCAAGGACAACAAGTGCAAAATGAAGGCGTGGCTGCGGTTACAGTTGCCATATGTTCTTCATTTTGCCGGATGCAACACTTGCTGGAGATAGTCTAAGGCTTTGCCAATTTCAGTTGACTTTTATCTCAACAAAAAATCCAATTTTTGCTTATAAAATTCTCATCGCTACATCGCCACACCACCTAAATTTACACTAATCTACATGAGATTTTTTTACAGAACACAATACCACCCTGTACCACCGGTTGAAAAGGACTCGTATGTAATAGAAAAGGACCGATATGTAAAGATCCAACGGTTGAGATTAATTCTGTACCACCGGTTTTTTAGTGTAGTATTCGTTGGTGGTATAGGTAGTATATGGGTATTATCGTAAATATACAAAATAATATGAAATCAAGTCTTTTTATGTAACCTTGACAGCAGGAAATTTTTTTCCAAATAATATACACTGAGGATATTACCACTTTACCTATAGTACAAAACTAAAAAACCGATAATACCAACTTACTACCATTAGGTGGTATTGTGCACCGTAAAAAACCTCGATCTACATCCAGAAAAATGTTGTCCTGCACAACTCTCGAACTGCCGAATATGACAAGTCCATTACATGATTGCATCTCGCTCCAAGAGTCAACTGCGCACCATTGGCATTCATATGCACATACTACTCGGAGCCAGAGTGCCAGCAGACAAATTAAACCACTCCGATAAACTCTGCACAGCACACATCAAGTTGCAAATATACAAATGTGATTGAATTGAACCAACACATGCGCGCGCCAAACCATCGTCCTCTACACTGATCTCATCCTCCTGCAATTTTTTGCTTTTGTTTTTGCTCCGGACTAGCGCTAACGTCCAACCCTAATCTGCCCACCGCCACCTTCTCGCCAGGCTACATCGAGCACATTTAGTCAACCAATCCAGCGCGAGTTCAGGCGCTTGCCCACGAAAACTTCCGCCCGGAGCATCTCGCCAGAGCCCATAGTCCCTATATATACGCGGCCACACCGTACTCACTCCTCATCAGTCATCAGCTAGTGCCCACTGGTACCATAATCTTCTCTCTTTTTGCATCAGTGTCCTCAGCAGCAAGCTTGTTGCGTCGTAGCACCATCAAGTTGCAAGACATGGCGGCGGCTGCGGTGAGGAGCTTCCTCGTGGTCGCCGTGGTCCTGGCTCCGCTCCTCGCCGGCGCCGGCGCCGGCGGGCTTCTGTCGACGAGCTTCTACAGCAAGAAGTGCCCGAACGTGCAGGGCATCGTGCGGGCGGGGATGGCGTCCGCCATGGCGGCGGAGAGGCGCATGGGCGCGTCCATCCTCCGCATGTTCTTCCACGACTGCTTCGTCAATGTAAGAGCTACGCGCTCCGTTCTGAAAAACTGACATTCAACACAGCGACACGGTCTCCAAAATACAACTTTGATCTCTTATTGTTACAAAAATATATATTTTTAAGCAAGTATTTTTGGAGACAAATCTATTCATATAGTTTTTACATTTGCAAACTCAACAACTTAAAAGTTATTGATGATTTATATTCTCAATGTTTGACCCAAATCTTGTTCTAAACGTCAGTTTTTCAGAACAGAGGGAGTAGATACTGTAGCATTTAATGCGTTCTATGCATGTACCTTATCAGAGTCGTCCTGTGTGCTGGTCGAGATGTATGGGTGGGTACAGGGCTGTGACGCGTCCATCTTGCTCGACGACACCGCGTCCTTTACCGGCGAGAAGAACGCCGGGCCCAACGCCAACTCGGTGCGCGGGTACGAGGTCTCGACGCCATCAAGGCCCAGGTCGAGGCGTCCTGCAACGCAACCGTCTCCTGCGCCGACATCCTCGCCCTCGCCGCCCGGGACGCCGTCAACCTCGTATGTCGTCTCCGTTCATCATCCACATCGACCATCGATCCTGCTGGCAATATGCAATGCAAGTTGCTAATTACTAACTTGACATCCGTAATTAACGCACGCAGCTCGGCGGGCCGACGTGGACGGTCTACCTGGGCCGCCGCGACGCACTGACGGCGAGCCAGAGCGACGCCAACGCCAACCTCCCCGGGCCAGGCTCCAGCCTCGCCACGCTCGTCACCATGTTCGGAAACAAGGGCCTCTCGGCGCGGGACATGACGGCGCTCTCCGGCGCGCACACGGTCGGGCAGGCCCGGTGCATCACGTTCCGCGACCGCATCTACAAGGACGCCAACATCAACGCCACGTTTCGCGTCGCTCCGGAAGCAGACGTGCCCGCAGGCCGCCGGCGGCGCCGGCGACGCCGCGCTGGCGCCCATCGACGCGCAGACGCCCGAGGCGTTCGACAACGCCTACTACACGAACTTGATGGGCAAGCGGGGGCTGTTCCAGTCCGACCAAGAGCTCTTCAATGGCTGGTCGCAGGACGCGCTGGTGAAGAAGTACAGCGGCAACGCCGGGATGTTCGCCGCCGACTTCGCCAAGGCGATGGTGAGGATGGGCGCCATCAGCCCGCTCACGGGGGCGCAGGGCGAGGTCAGGCTCAACTGCAGGAAGGTCAACTAATGTCAACTGCTGGAAGACCGACGATATCCATTGTAGTATGTTGGCTGGGTTCTGAGCATGCAGAGCACTCAAAATGGCTGTCGGTATGCTAGCGCTAGGGGTGCAAGTTGATTATAATGTGGTGCACCTCCAAACCTCTTTAGTGCAATCATTTGTACTACTTCTTTAAAATTTTAAAAAAGTAGTACAAATGATTGAACTAAATATGTTCGGAGGTGCACCTAATGGTTACCCCTTTGCACCCTTAGCTAGCGCTTGCTTGGTCCATTGTTTCTGATTGTCCTACATGGCCGGAATAATCCTGCTGTTCTATGTTTGTTGGCAATGTAATTTCTACATATGGAGTAAAATCGAGCCAAATCCGAAGTGAAACTCTAGACACGCATGGTGAATATAGCCGAAATTAACAGGGCAGGTCAGACTGAACCTTGAACAAAAGGGATTGTCTATAGCTCACCCATGCAATTCTGAGCCTCTCCTCACACGAATTTTTGCAATTATTTACATCTGCAGGCTACCGTTTTTCCTCTCCCTCCCTCAGTTTATTACCTTCTTCCTCCTCCTGACCTCTTCTTCTTCCTCCCGACCTCCCCTGCCTCACACGCCCGCTTCCACAGCCGCCGCCCCGCCGCATCCCCACCCCGGCGGCGCGGCCAGGCTAGGGGTCCCTTCGCGCCGGCCGCCGCCGGCACGGAGCTCCGCCGGACCCTAGCCCGGCGCCGTGCCGGCCCCGCCTACGGCCCACCACCGCCGCCCCCTCCCACCACCGCCGCCGCCCGACCCCGGCGGCTCCGGCTCGCCGTGCGCCCCCGCCCAACCCCCGGCCCAACCGCCGACCTCCACCGCCCGGCCGACGGCACCCCCGCCGCCCGGCCTCGCCGCCCCGCCCACCGCCACCTCCGCCGGGCCGACTTGCCGTCGCCAACCCTCCCTCTAGGTCCGGCGGGGATGGCAACCCCCCAGCAACCCCGAACCCCTAACCCCGAACCCCGAACTCGCCGGAAAGCTCGCCGGAGTTGGGAAAGAAGGTGGGTTTGGGGAAGAAAAAATTCGTGTGAAGAGTTAGTCTAAATCACACAGGCAACTTATAGGTTTAACTGAACAAAAATATCAGGACCATCCGTGAAAAATATTCGTTCAAGCTGCTGCACGGATCTGAGCATGGAACGGCTACCTCGTAGGCGGGACAGTACCTGCTGTATGCCTCCTAGTTTTGCGAGCACAGCACGAGTCCACTTGCAAGGAATGCCTGTTGGGAGATGCCCTGCCGTTGCCGGCTGCCGCCGTGCGCGTCCTCAACTCAACTCATCTGCCTGGTCCACGTATTACGAGTGTTCATCCAGGGCCAGTGACAGTGAGCACCGTCGGCCGATCGATCGAAGCTGCCCGTAGAGGCATGTAGGACAGCTTCGTAGAGGCACGTAGGACTGTGAGCTTGCGGTTGTGGCCAGTGATCACGAGTTTTTGTTGCATCCATGCACCTGCGTGCACGCACGTCTGACGTCTCCCCTTCTTGCAATAGGTGGCGTCAAAGTGGTCATCTTAGCGTCAGTTTAGTAGTGCTTCTCAGCTTTGTGCTTCTTCCGTTTCAAATACAGATCATTTTAAATTTTTGAGATACATAATTTTTTTGTTAGAGCAGTCCCAATGGGGTATAGATGAATGTTTCTATCTTTATTAAATGACTTACCACAGAGAAAAATCAAAACAACCTTCACTTTAATGAGAGGGAATATACAAGAAGTGATTTCCATAAGAAATATGTGACTGGAAGTAATTTTCTTGACAACGATTATCTGCATTATTGAACATTAAGGAGTATTTGATTCTTTATGACCAAGTTGAGATGTACATTGGTTTTATTTGTGACGGGTAATTGACTATAATTTGAAACTTTTCCGATTACATTCATATTTCACATGTCTATGAAAATCAGATGCAATTTTGTCCGTTTGGGTCTCCAAACCAGACGTCAACAGCTTTACAATTTAGGTCCTCAAAATCGGAGGCGAGTCAGGTGCGCTGGATGGCACTGAGTCGAAGGACGCATGGCACCGTTACAAAGCTTGTGTCGAGGAGAAGCGAAATCGTGACGGTGTAGGTCGTCTGATGTACCGAGAAAACATGGACAATTTTACCCCTGGAATGTATTTGTCTTGTATGCTTCATATAAGGATATGTTAGGCATGTGTCGTTTGTAAATAGATATCTCTAAAGATCCGAAAGTTTCACTTTTTCCAGTTTTCATAGCTAGTTGAGGTGTTTTTTTCGATCTCGCGATAGGCAGCGAGTTTGCGATGTTTTTCTTGAAGCAAATTGGTGCTAGGACATGTCCAAGAATATCTAGGACGACCCCATAGCAAATCCATGCACAAACACCTTGATTTTGTGTTTTTCCAAAAAATCATCTTTCTTGTGTATGTGCTGTTGGAAATAATAGCGATTCAGTAACACAAAAATTAATTCCGACAATAAGAAAAAGATCTATAACATGTATCAAAGATATGTGATTCATCACTAGCACTACGACATAGGACAGAGGCATATGATCTATACTGAGGAACGACGTCTCGCCTCTATTTATACACGTTTCGCAACTAAGGAAAGTTATTAGTCGCGTAATCATAATTTCTTTCCAAATAGGATAGCGCAATTATCTCCATGCATGCAAAAAATAAATTGAGTAGCAAAAGGAAGCTACACACCCACAAGCACGTGGACAAGATTGAAGACAAGCAAGTGTGTTTCTTCTTTTTCCTCTCACCAATAGCTTCAACAAAATAGAGGCAACTCTCATATTTAAGTAGGCCTCACACCTCCTAGATGAGCAATGTGCGACTAAAGTCTCCACCATACCATGCATGTGTGAGTGGGCCTTTGGGATTTCTATTTGGGAGTATTTGGGCTGAAGCCCAAAACTTCTAACATTTGCATCTCATTTGGACCACGTTTGATTGGTTGTCAAGATTGGATCTTTGAGGTTCTTCTTGAGTTCTTCATCCTTTTTCTAGTCTCCTCCCAAATCCACAAAATCCTTTATGAAATCTTAATCTTTTTTACTAAATCTTTTGGGCAAAAGACTCTCCATGAGTGTATGAAGCTACTGTTAATTTTTTGTGATATTTGGATACCATTTGAATTGATTTGGAGCGTTGACTTGAGTTTCGAGCTGGTTTTTGCGCTCCATTGGAAGGTGTCATAAATTCTGGGAGAGTGTGAGAAATTATGACAATTTCACTCCTGAGAGGTTATGAACTCTTTTGTCGAAGTATCTGACTGGGTGCCAGAGTATATAATAGATCATGTACCAGACTACCAAAGCAGCAGTCAGGGTGCTGCAATATCAGATAGACCAAGTATCGGAGTGTTTCGACAATGTGCTAGAATATCTGAAAAAATCTGGCAGATAAGTGCTTTAGTCTCATTTTGCCACATACCTTTTGCCTTTGCTTCACGTTGTTTCTAGGCTTTCTTAGCATCGCTCCTAGTGTCAGTATGTATCTCACATTTTATAACACTTAAAAATGTTTTTCAATTCTTAACTCAACATATTTTATTTATCCCAAGTATTCAAAAAACATTTGTACAAATGAATCTTGCATAACCTACTAGCATGTGTGTTGCAAATGATTGCTCTAGCAATCCCTCTTAGATTTTCCATCTCAACCTTAGAAACGTTTCCTTCATAACCTCTCTTCAAAACCTCAGAAATAATATTTGAATCATTTTCAAACATTAGCATTGAAAATGTCCATAAAGATTATATTGCAGTTTAGTGATAGGTTGTGCTTTTAATATCTTCACCTTGTTTGGTCTTGCATTCAACAAGTGTCCTTTTCACTCTTGTAATAATGGGCGGATGTGGAGTCCAAGATATATAATATATCCCTTATATAAAATGAAAAGTTCAAATTTACCCCTCAAGAATGCCTAAAGAATTAATGATATACTAAACTATATTTTAAATCAATTAAGTCAGCTGATCCAGTTTACCTCTTAATAAAAATTATCATTTTTTTATGCACAAGTAGGATTTTAGGCTAACCTTTGCAGGGTGATGGCTGTCCACCATAACTTAGGATAAAATATACACTATGTTTTTTTATCATTATTTCATAGGCTAGATATCTAATAACAAATTAACCCTTAAAATATGATGAAAAAAATTTCAATATATTTTAAAACAAGTCATGATGCCCGTATGTGTTGAGAAAGAACAAAGAAAAATCTCATCAA
This sequence comes from Cenchrus americanus, assembly GCA_947561735.1. Taxonomy (NCBI): domain Eukaryota; kingdom Viridiplantae; phylum Streptophyta; class Magnoliopsida; order Poales; family Poaceae; genus Cenchrus; species Cenchrus americanus. The sequence goes on along the minus strand of OX387241.1, from coordinate 182,072,088 downwards.
AGGTAACTTGACAAATCATGATAGTCATATATTCTTATTCAAATTTTAGCATTAAAATGGTTTCAAATGAAAAGGTTTCAACTACAAAGTTGTAGATCTAGATGAAAGTTACAACTTTCATGTAACTTTTTGTCGGTGTTTTGGACCGGCAACCTACTACGGGGAGTACCCGAAGTAGATGAATGTGACTCGCCGAGATCGGTAACTCGAAGGAAGAGGCACGTGGCACACAATTTAGACAGGTTCGGGCCGCGAGGTGCGTAATACCCTACGTCCTGTATGCTGCGTAGCTCTGGATTGATAGGGCACGATTACAGGAAGGTGTAATAGTGCGCCGTGAGTTGAGATTGGATGAGGTGATCCTGGGATCGGTCCCTGCCCCGCCTTATATAGTCCGGGAGGCAGGGTTACAAGTCGGAGTAGGGAAGGAGTACTAGTCGAGTACGTCTAGGAGACCTCTACACAGTGCGGAACGTGTACAGAGCCCTAACCGAGTACTACTCCTATGTTGTCCTTGTGCTCCACGCCTTCAGGTGCCGTGTAGCGCAAGTCGGGTAGTCCCAGGGGCCCACCGAGTAGTCGGTCCTGGTACCCACCGAGGTAGTGGGCCCAGGGAGGTCCATACGACAAGCCCCCGAGTACTTTGTAGTCGAGAAGGATAGCTTCCAGTAGTCTTGACGGCCTTAACGAGTAGTCCTCAAGCGTCCCCGAGTGCTACAAGTCAAAAGTCCTCAAGAGTAGTCGAAGCATCCCGAGGCTGGAATGTACTCCAGCTGATATTTGAGCAATCTTGAAGTCTTCTCGAGTAGTCCCAAGCGTCCTTGAAATCTGCCTTCGAAGGTCTCCAAGAAATGCCTGTCTTGTCTTGAAGCCGGAGCCGTCGCGGAGATGCGATTTGCAGAACCGCAGTCCGCATGGAGTAGCCCCCGAGCCTCGAGCCGCGGGCTCTGGCTGAGGATCTATCCGAAGTCTTGGCAAGAAAATCCCGAAAAATCCGGAGAGAAAAAACCGAAGGACACGTGGCACGGAGCCCCCGAGCCTTGAGTCGAGTACTTCCTCTCGAATTGAAGGGTCTTCTTGGAGCATGTGTCCTGAGATGCTCTTGAGACTAGCCGTGTCCCAGGTAGTCGAGTAGAAGTAGCCGAGCCCCCGAGATGAGGCGCGTCGACTAGTGGAATACGAAGAGTCACGCGCGGCCGCTGAGTCAGCCGCGCGTGGACTTATCCTGCCGCCCGTTGCGGAGGCCTTTTGGCTTATAAATACAAGCCGGAACCCTTAGGGTTTTTCACCCAAGTGAGCTGCAGTCATTCGCGCACTTGAAGCTTGGAGCAGATCCACTCCAGCGAGCGCCGCCGCCGCAGTAGATCCAAGCGCATCGCCACCCGAAAGCTGTAGGGTAGCCCCCGAGCGGATGCGAGTGAAGACTCCCTGTTCTTGGAGGATGAAGCCGTCCCCGTCGAAGACGTCGAAGGCCGGCGGAAAGAAGAGGAGCCATGCAGAGGCTGCCGCGGCCGGCACCAGAGCGGCGCCGCCCACATCTCCACCGCGCGCTGACCCAAGCCGCGAGTGGAAAAGGTCGAAGGTGATGACCGAAGACTTGCCGACCCCCGTTGAACTCCGGTTCATCGGGGAGAAGGAGATCGATATGTGGAGATCCGCCGCAGAGATCCCTATCCAATGGAGAAGGCACAAGACGAGATCCCGATGTTCTCGCGCTTCGTGGAGCGCGGCCTTGCGCTCCCGGCCGAGTGACTTCTTCAAGGGGCTTCTCGGGTACTATGGCATCGAGTACCTCAACTTGAACCCCAACGGAATATTCCACACCTCCGTCTTCGTCCATTTCTCGCGAAGCATTCTTGGGGATCAAGCCACATTGGGTTCTCTTTCGGAAATTCTTCCGCGTGAAGCCGCGGCCCGGGCGCCTCCAACCCCGGAGTAGTCGGAGGGGGCGGGATCCGGTTGAGGGAAGATGCCGGCCGAGCGACACGGCGTACAAGCTCGTGGACTCCAACACGGACCGGAAGACGAGGTGGTTCTACACCACGAACCACCATCCCGAGCCGCCGAAGCCGAGCGGGCGGCGGCCCAAGCACCAAGAGTGGTGGAACACAGAACCCACCATGCAGGAGGGGATCCAGCTCCCGGAGTTGCTGGCACGGATCAAGACCCTGCGTGATGCAGGACTGAGGGCCGAGCATGTGGCCTTCAGTTTCATGAAGCGTCGGATCCAGCCGCTGTCAGCGCGGGATACGATGGGCTTCGAGTACACCGGCGACGACGACACGTCGCGGATGCCGGGGGGCGAAATTGAAGACAACGACATCATCGAGAGGTTGTCGAGGATCTTCAAGGACATGCCGGAGTACACGGCGTGCCCTGTCGAGGAGTTCTCCGCCGCGCGCCCGCCCAACGAGGTAAGTAGCCGTACCCGCCTCGTCGAGTAGTAGGCACTTGTAGCAGAGTTGCTAACGCCTTTTTGTGTCTTTGATGCAGGACGATGTGAAGCGGTTTGTCTCCGAGCCGCAGCCACCACCGAGCGGAATTGAGATTCCAGCGGTGGAGAAGGTGAAGGAGCGCCGAGTAGTCGGAGACGACGACGATCCCGTCATCGTGGAGGATACCTCCGACGACGAGGAAGACGAGGAGACGCGGCAGATCGCTTCCGGTTGCGGTCGAGGTTTAGCCGTCCGGGGGCTTGCCTCATGTACCTCTTATCCGGGACCCTCGGCTAGCCTGGAGGCTAGCCTTGCCGCGCCGCCGAGGAAGCCGCGCAACCCCGCGAAGAAGCGGGTAGCCAAGAAGATGAAGGTCTCAGAGACCATGCCTCCTGAGGTAAGTCATCTTGAGCGAAGTAGTCGAGTACCCAGTGATCGAGTACGGTGCTGACGAGTAGTTGTCCCTGTGTGCAGGAGAGGCCGCCAACAGAGCCCGTGGAGGAGGGCGATGAGGGCACGTGGCCCACAGTGGGGGAACCGGCTGGAAGCCGAAGTCCGGCCCCCTACGGTCGAAGAACTTCGGCGCGGTGGAGCGCCGGCGCCCCCGCCCCGAAGGGAGCGAGTACCCGCGACCGCCGCCGTTGAAGAGGTGGAAGCCGCGGGGGCGCAGAGGACGTCTGCGCCGGCCGTCGCCGCCGTGGAGGAGGCGGTAGTCGGAGAGGCGGAGGAAGAAACGCCTGCCGAGGGTGGACTGGTTGACATCGCCAGCATCCTCGGTGCTCCGGCCGTGACTATCGTCCGGTCGAACTTGTAAGTACCACACTTCGTGAGTAGTACTCATTGTAGTAGTCGATCTTGTCTGACGACCCTCTGTGGACACTTGTGCAGGAAATCCACGGACTTGAGCTGGGACGGAGAGGAGCCCACGGCAGCAGAAGCAGAAAAGGCCGCGCCGCCCGTCGAGGAGCCCGCTCCAGAAGCCCAAGCCACGACCGAGCCCCCGACCGCCGAAGCGCCCGCCGCCGGAGGCGGTCGTAGTCGAAGGTGAATACTCCTCCCGAAGCTATGGAGCCCCAAAAGGAGTAGTCGTAGATGCCGATGCGCGTGTTCCTTGGTGACGGGCGCCGAAGGAGGTGACATCCCTGCGGGGGTGCCCATGCGGGGAGTTGACACCGAAGCCCCGGAGGCCGGTAGGAGCCCCCGAGCCCATGGGGGAGACCGTCGAGAAGTCCGCCGAGGAGGAGGCGGGCGCCACGTCGCCGGGGGGTTGCCCCGGAGGTGGCGATCCGGTCCCCCGGAGATCCAAGACGCGGAGCCTATCCGCTCGGCGCCAATGACGGAGGCTACGACAAGTAGCCGTGGCGGGATCGAGTTGCTTGCCGACGATCTGGTCGAGCCGGCGGTGTTGGCGCAGCATCTGGAGGCGATGCGACGAGCCGAACAGTGGATGAAGGTACGTATCCGTTGCCTCCCGAGTAGTCAATCCTTTCGTTGAGTACTCTGCATGACTTGAATTGGTTTTGCGCAGGACGTCGCGGAGCGATCCCGCGAGAAGTCCAATCTGCTGCAAGGCTATGGCGACACGGTACTGCGAGCTGAGGCCTTGGAGGAGCAGCTCATGAAGTCGAGGAAGCATGCGGCCGCCATGCAATCGAAGCTTGACGCCGCCTTCGCCAAGTACCACAACGATGTGACGGACTTGCAGGCGAAGAGCGACGAGCTGGTGCGGAAGAACAAGGGCCTCCGCAACAAGAATAAAGGTATGTCTTTGACTTGTCGGGTACTTGCTAGGGGTCGTCAAACTCTGACCCGTTGTTGTGTTCCGGTGCTGCAGAACTCGAAGGCCAGGTGGAGCGTCTGAAGGGCTCGGAGATCAGCATGAAGAATCTCTTCTACCGGGAGCAAGAAGCCCGCCAGGTACTTGAACTCGACTACAAGGAGCGGCCTTCGAGTGCGAGAAGCACATGGAGTTGAGAATTGCTTCGACCGGGATCTTGTCAAGCTGCTACAAATCCTTGCGAAGTTGAACGAGGACCGTGAGGCGCTCGGGCCCACCGAAGGACCTTGAAGAGGCTGCCCTCCCGATCGCGAGGCTCCCGGTGCCGCACCGGGCGGCCCCAAGATCGCTCCGTTGGCGGATCGACTTCGTGAGGCGCCAAGCCGGCCGGCCGCCTACGTGAAGCACATGGCCAAGTCGATCCCGAAGCAGGTGCGGCCTTCATGAAGTCGTACTTCCCGAAGGCCCCGGTGGAGGTAGTCGCCGGGCGGGGTAGGCCGCCAACCCGCTCGGATGAGCAAGACGCGCAGTTGTCGGGAGCGAGATGGCTCCCCATCGCGGAGCGAGTAGCCGATAAGTTGAATCTCCGGTAGCCCCGCATAGATAGCTAGTAGCCATGGTTGTATAGGAAACGGCTTGTAATGAACTATCTCATATATCAATGAAATGTGAAGTTCCATCAATGAGTACTCGTAACCGCGATCTCAGAGTGCGGAGCGCCCATCGTGGAGTAGGTGCGAGTAGTAGTACTCGGCTTAGTAGTCCCGTCGCAGGGAGTAGACAGTAAAGAAGTTGATGAACAATCAAGCTTTATTACTGAAGAAGTACACCTGGGTGGCCAGGGCCGTAGTTACAAGTAGTCGCCTGGACCCGAAGGCCGCTTACAGCTGAGTGGTACTGGAGCGGGTAGCCGCTTACAGTGAGTGATCCGTAGGTAGCCGAGTAGGCTGGATTGCAGATCCGTAAGTAGCCGCGCAGGCTGGATCTTGGAGTGTGGTCTCTTGGTAGACCGCTGCTAGAGTCCTTGACGCTCGTCGCGAGCCTCGTGTCCGTAGGTAGCCGCACGGGCCGGACTCGGAGAAGAGTAGTCCGGAGACTTGAAGCCGGGACCCGGAGGGTTGCCTGCGGCGAGGGGGTGTTGGCGTAGTCATGTAGACTTGACCCCCGGAGTAGTCGAGTAGACTAGGCGTAGAATCGACAGAGCTGGTCGACGTTCCACGAGTTGTTGACTTCTTCGCCTTCAAGTGTTTGGAGGCGGTAGGAGCCTCGGCCGGTCACCTTAGCCACGGTGAAGGGGCCTTCCCGAGGGGAGCCGAGCTTGTGAAGTCCTTCCGTGTTCGGATACGGCGGAGGACAAGATCTCCAACGTTGAAGGAGCGTTCCTTGACGTTGCGGTCATGGTAGCGTCGGATACCCTCGAGGTACCTTGCGATTGGACGAGGGCGGCACGGCGAGCTTCTTCGAGGCCGTCGATATCAACTCGTCCGTCGTCTTCCGAGACGCCTTCGTCGTAGTGCTCCACCGCCGGCGAGTTCCATATGACATCGGCGGGGAGGATGGCTTCGCAGCCGTAGACCGAGAAGTAGGGGGATTGCCCCGTTGGCTTGGATGGTTGAGTCCGCAGCCCCCAGAGTGCGTTGGGTAGTTCCTTGATCCACTTGCCCCCTTTTGAGTTAGCGCGTCGTGTAGCCGCTTCTTGAGGGCGTCGAGCACCATCCCGTTGGCGCGCTCGACTTGTCCGTTGGCCCGTGGGTGGGCGACGGAGACGTATCTCGACGTCGATTCCGCCGTTCTCGCGGTACTCCCGAAGCCGGTGGTTGTTGAAGTTGGACCCCGTGTCCGTGATGATGCGGTGGGGTAGCCCGTAGCGGTGCACGAGTTCATCCGGGAAGTCGAGTACTCGTCGCCCTTGGGGCATGTGACCGGCTTGACCTCGATCCACTTGGTGAACTTGTCGATGGCCACCGGTACCCTCGTTGAATCCTCCCGGCGCGGTTGGCGGTGGCCCAATCATGTCGAGCCCCCGGCGGGCAAAGGGCCGGGTTGGTGGTATGGTGACTAGCTTGTAGGCGGGGACGTGTTGCCGCTTGGCGAAGAACCGACATCCTTGGCATCTTCGACGAGTTCTTCGGCATCGCCCAGGGCTGTGGGCCAGTAGAAGGCTCGCCGGAAGGCCTTGCTGACCAGCGTGCGGGAGGACGCGTGGTTGCCGCAGACACCCTTGTGGATCTCCTCCAAGATGTCCTTGCCTTCTTCGCGAGGAACGCATTTCATGAGTACTCCAGAAGATGCGCCTCGCTTGTAAAGCTTGTCGCCGACGAGGACGTAAGATTTGGCGCGGCGGACGAGTTGTTCGGCTGCGTTCTTGTCGGAGGGGACCTTCGCTCGCCGAGGTAGTCGATGAAGGGTTGCCTCCGGTCCACGTCGATCATCATGACCTCCGCCCACTCGGTTGGTTAGGCGGGACAGGTGGTCGGCGGCGCCGGCTCCGGGATGGATGGCGCGTGAAGCTCATGGACGAAGACGCCCGCGGGTACTTGGGCGCGGGTGGATCCGAGCTTCGAGAGGACGTCCGCCGCAACGTTGTTGTCGCGAACGATGTGGTGGAACTCGATACCATAGAATTTGTTCTCGAGCTTGCGGACTTCTAGGCGTAGGCGTCCATGTTCTCCTTGTTGCGGTCCCGGGACTTGTTGACTTGGTTGATGACCACTTCGCGGAGTCGCCGTAGACTAGTAGCCGCTTGATGCCAAGTGAAGCCGCGAGGCGGAGCCCGTGTAGGAGGGCTTCGTACTCGGCTTCGTTGTTTGAGACCTTCCGGAAGATCCGCAGGACGTACTTGAGTTGTTCGCCCGTTGGAGAGATCGAAGTACCCCCGCGCCCGCGCCCTCGAGGTTGAGTGAGCCGTCGAAGTACATCACCCGGTGCTGCGGTCGCACGGTGGGAGTGGGTAGCTGGTTCTCCCGCCACTCTGCCATGAAGTCGACTAGAGCTTGCGACTTGATGGCTGTGCGTGGCTTGAAGTCGATGGTGAGGGCGCCGAGCTCGACAGCCCATTTGGAGATCCTTCCGGTGGCGTCTGGGTTCCTCAGGATGTCGCCGAGCGGGTAGTCGGTGACGACGGAGACCGAGTACTCCCGGGAAGTAGTGTCGTAGCTTCCGCGAGGTGATGAGTAGAGCGTACGGGAGCTTCGCACGGGGCTGGTAGCGAGCCTTGGACTGCGATAGAACCTCGCCGACGAAGTAGAGCGGGCGCCCGGACCGGGTAGGCGTGGCCGTCTTCCCCGCCGCTCGACGACGATGGCGCATGCGACCACGTGAGTAGTCGCAGGCGAGGTAAAGCGGCGCTGCTCGCCCTTGTAGGGAGCCGTGAGGACCGGTGGCTTCGACAGAAGTCCTTGAGCCGGGCAAGGGCTTGGTCCGCCTCTGCAGGTCCACACGAACTTCTCGTGGTGCTTGAGTAGTTTGAAGAAGGGGAGACCCCGTTCTCCTAGCTTCGAGATGAATACGTTCAATGCCGCCATGCACCCCGTCGGCCTTCACGGACGTCCTTGATGCTCGTGGGGGCTTTCATGCGGTGATGGCGGAGATCTTCTCGGGGGTTGGCTTCAATGCCGCGCCGGGCCGATGATGAAGCCGAGTAGTTTGCCCGAAGGGACGCCGAAGACGCACTTGTTCGGGTTGAGCTTCCGGCGGTACTCGCGTAGCGATGCGAAGGTCTCTTCAAGGTCGTCGATGAGGGTACCGGAGTCCCCGGTTTTGACAACCACGTCATCCACGTAGGCCTCGACGTTCTTGTTGAGTTGCCGCTTGAAGCTGTGCCCGGATGGCCCGTTGGTAAGTAGCGCCGGCGTTCTTCAACCCGAAGGACATGGTCGTGTAGCAAGCACGCGCCAAACGGGGTGATGAACGCGGTCTCTCTCCGGTCTTCCTCCTTGATTGCGATCCGGTGGTACTCGGAGTAGCGTCGAGGAAGCAGAGCGGTCGCAGCCCGCCGTGGAGTCGATGACTTGATCAATCCGCGGCAACCCGAAGGGGTCCTTGGGGCAAGTGCTTGTTGAGGTCGGTGTAGTCGACGCACATCCTCCACTCGTTCGAGTTCTTCTTGCGGACGAGGACGGGGTTGGCGAGCCACTCGGGATGGAAGACTTCTCTCGATGAAGCCGGCGGCGAGTAGCTTGGCGAGCTCCTTCTTGATGGCATCCCGTCCGTCGTCGGCGAAGCGTCGGAGATGTTGTCGCTTGGGGGTAGCCTTTGGGTCGACGTTGAGGCGGTGCTCGATCGGCTCCCCGGGCACTCTCGGCATGTCCGTCGGCTTCCACGCGAAGATGTCGCGGTTAGCCCGAAGGAAGCTGATGAGCGCGTCTTCCTATTTGGGGTCGAGGCCGGCCCCGATGGTGGTGGTTTTGGTGGGGTCGCCTGTTCCGAGGTCGACCGTCTTGGTGAGCACCTCCTCGGGTGGCCGAGGCTTGTTGGCGCTGTCAGACTTCTCTGGAATGTCGAGTTCGCTTGTGGCAAGCTTCTTCGACGCGGCGTAGACCTCCATCATTGGGGTGGGTACTTGATTCGTTGAAGCGATCACCACGGCCTCTGTATCGCAGTCGTGAGAGATCTTCAAGTCCCCCTGGAGGGAGAGTACGCCGACCGGACTTGGCATTTTGAGTACCAAGTATGTGTAGTGGGGCACCGCCATGAACTTGGCGATGGCCGGCCTGCCGAGGATGGCATGGTAGGAGGTCTCGATATCCGCGACCTCGAACTTGATGTACTCGGTGCGGTAGTTGTCGCGAGACGCCCCGAAGGTAATCGGCGGCACCACCGAGCCCGGTGGGATGGCCGCGTTGCTCGGGACGATGCCGTAGAAGGGCATGTTGCTCTTGTCGAGCATGGGGGTGACGTCAAGGTTCATCTTCTTCGAGTCTTGGTGAAGAGGACGTTGAGCCCGCTTCCGCCGTCGATGAGCACCTTGTTGAGCTTAGAGCCCGCCATCGTTGGTTTCGGGACGAGAGGGAAACGTCCGGTTCGGAGAAGCCGGTCCATTGGTCCGCGCGGGAGAAGGTGATGGGTGTCTCGACCACCCGAGAGGGGTCATAACCGCCGGTTCAATGGACATCACTTCACGGCGAGTAGCCTTCGCTCCCCCGCGCCGGGGGTAGTCCGCCGAAGAGGACGTTGACGGTCTTCTCGGGTTCTTGGAAATCGTCGCCGTCCTTCTTCTTGTTCTTCGATCGTGAGGGTGCGGTGGCTCCGGCGTATCCTTGAGTGCATGCCCGAGCCGGTAGCACCCTTGCTCGGTGGTGTGGTTGCCGTTCGGATGCCACGGGCACTTCTCCTTCAGCAGGTCTTTGAACCCGCCGGAATTCTTCTTCGAGTTCCCTTTCGGAGGGCGCTGGATAGCCGCGACGGTATTGTCTGGCTTGCGCTTGCGGTTGGAACCCGAGAAGTTGTTGTTGTTGTTGTTGTTGTTGTTGTTGCGGCCGCCTTGGTTTGGATTGCCGCTGCTGCCGCCACCTTGGTTTTGCTTGGACTTGCCGCGGATGGCGTCGTACTTGGCGTTGGCCTTGTCCTCTTCGTCCGCCCAGGACGTGATCATGTCCTTGAGGTAGGGAATGGACTTGGGGCGGCGTCGGCCGAAGTCTTCAAAGGTGCGGCGATGGTAGAGCCCGGCTCCGGAAGAGGTCGATGACCTCCTTGTCGGTGACGTCCACGACGGTAGCGCCCTTGTCGAAAAAGCGGCGCATGTACTTGCGGAGGGTCTCGCCTTGTTCTCGCTTGATCATGGCAAGGTCCATGCGAGTACCCGAACGGCCCATGGCGCCCGCGAAGTTGCTCGTGAACTGTTCCTTCACGTCGGTCCCACTTGTCGATTGAGTGCTTGTCCGGCCGACTCGAGCCACGTGAGTGGGGCTTGGTCCGAGCGAAGGGGAAGTAGAGGCACTTGGTGTCGCCGTTGCCGCCGCCGTTCTCGATGGAGAGAGCATAGCATCGGAGCCACCGGATGGGATCCCGCTTTGCGTCGTATTTGGTGATCCCCAAAGGCTTGAACTTGTCGGGGGAGGAGCGAGGTTGCGAAGCCGGGGTGAGAAGGCGGGGAAGCCGTCGCCTTCGGCCGGCGGTCGGCGACTTCTTCGCCGCAACTCTTCGATCTCTCGGCGAGCATCGTACCCGCCGTGGAGAGGCGCCGGAGGCGTGGCTATGCGCGTGGCCGCGGCCGCCGCGGCCGCCGCCGCCTCCGGCCTTCTTGTTGGCTCCGTGGTTGGAGCCGCCGCCGCCGCCGCCGCCGCCGTCGGGGTCGTTGCCGCCGCCACCGGCCGGAGCACGGTGGGGGACGACTTCTCGGTTGACGTTATCTTGTCGTGAGGGTCCGCCGGCGGTGGAGCGTCGACGGTTTGGTTCGGCCGGAATGTCGCCCGAGTACGGTTAGGGACCGGGGTCGCGACCGCGACTTGTAGCTTCGTTGTCGCGAGGCTTAGCTGGGGGAGGTTGGCTGACTCTCTTGTCTACCCGCATGAAGTAGGCTTCTTCGGCCGAGCTTGGCGATGACCTCCCCGGCTCGTATGCCCCGAGCTCCGGCGTGCGATCGCCGTGATCGACATGAGGCACTGCTCAGGAGTGGTGTGGACTCTGCTCTCAGCGCCGAGAGCTTCCGCAAGGTTGCGGATGGGAAGGTTGTCTCTGAGCCGCCGGCGTCGTTCGTTGCGCTTCCTGTTACGTTCGCGCCGGGTGTCCCTGTTGGCGTCGGTCTCGTCCGCAGGGGCATCAGCAGACAGCTCGTCTGCGGAGATGTCCTCCAGGTACTTGTCTGCGGCCGTGCCTGAGGTTCCCGGGGTGTCGCCGGCAGCCATGAAGACTTGACGATCAGGGGTACCCAAGCTTGGCTCAGAAGGTGCCACCTCAGTTGGTGTGTTCGAGTCGGCCGGGCTAGTGGTGTTCCCTCCGGAACGGTAGCGAGTCGATGTAGGCGACGTAGCGTGAGTCCTTTGTCGGCTCGGCGAGGTTTGCGGTCCGGCCGCAGACGTATCTTCCGGCGGCGTCGATCTTATAACCGGCCAGAGGCTGGCCCTGACAAGGGAAGCTCAAAGGAGTCATCTTCGGACTCGGGGTCCTCAGGGTCCGACCCGAAGTCGAACTCGTAGTCCGGGTTCGAGTAGAACTCGGAGAGAGGGCTGGAGTCCGAGACGCGGTTGGGGGCGGCGTCGGAGTCCGAGTTGTACCCGGTTGCGGGCTCCTTGCCAGCCCGGCGTGGTGCGAGAGGTCTCCGTGCGGGCCCGCCGGGGAACGCAAGGGCCACGCGCGAGCTGCGGCGTGGAGAGGGGACCGCCCGCGATGGCCGAGGGGCCGGCTCGCATGCGATGGCCCATGGCGACGTCGGGTTCGAGTTGGAGACGGACTCGAGCTCGAAGTCGGCCGTGGAGATTGGAGAGCGAAATTTCGCCGAACTTGCCGGGCGAGCCCGCCCGTGACAACTTCGGGGAAGCGTCGCGAGGCCGTCCTCGAGTCGGGTTGCATGATCAAGCGGCGCGGAAAGAGCCCGCGCCATCGCGCGTGCGGACCCGTGCGCCGAAGACGAAGGTGTCGCCGCGGTTGAAGGCGACGGTTGGCTTGATGAAAACGGAAGCCGTCGAGTTCGCCATGTGATCTCGAGCGAGAGCCCCCGCTCGCGCGCGCCACCGTCGGTGTTTTGGACCGGCAACCTACTACGGGGAGTACCCGAAGTAGATGAATGTGACTCGCCGAGATCGGTAACTCGAAGGAAGAGGCACGTGGCACACAATTTAGACAAGTTCGGGCCGCGAGGTGCGTAATACCCTACGTCCTGTATGCTGCGTAGCTCTGGATTGATAGGGCACGATTACAGGAAGGTGTAATAGTGCGCCGTGAGTTGAGATTGGATGAGGTGATCCTGGGATCGGTCCCTGCCCCGCCTTATATAGTCCGGGAGGCAGGGTTACAAGTCGGAGTAGGGAAGGAGTACTAGTCGAGTACGTCTAGGAGACCTCTACACAGTGCGGAACGTGTACAGAGCCCTAACCGAGTACTGCTCCTATGCTGTCCTTGTGCTCCACGCCTTCAGGTGCCGTGTAGCGCAAGTCGGGTAGTCCCAGGGGCCCACCGAGTAGTCGGTCCTGGTACCCACCGAGGTAGTGGGCCCAGGGAGGTCCATACGACACTTTTATCTTCAACTAAGTTCATATCAAAGGACTATGATTTTTTAAGATATGTTGTCAAGAGAAAAAAAATGGTACTCATTATTTAAGCATTAAAATGATTTCCAATGAAAGATGTATGGACTACAAAGTTGTAGATGTCGACGAAAGCTACAACTTCCATAAACTTTATCCCACCTAAATTCATATATGAAAATTATATTTTTTTAAGATAGACTAGCATGTAACGTCGTTTGAACCGACGGTAGGGGTGCTACAATACTCTGACGGCATTGTTTCCTACTGCCCTTTCATTTGACATTAGGTGTACTATAGCACCCATGAACCGCCGTTTGAACCGGCGGTTGGTGTATAGTCTTAAAAATTTTACCATGCTATATATTTTCAAAAAATCATAGAAACATATTACAAAAAGAGTCATCGATATCTCATGGCTTCACCCACGACCCATCGCCCACCAACCCATGCCTTAGTAGAGAGGGAAGGCGTGAATTGGCTTGTAGTCCAATGGTATGACGGTTCAGTACGAAGCTACCCACCAAGGTTCAAATTCTGATCCCCACACCTTTTTCTTGGATTTTCTCAGGATTTACCGGTGTTGTGTGTGAAGTGGTAAGCGATGTTCCTGTTGAAAATGAGGTACCTATGGTGACTTTGGGAATCTCCAGATCTGTCGGGAGCTCAGTCCTTCGGAAGTACTCATAGGGGCAGGGTTTGCGTACACGTGTTCATAGGGGTGAGTGTGCGTGTGTGTTGTGAGTGTTTCCGTTGTAATGTAATTTTTTGAAAAAAAATAGTAAGGGCAGGTTGACATTGACAGCCAGCAACACGTGGTCAGGTTCAATGTGGCAGGTACGCTTTAACCTTTTTATTTTTGAATGAATATAATTAACATTTTAAATATTAGTTTCAACATTTTTCTAAATTAAATTCAACATTAGGAATAAACTAGTTCTAAACATTTATATGAAAATGTTGATGTACCATATGTAAAAATGTTGATTTAGTTAATCTAAAATGTTGAGTTTTTAAAAATAATATAACATTACAAATACTAGTTTCAATATTTATCAAACTACATTCAACATTTGCAGTAAACACTACAAGAAACTATTTAATCCGTGACGAAATCATTCTGTCGCGGATTAAATAAAATTCATCGCAAATCAGCATCCGCGACGATTTACATTTTCGTGGTGGAATGAGCATCATTGATTAAACCTCTCGACGTTCTATTAATAAACGTCGTGATCCGTGACATATCCGGATCGCCACGGAGTAGTCTGAGGCCCATGCAGCCCAACCCAAAGCCCAATTTTAGCGACGAAAATAATCGTCACGGATTGCTGCTGGCATGGATCATTACGTGGACGCTGCTGATGTGGCTGCCTACATGGATGACACGTGGCAGCCTACGTGGATGACACGTAGCAGCCTACGTTGATGGCATGTGGCAGCCTACGTGGACGATGGCGTGGCAACCTACGTGGACAATGACGTGGCTACCTACATGGACGATGACATGGCTGCCTACGTGGGCGTTGACTTTTTGTTACTGAGCCATTTATTACTGCCTATTAATGATTTTGGAAAAAGACTAATTTCCAGTCCAAAATCATTTCAACAAATAAAAATTTAAACCTATAAACATTTTTGCATCAGCCCATAAAAATTCAGGATTTGAATAATGTCAGCCAACAAAATTTTTTAGAGCCAGAGATCTCAAATTCAGTAGCCTCATCATAATTACAGAATCAACACAAGTACATATCTCAAATAATATATAAGAGCAATAATAGGAGCTTTTGGCTTTTGCTTGTTCCTACTAGCCTTATTTCATCCAATCAGTCTCTCTAACTGCTTGTTGTTTGCTGCATTTAGTTTTCAATCTGAAAAGCAAGTCACAAAATATTATCAGCAACCAATATTTACAATTGAAACTAGCACAAGCTTAGGTCCATTGTATATAATAGATCAAATTTAGAAACAGAAGCCTCTAGTCTCATGTCAAGTCCACTGGTTTCAGAGGAAGGTGTCCTTCAAAGTAAATGGCTATCAACTAGCATGCATCATGTTCACTTCACCTTGCAATGAAACAACATGCAGTACTACTGAATGTGCATGCTTGAGGTCATTGTAAATAAGATGGTGTCAATAATGTCATGATGTGAAGCAACTCCTGGCTAATTAATGACACACTACTGTTCATAATCCACTCTTCATCATGTTAGTACTGAATTCTGAAAACATTCGTGGTGGCTTAACATTTTCTATTTCCATGTATAAGACCAAAGGCATAAAACTCAAAGATTCTAATCATCTTTTTTTGTTACAACCAAGTACATTGTACAAAGAACAATTAAGCATTGTCAATCAGTACTATCTCAATCAATTAACTAATCTATCTGCAAACAGAATTATCCATAATCTATCCCACATGGACTAATCTCTCTACTCTCTAATAGAACATGAACATATCAGAGTTTTAGGACAGCAGAGGGACCAAAAGAGAGGAGAGTATTACCCGGATCACAAGGCATATTCCTGACTTGCCATCTTTTCACCTGTTGACGATGCATTACGTCAAACACTTTACTTGCAGGTAAAACAAATCTATTAGGATTGGGACTCACCGAAACTAATGACAATAAGCATAGGGATATGACTTAATAATCTGAAACTTATATTGCACATATGCAATATGAACTATGTTATTAGAAATATAGTTTTTAAGTACTTCCCGGTGAAAAGGAGTTATAATAATTTATTCTAAACACATAAATAGGAAGGGTCAACGGCAAATTACTTAGATTCAATCAAACAGTAAGCAGTTCAGGTCCTCAGCTATATCAATAATATACAGGGGCTAATTAGCACATGTTAATTGAATCACAATAGATCAGATATTAAGACATACACATCATGAATGCCATGCAAATTTAGCAAATCTGTACAACTACACTTGATATTCTTTGAGAGATAATAACAATACAGATTGGAGATGTGCCTTATATGGATGCATAGATTCCAAATATGCACTGAAAGCATCTCAGGATGCTATCTGTTCACAAGCTATCTGAATGCACACACACATACAACATAAGAAAAGAAAAGGCATCTCTGTAATGTAATGTTATCAGAATGTTCACAAGCTATCTGAATCTGCAAAGCAAACACAATCACCTTTGGTCCCTTCAGTCATGATCTGCATCCTTGCATTTCTGTTGGATCCGAGGGGAAATAATCCATGTTGTCACACTGCAAACAGAAAATATACAGAAAAATCAGTAGAACGATACACCTACTCATGCATCCAAGCAATCAAATAGCCACTCAACATGCAATCAGATTCTTTCTTGGTCTACATAGATGGATATATCATGATTTGAAAGACAAAAGGAGGGAAGAACCAACACAATGGGGTTGGGGCTGCTAGCACCACCGACCGTCATAGCATGAGGTCGTTGCAGTGGATCCAGGCCTACTGTAAGTCACTTCAGCTTCTCAATAGTAAACACACCCTCGCAATCTGCACAGATAATTTGAAATGATGAACTAGGCATATATATCCAAACAGAATAACAATCAACCTATACAGGTCGACCTTTGCACCACATCTCATTAGAGTAAATATATGTAAGTATATGCATGATGGGTCACTGGTACTTATATGCACAGACAACAAAACAAAATGCAAGTGAAGTACAATAGCAGATGGATGGATGCAGAGTGAGTCACGAGCACAGGCAGTTGTTACACCTCAAACAAACACTCTTGTGGTAGAACATCAGTACATCACAGACTAAGCACAACTCACTCTGTTTAAGATGAAGACAACCACAGACAATTGGGTTCTTCAATAGAGAAATATGAGAGGATAATAGATACATATAACAAAATACAGAGGATACTTGCAATAGCAACTCAAGCATAATTAAGTTTTTCATTCAGAGAGGAATAGCATCTCAATATTAATTGCAAGTAAGCCTCATGTTTAGATCAAAGTTCAAAGCGAAAGGTACTCCTACTCAAGTCGAATATATAGAACAGAAGTAGTAGAACATCAGTACATCACAGAACTGTCCATGTCAAGGTTTGTGGAGGAAAGCAAGTGTAACACCCCGTGTTTTTGCTCAGTGAAAAATTGTGCTAATGACCCACTTAATCACTCCTATAAATAACCTTGAGGACCTTAGGTCAACCCTTGGTCAAAGCCCTAGCTCAAAACCCCTTTTATTCCCTTAACCCCCTGATGCCATTCTGGAACTTTGGCGCGTTCTCCAAAATTTCCCTAAACACTTCAAACCACCCAAAGAGAAAAATGTGCAGAATGTTGAGGCACACAACTTTGCTGTTGAGTGGCATTTGAAATTTGGAGGAATTCTTGGTGAAACAGGCCTTGGAAGGTGCTCTGTTCCTATTCACAGGCGCCGAGTTTTTAGCCATGTTGGCATGGCGTTCCTGCTCCATTGCTTGGGCAAAACCCCTACAAGTCTTTGTGAAAGTCGTAGAGGGATCCCTAATCTCCAACTTTGCTTCAGACGCTAAGGTACAGTTTAGTTTGGAAAATTGAAGAAAAGCAATTTTGAAAACAGAATCACGAAATACATTTACACCGAGAATGCCGGAACGCGTCCAGGGCGCGACGTCGTGCGCGGCCACGTCGGCCACCGCCGTACGCGTCGTACCCGCTTCGGGCGCGCATGCCGAGGCGCCGGTGTGACCGCCGGTCACCGCGCAAGTGCCGGCGAGCACTCGTGCGTGCTGTCCGTAGCAAGTGGTTGGGCCGGGTGGCGCGGTTCCGCCGGTCGGCGCACCGCCCGCGGCGTGCCATTGGCCGCCGGAGCGGCGCACGCCGCCGGCCATGCCCTCAGCCTCTCTACGCGGCCTAGTGGCACCAGCACGTTCCACCTACCCCAACCGACTTTCCCACGCGCTTATAAGCCAGTCCCCGCCGTCCCTCGCGCGCACGCGTTCCTGCCCGAGCCGCCGCCGTCCGCCATTGCCGCCGTTCGGTGAACACTGTGTCCCAGTCGTTTTCCTCACGCACCCAAGAGCCTCAGCTCTTCCCTATGTACCACAACACCTCCCCGAGCTGTGTGTTGTTCAAGCTGAGCCACCCATTCGCCGGAGCCCGAGTTCCCGCGGCTGCCGCTGCACCGCCGCCGTCGAGCTCGCTCCTCCGCCGCTTCTCCAAGTCCCGTGACCTGCCTGGTACCTTCTCTGGGTCACATGGAAGCTCCCCGTGCAGCACGTGGTTGAGCCCAGGCCCTTCCCTCACCGCCGTCGAGCTTCCCGCGGGCGCGCCGCCGCTGTTCCTCCGCCGCCGCTCACCGGAGTCCTCACCAGTCGATCCACCGCCACCAATCGGTCGCAGGTGAGCCTAATCGAAGATCCCCCTAGCAAGTTTGTGTGGCCGAGCCCTACCTCGCCGCCGGCGAGCCGGTCCCCGCCGTCGAGCCCGAGGGGGATGAACCGAGGGTAGATTTGTAAGGATTTTAAAAGTTTTAGGGTCACGCGCGCGAAAATATTCTTCCTTGTTTTGTAAATTAGTCCAGCACCTTGTAAAATCGATTAAAAATCATAGAAAAATCCAAAAATAGCAAACCCAATTTTGCTGTGCTCAGTGTGACAAGAACTACAACTTTGTCCAAATATGTATATACCTTTGGCCTAGCCTCTGTGCCAAAATTTGCACAAAGTTGCTGAAGGGATCTTCCTGAATAAATTATTTTGTGATATTGGTAAATCTGCCTAGATGATTTTTGTAGCTGGTTACATAATTATTTTTGAGCCCAACTTCTGGCTATAGTTTTGTTATGTTAAAAAGCACCTTTGGTGAATTTACCATGATTTTATCTCTGTTAGAAATAATATTTACTCATTTATGCATGTTTTTAATCATAAAAATGAGTAGCATGTTTCATGAAGGCTATAGGTGTGTTTGCTAGTTCTTTGAGCTTGTTTTGGACCAGAGTATGTGTAGGAGAAAGATGAGACTCAATTCTGTCCTATTTGTTTTGTTATGCATTATTCCCTTTTATGCTAAATAGGAATGCGCCTATATTGGTGTATTGCATTCAATGGTGAGAAACCTTTTGCTTGCTGTCCAGGAGTATGCTTTCTTGGTCAATAGGACCAATGAGTGCTGCTGGATCATCTGGTTATGTTTGGTTATGCATGATAAGCTCAAACTAGAATAATCTAGAAAAGGGAAAATAGGAAAAAGCCACCCTCTCTAGTGCATGCCTTAAGAAGAAGTGTTAGGAAAGGTAAAATGGTGCTAGGAAAATAATGGCCTTGTTGTTTGTTTTTAAATTAATTATTTCTTTAATAGATGTGCACACAATCACCTTAAATGGAAGGCTAAATAGGCCTTTGATTATTTCTTTAAAAGGAAAAAAATGTGTAAATACTTTTGTTAAGGTGAATATGGCCAACCATATACTCCTTGCAGCTATTTACTGCTGTTTATGAATTAATTTAAAATAATTACACTCCTAATCCCTGCATTGCATTCCCCGTGTAGAAGTCCCCGACGGTAGCTATACGCTTGTGCCGGCTGACGAGGACGAGGGAGCAGGAGGAGACGTGCACTACGTGACCGTAGAGCAAGACCCGGGCCAAAGTCCGGAAGTTTGTGTCTGCTTGTGCTGACGAAGGCAAGCACCGGTTTATTCATTAACCCCTGTGTTTCTTTAAAACTTCTGAATTTATTTCTTGTTATTGTATGTGCATTTACGTTCAGGAGTTGAAATGAAACCCTAGTTGCATGATCCATAAGTACCTATGATCTTCTACTAGCATGTTAGGTCACTAGTTGCTATGCTTAAGGATCCGGTACAAGTCGAGTGATGTTCGTCACTCGCGAGAATAGGATCTCCATTATGGAATCACTATATGTTTAAATGGATTGCTCATGTGGTAAGAGCATGGGATTTGGGCTCCGGTCCAATGGTTCTGTTGGCTAAGTGTTTGAAAGTACTAAACACTTGTCGGAAATGGGTACGGTAAGCCTAGTACCTAAATGAGGCGGTACGGGGTTTTACTATCACTACTCTTAGGGTTGCGGCCCCGGGCTCGCCACCCGAGTACATGCGTGAGGCTGGGTGACCTTAGTGGCGTAGCCCAGATAAACCTTGTACTTAAGACTGTGAGCTATTATCCCCAAACCGAAGAATGACGGGAACCGCCTGGTTGGTGAACTCTCAGTGAGGGCACCTCCCGTGTGTTTAGTTCCACCTTGCAAGGTTATGAATCAATCGATTGTCGGTCTCTCACCATTATTTGAGACTACTTACCCGACTGGCCATGATATCCCTTTATGATGGAACTTTGTGAAGATTATTACTTTGATTAATTATCTGTACAACTTGGTTGTAATAGTTGCTTATCTAGTAATGATTACTCCAACTAGAACCTGAGCTAAAATATGGAAAGTAAGGATTCACTACTTAGCAGCTTTTTGGCAAACAAACTCACTAGCCAAAAGCCTTGCATACTAGAGTTAAGTCTTTCCTTTTAGACGGGTAAGTCTTGCTGAGTATTAGTATACTCAGCCTTGCTTTATAAATGTTGTTCCAAGTAATGCATCTCATGTGTGGCCCGAAGAACTTCCACCCGGCTGGGAGTTGGAATGGGTGGATGACGAAGAGTGATTGCATCATGGACAGGCCTCCTATGATGTGATCAGATCGTTTAGTCATCTTCCGCTGTTTTCAATAAACTCTGAACCATTTACTTTCATGTCAAAGAACTATGTTTGTAATAATGACCCCTACGGGGATGTGATGGATAAGTTGTAAGGCACTCTGGACTCTCCTTCGTGGGAGTTTTAATGCATTCGTTCGATCTTCTCTGTGTTTCCAAGTGATTTACCGGGTGTAAACCCGGCAACACTCAACGGGATGCTTCTTTATTATCGCTTAATGACCAAATGGAGTGGTTTAGGCGATAGTACGGAATTATCTCGGGTGGGGTTATCACAGCAAGTTAGGTCATATCCAGACTGCCCAGTACTATTGAAATCACTACTACAAGCTAGTGGGCATAATACAATTAATTTACACAAGTGAGCATAATACAATCAATTTATACACAGGCAACTCCTCTACCAGTGAGGATGGAGCGCCGCCTGGTCTCGATCCTTGCGCCGCAGTCGAGAGCGTGAAGGAGAAGGACCAAAGGCGGGCGGTGGGCGGCGGGCGCAGCGAGCGTGTCTGGAGAGCGGATCTGAGGCGAGGGGAGCTGAGGCGGGTCTTGAGAGGGGAGCTGAGATGAGAGGTGAGGAGGAGAGGGCGGGGAGGAGAAGAGGGGGTGGGCGGTCGGAGTGAGCACCGCTTTTATATCATTGACCTAGGGTTTGTGGAGCCATCAATGTTTTAAAGCCATCAGATCAGCGGTGGACGGCTAAAGATTGTTGGGCCACTTGGGCTGATTTGGAACTTCCTTCATTTCTAGTCTAATAAATGTTTTTCTTTTTCTTTTTTTATTTATTGAACCATTATGAAGTAACACACAAAAATAATAATCTTATATGAACAATTACATTTTTTATATGTTATAAACTCCATATAAGTTGTCTCTATAGAGTTTCAAAAGTTTTTGAATAAATTTACTATTTTTTGATATAAACAAATTTTTGCATGTTTACCGAAAGTAATTCCAAATTGACTTATATGTACCTCTAATAAGATTTAAAAAATTCAAAAACTATATTTAGGCGCCTAAGGACCATTCTAGCCCACATCTAGGAGATTGATAAACAATTCAATTTGAGTTATAAGGAACATTCGTACTTTTATGTCAAAAGTAGAACATAATAATCACATAATATTTGAATTTGGTCAAAACATTCTACAAATTGGCATAACAACATGTTTATGGTCCACAATTTTGCCATACAAAATTTAAATGGTTTCAAGGAAGTGACGACATACACTACTCACAAATGGATACATCTCTGACATAGTTTCTAATAACTCAACACAAACTTTGACATAGTTTCTAATAACTCAAATTCATATGCACTTCAAACTTTACCATAACCTTGTGTTTAGCTTATTATTGCAAAATAAGAAGTTACATTAGCGATGTTTGTGCAAAATAAATGATTTTTCTAATTGATATTTAGGCGGAACTAGATAGAAGCATATAAATAGGATCGCGAAATACAATCTATAAAAAACAACATCATTAAAGAAAAGATAATGATTTTAGAAAAATTCAGGAAGAAAAAACATCAAATTTGGATTATATATGACGAAGAAATACTAGTTACAAAGTTTAATTCCAGATTAAAAGAAAAAATACCTCCAAAGCAGCCAAGCCAATAGCGTGCTGACACGTGCTGGCCCTTATCATAATGACATAAAGAAAATATGTTTCAACATCTCCACTCAAACATAGAAATGGTGCTGTGGTCGGGCTTCTCACTGTTATGTAATTGGTCCCGGGTTCGAGTCTCAGCCCCTCCCAAATTTTTGCGCAACTTTATATCGTTTTTTGGAAAAAACGGTGACTGACCCCGATTTCGAACCCTGGTCTTCAGCCTCCGAACGAACTGATCTAACCATTGCACTATTAGAAGTTCAAAAACATGCATCTCGTTGTTTACTTATAGAGTATGTGAACCGAGCTATCAACGTAAAGCCACGTCTTCTCCTCTTCCACTAGTAGTTCGAAATTCCTGGGCGGCGGACAGCGAGGCACAATACGGTGGATGAGAACAGTGAAGCTAGGATCCTTTCACTCTTCTGGATAGTAAGATCAAAACCAATTAAATGTTAGTCATAGTCACAATTGAGGACGTAGGCTAGTGGTTATCAGCACCTTGTTTGAAGCACGAGTAGAATCGCGACAAATTAAACAAATCGTCGCAGTGTTTTGGGCTTCAATGCACATTCGTGACGAAAAAACAGGAATACGTCATAGAATCGCGACGAATTTAACAAATTGTCATAGTGTTCTGGGCTGCAATGCGTCACAGATTAAATAGTTTCTTGTAGTGAAATTAGTTCAAAATTTATAAGAAAATGTCAAAGTAACACATATAAAATGTCGGGTTAGTTCACATATATAAATGTTTAGTAGGTCATATAAAATGTTGAGTTTTTTTTTAAAATATTTTTTACAAAATATTAGATCCAACAATTTTCGAAACTAAATCCAACATTTCGAGTAATATAGTTCACATTATATGAAAAATATTGAATTAAGGTATGCAAAATGTTGAGTTTTAGAAAACATATGCATGTTGGATCTCATGTGTTATATTAATTCTCAGTAATATAGTGGTTTAAATGGAACAAGAAAGAGTACACGTTTGTCAGAAAAATGCGATTCAAGTTTGGAAAAAAACTAAAAGATATTTGTTTCCATCCAGACCAACCAATTGTGTGTGGAGCGACGGACGTATAAGAAAAATTCCGGTTTGAAAATAATATTACCATTACCATGGGCCGGGCATATGAATTGGCCCAATTGCAGGCATATACTTTTCTTTCGATTAAACACTGAAAAATGGGTTAAACCGTGCATTTGTGGCGGACGTTAAAATTTGAACTGACGAGCGACGTCGTTATACTCACACCTCGACAAACCGTTAAAAAGATGTTCTACAAAGATATATGATATTTTGTTCCCACTGGGAAAATAAGACAACCGAGAAAATATAAGGGGACCTTTTTTTTGTGTGTGCCGTCCTTTGGGACACACATAACCAACTTGGACAATCCAACCAAAATGACCAGGTGAACAGCTTCAATACCCTGGCCATGCAAGTGATGACGCTGCTTCTACACTTTCTTGCGTGGGTCGTTCACCAGCGAGCCATCGATCGATCGATCGATCGTTCACATGACGGTCAGATCAATCGATCAGCCAGCTACGTATACATACACGTCGTATCTAGCTGTCGACGACCCGGCAGTTGCGCCTGATCTGTCCGGCGTTGCCGGCCCCGATGTTACCCATCCTGATCATGGCCGCCACGAAGTCGCTGTTGAACTGCGACGGGCTGCTGCTGTACTGCCGCACCAGCGCGTCCTGCGACCCACCGTTGAAGAGCTCCTGGTCCGAGTGGAACAGGCCCCGCTGCGACAGCAGGTTCGTGTAGTAGGCGTTGTCGAACCTCGCCGGCGTCTGCAGATCCATGGGCGCCAGGTTGCCGTCGCCGCCCGACCGCTGGCACGTCTGCTGCCGGAGCGCCGCGAAGGAGGCGTTGATGTCGGTGTCGCCGTAGATGCGGCCGCGGAACGTCGTGCACCGGGCCTGCCCGATGGTGTGCGCGCCCGACAGCGCCGTCATGTCCCGCGCCGACAGGCCCTGCCGGCCGAACAGGGAGATGAGCGTCCCCAGGCTCGCCGTCGACGGCGGCAGGTTCTGGTTGGCGAGGGACGCGCTCGCCGTCGTCGAGTCGCGGCGGCCGAGCGGCACGTTCCAGGTCGGCCCGCCGAGCTGCGTCGACACAACAAGACAGAAAAGAAAAGGTTTCAGATGCATGTCCCTTGATTAGCCACGTCGCACTTCACCATTGATGGGCATGTGTAAATGTGAATTCCTTACAAGATTCGTCCCGTCGCGCGCAGCGAGTGCGACGATGTCGGCGCAAGACACGACGCCGGGGCACGCGGCCTCAACGTTCTTCTTGATGGTGTCGATGACCTCGTAGCCGCGCACCGAGTTGGCGTTCGGGGCCGCGGACTTCTCGCCTCCGGCGTCGAGAAGGATCGAGGCGTCGCAACCCTGTTATCGTCACACATTAGGATCGATAATGTTTTGTTCAGAACTTGAAGATAGTGTGTGTGTGTGTGTGTGTGTGTGTGTGTGTGTGTGTGTGTGTGTGTGTGTGGAGAGAGAGAGAGAGAGAGAGAGAGAGAGAGAGAGAGAGAGAGAGAGAGAGAGAGAGAGAGAGAAAGAGAGAGAGAGAGAGAGAGAGAGAGAGTTATTGGACGCACTTGCACGAAGCAGTCGTGGAAGAAGAGCCTGAGGATGGAGGCGCCCATCCTTGGCTCACTGTTGACGGCCTGGGTCATGGCTGCCCGAACGATACTCTGCAGGTTGGGGCAGGAGGACGCGTAGAACGTCGTCGAGAGCTGGGCATGGGCGGTGCCGGAGAGGAGGGAGATGGCGAGCAATAGCAAGCATTGCATCAAGGTACGAGCCGCCATGGCAACCCTGCTGGCTCAGTGACTGTGTCAAGCTCTATGCTGAAGCAGCAAGGGTCTCTGCAGCTTCGATTTGAGAGTGGCATCCACACGCAGGGCCCCTATTTATAGTGCTGAGAGGTAGAGTTGCATACTTGCATGCATGAGGATCTATACGTTTCTAGCTAGTCAAGCATGGCTGCCGACAAGTGGAATTTTGGGGGAGCGATTCTTGCATCACCTTGTGATCCAGTTGAGGGGAAGACCAGAAGAGTTTCGTAGTTTTGGCCTACCCGAAAGACGCTGTTTCTTTCAGATTATTAGCTGAATATCCCCTGTGTGTCGCTATAGACAAATCAAAAAATATTGTCTTATCCCGTATTCCCATTTGGGCCACAATCAGCGTGCTCAACTTGTAGACTTTGTTGCACCCTGCTCCGTACTACACTTAAGGGCTAAAGGCTGACTGCAGCGGTGCCCTGCAAATGCTCCTAGACCGGCAAAAGTACCGGTTTTTTCAAAACATTCAGCTGCAGCGATGCACCGTAAAACACCTATCTTTCCCGGTCCACACTCGCACCCCCAAATCTCCAGGCTCCGCTCCCTCCTCCACCCGCTGGCTCCTCTGCTCCACGGTGTCCCTGGTGCTGCCGGCCAAAATCCATCCTTTTTCAACTGCTTGGGCTCTGGCTGCCGCTGCACTCCCGCACGGTCACCGCGAAGGACATGTTCGGCGGAGGTGCGGTCGCCGCATCGTGAGATCGAGCTTGCCGGGTCGGCGTTGGTGAGTTCGTCCAGGGCGGAAGGCAGCAGACGCCGTGGTGGTGGGTGCGGGCGTCGTCAGCCTCACGGTGGCGCGTGTCGCTGCCGGACGCCGCGGTGTCGTCAACGAGGAGCACAGAGTGGTCGGAGAGCGCCTTGCACGCGGGGTGCAGCTAGCTCTCGTGGATCTCCCCTGGCGCCCGGAGCACGGAGGCGGCGATGTCGGCGATGCGCTCCCAGCGGCACACCCGATCGACGCCGTCGTGGGTAGCGTTGCACATGGTGGCGGCCCTAGCACGCTAGCAGCCATGGAGCCCGCAGCTCGCCCCGCCACTGAAGGACCGATTAGGCGACCAGAGAAGGGGGAGTGAATGGGAGCCGATAAAAATTCTTCTCGAAGGAGATTGAAACTCCGACAAGATGAACCCGATCGGTCGGACCCCCAAAATCACACGCTCCGCACTTCTACCTTCGGTTTGCCAACACCACGTAGCCACTGGAGTGCTACTGGTCCTAGGAACAAACTCTACCAGCAACCTCAACACACACGCACTCACGACAGCGGAAACACCTCGTAAGCCGGCTGTCCAGAGGGGGGCGGTTAGACCGGGTATAGGGGGCGGTTAGATCGCCTCCACCTGGTAACCAAGAAATCCTCCGAAACACCTCTTCCGAGCACCAAAACGCACCACGGTTTCACCAACAAAGATCTCTGGTCAAGGCCATGCTAGCTACCAGAAAATCTTGGCGAAAACCAAAACTCCACCCAGGGGCCTAGGGGCGGTTAGACCGGCTACCAGGGACGGTCTAACCTCCTGTACCCAGCAACGAACTCCAACCAAGAACACCTAGCAAACAGCACGAGAACGACCCGAAATTTCACCCAGATGTTCCTCTGATCAAAGCGAGAAAACTCACAGAGGAAAATCCGGCGAAACAAAACTTCAACCTGGAAACACCAGGGGCGGTTAGACCGGCCCCTCCAGGTGGTTAGACCGCCTCTCCCAGAAAAACAGCCCGCGGGTCAAACCCTAACTTCCTTGCGCCCGATCTCCCGAATCACTCCACGAATTGCAGCGAAACTTCGGGATTAGCTGGGTTACCTCCTGGGCAACCTCTACCTCAAAGGAATTGACCCGAAACGCTCACAATCAAGAGAAATCGACGAAATCGCCTCTCTAGGTCAAGAACTCGCCCAACTCGAAAAAACCACCAAATCGAGTCTGATTCAAGGGAGATTTGGGGGCAAAGTCACCAGCCAAAGAGGTACAAGATCCTCATACGTGACACCCACCAAAAACCCCAAGAAGTCGTCCTCAAAACACCGCCAACAAAGAGCTCCGAAAGTCAACACGAAAGAGAGCGGGAAAACCACCTTGAGGAACAACGCCGAACCATCTATACATACCATGAAGGTTCGTACAAGGTCTAGCTTGCCACCCAAACATCCATCCCTCTCTCTAGATCTCACATGAAGCTCTCAAGCTAGTCCTAGGAAAAAACTAGGGAAAATGGAGAACGAAAATGGAAAAACAAATGAGCTAGGGTTCCAAGAGTTGGCTGCCATCCACCCATTCAATGCGTATATATGGAGGCACCCAAAAGACTAAACTACCCTCACCTAATAACTAGGGATACAAGCCCCTCAAGGGCGGATTTGGAAATCTTCGGAATTTCTTCATCGGACGGATGCCCGGCGACCGCAACCTGCTTAGCCTCGACGCAAGCCTTGCGATCCCGACGCGTGTCCTCCGCTTCGAAGCATCTCGGCGCCGCGGCCAGGGCGGTCAGACCACCCCCCTGGGCGGTTAGACCGGCCCGGGAGATCTAACCGGCCCCAGACGGTCTGACCGCCCCTCCTGGGCGGTTGAACCGGCCTGGGTGGCCGCACCTCCTCGTCGAGTCTTCGGCCTCGGTTTTGTGGCTCAACTGAGTAACCCAGTGGTTTTCTGGTGAACCACTGCAAACCCCGCGGACTCGGTGTAGC
Organism: Cenchrus americanus; assembly: GCA_947561735.1. Lineage (NCBI taxonomy): Eukaryota > Viridiplantae > Streptophyta > Magnoliopsida > Poales > Poaceae > Cenchrus > Cenchrus americanus. The sequence continues at coordinate 182,044,813 of OX387241.1, read as the reverse complement.
CTCCGCCAATCTCCACTCATGACTCGGCTCCCACGTAGTCCCGGCTCGACCTTGGTTTTGAGGCTCTACCAAGAAATCGTCCACGACTTCATCTTGCTGTTCATGCCACCATGCGGCCCGCACTTGACCCCGCTGGCCACCGGGTCTCTCGAACAAAGCCTACTTGTCTTCTCCACACCTGGAGGCCTCACCGGCAACGACCTTTCGCGCTTGTTCTTCACCTGCACCAACACGAGTCAAGCCGCAACCTGCACCTGCAATACTTAGCCAAGAATCAGTCCACACAACATTGTTAATCACTCATCACACAAGGAAGCGACCATCCACCGGTCCTCGAACCACACATGGTCCTCAATCTCCCCCTTGATGAGTGCATTGACAACACACTTGATTTGTAACCAAAGAGAAAAAGGAAAAAGAAAAGAACAAATAAAAAGAAACCTCAACAAGCGATCGAAAGCCAAAGAAAGACAAAGAGCAAGATCACTTGAAGAAGACAAGTCTCGGACCCCTTAGGCAAGGGCAACGACTCGACACATCCGACACAAAGCAAATCTCAAGCAAAGAGCGCAAACCACCAAAGGCAAACTCGAACACCACAAAGAGCTCCCCCTGCACATATGCAAGCTCCCCCTGAGCCAAAGCACACTCCCCCTGAACAAATGCAACAATGCAACATGGGAATGCAACAAAGAGCAAAAACCTGCTCACTCTGCCCAGGGCGGTTAGACCGCCTACCCCAGGCGGTTAGATCGCCTACCACTCAACTGACCGCCTGGGGGCGGTTAGACCGCCACATGTGACCGACCCTGCATCAAACTGCTCAAAAATTGCCCGAACCAATTGGAACACCTTCCAAACACTCCCAGGTGCCCAAAGCATGCACAAACTTCTCCCCCTTGTTGACAATGCATGAATCAAGGCAAAAAGCGAAAACTTTCAACATATAGCTTCTCAAATATACAAAATTCATCAGAAGGAGCTACACAAGTCCAAATGGGCAAGTTAGACACTCTACAGGTTCGTAATGACCTTAACTACGTGATCACCAAGTTTCACAATCATTGGACAAGGCTAAAAAGGATTTGAGTAATTTTGCGAAAAGTTACTCTCTCACAAGCAAAAACCTTAACATGAGCAAAACATGTCAAAATGGCAAAGCCACACAAACTTCATGCTAGGACAGCCATTCTAATCATAAGACCATCACAAACACCCACAAGCACCTCATGTCATGTCAAAGCCACCGAGCCATGTGCCTACTTCTATGTATGAGACTTCTCATTGGTAGGCATCATGCAACGGTTTAGCACCCAAAGCAAATTAATTTCAGCACATATGACATGGGAACATATTTTCCAAGCATTTTTCATTTCATTTTCAGATTTATAAATGGTACATGAAATGTCTTTGCGACAAAAAGAAACTTATGCCCCTCCATAAGATAAAGCAAGAGGGCTAAACATTCATGATGGCAAATGAGCCTTTGACCCCATATGATCAATAAACTAGCTATCCAACCACAAATTAAGCATAGCAAAGCCACTAAAACATGTCAAGATCATATAAGGGCGTTTACACATGAGAGAGCATATATGTGACATTTTTCAAAAATATACCCATCAACCATGGATCATTCAACAAGATCATCAAGAGCTAAGCCAAACTAACCATAGCATACCAAACAAGCTCACAAAAACATATATAGCATCCCATGGTGGACAATGTATATAGGAGAAGATTTCCCAATCCAATGCATATGATACAAAATGCATGCAATCTAAGATACAAGGATGCCTATACATCATGTTACATATGCCATGTCAAATGCAAGAAATGCACAAAGGGAACTATACATATGCTACAACGGAGCTCCCACACACCCAACTCAAGAAATCAAACACACACCAAGCTCCCCCCCGCAAACGAGTGAAAGTTGCTTGATCTAGGGGTTTGGTAAAAATATCGGCTAGTTGGTCATGTGTGGGTACATGGATCAAAGCTATCTTCCCTTTCTCTACGTTGTCTCTCAGAAAATGATACCTCACTTCTATGTGCTTGGTTTTGGAATGAAGCACTGGGTTCTTTGCAATGCTTATGGCACTGGTGCTATAACATTGAAGTGGGACACGAGTATACTCCTCACCAAAGTCACTCATGGTGTATGAAATCCAAAGGACCTGAGAGCAACAACTAGCAGCGGCAACATACTCTGCCTCGTTAGTGGATTGAGCAACACTCGATTGTTTGCGGGAAGAACAAGACACCAAAGAAGAACCCAAAAACTGGCAAGTCCCAGAAGTGGACTTCCTATCCAACCGACACCCGGCAAAATCCGCGTCTGAAAAACCATGAAGCGCCAAAGAAGAGGACGGAGTACCAAAGGCCGAAGTCGGGAGTGTGACGCAAGTACCTGAAAATTCGCTTCACCGCTTGTCGATGCGAAGTCCTCGGAGACGCTTGAAAACGAGCGCACATACACACCGAGAACTGTATGTCCGGCCTCGTCGCCGTCAAGTAGAGGAGTGACCCGATCATGCTCCGGTACTCCTTCTGGTCCACGTGTTCACCTTCCTCGTCCGCATCAAGAGCCGTAGTCGTACTCATCGGCGTCGTCATAGCCTTGGAGTCCTCCATCTTGAACTTCCGCACAATGTCCTTGGTGTACTTAGCCCGGTGCACAAATGTTCCTTCCTTTGATTGTTTGATTTGTAGCCCGAGGAAGAACCGCAACTCGCCCATCATGCTCATCTCAAATTCCCCGCTCATATCATCCGCAAACCTTGCAACAAGAGAGTTAGACGAGCCACCAAAGACAATATCATCCACATACACCCGCACAATCATGATATCTCTCGCCTCGCCTCAAAGAAAAACAAGGTCTGATCGACCTTCCCCATCTCAAAACCTCTCTCAAACAAGAACCCCCTCAACCTACCATACCAAGCTCTAGGCGCCTGCTTCAACCCATACAACGCCTTCCTCAACTTGTAGACCGGGTGGGGGTACTTCTCACTCTCAAACCCCGGAGGTTGCCTCACATATACTTCTTCCTCCAACACACCATTCAGAAAAGCACTCTTCACATCCATTTGGTGCAACTTGAACCCTTTAGCCACGGAAAAGGCTAGAAGGATCCTTATTGCCTCCAAACGGGCTACGGGAGCAAAAGTCTCCTCGTAGTCGATCCCCTCCTTCTGACTGAACCCTTGAGCAACAAGCCTCGACTTGTTCCTCACAACCTCACCCTTCTCTCCCTCTTTGTTTTTCCACACCCACTTTGTACCAATCGGCTTACACCCTAGGGGAGGGTCAACCAACTCCCAAACCTGATTCCTCTCAAAGTTCTCCAACTCCTCATGCATCGAATTAACCCAATTATGATCAGATAGTGCGTGTCCAATGTCTTTGGGCTCAAAAGTAGCAACAAATGCAGCATGAGTGAAATGGGAATTGTTTCGAAACCTCGATCGTGTAGTGCGTTCATTCATGTCACCGATGATCCTCGAAGCTGGGTGATCCACTTATACTCGCCGGGGAGGTTCTCGCCTCGATGCTACCTCCCCCTCAATATCAGCTTCTCCTCGTTCTTGATTTGTCGTCGTAGGTGTAGTAGAGGGTCCATCCATCACCGTAGTCGAAGTAGTGGGTACATGTTCAGCCGGGGGCACCGCACCGCCATCCTCATCGTCTCCATGTTCATGCTCCTCCTCCTGAAAGATCTCCTCACCAAGCTCATCATCACCTGCACACTCAAAGACAAGCTGACTATGTGGCTCTGTCTCGTCGAAGGTTACCTCGCAAGTCTATACGATTTGGTTAGTTTCAAGATTGAGCACACGATATGCAATAGAATGAGATGCATAACCAAAGAAAATACCGTCGACAGACCTAGCCTCAAACTTATCCAACTTTCTACCTTTCTTCAGAATGAAACACTTGCAACCAAAGACATGGAAGTGACTCACCATGGGTGTGCGACCATGCATCAAATCATAGCATGTTTTCTTCTTGTGCACTCTGAGGTAGATCCTGTTTGACACATAGCATGCGGTGTTCACCGCCTCATCCCAATACCTCCTCGGAGTCCTATGCTCATCAAGCATCGTCCGAGCCATCTCGCACAAGGTTCTGTTCTTCCTTTCCACAACACCATTTGTCGGTGTGGAAAGTGGTCCCGACACTAACCAGTAATGAGCGCCGAGGTCTATCCCTCAATGGTCGATGCTAAACAACTAATGACACGAGTTTTATCCTGGTTCCGGCCGAGGGGCCGTACGTCCAGCAGTGGTGTGCTCGAGGCACTATATTGCTTAGCACCGGGGTGCCTGTAGTGGGGTGGCTACAAGCAAGGCGGGAGAGGAAGCGTGGCTCCCAAGTCCCTGGTGAAGTGGCTGAAGATGTTGTGGGAGAATTGGAGAGCAAGTGCGTGATGTGCTATGTCCTCACTTGTCTGTTGTGTTCCGTCCCCCCCCCCCCCCCCCGCGGGGGGGTTCGTCCTCCTTTCATAGACCAAGGAGAGAGCGAATCACATGCATTCGCGCTATTTAGCTACGTGGGGAGGCATGGTGTGTCGTGCCGTAGAGTAGGCGGCCGCCTGGACAGTCCTTGCCGCGATCCGGCCATCATGGCGTATCTTGTACCCGCACAGGGGTGGCCTCGAGGGTAGGAGTGGAGCGGACGGCCGTGATGTCTTCGGTGCGGCATTCGAGGGAGTTGCGACGTCGGTCCGTACGGGACATAGTGACGAGTAAGGCGGCGCCCGTTCTCGCATGCCGCATAGCGCCGAGGCCGCGCGCCACGGCGCCGGCGTCGGTTTGTACGCGCGGGGGCGACTGCCATGCCGTTACAGTGGCAGGGATGGCGCCCCGCCGGCCTAACGCCTCCACCTAACCCTGCAGAGTCACGAGAAAACAGACCGAGGGTGCAGCCGGCCCCCCTTCGAGGGCTCGGCGCGTTAGCCGTACCGGAGCAGGCGGCGCGGCGTCACGGGACTGGCACCGGCCACGCCGTACAGTCCCCCACAGTGGCGGGGATGGGTTTCCTCCTGGGGAGTTGGTGCGACGGCGCCGGGCGCGAGCCCCAGGCGCATGATGGCGCCGCCCCCGCCGTCGTCGGGGCATTTAATGCCCGCGTACGAGAACAAGGCGTGCGCGTGCGAGGCGCCTTCGAGCGAGGCGGAGCCCGCTCGAGGGCGGAGCAGCCCTCGAGCGAGGCGGAGCCTGCTCGAGGTAAGCGCACCCCCTCGAACCGGGCGGAGCCTGTTCGAGGGGAGGCGTGCGCCCTCGAGCGAGGCGGAGCCTGTTCGAGGGGATCTTTGAGTGGGCCGTCCTGGTGGGCCGTCGGGGCCACCGTGGCGTGGGCCCTGCCTTGTGTGTTTAAGTGAGGTGCGCTTGGCTTTGGTTTGTCGTGGGTTTTAAGCGGGGATTCCCCAGTTTATTTAAGGGGACCCCTAGGGCTGTCCCCGACAGTAGCCCCCGAGCATCTGCGGGTTTGCCATTGAGGCTCCCGCAGATGCTGGAGCCTACTGATAGGACGTTCTTCCCTCTTGGTCTTGCGAACGCTTTCCGTGGGGCCGCGTCAGCGGACCCGCGGGTCTAGCCCCCGAAGCCCCACAGAAGCGCGGGCGCTCCTGTGGGGGTTTTGCCGCGAGACCTGGTCAGAGGGCGTGGTGCATGTTCCAACCGGCTTCGGCAATGTCTCAGTCGGCTTCGGTGACGCACGCGCCGCTGGCACTGTCACCGACGGGTGCAATTCAGGAGGTGTAGCCGTGCGTCGAGCCCCCGATCCTGGGCCCGTTCAAGGCGATCAGGTAGGGCTCTACGACTTGTTTTTTTATTGCGCCCTCGCCGTCCCTCTGCGGGACGGAGGGTGAGGTTTCTGCAACCCCCATCGAGCGGGTCGCGGATTGCGGATTCCTCGTTGAGCTGTTAGCGGGTGGTTCGAGTGGACGCCCATGCCCCGTTCGATAAGGGTAGGCTGCGTGGTCCAGGGACACGTCCATTAAAGCGCTTGCGTGGGTTTGCTAGGTGGGGCTCGGTCCCGTTCGCTAGGGACCGAGGGCGCGGAAGCTCTCCCTCGGTGGGATCCCCCGGCTAGCTGCCCTCGCTGGCTCTCGAGCACGACATGTGGGGCACCCTCGAGCCGGCGGGCTCGAGGAACGGCTCGAATGCGCGTGCCCTCGTCGTCCCTGACTCTGGTGATCTGGGGCGCCTGTTCGAACCCGTCGAGGGTCAGGCTTCGAACCTCTGATCAGTAGGGCCGTGCGGGGTGGCGCCTAGGCGGCCCCGTCCTTGCATCTGCGAGCCATCGAGGGGCCCGGGCGAGCCGGCCCTCGAGGCGCTGATCAGTAAAGTGGTGCGGCATTGGCGTTTGCGGTGCCTGTTTTATCTCGAACGGGCTCCGAGGTAACCGTCTGACACCTGCATTTATTCAAGGGGTAAATTTTCCCGAGCCCGGAGCTCGTGCCGCTCGAGGGTCCTCCTTATCTGGTAAGGGGCCTGGCCTTTTAATGCTCCACAGTCGAGGCTATGGTTTCGCATCACGAGCGCGCCTTTTTAGGTGCCGCTGCCGCGCGCGCGCGTAGTGGGCGGCGCGGGTAGGCGGACGTGACCGCCTGCCACGGCCCTCCTAGTCTTCGCCGTGATGATGGCCTGTTTGCGGTGGTGTGGCCGCCGCAGCCGTGGTGGGGCCCGCCCGTCAGCGAGAAAAAGATTCCCTGCAGTTAATGCGCGCGGGACGCGCGCCCCGGAGAGCACGCCCCCGCCTTATAAATCTGAGGAGGGGAAAAACGGCGGTTTTTACCTTAGTGTTTCGCCATCCTTGCCCCTTGCGCTCCTGCCTGTGCCCAGCTCGCACCACCGTGCTCTTTCGCCGTCGGAGCCTTTCTTCTCCTTCCCGTCCTTCGTCCTCAGTTCCTTCGCTTTTTTCCATGGCGCCCCTTCCGCCCCTCACGATCGTCGATCCCTACGCGTGGGAGAGCTCGTCGGTGACGCGGTTGGCCCTCGGTGATCTTGTGTCCGCCGGCCAGCTGGCGGAGAACGAAGAGGGCCGACCGGCGGAGTGGATCGTGCCGCCGGCAGAAGATCGCGCGCCCAACCCGCCGGAAGGCTACGTGGTGAGCTTCATCCGCTTCCACGAACGTGGCTTCGCAGCGCCGGCGAGCCGCTTCATGCGGGCGCTCTGCCACCGTTACGGCGTGGAGTTGCACAACTTCGGGCCGAACGCGATTTCGCAGGCGGCTACGTTCGTGGGCGTCTGCGAAGGGTATCTAGGGATCCCAGTGAACTGGGATCTCTGGGTACACCTCTTCTATGCGGAGCTGTTCACGCAGCCTACGACGGAGCAGAGGACCTGCCGCGCGGTGCGCGCCGGCGGCATGTCGCTCGCCTTGCAGGCGCAGTACAAGGACGATTACATCCCTTGTACCACGACGACAAACAATGCCGGCTGGGAGCGAGGGTGGTTCTACCTTCGTAACGCCGAGCCCGGCCTCTCCCCCTACACCGGTCTGGTGCTCCGGGAGCGGCCCGACTCCTGGAGCTACGGGGTGTCCACGCCCAAAGATCGGAGGCGGCCGGACTCGCTCTGGCCGCGCCGAGGAACCCCGGCGCGCGCGCGGGCCGACCGCGGCGACCGTCCTTGCCTTCCTCCACCACCGGCGGGTTGTGCCCCTGATGGAGAGGCCGCTCTGCGTCTTCGAGATGACGGAGACGGCGGACCCCATCGCGCTGGCGAGGTCGCGGATGCTTCCGAGCCCCCTCCAGCGGGAGTACGCGCTCACCCGGGCACGGAGCGCCGTCGACACCCGGTTGCTGCGCAGCGACCGGTCTCCGTGGGAACTCGAGATGCTCCCCACCGGTCCACTGGTGAGTAGGATTCCCGATTTCGCTTTTGGCCTCGCTGACACCTCAGGTTGCTGACGCGCTTCTGTGTTTTGCTTACAGCTGGTGAGCCTGAGCACCGCGAAGTCCGTCCCGCCCACTCCTTACTCCCGTGCGGTAGGTCGGGTGTCGCAGCAGCGGGAGCGGGAGCGGGCAGCGCGCAAGAAGGAGCGCGCAAGGCGGCACTGCGAGCGCCGCGAGCGGCGGAGCGAGGAGTACCGGCTGCGCGAGCAGTAGGGGCTCTCCTCTCCGGGGACCGAGGAGTATTCGTCCTCGGAGGAGGATGAGGAGGAAGAAACCGGGGGGCAGGGCCCTTCTGATAGGTGGGAGCCTGCGCCCCCGTCGCCGGAGCCAGCTCCGGTGGCAAGGGCAGCATCACCTGGGGCGGGTGCGGGGGCACCCGCCGCGGCCGGTCGACGACAGGAGCGGCGCGGGCCGCGGAGGTGCGGCGCGCGCGCGCGCAGGCGCACGCGGCGGGTGCGCCGCGCGCGGGCGGGGCCCGCGCGCGCGGCGGAGAGGGCGGGAGGCGCGGCGGCGGCCGCACCGGTCGCGCCGGCGTCATCCGCCGAGGCCTCAAGGAAGAGGAAGCGCGCCTTCTCCTCTTCGAGGTAAGGGGCTTGCTCTTCTGCGGGGTTGGGTTTTCGGTGACCAAGTGTTCTGATTATTCGTTTGTGTTCGTGCAGGGTGGTGCCGACTGTGCCTCCCCTCACACCAGCCAAGGTGCTGAGGGCGGACGCGTCCGTTCCCACTCGGCGGCGCTCGTCGAGGGCGCCGCGGGCGGGGGCGAGCACGGCGGCCGCGGTTGAGGCGTCGAGGCCTCGGCCCGGGCGGATCGGCCCGTCGTGCCACGGTCGGAGGTCGTCGAGGAGTGGCGGGCGGCGGCCGCGGCGGAGGCGGAACCTACGGCGGCGGCGCGGTGGAGGCACGATCCGCGGCGGCGGCCGTGGTGGAGGGCGCGGCCCGCGGCGGCGTCCGCGGTGGAGGGCGGTCGGGCGCCCACGGTCGTGGGGGCGCGGCCGGGAACGGTGGCCGCGGCGCCGCGTCGGGCGCCCGCGGCTACGGAGGTGCGGGCGGAGGCGTCGACGGAGGCGATGCGGGGCCGGCACCCGCCGGCGGCTCCCGGCGGTGGTGGTGGAGATCCCGGACGATGACTCCCCGCCGCCCGGGTGGGACCAGTGGGCAAGCTTCCCCACGCTTTCCCCAGAGTCCCGGGAGGGGGCCCTCGTGAGGCGGCGTGAGGGCCACATGGTGGCAGGGGGTCGAGGGCGCGGTGCCAAGGCCTCGTCTTCCCGCGCCGGCCACTCCGCCCGTAGGAGGGGATCGGTCGGCGACCCGCCCGCGTTCGCCGACGCCCAGGGAGAGCAGGAGCTGTGAGGGGGAGCACCGGAACCACGGCGCCGCGCTCGACCGGGCGTTGCACGAGGCGCTGAGGATCCACGGCGGCCCCGCGTGGCGCGTCTTCCAGGTGGGGTGGCCGTTGCTTGCTTCTCCTTTTTCCTCGTTTCTGCGCACTATCCTTGTATCATGATGCTCATGGGTTTTGACCTGTGGGTGATAGGAGCTCGAGCGCCGCGCCCGTGACAAGTACGGCGCCTTCGACCAGGTGAACGCTGAGCTCCACCAGTTCCGGGAGAGGTGCGACGCCTTTGATGCGCTCGCCGACGCCCTCAGGACCCCGGACGACTGGTTGTCGTACCGGGCCATGGCCCTGCGTGATCAACTCCATGAGAGCGCAAGGCAGGACCCGGCGCATCCCTCAAGCCTCGAGCGGGTCTGCACAACCCTCATCGACCGGGATGAGGCGCTGCGGCAGGCGCGCTCGTACCTGGAGAAGACTCGCATGCTGGCGGCCAACTGGGAGGCGGAGGTGGCCGGCGTCCGCAACGAGAATCAGGAGCTCCGCTTGTCGCTCGAGGGGGCACAGGCACAGCAGCGCCAGGCTGAGGAGCAGGCGTGCGCGCTCGAGCAAAGGGCCAAGGGGGCCGACGGCTTGAAGGCCGCCCTCGACGCCAAGGTCGCGGCGCTCGCCGTCGCCGAGGACCGCCTCCGCGGGGAGTGCCACGCCCGCCGTGGGGCCGAGGGGCGCCTCCGGCGAGAGCAAGCCGCCCTTGCCGACGCCCGGTCGGCGCCGGAGCGGAGAGCGCGTCGCTCGCGAGGCGGCGCAGAAGTCGCTGGAGGACCGGAACACCGAGTTCTCCAAGCTCGAGGGCGAGCTGATGGTGCTCGGTATCAATAGCGCGAGCCAGGAGCTAGCCCTCCAGGAGCAAGGCGAGACCCTCAGGGGCCTTGACCAGGCGGTCGAGGCCGAGCGCCGCGACCTCGAGGTGGAGAGGAAGCAAGTCGAAGGTGAGTCGCTGTTTGGCTCCCGTTTTGCTGGTTTTCCCTTAGGGGGCTTGCGCCCTTTTTCTGACTTCTTTCTTTCCGGCCGATTTCAGGCTTGCGCACCGCGCTGGGGCACGCGGCTGAGCGGGCCGAGGCGCTGCAGACCTCCTACAACTCCTCTGAGAGGGAGTTGCTGGAGCGTGCGTACCGCAGCCCTCGAGACCCGCCGGCCGTGGAGGAAGGCGAGGCGCGAGGGCCGGGAGCTCGGCCGGCCGGCCCGCGCCGCGTGCCCTTGGCGGCCACGTTACGGGCGCGTGCGCCGGGCGTTGCATCTCGGCGTCCAGAAGGCCCTCGGGGGTGGTGCGATCCCACTACGAGGTTAACTTCGAGGCGCTGGCGGAGGGCTACGTCGTCCCCGAGGGTGTCGAGGACGAGGTGGTGATGGAGCGCGTGGACGCGCTTGCCGCTGACGCCGCCGGGACGCTTGTCGAGGCCTTCGAGGAGTTCCTCTTCCCAGACGCCGCTGATGCCGCCGCTCCTCCAGCCTGAAGACAGCCGGGCGCTAGGCCCTTTTTTGTTCATGTATCAGTATGCTGGCCGTGTGGCCTTGTAAATAGACAAATTACTTTGCTACGAATATTTGACGAAGTGAAATGATGTCTTTTGCTTTATCACGCTTTTTTGTTTCTCCCTCTTCCTGAGTAGATTCTAGTTAGGGGAGTTCGGTTTTCGCAGGTGGCCTGCTGGATTGGAGGCAAGAGAGAAGGGTCGTATCCTCACGGAGGCGTAGGCTATCTCTGGCTTGCGCGCTCCTTCCGCTAGGCTGCCTGCGCCCTGTTCGAACCTTTGCTCGGGGATGAAGTAGAAACATACTTAGCGCGCATGAGTTGTTTCGTTTTTTCGTGAAAAATGGGACCATTTTGGGGGGATCCCCCCCGTAGTAGCCCCCGAGGGTAACTTGGGTTTCAGGGGAAAGCCGAGTTGCCCTTTTTATTAGGCTGATGATGTTTACATGGTTGTCACCAACGGGGGTGCTGGTTACGTGATTTTACAACAAAATACTTGGGAATCCTAGCTAGGGATAGAAGCGACGTAGCTGTTGGATGTTCCAAGCGTTGGTGAGTTCTTCGCCGTCCTCGTTGGCCAGCTTGTAGGTGCCTGGCTTGAGCACTTTCACCACGACGTAGGGTCCCTCCCACGGAGGTGATAGCTTATGGCCTCCTCGGTTGTCTTGGCGTAGCTTTAGGACCAAATCCCCTTCGCTAAAGTCCCGCCGGCGTATCTTCCGTGCCTGGTAGCGCCTGAGGGACTGTTGATACCTCGCGGAGTGCATCAAGGCCACGAGGCGTGCTTCGTCTAGTTGATCCAGTGAGTCCTCGCGGGCTCGTTGGTTGGCGCCCTCGTCGTAGCCTCGAACCCTGGGCGACCCGTAATCTAGGTCCGTGGGGAGGACGGCCTCCGCGCCATGGACTAGAAAAAACGGGGTGAACCCGGTGGCTCTGCTCGGGGGTGGTCCTTAGGCTCCACACGACCGGCGGTAACTCTTGGAGCCATTTTCGACCGCATTTATTTAGCCGGTCGAAAATTCGGGCTTGAGACCTTGTAGGATCATGCTTGTTGGCACGCTCTACTTGGCCGTTGGTTTGCGGGTGTGCCACAACCGCCCAATCCACACGGATGTGGAATTTGTTGCGGAACTCCAAGAATTTCTCCCCGTGAACCGGGACCGATTGTCGGTGATGATGGAGTTGGGCACTCCAAAGCGGTGGATGATATCGGTGAAGAATGTCACCGCCTGCTCTGCTCTGAGGTTCGTAATGGGGCGCACCTCCACCAACTTGGAAAACTTGTCGATCACGACCAACAGGTGGGTAAAGCCCCCAGGCGCCTTCCGCAGGGGCCTGACGATGTCCAGCCCCCACACGGCGAATGGCCATGTTATGGGGATGGTCTGCAGGACATGAGCAGGAAGGTTGGACTTGCGGGCGTAGAACTGGCACCCTTCGCAGGTGCGCACGATCTCGCTGGCATCCGCGACCGCGGTAGGCCAATAAAAGCCTTGGCGGAAAGCGTTGCCAACGAGGGTACGGGGCGCGGCGTGATGGCCGCAGATTCCCGTGTGGATGTCCCGCAGGAGCTCGTGCCCTTCGGGAATGGGGATGCACCGCTGCAAGATGCCGGAGGCGGCGCGCTTGTACAGCTCGCCGTCGACGAGGGTAAAGGACTTGGCCATCCTGGCGATGCGTCTGGCCTCGGTCCGGTTCGAGGTGAGTTCCCCTCGATCCATCCATGCAACATACTTGTCGCGCCAGTCAGCCCTGACAGGGGCTGGCTCGATCTCCATCACATCAGCCTCGTAAGTGCCATACCCCTCGAGGAGGAAGAGCACGTACGCCTCGTTCGAGGGGTCCTCTTCCATGGGCTCCGCGCCTGTTGGATTCGAGGGAGCCCCCGAGGCTTCCGCGTGGCTCGAGGGGTGAGGCTCGAAGACGATGGAGGGCTGAGCGATGTCACGGGCGAAGACGTTTGGAGGGACGGTAATCCGCCCGGACGCGATCTTAGCCAGCTCGTCCGCCTCCTCGTTGCACCGGCGGGGCACGTGATTGAGCTCGATGCCGTAGAACTTGTCCTCGAGGACTCGTACGGCCTTGCAATATGCTACCATCTTGTCATCGTGGCAACTCGCGTTCTTCATGACTTGATCAATCACCAGTTGCGAATCCCCCAGCACGTCTAGGCGCTTGACGCCTATCTCGATGGCGATCTTGAGGCCGCAGAGGAGGGCCTCGTACTCGGCCATGTTGTTTGACGCGGGGAAGTGGAGGCGCACCGCGTACCGCATGTGTTCCCCGAGTGGTGACACAAAGAGCAGGCCCGCGCCCGCCCCCGTTTTCATCACCGAGCCATCGAAATACGAGTCCGGACACTCGCTTGGATCCGCGGCGGTGGTAGCTGTGTATCTGTCCACTCAGCGACGAAGTCCGCCAGGATCTGGGACTTGATGGCCTTGCGCGGGGCGTAGGCTAGCGTCTCGCCCATCAGCTCCACTGACCACTTCGCGATCCTGCCCGCCGCGTTTGGATTGCGGATGATCTCCCCTAGCGGGAAGGAGGAGACCACTGTGATGGGGTGGGCCTCGAAGTAGTGGCGGAGCTTGCGCCTCGCAAGGACCACTGCATACAGCAGCTTTTGGACTTGAGGGTAGCACGTCTTTGTGTCGGACAAGACTTCGCTGATGTAGTAGACCGGCCGCTGGACTAGCAGGGCGTGCCCTTCCTCCGTGCGCTCCACCACGATTACGGCGCTGACCACCTGGGTGGTCGCGGCCACGTAGAGCTGCAGGGGTTCGCCGTCCTGCGGCGGCGTGAGGATGGGGGCACGAGTTAAAGATGCCTTCAGCTTGTCGAGCGCGTCTTGGGCCTCGACGGTCCAGGTGAAGCGTTCGTGCTTCTTGAGGAGGCGATAGAGGGGCAGGCCCTTCTCGCCGAGCCGCGAGATAAAGCGGATCAAGGCGGCAAGGCACCCCAACACCTTTTGCACCCCTTTGAGGTCCCGGATCGGGCCCATTCGCTCGAGGGCTGCAACCTTCTCGAGATTGGCCTCGATGCCCCGTTGGGAGACGATGTATCCTAGGAGCATGCCTCGCGGCACTCCGAAGACACATTTTTCGGGGTTTAGTTTGACCCCGTTGGCCCGTAGGCAGCCAAACGCGATGCTGAGATCGCCGACCAGGTCGTCCGCCTTCCTGGTCTTCACGACGATGTCGTCTACGTACGCCTCAACCGTTCGCCCGATGTGGTATCCGAAAACGTGTTGCATGCAGCGCTAATACGTTGCGCCCGCGTTTCGGAGACCGAACGACATCGTGACGTAACAGAACATCCCGAACGGCGTGATGAACGAAGTCGCGAGCTGGTCGGACTACTTCATCTTTATCTGGTGATACCCGGAGTAGGCATCAAGGAAGAAAAGCAGCTCACACCCAGCCGTTGAATCAAGGATTTGATCAATGCGTGGCAAAGGAAAAGGAACTTTAGGACATGCTTTGTTAAGACTAGTGTAGTCTATACACATCCGCCACTTCCCGTTCTTTTTTCTTTACAAGTACAAGGTTTGCTAGCCACGTAGGGTGGAACACTTCCTTGATGAACCCGGCCTCGAGGAGCTTCCGCAGCTCCGCTCCGATCGCCCGCCGTCGCTCCTCGTCGAAACGGCGGAGCCACTGCTGCACGACACAGGCATGAGGCAGGATATCAAGGGAGTGCTCGACGACCTCCCTCGGGATGCCTGGCATGTCCGAGGGGCTCCACGCGAAGATGTCTGCGTTGGCGCGGAGGAAGTCGACGAGCACCACTTCCTATTTTGGGTCGAGGGTGGAGCTGACCCTCAACGCCTTGCCCTCGGGGGCAGCAGGGTCGAGGGGTATCTCCTTGGTCTGCTCCGCGGCCTCGAAATTGTCAGCGTGCTTGGCGGTGGAGTCGAGGTCCTCGTTGACCATCTTCTCCAAAGTGGTCACCGGCGCTCATCCCGCCGGTGCTTCGCATGCTCTACGCACTCGACGTCTCGCCGAATGCGTGCTCGATGGACGAGCCCACGGTGATGATGTCGTTCGGTCCCGCATCTTCATCTTCAAGTAGGTGTAGTTGGGGACCGCCATGAACTTGGCGTAGCGAGGCCGCCCAAGTATGGCGTGATAGGCGCCCTTGAACCCCACTACCTCGAAGGTGAGTGTTTCCTTGCGAAAATTCTTCGCAAGCGGCCGAACCGCACCGGCAGGTCGATCTCGCCCGAGGGGCCGCACGCACTTAGCCGGGCGCGACGCCATGGAACGGCGTCGTGCTGGGCTGAAGCTGGTCGAACCCGATCCCCAACAGGCGCAGCGTGTGCGTGTAGAGGATGTTGAGGCTACTGCCCCCATCCATCAAGACCTTTGAGAACTGCGCGTCCCCAATGATCGGGTCGACCACCAGTGGGTACTGGCCCGGGTTGGGGATGCGGTTCGGGTGGTCTTCCCGGCTGAAGGTGATGGCATCCTCCGACCATTCGAGGAAGGAGGGAGGCGCCCTCTCTGCGGCAAGGACCTCGTGTCGCTCCCGCTTGCGCTGGCGGGTTGACATGTCGACGGTGGGCCCCCCGAAGATGAGGAACACGTTCTCCACGGCGGGGAAGCCGCCGGCGTCGCCTTCTCCTCCGTCCTTCTTGGCCTCCGCATCCTTCACGGTGGCGCGACCGTAGAACTTCTTGAGCATGTCGCATTGCTCAAGCGTGTGGTTTACTGGGGTCTTGTGGTATGGACATGGCTTCTTCAGCATGTCGTCAAACAACCCCGGACCACGAGGGGCTGGTCGAGGGCCTCGTCGAGCCGGGTCAACAGCAAGGGCCTCGGCATCATCGCCATCGCGCCCCTGCTCGCGCGCCTCGCGGCGCGGCTTCTTCCCTTTCTTGCCCCGCTTGTCCTTCCGGTGGGGCTCCCTGGACTTACTGCCCTCCGCGGGCGCGTCGTCCGAGCGCTTGCCCTTCTTGCCGTCAAAGATCGCCCCCACGGCTTCTTCTCCTGAGGCGAAGCTGGTGGCGATGTCGAACAGCTCGTTGGAGTCCGCGGGCGGGCTGCGCCCCAGCTCCCGCACGAGGTCCCGGCACGTGGTGCCCTCGAGGAAGGCGTGCACAATCTCAGATTGCGCCACGCTTGGGAGTTCTGTGCAGCGCTTGGAGAAGCGCCGTATGAAATCCCGGAGCGACTCGCCGGGCTTCTGGGTGCAGGAGCGCAGATCCCAAGAGTTCCCAGGGCGCACGTATGTGCCCTGGAAGTTGCCCACGAACGTGCGGACCAGCATCGTCCGGGCCGTGGATCCGGGCGCCGGGCGGTGGTGCTCGAGCCACGTCCGGGCTGAATCGTTGAGGTGTAAGGGCAGGTTGCGGATGATGACCTCGTCGTTGGTGGCCCCGCCCAGCTGGCACGCCAGGCGGTAGTCGTTGAGCCACACGCGGGGATCCGACTCCCCGTTGTACTTGACGATGGTCGAGGGTTGGCGGAAGTGTTGAGGGAAGGCCGCCACGCGGATCTCCCGGCTGAACACGCGGGTCCCCGGGGGCTCCGGCGTCGGGGAGCAGTCCTCATCACTGTCGTAGCGCCCACCCCGTCGAGGGTGGTAGCCCCCCGCCGCCGCCCGCGCACCGCCTTGCTCGTACGCCGGCGTTGATGACGTTGCGGGCGTCACCGTCCGGCGCCGCCCGCGCGTCGAGGAGCCGCTCCCTTGGCCGGCGTGCGTCCCGGGTTGGCGGGTTGCCCCGCCTCCCCACCCGCATGGACCGAGGGGGCTCGCCCCCGTGCGGCTCCGTCGCTCGCGCGTCCCCCCGTTGGCGAATACGTGACGCCGAGCTCTCGCCCGCCGGACGGCCGCTTGCTCAATGAGGGCCTCGCACCTCGCGGTGCGTCCGCGCCTCGGGGGGGTCGAGGGGCGCGCATGGGGCCCGCAACAGCTGTCGCGGCGGCGATAAGCACGGCTCGCCCGCGCGGAGGCGTGTCCCGGGTTGTCGACGGTGAAGCTCTGGCGTTTATGCGGTCGCGGCGCTCGCTGCCCGGCTCCCCCGCGCGCGTTCGCCGCGCGCGTGCTTCCCCGCCCATTGAGGCGCGAGCAACCGCACCGTACGATACTCCTCCGCCGCGCTTGGCCTCGAGCTCGCGAGCTTGGGCCAACCGCGCGTCAACATCGGCCCCGGGCGGGGGTGCTCCGCCCGTTCCCTCGCGCGGCGCGATGCCCGGGGCAGGCGTGACCTCCCCATCGTCAGCGCCCACTACGCCGGTGGCGTTTGCGGAGTCGTTGGCGATGACGACGCATCATTCGCGCGCGGGGTCATAGCTCCCGGTGCTGGAATCGTCGGAGCACCCGAACCAGTAGTCCGTGGCGTCGAGAAAGCGCCTGAACAAGACTGGGTCCGGTACGCCGGAGAAGTCCCACTCTGCGTACCCGTGGAGGCTGGCGGGTGGCAGCGCGTCAAGGGAGCCTAGAGACGACTCATCGCCCGCGGAGGCGCCAGGGTCCCTGGCGACGAAGACGTGACGGGCCGGGGGAACCCGGCGCATCGTCGTGTTGACGTTGGCGCGTAAGCCGTCGTGGCACCGCGCGGACCGATGGGGAAGCGCGGTCCGAGGATCGGCGCGGCCCGCCCTACCAGGGCGGTGGTTGCGGTGTTGACGGGCGCGCCGCGTTGGGAGGCGCGCGCGTTCGGGCCTTGGCTCGGCGCCGCGCGCGTAGCTCCTCACGGTTGG
Organism: Cenchrus americanus; assembly: GCA_947561735.1. Taxonomy (NCBI): domain Eukaryota; kingdom Viridiplantae; phylum Streptophyta; class Magnoliopsida; order Poales; family Poaceae; genus Cenchrus; species Cenchrus americanus. Next base: position 182,027,338 of record OX387241.1, on the reverse strand, counting down.
TGAGGCGCATCGGTAGCCGTTCCCCGTATCCCGGAAGTTCGGGCCCCCAAACCGGATTTCAAAACCGGCGGGGGAGGGGTCCGAGCTGCCCATGCAAAGAACGCGTACCGCGATACTCGGCTGCGGATCACCATGGAGGGAGTTGATGATGGATTGGCCATAGGCGCTCGATGCCCCACGGTGGGCGCCAGCGCGTCGGTGCGGAAAGTGGTCCCGACACTAACCAGTAATAAGCGCCGAGGTCTATCCCTCAATGGTCGATGCTAAACAACTAATGACACGAGTTTTATCCCCCGGTTCCCGCCGAGGGGCCGTACGTCCCGTTGCCGGTGGTGTGCTCGAGGCACTATATTGCTTAGCACCGGGGTGCCTGTAGTGGGGCGGCTACAAGCAAGGCGGGAGAGGAAGCATGGCTCCCAAGTCCTTGGTGAAGTGGCTGAAGATGTTGTGGGAGAATTGGAGAGCAAGTGCGTGATGTGCTATGTCCTCACTTGTCTGTTGTGTTCCGTCTCCCCCCCGCGGCAGGGGGGTTCATCCTCCTTTTATAGACCAAGGAGAGAGCGAATCACATGCATGCCGCGCTATTTAGCTACGTGGGGAGGCATGGTGTGTCGTGCTGTAGAGTAGGCAGCCGCCTGGACAGTCCTTGCCGCGATCCGGCCATCATGGCGTATCTTGTACCCGCACAGGGGTGGCCTCGAGGGTAGGAGTGGAGCAGACGACCGTGATGTCTTCAGGCGGATTCGAGGGAGTTGCTGACGTCGGTCCGTACGGGACATAGTGACAGGTAAGGTGGCGCCCCGTTCCTGCATGCTGCACAGCGCCGGAGCTGTTGCCACAGCGCCCGGCGTCGGTTTATACGCGCGGGCGACCGCCATGCCGTTACAAAGTGGCGGGGATGGCGCTCCGCCGCCTAACGCCTCCACCTAACCCCCGCGGGGTCACGAGAAAACGTTGACCGAGGGTGCGGCCGACCCCCCTTCGAGGGGCTCGGCGCGTTAGCCATGCCGGAGCGGTGCGGCGCGGCGTCACGGACCGGCACCAACCACGCCGTACGGGCCCCCCACGGTGGCGGGGATGGGTTCCCTCCCGGGGAGTTGGTGCGACGGCGCCGGGCGCGAGCCCCGTGCGCATGATGGCGCGCGCCCGCCGTCGTCGGGGCATTGAATGCCCGCGCACGGGAACAAGAGGCGTGCGCGTGCGGGGCGCCTTCGAGCGAGGCGGAGCCCGCTCGAGGGCGGAGCGGGGCCCTCGAGCGAGGCGGAGCTCGCTCGAGGTAAGCGCACCCCCTCGAACCGGGCGGAGCCTGTTCGAGGGGAGGCGTGCGCCCTCGAGCGAGGTGGAGCCTGTTCGAGGGGATCTTTTAGTGGGCCGTCCTGGTGGGCCGTCGGGGCCACCGTGGCGTGGGCCCTGCCTTGTGTGTTTAAGTGAGGTGCGCTTGGCTTTGGTTTGTCGTGGGTTTTAAGCGGGGATTCCCCAGTTTATTTAAGGGGACCCCTAGGGCTGTCCCCGACACCATTCTGGGGAGGCGTATACGGACTCGAAAACTGGTGCTCAAGACCCAAGTCATGGCAAAAGGTTTCAAAACGAGAGTTTCTGAATTTCGAGCCATTATCACTGCGGATAGCTCGTATGGCATCTCCGTGCCTCTCGTTCCTCAACCTCAAGACTAGATCTCGAACAAAACCAAACGTCTCCCCCTTATCCTCGAGAAAGAACACCCACGCATACCGAGAGTAGTCGTCCACCACAACAAGGACATACCACTTCCCACCCGTAGATCGCACACGAGCTGGGCCAACAAGGTCCATATGGAGAAGCTCGCATGGATGCTCAGTCATCACATCGGTGAGAGGCGGGTGAGAAGAGGCTACCTTCTTGGCATGCCTACACGGCGCACAAACCAACTCTTTCTCAAGCCTCAACCGTGGCAATCCTCGGACCAAATTGAGTTTACTCAAGCGAGACAAAAAGGTCAAAGCTCAAGTGACCCAACTTCCTATGCCACTTCCACAACTCACTCGAAGAACCAGCCAAGAAACAACGCTCCACACCCGAAGACTGAGAAAAATCAGCACGAAACACCTGACCCTCGGGAACGACCATACAAACAAGGTCCCCTCGAGAGTCCAAAATCCGAGAACCACTTGGCCGAAACAACACCTCAAAACCCTCATCCAACAACTGGGACACATAAAGCAAATTGTACCCCAGCGATTGAACAAGAGCAACACGCCTCAGAGTGATCTTGTCACTCACTTTGATCTCACCTTCTGAAAGCACACGCCCATGCCCATTGTCCCCAAAAGTGATGTACCTCTTCGTCACCACCGGGACGAGACTTGAGAACCACCCCCTGTCTCCGGTCATATGCCTCGAGGAACCGGAGTCAATCAACCAAATGTTCTTCAAGTCTCCCACCTGAAATTCAAAAATGAGCACGTGAGCGAACAAATGACTCAGCACTAGGGTTAGTACCAAAAGAGTAAAACTAGTGCCGAGCCATTTGCTCGAAAGTGGGGTTAGCACACATCAAGCCTTCTTTCCTACCATGACTACCACCACGAACACCACCTCGGTAACCACTCCGAGGAAACCACCCCTCGCTGCCTGGAGGAGGGCCAAAGCCACGGAAGACAACCCGTGGACCGTCCCTCCTCTCCTTCTCAAAGCTACGACTCCTCCCATCCCCGTAGTGAACTCAAGGGGGAGAATGCCTAGCAACCGACCACCCGCTTGTCTCTCCGGACCAACCCACCGGCAACTCCACCTCTAGACCTAAAACCTCTCGACTCACCACCTCGAAAACCACTCCGCCCGGAGTGCGGGGGCGGTTGAACCGCCTAGCCGGGGCCGGTCTAACCGCCCCCTCGGGCGGGCCGGCCCGACCGCCTAGCCGGGCGGTCGACCGCCCCCTCCGAAGCTGCTCCTCGGCTACGGGAACTCGCATCTCCCCATGCCGGAACACTTCTCACCACAGCTTTACCCCTGGGCAGTGGCATACGAGGCTTAGGTACACCATGGGAAGGGTTGTACCTATCCTTGTTCGCCCACTCCTTTGCCATCCTCTCTTCCCGCTTCCTCTTGAAGCAAAACTCATCCTTGTGACCCTCTTTCCCACAATAGCCACAACAGAACCTCACAAGCTTAGGCTTAGGCTTGGATTGGGGCTGCTCGCTTGGTTTCTATCCACTCAACTCCTCCACCGATTTCTCCTCACTAGCCTTCTCACTCTCTTTCCCAAAGAACACTTTCCCGGAAGTGCTCACAAACTTGATAGGCTTTTGGAGATCATTTGTGGGTGTAGGAAATATGGGTGGAGCTGGGGTTGTGTCTAGTCGGTTCCTAAGATGGTTAGGTTTTGGAGGGAAATCATTTTTGTGGTGGGTTTTTGGTGGCTCTGGGATATTCTCTCCACTTCCCTCACCAACCTTGTTTGCTCCAAGTCCCTCACCATCCTGCCTCTTAAATGCCTCGATCATCATCCTCAACTGAGGCTCATGACCAGACAACCAACCCATCAACTTTCTCAAGTCATCATTCTCATCCTGCAAACGATCAACATAATGTGCAAGTTCCAAATTTTTCAAAGCATGCATTTCATGGGTAGAGCATGATGTAGGCATGGGTTCCTTCAATTTAGCCTCAAGAGAACTAGTGTAGGCATGCATCTCATCGATCTTAGCATGCAAAATAGGGCAAGAAGTGCAAGCACCTAGCAAAGCAGATCTAGACTTAAGCTCAGCCACTTCAACCCTAAGCACATCTAGTTCCTCACACTTGGAGGCATGCTTCTCCTTAAACAAAGCAAAATCAGCAAGAAATATGGAGCAATCAGCACAATCAACCTCATCTGAAACAATAGGGCTGGCCTTAAAAGAATCAATCTCAAGCTTGCTATCAAGCACCTGTGTCTCTAGCTCAGCCACTCTAGTCCTAGCATTTTCGAGTGAAGCCCTAAGCTCTTTTCTCATTTTCTTTGCCTCTTTAAGCATGTCATCACGATTATCGAGCAAAGTACCAAGCCGTTCATTCTCCTGGCACAAGAAGGGAAGCTCATCACGCACCTCGTCGTCGGACTCAGAGTCTGAGTCGCTCTGTGTGCTCTTCTTGCTGCCGGAGCTCACCGCCATGGTGCAAAAGCCGTCTCTCGCGAAGCAGCTCAGCCTGCTCAGGTTCTTGGACGACTTCTTGTTCTTGCGACGATCACCTTCATCCTCACTGCTACTCGAGCTCGAAGTGGAGTACGCGGAACTGGAGTCGACGTCGCTCGCTCCAACCATCACTCGGGCCTTGCCTCGGCTCTCCTTCTTCCTCGATCGTCGCTCGTCCTTGTACTTGTTCTTGTGCTTGCTCTTGTGGTCGCGCCTCGACCGATACTTGCCATCGTTCCTCGGCTTGTGCTTGTAGCCGTCCTTGTTCTCGACCTTCTCCGGGCAGTCGGCGACGAAGTGTCCCGGCTTGCCGCACTTGAAGCATGTCCTCATGTTCCTCCTCATGTTCACCCAGTTCTCGTGCAGCCTCTCGAACCTCCTCGTCAACAGCGCCATCTCGTTCTCTCCAAGGACATCGAACTCCTCATCTGGCATAGACATCAAAGAGGAAAAAGAGAACATCCTGGTGGATGGGTTAGTGTTAGCCTTTCCTTTTGAACCACCAACGAGGGCAAGACTATAGGAATCAGTCGAACCCTCGAGCTTGGCTGTCATGCCCCTATCCAACTCAGCCGACTTGAGCTTTGAGACTAGCTCGTTCACCGTCAGAGTGTCATACTTCTCTGACTCCACAATGGGCTCGAACTTTCCGCCCCATATTGTATGATTCAAAGAGTGTAAGAGCTTGACAGCTCTATCATGATCATCGTACGGGAGCACGTCCACATTGGCCCTCATGTTGTTCACAACCACTGTGAACCTCTGAAACAAGGCATCGATGGACTCACCGGGGAGATGAGTGAAGTTGTCGTACTCTCTCGGTAGGTCGCATACATACGTGCACGAACATGGGCATTCCCAACATGAGCCTCCTTCGGCACCGTCCAAATCCTACATGCCAAGTGCTCGGTGTGCACCCGATCGAACTCAGGCTGACACAAAGCACGAAACATGTAGTCGACCGCCTTGTTGTTGGCGTCGAATCTGTCCCTCGATCCTGGAGCGAGGAAGTCCATCGGCTAGACATAGCCTGTGTCCACCGTGAGATCCCAAAGGATCTGACCCTTTCCGTGGAGGAACGCACCCATACGCTTACTCCACATCTGGTAGTTCTTGCCATCAAAGTGTGGAGAACCCGAACCCCGTTCTTGGTACGCCATCCTTGGATCTTAGACTGGTTAGAGTCAACAAAGACCCGAACCGGCTCTGATACCACTTGAAGGACCGATTAGGCGACCAGAGAGGGGGGGGAGTGAATGGGAGCCGATAAAAATTCTTCTCGAAGGAGATTGAAACTCCGACAAGATGAACCCGATTGGTCGGACCCCCAAAATCACACGCTCCGCACTTCTACCTTCTGTTTGCCAACACCACGTAGCCACTGGAGTGCTACTGGTCCTAGGAACAAACTCTACCAGCAACCTCCACACACACGCACTCACGACGGGCGGAAACACCTCGTAAGCCGATCGTCCAAAGGGGGCGGTTAGGACCGGGTATAGGGGGCGGTTAGACCGCCTCCACCCGGTAACCAAGAAATCCTCCGAAACACCTCTTCCGAGCACCAAAATGCACCACGGTTTCACCAACAAAGATCTCTGGTCAAGGCCATGCTAGCTACCAGAAAATCTTGGCGAAAACCAAAACTCCACCCAGGGGCCTAGGGGCGGTTAGACCGGCTACCAGGGACGGTCTAACCTCCTGTACCCAGCAACGAACTCTAACCAAGAACACCTAGCAAACAGCACGAGAACGACCCGAAATTTCACCCAGATGCTCCTCTGATCAAAGCGAGCAAACTCACAGAGGAAAATCCGGCGAAACAAAACTTCAACCTGGAAACACCAGGGGTGGTTAGACCGGCCCCTCCAGGCGGTTAGACCGCCTCTCCCGAAAAAAACGACCCGCGGGTCAAACCCCTAACTTCCTCGCGCCCGATCTCCCGAATCACTCCACGGATTGCAGCGAAACTTCAGGATTAGCTGGGTTACCTCCTGGGCAACCTCTACCTCAAAGGAATCGACCCGAAACGCTCACAATCAAGAGGAATCGATGAAATCGCCTCTCTAGGTCAAGAACTCACCCAACTCGAAAAAACCACCAAATCAAGTCCGATTCAAGGGAGATTTGGGGGCAAAGTCACCAGCCAAAGAGGTACAAGATCCTCATACTTGACACCCACCAAAAACCCCAAGAAGTCGTCCTCAAAACACCGCCAACAAAGAGCTCCGAAAGTCAACAGAAAAGAGAGCGGGAAAACCACCTTGAGGAACAACGCCGAACCATCTATACATACCATGAAGGTTTGTACAAGGTCTAGCTTGCCTCCCATTCACTCCCCCCTCTCAGGTCGCCTAACCGGTCCTTCAGCCACGCCGGCCGCTGGAGGACGCAGCTCGCCCCTGCCCCGTTGTGCCGGCCACCAGAGCTCGCGGCTCGCTCCCCGCCGCATCGGCCGCCGGAGCCCGCAGCTCGCCCCTGTCCCGCCGCCAATCGGAGCTGGCCGCCTCGAACGCGCAGATGGTCCGCCATGGATGGCTCCTCGTGCGCGATGCGAGAGGACGAGGGGTGTTGACGGATAAAAATCGTATCCACCTACGATCCGCAAGCGTACGGACCTACACCTTTTTCACCACGGGATTCCCAAGGTTCTTGTCAATCCGCGGAGCAAGGGGATTACTAGCGCTTAACCAAGTACTAATCTAGTTGACTAAGGAAACCTTTAAAGAGAGTATTAATCTAAAAGTAAAGACAATCTAACCTAAGTTAATCTAAGTTAAGTTGATCAAACAAATCTAGGGTTAAACTAGATGGTAAAGGGTGAACACAAGAGAGTGAGTAAGAAAGATAAGCGTTCCCTCCCTAGGATCTAGGATAACATGGTATGCATCAACTACACGAAAGCGGTAAACCAATCTACCGGGGGTTGTGACCACGGTTTCGCCCTTTCCCTCCTCTCGTACTGTCACTACGCGAAGGTATTCGTTACTAGACCTATGATGGACACGGTATGTTGATGGAATCTATGGGAGTAGCGGATATCATACGCCCGAAAAACACGGTGGCCTACCTTAATCATCAAAGCATTATCAACATGAAAACAATAGATTGAAACCACGAATCAAGTAGCGATCACATAGCATGTATCCATCTAATCCTAGGGATGAACGGAGACATTACCCCATCATCTTACACGGATTGAAGCACATAGGGGTGATGGAGACTCCGGAGAACGTCGTCGATGAAGATGGCGGCGATGGAGCTTGGGACCACCCCTAGGCCAATGGCTTGGAGTCCTCCTCTTGCTTCCTTCTCTCCGCCGGCGTTGATCCTTGCGACGAGCTCATCTAACTCTCTCCCTCATCTTGCGGCGGCGGTTTTCTGGTGATTGGCGTCGGTAGGATGATTTGTTCGATGGGTCACCATCTTGGGGCGCCTAGGGGGTTGTATTTATGTCCTTGGGGTGCCATTGGGCATGCTCCACATTGCCTTGCACGAGATCCTCCTTGGGAGAGAAGCAAACTTGGTTTCCATAAAATCAGCCAGATTTTCCTGATTCGCAGTCCTTCCTTGCCAGGACCATATCTCCCACGTCCGGACTCCAAATAATGCAAATTCGGTGTCCAGGTTGTGTGCCACGAAATTATCTTCAACTTTGGTATTCATTTCTTTCCTTAAAACGAAGATAAGATCTCCAAATCGGCCTTGGAAGATAATCTGTTTTGATTTCGGACTGACTGCGCAGCAGGGATTTCGGGGGCTATATCTCCTAGCTCCCTTATCCGAATTGCGCCTTCCACATGTCAAATCGAAGGTATCGTCGAGGCCCACAACTTTGTAAGTCAAACTTTTGCCATTAAACGCCGTTTAAGTCTCCGAATCTGTACCGAAAGATCATGCTGTCCTGAGCTGCGAGAATATCTCTCGGGCTGAGTTCTCGTTGGTAAACATCCAAGTCCCCGGAGTTTTGTGTGTTGATGATTCGGTCCTTGAGTTGTTTGGAGTCTTGTTCACTTTGTGTCTTAACTTGTGACGGGCTTCATGATCTTCTCTTGAAGTGCTTGATGAACTTATCCCGAAAGTCTCCTCTTTAACGTTAATTTCCTGCGTAAACAACAAACTCCAAAATCGACATGCAAGTGTGAACTTGTTACATCATTAGTATACCTAGTGGCGGGTTAGTTGCAAATCATAATCGAAACCAATGTATAACAAGTACTCTAGGTTGACGGAAATTCACCGTCAACATCTCCCCCATGCTTAAACCTTGCTCGTCCTCGAGTAAGTAATCCTTGCTTAAAAGGGAAATCAGTGTTGCCTTCCAATGTTGTCCCTGCACTTAGTCATTCATGGCGAGGCAAATGGCTCTCTCTTAAGAATTTATTTTTAAAGTTCAAGTTGTGACCGGCTTCTTTTTCATTATGGAAGATAGACTAACAATAAAGAACAAGCCACATTTAACACGATGCTCTCAAACTTAAGTGAACTTCAAACCATTACCTTGTCACATGGGAGATTTTCAAAAAGATGCATATCCAACATAAGTGAAAATCTCTTGCAAAAGCTCATGGAACACTCATCTCATCAAGTCACTCAAGCCTATACTAGATTATTTTCAACCTACTCTACTCATATGTGATAGTGGAAGGCTTATGTGGAGCTTGGAAGGTTAAAAACAATCCTAGCAAAACATATATCCGAAATATTGTCAAATTAAGAGAGATATCTATTGGAATTACCGAGACTCGTCAAAAAGGCCATGGAAAATAAATATTGGAAAGAGAGAAGGATGAAACACACATTTAGATAAGTGGACATGTGCAAGTGGCAAATGGATGATCCCGAGGCACGAGTGAAGTCCTCGTTATCGGATTGCACATGGTTGGAAGATTTGAGTATGGATGTGTCATCAAGGCACTTGAGAACTTATGAAGCAAAAAGAACCGAGGAGCATCTTTATTTTTTCTTTATTTTATTTCCTTCTCATTTTTCTCTCTTTCTTTTTTTCACTTTATTCTTCCTCTTTTCTTTTCTTCTTATCATATTTTTTCATTTTTCATTTTTATTCTTTTTTTTTCTTTTGCTCCTCAAAACTTTTTGCAACATAATACTTACGTAGCATTTGTGTCAGAGAATGACTCCTCCTCCATGCTTGAACGATGCTCGTCCTCGAACATAAAAGAGAGGGGAAATGACTGCTAAAGTAAGTATAAATTCCATAATATTGCGGAATATTTGAATCTCCATCGAGAATTTTACTCCATACTTGTCGGGGACCGCCCCTAGGGGTCCCCTCAAATAATGGGGGAACCCTCACTTAAATTCCCGCATCAAAATGAACTAAGCCTAACCATGCAAAGAACTAACCATGCGGGACGTGGCCCATGCGGCGGAGACTTCGGAGGCCCGCCAAGACAGCTCGCCTATGAGACCCCTCGAGCGGGCTCCACCTCGCCCGAGGGTACACTCCTCCTCGAACGGGCTCCGCCCCGCTCGAGGGGCAACCCCCCTCCTCGAACGGGTTCCGCCCCGTTCGAGGGGCGACCCTTCCCTCGAGCGGTCCCGCCCCGCTCGAGGGCTCGCTCCCCTCGAGCGGGCCTCGCCTCGCTCGAGGGTTCGCTCCACCCTCGGGCCGGGGCCCGCCACGCTCACGGGCGCCCCGCACGCGTGCGCCGGCCCCGTCCTTGGGCATTTAACGCCCGACGCCGCGGGACGGCGCCATCATGCGCCCGGGGCTCACGCCCGGTGCCGCCGCACCAACTCCCCGGGGAGGAGCCCATCCCCGCCACCGTGGGGGTGGACCGTGCGTACGGCCGGCGTTAGTCCCATGACACCGCGCGCACGCCACCGTACGACTAACGCGCTCGACCCTCGAAAGGGGGCCGGCGCACCCTCGACTCCACCTTTCCCCCGTGACCCCGCAGGTTAGGTGAGGGACGCTAGGCCGGTGGGTGGCCATCCCGGCCACCGTAACCGCGCGGCCGCCGTACCCACGCGCGCGGGCACACGCCCGACTCCGCGAGCGCACGCCCGAGCACCGCAAAGCAACCACTCCACCACCGCGAGCTCATTGGGAAGGAACGCCGTTCGCCCGCTCCCCCGTGCCCCGTACCGGCCATCATCAGCACCTCCCTCGAAGCCTATCAGGGGACGCCATCGCCATCTGCCGCCTCCTACCCTCGAACCGCCACTGTTCGGGTACAAGGTAGGCCATCATGGCCGGATCGCAGCGAAGATCGACCGGACGGTCGCCCACTCTACACCGTAGCACGATGTGCTCCCACACGCAGCTAGGTAGCGCGGCGTGCATGTAACTCGCCGCTCCCTTGGCCTATAAAAGGGAAGGCGAGCCCCCAGCCGCGGGGGGACGAATCCGGAGGAACACAGCGCACTGTGCACTCACTCTCTTATTCTCCCACAACATCTTCAGCTACTCACCAGGGACTTGGGAGCCACGCTTCCTCTCCCGCCTTGCTTGTATTTGCCCCACTACAAGCACCCCCGGTCAGCCGAGCAATATAGTGCCACGAGCACACCACCGCTTTGGACGTACGGCCCCCTCGGCGGAACCGGGATAAATCCTTGTGTCATTTGTTGCTTAGCATCGACCATTGAGGGATAGACCTAGGCGTTATCTACTGGTTAGTGTCGGGACCATATTCCGCACCGACAGTTGGCGCCCACCGTGGGGCAAACGAGCGCCTAAGGTCATTTCGCTAACTCCCTCCATGGTGATTCGCACTGAGTACCGCGGCACCCGCTACAACATGGGTAGCTCAGACCCCCTTCCCGCCGGGTTCGAGATCCGCTTCGAATACTTGAACTTCCGGTGCCACGGGGAATGGCTATCTCATGCGCCTCACCAACCGTGAGGAGCTACGCGCGCAGCGGGAGGCCGTGTCCGCTCCGGTCTCCGCCGCACGCACGACACGGCGCAGCGCCGGCGAGCACGGATGCGCGGGACCGTCGACGCCGCGACGCCGGCCGCCGCTCCGGGCCGCGCTCGCGTCGGGGGCGCGGTCCGAGCGGCGGCGGCCGAGCGCGCGCCGCCCCGGCGCGGTGCGCCCACCGTCACGACGGCCGCCACCGCCCCGGCGGGACCGCGCGCGGTCTCCGACCACGCGTCCCCATCGGGCTGCGTGGCGCCACTATGGCCTACAACGCCAACGTCAACACGACAATGCGCGGGGTTCCGCCCGGTCGGCGCGTCTTCGTCGCCGGGATCCCGCACTTCGGCCACGGACGAGTCGTCCCTAGGCTCCATCGACACGATGCCACCCGCCAACCGTCATGGGTACGCGGGAGGGGACTTCTCCGGTGTGCGGACCCGGCCGCGTTCGGCGCTTCCTCGACGCCACGGACTGCGGTTCGGCTGCTCCGACGACTCCGAAGACCGGGAGCTACGACCCCACGCGGGAGTGCCGCGCCGTCATCACCAACGACCCGCCAACGCCGCCGGTGCGGCGGGCGCCGGAGATGGAGAAGTCACGCCGGCCCCGGGGGTTGCCACGCGCCCGGCCGCGGGGCCGAGCGCTCCCGCCGGGGCCGACGTCGACGCGCGCCGGCCCAAGCTCGCGAGCTCGAGGCCAAGCGGGCGCAGGAGCACCGGACCGTGCGGCTACTCCGCGCCTCGATGGCAGGAGAGGCCTCCGCGCGCGGCGAACGCGCGCGGGAGCTAGGCCGACAAGTCCGCGACCGCCTCAACCCCGTCCCCAACGTCGACAACGCGGATACTCGCCGCGAGCGAGCCAAAAGCTCATCGCCGCCGCGACACCTGCCGCGCGCCATGCCGGCACCCTCGACCCCCCGAGGCTCGAGACATGCACCGCGAGGTGCAGACCCTCCTTGAGCAAGCGGCCGTCCAGCAAGCCGAAAGCTCGGCCTCACGCATCCGCCAACAGGGGGACGCGCGGGGTGATGATCCGGCACCAGGGGGCGAACCCTCGGTGCATGTGGGTCGACCTGCTGACCAGGGACGCACGCCGGCCAAGGAACGGCTCCTCGACACACGCAGGGCGCTGGATGGCGACGCCCGCAACGTCATCAACGCCAGGCGCACCAGCAAGGCGGACGCGCGAGCGGCCAGAGGCTACCACCCTCGAAGGGGTGGGCGCTACGACAGCGGTGAGGATCGCTCCCCGACGCCGGAGCCCCCGGGCACCCGTGTGTTCAGCCGGGAGATCCGCACGGCGGCGTTCCCCCAGCGCTTCCGTCAACCCTCGACGATCATCAAATACAACGGGGAGACGGACCCTCGTGTTTGGCTCAACGATTACCGCTCGGCTCCGTCACCGGGCGGGGCCACCAACGACGAAGTGATCATCCGCAACTTGCCCCTGCATCTGGGCGATGCGGCCCGGACATGGCTCGAGCACTTGCCCGCCGGCCCGCATCCACAATCGGGACGATCTAGTCCACACTTTCGTGGGCAACTTCCGGGGCACATACGTGCGCCCGGAACTCCTCGGGATCCGCGCTCCCCGCACGCGAAGCCGGGCGAGTCGCCGCGGGACTTCATACGGCGCTTCTCCAAGCGCCGCACGAGCTCCCCGCCGTGGCACGGTCGAGAGATCGTGCACGCGTTCCTCGAGGGCACCACGTGCCGGACCTTGTGCGCGAGCCGGGACGCGGCCGCCCACGGACTCGAACGAGCCGTTCGACATTGCCACCGCCTTCGCCTCGGGAGAGGAAGCCGTGGGGGCAATCTTCGATGGCAAGAAGGGCAAGCGCTCCGAGGACACGCCCGCGGAGGGCGGCGGGGTCCAAGGAGCCGCGCCGCAATGACAAGCGGGGCAAGAAGGGGAAGAAGCCGCGCCGCGAGGCGCGCGAGCGGGGCGCAACGGCGGCAACACCGAGGGCCCTCGCCGCTGACCCGGCCCGACGGGGCCCTCGACCGGCTCCTCGAGGCCCGGGGGTGTTCGACGACATGATGAAGAAGCCATGCCCCTACCACAAGACCCCCGTGAATCACACTCTTGAGCAAAGTGCGACATGCTCAAGAAGTTCTATGGCCGTGCCGCCGCGAAGGAGGCGAGAGGCCAAGAAGGATGGGGGCGACGGCGACGCGGTGGCTTCCCCCGCCGTCGAAAATGTGTTCCTCATTTTTTGGGGGACCCACCGTCGACATGTCAACCCGGCGCAGCAGCAAGAAGGAGCGGCACGAAGTCCTCGCCGCAGAAAGGGCGCCTCCGGCCTTTCTCAACCGGTCGAAGGATGCCATCACCTTTAGCCGGGATGATCACCCAAACCGCATCCCGAACCCGGCCGCACTCCACCGGTGGTCGATCCCATCATTGGCAACGCCCGGTTTCGAAGGTCCTTATGGACGGAGGCGTAGCCTCAATATCCTCTTCGCGCATACGTTGCGCCCGATGGGGATTGGGCCGGACCAGCCGCGGCCCGGCACGAAGCCGCTTCCACGCATCGCGCCCGCAAACGGGTTCAACCCCTCGGGCATCGATCTGCCCGTCTGGTTCGGGACCCCCAAGAATTTCCGCAAGGAAACCCTCACCTTCGAGGTGGTGGGATTCAAAGGGGCCTACCATGCCATCCTTGGGCGACCATGCTATGCCAAGTTCATGGCGGTTCCCAACTACACGTACCTGAAGATGAAGATGCCGGGTCCAAACGGCGTCATCACCGTCGGGTCGTCGATCGAGCATGCATTCGACTGCGATGTCGAGTGCGTGGAACATGCAGAGGCGCTAGCGCTGGATGAAGCGCTGGTAAACACACTGGAGAAGATGGTCAATGACGACCTCAGCTCCGCCACCAAGCACGTCGGCACGTTCGAGGCCGCCGAGCAAACCAAAGGGGTCCCACTCGACCCATCGGCCCCCGAGGGCAAAGCATTGAGGGTCGCGCACGACCCTCGATCCTAAATAGGAAGCGTGCTCGTCGACTTCCTCCGCGCCAACGCCGACGCTGCCGCGTGGAGCCCCTCGGACATGCCGAGCATCCCGAGGGAGGTCGCCGAGCACTCCCTTGATATCTCGCCTAACGCTCGCGCCGTTCGGCAGCGGGCCGCGCCGCTTCGACGAGGAACGGCGACGGGCGATCGGAGTGGAGCCGCGGAAGCTCCTCGAGGCCGCATTCATCAAGGAAGTGTTCCACCCGACATGGTTAGCTAATCCGTGCTTGTAAAAAAGAAAAATGGGAAGTGGAGGATGTGTATTGACTACACTAGTCTCAATAAAGCATGTCCAAAAGTTCCTTTTCCTTTGCCGCGCATAGATCGATCGTTGATTCCACCGCCGGTGTGAACTACTCTCGTTTCCTTGATGCCTATTCGGGATATCATCAAATAAAAATGAAGGAGTCCGACCAGCTCGCGACTTCGTTCATCACACCGTTCGGGACGTTCGTTACGTCACGATGCCTTTTGGCCTCGAAACGCGGGCGCAACATATCGCCGCCGCATGCAAGCACGTTTTTGGGGACCATATCGGGCGGACGGTCGAGGCTTACGTAGACGACATCGTCGTCAAAACCAGGAAGGCGGACGACCCGGCCGCCGATCTTGGCATCGCATTCGCCACACCGCGGCCAACCGAGTCAAGCTCAACCCCGAAAAATGTGTCTTTGGGGTACCGCGGGGCATGCTCCTAGGATACATCGTCTCCCGGCCGGGGAATCGAGGCCAACCCCCGAAAAGGTCGCGGCCCTCGAGCGAATGGGTCCACCCGGGACCTCAAAGGGGTGCGAAGGTGTTGGGGTGCCTTGCCGCCCGAGCCGCTTCGTCTCGAGGCTCGGTGAGAAGGGCCCGCCCTCTACCGGCCGCTCAAGAAGCACGAGCGCTTCTCTTGGACCGCCGAGGCCCGGGAAGCGCTCGACAAGCCGCGAGCATCTCTAACGCACGCCCCCAATCCTTACGCCGCCACGAGACCGGCGAGCCCCTCCAACTCTACGTGGCCGCAACCACCCGGGTGGTCGGCCGCCGTGATCATTGTGGAGCGCACGGGAGGAAGGACATGCCTTGCCCGTGCGGAGGCCGGTCTACTACATCGCCGAAGTCCTATCGGACACGAAGACGCGCTACCCCCGTGTCCGAAGCCGTTGTATGCGGTAGTCCTCGCGCGGCGCAAGCTCCGCCACTACTTCGAGGCCCACCCAGTTACGGTGGTCTCTTCCTTCCCGTTAGGAGAGATCATTCGCAACCCCGACGCGGCGGCAGTGCAGAATTGCCAAGTGGTCCGTGGGGTTGATGGGCGAGACGCCGCCACGCCCCCGCGCAAGGCCATCAAATCGCAAATCCTAGCCGACTTCGTCGCCGAATGGACGGACACGCACCGCCGCCCCCTCGCATTCAAGCGCAGTGCTTGGACTCGTTCTTCGACGGCTCGGTGATGAAGACGAGGAGCGGGCGCGGGCCTCGCTCTTCGTGTCACCCCTCGGGGAGCACATGCGCTACGCAGTGCGTCTCCACTTCCCCGCGTCTAACAACATGGCGGAATACGAGGCCCTCCTCTCGCGGCCTCAAAATCGCCATTGAGTTGGGCATCAAGCGCCTCGATGTGCGAGGGGATTCGCAGCTCGTGATCGACCAAGTCATGAAGAACGCGAGCCGCCACGACGACAAGATGGAGGCCTACTGTAAAGCCGTGCGAGCCCTCGAGGACAAATTTTACGGCATCGAGCTTAATCATGTACCCCGCCGGGACAACGAGGAAGCGTACGAGCCGGCAAAGATAGCGTCCGGCGGATCACCGTTCCCCCCGAACGCGCGCGCGCGACATCGCGCAGCCCTCGGTAACCTTCGAGCCCCACCCCTCGAGCGACGGCGGACCCTCGGGGGCTCCCTCGAATCCGGCGGGTGCGGACCCCATGGAAGAGGACCCCTCGAACGAGGCGTACGTACTCTCCCTTCTCGAGGGGTACGGCTCCCACGAGGTCGTCGCAATGGACATCGAGCCGGCTCCCCGTCCGGGCGGACCGGCGGGGAGAAGTACATCGCCCGGATTGCTCGAGGGGAGCTCCCCGCGACCGGGCCACGCCGGTGCGCATCGCCGAGATGGCCAAGTCATTCACCCTCGTCGACGGCGAGCTGTACAAGCGCGCCGCGTCGGGCATCCTCCAGCGGTGTATACCCATTCCCGAGGGGCGCGAGCTCCTACGGGACATCCACGCGGGGATCTGTGGCCACCACGCCGCGCCGCGCACCCTCGTCGGCAACGCGTTCCGCCAAGGCTTCTATTGGCCTACCGCGGTCGCAGACGCCAACGAAATCGTGCGCACTTGCGAAGGGTGCCAGTTCTACGCCCGCAAGACCAACTTGCCAGCTCAAGCTCTGCAAACGATCCCCGTAACATGGCCGTTCGCTGTGTGGGGATTAGACATCGTCGGGCCCCTGCGGAAGGCGCCGGGGGCTTCACCCACCGCTCGTCGCGATCGACAAGTTCTCCAAGTGGGTGGAGGTGCGCCCCATTACGAATTTGAGGGCCGAGCGGCAAGGTCACGTTCTTCACCGACATCGTCTACCGCTTTGGAGTGCCAAACTCCATCATCACGTACAACGGGTCCCGTTCACGGCCGAAAGTTCTTGGAGTTCTCGCGACAAGTTCCACATCCGAGTGGATTGGGCACCGTGGCGCACCCACGTACTAATGGCCAAGTGGAACGTGCCAACGGCATGATCCTACGAGGCCTCAAACCCGGAATTTTCGACCAACTCAACAAATCGCCGAAAATGGCTCCAAGAACCGCCGGCGGTCGTGTGGAGCCTAAGGACTACCCCGCGCAGCCACGGGTTCACCCCGTTTTTCCTAGTCCATGGCGCGGAGGCCATCCTCCCCTCGGATCCGGAATACGGGTCGCCCAAGGTTCGGGGCTACAACGAGGATGCTAACCGGCGAGGCCCGCGAGGACTCACCGGACCGGCTAGACGAAGTACGCCTTGTGGCGTTGATGCACTCCGCAAGGTATCAACGGTCCCTACGACGCTACCAAGCGCGCAAGATACGTCGCGGGGATTTCGGCGAGGGGGATTTGGTCCTAAGGCTACG
This sequence comes from Cenchrus americanus, assembly GCA_947561735.1. NCBI lineage: Eukaryota > Viridiplantae > Streptophyta > Magnoliopsida > Poales > Poaceae > Cenchrus > Cenchrus americanus. Next base: position 182,010,183 of record OX387241.1, on the reverse strand, counting down.
CCAAGACAACCGAGGGCGCCACAAGCTATCGCCCCCATGGGAGGGACCCTACGTCGTGGTGAAGGTGCTCAAACCGGCACGTACAAGCTTGCCAACGAAGACGGCGAAGAACTCACCAACGCTTGGAACATCCAACGGCCTACGTCGCTTCTACCCTTAGCTAGGATTTCCAAGTATTTTCCGTTGTAAAAACGCACGGCCAACGCCCCCGCTTGGTGTCACCTATGTAAATACTCCGAACCTAATAAAAGGGTAACTCGGCTTTCCCCCGAAACCCAAGTTACCCTCGGGGGCTATCGGGGGGGGGGGCACCCCCCCCCAAATGGTCCCATTTTTTTCGCGCAAAAAACGTAATAACACGCGCTAAGTTTGTTTCCTACTTCAACCACGAGTCACGATTCGAATAGGGCGTAGGCGGCACGGCGGAAGGAGCGCACGAGCCGAGACAGCCCTACGCCGCGCGGCTATGGCCCGTCTCTCTCGCCTCCAACCCGGCGGGCCCTCGCGAAAGGCGGACTCCCCTAACTAGAATCTACTCGGTGAAGAAGAAGAAGCAAAAAGCGCAATAAACAAGCGATTTCATTTACAACCGACCATGTTCACGAAACTACTTGTTTATTTACAAGAGGCCACGAGGCCGCAGTTCGATACACATAAACAAAAAACGGGCCTAGCGCCCGTGTGCTTTCGGGGGCGGGTGGAGCGGCGGCAAAGATCGGCGTCCGGAAGAGGAATTCTTCGAAGGCCTCGGCGAGCGACTCGGCGGCGTCAGCAGCAAGCGCGTCCGCACGCTCCATGGCCACCTCGTCCTCGACGCCCTCGGGCACGATGTAGCCTTCCGCTACCGCCTCGAGGTTGACCTCGTAGTGGGATCGCACCACTCCGAGGGCCTCTCGCACGCCCGGGTGCAACGCCCGACGCACCCGCCCCGTGACGTGGCCGCCGAGGGCGCGTAGGCGGCCGGCCGGCCGAGCCGCCGGCCCGGGCATCGCCTTCCTCGACGACGTGACGAGTCTCGAGGGCCGCATCCCCGCAGCCTCCCGCAGCCTCCCCGCTCGGAGGAGTTGTAGGAGGCCTGCGGGGCCTCGGCCCGCCCAACGGCCGTGCCCCAAAGGCCGTGCGCGAGCTCGGAAGCGACAAGACGACAAGAAATCGAAAGGGGGAAACGAACCCTCCGAAGCAAGAACTAACAAGGTGGTCGGACGGCAGCTTACCCTCGACTTGCCTCTTCTCCAGATCGAGGTCGCGGCGCGCGGACTCGAGCGCCAACTCGAGATGCTGGACGGTCTCGCCTTGCTCGACGAGGGCCATCTCTTGGGCGGCATTGCTGATGCTGAGCGCCAGCGCCTCATCTTCAACTTCGGAGAAGGCGGCGTTCCGCTCCTCCAGCGACCTCTCCGCTGTCTCGCGCGCGACGCGCTCCCGCTCCAGCGCCGTCCGGGCGTCGCCAAGGGCGGCCTCGTTCCTCGCCGGAGCCGCCCCTCGCCCCCCTCGGCGGGCGATGCGCTCCCGCCGGAGCCGCCCCTCGCCGGCGACGAGAGCCGCAGCCTTGACGTCGAGGGCGGCCTTCACGTCATCGGCCTCCTTGGCGCGCCTCGCTCCAGCCCGCGCGCCCGCTCCTCGCCGGCGGCGCCGCGCCGCGCTCCCTCGAGCGACGTGCGGAGCTCCCGGCCTCGGCGCGAGCGGTGGCCACCTCCGCCTCCCTGGGTGGCGGCCAACGTCCGCGCCTTGTCCGGTCCTCACGCGCGTTCCACGCGTGCCTCGTCGCGATCGACGAGGGCCGCGCGGATCCGCTCGAGGCTCGCGTGACGTGCCGTGCCCCCGTCCCGAGCTCTCGGGGAGCACGTCGCACCACGCCATCGCCGTAGACCGCCCACCGTCCGGCGTCCTAAGAGCTCCCGCAAGCGCGTCGAAAGCGCCGCATCGCTCCCCCCGAGCCGGCGGGCCTCGGCGTTCACTCGGTCGAACGCGCCGTACTTCTCGTGGGGCGCGGCGCTCGAGCTCCCCGGCATCCACACATCGAGCCTCGTAAGCGCCAAGTCTTGAACACAAAGACGCGAAAGCGAAAAAGGGAAAGAAGAAGAGCAACGGTGGCACACCCGGAAGACGATCCGGAGGCCGGGCCGCCGTGGACCCGCAACGCCTCGTTCAACGCGCGGTTGAGCGTGGCGCCGTGGCTCCGAAGCTCGCCCCGCAGCTCTCGCTCCCTCTCGGGCGTCGGCAAACGCCGGGGGTCCTCCACCCCCCCCCCCCACCGGGCGGGGCGACCGGCGTGGGAGGACGAGGCCTCGGCGTCGTGCCCTCGGCCCCCCATTATCACGTGACCCTCGTGCCGCCTCACGAGGGCCCCCTCCCGGGGCTCGGGGGAGTTCACGGGCCCGGCCCACCGGTTCCACCCGGGCGGCGGGGAGTCATCCGAGAGCTCCACCACCTCCGCCCCGGGGACCGCCGGCGGGCGGAGCCGCCCCGCTCCGCCTCCGCCGGCGCCCCCCCCCGCGCCTCCGCGGCCGCGAGCGCCCGTTGTGGCGCCGTTGCCGCCACCTCCGTCCGTGCCGCCACGTCCGCGGCGCTCCCGCGGAGTTGCGCCCGCTCCGCCTCCTCCGCGGGGGGCCGCCACCGCGGGCGGCACCTCCACCGTAGCCGCCGCGGCGGCCGCGCCTCCGTGGCGACCGGCGCCGGCCGCCCCCGGCGACCCTGCGGCCGCGCCGCGGCGGGCCGATCCACCGCCGGGGCCTCGGAGCCCCGCCCGTGCCTTGCGCGCTCGTGCCCGCCGCCGCGCGCTCGTCCCTTGGGCGCGACCCCCTCGACGAACGCCGCCGGGTGGGGATCGACGCGTCCGTCCTCAGCACCTTGGCCGGTGCAAGAGGAGGGACGGTTGGCACCGCCCTGCGCAAACACGAACGGAGGATTAGAGCGTCCAATAACCAGTAAATTAGGGCCAAGCAAAGGAAGAACAGATTCCTTACCTCGCGGAGGAAAAGGCCCGCTTCCTTTTCCTCGAGGCCTCCGACGAGGCCGGCGCAGGGGCCGCGCCGCCGCGGCACCCTCCCGACGGCGCCGCCGCACGCGCGGGCACGCCCGCCTCACGCGTGGGCGCGCCCCGACGCCGCCACCACGCGCGGGGGCACGCTCGCCCCGCGCGCGGGCGCGCCCACCGACGCGCCCCTCGACGAGGACGCCGCGCGCGCGGACGCGCTCCCGCCACGCGCAGCACGCTTGACGCGCGCGCGCACGTCCGCCGCGCGCGCCTCCGTGGCGCGCGCCGGCACCTCCGCGGCGCGTGCCGCCCCCGACGACGACCGCCCGGGCGGCGGACGCCGACGCGCCCGCCCCGGGCAAAGCCGCCCCCCGACGCCGGCGCGAGATCCGGCGACGGGGCGCGGGCCGCCACCGTCCGAGGGGCCCTCCCCCTCGGACTCTTCCTCCTCGTCCCGGTCCGAGGACGAGGGGCTCCTCGATGTCCGGGGAGGAGAGCCCCGCCTCCTCCCGCCGCCGTACTCCGCGGACCGTGCGTCGCGGCGCGCTTGGCGCCGCCTTGCGTGCTCCCTCCCGCGCGCCGCTCGCTCCTCGCCGCTCCCGGCCGCGCCGCCCGGCCGAGCGCACGGGGAGTCGGGGGTGGGTGGAACGGACTTGGCGGCGTTGAACCGCACCACCGCGCGCGAGAACAACGGTGGCACATCGGGGAAACGGAATCAAGAACAAGGATTAAAACAGAATCAAAAAACCACACTCACCAACGGGCCGATGGGGAGCATCTCGATGTCCCACGGGGTCCGACCCGCGAGGGTGGCGGCGTCCGGTGTCGACGGCGCTCCGCGCCGGGTGAGCGCGTACGGCCGCTCCAGCGGCGTCGGGAGCATCCGCGACCTCGCCACGTCGACGGGGTTGGCCGCCTCCGTCATCTCGAAGATGCGAGCGGCCTCTCCATCAACGGCACGATTCGCCGGTGATGAAGGAAGGCGAGGACGCCCATCGCGTTGAGCCCTTCCCTCGCCAGCCGCTGCAAGGCGGCGAGGACGGACCCCTGGCGCGCCCGATGGTTGGCCGTGGGCAACCCGTAGCCCCACGGTCCGGCCTCTTCTTGAACACCGGCCGGTGTAGGGAGGAAGGCCGGGCTCGGCGTTGCGCGGATAAAACCATCCCCGCTCCCGGCCCGGCGTTGTTCGTCGTCATGGTGCAGGGGATGTAGAACTCCTTGAGCTGCCCCCGCAGAGCGAGCGACATCCCGCCGGCGCGCACCGCGCGGCGGGTCCTCGGCTCCGACGTGGGCTGCGTGATGAGCTCCGCGCGGAAGAGGTGTACCCAGAGCTCCCAGTTGACTGGGATCCCCAGGTACCCTTCGCAGACGCCCACGAACGTGGCCGCCTGCGAGATCGCATTGGGGGCAAAGTTGTGCAGCTCCACCCCATAGTGGTAGCACAATGCCCGCATGAAGGTGCTCGCCGGCGCGTTGAAGCCGCGCTCGTGGTAGCGGAGGAAGCTCACCACGTAACCCTCCGGCGGATTGGGCTCAAGGTGCGACGATGGCGGCACGATCCACTCCGCCGGCGCCCTTCTTCGTTGGCCGAGAGTCGGCCGGCGGCGACCGGCTCGCCCGGGCGAGCCGGGTCACGGTCGACCTCTCCCATGCGTACGGCTCCGGGACCCTAATCTGGGCTGAGGCGGCGCCATGAGGGGGGCGAACGAGTGCGAGGGCGGAGGACAAGGAGACAAGGAAGAAGCTCTAAACAGCGAGCCCGCGCGACGGCAAGAGCGAGGCGAAGGCGAAGGGACGGAGGACTGAAAACGGTGAGGAGCCAAGGTAGAAAACCGCCGCCCTTTCCTCACCGCAGTTTTATAGGCGACGGGCGAGTTCTCCGGAGCGCACGCCTCGCCAACATTAACTGCAGGAATCTTTCCATCGCGTCGACGGGCGGGCCCCACCACGACTGCAGCGGCTCTAACACTGCAGGCGGGTAATCATCACGGCAAGACCGGCGACGACCGAGGCGAAACCGTCACGTCCGCCGGCCACATCGCCCACTACGCGCGCGCGCGCGCGCGCGCCTAAAAAGGCGCGCCCGCGCCGCAAAACCCGCGGCCACGCCCGCAAGGCAATTAAATGCCCGGCCCCTTGCCAAGCAAGGAGAGCCCTCGAGCGAGGCGAATCCTCGGCTCGAGACAAGGGTGACCCTCGATGGGATGACGGCGTGAGAAGGTCGCCGGGACCTCGCTCGGTGTAGAGCGAGGCGGCCGCGGCACCCATGCCACGTAGGACCCTCGAGCGGCATGACCCCCAACTCGAAACAAGGCGACCCTCGATGGGATATCGGCGTGAGAAGGTTGCCGGGACCCGCTCGATGTAGAGCGGACCACCGCGGGCACCCATGCCACGTAAGACCCTCGAGTGGCATGACCCCCCAACTCGAGACGATGTCAACCCCCTAAAGAAGGCACGCGCGTAAGAGGATCGCCCAGGTCACGCCTGAAATAGAGCGACACCGAAAGCACTCACGCCGCGCCGTGCCACCAACCAGCACCTCGAGGGTCGGCACGCCCAGACCCCTCGACGGCCGCAAACGCGAAAAAGACGGGGCTGGCCAAGGCACGGCCCCGCACGGCCTTACTGATCAGAGGTTCGAAGCCTGACCCTCGACGGGTTCGAACGGGCGCCCCGCATCACGCAGTTAGGGACGACGAGGGCACGCGCATTCGAGCCGTTCCTCGAGCCCGTCGGCTCGAGGGTGCCCCACATGTCGTGTTCGAGAGCCGCCGAGGGCGGCCTAGGCGGGGGGATCCCACCGAGGGAGAGCTTCCGCGCCCTCGGTCCCTAGCGAACGGGACCGAGCCCCCACCTAGCAAACCCACGCAAGCGCTTCCATGGACGTGTCTCCGGACCGCGCGGCCTACCCTTATCGAACGGGGCATGGACGTCCACTTGAACCACCCGCTAGCGCTCGAAGAGGAATCCGCGATTCGCGACCCGCTCGATGGGAGTCGTGGAAACCTCACCTCCCGACCCGCGGAGGGACGGCGAGGGCGCGATAAAAAACAAGTCGTCAGGCTCGACCCGATCGCCTCGAACAGGCCAAGGCTCGGGGGCTTGACGCACGGCTACACCTCCTTGGAGTTGCACCCGCCGGAGACAGAGGACAGGGGGAGCGTGCACCCCCGATGCCGGCTGAAATACCGCCGATGCCGGTTGGCATATGTGCCACGCCTTTCGACCGAATTGCTCGCGGTTAACCCCTGCGAGAGAGCCCACACTCTGCGGGGGCTTCGGGGCTAGACCCGCGGGTCCGCTAGCGCGGCCCCACGGAAAGCGTTCGCAAACAAGGAGGGAAGAACGTCCTATCGGTAGGTTCCGGCATCCGCGGGAGCCTCAATGGCAAACCCGCGGATGCTCGGGGGCTACCGTCGGGGACCGCCCTAGGGGTCCCCTCAAATAATGGGGGAACCCTCACTTAAATTCCCGCATCAAAATGAACTAAGCCTAACCATGCAAAGAACTAACCATGCGGGACGTGGCCCATGCAGGCGAGACTTCGGAGGCCCGCCAAGACAGCTCGCCTATGAGACCCCTCGAGCAGGCTCCGCCTCGCCCGAGGGTACACTCCTCCTCGAACGGGCTCCGCCCCGCTCGAGGGGCAACCCCCTCCTCGAACGGGTTCCGCCCCGTTCGAGGGGCGACCCTTCCCTCGAGCGGTCCCGCCCCGCTCGAGGGCTCGCTCCCCTCGAGCGGGCCTCGCCTCGCTCGAGGGTTCGCTCCACCCTCGGCCGGGGCCCGCCACGCTCACGGGCGCCCCGCACGCGTGCGCCGGCCCCGTCCTTGGGCATTTAACGCCCGACGCCGCGCAGACGGCGCCATCATGCGCCGGGGCTCACGCCCGTGCCGCCGCACCAACTCCCCGGGGAGGAGCCCATCCCCGCCACCGTGGGGGTGGAGCGCGCGGTACGGCGGCGTCGGTCCCATGACACCGCGCGCACGCCACCGTACGACTAACGCGCTCGACCCTCGAAAGGGGGCCGGGCGCACCCTCGACTCCACTTTCCCCGTGACCTCCGGAGTTAGGTGAGGGACGCTAGGCCGGTGGGTGGCCATCCCGGCCACCGCGCGCGCGCGGCCGCCGTACCCACGCGCGCGGGCACACGCCCGACTCCGCGGGCGCACGCCCGAGCACCGCAGCAACCACTCCACCACCGCGAGCTCATTGGGAAGGAACGCCGTTCTGCCCGCTCCTGTGCCCCGTACCGGCCATCATCGCACCTCCCTCGAAGCCTATCAGGGGACGCCATCGCCATCTGCCGCCTCCTACCCTCGAACCGCCACTTGTTCGGGCACAAGGTAGGCCATCATGGCCGGATCGCAGCCGAAGATCGACCGGACGGTCGCCCACTCTACACCGTAGCACGATGTGCTCCCACACGCAGCTAGGTAGCGCGGTGTGCATGTAACTCGCCGCTCCCTTGGCCTATAAAAGGGAAGGCGAGCCCCCGGCCCGCGGGGGACGAATCCGGAGGAACACGGCGCACCGTGCACTCACTCTCTTATTCTCCCACAACATCTTCGGCTACTCACCGGGGACTTGGGAGCCACGCTTCCTCTCCCGCCTTGCTTGTATTTGCCCCACTACAAGCACCCCCGGTGCCGAGCAATATAGTGCCACGAGCACACCACCGCCTGGACGTACGGCCCCCTCGGCGGGAACCGGGATAAATCCTTGTGTCATTTGTTGCTTAGCATCGACCATTGAGGGATAGACTTAGGCGTTATCTACCGGTTAGTGTCGGGACCATATTCCGCACCGACAATACTCAAATTGGGTTGTGGACAAGGAGGTGATCACAAAAAGATGTTTTTGGTTTAGGGTGGATGCCCAGCGAAGTTTGTGAAACTTTCGATGTGAAAACCCACAATGCTTGGACAAAAAGGCTAGCATGAAAACGTTACACAAAGGAATGACCAGCTTCTTAGTCTCGAACCATAGAAATCAATCCTAATCTAACTCATCATAATATATGTTTGCAATCTACAGGTTTTGTTATCATAAATCATATATGTATATGGCTTTGGTAGGTAGAACTTTTCAAGAGCATCACAAATATGTAGATAGCATAAAAGTTAAGTTTTCATAAAAACAACAAGTTATTCGGCCATCCATAAACTTAAATCAAAGAGAAAATATATGTATGTGGGTCTAGAGCATAGTCATTTCACCTCCACAAATAAAAGAGTCGGTATTTAAATTAATTTCAGATCATATTATAGAGACCAATTAGCCAAGACATGTATAACTTCATGTAGGTAAAACAAAGCGGCAACTTTCATCATCTTTCCGTAAGCATAGGCAATATAGAACATCGAGGTGAACACATGATCATGCTTATCTATTGAAAGTAAAAAGAAACCTAGGTTGTCCTCCTAGTAGCCATGTTATTGTTGGAAGAGAAAAACAAAAGGTTGCACCTAGTTGAGGTTGAAGGCATACTTACAAGCATTTGTGTTTGGAAAAGAGAAGGTCCATGGAGATGTTACCATCCTTTGTAATTCTTCGTTGCCTTCTTCCGACATCTCCATGTATCGATGTGGCTTTTGCTTTTGTCTTGATTTATTAATGCTCCTAAACTTCTGAATTTGATCTTGTATGCTTAATGGAGTCATTGGTCACCCTTCTCTTCAATGTTGTCATCACCATCTCCTCTTTCTTGTTCTCATCATCTCCTTGCTGTCTCTTTTTATTTGATTTCCCCCTCTGTCCAGAACAGAACATATATCGAAATATAGCTCTATTGAAAAGTTTATGAAATTACCTTTCCAACGTGTGGTCATTCATCGAAAACGGAGTTCAAACAAGGGAGCTATGTCCGTTTTACTTCAGCTCTGCGTGCTGTCCAAAACTGATTTCAGGACGTGTTGCACTCGGTGATTCGGGCATAACCGCTTGTAGGAACCTCCGATTGTCTTGATTCTTGATTTGTTGGAATCGTAACTTCATCTGGCTTCTAAATATCCAAAAATACCCAGTGTTTTCCCTTCGAGACCATGCAGAATTTTCATGAGATTGGTGGCTTCTTGCGCATTGATCCGGAGATGTTAACGATCTTTATCATTCTATCTTCTAGAGTGTCATGTTGCACTTCCGTGTTGAAGATTCAGGGTCTCCCCCATGCTTAGCATTTTTCTAGTCATGGAAGTAGAAGACAAAGCACTTCTTAGCCATCCTTCAATTTCCTTGTAGTGAGAGTCTTTATCTTGCTTGTAAGACGTTTTAAACGCACATTCTACCCCCAAGGTGACGGTTGGAAGTAGATAGAATTGCCAACAATCCAACAATGTCTCCTAAGATTCTTAACTTGTGGCATAATTAGTTTAATGAGGAATAAAAACCTAATGAGTGTACGTGGTGCAAGGTGTGTATGCACATGATAGGAAAGCATGTAAACAAAGACAAAGTCTTCACCTAGTTCTAAACACCATGTTTACAACTAGGTTGCTGAATTTCTACATAGCCATAAAGGTTTATATATCTAGGGTTAAAACACCATGTCTATCCCTAAATCAATAACTCTTATAGCACAAGAAAAATTAAACGCATTGCAAAGCTTATAAACTAACCAAAGCAACATGAAAACATATGAAAATCTAGCTAGGTTTATCGAACTTAACGATGATGGTCCGCAATCATGTTTAAACACCACGTTTACACAAGATCAAAAAAGGAAAATACCCATAGGGCCCTATGAAGCATTATCATGGAAACTGAAGCATACATCATTAATTATATAAAACAACCAAGCCAACTATGTGCAAAACATGTATACACAAAGAAACATCACGAGGACAACAAAATGCAATGCATGCAAATAAATAAATATGAGTATGAAGATATATTCATTTAGTCGTCAACCCTCCTGTTGACGCTGTAACACCCATCAAGTGCCAATGTGCGCCAAGGGATAGATAGGTATGTATGGAAATTCTAATTATTAATATGAATGTCAAATGGATGTGATCAAATTTCATTTCAAGTTTTATCTCTATTTGATTTAAGATCTGTATTTGACAAAAAGGTGGACTATCCAACACTCCCTATAGAATGAAGTAAAGTATTGATGAAACCATCTAAAAGTTATCTGACTAATTACAAATGAAAAATATGTTAATTTTAATATTATTCCTAAAAATTATGCACATCATCTAAACTATTAAAAGTATCTATACGACTAATGAGTAATTATGCTAGTCTAATATTACTAGTGATATATAATAATAAAATTAATTAATTTTAATAGGGATATTCATGTTAATTTTGAATATATTATAATTTTTAACAAAATAAGTTAGATTTATATGTAGTAATGTACTTATTTTTAATAGATATGTAGTTATGGCATACATTATATATATAATTTATTAAATTGTTATTAATATATATGTTGTTTTGAATAAGAGGTTTTGTTATTCTGAATAAGCGGTTTTATTCATAATTTACTCCCTACTACTCGTAACATGGTTTTTTTACCAACTATAAAATTATCTAAAAAAAGTTGATAGTCATGATGAGGCTTTGTTTCAAGTCAAGTAAGTAGTCGAACGCGAATCCAAATTCGAACGGTTCATTTTGTATTCATATTGGTAATGTCCAATTTGTATTTGACAATATTCATATTCATATCTGAAGTTTCGAATTAAAATGTGGTGAATAGTGACATCTTAATTCGAATCCATCCCTACATACGCTACACTTCTGGTGATGCTATTGGCCACCCCAAGTGTCAATCTCCACCCAAGCATTCTTTTTGTGGTAGACAAAGCCATCATTTCCGCTTGGAAGTTGGACAACACGTCAACACCTCAATCCACCATCAGTCGAACAAGCATCGCCACCCCACCCAGCCACTCTCATTTGCAAGGTCATATGCATGGAGCATGACCGTGTGGCAATGAGCCCCTGCCTAGAGTTTCTCAGCGAAATCCAACCCAACACCAAGCCATGGGAGGACAATGATGATGGATCTGGTTATAAGGAGATAAGGGACTTAGAGCAACTCCAAGAGACTAGTTAAAATGACTTGGCTAGCTAAATTTTTGAAAAAATCTCAAAAACACTCTTCCAACAGACTAGCTATCTACCAAACTAGCTATCTTAACTAGCTAAATCCGTTACCCCGCTAGCTATCTTTGGCTAGTGGCTAGTGACTAGCTAGCCTGATTTTCATGAGTATGGCAGGCGGGACCCACAGGCGGTGGAGTATATAGAAAGTTCAGTTTAGAGAGGTTGTTGGATGTCAACAAATTTTTGCTAGCTATTTCATTTTACATACTAGCTAAATCAGGATTTTAGCTAGTGATTTTTAAAGAGACTCTTGGAGTTGCTCCTAGAGGAGGCAGTAAAAAAAATGGTCCACTACCAGATAGAACCATACGTTTGGATGGATATTGAGACAAGATATTAGGGAACTGCAAAATTTAGGTTTATTGGGGAACGGCTCTATTTTTCCAATAAGCAAAAAGATAAATAAAGTTACTCAATTCATTATATAACATATACCATGAAGTTCCCTCTTTTTACTTAGACTTCGGTTTCGTATAAAATACATGCATATTATTTTATTTTTCTTAAATATCATCCATGGTGTTAGGTTAAACAAACTTGCAATATGGTGTTATGCACATTTACATGATGATGTTCGAACATCATGGTAATTTGTAGGGTTTTGGCATCATACACAAACCTTTATTTTGCATAATAAACATCATATATGTGGGTCTGGGTCTCTTTAACATGGTTAATACTATTATTGCTCGTGTTATTTCGACGGGCGGAAAAGGTTCTTCTCGAAGTACTTTTGCGCCACCACAACGACTGTATAGATTTCCAGACGGCCCATGGGCTGGCGGCACGGCCTTTTGGCACGGCCCATGGGCGGCACGGCACGGCTGCCGGCGCGCCCATGCCGGCACGGCTCGAAGGCCCGTGCAGTGCACGGGCCGCCAGCCTGGCCCATGACACGACACGGGCACGACATGGCCTAGTAGCGGCACGGTGGCTAGCACGGCCGCGGATGGCGGCCCAACGGCTCTTTTAGCCGTTGCCTAGCCCAACAGCCCACACCGCCCACATATAAAGCCGTGACGGCCGCCCCCTAACCCTAACTCTAAATCACTCCCCCCCCCCACCGCGCAGCCGCAACCGGCAGCTCTCTCTACCTCTCGTCCGATCTGATCTCGTCTGCCACTGTTCGCCTTGAGCTCGCCGGCGGCCGGCTCTACTTCGGTGACCTCGACACATCATCGGCCACTCCTTCTCCCTCAGTCCCTCTCCTACCTCATTTCCGCCCTTCCCTCCTCCTCCACCTCCTCCTCCTCCATTGTACCATGTGAGTCGTTGAGCTGTCTATTCTTCTGACGCCACTCGTCGTCGGTCTAATGGTGCTTGTTTCCTCATTCTCTGCTCGGATGCTGGCTCCCTGGCCTCTTCTCCAGCACTAGGCTCCGGTGGCATAGGAGAGTCTCGAAACCCTAACTCTAGCATCTTCTTCATCATCTCTGCATTTTCTTCATCTTCTACGTTATAGTTCTAATGCTCTAGCTCTTCTACTTGTGTTTGACATCTTCTTTGAAGGTTTGTGCTTGACGTTGCGTCCTCCTCCTCCTCCTCCTCCTGTGGCCGCGGTGACGATGCCAGTGGCAGTGGCCGACGGCGAGCACCCGGAGCCGGCGGAGGACGAGGAGCCCGTGGAGGAGATGGAGATCGACGTTGATGCCGGTCAGGTGGAGGAGGTGGACGACTCCGAGGAAACAAATGGTGACTCATCTGGTAAGTGCACTCACACTTCCGCTTGTTGGGAGGATTTTGTGTTGATCTTTGATGAGAATGGGTGAGAACGCATGCCATCTGTAAACATTGTGGTAAGAAATTTGCTGCTAGAGCTTCGGTTGGCACTGTATACTTGAACATGCAGATGTTAGCTTGTAGGAAAAAACTGGCTAATGATCGTAAAGTCCAGTCTAGGCTTGCTATGAATGTTGATGGGATGCATAAGGTTTATGATGCTTCTCGTGCTCGTAATGAACTGTGCCGGCTGATCGCTAGGCTGCATCTTCCATTAGGCAATGGTGATACACATGCCTGGGAAGATTACATTAAGATTGCTCATAATCCTAGATTCCAGAAGGTTTCAACGCAGACCACTACTAGAGACATGCATAAGTTGTTTGCTGATCAGCGTGCTTTGCTTACGCATCCTTTAACTTCTTGTTCATCTGTTTCTTAAACTTTTGATATCTAGTCTGGTAATGCTAAGGAGGATTACATTTCTGTTGTTGCTCATTATGTTGGGGCTGATTGGGAGTTGCATAAAAAGGTTATTGGTATTAGGATGATTCAGACATAACATACTGGTGAAAACATTGCTGAAAAAATAGCATCTGTGGTTGAGGAGTTTGGTTTGATTGATAAGGTCTTTGTTGTGTCTCTTGATAATGCTTCAGCTAATTCTAAGGCTTTTGTTATCTTGCAACTTGTCTTTTCTGGTTACCTGGGCTCTAATCCTGCACCTACTCGTGATGATCCTCTCAAAGTCTAGTACTTGCTTGTGCATCAGCGTTGTGCATGCCATGTTATTAATCTGATTGTTAAGTCTGGCTTAAAGAGGTTCTGTCCTTATCTTGAAAATTTCAGGACTGCAATAAACTATTTGAATTCCTCTAATCAAAGAATTGCATTGTTTAAAAATTATTGTTTTGCTCGAGGTATTAGACCTAGAAAGTTTGACTTGGATATGGATGTTAGGTGGAATTCCACCTATTTGACGCTTAAACATTTGCTGCCATATAAAGAAGTGTTTTCTGTGTGGTTTGAGTCAAATTATGGTGAGGCATTGTTGACTCCCCAGCATTGGCATGCTGCTGAATAGATAATGAAGTTCCTTGAACTGTTTTATGAGGCAACTGTTACATTATCTGGTGTTTACTATCCTACTTCTCCACTCATGTTGCATCATATCCTTGACTTTGCTGAGCATTTGCATAATGCTAAAAAGGGTCAGGGCTTTAGAAGTATTGCAATTCCAATGAAACTTAAGTTCCTTAAGTATTGGGAGAAAATTCTGCTGTTGTATTCTTATGCATTCATTCTGGATCCTAGAGCTAAGCTGATTGACTTCTCTAATGTGCTTGAATTACTTGCTTCGCATACTGGAACCTCTTATAGTCTTTACTATGGTGATGTGAAAGATGAAATGTCCAGATTGGTTGCCAAGTATGAACAGAAATTTGGTGCAGCTAGGGCTGAAAGGCCTCCTATGCCTCATGCTGGTCCTAGTAAAAGGAAGCAGGCATGGGGAATTATCTATACTGGTCCTGGTGCTCCTCTACCTATTCCCCTACTTCATTTTCTCCATCTGGATCTGGTGGTGTTAATGAACTGTAAGCATACTTGGACAGTGATCCTATCAAGGATTGGGGGAGTCCTTTGATCTACTATTGTGGTGTCGTGACCATAAGCTAGCCTATCCTGTTTTATCGATAATGGCTCGCGATATTATGTTTGTTCCTGTGTCTACTATGTCTTCCGAGTCTTGTTTCAGCTGTACTGCCAGGATACTCGAAGACTAGCGACGACACTTGTTGCCTGAGCATGTCGAGATGCTCAGTTGCATGAAAGACAGGGACCAAGCAGCAAGAAAGGAACAACATGCACCTGAGGACATAGACCTGGAAGAGTTGTTCGACAACTTGTACCTGGATGAAGGAGAAGGCAGCGGCAACGGCACCGACAGTGGCAGTACTGCAGCTACTGGTGCTGGGTGAAGGTGAAGCATAATGAAGATGAACATCTGGAGAAGGTAAAACATTCAGCTCTTTCTTGTTCATCTTCATATTCAATTCTTCATGTTCATCTTTCATATTCAGATATTCTAATTCCCAATTTTGCAGGCATTTCTCCATCTTTTGGACTTCTGGTGCTACAAGACTCAAGTGGTGGACTAGTCACTGGTGCTACAGACTCTGGTGGATGACTTGAGAAGTCTCAAGTCTGTCATAGGATAGAACTATAATGTTTAACTTTGCCTTCCACTTGATGACTTGAAGTCTTGAACAACTGACCACCGATGTTGGCTATTGTAATAGGATAGATGAACTTAACATGTGAAACTTTTGAGCTGGCTGATGTACTCTTTTCCTTTCTATGGTTTCTCACAAGGGTGAGTTTTACCTAGAAAGGTTTTTAATGAGGCACCAACATTGCACAACAGCTCCTTTTGATATGTTAATCATTTTATAAAATTTGTTTCATTCTGATTCTGGTGAATGGTGATGTGTTTTTATGTTGACGTGCCATGGGCTGGCACGGCACGACGAAAATTAGGCACGGCACGGCGGCACGCCGCAGTGTCGTGCTGGCACGACACGGTTGCTAACTATAAACGACTGGATTCGTTTCAGCCATCATTTGCATGTGGATCTCTATTTTTTGAAAAGATCGATACGACTAAATAAAGCAAGTTGGTGAGACATATAGGAACTGGAAAAGTTTTGGAAATCTTTGACCACTATTACAAGATGGGTTACTAGATTAGTTAGTTAATTATATTTTTTCCATCCAATTATCTTAAGTACTCTCCATCCCAAAAAAACATGTCATTTTAGGATTGTTCTATGTCAAAATTTCTAAATTTGACCACAATTATTATAGAATATATATATATTGTATAAAATAAGTATCATTAGATTTATTATGAGATCTATTTTATAATATACTTATTTGGTGTTATAAATATTGATATTTTTGTCTATAAATTCGATCAAAATTGAAAAAAAAATGACTCGTAATAATCCTAAAACGACATGTGGCCCCCACCACCATCACCAATCACCATGTATCCTGACTGATGACTTGTAGACGGTTGCAATTCCCTCCACTGCGCTGCGTATTCGGAAAAAAAAACAGGTCGCTGGAGAGTCAATTGCTCACGCTAGGGAATGTGGGCGCTCCACTAGCTCCTTGTCCCACACGGGCCTTCTTCACTTGTGCGCCGACTGCGAGCTCGATCAGTCTCCTCCTAGCGATAGCCTCCTATCTTCACATCACTCATTTAAGCTAGCGAGGCCCCATCTCGAAGTGTGGACTTCCGATCCACACCCCAATCACTCATTTAAGCTAGCGAGGCCCCATCTCGAAGTGTGGACTTCCGATCCACACCCCACACATGCACCTCCAAAGCTTATCTCCATTGGTTACTGGACGTCTCTACGTGCAATCGCCAATTTGGCAATTACTTGTTGACGCTGACGTGAGGCCGCTGTAGCGCTAGTGAGTAGTGCTAGGTCTACAGGACTACAGCTAGCTGTTCTAGTGTTTGGTTGGACGTGTCTTTCCTCAGTCGTCGTCAGAGAATGGTCCGGCCCCGCTATCATCACGGGGAGTGCGTGCGTGTGCGTGTTAGCTGTTAGCCAGCAGCGGCGGCGTCAACAAAGACTGGCCGCCGGCCGCCGGTGAGCGCTGTTGCTGCCTTTCATGCATGTAGGCATGGGCGTGATGGATGGAGAGACTGTAACGAACCACACGCCATGCATTATGCCGACCTAGAATAAAGAACTCGGGCAGTTCATCACGTATAGGTCGCCTATGTTTGGGTTTGCATTTAATTTAGATTTAATCTCTCATTACATATGTTGTCCTTCGTTAGTTTGTGAGATCTCAACTTTGTGTACTTAAGATTTTCTAGCAATTGATCGAGTTGCGCATTCTTCCTTGCTTTTATTTGTATGAGTGAATTTCATGGTAGACCCATCAACTTTTCCTGAGATCTCATCTAGGTCCGCAAACTAAAAAAGTGGTCATCTAGGTCCGTAAATTTTTCCGAGATCTCATGCAAACTAAATAAGCAGTGATCTAGGTCTATGAACTTTTAAAGAGCGGGCATCAACTAGGTTCACGAACTTTTAAAAAGCGGTAGTCTAGGTCCAAGAACCAAGATGATGGTGACGAGCCTCTTGGCAACGGGAAGCGCGAAGGTGATACTGCTTCAACGGTGGAGGAGCAGGCTGCGCCTTGCCCCTGCACGCGGCCGCACGTGGCGTCGCCACCACCTTGGACCTAGACGACCCCTCTTTAAAAGTTCACAGACCTATATGAGCTTTTATTTAGTTTGTGTACATGGAAAAGTTTATGGATCAAGATAACCACCTTTTTAGTTTGCGGACCTAGATGAGATCTCGAAAAAAGTTCATAAACAGTGAAAATCAATCTATTTGTATTCTTAATTTGCTTGAGTTGTGTTTTTTCTTATTTTTGCTTGTGTCCTTGTCATGGTTGATAACTAGTGCCTACTTTTAATCAGGAGTTGCCTAACGGAAGATGAGACATTCTAATTTCCATCGAGTTGGTCATGTTCCTCATTCTTTTTTTTCCTGAGGGCATTGAAGCAGTGATAGAATAAATTGACGTGGACTTCTCAATTACCTGATCCTGCTACCCCGTTTATAAATAAATAATAATTCTCCAGGTTTGAAAGAAATTAATCTGACTAAAATGGACATCGATAATATGTCTAATGTTTTTTTCTAATTATCTTTGAAAAGGCACCCATTGTTCACCCAAACGGTCGTGCTTTGTTAAACACCCATTTAAATGCCACATAAGGCTCTACTAATCCCATTTAATCATCCAAGTTGACCATTTAATTGGTTGTTATGTCCAATAATTAGGTGAACGTATCAGAAGATTGTACATTACGTATTATTGCCCCATCCCAAATTGTAGATTGTTTTGATATTTGTAGGTTCCTAACTTTTTCTATTCATCTAGATATACACTATGTCCAGATACATAAGTAAAAAATATGAATTTAAAAATGCCAAAACGACATACAATTTGGGATAGAGAGATTAAATTACAATACCTTTAGTACAAGACCCAAGTTATTCTTTTGGTATATCAGAATAATACCTTGTTTAGTTGGGAGTCGAAACTTAACGAAATGTCACATCGAGTTTTCGAATGTAATTAGGAGGACTAAATATGATATAATTATAAATTTTATTTACATAAGTGGACTACGAATCACGAGATGAGTCTATTAAGCCTAATTAAATCATGATTAGCACATGTTACGGCAGCACGCCATTGTCTAATCATGACTTAATTAGGCACAATAGATTTGTCTCGCGAATGTACCTGAGAGTTATGAAATGGATTTTATCATTAATATATGTTTAATATTTTTAATTAGCATCCAAATATTCAATGTGACGGATGAACAGTGAGAAAGTGAGAGTACCAATTAGAGGAGTGTTGCTGCAAAACGTAGCTCTCAAAAACAGAAGTATTATTTATTAAGGACCCTTCTAGTTGTCTGCCAACAGGTTAAATAATAAGAATCTACCAGATTTTTAGCCAAAGTTCTGCTATGTTGAGCTGCTTGAGCCAAATTATAGTACAATTGTGACACTGAACTAATTAAACAAAATAATAAAAATCTAAATAGTGAAAGGGTCTTTAGCTTAGTAGTTAGAGCCCCTGAGTAGTACCTAGCAGACTCGAGTTCGACTCTCCATGGAAGCAAATATATTATAATTAATAAAATGTATTATAGCTATTTCTCACTATTTTTGGTACTTGATCCCACCAAATTTGTACTTCATTGTACTACATTTAAGAACAAAATTTGCAGTTAAAATAATGTTGATGCAAAAAAGATAAAGAGTAAGAACTTGTAACTTCAGGGAACGTACATAACAAGGGACGCAGATCTGGTGCCTTCGCTTCTTCAAGGCACCACATACCTTGCCTTCTTGCCGTGAGCTTAGGCAGGTGAGCGGAGACCATGGTGGCTGGTGGGAGGAGTGGGACCAGGTGTGGTGGGGCCACTTCATAGTAGAAGATGCAACAAAATGTCTTGGAATAAACTATCTTAGCACATTTTTCTAAAAAAACTAGCTTAGCACATTTTCTACCGTACTGATTGAACTATATTTTTTACCGTACTGATTAAACTATCTTAGCTTCGGCTGCCTTTTCTACTTTAAATACTGATTAAGCTATGATTAGCACATATTTAATGTATCACCATATTATCTAATCATGGTCTAATTAGACTCTATATTCATTTCATGATTCTACTCGAGATTACGAAATGAATTTTTTCATTAATCTATGTTAGTATTCTAATTAGTGTCCGAACATCGGCGGATGAATAGTGAAAAGTTGTGAACTAAGCAAGGTCTTCACATTGAACAGATGACATGTAATTTAGCAACACAATCCATCCATTTGTTTATTTTGGTGCCATTTAGTTTGCGAGTTGAACTTTTTGGGTCCTCTTTAAAGGTCTATTAGGAGTATTGAACGTAGATTAGCTACAAAAATAATTATATGAATGGATCGGAAATTGCGAGATGAATCAATTAAGTCTAATTATTCTGTCATTAGAGATTGGTTAGTGTAGCACAACATTGTCTGATCATGACATAATTAGGCTCATTAGATTCGTCTCAAAAATTAAGGTAGGGGTTGTGAAATAGGTTTTGTAAGTAACCCACATTTAATACTCCTAATTAGTGTCTGGTGATTGATGTGACGGGTAGTTAATGAAATTTTTGGAAGAAAATAGGATCAGTTTATTCCTAGACATTTTGCTGCCCTTTCCACTATGAAGCGGGCCCACCACACCTGGTCCCACTCCTCCCACCAGCCACCACGGCCTCCGCTCACGGCTCACCTGCCTGAGCTCACGGCAAGAAGGCAAGGTATGTGGTGCCTTGGAGAAGCGAAGGCACCGATCTGCATCCCATAATAAGTATAAAAAAGTGTGCAATTAAATCATAAGAAACATGAAAAGCTCTCCTCAAATTTTAAAGGACTCCAAGTACACATAGCAACGTTGAGAGAATGATGGGCTCCAAGTACACATAGCAACGTTGTGCTGTCTAACATACAGTATAAACTAATCCCTTCATCCCAAAATAAATGCAATTCTAAGACCAAGCATGCAAACCAATGTGATGTGTAAAATGACCAAAATACCCCTTGTTTTTTATGGGAAGCATCAAGCAATGGCTTGTCTTTTATGTGAGAAGCTTCTAGAGTCTCTTGTCTTTTGTGGTTAGTTAGTCAAAGTTGCAATCTTTGTGGGACAAATTTTGAATCTTAGAATTGCATTTATTTTGGGACGAAGGGAGTAGGTGATATCTTGCTACTGGAGTTTTAAACAAAGTTGTGAGATGAAAATTTGAAAGTACTATAAACTAAGATGATTTCTATGGTGATTGCTATGCAACATTCTTTTACGAACGACACTATATTTGAAAATATATTCATTTTGTTGAGAGAAAACGGTTTGTAAATGATTGATCATTCACTTATTTTTATTGTTGGAATTTTGCAGTATGGTACTAGCAAAAATGTATGGATGCTATAGTCACAGAAAATTGGTGGAAGACATAAATTGATGATCTAGCGGATGATGATGTGGCTTATGAGGTCGATGGCTTGCATGTTGAAAGAAATATAGTTAATGCCTCTTAGTGAGTTCCATTTATATAGTTGTATATGATATGATGACTTGTGAGTGGATGACATAAGAAGATGATGTGGCACGCTAAGAGTTGAGAGAAATAGTTAGTGGATACCGATTATATGGTTGTTATAGATTCTCACTTGAAACACTCGAAGCTTGAAGGGGGACTAGTGCCGAACTATCTGTTCAAAGATACCACCTCCATCATTTTCATGCATTTAAGCAAGATCCTTCTATGGGTCTCCAAGAGTTAGTTGGCAAAATCCATTCTTAATTCTTGATTTTTAGCAAGATGAAAAAAATTCTCTCCAACAACTTCTAATTAATCATCCTAATCCTTTAGAACTTGAGAAAAATCATCATGTTCCGCATAAAGTTGTGCGCTTCTAAGTCGTGTATATCTTCTCTCTCCAACGTGTGGTTGTCGGCTAATCTAAAGTAAGTGTGGAAAGAATAAAGAGTAGGAAATTATTCCTTATACAAATGTATAAGAGAAAACAAATATATAACAATGGTTAAGATAATTTCGAATAGTATAGGATTCCTAATGTAAAATTGTCTTCTATATTTTAGGAGTGGTTTATTAGAAGCTTTTGTAGATGGTCTTCTTTATTCCTTTCAATTTTTTTAGGAGTTGTAAAACTTCAAATTTTTATGAAGAAAATTGTTGTGAATCATTAGTGATGATCATTAGCTTAATCATGTAATTAATATAGTGATTAGTTTATGTAATTAGGGAAGGGACACCTTTTCACTGTGTGGGGGTGTCTCCTTCCGAATAGACATGACTCCTCCCAAGGGATGCCTATGCACCCCTTCATTATGTATAAATAGTGGGGTCCACCCCCTAATCAAGATTGAATACAATCATTTGTTTCAACAAGTTATCAGCACGCTCTCTGAGCAACGCACGCACACAGAGAAGCCAGAAAGGCCCTCACCGCCGGCAAAACACAGGAGTTCATCCAAGGTTAGAAAAATGGATCCAGAATCCTCATTTAGACTAGTAGAAACTGCATTTGCTACCTATCTAGTCATCCCCATCAAAGTAAATGGAGGTCGCTGTTTCTTCTGTACCCGCGGTGCACACCATGGCCGTCGTCGTGGTAGACGTGGAGGTCGAGGCCGCCGCTTCCGTGGCCGCTGTGGACCACGTTTCCCTCCACCACACCGTGCTTCGCCGGCCACCAGTACCAACCGATCCTCCACGCCGCCGTACACTGCTGGACTTGCCTCCCGCAGTCCACCACCGGCGGCACAGCGCCTTCCAACGCCGACACCTCCAGAGGAGCCTCCTCGCCGCCGCCTCGTTGTCCGCATCCGTCGCCCTGCAACACAAGAGGAAGGAGTTAGGGTCATTCCTGACCTAAATGTATCTGGACCAACGACGGTGACCGGCAACGCCGGATTTGGCCCTCGGTGCGCCACTACAACCGCTGCCGGTTTCGCCGGTTCTCTCACGGCGGCGCACCCAAGCTTCTCAATCGGAACCATGGCGGCTCGCCGTGGTGCTCCACCATTCTTCACCAACGATGGCGGTCCACCATCACCATCCTCGTCGTCGGCGACCAAGGACACGGCCGCAGCCGCATCCAGTACCTACGGCCGCCGGACGGGGGCCACCGACCGCCGCTCGGGCCTCCGCGCGGCTCCCGGAGCCCGGCCGCGCCGGGGCTCCCCTCCACCAACACCGACGACCGGCCTTCGGCCGGCGGCCGGCGGCGCAAGCCGGCCAACGGGGAGCGGGCCCAAGCCAAGAAAGGAAGGGAGGGGAAGAACGGGGGCGGCCGCACCAACCCCCCACCGGATCCGCCGGGTGGGGGTCGCCGCCGGCCGGCCGCCGGCCACCGCCGGCGCGAGCATCGCCGCGCCTCCTCCCGGGCATCACCCGCCGGCGGCGGGCACCGGATGGGGGGGCGGCCGCGGTTAGGGGTAAACCCTAACCGCCCCCTCCCCGCCTCCCCTTTTATACGCCGGTCAAGCCCGGGCGGGCCGGGCCATTATGGCCTCGGCGGGCCACAAGCGGGCGGCCGGCCCACTAAGCGGAGGGATGGCGGCCCTCGGGCCGCAAGCCCTTCACTTTTCCCGAAAGTTCGAAACCCCCCCCTCAACTTTCAAAAAGTCCAGGAAAACCCCCTAAATTTATGTTTAGCCCTCAGGCTTTTATCCTTTATATATTCAGCTTTAATTAGTGCTGTAAATATATATTTTAGACCTCGAATTGTTCTGTAATTTTATGTTGTGACAAAAAATAGTATTTGTACCATCCGGTATATGTACTTGTGTAATTTAAAATATTATAATTACCGCAGTAATTATTCATGTTTATGATCCGCAGATCATTTCTAAATATTAGAACAATTCTTATGCAATAATTATTTTTGCATGGTTTAAAATTCAATTCTCTACATCATGTAGAATATAAAGCAAAATTAAAATTAAGGTTTATACATATAATTTGGAATAACACAAGGTGATGTGACCTAGACGCTGGCTGCGATAAGTTCTTACTAAGAGCTTATTTGCCCTGAGATCCGCGTTTTTAGGCAGCTTTTGCTCATCATTGTGAGGTCTACATCTTTATGATGATTACCTTCAACGTGTATATCCAAAATTTAATATAAATGACTATTAAGTCAAAATTTATTCCTACAGGAAATAAAATATATATAAAAATACACCTTAATTTGTAAGAATCATCTTACATATATATTTTGCCTATTTTACAACACAAATTTACATCAGTAAATTAATGCTATACATGGTTCTTTCATGTAGGAAAATGGCTAAATTAATCAATAAAGACTTCACTGAACTTGCTGCCGATGGTAGTAATTACCTAACCTGGGCTATGGATGTCAAGATTGTGCTAACAGCCAAAGATTGCATTAATACAATTAATGAACCGATCCACAAAATCCTATCCCGGAGACAAAAAAGTTTGCAGCCATGTGAAGGACCGATACGGCGAACCAGAGAGGGGGGGAGGGGAGTGAATGGGAGCCGATAAAAATTCTTCTCGAAGGAGATGAGAACTCCAACAAGACGAACGCGGCTTCCAACACACGTCTCCGACTCACTACCAAGGTTGGTCAAGCCCACGTAGCCACTGGAGTGCCACTGGACCTAGGAACCAACACGCAACCTTCCGACCCGAGAAACGCAGCGGAAAAACCAAACCTCGAGTCTACAGACCCACACCGGTCAGACCGGTGAGCACCACCGGTCAGACCGGTCCCTGCTGGTGAAACTGAGCAACTTCCACTAAGTGGCTCTACACCGGTCAGACCGGTGAGACACACCGGTCAGACCGATGGCAGCCAGAAAGCCCCCAAGGCACCAAACAGGCCAACCGACCACCAAACGAACCCAAACTCGAAACAGCAGCACCACGGGACAACAAAGAACACACCAAGACGCTCACCCGAGCGAAAACCCACAAGGGCCTGCACCGGTCAGACCGGTCAAGAGCACCGGTCAGACCGGTGTAGCCTGGGCAGCTCGGGATGAACAGCACCCGCGGGTCAACTCCCCCAAATCCAAATCTCGATCTCCCGAATCACTCCACGGACTTGAACAAGACTTTGGGGATATCATGAACACCTCATGAGGAGTTCATAGCCAAGTTTAATCCCA
Source organism: Cenchrus americanus (assembly GCA_947561735.1). Lineage (NCBI taxonomy): Eukaryota > Viridiplantae > Streptophyta > Magnoliopsida > Poales > Poaceae > Cenchrus > Cenchrus americanus. The sequence goes on along the minus strand of OX387241.1, from coordinate 181,986,042 downwards.
CCAAAACTCGTCCAAAAAGGAGGAATCGAAGAAATCCCGCCGAAAGCACTTCCAACCCAAGAACTCAAGAAACCCCAAAATCGAGCAACTTTTCTCACGGATTTGGGAGGGGGAATCACGGCCCAAAGAACCACGAAGGGTTCCCACAAATTTCCCCCACCGAATCACCAAGAGAAAAGCTCCAAAAACACTCCAAAGAAATCACCGGGAGAGGGCTCCGAAAATCACCACCAAAAACAACCGGGGAAAACACATCCAAACCTTGAGGAATCACGCCGAATCATCTATACATGAAACAAGGATTCGTACAAGGTCTAGCAAGCCGCCCGATCATCCATCCCTCTCTACAAGATCTCTCCGTGAAGCTCTCTTGCTAGTCCTAAGGAAAACCTAGAGAAAATAGGTGGAAAATAGGAAAACTAATGAGCTAGGGTTCCAAGAGTTGGCTGCCAACCTCTCACCTCTTGGGTTATATAGGCGGCAACCGAATGTCTAAAATGCCCCTCTCTACTAACTAGGGATACAAGCCCCTCAAGGGCGGATTTGGAATTCTTGATGTCTTCACCATCGGACGGATGCCGGCGACCGCACCCCGCGTAGCCTCGACGCAAGCCATGCGATCCCGACGCGTGTCCTCCGCTTCGAAGATTCGGACCGCGTCGTCGCACACCGGTCGACCGGTGCTCCTCCGCCGGTCGGACCGGTCCCCACCGGCCGACCGGTCGGACCCGGTCGGCCGACCGGCCGTGCAGTGTGCTTTGCCCCTCCGTCTTCGGTTCTCCGGTCTTGGCTTTGTGGATCAACCAAGGAACCCGGTGGTTTTCACGGTGAACCACCGGAAACCCCGCGAACTCGGTGTAGCCTCCGCCAATCTCCACTCATGACTTGGCTCCCACGTAGTCCCGGCTCGACCTTGGTTTTGAGGCTCAACCAAGAAACCGTTCACGACTTCATCTTCTTGTTCATGCCACCATGCGGCCCGCACTTGACCCCCGCCGGCCACCGGGTCCCTCGAACAAAGCCTACTTGTCTTCTCCACACCGGAGGCCTCACCGGCGACGACCTTTCGCGCTTGTTCTTCACCCGCACCAACACGAGTCAAGCCGCAACCCGCACCCGCAATACTTAGCCAAGAATCGGTCCACACAACGTTGTCAATCACTCATCACACAAGGAAGCGACCATCCACCGGTCCTCGAACCACACATGGTCCTCAATCTCCCCCTTGATGAGTGCATTGACAACACCCACACGAAAGTAACAAGAGAGAAAAGAAACGAGAAAAGAAACGAACAAAAAGAAACTCCAACAAGCGATCGAAAGCCGAACAAAGGCAAAGAGCAAGATCACTTGAAGGAAACAAGTCTCGGACCCCTTAGGCAAGGGCAACGGCTCGACACATCCGAGACAAAGCAAAGCTCAAGCAAAGAGCACAAACCACCGAAACAAAACTCGAAAACTCTCAAAGAGCTCCCCGCACACATGCAAACTCCCCCCGAACCAATGCAACTCCCCCCGGACGAATGCATGCAAGAAACCACACGAAACGGGGCGGCCGCAAAGCAACTTCACTCACACCGGTCAGACCGGTCATCACCACCGGTCAGACCGGTGCCTAACATATGTACAGGACCAGCACTCACACCGGTCAGACCGGTGCTCTTCACCGGTCAGACCGGTGCACAACAGAGCCCAGAAATGGCTCGAAACCACCTGAAAACCTTCTAAATGCATCCATTAAGCCATTTCAAGCTCAAACTTCTCCCCCTTGTTGGCAATGCATGAATCAAGCCAAAAATGCAAAACTTGCAACCTAGAGCTTCTCAAATATGCAAAATTCAACAAAGAATGCTACACATGTCCAAATGAGCAAGTTAGGTACTCGACGGCTTCGTATCGATCTCAACTACATGATCACCAAGTTTCACAACCATTGGACGAAGCTAAAATGGATTTTGGCAATTTTGCGAAAAACTTGCCTCTCATGAGCAAAGTCCTAAACATGATCAAAGCATATCAAAAATGGCAAAGCCACACAAACTTCACGCTAGGACAGCTATTCTAACCATAAGACCATCACAAACACCCACAAGCACCTCATGTCATGTCAAAGCCACCGAGCCATGTGCCTACTTCTATGTATGAGACTTCTCATTGGTAGGCATCATGCAACGGTTTAGCACCCAAAGCAAATTAAATTCAGCACATATGACATGGGAGCATATTTTCCAAGCATTTTTCATTTCATTTTCAGATTTGTAAATGGTACATGAAATGTCTTTGCGACAAAAAGGAACTTATGCTCCTCCACAAGATAAATCAAGAGGGCTAAACATTCATGATGGCAATTGAGCCTTTGGCCCCATATGATCAATAAACTAGCTATCCAACCACAAATTAAGCATAGCAAAGCCACAAAAACATGTCAAGAGCATGTAAAGGCATTTACACATGAGAGAGCATACATGTGACATTTTTCAAAAGCATAGCTATCAACCATGGATTATTCATCAAGATCATCAAGAGCTAAGCCAAACTAACCGTAGCATACCAAACAAGCTCACAAAGACATATATCTCATTCCATGGTGAACAATGTATATGAGAGAAGCTTTTCCTAACCAATGCATATGATACAAAATGCATGCAATCTAAGATACAAGGATGCCTATACATCATGTTACATATGCCATGCCAAATGCAAGAAATGCACAAAAGGAAAGCTATACATATGCTACAAAGGAGCTCCCACACACCAAGATCACAAACGATCGGCTCCTCGAGGGGAGGCAAAAAGGGCTCGACACCACCGGCAAAAAGCAAGGGAGCACAAACTTCACAAGCTCCCCCTAACCTCATGCATTAAGGCCAAAGAGCATACAAAGCTCACCTTACACACATGAGATAGGGTAAAGAGCAAAAAGGACCAAGTGGCTTGACCAAGGCCACACACTTGAAGGTCACAAATTCACTTACCTTTATCATTTCTTCACAAGTCACTCATCCTTGTCCACCATCCCCGAAAGTGATGTACCTCTATGTCACCACCGGGATATGAGGCCGAAGAACCACCCCCCGATATCAACCAAATGTTCTCCGGCCGTCCACCCGCAACTCAAAACCAAGAGCGAGGGCGAGCAAACGACTCTACACCGGGGGTTAGTTCCAAACGTGTGAAACCGGTGCCTAGCCATTTGCTCGAAAGTGGGGTTAGCACAAACCAAACCATCTTTCCTACCAAAGCTACCTCCACGAACACCACTACCGTAACCATCATGAGGGAACCAACCCTCTCTGCCCGGAGGAGGACCAAAACCACGAAAGAAAGCTCGTGGACCATCCCTCCTCTCCTTCTCAAAGCCATGACTCCTCCCATCCCCGTAGTGAGCTCGAGGGGGAGAATGCCTAGCAACCGGCCTCCAAGCAAACTTTCCGGACCAACCACCGAACCACGACCTCCGGAAACAACCCTCGCACTCGTACGAGCACGAAAACCAAACATTTGCTCGTCCCGTCCTGTGCCCGCACCGGTCCGACCGGTGCTCCACACCGGTCCGACCGGGTGTAGCACCGGCGAGTACCTCCAACGCCCTTCCGCTCTCCCCAAGCCCGAACCGACCTCACACTCGCCTTGGCCCTGGGCAACTGCACACGAGGCTCAAGTACACCATCGGAAGGGTGGTACTTGTCCTTGTTAGCCCACTCCTTCGCCATTCTCTCCTCACGCTTCCTCTTGAAGCAAAACGCTCTCTTGTGACCATCCTTTCCACAAAACTCACAATGGAAACGGATCGATCTGGGCTTAGGCTTGGGATGAAATTCTTCACAAGACTTCTCACTTGGTTTCTCACTAGGCTTTTCACTTGCCTTCTCACTCGGTTTTTCTCTTGGTTGGTTTGGCTTGGATGCAAACTTGTTTTTGGGTGTGGGTTGTGGTGGAACTGAAACATTCCCAAATTTCCTTTCTCTCTCACCACTGCCCTCACCAACCTTATCCAATCCCAAAGCCCAACCGTCAAAGCGTTTACAGCTAGCAATCATCATACCAAGCTGAGGTTCTTGACTCGACAACCAACTCAGTGCTTCACGCAACTTTTCATTCTCATCTTGCAAGCGACCAACACATTTTGCAAGATCCAAATTCTTCATAGCATGCAACTCACATGTAGAGCAAGAAGTAGGAATAGGCACTTTCAAATCGGCCTCAAGCGAAACAATGCGAGAATGGAGCTCAGTAATTTTCTCATGCAAACTAGGGCAAGAAGTGCAATCACCAAGCAAAGTGGGTCTAGATTGTAGCTCAGCCAACTCAACCCTAAGCACATCTAGTTCCTCACACTTGGAGGCATACTTCTCCCTAAGATCGGTCAAGTCGGCCGGAAAACGAGCAATCGAGACAATCGTTCTCATCCGAAACAACGGGGCTAGCCTTAAGGGAATCAATCTCAAGCTTGCTATCAAGCACCCGTGTCTCTAGCTCGGCCACTCTAGTCCTAGCATCCTCGAGTGAAGATCTAAGCTCCTTCCTAAGCTTCTTAGCCTCTCTAAGCATGTGATCGCGATTATCAAGCAAGTCAACCAACTCCTCATTCTCCTTGCGCAAAGAGGAGAGCTCATCACATACCTCATCCTCGGAATCCAAGTCCGAGGCGTCCTTCGGCTTCTCTTGTTGCTCGAACCGCGAGCCATGCCGCGAAGTCGTCCTTGAGGCTTAGGCCCGTCACACAAAGGCCGTTGAGATACTTGCCAATGTTCTTCTTCTTCGTCCTCTTCTTGTCATCCTCTTCGTCTTCATCACTCGAGCTTGAAGACGTGTCCTCGGAATCAGGCTCGATGTCGCTCAATCTCTTCATCTTCTCTCGAGACCGCGTCTTCTTCTCATGTCCATGATCCTTCTTCTTGGACTTCTTCTTCTTGTCCTTGGACTTGTGCTTGTCGTGGTCGTTCACCTTTGGACACTCAGCGAAATAGTGTCCAGTCTTGCCGCACTTGAAGCATGTCCTCGTGTTCCTCCTCCTGTTCACGCGGTTCTCGTGCAGCCTCTCGAACCGCCTCGTCAGGAGCGCCAGCTCGTCCTCTCCAAGCTCGTCGAACTCCTCATCTGGCATAGACATCAAAGAGGAGAAAGAGAACATCCTGGTGGATGGATTAGAGTTAGCCTTTTCTTTGGAACCACCAACGAGGGCGAGACTATGGGAGTCGGTCGGACCCTCGAGCTTGGCGGTCATGCCCCTATCCACCTCGGCCCGACTTGAGCTTCGAGAACGGCTCGTTCACCGTCGAGTATCATACCTCTCCGACTCGACTATGGCCTCGAACTTCCCGCCCCATATCGTACGATCCAAAGAGTGTAAGAGCTTGACCGCTCTATCATGATCATCGTACGGGAGCACGTCCACATTGGCCCTCATGTTGTTCACAACCACCGTGAACCTCTCGAAACAAGGCATCGATGGACTCACCGGGGAGATGAGTGAAGTTCTCGTACTCTCTCCGTAGGTCGCATACAACCGTGCCCTCGAACTCGGGCGTTCCCAACATGAGCCTCCTTCAACACCGCCCAAATCCTACAAGCCAAGTGCTCGGTGTGCACCCGATCGAACTCGGGGCCGACACAAAGCACGAAACAAGTAGTCGACCGCCTTATTGTTGGCCTCGAATCTATCCCTCGACCCCGGAGCAAGGAAATCCATCGGCTGGACATAGCCTCGTGTCCACCGTGACATCCCAAAGCAAACGGCGACCCTTTCCGCGGAGGAACGCACCCATCCGCTTGCTCCACATCTGGTAGTTCTTGCCATCGAAGTGTGGAGGACCCGAACCCCGTTCCTGGTACGCCATCCTTGGATCTTAGACTGGTTAGAGTCAACAAAGACCCGAACCGGCTCTGATACCACTTGAAGGACCGATACGGCGAACCAGAGAGGGGGGGGGAGTGAATGGGAGCCGATAAAAATTCTTCTCGAAGGAGATGAGAACTCCAACAAGACGAACGCGGCTTCCAACACACGTCTCCGACTCACTACCAAGGTTGGTCAAGCCCACGTAGCCACCGGAGTGCCACCGGACCTAGGAACCAACACGCAACCTTCCGACCCGAGAAACGCGGCGGAAAAACCAAACCTCGAGTCTACGGACCCACACCGGTCGGACCGGGTGAGCACCACCGGCCGACCGGTCCCCGCCGGTGAAACCGAGCAACTTCCACTAAGTGGCTCTACACCGGTCGACCGGTGAGACACACCGGTCGGACCGATGGCAGCCGAAAGCCCCCAAGGCACCAAACAAGCCAACCGACCACCAAACGAACCCAAACTCGAAACAAGAAGCACCACGGGACAACAAAGAACACACCAAGACGCTCACCCGAGCGAAAACCCACAAGGGCCCGCACCGTCGGACCGGCCAAGAGCACCGGTCGACCGGTGTAGCCTGGGCGCTCGGGATGAACAGCACCCGCGGGTCAACTCCCCCAAATCCAAATCTCGATCTCCCGAATCACTCCACGGACTTGAACAAGACTTTGGGGATATCATGAACACCTCATGAGGAGTTCATAGCCAAGTTTAATCCCACCAAAACTCGTCCAAAAAGGAGGAATCGAAGAAATCCCGCCGAAAGCACTTCCAACCCAAGAACTCAAGAAACCCCAAAATCGAGCAACTTTTCTCACGGATTTGGGAGGGGAATCACGGCCCAAAGAACCACGAAGGGTTCCCACAAATTTCCCCCCACCGAATCACCAAGAGAAAAGCTCCAAAAACACTCCAAAGAAATCACCGGGAGAGGGCTCCGAAAATCACCACCAAAAACAACCGGGGAAAACACATCCAAACCTTGAGGAATCACGCCGAATCATCTATACATGAAACAAGGATTCGTACAAGGTCTAGCAAGCCGCCCGATCATCCATCCCTCTCTACAAGATCTCTCCGTGAAGCTCTCTTGCTAGTCCTAAGGAAAACCTAGAGAAAATAGGTGGAAAATAGGAAAACTAATGAGCTAGGGTTCCAAGAGTTGGCCGCCAACCTCTCACCTCTTGGGTTATATAGGCGGCAACCGAATGTCTAAAATGCCCCTCTCTACTAACTAGGGATACAAGCCCCTCAAGGGCGGATTTGGAATTCTTGATGTCTTCACCATCGGACGGATGCCGGCGACCGCACCCCGCGTAGCCTCGACGCAAGCCATGCGATCCCGACGCGTGTCCTCCGCTTCGAAGATTCCGGACCGCGTCGTCGCACACCGGTCGACCGGTGCTCCTCACCGGTCGAGGCCGGTCCCCACCGGGCCGACCGGCCGACCCACCGGTCGACCGGCCCGTGCCGCCGCCCCTCCGTCTTCGGTTCTCCGGTCTTGGCTTTGTGGATCAACCAAGGAACCCGGTGGTTTTCTCGGTGAACCACCGGAAACCCCGCGAACTCGGTGTAGCCTCCGCCAATCTCCACTCATGACTTGGCTCCCACGTAGTCCCGGCTCGACCTTGGTTTTGAGGCTCAACCAAGAAACCGTTCACGACTTCATCTTGTTGTTCATGCCACCATGCGGCCCGCACTTGACCCCCGCCGGCCACCGGGTCCCTCGAACAAAGCCTACTTGTCTTCTCCACACCCGGAGGCCTCACCGGCGACGACCTTTCGCGCTTGTTCTTCACCCGCACCAACACGAGTCAAGCCGCAACCCGCACCCGCAATACTTAGCCAAGAATCGGTCCACACAACGTTGTCAATCACTCATCACACAAGGAAGCGACCATCCACCGGTCCTCGAACCACACATGGTCCTCACCATGCACTTTCTACGACACCATCTCCACCATGACCTCAAAGCGGAATACATGATGGAAGATGATCCTAAGAAACTTTGGGATTCTCTCAAAGAACGCTACAATCAACAACAAGGCGTAATTCTGCCCGAAGCAAGACGGGAGTGGTCCCTACTCCGTCTCATGGATTTCAAATCGGTTGCAGAATACAATTCTGCTATCCACAAGATTTGTTCCAAGCTCCGATTTTGCAATCAACCTTTGGATGATGCAGACATGATAGAAAAGACTCTATCCACATTTCTTCCTGCTAACAGGATATTGCAACAGCAATACCGTCGCCACAAGTATACTAAATATTCTGATTTAATATATGATTTACTCCAAGCAGAAAAGCATGATGAGCTCTTAGCAAAGAATCATCAAATGCGCCCGTGGGTGCGCACCTCTGCGGAAGTACATTTCAATGCTCGAATAATAATAATAAAAAGTTCGGTGGCAAGAAATTCAAAAGGAATTTCAAGGGAAAATGGAAGAAGCGAGAATTTCAAGAAAGGCAAGGGTTCTAGCAACAACAAAAACACTTTCAAGAAAAACAATGCTCATGATAACTCTCAAGCTTGTCAGAGGTGTGGTTGTCACAATCACACAACTAGAAAGTGCCACAATCGCTAAGCATTTGGTTGATCTCTACCAAAAGCACGCTGGAAAGCAAGTTCATGGGGACAAGTTTGAAGCACACTTCACTACTCACACTCCAGATGCCGGTTGCTCCAAGGATGTTCCCGCGGAACACAACAAGGAGAAAGATCCAATGCAGTTGGACGAATTCTTCGGCACAGACGACATGATGATCGATAGCATCGACGATACCAACAACATGCTTGTGGATGGACCATCCAATGACGTGTTCGGAGACATGTCTTAGATTTATGCTCCCCGACAAGAACTTCGTTCTATAGTTTCAAAGAACTTCGTTCTATAGCCATATTTATGTAATAATTGTGTTGTAATAATTGTTGTCACATAATATTGTAAGACATATGCTACTTATAATATTATTGAATAAAGTATGTATTGTATAATCTATGAGTTCAAAACTTATAATTTATTTTACTCATTCTAGATTATCCTACGGGAACAATCCAAATGGAGGAAGAACTTTGTTTGGTGGATAGTTGCACAACTAACACCATACTCAGAGAACTTAAATATTTCCAAACTCTCAAAAAGAGTAAAGGAAATGTCACAACTATCGCAGGACGCGATGCTATAATTGTTGGTTCAGGACGAGCCACAATAGTTCTCCCTATGGGTACTCAAATAGTAATTGAGGATGCACTCCCATATCCCGATTCAACTCGTACCTTATTGAGTTACAAAGACATCTGTCGCAATGGTTTCCATGTAGAAACAAATAGTGACAACAAAGATGAATATCTATTCATCACTAAACATGACGGATATAACAAGCGACTGCTTGAGAAAATTCCTTCACTATCATCAGGATTGTATTACACATACATCAAACCCGTACAACATGTTGCATACAAGGTAATTTTTCAAAATCTTGATGTCTTCAAGATTTGGCATGATCGCCTTGGTCATCCAGGCATAAAGATGATAAGAAAAATTATCGGCAATTCAATTGGTCACAAATTAACCACTTCAAAATTTCCCAAGCCCTCAGACTTTGTGTGCACCGCATGTGCCACGGGAAAATTAATTTTAAGACCCTCTTATCTTAAAATAAAGGCCGAACCATTACAATTTCTTGAACGCATTCAAGGAGATATTTGTGGTCCTATACATCCATCAACTGGACCATTTAGGTACTTCATGGTACTTATTGATGCATCTACTAGATGGTCCCATGTATGTTTATTATCTACAAGAAACCATGCTTTTGCAAGGTTTATTGCTCAAATTATCAAGTTAAGAGCACATCATCCTGAATATGCTATCAAAACCATCAGGATGGACAATGCCGCTGAATTTACTTCGCATGCCTTCAATGACTATTGTATGGCTCTAGGCATAAATGTGGAACACTCCGTTCCATATGTACATACACAAAATGGATTAGCCGAATCTCTTATCAAGAGAATAAAGTTAATTGCTAGACCATTGCTACAGAATTGCAAACTACCAACATCATGTTGGGGTCATGCGGTATTACACGCCGCCGATTTGATTCAAATTAGACCTATCGCATACAACACGGTTTCCCCGTTGCGGTTAGTACGTGGAAATCAACCAAGTATTTCCCATGCGAAAATTCGGTTGCGCCGTATACGTACCGATATCACCACCGCAGCGTACATCAATGGGCCCCCATCGAAAATTGGGAATATATGTAGGGTACAAATCACCGTCAATCATTAAGTACCTCGAACCCCTTACGGGGGATTTATTTACTTGCCGGTATGTCGATTGCATCTTCGATGAGGACAATTTCCCGGCATTAGGGGGAGACAAGTACCAAACAGAATGCCAGGAAATAAATTGGAATACTACAGGTATCCAGTCCTATGATCCACGTACTATAGAATCTGAACGTGAAGTTCAAAAAATTATAAATTTGCAAAACATTGCGAATAATCTGCCAGAAGCATTTACTGATTATAAGGGTGTCACAAAATCACATAATCCTGCTGCAAATGTACCAGAAAGGGTAGAGATTCCTACTCAAGAACTTCCAAATCAAAATAAGAGGGGGAGAGGTACTGCAACGAAGGATAAGGCTATACAAAAGCCTCCGCGGAAAACTAGGAAGGTCACTTCCACAACAGTAAATGCAGATCAACTTCAAGTTGACAGACACCAATTGGATATTATAAATCCAAATGATATGGATGTTCAACGGATACATCACATACCTAGCACAAGTGCACAAAATAATATAAATGCTAGGGCATCGGAAGACCCGGACTCTATCGTTGTGGGAAATCATGATGAGTCACAAGGGGTACAAGAAATTTCCATTAATTATATTGATTCGGAGAATCATACAATAGAAAGACTACAAATGTCGACATTTACTTTGCCACTAAGATTGCAAATGAACTTCGCATTGATCCGGAACCTAAGTCCATGGCAGAGTGCATCAAGCGCTCCGACCGGGTCAAATGGAAGGAAGCAATCAAGGCGTAATTAGACTCGCTCAAGAAACGAGAGGTATTCTCCGCAGTGATGCCTACTCCTTGTCATATTTTTCCTGTGGGATCAAAATGGATTTTCGTCCGTAAAAGGAATGAAAACAACGAGGTGGTGAGATACAAAGCGAGGCTTGTAGCACAAGGGTTCACGCAGAAACCCGGCGTCGATTTCGATGAAACATATTCTCCAGTTATGAGTGGTATAACATTCCGATATCTAATATCATTGGCAGCACAAAAAGGTCTATCCATGCATCTCATGGATGTAGTGACAACATATCTATATGGGTCACTAGATTCGGATATATACATGAAAGTTCCGGAAGGAATTGATATCCCGAACAAGAATCATTCACGCAACATGTATTGTGTAAAACTTCAAAAGTCATTATACGGCTTAAAACAGTCGGGAAGAATGTGGTACAACCGACTAAAGGAATTCCTTCTTCAGAAGGGTTTTTCTAACAATGATGATTGTCCATGTGTATTCATCAAGAAATCCTCAAGTGGATTTTGTATTATATCTGTATATGTTGACGATCTTAATATCATTGGAACTCAACAAGATATAAATGAAACACGCAACCATCTTAAGACGGAATTTGAAATGAAAGATTTGGGTAAAACCAAATTTTGCTTAGGTTTACTGACTTGAGCATCTCCCAACGGGGATTTTAGTACACCATCCGCTTATATCCAAAAGATTTTACGAAATTCAATATGGATAAATCATATCCATCTAAAAAACCTATGGTCGTTCGCTCTCTTGAAATTGATAAAGATCAATTCGGACCTAAAGGTGAAAATGAAGAGGTATTGGGACCGGAGGTTCCATATCTCGGTGCCATTGGGGCGTTGATGTATATCGCAAATTGTACTAGGCCCGATATTGCATTTGCGGTAAACTTGCAAGCTAGATACAAATGTTGCTCCAACACAACGCCATTGGGCGGGGAGTTAAGAATATCTTCGGATATCTCATTGGCACAATAGATCTTGGATTATTTTACAAAATTAACCAAGATAAATCATTAATTGGATACACAGATGTCGGCTATTTATCCGATCCCCATGAAGCCGGATCTCGGACGAGGCTTTGTGTGCTTACATGGTGGAACGGCTATTTCATGGAAGTCATCAAAACGGACTCTAATAGCCACATCCACAAACCATTCGAAATAATTGCATTATTTGAAGCATCACGTGAATGTGTGTGGCTTCGCAGAATGATAAAGCACATACAACGATCATGTGGTATAAGTTCAATCATGAACCCTACCATAATGTATGAAGATAATGTGCTTGTATTGCACAAATGAGAGCAGGTTATATAAAGAGTAATCTTACAAAACATATGGCTCCTAAATTATTCTTTCCTCATCAACTACAAAAGGTAGGAGAGATAGAAATCTTGCAAACTAAATCTTGTGATAATCTTGCAGATTTATTCACAAAATCATTACCAACATCATTATTCCAGAAATATGTTTTTGGAATTGGTATGAGACAACTCAAAGATTTGCAAGAATCAGGGGGAGACTCTCTTTGATATAACTTATATAAATAATCATCTGATTAGTGTACTCTTTTTCCTGTATGAGTTTTTCCTCACAAGGTTTCTATCGGTGTTTAAACCACTCGACCTCCATGGGAGGTACCCGCAGCAAGGTAGAAGGTGGGGATCGCCATGATCTGGAACCCGAAGGTATGCGCGAGGACACAAGACACAAGATTTATACAGGTTCGGGTAGCCAGAGTAGCTACCCTACGTCCTGTTTGGAGTAGTATTGCACCCTGCGCTTGGTGTTGTTCCCCAGAGGGATTGTGGATGTTTGGCTAGGTACCCGGCCCTCCTTTATATAGTCCAGGGGGCGGGTTCCTAGTCGGTTACAAGGCAGGAGTCCTAGTAGGAGTACAGGAGAATTCTAGTAGGAGTCCGTCTTCTACTCTTCCTCCTTCCTTGCATGAGTACCCGGGGAGTATGCCCGACAAGCCCCCGAGCACATTATAGTCGAGTGTAGTAGTTCGAGTAGTCCTGAAGCCTCTTCGAGTAGTTCTTGAGCGTCCTCGAGTACTGCTTGGAGAAGTCTTCAATAGTACTTGAACTGCCGCGAGGCCGGAAGGTGGTCCGACTCATCGGTCTTGAAGTCGAGTTTATATGGAAGTGCGGTTGCAAAATCGCACTCCATATGGAGTAGCCCTCGAGCCTTAGGTTGAGTTGCGGACTCTAGGCGAGGGTCAATCTTGATTCCAAATCTTCCGTCTTGAAAAATTTGAATGATGGGTGTAGCATAGCAACCCCCGAGCCTTGAAATGATTAGGTAATCAATCCAAGGGTCTTCAGTGTTCGTGAAAGCCATCATCTGAGTACTCTCGTAGCGTTCAGCCCCCGAGCTCGTCGCCAAGAGAGCCGTAGGAGCCACGCCGAGTAGTTGTTGGTGCTGAGCCCCCGAGCTAGAGAGCTAGCAGAGACTACTCGAGTTGTTGTCGAGTAGTGATTTGGTGCGTAGCCCCCGAGTTGGGAACTAGCCGCGCCGGTGGAGGTACGCGGAGCGTACTGGAAGTCGTCGCCGGAGCTTGTGAAAGTAGAGATGCGTACATTATGTAGCATTTTTGTAGAAATTGAATCTACAAATGACAAATACAAATATGAATATAGATGTAAATGTCATGTTTCATGCTCTTGTTTCGGTCGTAAGGCGTCGAGTAGTTAGCCTGATGCGGTTTAGCGCCCAGTCTCTGTGATCGCTGTTTAGCCATAGCCGCTGGGGGCGTGAAGACATGACAGGAGAGCTGGTTTAAGCGCCCGTTCTTTGTGGTCGTTGTTTAGCCATAGCCGCTGGGGGCGTGGAGGCATGACAGGAGAGCCGAGGCTTTGCGCGGATCAAGGCGTGTGCTACTGTAGCGAGACCATTAAGAGGTAGACGAAGGTAGTCGACATGGCGACAAGAGAGAGCGCGTTTGCTCGTTGTTCCGCGTGGCGGAGAGCAAGATTGCGCAGTGCCTCCTCAGGGTGTAGTTGTGCGCCTCCAGCACTCAGTACACGAAACGTCGTGGCAAGAGCCTCCTAATTTGGTGCACCAAGCCTGTGGCAGCAGTCAACATCTCCAAGGAATAGCTGGCACGGTGTAGCTCTGCTGGCAGGTAGCCGTTGAGAGGCGTACACGAAGTAGTCTTTGGCGTTGGTTCCTGTATGTGGAGAGCAAGCCAAAGAAAGAATAATTATTGAAATAAGCGACTTAGCTTGATTCGTGGACGAGAGTCGACGAAGCCATGGCGGTCGGTGATGGAGCCGCGACGGTTGGAGCTGAAGTCGACTAGTTGGAGGTGGATCCGACTAGTTGTCGATGTCGCGGGAGCCGTCCTCGACTAGTTTTCCGGTTGAGACTAGTCGAGGTAGTCGTACGCCCAGAAGACGACGTCGTGGCGGTGTACGGCGTAGTCGATGTAGAGCCGCTGCGGCCGAGAGACGAGTACTCGCGGCGCACGGCAAGGTTGACGTAGAGCCCGTGCGGCCGGGTGACGAGTAGTCGCAGTGCACAGCAAGGTTGATATAAATTTCGTGTTGATGCAGCTAAATGTCGATGCAGTAGGTCTCATGTACGTCTCTTGTGTACGTTGAGTGAAGATCTTGATACTGTCGGGAAGCCCTTGTGTGCATGTAGATGATTTCCACCAAATTGAACTTTTTTTGAACGCACAAGCTGCGAGGCTGCACTAGTGCTATGCTTGTTTTTTCTTTCTGGATGCGTGCGGCTAGCTGCATTGGTAGACTTGTAGCCGTGCTTGATGGGCCTTCGGTGCTTCCGGATTTTGGTGTACAAAGCAACACGAGCCTCGATTCCCATACGGGAAAAGAATTTTTTTTAATCTTCGCAAATCGGGTCGGCAACACGACGTACGGTTTTTCCCGATCGATCTTGACTTGGTGCGGCGGGTTAGCTTTTGCGAGACGGAAACATGTGTTGCGCCGGCTTTGGTCTTCGACTTCGAGTATGAATTGACTTCGGACTCAAGGCGGAAGGTGCTTGAGTTGCATGTCGCCGAGTAAATAATTCGAATTTGATTCCGCCCGGAACTTGGATTCGGAGAGTAGGCGAGTTGCCGATTGCGGCCGTCGTAGTAGATTGATTTTTGCTCGTGAGGTCCTTCGAATTCACCCGATGATCGTGACGATGGCCCCACGGTGGGCGCCGGTGTCGGTGTTTAAACCACTCGACCTCCATGGGAGGTACCGCGGCAAGGTAGAAGGTGGGGATCGCCATGATCTGGAACCCGAAGGTATGCGTGAGGACACAAGACACAAGATTTATACAGGTTCGGGTAGCCAGAGTAGCTACCCTACGTCCTGTTTGGAGTAGTATTGCGCCCTGCGCTTGGTGTTGTTCCCCAGAGGGATTGTGGATGTTTGGCTAGGTACCCGGCCCTCCTTTATATAGTCCAGGGGGCGGGTTCCTAGTCGGTTACAAGGCAGGAGTCCTAGTAGGAGTACAGGGGAATTCTAGTAGGAGTCCGTCTTCTACTCTTCCTCCTTCCTTGCATGAGTACCCGGGGAGTATGCCCAACAGTTTCTCATAAAAAGGTTTTAATGAGGCAATAACAATACAAGAACATATCACCTAATTTCTGCATTAAGGTTTTAAGGGTGATATACAAGACATATTCTATGTCATATCTTCTGTTTTCTCTATAGAGTTTTTAAGAAGATATAAATCCTCTCTCATATTTTCCTATTAGGTTTTGGAGAAGGATGTTCAAACATGATCCTCAGATCATTATTCTAATATATGAGTTTTTCCTTACCAAAGGTTTTCTCATACAAATATCTAACAAAGACAATAATGCTATATCATTTTCTCCTAATATTTTTCCCACTGGGTTTTAAAGGAGTTTTAGTGGCATATACACACAAGATGGGTTTCTCCTCATGATTTTCTCATAGGGTTTTTGGAGGAGTTTTATAAGATAATATCCAAGGAAGATTGAAGTCAAATTACATCAAGATCTAATGAAGCTATTGATCAAGGGGGAGTGTTGTGAATCATTAGTGATGATCATTAGCTTAATCATGTAATTAATATAGTGATTAGTTTATGTAATTAGGGAAGGGACACCTTTTCACTGTGTGGGGGTGTCTCCTTCCGAATAGACATGACTCCTCCCAAGGGATGCCTATACACCCCTTCATTATGTATAAATAGTGGGGTCCACCCCCTAATCAAGATTGAATACAATCATTTGTTTCAACAAAAATATTGGGTACTCTTGAGGTACAGGAGGTACCACCATATTGCTCCAGCCAGACACAAATAAGTGGCATTAAAAAATGGGTCAACCTAGGAGGAGCTAGACAATTTTTCATAAAAAACAAATATGCACTTAAATTCAAGTTAAAAAGGGAGTCGAACTTGGGTGGCTTGAATGCACAACTGAACCTCCCACCTTAACCATAGTCCATAACTGAGGCAGGCTCACTTCCTAAGGCTGAGTCCAACAATGACATGCAAAAGCATTTTTGCCTCTTCCGAAGCTACTATTCACGAAGGCATAGCCTCCAACATCTGAGGCAAATGGCAAGGTAAAATTGCAATCGAGGAGAAAGGTGATGCACAATTGCAATCCCTCTCTTCGAATGCAGACTGCCAGTGCTGCTCCCGCGCCGCTAGAGAGGGATGCAGAGGAGAAGTTCCACCGCGCCACAGAGGTCGCTCCCACGCCGAGCACCGCCGCCACCGGCCGGGAGGGAGTGGGAGCCGTCGGAGCTCCTCACGCCGCCACTGCCGGCCGGGAGGGAGTGGGAGCCGATGGAGCTCCTCGCATCGTCCCTCCATTTCGGCACACGGAGCTCCTCCCACCGCCACATCAGCTTGCGCCGGATCCGACCGCAGCAGTAGTGAGGAGTTCGAGATCGAGAGGAGATAGCAGCGGACGGGCGAGGAGGGGTCTAGCCGGAACCGTTAGTGACCACGACGATCAGCACCGTTGTTGAGGAGGACCCATGACGGCGGGTTTCGGAGCTGCGGCATCTGGCCGAGTGGTCAGGTGGCTCAGGACCGGCGAGTCAGATTGAATACGGACCACTGGTCCGGCGAGGTGAGTGGGCCCAGGATGGAGGCGGCGGTGACGGTTGGGGGCGGCGGAGGCCTCTCCTGCCCACTGGCTGGTGGATCAAGCGTGGAGCAGCGACGTTGTTGACGACGGTAGGGTTCATGGCTGGCGGGCGCGAGCTCGGAGCCGCGTGCCCCTCTTGCTTCTCCCTCCGCGCGGCGCGGAGCAGCGAGCCAGCAGCGGCTCCCTCTCCTTCGACGGAGGAGGCGAGGCACAGGCAGGGGCAGTTGTAAATGCCTTTGCTTCTGCCTCTATTGTTGGAGACGGTGGAATAGAAGGGGAATGAAAAACACTGTGCACACAAGGCAAATGCCAATTTGCCTCCCCAAAATGCATATTATTGTTGGACTGAGTCTAATAAGTAGCACTTGATGCAAAACTACTCGAAAACATTAATTATTTGTGACTAGAGCAGTGGAGGTAGTATAACAAGGGAACATATCTAGTGGAACCAATATCTCCATGCAAACTATGGAAACTTCGATCTCAGCCACACGATCTTATCCAATGGAGAGCTTATGGGAGGTGGAAAGGGGTGATTTGCAAAATTCATGAGAGGTGGGAGCGGTGCTCCTCCCACCTCCTTTGAGCGCCCTGTTGGATCAATATCGTGTGGCTCAGATTGAAATTTCCATACACTACAAGGAACTATTTAATCTGCGACGGAATCCTGGCGACAGTTTCAGAAAACATCTTTATTTTTCCTTGAGCCCAGATAAGCCCAGAGAGGCCTAGAAAATTGTGACGTTTTCTCAATTCTGTCACAGTTCGGCCCAAAACACTGATTTTTATACAAATCCGTCACAGACATAAATTAAAAAAATTCATTTCTCATATGACCCAAAACTCTGTAACGTTTAATCAATTATGAATGAAATATTACTAATTTTAAAATTAACAGTTTCTTAAAATTAAAAGTTCTACTACTTTCATATTGAAAGGTTTTTTATTTGATCCCTAGATGTAGGAGAAAAATTGAGTTTCTCTTTCAACTTCTTTAAATGAATTTGAACTTGAATTTTCAATTGGAGTTTAACCTGAAAACTTTTGAAATATTTTAAATAATTCAAATATTCCAAATTTTCTAGAATTTATTAAGTCTTAAATAAAATTTTCTGAGCTTTAATTGGAATTTCTAGCCCTTTTAATCAAATTAAATATCACATTAAACAATTTTAGCGAAAATAAATTTTTGTTACATTCATGTTGTTTCATTGTTCTTTGTTTGCTAGTACATTAATTTGGGATTTAAATTCCGTTTAAATTCAAATTTAATTTGCATTGGTTTGAGCCTCAGAATAGTTTGTTTCTGCTGAGTTCGTTTTACCCCTCTAACTCTTCTTTATCTATTTTGCCCCTCCAACTCTTCCATGTCGCGGTGGAGTTCTGTGGGCCGAAATCTATTTTTTCCCCTCCAACTCTTCCATGTTGCGGTGGAGTTGCTGGGCCGGTGCGCGGGTTCAACCCATGAGGGAGGTTGAGAGGAGGGGCAAAAACGAATCGGGCTGAGAGTTCAAGGGGTATTTCCGGACTTGGGCCTAACAACTTCTAAAACCAAACAAATGTCATTCAAATTTGAATTTAAATATAGTTTAAATTTTAGGGTGTGACATCTAACTTCATATTTTGTAATTGTATGGTGAATATAAGGTTCTATCCAAGTTTGAGATCCATATGAGTTAGAAAATTTAATGTGCTACTTAATATTCAAAGTTTGACTTAAGTTATGAGAAGTTATGTTTGAGATGTATCCATTTTATGAACAATGTATACTCTTTTTTCATGAAACCCAATGAAAAAATTATGTCAAGTGTAAACATCCATAAAATGATTCCATGTCAATTTTTAGAATTTTTGGAGAAGTTTTTGGTATTATTATCATTATTTTATAATAAGATGGCTAGTAGAAGTTTCAATTTTTCATATAAGTCAATTGAGTTTTTCGTCAATATCCCGGATGTGGGCTCGAATGGACCATAGGTGCCTAAATATAGTTTTTTAGAATTCTTTTTGAATCTTCTTAGAGGTACGTATAGGTCACTTTCAAATCTTACAATGGTGTGATAAAATGAAAAAACAAAAGGAAAAACTCAAATTTTTATGTTGAAACTCAAATTTTGGCCAACACAAAAGTTTCTTTGAATTTAAAACCCTACAACTTTCATATTGGGCGATTTTTGAATTAAGCTGTGGTTCGTAGTAAAATAAATTTAGGAGAGTTGACTCTGGGTCAAACGATGTTTGACCGAGATTTGAAGAGAAAAACATATTGAAACTCTAAGATCAGCCAAAATAAAAGTTTCTTAGAATTAATGGTTCTACAACTTTCATGTTGAAAGGTTTTTGATTTGAGCTCTAGATTTAGGAGGAAAATTGAGTTCCCATAAAACTTCTCTAAATTTAGTTTGAACTTGAATTTCAATTTATAGTTTTTGTATAACAATTGCTAATTTAACATCACATTTCATGATATCATAGAGAACCTGAGGTTGTGTCCAAATTTTAGGTGCATAGGAGTTCGATCATGTTATAAGTTGTTCAAATCTCAAAGTTTGATTTCAATTGTAGGGAAACTATGTGAGAGTTCTTTCAATTTATGAACAATGTATACTCCATTTTCAAGGAACCCAATGAAAATTTTATGTCAAGCGTAAACATCGATAAAATGATCACATGTCAATTTTTAGAATTTTTGGAGAAGTTATTGGTATTATTATCATTATTTTATAATAAGATGACTAGTAGAAGTTTGAATTTTCCCTATAAGTCAATTGAATTTTTCGTCAATATCCCAGATGTGGGCTAGAATTGACTATAGGTGCCTAAATCTGTTTTTTTAGAATATTTTTGAATCTTATTAGAGGTACCTATAGGTCACTTTCAAATTACTTTAGGTAAACACGCAGAAATTCATTTATACGGTAGAAAATAGCAAATCTACTTGGAAATTCTTGAAACTCCTGCATGATGACTTATATGTGGTATATTGTATATAAAAAATTTATTGGTATATATATGATAGTTATTTTTATGTGTTCTTTCATAATGATGTGATAAAATGAAAAAAGAAAAAGAAAATCGCAAAGGATAAAAGGCCCATCGTAGCCCAATTAGCCCAACAATTTATGGCAGTCCATTGTTGATCGACGGCTCTGATCTCATTGCCAATGTATATAATCTGCAGCATCCCTCAAACGCTAACCCTAGCTCCTCCTCTCATCCACTCTCCCCAGGCCGCAACACCTTCCTCCCCTCCCAATCCACCTCCATGTCGGCTGCTCCGTCCTCCATCCCCCCTCCAGGCCTCCACGCCGGCCATTCCCTTCCCCACCCCCTCCGCCGCAACGCCCTCCTCCGCTCCCTCCCCTCCCCAGCGCCGCTCCTACCCTCTCCTCGCACCTGCATACCCCACATCGGCCGATCGGCCGAGACTGCTCAGATCCGGCAGCTCCCCCATATCAGGCGTGGTGGCGTCGGCATGAGGGACGAAGGGGCGGACTCCGTGGCGGTCACCGTGCCTGTAGGTCACCAGGGCGGGAGCCAGCGTCCCTCCCCTCCCCGCGCGCTGCTCCCTCCTCTCCCGGCGAGGCACTCGAGCTGCCTCCCCAGATCTGATGGGTAGCCAAGACGGGGTTGCCTCCCTCGCCGGCCTGCTGCGTCTCCATCACATCTACATGGGAAGCTGGGACTAGGGATGTCAATGGGTACCCGCCACCCGTTTACCCGCGGGTAAAAACCCTATTAGGGTGTGGGTATGGGGGGATTTTTCCCCCGATGTGACTTAGTGGGTGATTCCTTCCCCCGTTAGGTATGGTGGGTGTGGGTACGTTCTTGCGTCCCCCATACCCGCTACCCGTTGGGGGTCCATTTACATATAATATTATGTATTATTTCTAATATATAGCATATAGTTTAAGAGATGAGAGACTCCATTTGTGTGCGATATAGTTAAAATTAGTATTGTTACCTTATATTGTTATTGTACGACTAACATTATTGATAAAATGATGATTTGATGTTGCTTGCATAATTAATTACGTGTTTTATTACATTAGCTACAATTATAGTGAAGCGGGTATGGGTCACCCGCTAGGTATCCGCTACCCGATGGGTGGTGGGTGTGGGGGAATTTGAGACCCGTGGTGGGTGATGGGTATGGGTGGTGGGGTGTTTTGCCTATTGTGGGTGTGGGTATGGGGAGGTCATACCCGATGGGTATGTACCCGTTGCCATCCCTAGCTGGGACGTACCCTTCGCCGCCGTTCGGATATGGGTCTAGCCGCGCGGGACAGATTCGAGCCGGGGACTTTTGGGTGTGGCGCTTTTTGATTTTCATGCATGGGTTCACAATCACAGAAGGAGGCGAGGGGTGACTCAGCCACCGTCCGCGGTCTCTCACGATGCTACCCTCCCACGGCTCCTAATCCAACCACGCCTTCGCCAACGTCGCGTGGTTAGTTCCTCACCCACACTGCTTGCCTAATCTTGATGTAGTTGTATTCCGAGTACTTGCTTGCCTATTTTTTCTTGAAGTGTGTCTAGCTATCTCCGTGTCTAGTGTCTTGCATGTGCAGTTATGTCAGTGTCTAGTGCCTTGCTCATGTAGTCATGTGTGTGCAGTAATGTGCTCTAGTTGTTCGACTAATTGGTTAGGATTTAGAGCTCGATATCTTTTATCGCAGGGTGTAAATTGTAGCTGTTTAGATAGTAAGGAGTTGCATTACGATTCACCCCATTTATTGCAGGTTGGTAATGCTTGTTAGCTCGTCAGGTTTGTCATGCTGCTTTTCTGGTTGATACAAACAATGGTTCTTGCCTCTGGCTAATGTTAGTGATAGTCTGCTTGCCTAACTATAATAATCTGCTTGCTGCCTACTATTTATCTAGTAGAATAAGGCACTAGTTTATTTTTGTTGGGTAGTTGATAATTGCTCCACTGCTTTTCGATCCAGAATTGTTTTCTTGTTCATAGCTGATTAGCTATCTAGTTACCTTGCCTGCAGCTAGTTCTATAAAATTTAATACTGTCATAGTACATGAGTACCTGAGTTGTAGTGACCTTAATTGCTTCTTTTGCCGTTTCTTGTTGCAGGCCACTGTTCTTGTCAATGCAAATGCATCCGATGATAAAGACAAAGAAAAGTGTTAAAAAGGTTGGGTTGACTAACATCGTGTTTCTTTGCTTTTATCAATTGTGTATTGAAAAGACAACATATTGATGTGTTGCAGATATGTGATTTCTTAGTGAACTTGTCCCGTGCCATGCCCCATTCATGTCCTTTATCATATTTCATTGATTTCTGTTTACTTGTATTTGATTGTCCAAACATTAGGGCTTCTATACTGCTCAAGATCTCCAAACTCTCTTATTTCTGACGTACTGAACTGCTGTGAACAGTTGATATATCTGTACATTGTCTGAATCTGAAGCTTGTTTATTTTCTCTACTGCAATGCTAATGAATTCCTTTACTTTGTTGTTTCTGCCTAATCACTAGTACACATGTGGATAATGCATTCCCTAGTACTAAATTACCTGATAACAGTTTCGTACTAGTGATGCTTCTGATTTGCATGAGTATTTTGTTGCTACAAGGGTTAAGGAACCACACTCCTTTCAAATAATATTTTGCTGGGCCCTGTTTAACGAAACTGTTGCCACTGTATTGTGTATGTTCTTTTGTGACTTGGCATCTGTCTTGTAAAATAATGATGATGATTGTACATTGCAATTATTGTATCTTAGTTCTTATTTATTTCTGAGAAATTCGGAGCTATAATATGTTTATTACTGGTCCTGTAGGTGAGCTGAATGGAATTTACAGTTCAGAGACGATATTCAATGATTTATTAAGGAAAGGTGTGCTTGACTTTAGAAGTACATACATCCTATAATGTGCAGACCAAAAGCGTTCTATCGATGCCTTGATGGAAATGGTTCATGTGCTAGTATATCATTCACTTGTCTTATAAGTTGCAATCCAGACATTTTCCTTCTAAGATTAAGTGATCGGTTGATATTACATTTTCCATGGATTCACAATTCTTTTACATTTTTTTAATGCCTCTTATTTTTCTTATTCTTTCACCTGTTCATAGGGCTGCTAATGGGGATTAACCCGCCCCAAACCCGCCCCAACCCATTCCTAAAACACGTACGTGGGTTGACGGACCCACCCCGCCCCGCAATCCTACGAACCCACCCCACCCCGCCCCGTTTGTGCGGCCGGCGGCGGGCGATGGCGAGGGCGGCGACACGGCGGCCGGAGCGCACGGCCGACGGAGCACATCAAATTGAACCGGGAGCCACGCGCGCCGACCCCTCGGGGGACGAGTGCCGCTACCGGCCCGCACCTCCTCCGCCTCGCAAGGACGCCGTGCCGCCGGACGCCCCAGCGTCGCCTCCGCCATCGGTGGGTCGAGGTCCCCATGGTCGGATCGAGCTCCACAGGGACAAAATCGACGAATCGAGCTCCCCAACGATGGTCCCTACGATAGCGAAGCAACAACGGCGCGACGAGCCTCCCTCCACCGCCCCTCCCCCTACGACGCCACGGCACGAACTGTCGCCGCACCCGCACTCGCGTCTATGATGGACGGCGACGACGACGTCCTCGGCCCCACCACAGCCTGCAATAACAAGAACCCGCCGCCGCCGTCAGAATCACGCGACAGGGCGGCGCGGCCACGCACGGACGGCGGGATGCGCATCGTCGTGCCGCCACGGGCCGGGGGCGGTCTCGTCCTCGGCTCCCTCATGGCATCATCCCCTCGCGCGCTCTTCTACTTTCTCCAACTCGACATCAAGCGCCGGGTCCCCGACGTCGGGCTCCGCCTCCCCCGCGCCCGGGTCCCCGCCGTCGGGCTCCGCATCCCCCCGCGCCGGGTCCCCGCCGCCGGCCTCCGCATCCCCCTCCGCCGCGGGGGCGCCAACTCCACCGCGGCCTCCCCGATCCACCGCTCCCACTCACGGGGCCGAAGCTATCGCCGGCGGAGGCTGAGCGCCCGAGCCGCCGTGAGCATAGGAGGCCGAGCGCCCGAGCCAGCTATCAGGTGGAAACCTGCGCCCAACCCACAATGTAGGATACCCAACCCGCGAGCCTAAAAAAACCATTCGCACCCACCTCCACTATCCCCATATCAGCACCCGCCCCAAATAACCCCTTTCAACCCGCCCCACTAGCAGGGCTACCTGTTCATATGACGACAGAATGTGTGTCCTTTAGAAGGCTGCTTTTTTCATTGCATCTGGTTATTGACAACGGTCCTTGTTGAAATGGAATGTTAGTTTTGTTCTATTAATCATAGTTTTGTTCTAATAATATTCCGACTTCATTTTCAGATTAAGAACTAAATGCGGCAAAAAACAAGTAATTAGAGAGACATCAGCAGGAAGAAGCAGACGTCAGAAGTTTTTATTATTGCTCTTTTATATTATTTCAGATATTGTACCTGTTTTGATGCTGTAATTATACTGTAATTATTGGTGCTGAATTTTGGGATCTATGGATTCTATATTTTTGTTTGGCCCAAATCATTCAGGCTCATAATTTTATGGGCTATTGCTATAATGTTTATGGGCTTAAATTTTTATGTGCTGAAATGAAATTTAGTCTGTGAAATCGGCTTATTAATAGATCGAAATTGGCCCATTAATAAATAGCCCACGATTGAAATTGGCTATTAATAAATGGCCAACGATCGAAAAGTGAATGTCCACGTCAGCAGCCATGTCATGTCCTCGTCAGCTTGTCAGCAGGGTAAGAAGCCACGTCATCGTCCACGTTATCATCCATGTAGGCTGCCACGTTAGCGTCCATGTCAGCAGGAATCTGTGACGGTCATATTCGCCACTAACACTGGGCTTTGGGCTAGGCTAAGTGGGCTTCGGGCTGTTTTGCGACGGTAAAAAACGTCACAGATCGCGTTAATCTGTGACGTTTTGTAAGATCCGTCGGCGGATTTAATCCACAACGCTCATTCAACTACGGAATCTGAAACCGTCGCAGACACTGAATTGCAACAGATTTTCAATGATCTGCGACGTAATGATTCCGTTGCAGATTAAATAGTTCCTTTTAGTGATAGTTTGCACGCAGAGGTTGGTTTCCACCTGATATGTTGGCCCATAACAAAGGGATGTGATAAATTTAGTATCTAGGTTACACCTCACAGGCTGTACGATCAGGTTCAAGCAAGTTGAGCCTAGGCGTTGAAAACCAATAAAGTTGGATACAATTTCTATCCGTTCAATGCGGTTCCCCGTTTGCCATGTCCGGATGACCCGTAAAGATTTAAGAGTACTAAAACCTTCGCAAAAAAAGGGATAAGTCTCAAAAAAAAAATTCTTGCTTGTTTAATGCAAACGGAAATTCCTTGCTTGTTTAGTGCAAACAGGGGTTTTTATTGGATAAGATATCAAAGCTTATGGTGTCAACTTCCACCTATTACTTGCTAATATGGGGTGGGAATTGTACATTCTCACAATTCATCAATTTACTATTTTGGTACACCAACAAACCAAATGACCGATAGTTATTATGGACCTTTTATTATCTCTAGCCAATCCAAGCAATCCCACAGATTGCTTCACCCTGACTTGACAAGATGCACATTGTTTCTAGTAGAAATCACATCTAGATGTAAAATGCCCCCTTTATATTGACAATCAAGATTTTACTATTTAGCTTCCACAATTTGTATAAACCAAAACGTCAGCCCTAATTTCGTCCACAAGCCAAAAAAGTGAATGGCAGTAAAAATCGTACTCCCATACTAATAATTATCTCCATCAGCTAACTGTAAATTCCACAGGCTGGCAAAATATTATACATGTAATAATCGAAGCAAAAAAGACGTTTTTGTTTCAAACACAAATCCATGTAACTGTCTGATGTTTGCGCACCAGACAAGCAGACCTACCCAGGCTGCAGCCATCTGCTTTGAAAAAGGCAACCCCATAAATACAACGGAGCAGTCAAATTCTTTTGACGCAACTGCAAATGAGCCAAGCAGGCGATAGCGAGTTGAACGCATCAGCCACAGGCCCACAGCAAACAAACATTCCGGGGCTACACAACTCTAGGAGGACAAGTCAGCAAAAACTGATAGCAACTCCCAAGGTCATTGTGCCAGTTAGCTCATTCTCATCAGAGGGTGTAGATTCTATAGGTTATTTGATTCCCAAGTACAGGTGTTGAGAAGCATGATTCAACACTTCATTTCTTATTATAAAAAATTAGAATGCTCTAAAAACTACAATCTTTCTACTAATGAATTCGAGATTATATTTCATACAAGGGTGAAAACCTTGGATGACAAAAAGTGGAACAGCAACACAAATCACAAAATTGCAGTGACCCAAGGACAGACTAAACGTCCCATGTGAGATGCCAGGAGATGTACTGAGATAATGTTTGCTGAATGTTCTAGTCCACAAAATTATCACCCACAAAGCAAAACAGCCATCCAAACGTTCTCACTTCTCAGCCTGGTTGTCAGTTACGCTCCACTGCCAAACAGGACAAGATCTGCAAGCCATAGCTAGTGGAGAAATTTCAGCTCCTTTCGCTTTTTTTATTGTATTAACTCAGCTGACTTGCACCTTGTTATAATGATCAGCAGCAACAGATAGTGATGGTATGGTAACAGGAAATCCAGGTCCCATCTGCAAGAAAGTTACTCCAGTAAGAAAAGTAAAATGGAAGAAGAGTTCAAAAGAAAATGCGTCAAACAGGCCAATAGTTTCACATAAAAAAGTATGCATGGCAATAAAAGGATAAATCAGATTACTTCTGTAGCCTGAGATACATTTTGCCACTATTCCCTAGTGATTAAAAGAGCTCTAGAATTGAAAAGGCTACTTGCCAGAAATTGCTTGCAATTTGATACCAACTGATAATTCATTTTGGATCCACTGCACTGGTACTCAGGCTTGCTCACAATTACCAAACAGTTCTTGTGTGGCGTGTCAGTTCTCTATGTACAATACAGACTACAGAGTACAGGTGTTAGTTTTTCAAGACAGCTTAGGTAGTGAGGTGGCAATTCTATCCCAACTATCTTCAGCAGCACTGTATTCAGTGATACTGCATCATTCTATATGATTCACGAACTTTATCAGTATTAGCTTAAAACACATGTATCCCTACTCTTAGCTGAATCCAGTATTTGACAGGGCCTATTTGTTCCATGGACTGTCCCAACAAACCTCAACTGTCCATGCACATTCCATCACACCTTCGTAGCTAAATTCCACTGTATAGAGAATGAAGATGCATCACTAGCTTACGACTACTAAATTTAGAATTCAAAATGTTCCAAAATAAATGTCAAAGCATGGTTTGTTTAGCAAACACACAAAGTAGCTTAGGAATAACAACAGGCAACTACCAGCTGGTTCTGCACCACAAGAATAACAATTATCATTGATTTTAATAATTTATATAGTTTCTGTTAAGTATTCCATGGGATTGCTAGGAAATGCAACAGATTGATTCAGCAGGATTATCAGAATCAAAAGGAGATATCTTACTGTGCTACTCAGTGTGAACTTCTTCACATATCCTACATATTTTGAAGCTGCAAGAAAGGCAGAATGTTAACACCTTAGATTTGATAGCTTCATTACAATTATCAGTGGAGCTATGAGTTACAAAAATACGTAATATTCACTTATAGAAAAAAAAGGTGGCATGTTTCCTATCCGTAACACAGATTCATAAAATCAAAATGAGCTTGCATGAAAACATATTTAGCACCATGTTGATAGAATTGGAACTGAAACTCCATATATGATGTACTCAGTCATTCTTAAATATATAACGTTAAGGGCAAGCTCATCAGGTCAAAAAATGAACTAGCCAGCTTGTTGTAAACATCATGTTTGAGAACAGAGGTAGTATGTAGTTAAATTATACTACACGAGAACTGCACAATAAACATGCTCAGCGTTCATGCATTAGATGAATATTCAAGATTATGGTACAATATCTTGCTTCGAGCAATAAGGAAGAACTTGAAAGAAGGAAACAAAACAATGTCAGAAGACAACTGGTGATTTTTTTCAGCACAGCACTGAATGCACTACACAAGTGATCTGTATAGCAATGTCAGGAGTTGACAAATCATAGGTAATGTTTGTTTGTAAGGTCTAATAATGTACTACAGAATGAGTAAAAGTAGTGTCACCACATCACTTACTTTTCTTTAAACCCACTGGCTTAGCAAGTAAAAGTGCATGCACAAAGGCACCTATATTTTCACGTAAACTCTCCTCAGAAAAGTTCACCTGCAAAAATAATGATAAAATAACAAAAGGATGAGACAGTAAATGCATAAGTTTGCAACTGCTCAGGTATCCAATATCTTAGTAGTGTTGCTAGGGCTATTGAGATTAGTGCTGATCTTCCATACCTTTCCAAGGCCAACATGCACTATAGCAGTCTTATCTATTTTGAAATCAACACGGCCTGATTTTGCTGCTTTGACCGCACCAGAAACATCATTTGTCACAGACCCTAGCTATAAAGCAATAAGTGTCACCAACAGCAGGATGTTGAGCATGATTCTTCAATAAAACTAGAGAACATTCTGACCTTAGGATTAGGCATCAAACCACGTGGACCCAATATCCTAGCAACCTGATAAAGCAATGAAATCGAGAGGTTAATATCCGTCAATCAGAGAAAAACCAATGCTAATAAATTCACAGTAGTGTGGTGTTACCTTTGAAAGACGGGGCATGAACATTGGGGTTGCTATGCATTTGTCAAAGCTTAGCTTGCCGCCTCCTATTACACATAATCATAGGTGGAAATAATAATCCAAATGATATAAAATACTGATGAAGGAAACTAAGGGTCACTGATTGAAAACATTTAGGTACAACAGTGTCCGAGGACACTAAACAAGGTATAGACAGGTGAATAAGTGATAACTGAAGAAAAATGTTGAACGATAAATGAAGAAAAATGTAGTCTTCAACTCATTGGGTTCATTCCCTAAATATACAACACACCATACGCAAGAAAACATGCATGTAGGTGGTAAGTGAAAGAACTGATACAGCGACAGAATGAAGCAAAGTACCTTTGTGGATCTCTTCAATCAACTCGTCACCACCTACAACGTCTGCTCCAGCAGCTCTGGCTTCTTCCGCTGCAGGACCTTCAGCAAATACTGCTACCCTAACAGTCTTAAATGTAAAATAAACAAAAAAATCAGTATAAAGTACACATAAGAAAATACTCCCTCTATTTCAAATTAATTGTCATCTAGCTTTGTCGTAAGTCAAACATTTCTATCTTTGACCATCATTTTCTAAAAAATTTGAATATTTTCACATCATAAGACTTATGTTCTTAGATTCATCATGAGAAGTTCCGTATATTTAAAGTTAGAATAAAAATTAATTTGAAACAGATGGAGCAGTATTCAAAAAATATGCGATCATACCTTGCCAGTTCCATGAGGCAGTGTCAAGGCACCACGAACCATCTGTAACCCAGGTAGAAGAATGGTCAGTATGTCGGATAATAAGGTAGAAGAATGGTCAGTATGTCAGATAATAAGGTTCCAACAACCAAACTAAGGAGGTCACTACATCATCTTGTATAGCGAACTGCTAAGGCACTAGATAAGCGTGATTGATTAGCATTTCATAAGGCTTCTGGACTTCATGCAGGAGGATTTGTCATAACATTTACTGTGCATTTGACTACATGGCCCACAACAGAAATAGCAAAATCGTAAATGCACAAAATCTGTTAGCAATATTCTTGTTCACTTATGTGGTTTCTACCCTGCTTTCAAGGACTCACGATTCGCAGAAAATACATCTATTTTGTTGTTGCAACTCATAAATTATCTCAAGCAATAGTTCACCATGCAATGTTAATATTTGTTGTCATAACTGAAAGATACTAGTTGAACTAATAGAGAGATAGAACAAAATAATCACTGATACAATAAAAGCTGCAATCGAAACCACTTAAACAATAATTAAGGGAAAAAACCTGCGCAATAGATATTCATAATTTTTTGGGCGTCACTTATAAATTTTGGTCTATCATGGCTAGCTTAATTGTGCCATTTATTTTCATTCAGTAACATCGTGGGGGATTACAGAGCATTGTTGAATTTCTACACATGGCAAGCCCCGTGACTCATGGAGACATAACCCTTTGTACCTGTCAAATAGATTGTATTTGAACCTAACAAGAAAATTCAGCAACTTTAAGACATATCAAACTAAACTCAAGAATCTCACACTCATAAGCAGTTCAAGGCCAAGAACATCTTCAAGAACTTCTAGAATTACTTGTTATGAATGCTTCCATGGCTTTATTATAAAATATCGACATTTTAACAATAACTAACACTGGGCATATAAGAAAAATAACACAGGATACTCCCTCCATCCTGAAATATAAGGCATCAAAGGGTTCAAATTTTGTCCCCAAATATAAGGCGTCCTAAGAGAGTTTTTGGCATCAATCAACTCAATTAAAAACTTGCCAAATATTCCCCTTTTCACTACAAAACTTGCACACCTCCTTAATCTGTCCTAAAATTCCTAAGATGCCTTATATTTCAAGACGGAGAGAGTATGTCTTTAAAAGTACATTTAATGCTGCAGTTTCATTAATACTTATAATACAAAGCTATAAAATTTTGTAAACAGCCACAATTAGATCTTCAAGAGAGCAAAAGAAAAGGACAATAACTCCAAGTAAAAAAGAATACAAGAATTAGCATGCAATTGAAATCATTATGATAATAAATACATCTAGGTAGTTTTACAAAGAAGCACACATACTTGGTCACCACGACGTGGATCAACACCTAACATCACATGAGCTTCAACCGTTTCAACAAAATTCCTCTTCTTCTCATTTGTACTGGTCTGGAAGGCAGAAGGAGAACAAATTACGAATTGAACTTTAACTTTAAAAGAATAAAATTTGAAAGATGCTGCGCTACATTTAAGTTCCGCATCATATCATATAGCAAAGAAATAACAAAATGTAAAAGAAAAGGTGTCAAGCGGCCGAGAAGAATTTCCTGGGTCAATAATTTAGCACATCCAATCCATTGTACCACACTTTTCTCAGCATCCACTACTTACAAATGAGAAGATATAGAAGGTTGGGGAGGTTACAGTATTTGAGGCTAAGAGGTGATTAAGTTCTGCATTTGGGTTCATGTTTTAAGTAACCAAAAATGTCACTATCATCACTAACACTACTCCCTCCGCCCCAAAATACTATTAGTTTTGACATTTCTAAATACATAATTTCGCTAGCTGCATATCAAAAGCTATGCACCTAGAACAGCCAAAACAAATAGTAATTTGGGATGGAGGGAGTACATCATTGTGTTCTGGAATTGGAAACGGAAGCATTCACAGATATAGCTTTGCTATATACAACTTATGGTTGCTTTCTATGTGATGACATCACAAGCAATATGCCAAACTTGTTGCTGGTGTTAAGTGTTGGAACCAAGGATCGACGAACGATCACAAGAACACGAGACATGGCGCCGAACGCCACGGCCGCCGAACGGCCTATATGTTGGCTTCTCTTATTCCTCTCGGCTCACTTTACAACGGATGAGTACATGGCGTTTTATAGCTAGGGCACACACCACAGGAGCAAGTACACCATGCCGGCCAACTCACTCACAATTCGCACGACCCACACATCGCCATACGGGAACCACTCGTTCCAGCGCACAACGCATTCGCCTCCTCCGTGCTGATTGCCATGCACTCAACTAACTGCTAGACGCATGCACATACAGCTCACCTGCACACCGCCATGCACTAACAGACTCACGCGACCAAGCACACGCGCTGCACACACGTCCTAACTAAACAAACTCAAAGCCAAGATTATTTCCAACAATCTCCCCCTAATCTTTGTTTGCTGTTGCCGGAGTTGCTGCAGCTCTCGTCGTCATCGCCACCGTCCGCCGCTACGGCCTCCCGACCCAAACGGGCCACATCTGCAAGCCCCATCTCCACACGAGCGCCGTACGCTTTGCCGTCACTGGAGTTGGTGCAGATCGTCGTCACTGCCGTGACCGCCACCACGGCCAGTAGACTCACACAGGCTTACATGAGCTCGCCACACAAGGCGCACACTTGCCACGGACCCGAACGCACGGTCACACACACGCCGTCCTTCTCGAGCACACACTCGCGCACGACACCACCATGAGCTCATGCTTCTGCCTTACACGACAGACTCGAACGCGAGCACGAACTCACGCACCGTCGAACCTGCAGTCGCACACACACTTGAATGTTACAACCTTCTTCTTCCTCAGCGCCACACGCCGAGCTCCTTCTCCGCCGGCGCCAAACGTCGAGCTTCTTGTATGCCGGCGCCACATGCCGTCCAGCAACAAACGCCGTTGAGGCACCATGCCTGAACATGGAGCTGTCACGACGCCTCCTCTTCACCAAGGTAGGATCGACACACGATCAACTGCCATGGTGCGTCACTGCAGACGCGAACACCGCCTCACGTCGGCCGACACTAGCACATGCCTCCGCCGAGTGCCGCTATCACCAGCACGCCACCAACGAGGGGAGGGATCAAACCCCTATGACGAACCTGGCCAAGGGACAGCGCCACACGTTGTCGTGGTTGCCATCTCCTTCCTCGCCAAGACAATGGCATTGTCTCGCACCTCCATGACCAACACACACCCTGGAGCTTCATCACGCATCGCTGCCGTCGGCGAGCACCGCCGACACGTCACCGGCGAGGGCCTATCCTTGCTCTGATACCAAATGTTGGAACCAACGAATGATCATAGGAACACGAGACATGACGACGAACGCCCAGCCGCCGAACGACATGTATGTTGGCTTCTCTTATTCCCCTCGGCTCACTTTACAACGGATGAGTACATGGCGTTTTATAGTCGGGGCACACACCACAAGAGCACGTACTCCATGCCAGCCAACTCGCTCACGATTCGCACGACCCACACATCGCCATACGGGAACCACTCGTTCCAGCGCACGACGTGGCTGCCTCCTCTGTGCTGGTCGCCATGCACTCAACTAACTGCTAGACGAATGCACATGCAGCTCACCTGCACACCGCCATGCACTAACAGACTCACGCGACCCACGCACACGCGCTGCACACACGTCCTAACTAAACAAACTCAAAGCCAAGATTATTTCCAACATTAAGTGATCGGCCAGAGAAAAGTTCAAACCCAGCAGGAAATGCTGTGAATAAACATGATCCTACACTTATGAATACTTGGTTTATGGCATTTCCAGATCATCTCCAATCATATCCAAAAGTATTTGCAACAGGATGTATTATCTTAACACCAGAAAGCCTCCATACATCCACAGAATACTGATGAAACAGTGCAATTAAATTGCTTGTCGTTGTTCTGCAGCATATACCAAGTTTCACTACATTTTAATGGTAAAAGTGTACAAAATTTCAAGTTCACTGCAAATCAAACAAAATATATGTAATTTGTATTCTATTAATGTGCACATAGAGGCTAGCATATGTAACCACAGTTAGGGTTCTAAACATGCTAATATAAAACAGACTTATTCGGTATGCCTTTCTCACTGCCACCATTGTGGATATTATGTGATTATGGAGATAAAATCAAGAATTTAACAAACCTTGACTAGGCGGATGGCGTCAACGAGATCAATGGCGGCCTTCTGCGGCCGCTTGACGACAGGTATGATCGTCGGGTACGGCACCTGCTCCTCCTCAACCGGCACCCCAAAGATGCTCCTCGCCCGCGCCGCGTCCATCTGGATCCGCGCGCCCTCCCCCCGCAGCCCGTCCTCCGGCACCGCCTCCGCCTCCCCACCAGCCGGGCGCTCCTCCGGCAGCGGCGCGACCTTGGACGGGTACGACACGGCCGAGATCATGGGCGCCGCGTCCTTCACGTACCGCATGTCCTGCCGCGTCCACTCCCGCGGCGGCATCTGCTGCTGCTGCGGCCGCCGCGGCAGCGGGGACTGGGGGTCCCGGCCATCTTCTGAGGCCGGCGGCGCGGCGGATTCATCGGGCGCTGGTGTCTCCTGCTTCGGTTTCGGCGCGTACGAGACGGGCTTAATGGGCGGCGGCGGCGGCCGCGGGGCGGAGCTGGAGTTGGAGTCGGAGGAGAAGTGGAAGAGGGGGAGCAGGCGGTAGGGCTGCGGGTGGCGCCGCGAATGGGAGAGGAGGAGCCGGAGGTGAGCCATCGCAGGGGAGGCGAGTGGATTGCGGCGGCCGGCGGCGACTGGCGAGGCCTGGGGGTTTTAGTCGGCGGAAGGAGGAAATGGGAGGGTTCTTACCGTGGGCTGGATCCTCCTCAGTCATGATAATTCAGCCCATTTGCTAAACAATATTAGGCCCAATTGTTTGGGAACAATTTAGCCCATTTGTCTTACCTCTCAGTCCAGAAATCCAGTCCATAAATTCTATCTCTACTCCTAAAGAGAATGAAGTGAAGACAAGTAAAAACCGTTTTTTCCTGCTCCCTGCGTTCGCGCCCGCCCTGTGCGTCCGCTCACAACCACCTCTGCGCGTCCGCTCCACCAATCCTGGAGTCATTTACGTGTATGCAATTAAAAAAGTTGCCAGTTACACACATGTCATAAAAAAGTTTTCAAGCACCTGTATGTCATGCACCCGAAATTCATTGACACACATGCCATTTTGGATGGATTCTGTTAGGACTTAACGGTTCTACCCATCTAACATGTGGGACCCGCGTTTGGAAATGACTGTTATGCCCCTGTCCATCTGGAAACAAATCGAGCTCTCCCTGGAAAAGAATCGAGGCTGCCGACCGCAACTCCCGAACCCTAGACCCGTCGCCGGAGCACCCGTCGCCGACCGCCGCCGTGCGCCGCGCGCCGCGCCCGCCCGTGCGCCCGCGGCCGGCCGCG
Source organism: Cenchrus americanus (assembly GCA_947561735.1). NCBI lineage: Eukaryota > Viridiplantae > Streptophyta > Magnoliopsida > Poales > Poaceae > Cenchrus > Cenchrus americanus. Next base: position 181,951,078 of record OX387241.1, on the reverse strand, counting down.
CGCGCCGCGCGGCGCGCGCCCGCGCGCCGCGCCGGGGCCGCCGCCCCCGCCCGCGGCCGGCCGCGCGCGCCGCGGCCGGCGGCGCCCCCGCGCGCCCGCGCCGGGCCGGCCGCCCCCGCCGCCGGCCGGCCGCGCGCCCGCGGTCGGCGGCAAGCGCCCCGCGCGCGCGCCGCGGCCGGCCCCGCGCGCCCGCGGCCGGCGAGCGCGCGCGCCCGCGCGCCGCGGCCGCGAGGGCGAGGGCGGCGCGGCCGGCGGGCCGACCCGGGCGCGCGCGTGCGCCGCCCGGCGGGGGCCGGCTCGCGGACCGAGCAAGAACGGGGAGGGCGCCCCGCGCCGGTTGGGAAGAGAGAGTGGGCGAGGGGAAAAAGGGAAGGAAGATTGGTGGGCCCCACAGGGGCAAAATGGACATTTCACAGTTCGGTTTGACACCGTTAGCTCTGAATCAATCCAAAATGGCACACAGGTAAACGAACTTTAGGTGCATGGCACACGGGTGTCCGGAAATTTTTTTTGTGGCATGTGCGTAACCGACAACTTTCTTAATGGCATGTAGGTAAATGACTCCCAATCCTGGTGCTGCGTCGATTTTTCCCTTCCATTTTTACCCCTCCGTGCCTCCCAGTCCAAAAACAAAAAGGAAAAAAACCCTCCATGTCTCCCTCCCCAGTCCCCACGCCCGACGCCGCCGGACCACGACCTACTCCTGCCGCCGGGTGGCCACACCCGCCGTCCGCTCGCCGTCGATCCATGACCTCCTCCCTGGATTGCCTTCCCAATCCATCGCCTCCTCCCCGGATTGCCTCCCCAACACCCACACTCGCCGTCCGACGGAGCCGACGCCAACGCCCCCACCTCCCGTCCGTCAGTGTTGTCCCCCGAACCAGCGCCGCCGTCGTCGGACGCAACCGCCTGCCGGCCGTCGACGCCGTCGTCATTCGATCCCTCATGGTGACGCCGTCTTCAGATCCCTCAATCAACGCCGTCGCCGACGTCATCAACCACGCCATCCCCAGTCATCCTCTGATCCCTCACAGCGCCGCCGCCGTCGACCATGCCATCCCACCAACCCCTCCACCATGCCAGGTTGCCCTTCGCGCCGGCGCCCCTTGTCTGGCTTTCTCTCCACAGCTGCGATCCCATGGGTTCGTCTGCGCTGGTCGACGGATCGGTCTTACCCAAAAAGGTAACCTCTTCCGATCATGTGCACATCTTTACAATGATCCATTTTTTATGCATAGGGAAGGATAGTGATTAGTGAACTCGCTTGATTGGCAACATTTCTCGACAAGGATGGTGTGAGTGAGTCATCTGATTCTCACAGTTCAATTATAGCATAAATACTATCAATACTTCTACTTCAGATGGACCAACAAAGTGATGTGCATGGCCTTTCACAAAGAGGTTCACTCAGGAATTCCCAATGTGGCAGGTCATTATACCTATCATTCTGATGGTGGTCTGAATTGCTAAAAAATTGGACTAGGACTCATTTGTTGTAGGGCTGTTGGACTTTTGGAGTAGCTTTGCTTCGGGAGCTTGAGGGAGCCTATTGCTCTGCTGGAATTCAGGATTGCGAATGGTAGAAGCAAGTGAATGTAACGACTAACGAGTCACTGTTTGGAGCTCGTGTGAAGTTCTGAGTTTAATTATTGGTTGCTCTTAGGGGATAAATGTAGTTAACCTAGCTGTGTGATGTTCATTTGAGCCTTACCCTGCCTTTGTTCTTCACGGTACACGCCACCTTTGCCCCCGAATTTCGTGATTCATCTAACTTTTGCTCTGCTTGTGCTGCAGTGTGCTATTGAATTTGGTTCTAGCTAGCTGGTAAGCTTGTTCTTTCAGGCCCATGTTTTCATTTAGTGTTGCCTTTTCTTTTTGATGTTTTATGAGCTTTTATGATATCAAAGGGCCCCAACTGTCCAAGAAGATCTGGCCTCTTGCATCATACAAGGATTACACATTTGCTACATATGTAAGTGATATTGCAGTTTTCAAAAAGACTGATTCGGTAGGGAAATTGTTGTCCTACCTTCGTCCACAATTAGTTATATCAAATTTGTACAAACAAATACTTATCTATTGGAAAGCTTGTTCATTTTTTTTTGTGTTCAGAAAGTAATCAAGAAGGCTAATATCATGTCAAATTAGAATTTTGGATGGTGCTTGTGATGTGTTCACTTTACAAACTTACAAAGGAGATCCATGCAACATGCATCACCATATATGTCCATCAAACTGCAATGTAGACAAGCCTTTCTTATTTATGCTCTTACAATCACTTTTAATTAGGTTGTTACTTGGAGTAAACATGAATAGAAGTTCAGCAACATGTTGTACCTGTTCGGAGAATATCTTCTGAGTGCATATGCTAAAGGTCATATATTAATCTGAGCCTTCAAATGAGCAGAATCAAACATTGAGCCAGTTGTAAGCATATCATTGGGAAACAAGTTTACTCCAACCTGTATCATGCATCCTTATACCTATCTAAATAATGTGCTTAATTAAAGCTATATCTGAAAATTTTGCTTGAGAAATAGTTTGCAGTCTAAACTTCATGTGCAGTCTGTTTGTTTTCTATTAACAAATCTGTTTCTATATCAGGTAATTGTTGGTAGTGAAGAAGGCCCCTTGTAGTTGTGGAATATCAACACAAAGAAAAAATTGCATGATTTCAAGGGTTGGAAATCAGCAATTCGTTGTTGTGTTTCCTCACCTGCTTCAGATGTAGTTGCTGTTGGATGTTCTAATGGGATAGTTCATGTTCATAAAATGCGATATGCTGAAGAATTAATGTCTTTCAACCATCAGATTCGTGGTGCTGTGACTGCATTGTCATTTCGAGCAGGTAATTTGATAAAGATATTGCTAAGTGCAAACTTTCTTACTATATGTAGTCAGCCATACTTTTAGAAGGATGGGGAAAAAATCTTCTGTGGTTCATTGTTCTGTGCTTGTTAGTTCAAGCCCTGAACTTCTTTTCCTTAATATAAGTGACTATTATCGTATTGAATGCTTGTTGACACAGGCACCAACCACTTCCTTAATACTGAGATCCAGCTCAGTAACTATACTTTCTATTGTTGACTACTAAGCTTGAACAAGCTTGTAACAATACAATTTCTGCTAAAGTCTCCCTATAAATCACTTGCATTTTCTGATAAATAGCCTAGGTGCTTTGCACATGTTTAGTTCATGTATAAGCATGTCACTAAGATTAGGCAAGTGTCCCATGCCAAATATTTTTTGTGGCAAAGAAACTAAGCCCCTGACAAGCATTCTAAGAAGGTTCGGTGCGCTAAAGTTGTGGCAGTAGTAAAGCAAACAAACTAGCTAAGATATTGTGGCATGACTAAACTATAGCATTGCAATGTTTGGCAACAAACAAAACATGGCCATGCCATCAAGAATTTTATTTCTTGTTCTTTTGATAATGGGTGTCTTGGGCATACCATTTTATTACCGCTCTCATGTCTCGAACTAAAGTGTTCTTTCCTAAATTTATCTTCCCCCAGATGGGCAACCCCTTTTAGCCTGTGGAGGTTCTTCTGGGCTTCTAGCGTTATTAGCATTTGGAATCTTGAGAAGAGATGGCCGCATTCTGTGATTAGGGAGGCCCATGATCAATCTATAGTTTTGCTTCATTTCTTTTTGCCAACGAACCTATTCTGATGAGCTCGGCTGCTGACAATTCAATTGAAGTAAGTAGTATTTTTTGCTTTCAAGTAGCTTTCATTACATTTTATTGATTATGTTAATTCAATAAATGCAAGCTTTTGTATGCTTTATCTTCCTGATGGATTAGTGCACTGAAATCATGCAGATCATTCTGCCTTTCACAAGTGCATGGTGAAGGTATTATTTCTTATGTTTATATCCAATAGGGGAGAGTTGAATGAAAGGACCAAGTACCCTAATGGAAATATGAATGTTCCAGGTGCTTACTCACTCTTCTTTCGTATTTATTTTTTGCGGAAATATTGTCATTTTCGTTTGTGGATATGCTTGGCCAATTAAAATGTGTATGTTACTCCTCACAGGGAGGTGGCATATTGAACAACTGTGAGGGAACGCCGGCATAGATGCCCGCCCAAGCACAAATGCCAACGAGCAAACCAGGGCAAATTCTGACACATGTACTGCTTCTCATCGAGGTAAGCCTCTGTTGTTCTCCTTGGTTTATTATTTCCATTGGTTGAGAAGTCAGCAACCAAATGTGTATATCTTTTTGCTGCATGCCTACTTACTTCGATGCTGCCTGCTAAGTGTTGGAAAAATCACCGAACCAAATTGCTTACATCCTTGACTGAAATACAAGTTTGCCTGTCACTACCGAATCAGATTTTAGTTCAAAGTCTAAAGGAAACGAAGTTTTCAGATGTAAATATCATGTAATTTGGTTATATTCATGGTAAATATTGATTTGAATAAGCACGACACAGGTTATTTGTAAGAGGGGCAACGGAGTTGGTACTCGAATTAGCTGGTCAGTTTATAGATAACGGTAAGCCTGCTTTGCTTACATCAGTATTCAGTAATATCTCATTCGATTTCTACAAAAACTGCTTGTATACTTCTAACTAGGGGAACAAATGGGTAGAGAAATGTAGCGCTGAAAGAATGGAGTATATCTGAAATTATGTATGCATACAACCACACACGAAACTGTGTACATCCTAAAAGTATGTTCTACTTCTGTATTTTGTTTTCTTTGGGGTTGCAGGTTCATTTTTTTTCTCATTTAGTTAACCTATCAATTTTATTCTTTCAATAGTAACACTCAACAGTACATATTCAATAGTATATAACCCCCTTTTAGTTTAGAGATAGGAAATTTTACCAAGTTTTATACATGGAGAACTGGATTATGTGCTTCAGCCTTCATGTGGACTCCATCTGTCAGTTTATCCAGAGGATTCTAGTAAGGTTTGTCATGAGAGCCTAATGACTTTTTGTCTTAGAGAAGTAGTAGTATTAGACCTAAATGTGTGCTGCAAGTGACCAAAGTATCTTGTACCTTTCATTAATTATTAGCTATTTACTTTCGCAACAGGATTGTATGATTTCTGTTCTGAAAGCAAACTTTGTTTTAATTTCTGCCCCAAGTATCTGCACATGAGGTTTTTTCTGATATTTTTCCTTCTTCCTATATGCTGATCCAGTCAGGGTCCAATAGAAGGCTTATCCATTCAAAATTCCAGAGAGGTAAATAAATATAATCAACCACCCCATTCAGCAAATGACTTTTTCTTAATTAGTTGTTTACTTTCACAACAGGATTGTATGATTTCAGTTCTGAAAGCAAACTTTGCTTTTGTTGTTTTAGCTCAGGCTGTCCACTTGATTGATTGGCAAAATCAGGGTTTTCATGGTTCTTCTAAATCTTGTATCTGTTAAATAATAGATACTATGCCTGGACGCTATTGTATTGTTGATGTCTTGCAATCACCCTATTATTTACCCACTTTTATAATGTAGGTCAATCAATTGGTGGTATATGAGAAGATTGGGTGATTACATTTCATTTCTATACGAATACGTTTCAACTGCTGTGCAATTAGATAGATTGGTGTAGAAATTGTATTCTGATCTGCATTCCTTCTACTCATTCTTATCTCATTAGCAGATAAGAGCCTCTAAAAGATGTCACTTATGCCATGACGTTGCAGGTATCTTCCAGTTTGCAGAAGTGAGCTGTTGGGAAGTGCTACTGATAAATCTATCGATACATGTCTTGGCTACTTGTTTGTCGATCCTAGACATAATTACTTATAGGTAGATACCGGTAAACGCAGTGATTCATATATGGATAAGGTGTTTGAATTAGATAGTCACCAAAGTAGCTGTTGGAGGTGGAAAATGACCACCAGAGCTATCTCAAGGAAAGCAAGCAAAAAAAATTGGCATAGAAAATGCTATCAAGAAGTTCTGGATTGCCTAGAGTTCAGTAAGAAGCAAGGAGTATGATTTTGTTCATTAACAGGAAGTGATGAGCTATGATGTCTACTTGCAAATGTTCCAGAGCGCTTTTGTATTAGATACTCATTTGGTGCTATTTTGACATTAATACTCATTCGACTTTTACATAAATAAAACAATCTTGATATTTTTTTACCTTACCTTGAGATGTTGTACAGTTGTACACTTGTTGAATGAATGAATTGAATTTCTCTTATAGCCCGTAGCAACGCACATGAATGAACCTAGTGGCTTCTAGTGTTTGAGATCTGTGCAAACTACTCTCAATCTTTAGATGAATTCAACCCTAAGTGTGCATCTCCCATAGCGCAGACCTCACACGGCCGATGCCGCCTCTCACCTCCCCCGCCGTCGTCCCCGTGCCTCCGGTCACCGTCTATGTGTTCTCTCGCCGTCCCCTACCCAGCGTCGCCACCATCGACCCTGAGGACCATGTGTGGTTCGAGGACCAGTGGATGGTCGCTTCCTTGTGTGATGACTGATTGACAACGTTGTGTGGACTGATTCTTGGCTAAGTATTGCAGGTGCAGGTTGCGGCTGGACTGGTGTTGGTGCAGGTGAAGAACAAGCGCGAAAGATCGTTGCCGGTGAGGCCTCCAGGTGTGGAGAAGACAAGTAGGCTTTGTTCGAGGGACTCGGTGGCCAGCGGGGTCAAGTGCGGACCGCATGGTGGCATGAACAGCAAGATGAAGTCGTGGACGGTTTCTTGGTTGAGCCTCAAAACCAAGGTCGAGCCGGGACTACGTGGGAGCACCGAGTTCGCGGGGTTTCCGGTGGTTCACCAGAAAACCACTGGGTTCCTTGGTTGATTCACAAAGTCAAGACCGGAGAACCGAATACGGAGGCAGCAGGGCAGCGCGCGGCCGGTCGACCGGGGCGGTCCGACCGGTGGGGACCGGTCGACCGAAGTGAGGAGCACCGGCCCGACCGGTGTGCGACGACGCGGTCCGAGACTTCGAAGCGGAGGACACGCGTCGGGATCGCATGGCTTGCGTCGAGGCTACGCAGGGTGCGGTCGCCGGGCATCCGTCCGATGGTGAAGACATGAAGACTTCCAAATCCGCCCTTGAGGGGCTTGTATCCCTAGTTGTTAGAGAAGGGCATTTTAGACATTCGGTTGCCTCCATATAACCCAAGAGGTGAGAGGATGGCAGCCAACTCTTGGAACCCTAGCTCATTTGTTTTCCCATTTTCCTTCCTATTTTCCTTAGGTTTTCCATAGGACTAGCAAGAGAGCTTCATGGAGAGATCTTGTTGAGAGGGATGGATGATCGGGCGGCTTGCTAGACCTTGTATGAACCTTTGTTTCATGTATAGATGATTCGGCGTGGTTCCTCAAGGTTTGGATGTGTTTTCCCCGGTTGTTCTTGGTGGTGATTTTCGGAGCCCTCTCTCGATGATTTCTTTGGGTTGTTTTCGGGACCTTTCTCTTAGGGATTTGATGGGGAAATTTGTGGGAACCCTTCGTGGTTCTTTGGGATGTGATTCCCCTCCCAAATTCGTGAGTAAAGGTGCTCGATTTTGGGGTTTCATGATGTCGGGGACAGCCCTAGGGGTCCCCTTTAACAACTGGGAAATCCCCGCTTAAAACCCGCAACAAAGCCAAACACGCCTCGCCTAACCATGCAGGACACGGCCCACGCCGCGGAGGCCCCAACGGCCCACCAAGGCGGCCCTCTCGAAGATCCCCTCGAGCAGGCTTCGCCTCGCTCGAGGATGCGCGCCACCCTCGGGTGAGCTCCGTCCCGTTCGAGGGGGTACGCTTACCTCGAGCAGGCTCCGCCTCGCTCGAGGGCCCGCTCCCCCCTCGAACGGGGTCCGCCTCGCTCAAGGGCCCGCTCCCCCCTCGAACGGGGTCCGCCTCGCTCGAGGGCGCTCCGCATGCGCACGCCTGCTCCCGTACACGGGCATTTAATGCCCTGACAACGGCGGGGCGGCGCCATCATGCGCCCGGGGCACACGCCCGTGCCGCCGCACCAACTCCCCGGAGGGAGCCCATCCCCGCCACCGTGGGAGGAAGCGTGCGGCGTGGCCGGTGCCGCCCCGTGACGCCGCGCCGCGCTCCGCTCCGTACGGCCAACGCGCCGAGCCCTCGAAGGGGGCCGCCGCACCCTCGACTTGCTTTCTTGTGATCTTGCGGGGTTGGGGTGGAGGCGCTAGGCCGGTGAAACGCCATCCCTGCCACTGTTAACGGCATGGCCGCTGCCCCCGCGCGTACGGGCGCACGCCGGGCGCTGTGGCAACAACGCCAGCGCTGTGGAGCGTGCGGAAACGGGATGCCACCTTACCTGGCACTGTGCCTCGTACGGACTGACGTCAGCAGCTCCCTCGAGCCCGTCAAAAGACATCACAACCGTCCGCTGCCCTTCTACCCTCGAATCCGCCACTGTTCGGGTACAAGACACGCCATGATGACCGGATCGCTGCAAGGATCGTCCGGGCGGCCGCCTACTCTACAGCATAGCACATCACGCTCCCTAGCGTAGCTAAATAGCGCGGCATTCATGTGATTCGCTCTCTCCTTGGTCTATAAAAGGAGGACGAACCCCCCTGCCGCAGGGGACGGACGGACGAAAGGAGAGACAACACAACACAACACGAGACAGGTCGCACCACGCTCTTGCTCTCCAGCCACTACGTCAGGGACTTGGAAGCCACGCTTCCTCTCCCGCCTTGCTTGTAGCAGCCCCACTATAGGCACCCCCAGTGCTGAGCAATATAGTGCCTCGAGCACACCACTGCTGGACGTACGGCCCCTCGGCCGGAACCAGGATAAACTCTGTGTCTCTTATTGCTTAGTGTCGACCATTGAGGGATAGACCTTGGCGCTTATTACTGGTTAGTGTCGGGACAACATTCCGCACCGACAGTTGGCTCCCACCATTGGGCAATCGAGCGCCTAAGGTCAATCCACCGTCGACTCCCTCCATGGTGATCCGCACTGAGTACCGCGGTACGCGTTACTGCATGGGCAGCTCGGACCCCCTCCCCGCCGGGTTCGAAATCCGGTTCGGGGGCCTAAACTTTCAGGCCACGGGGAACGGCTACCTGATGCGCCTCACCAACCGTGAGGAGCTCCGTGCGCGGCGCCAGGCCGGGTCCGCTCCGGTCCCCGCTGCGCGCACCACCACGGCGCAGACACCCGCCGACGCGCGACGCCGCGCGGGCCGTCGACGCCGCGACGCCGCCGCCGCTCCGGCCGGCGTTCGCGCAAGGCACGGTCCGAGCGACGACAGGCCGAGCGCACCGCCTCTCAACGCGGCGCGCCTGTCACCACGGCAACCGCCACCCCAGCGGGACAGCGCACGGTCTCCGGACCGCGCTTTCCCATTGGTCTGCGTGGTGCCGCGACGGCCTACAACATCAACGTCAACACCACGATGCGCCGGGTTCCCCCTGGCCGTCACGTCTTCGTCGCCAGGGACCCCGGCGCCTCCGCGGGCGACGAGTCGTCACTAGGCTCCCTCGACGCGTTGCCACCCGCCAACCTCCATGGGTACGCGGAGTGGGACTTCTCCGGCGTGCCGGACCCGGTCATGTTCAGGCGCTTCCTTGACGCTACGGACTACTGGTTCGGCTGCTCCGACAACTCCAGCACCGGGAGTTACGACCCCACGCGGGAGTGCTGCGTCGTCATCAGCGACGACCCGGCCAACGCCACCGACGCGGTAGGCGCCGGCGATGGGGAGGTCACGCCCGCCCGGGGATCGCTCCGCGCCCGGCGCGGGGCCAAGCACCCCTGCCGGGGCCGACGTCGACGTACAGCTAGCCCAAGCTCGCGAGCTCGAGGCCAAGCTGGCGGAGGAATATCGAACGGTGCGGCTGCTCCGTGCCTCGATGGCTGAGGAAGCCTCCGCGCGCGGGAGCTGGGCAAACAGGTCCGCGACCGCATCAACGCCGACTTTAACGTCGACAACCCGGACGCGCCTCCGCGGGCGCGGCGAAGCTCATTGCCGCCGCGACGCTGCTGCGGGCTATGCCGGCACCCTCGACCCCTGAGGCACGGAACCTGCAACGCGAGGTGCAGACTCTCATCGAGCAAGCGGCCGTCCAGCAGGCCGAAAGCTCGGCCTCACGTATCCGCCAACGGGGGGGATGCGCGAGGAGGCGGGGCCGCACAAGGGGGCGAACCCTCGGTCCCACGCGGTGAAGGCGCGGGGCGTCCCGCCAACTCGGGACGCGCGCCGGCCAAGGAGCGGCTCCTTGACACGCGCGCAGACGCCGGACGGTGACGCCCGCAACGTCATCAACGCCCGGCGCACGAGCAAGGCGGATGCGCGAGTGGCGGTAGGCTACCACCCTCGACGGGGTGGACGCTACGACAGCGACGAAGACCGTTCCCCGACGCCGGAACCCCCGGGGACCCGTGTGTTCAGCAGGGAGATCCGCGCGGCGGCCTTCCCCCAATGCTTCCGCCAACCCTCGACCATCGTCAAGTACAACGGGGAGACGGATCCCCGCGTGTGGCTCAACGACTACCGCCAGGTGTGCCAGCTGGGCGGGGCCACCAGCGACGAGGTCATCATCCGCAACTTGCCCCTACACCTCGGTGATTCGGCTCGGACGTGGCTCGAGCAGCTGCCCGCCAGCCAAATCCACAACTGGGATGATCTGGTCCGCACGTTCGTGGGTAACTTCCAGGGCACGTACGTACGCTCCGGAAATTCCTGGGACCTGCGCTCCTGCACCCAGAAGCCCGGCGAGTCACTGCGGGACTTCATACGACGCTTCTCCAAGCGCTGCACAGAGCTCCCCAGCGTGGCGCAATCCGAGATTGTGCACGCCTTCCTCGAGGGCACCACGTGCCGGGACCTCGTGCGAGAGCTGGGACGCAGCCCGCCCGCGGACTCCAACGAGCTGTTCGACATCGCCACCAGCTTCGCCTCAGGAGAGGAGGCCGTGGGGGCGATCTTTGACGGCAAGAAGGGCAAGCGCTCGGACGATGCGCCCGCGGAGGGCAGCAAGTCCAGGGAGCCCCACCGGAAGGACAAGAGGGGCAAGAAAGGAAAGAAGCCGCGCCGCGAGGCGCACGAGCAGGGGCGCGACGGCGATGATGCCGAGGCTCTTGCTGTTGACCCGGCTCGACGGGGCCCTCGACCGGCCCCTCGAGGTCCGGGGGTGTTTGATGACATGCTGAAAAAGCCATGTCCTTACCACAAGACCACAGTGAATCATACCCTTGAGCAATGCGACATGCTCAAGAAGTTCTATGGCCGCACCGCCGCGAAGGAAGCGGAGGCCAAGAAAGACGGAAGAGATGGCGATGCCGGCGGCTTCCCCGCCGTGGAGAACGTGTTCCTCATCTTTGGGGGACCCACCGTCGATATGTCGACCCGCCAGCGCAGGCGGGAGCGGCACGAGGTCCTCGCCGCGGAGAAGGCGCCTCCCTCCTTCCTCAACTGGTCGGAGGACGCCATCACCTTCAGCCGGGAAGACCATCCGAACCGCATCCCCAACCCGGCCGATGACCCGCTGGTGGTCGACCCAATCATTGGGAACACGTGGTTCTCAAAAGTCTTGATGGACGGAGGCAGCAGCCTCAACATCCTCTACGCGCATACGCTGCGCTTGCTGGGGATCGGGTTGGACCGAGTGCGGCAAAGACGACGCCGTTCCATGGCGTCGCGCTCGGCAAGCGGGTCCAGCCCCTCGGGCAGATCAACCTACCGGTTTCGTTCGGCACCGCGAAGAATTTCCGCAAGGAAACACTTACCTTCGAAGTGGTGGGGTTCAAGGGCGCCTACCACGCCATACTTGGGCGGCCCTGCTACGCCAAGTCCATGGCGGTCCCCAACTACACCTACATGAAGATGAAGATGCCAAGACCAAACGGCATTATCACTGTGGGCTCGTCCATCGAGCACGCATTCGACTGCGACGTCGAGTGCGTAGAACATGCGGAAGCACTAGCGCTGGTAACCACCTTAGAGAAGATGGTCAACGAGGACCTCGACTCCGCCTCCAAGCACATCGGCAACTTCGAGGCCGCAGAGCAGACGAAGGAGGTGCCCCTCGACCCCGCGGTCCCCGAGGGCAAGGCGTTGAGGGTCAGCTCCACCCTCGATCCCAAATAGGAAGTGGTGCTCGTCGACTTCCTCCGCGCCAACGCCGACATCTTCGCGTGGAGCCCCTCGGATATGCCAGGCATCCCGAGGGAGGTCGCCGAGCACTCCCTTGACGTCCTGCCTCATGCCCGCGCCGTGCAACAACGGCTCCGCCGCTTCGACGAGGAGCGGCGACGGGCTATCAGAGCGGAGCTGCGGAAGCTTCTCGAGGCCGGGTTCATCAAGGAGGTGTTCCACCCAACGTGGCTAGCAAACCCAGTACTTGTAAAGAAAAAGAACGAGAAGTGGCGGATGTGTATAGACTACACTAGTCTTAATAAAGCACGTCCTAAAGTTCCTTTTCCTTTGCCACGTATTGATCAAATTGTCGACTCAACGGCTGGGTGTGAGCTGCTCTGCTTCCTTGATGCCTACTCCGGGTATCATCAAATAAAGATGAAGGAGTCCGACCAGCTCGCGACTTCGTTCATCACGCCGTTCGGGATGTTCTGTTATGTCACGATGCCGTTCGGCCTCCGAAACGCGGGCGCAACTTATCAGCGTTGCATGCAACACGTTTTCAGAGATAACATCGGACGGACGGTTGAGGCGTACGTGGACGACATCGTCGTGAAAACCAGGAAGGCGGACGACCTGGTTGGCGACCTTAGCATCGCGTTCAGCTGCCTACGGGCCAATGGGGTCAAATTAAACCCCGAAAAGTTTGTCTTTGGGGTGCCGCGAGGCATGCTCCTGGGATACATCATCTCCCAACGGGGGATCGAGGCCAACCCCGAGAAGGTTGCGGCCCTCGAACGAATGGGCCCGATCCGGGACCTCAAAGGGGTGCAAAAGGTACTGGGGTGCCTTGCCGCCTTGAGCCGCTGCATCTCGCGGCTCAGCGAGAAGGGCCTGCCCCTCTATCGCCTACTCAAGAAACACGAGCGCTTCTCCTGGACCGCCGAAGCCCAGGACGCGCTCGACAAGTTGAAGGCATCCTTGACCCACGCCCCGATCCTCACGCCACCGCAGGACGGCGAACCCCTGCAGCTCTACGTGGCCGCAACCACCCAGGTGGTCAGCGCCGTCATCGTGGTGGAACACACGGAGGAAGGGCACGCCCTGCCAGTCCAGCGGCCAGTCTACTACATCAGCGAGGTCTTGTCCGACACCAAGACGCGTTACCCTCAGGTCCAGAAGCTGCTGTATGCGGTGGTCCTCGCGCGGTGCAAGCTCCGCCACTACTTCGAGGCCCACCCTGTCACGGTGGTTTCCTCCTTCCCGCTAGGGGAGATCATCCGCAATCCTAACGCGACGGGCAGGATCGCCAAGTGGTCCGTGGAGCTGATGGGCGAGACGCTCGCCTATACCCCGCGCAAGGCCATCAAGTCTCAGATCCTGGCGGATTTCGTCGCTGAATGGACGGATACGCGGCCCGCCACCGCCACGGCATCCAAGCGGAGGCCGGACTGCGTATTTCGACGGCTCGGTGATGAAAACAGGAGCGGGCGCGGGCCTGCTCTTCGTGTCTCCCCTCGGGGAGCACATGCGGTACACGGTACGCCTCCACTTCCCCGCGTCGAACAACATGGCCGAGTACGAGGCCCTCCTTTGCGGCCTCAAGATCGCCATTGAGTTAGGCGTCAAGCGCCTCGACGTGCGGGGGGATTCGCAACTCGTGATTGACCAAGTCATGAAGAACGCGAGCTGCCATGATGATAAGATGGAGGCCTACTGCAAGGCCGTGCGAGCCCTCGAAGACAAATTTTACGGCATCGAGCTCAATCACGTGCCCCGCAGGTACAATGAGGAGGCGGACGAGCTGGCCAAGATCGCGTTCAGGCGGATCACCGTCCCCCCGAACGTTTTTGCCCGCGATATCGCTCAGCCCTCGGTCATCCTCGAGCCTCACCCCTCAAGCCACGCGGAACCCTCGGGGGCTCCCTTGGGTCCAGCGGGTGCGGAACCCATGGACGAGTACCCCTCGAACGAGGCGTACGTGCTCTCCCTCCTCGAGGGGTATGGCTCCTACGAGGCCGACGTGATGGATATCGAGCCAACCCCCGTCAGGGCCGACTGGCGCGACAAGTATATCGCCTGGATGGCCCGAGGGGAGCTCCCCTCGGACCGGGCCATGGCCAGGCGCATCGCCAGGATGGCCAAGTCCTTTGCTCTCGTCGATGGCGAGCTGTACAAGCGCGCCGCCTCCGGCATCTTGCAGCGGTGCGTGCCCATCCCCGAGGGGCGCGAGCTCCTGCGGGTCATCCACGTTGGGATCTGTGGCCATCACGCGGCGCCTCGTACCCTCGTTAGCAATGCTTTCCGCCAGGGCTTTTACTGGCCTACCGCGGTCGCGGACGCCAGCGAGATCGTACGCACCTGCGAAGGGTGCCAGTTCTACGCCCGCAAGTCCAACCTTCCCGCTCACGTCCTGCAGACCATCCCCATAACATGGTCGTTCGCCGTGTGGGGGCTGGACATCGTCGGGCCCCTGCGGAAGGCGCCCGGTGGCTTCACCCACTTGCTGGTCGCGATCGACAAGTTCTCCAAGTGGGTGGAGGTGCGCCCCATTACGAATCTCAGGGCGGAGCAAGCGGTGACGTTCTTCACCGACATCATCCATCGCTTTGGAGTGCCAAACTCCATTATCACCGACAACGGGTCCCAGTTCACGGGCAGGAAATTCTTGGAGTTCTGCGACAAGTTCCACATCCGTGTGGATTGGGCATCTGTGGCACACCCGCAGACCAACGGCCAAGTAGAGCGTGCCAATGGCATGATCCTACAAGGCCTTAAGCCTAGAATTTTTGACCAGCTAAACAAATCTGGTCGGAAATGGCTCCAAGAGTTACCAGCGGTCATGTGGAGCCTAAGGACTACCCCGAGCAGAGCCACCGGGTTCACCCCGTTTTTCCTAGTCCATGGCGCGGAGGCCGTCCTCCCCACGGACTTAGAATACGGGTCGCCCAGGGTTCGAGGCTACGACGAGGGTACCAACCAACGAGCCCGCGAGGACTCACTTGACCAGCTAGACGAAGCACGCCTCGTGGCCTTGATGCACTCCGCAAGGTACCAGCAGTCCCTCAGGTGCTACCAAGCACGCAAGATACACCGACGGGACTTCAGCGAAGGGGATTTGGTCCTAAGGCTACGCCAAGACAACCGAGGACGCCACAAGCTATCGCCTCCATGGGAGGGACCCTACGTCGTGGTGAAGGTACTCAAGCCCGGCACGTACAAGCTGGCCAACGAGGACGGTGAAGAGCTCACCAACGCTTGGAACATCCAACAGCTACGTCGCTTCTACCCCTAGCTAGGATTTCCAAGTGTTTTGTTGTAAAAATCACATGACCAACGCCCCAGTTGGTGACAACTATGTAAACGTTGTAAGTCTAATGAAAAGGGCAACTCGGCTTTCCCCTGAAACCCAAGTTACCCTCAGGGGCTACTACGGGGGCACCCCCCCCCCAAAATGGTCCCATTTTCGCGCAAAAACGAAACAACTCACGCGCGCTAAGTTTGTTTTCTACTTCGGCCTCGAGCAAAGATTCGAACAGGGCGCAGGCAGCCTAGCGGAAGGAGCGCGCGAGCCAGAGATAGCCTACGCCTCCGCGAGGATACGACCCTTCTCTCTCGCCTCCAACCCAGCAGGCCATCCGCGAAAATCGAACTCCCCTAACTAGAATCTACTCAGGAAGAAGGAGAAACAAAAAAGCGCAATAAACAAAAGACTTCACTTCACATTAGCAAATGTATATGCCAAAAATAATTTGTTTATTTACAAGGGCCGCACGGCCAGCATACTGATACATCAACAAAAACGGGCCTAGCGCCCAGCTGTCTTCAGGCGGGAGGAGCGGCGGCGTCAGCAGCGTCCGGGAGGAGGAACTCCTCGAAGGCTTCGGCAAGCGTCCCGGCAGCGTTGGCGGCGAGCGCGTCCACACGCTCCATCGCCACCTCGTCCTCAACACCCTCAGGGACGACGTAGCCCTCCGCCAGCGCCTCGAAGTTAACCTCGTAGTGGGACCGCACCACCCCGAGGGCCTTCTGCACGCCAAGATGTAGTGCTCGGCGCATGCGCTCGGTGACGTGGCCGCTAAGGGCGCGTAGGCGGCTGGCCAGCGAGCTATCGGCCTGTGCCTCGCCCTCCTCTACGACCCGGCAGGTCTCGAGGGCTGCATTGCGCAACTCCTGCAGCTCCTGCTCGGAGGAGTTGTAGGAGGTCTGCAGCGCCTCGGCCCGCTCAGCCGCATGCCCCAGCGCAGTGCGCAAGCCTGGAGTTGTCAGTCGAGAAAAAGAAATCAGAAAAAGGGTGCGAACCCTCTAACAGAAAACCAGCAAAACAAGAGTCGAACAGCGACTTACCTTCAACCTGCTTCCTCTCCACCTCGAGGGCGCGGCGCCTGGCCTCGACCGCCTGCTCAAGGCCCTTGATGGTCTCGCCTTGCTCCCGAGGGCCAGCTCCGGCTCGCGCGCGGTGATACCGAGCACCATCGGCTCGCCCTCGAGCTTGGAGGACTCGGTGTTCGGTCCTCCGGCCGACTCGCGCCGCCTCGCGAGAGACGCGCTCCCGCTCCGGGGCGCCGACCGGGCGTCGGCAAGGGCGGCTCGCTCTCGCCGGAGCCGCCCCTCGCCCCCACGGCGGGCGTGCGCTCCCGCGAGGAGCCGGTCCTCGGCCGACGGCAAGCACCGCGACCTTGGCGTCGAGGGCGGCCTTCGGGGTCGTCGGCCTCCTTGGCCCTTTGCTCGAGCGCGCGCGCGCTCGCTCCTCGGCCGACGCCGGCCGCGCCTGTGCCCCCTCGAGCGACGAGCGGAGCCCCCGGTTCTCGTTGCGGATGCCGGCCACCTCCGCCTCCCGGTTGGCCGCCGGCGTGCGCATCTTCTCCGGGTCCGAGCGCGCCGCGCGCGCCTCATCCCGGTCAATGTGGGCTGTGCGGACCCGCTCGAGGCTAGAGGGACGCGCGGGTCTCCGCCTCGCGCTCTCATGGAGTTGATCGCTCAGGGCCATGGCTCGGTACGACAACCAGCCGTCCGGGGTCCTGAGGGCGTCGGCGAGCGCGTCGAAGGCGTCATATCGCTCCCGGAGCTGGTGGAGCTCGGCGTTCACCCGGTTGAAGGCGCCGTACTTGTCGCGGGCGCGGCGCTCGAGCTCCTGTCACCCACAAGTCAAAACCCGTAAGCATCATGATACAAAGACAGCGCGCAGAAACGAGAAAAAGAGGAAAACGAGCAACGATGCCCCACCTGGAAGACGCGCCACGCGGGGCCGCCGTGGACCCTCAGCGCCTTGTTCAACGCACGGTCGAGCGTGGCGCCGTGGCTGCGGAGCTCTCCCCACAACTCCTGCTCCCCCTGGGCGTCGGCGAACGCGGGCGGGTCGCCAGCGATCCCCTCCACCTGGGCGGAGTGGCCGGCGCGGGAAGACGAGGCCTCGGCGCCATGTCCCCGGCCCCCCGCCACCATGTGGCCGTCGCGTCGCCTCACGAGGGCCCCCTCCTGGGACTCTGGGGAGAGCGTGGGGAAGCTCACCCACTGATCCCACCCGGGCGGCGGGGAGTCGTCGTCCGGGATCTCCACCACCGCCGCCGGGAGCCGCCGGCGGCGCCGCCCCCCGCGCCGCGCTTCCGCGGGCGCCTCCACTTGCGCCTCCGTAGCCGCGGGCGCCGACGCGGCGCCGCGGCCACCGCTTCCGGCCGCGCCTCCGCAACCACGGACGCCCGGCCGCCCTCCTCGCCCACCGCCGCCCGCTCGCCTTCGCCGCGGCCGGCGCCACGGACCGCGCCTCCGTCGCGGCGCCCACCGCGCGGCCGCATCTCCGAGCACGGCCCGCCGCCGCGGCCGCGTCTCCGCCACGACCGGCGCCCCGCCGCTCCCCGACGACCACCGGTTGCGCCGCGGCAGGCGATCCGCCGGCCGAGGCCTCGAGGCCTCGCCCGCAACCTCGCGAGCTCTCGCCCGCCGCCGCCGTGCTTGCCCCCGCCCGCAAAGCCCTCGACGAGCGCCGCCGGGTGGGAACGGACGCGTCCGCCCTCAACACCTTGGCTGGTGCGAGGGGAGGCACAGTTGGCACCACCCTGCACAAGTACAAACAAAAAATCAGAACGCCTGGTCGCCAAAAACCCAAACCCCGCAGAAGAGCAAGCCTCTTACCTCGAAGAGGAGAAGGTGCGCTTCCTCTTCCTCGAGGCCTCGGCGAATGAGGCCGGCGCGGCCGACGCGCCCGTCGCCACGCCTCCCCGACGTCTCCGCCGCACGCGCGTGCCCCCGCGCGCGCGCGCCGGCACCCCCTCCGCCGCCCGCGCCGCTCCCGTCGTTAACCGCCGGCGGCGGGCGCCGTTGCGCCCGCCCCACACGGCGCTCGCCCCGTGCGATGCCGCCCTTGCCGCCGGAACTAGCTCCGGCAACGGGGGTGCAGGCTCCCACCTATCAGAGGGGCCCTGCCCCCCAGCTTCTTCCTCCTCGTCCCCCTCCGAGGACGAATACTCCTCGGTCCCCGAAGAGGAGAGCCCCTGCTGCTCGCGCAGCCGGTACTCCTCGCTCCGCCGCTCGCGGCGCTCCTGGTGCCGCCTCGAGGAAGAGGAAGCGCACTCAGGCTCGGGAGTCAGGAGTGGGCGGGACGGACTTCACGGCACTCAGGCTCACCAGCTGCAGGCGAGAACGTCAAAAGCACGTCAGGAGCTAGGGGCAACATCAAGAACGAAAACAGGGCCAAGGACCATACTCATCAGCGGGCCGGTGGGGAGCATCTCGAGGTCCCACGGGGACCGGTCCTGGCGCAGCATCCAGGTGTCGACGGCGTTCCGCACCCGTGTGAGCGCGTACCCCCGCTCAAGGGGGGTCGGGAGCATCCGCGACCTCGCCAGCGCGACGGGGTCCGCCTCCTCCATCATCTCAAAGATGCAGAGCGGCCTCTCCATCAGAGGCACGATCCGCCGGTGGTGGAGGAAGGCGAGGACGCCCGCCTCGGTCAGCCCGCGCGTCGTCAGGTTCTTCAGGGCGGCCAGGAGCGAGTCCAGCCGCCTCCGATGCTGGGTCGTGGACACCCCGTAGCCCCAGGAGTTGGGCTTCTCCCGGAGCACCAGACCAGTGTAGGGGGGGAGGCCGGGCTCGGTGTTGCGAAGGTAGAACCACCCCCGCTCCCAACCGGCGTTGTTGGTCGTCATGGTCCAAGGGATGTAGTCGTCCTTGTACTGCGTCCGCAGGGCGAGCGACATGCCGCCGGCGCGCACCGCGCGGCGGGTTCTCTGCTCCGTCGTCGGCTGCGTGGACAGCTCCGCGCGGAAGAGGTGTACCCAGAGCTCCCAATTGACTGGGATCCCTAGTTACCCCTCACAAACGCCCACGAACGTGGCCGCCTGCGAGATCGCGTTCGGCGCGAAGTTGTGTAACTCCACGCCGTAGCGGTGGCAGAGCGCCCGCATGAAGCGGCTCGCCGGCGCGGCGAAACCACGCTCATGGAAGCGAATGAAGCTCACCACGTAGCCTTCCGGCGGGTTGGGCACGTGGTCCCCCGCTGGCGGCACGATCCACTCCGCCGGCCGGCCCTCCTCGTTCGCCGCCAACTGGCCGGCGAAGACTAGTTCGCCAAGGGCCAACCGGGTCACCATCGACCGCTCCCATGCGTACGGGTCGAGGATCGTGAGGGGCGGAAGCGGCGCCATGAGAAAAGACAAGGGATCCGAGAACAGAGGACGGAAAGAAGGAGAAGAGCTCTAATGGCGAAGGGGCGTGGTGGCAAGAGCAAAATGAAGGCGAGAGCACAGGGGACAAGAATGGCGGAACGCTAAGGTAAAAAACCGCCGTTTTCCCTCCCCTCAGATTTATCAGCCGTGGGCGTGCTCTCCGGGGCGGACATCCCGCGCGCATTAACTACAGGGAATCTTCTTTCTCGCTGACGGGCGGGCCCCACCACGACCGCGGGGGCCACGCCACCGCGAACAGGCCATCATCACGGCGAAGAATAGCAGGGGCCGTGGCAGGCGGTCACGTCCGCCTGCCCACGCCGCCCACTACGCGCGCGGCCGCGACGCCTAAAAAGGTGCGCCCGCGACGCGAAATCACAGCCTCGACCGTGGAGCACTTAGTGGCCTGGTTCCTTACGAAGTAAGGAGAACCCTCGAGCGACACGGGCTCCTGGCTCGGGAAAGTTTCGACCCTCGAAAGGGTACAGGCGTGAGAAGGTCGCCTCGGGGCCCGTTTGGAACAAAACGGGCACCGCAAAGCACCCATGCCGTGCTGTATTACTGATCAGCGCCTCGAGTGCTGGCTCTCCCAGGCCCCTCGGCGGTCGCAGATGCCAGGCCGGGAGCGCTTAGCCGCCGCCCCGCACCATTTTTACTGATCAGCGCCTCGAGGGTTTGCTCGCCCAGGCCCCTCGACGGTCGCAGATGCCAGGCCGGGAGCGCTTAGCCGCCGCCCCGCACCACTTTAATTGATCAGCGCCTCGAGGGCTGGCTCGCCCAGGCCCCTCGATGGTCGCAGATGTAAAGACGGGGCCGCCCAAGCGCCACCCCGCACGGCCCTACTGATCAGAGGTTCGAAGCCTGACCCTCGACGGGTTCGAACAGGTGCGCCAGATCACCAGAGTCGGGGACGACGAGGGCACGCGCATTCGAGCCGTTCCTCGAGCCCGCCGGCTCGAGGGTGCCCCACATGTCGTGTTCGAGAGCCAGCGAGGGCAGCTAGCCCGGGGATCCCACCGAGGGAGAGCTTCCGCGCCCTCGGTCCCTAGCGAACGGGACCGAGCCCCACCTAGCAAACCCACGCAAGCGTTTCAATGGACGTGTCTGTGGACCACGCAGCCTACCCTTATCGAACGAGGCATGGGCGTCCACTCGAACCACCCACTAACAGCTCAATGAGGAATCCGCAATCCGCGACCCGACCGATGGGGGTTGCGGAAACCTCACCCTCCGTCCCGCGGAGGGATGGCGAGGGCGCGATAAAAAACAAGTCGTAAAGCTCTACCCGATCGCCTTGAACGGGCCCAGGCTCGGGGGCTTGACGCACGGCTACACCTCACGTCTTGCACCCACCGGGGATAGTGCCAGCAGCGCGTGCGTCACCGAAGCCGGCTGAGGCATTGCCGACGCCGGTTGAAACATGTACCACGCCCTCTGTCCAAGTCTCGCGGTCAACCCCTACAGGAGCGCCTATGCTCCTGTAGGGCTTTGGGGGCTAGACCCACGGGTCCGCTGACGCGGCCCCACGGAAAGCGTTCGCAAGACCAGGAGGGAAGAACGTCCCATCGGTAGGCTCCAGCATCTGCGGGAGCCTCAAAGGCAAACCCACAGATGCTCGGGGGCTACTGTCGGGGACAGCCCTAGGTGTCCCCTTTAACAACAGGGAAATCCCCGCTTAAAACCCGCAACAAAGCCAAACACGCCTCGCCTAACCATGCAGGACACGGCCCACGCCGCGGAGGCCCCAACGGCCCACCAAGGCGGCCCTCTCGAAGATCCCATCGAGCAGGCTTCGCCTCGCTCGAGGATGCGCGCCTCCCTTGGGTGAGCTCCGTCCCGTTCGAGGGGGTACACTTACCTCGAGCAGGCTCTGCCTCGCTCGAGGGCCCGCTCCCCCCTCGAACGGGGTCCGCCTCGCTCAAGGGCCCGCTCCCCCCTCGAACGGGGTCCGCCTCGCTCGAGGGCGCTCCGCATGCGCACGCCTGCTCCCGTACACGGGCATTTAATGCCCTGACAACGGCGGGGCGGCGCCATCATGCGCACGGGGCACGCGCCCCGTGCCACCGCACCAACTCCTCGGGGAGGGAGCCCATCCCCGCCACTGTGGGAGGAACTGTGCGGCGTGGCCGGTGCCAGTCCCGTGACGCCGCGCCGCGCCGCTCCGTACGGCCAACGCGCCGAGCCCTCAAAGGGGGGCCGGCCGCACCCTCGACTTGCTTTCTTGTGATCTTGCAGGGTTAGGTGGAGGCGCTAGGCCGGTGAAACGCCATCCCTGCCACTGTTAACGGCATGGCCGCTGCCCCCGCGCGTACGGGTGCACGCCGGGCACTGTGGCAACAACGCCAACGCTGTGGAGCGTGCGGAAACGGGATGCCACCTTACCTGCCACTGTGCCTCGTACGGACCGACGTCAGTAGCTCCCTCGAGCCCGTCAAAAGACATCACAGCCGTCCGCTGCCCTTCTACCCTCGAATCCGCCACTGTTCGGGTACAAGAGACGCCATGATGACTGGATCACTGCAAGGATCGTCCGGGCGGCCGCCTACTCTACAGCATAGCACATCACGCTCCCTCTCGTAGCTAAATAGCGCGGCATGCATGTGATTCGCTCTCTCCTTGGTCTATAAAAGGAGGACGAACCCCCCTGCCGCAGGGGACGGACGGACGGAAGGAGAGACAACACAACACAACACGAGACAGGTCGCACCACGCTCTTGCTCTCCAGCCACTACGTCAGGGACTTGGAAGCCACGCTTCCCCTCCCGCCTTGCTTGTAGCGACCCCCACCACAGCACCCCGGTCTTGCCGAGCAATATAGTGCCTCGAGCACACCACAGCTGGACGTACGGCCCCTCGGCCGGAACCAGGATAAACTCTGTGTCTCTTATTACTTAGTATCGACCATTGAGGGATAGACCTTGGCGCTTATTACTAGTTAGTGTCGGGACCACATTCCGCACCGACAAATGAGTTCTTGGGTTGGAAGTGCTCTTGGCGGGATTTCCTTGATTCCTCCTTTTTGGAAGTGTTTTGGTGGGATTAAACTTGGCTATGGACTCCTCATGAGGTGTTCTTAATATCCCCAAAGTCTTGTTAAAGTCCGTGGAGCGATTCGGGAGATCGAGTTTTGGATTTGGGGAAGTTGACCCGCGGGTGCTGTTCATCCCGAGCTGCCCAGGCTACACCGGTCTGACCGGTGCTCTTGACCGATCTGGCCGGTGCAATTCTTGGTGGGATTTTGCTTGGGTGAACGTCTTGGTGTGTTCACTGTTGTCCTGTGGTGCTGCTGTTTCGAGTTTGGGTCAGTTTGGTGGTCGGTTGGCCTGTTTGGTGCCTTGGGGGTTTTCAGGCTGCGATCGGTCTGACTGGTGTGTCTCACCGGTCTGACCGGTGTGTAGCCACTTAGTGAAAGTTGCTCAGTTTCCCCAGCAGGGACCGGTCTGACCGGTGGTGCTCACCGGTCTGACCGGTGTGGGTCTATAGACTCGAGGTTTGGTGTTCCGCTGCGTTCTCGGGTCGGAAAGTTGTGTGTGTTGGTTCCTAGGTCCAGTGGCACTCCAGTGGCTATGTGGGCTTGACCAACTTGGGTAGTGAGTCGGAGACGTGTGTTGGAAGCCGTGTTCATCTTGTAGGAGTTTCCATCTCCTTCAAGAAGAATTTTTATCGGCCCCCATTCACTCCCCCCTCTCTGGTTCGCCGTATCGGTCCTTCAGACGCACACTGTCGCACCTAGTGTCACCCTCCTGTGTTGTGGCCCCGGGCGAGGTCTGCCGCAGGAGCAAGCGAGCTCCACCACAACCCCGTGTGTCGTTGCCCTAACGAAGAAGATGAAGATGATGGGAAAAATATTAAATCGTATTTTCTCGAATGTTGAATCTTAGTTTCTCATATGTTGGAATTAGAGATAAGAAATGTTGAATGGTGTAAAAAATGTTGAATGTTGAATTAGTTTTAAGAAAATGTTGACTTTTTTTGAAATGTTGAGTATACCTAGGCTTGTTAGTTGGGCTTGATGGGTTTTTAATCAGCACATAGAAGCTGTATAGGAGCCCCTGCTCCTCATACGTGTGCGTAAGACAAATAATGTTTCTGCAGAATGGTGATATCTTTTGGCTTACTTTTTCTTGAAGCATTCAGATTTGCCTTGAGGCTTGAGCTGACCAATGTCAACAGACCTGACCTTCATGGTAGCATTGGTAGGTATGCCTTTTTTGTGCAAAGTGTACTTTCAAAATTATAATTTTTTATATGAAAATGGATGGAGAAAATACTTTATAAAATGTAGAGTTTGATGACATATGTGATTTGTAGTTTGCAATATATTTTTTGAACAATTGTTAGTTTGTGACGAAATAATCAACTTGAAATATTGATTATTTTGGCATTGAGATGTCTTAGTTGAAAACATTATAAACTACAAAGTTGTAGATTGTATCATGGTCTACAATTTTTATATGAATGTCATCTTTATACAATGTCATATGAATGTTTATATATTTTTATGTTGCTCTAGTAAGTGCATTTCATTTGGTCAAAACCAAGTTTTTCTCTTTAGTAAATCCTGCACACATCTTATTCAATAATTAAAATATCATAAATTGTATTTGTCATTATCACCAAAACAATTAGGAGCCAAGATGCACTTTCAAAGTGATTCTCACCTACAAACTCCACAATTAGGAGCCAATTAGGAGTTGAAAAATTAGCTTATTCTAGGTCACTTTCTCACCTACAAACTCCACAAAGTTATAATTCGAGAGAAATCAACTTCCACAAAGAATCGATGGTAGGTGGAGCTCTACCAAACATGCTCTAACGGTTATCTCATAAGAAGGTTTAAAAAAATGTCATGAACCGTAAAAATTATAGATCTCACCGAGATGTATAAAAAATATCTTCATATACAAAGCAAATGAAATGGAGAGAATTCCTTATTTACCATTAGAAATTGTAACCGTTCCTTATTTGCCACCGTAAATTTTTTTCTTCCCTATTCGCCATCAGCTCAAAACTTTGTTCCCTATCTGCCATCGCTGTCTATTTGAAAGGATAATGATGTTAAGTTGGACATTAAAAGACAATATTGCCTCTAAGGAGAGCAAGCAATATTTGCATGTTTCCTTTTATACCACTAGCAACACATTGTGAAATTGGACATGTTTCCTTTCATGCCATTAGCAACACACACAGACAATATTGTAGTAAATGTATAACTGAAATTTTCCTCACATGCATAGTTATTAATAATTCATCCATAATCCATCAGGTTCTAAAGGACTTCAGCACCGGAGCCCCCTACAGCCATTGGAGCCCTCCCCATTTGAGTCTCCTGCCTCAATCTAGGGTTTCGATGTGCTGGCAAAAGTAACGAAAGAGAAGAGTCGTTCGGGGTCAACCAACCCAGGAAAGAGCCAAGGAAAGAACGAGAGAGAAAGTCATGGCTGCGAGCCTGGCTGTCCATCTTGGGGATAGATATAAAGGCAAGGGTATTTTAGGTATTTTAAAAAAAATATCACAGCATCTGGTTTACTATTTTGGACGGAGTGACAGCAATGGCAGATAGGGAACAAAGTTTCGAGTCGATGGCGAATAGGGAAGAAAAATTCTTACAGTGGCACATAAGGAACGAATACAATTTCTGATGGAAATAAGGAATTCTCAGCCAAAGGAAGGCCCCCAACTCCAATTCGGCGTTTTCAACTCAAGTCAAGGCTTACATTTATTTTGGTTTCGAATTTGAGTATAGGAAACACCGTACTATAAAGGGGATGCGAATTGACTGCCATGAGATGCTAATAGTGCTTAAAGAGATGACTTAAGTGAGTGAGAGGAACACCGAGCCAACACGTACAAATTTGCTCCTCTCTCCTTCAAATCTCAGCCATTGTCGGTAGTACCGACCTAGGGTCGGTAGTGCCGATATGAGTTCACTGGCAAGTTTTAGCCATACCCTCGGTAGTACTGACCTGGGGTCGGTAGTACCGATATGGCTGCACTGTCTCAGTTTCCAAGCAGCCCGCGGTAGTACCGACCCGGGGTCGGTAGTACCGAGAACTGCCATAAGTGCATAGTAACGGCTGACCCTAGGTTTATAGTACCAATATGGCTTCACTGTCTTAGTTTCCAGGCAACCCTCGGTAATACCGAACCGGGGTCAGTAGTCCTGAGAACTGTCGTAAGTGCACAATAATGACTAGTTTTTGAGGGCTAGTATTTATACCCCACTCCTTCTCCCTCATTTGCTACTCATCTACCACGGGACAAACACTCACTTGAGCATTCATTCCACTTCTCCTCTCCCTCCTAGAGCTAAGTCTTGATTCCTTTGAGCTAGGGCTTGGTTGGAGGATTGATTCTAGTGTGGGATTGAGAAACTTTGAGGAGTGATTCTAGTGTGGGATTGAGAAGCTTTGAGAGCCCCTTCGATTCCCCTCATCTCAAGAGCACTTGAAGCATCTCTGGGCATCAATTCACGTTTGTTACTCTTGAAGCTTGCTTCTATACGGTTAGGTGTCTCCCGTTGAGTGCCCTCATAGTGTGGAGAACCCGGGATTGTTTGTATTACCCCTCTCCTTGGTGGAGAATTCTTAGTGAGCACCAACATTCCTTTCACTACGTGAAAAACTGGCTTTGGTAATGGGCGTAGATTGCCTTTGGTAACGGGCAATGCGCCTGTTACCGATCAAGTGTTATAAATAAGCTAATAAAGGTAACAAGCAGATGCCCGTTACTGATAACACATATTCATAACGGGCATCAAACAACAACCGTTACCACAACTTGCCACCGGTCACGTGAAAAATTGTTTCTTTGGGCCCGTAGGGAACTTTGGTAACGGGCACCAAAACAAAGTCCATTACTGTGAAATCAATATCAGAGACGCGTGTGGTGAACCTGCGTCTTCGGGGTCTCAACGAACGAGCCACGTATTGGTAACGGGCTTTTACGGTGCCAGTTACTTTGTTGGCAAGTTTGTAACGGGTGTTCCAATTGAAGCCCATTACTCAGTGGTCAGTGTTTGTAACGAGCTTTAATTAACGCCTGTTACAAATACGTAGGCCACCCCTACAGTAACCTGCTGCCTGCTTGCCGGCTGCATCCTTGATCCAGCCAGGATTTGGCAGCCATCAGGGGATGCATCCTGGAACTAGCCAGGATATGACTTAATTCACAGAAATTAGATCCGCATCCATTTAGAGAAATCCACAATTCACATGCATCATATGACAAAATTCAGCATCATCATCTCATACAAGGAGGAAATGCATCTCCCAAGGAGGAATGCAACAATATCACAAAAATTCATGGACAATGAGGAATGCAAAAAATCATGGACAAGGAGGAATGCAAAAATTTCCTAGTCACCAAACACAATCTGAGCCCACACAGTTTCATCAGCATGAATTTTTCCTCCGGCTGTGATCACCTGTTCCATGAGGAATGTGGCAATTCTTTCACGAACATCCGCTAGCAATGATTTGTCGAGAGGATGCTCATCTAGCCCTAATCTCTGGATATAATAATGTCACCAGTCAGCACACATATATAGGTGGTTACCAAACATGTGTAGTGCTAATAAGCAAGAACTGTGCTCAGTTGCAGGTTTTGCAAATGAAGATCCAAGAAAGTACCTCCATATGTGTGCCGCTATATTTTAATTGAAGCATGTGATAGGCACAATAGAAGCCGTAGAGTCTGGATCCAGTAGGTTGTTGGTGGCACTGCAATAAACATACAAAAAATAATGGTGATCGAGAAGAGATAA
This sequence comes from Cenchrus americanus, assembly GCA_947561735.1. Taxonomy (NCBI): domain Eukaryota; kingdom Viridiplantae; phylum Streptophyta; class Magnoliopsida; order Poales; family Poaceae; genus Cenchrus; species Cenchrus americanus. The sequence continues at coordinate 181,923,608 of OX387241.1, read as the reverse complement.
ACTCAAGCTTTAGTACTAGTTTCCACAAGAAGGAAATAAGTGGTATGTACCTTAACATCTTTGACGTGTTTCAAGGGGCCACGGCGCGAGAACTTTTTGCGACAGTAACGATTCCAAGTGTCGGGGACAGCCCTAGGGGTCCCCTTTAACAACTGGGAAACCCCCAATTAAAACCCGCAATAAGGCCAAACACGCCTCGCCTAACCATGCAGGACACGGCCCACTAAGGCGGCCCACTCGAAGATCCCCTCGAGCAGGCTTCGCCTCGCTTGAGGATGCGCGCCTCCCTCGGGTGGGCTCCGTCCCGTTCGAGGGGGTGCGCTCGCTCGAGGGTCCGCTCCGCCCTCGAGTAGGCTCCGCCTCGCTCGAGGGTCCGCTCCGCCCTCGAACGGGGTCCGCCTCGCTCGAGGGCGCCCCGCACGCGTGCGCCTGCTCCCGTGCACGGGCATTTAATGCCCTGACAACGGCAGGGCGGCGCCATCATGCGCCTGGGGCTCGTGCCCCGGTGCCGCCGCACCAACTCCCCAAGAGGGAGCCCATCCCCACCACCGTGGGGGGGGGGGGGGGACCGTGCGGCACGGCCGGTGCCAGTCCCGTGACGCCGCGCCGCCTACTCCGGTATGGCTAACGCGCCAAGCCCTCGAAGGGGGGCCAGCTGCACCCTCGATTTACTTTCTTGTGACCTTACAGGATTAGGTGGAGGCGCTAGGCCGGTGGGACGCCATCCCTGCCACCGTGAACGGCATGGCCGCCGCCCCGCGCGTACGGGCGCGCGCCGGCGCCGTGGGCAACAACTCCCGACGCGTGGAGCGTGCGGGAACGGGACGCCGCCTTACCTGCCGCTGTGCCTTGTACGAACCGACGTCAGCAACTCCCTCGAGCCTATCAGAAGACATCACAGCCGTCCGCCGCTCTTCTACCCTCGAGGCCGCCACTGTTCGGGTACAAGATGTGCCATGATGGCCAGATCGCTGCAAGGATCGCCCGGGTGGCCGCCTACTCTACAGCATAGCACATCACGCTCCCTCACGTAGCTAAATAGCGCGGTGCGCATGTAATTCGCTCTCTCCTTGGTCTATAAAAGGAGGACGAACCCACTTTGCCGCAGAGACACAACGGACGGAGACACGACGCAACACAACACAACACCTCCAGCCACTACACCAGGGACTTGGAAGCCACCCTTCCTCTCCCGCCTTGCTTGTAGCAGCCCACTACAGGCACCCCCGGTGCTGAGCAATATAGTGCCTCGAGCACACCACTGCTGGACGTACGGCCCACCGGCCGGAACCAGGATAAACTCTGTGTCTCTTGTTGTTTAGCATCGACCATAGAGGGATAGACCTCGGCGCTTACTACTGGTCAGTGTCGGGACCACATTCCGCACCGACAGTTGGCACCCACCGTGGGGCAATCGAGCGCCTAAGGTCAATCCGTCAACTCCCTCCATGGTGATCCGCACTGAGTACCGCGGTACGCGTTACTGCATGGGCAGCTCGGACCCCCTCCCCGCCGGGTTCGAAATCCGGTTCGGGGCTCGAACTTTCGGTGCCACGGGGAACGGCTACCTCATGCGCCTCACCAACCGTGACGAGCTCCGTGCGCGGCGTTAGGCCGGGTCCGCTCCGGCCCCGCCGCGCGCACCACCACGCGCGCGGACGCCCGCAGGCGCGGATGCGCGGGCCCGTCGACGCCACGACGCCGCCGCCGCTCGGTTAGCGTTCGCGCCAGGCACGGTCCGAGCGATGGCAGGCCGAGCGCGCCGCCTCTCAGTGCAGCGCGCCTGTCATCACGGCAACCGCCACCCCAACGGGACAGCGCACGGTCTCTGGACTGCGCTTTCCCATTGGGCTGCGTGGTGCCACGACGGCCTACAACGCCAACATCAACACCACGATGCGCAGGGTTCCCCCTGGCCGTCACGTCTTCGTCGCCAGGGATCCCAGCGCCTCAGCCGGTGACGAATCGTCCCTAGGTTCCCTTGACGCGCCGCCACCCGCTAACCTCCACGGGTACGCGGGGTGGGACTTCTCTGGCGTGCCGGACCCAGTCATGTTCCGGCGTTTCCTCGACGCTACGGACTGCGGTTCGGTCGCTCCGACGACTCCGGCCGGGGAGCTACGACCCCGCGCGGGAGTGCTACATCGTCATCGCCAACGACCCAGCCAACGCCACCGGCGCGGTAGGCGCCGGCGACGGGGAGGTCACGCCCGCCCCGGGGATCGCTCCGCGCCCGGCCGCGGGGCCGAGCACCCCCGCCGGGGCCGACGCCGATGCGCAGCTGGCCCAGGCCCGCGAGCTCGAGGCTAAGCTGGCGGAGGAGTACGGACGGTGCGGGCCGCTTCGTGCCTCAATGGCGGGGGAAGCCTCCGCGCGCGGTGAACGCGCGCGGGAGCCGGGCAGCGGTGTCCGCGACCGCATCAACGCCGACTTCAACGTCGACAACCCAGACGCGCCTCCGCGGGCAAGCCAAAAGCTCATTGCCGCCGCGACGCTGCTACGGGCTATGCCGGCACCCTCGACCCCTGAGGCGCGGAACCTGCAGCGCGAGGTGCAGGCCCTCATCGAGCAAGCAGCCGTCCAGCAGGCCGAAAGCTTAGCCTCACGTATCCGCCAGCAAGGGGATGCGCGGGACGACAGAGCCGCACAGGGGGGCGAACCCTCGGTCCATGCAGGTGAAGCGGCGGGGCGACCCGCCAACCCAGGACGCCCACCGACCAAGGAGCGGCTCCTTGACACGCGCAGGGCGCTGGACGGCGATGCCCGCAACGTCATCAACGCCCGGCACACGAGCAAGGCAGACGCACGAGCGGCGGTGGGCTACCACCCTCGACGGGGTGGACGCTACGACAGCGACGAAGACAGCTCTCCGACGCCAGAGCCCCCGGGGACCCGTGTGTTCAGCCGGGAGATCCGTGCGACGGCCTTCCCCCAACGCTTCCGCCAACCCTCCACCATCGTCAAGTACAACGGGGAAACGGATCCCCGCGTGTGGCTCAACAACTACCGCCTGGCGTGCCAGCTGGGCGGGGCCACCAACGACGAGGTCATCATCCGCAACTTGCCCCTGCACCTCGGCGATGCAGCCCGGACGTGGCTCGAGCACCTGCCCGCCGCCCCGGATCCACAACCGGGATGACTCGGTCCGCACGTTCGTGGGTAACTTCCAGGGCACGTACGTGCGCCCTGGAAATTCCTGGGACCTGCGCTCCTGCACCCAGAAGCCCGGCGAGTCGCTGCGGGACTTCATACGACGCTTCTCCAAGCGCTGTACAGAGCTCCCCAGCGTGGCGCAATCCGAGATCGTGCACGCCTTCCTCGAGGGCACCACGTGCCGGGACCTCGTGCGGGAGCTGGGACGCAGCCCGCCCGCGGACTCCAACGAGCTGTTCGACATCGCCACCAGCTTCGCCTCAGGAGAGGAGGCCGTGGGGGCGATCTTCGACGGCAAGAAGGGCAAGCGCTCGGACGATGCGCCCGCAGAGGGCAGCAAGTCAAGGGAGCCCCACCGGAAGGACAAGCGGGGCAAGAAGGGAAAGAAGCCGCGCCGCGAGGCACGCGAGCAGGGGCGCGGCGGCGATCATGCCGAGGCTCTTGCTGTCGACCCGGCTCGACGAGGCCCTCGACCGGCCCCTCGAGGTCCGGGGGTGTTTGATAACATGCTGAAAAAGCCATGTCCTTACCATAAGACCCCAGTGAACCATACCCTTGAGCAATGCGACATGCTCAAGAAGTTTTATGGCCGCGCCGCCGCAAAGGAAGCGGAGGCGAAGAAAGACGGAGGAGATGGCGACGCCGGCGGCTTCCCCGCCGTGGAGAATGTGTTCCTCATCTTTGGGGGGCCCACCGTCGACATGTCGACCCGCCACCGCAAGCGGGAGCGGCACGAGGTCCTCGCCACGGAGAAGGCGCCACCCTCCTTCCTCAACTGGTCGGAGGACGCCATCACCTTCAGCCGGGAAGACCATCCGAACCGCATCCCCAACCCGGCCGATGCCGCCGGTGGTCGACCCAATCATTGGGAACGTGCGGTTCTCAAAAGTCTTGATGGACGGAGGCAGCAGCCTCAACATCCTCTACACGCATACGCTGCGCTTGCTGGGGATCGGGTTGGACCAGCTGCAGCCCAGCACGAAGCCGTTCCATGGAGTCGCGCCCGGCAAGCAGGTCCAGCCCCTCGGGCAGATCGATCTGCCGGTTTGGTTTGGCACCGCGAAGAACTTCCGCAAGGAAACACTCACCTTCGAGGTGGTGGGGTTCAAGGACGCCTACCACGCCATACTTGGGAGGCCCTGCTACGCCAAATTCATGGCGGTCCCCAACTACACCTACTTGAAGATGAAGATGCCAGGACCAAACGGTATCATCACCGTAGGCTCGTCCATCGAGCACGCATTCGACTGGGACGTCGAGTGCGTAGAGCACGCGGAAGCTCTGGCGCTGGATGAAGCGCTGGTAACCACCTTGGAGAAGATGGTCAACGAAGACCTCGACTCCACCGCCAAGCACACCGGCACCTTCGAGGCCGCGGTGCAGACCAAGGAGGTCCCCCTCGACCCTTCTGCCCCCGAGGGCAAGGCGTTGAGGGTCAGCTCCACCCTCGATCCCAAATAGGAAGTGGTGCTCGTCGACTTCCTCCGCGCCAACGCCGACATCTTCTCGTGGAGCCCCTCGGATATGCCAGGCATCCCGAGGGAGGTCGCCGAGCACTGCCTTGACATCCTGCCTCACGCCCGTGCCGTGCAACAACGACTCCGCCGCTTCGATGAGGAGCGGCGACGGGCTATCGGAACGGAGCTGCGGAAGCTTCTCGAGGCCGGGTTCATCAAGGAGGTGTTCCACCCAACGTGGCTAGCAAACCCTATACTTGTAAAGAAAAAGAACGGGAAGTGGCAGATGTGTATAGACTACACTAGTCTTAATAAAGCATGTCCTAAAGTTCCTTTTCCTTTGCCACGAATTGATCAAATTGTTGATTCAACGGCTGGGTGTGAGCTGCTCTGCTTCCTTGATGCCTACTCCGGGTATCATCAGATAAAGATGAAGGAGTCCGACCAGCTCGCGACTTCGTTCATCACGCTGTTCGGGATGTTCTGCTATGTCACGATGCCGTTCGGCCTCCGAAACGCGGGTGCGACGTACCAGCGTTGCATGCAGCACATTTTCGGAGATCACATCAGACGGACGGTCGAGGCGTACGTGGATGACATCGTCGTGAAAACCAGGAAGGCGGACGACCTGGTTGGCGACCTTGGCATCGCGTTTGGCTGCCTACAGGCCAATGGGGTAAAATTAAACCCCGAAAAGTGTGTCTTTGGGGTGCCGCGAGGCATGCTCCTGGGATACATCGTCTCCCAACGAGGGATCGAGGCCAACCCCGAGAAGGTTGCGGCCCTCGAACGAATGGGCCCGATCCGGGACCTCAAAGGGTTGCAAAAGGTGCTGGGGTGCCTTGCCGCCTTGAGCCGCTTCATCTCGCGGCTCGGCGAGAAGAGCCTGCCCCTCTACCGCCTACTCAAGAAGCACGAACGCTTCTCCTGGACCGCCGAGGCTCAGGATGCGCTCGACAAGCTAAAGGCGTCCTTGACGCACGCCCCGATCCTCACGTCGCCGCAGGACGGCGAACCCCTGCAGCTCTACGTGGCCGCAACCACCCAGGTGGTCAGCGCCATGATTGTGGTGGAGCGCACGGAGGAAGGGCACGCCCTGCCGGTCCAGCGGTCGGTCTACTACATCAACGAGGTCTTGTCTGACACCAAGACGCGCTATCCCCAAGTCCAAAAGCTGCTGTATGCGGTGGTCCTCACGCGGCGCAAGCTCCGCCACTACTTCGAGGCCGACCCCGTCACGGTGGTCTCCTCCTTCCCGCTGGGGAGATCATCCGCAATCCTGACGTGGCGGGCAGGATCGCCAAGTGGTCCGTGGAGCTGATGGGCGAGACGCTCGCCTACGCCCCGCGCAAGGCCATCAAGTCCCAGATCCTGGCGGATTTCGTCGCTGAATGGACGGACACGCAGCTGCCACCGCCACAGATCCAGGCAGAGTGCTGGACTCTGTATTTCGACGGCTCGGTGATGAAAACAGGGGCGAGCGTGGGCATGCTCTTTGTGTCACCCCTCGGGGAGCACATGCGGTACACGGTGCGCCTCCACTTCCCCGCGTCAAACAACATGGCTGAGTACGAGGCCCTCCTTTGCGGCCTCAAGATCGCCATCGAGTTAGGCGTCAAACGCCTCGACGTGCGGGGGGACTCGCATCTCGTAATTGACCAAGTCATGAAGAGCGCGAACTGCCATGACGATAAGATGGAGGCCTACTGCAAGGCCGTGCGAGCCCTCGAAGACAAATTTTACGGCATCGAGCTCAACCACGTGCCCCGTCGTTACAACGAGGAGGCGGACGAGCTGGCTAAGATCGCGTCCGGGCGGATCACCGTCCCCCCGAACGTTTTCGCCCGCGATATTGCTCAGCCCTCGGTCGCCCTCGAGCCTCACCCCTCGAACCATGCAGAACCCTCGGGGGCTCCCTCGAATCCAGCTGGTGCGGAACCCATGGATGAGGACCCCTCGAACGAGGCGTACGTGCTCTCCCTCCTCGAGGGGTATGGCGCCTATGGGGCTGATGTGATGGACATCGAGCCGGCCCCCGTCAAGGCTGACTGGCGTGACAAGTATGTGGCCTGGATGGCCCGAGGGGAACTCCCCACGGACCGGGCCGCGGCCAGACGCATCGCCAGGATGGCCAAGTCATTTGCCCTCGTCGACGGCGAGCTGTACAAGCGCGCCGCCTCCGGCATCTTGCAGCGGTGCGTGCCCATCCCCGAGGGGCGCGAGCTCCTGCGGGACATCCACGTGGGGAACTGTGGCCATCACGCCGCGCCCCGCACCCTCGTTGGAAACGCTTTCCGCCAAGGCTTTTACTGGCCTACCGCGGTCGCGGACGCCAGCGAGATCGTACGCACCTGCGAGGGGTGCCAGTTTTATGCCCGCAAGTCCAACCTTCCCGCTCATGTCCTGCAGACCATCCCCATAACATGGCCGTTCGCTGTGTGGGGGCTGGACATCGTTGGGCCCCTGCGAAAGGCGCCCGGGGGCTTCACCCACTTGTTGGTTGCGATCGACAAGTTCTCCAAATGGGTGGAGGTGCGACCCATCACGAATCTCAGGGCTGAACAAGCGGTGACGTTCTTCACCGACATCGTCCACCGCTTTGGAGTGCCAAACTCCATCATCACCGACAACGGTTCCCAGTTCACGGGCAGGAAATTCTTGGAGTTCTGCGACAAATTCCACATCCGTGTGGATTGGGCAGCTGTGGCACACCCGCAGACCAATGGCCAGGTAGAGCGTGCCAACGGCATGATCCTGCAAGGCCTTAAGCCTAGAATTTTCGACCAGCTGAATAAATCTGGTCGGAAGTGGCTCCAAGAGTTGCCAGCAGTCGTGTGGAGCTTAAGGACCACCCCAAGCAGAGCCATCGGGTTCACCCCGTTTTTTCTAGTCCATGGCGCGGAGGCCGTCCTCCCCACGGACTTAGAATACAGATCGCCCAGGGTTCGAGGCTACGACGAGGACGCCAACCAGCGAGCCCGCGAGGACTCGCTGGACCAGCTGGACAAAGCACGCCTCGTGGCCTTGATGTATTCCGCAAGATTTCAGTAGTCCCTTAGGCGCTACCAAGCACGCAAGATACACCGACGAGACTTCAGCGAAGGGGATTTGGTCCTAAGGCTACGCCAAGACAACCGAGGATGCCACAAGCTATCGCCTTGTTGACGGTGAATTTCCGTCAACCTAGAGTACTTGTTATACATTGGTTTCGATTATGATTTGCAACTAACCCGCCACTAGGCATACTAATGATATAACAAGTTCACACTTGCATGTCGATTTTGGAGTTTGTTGTTTATGCAGGAAATCTACGCTAAAGAGGAGACTTTCGGGATAAGTTCACCAAGCACTTTGGAAGAAGATCATGAAGCCCGACAAGAGTCAAGACACGCGATGAACATGACTCCAAATGACCCAAGGACCGAAGCGTCAACGTGCAAGTCTTCAGGGACTCAACCAGAAAACAGCGAAGCTTGCATAGCAAGGATTCAAGCCTTAACCGTGAAGGAAACGACGTCAAAGGCCCACATGCAAGTGCACACGACTAAGGGATCACGCGAGAAGCAACCGGGGAGAAAACCGGGGCCGAACCGGGCCGAAGTGGGCCTGGGCCGGCCGGCCTGCGCCTACCGGCCCAGCCCACTCCGGGGTCGGTTCGGCCCCCCCTTTGCCCTAGGTGTTCATCTATTTATTCCCTCCGCCGCCATCGACCGACACATCGAACAAATCATCCTACCGACGCCTATCACCAGAAAACCGCCGCCGCAAGATGAGGGAGAGAGTTAGATGAGCTCGTCGCAAGGATCAACGCCGGCGGAGAGAAGGAAGCAAGAGGAGGACTCCAAGCCGCCGGCCTAGGGGTGTTCCCAAGCTCCATCGCCGCCATCTTCATCGACGACGTTCTCCGGAGTCTCCATCACCCCTATGTGCTTCAATAAGTGTAAGATGATGGGGTAATGTCTCCGTTCATCCCTAGGATTAGATGGATACATGCTATGTGATCGCTACTCGATTTGTGGTTTCAATCTATTGTTTTCATGTTGATGATGCTTTGATGATTAAGGTTAGCTACCGTGTTTTTCGGGCGTATGATATCCGCTACTCCCATAGATTCCATCAACATACCGTGTTCATCATAGGTCTAGTCACGAATACCTTCGCGTAGTGACGAGACGAGAGGAGGGAAAGGGCGAAACCGTGGTCACAACCCCCGGTAGATTGGTTTACCGCTTTCGTGTAGTCGATGCATACCATGTTATCCTAGATCCTAGGGAGGGAACGCTTATCTTTCTTGCTCACTCTCTTGTGTTCACCCCTTTATCATCTAGTTTAAACCTAGATTTGTTTGATCAACTTAACTTAGATTAACTTAGGTTAGATTGTCTTCACCTTAGGATTAATACTCTCTTTCAAAGGTTTTCCATTCAACTAGATTAGTACTTGGTTAAGCACTAGTAATCCCCTTGCTCTGCGGATTGACAAGAACCTTGGGAATCCCGTGGTGAAAAAGGTGTAGGTCCGTACGCTTGCGGATCGTAGAGGGATACGTCTTTTATCCGTCAACAAGCCCCTTTTTCTGGCGCCGTTGCCGGGGAGCAAGCCAGTTTTGCTACGTTTAATCTAGTATTAATTTTGTTGATTACTAACACCTAACCCTTATTTTCTAAAAAAAAGAAAAAAAATCTTTTTTGTTTTTCTTTCTACTTTTCTTGTGCCTAGATGGATTTGTTCACCTCACCATTGGAAGACGAAGAGATGTCGCTAAGGGAGCTAGCAATGCCGTCAATGGAAGACATTGAGATGCAAAAATCAGATTTGACGTTTGCTACAACCCACTATGAAGTGAAGCCTGGAATCATCAAGTTAGTGGCGACAAAACCATTTAGAGGATTGGAGGATGACAACCCATATAGACACATTAAGGAATTCACGATGTTATACAACACGGTGCAACAAAAAGGAGTTCCGGCCGCTTGGTTCAAGTGGAATCTTTTTCCATTCTCTCTCGAAGATGAAGCGCGAAGATGGTACACACTTGCGTCCGTTGAAGCAAAAGGAAATTGGGATGAGCTAGTGAAGAAGTTTCTTTTGAAGTTCTTTCCCATAAGCAAGGTCCAAGACTTAAGGAGGCAAGTGCTCACTTTCAAGCAAGGAGAGGATGAAGGAATTGATGAAGCATGGGACCGTTTTAATGAACTACTTGAGCGAGGCCCGAACTTGGGATTTTCCGGTGACTTGATGTTGCATACCTTTTATTTTTCACTAACCCCTAACTCGTCTCGTTTTGTAAGCATGTGTGCAGGCGGTGATATAATGGATAAAACAATTAGTGAAGCCGCACAAATCTTACAAAGGATAAGCAATGGACAAAGAACAATACGAGATTGGAAAAGATGTTGTCGAGAGGAGCAAAATGACAAAATCAAGCCCAAGGTGCTTGCTGAAATTTCTGAAAAAGATGAACCGAAGGTCAAGGAAGATGAACCGACCATACAAGAAAGTGAAGATACACTTCCCAAGGTAAGAGAAGTCATTTCGGATGTTAAAAATGTTGAAACTAATATGAATGTAGGCCGAAGTATGTGGAATGCTAGACCATTGGCGGAGTTCATCCAATCTGATTGGGTTCAAGTTGATTTCGCCCCACTAATTAACTACCGAAGGAAGGAGGAACGCCGACACATTGCCAAACTAGTTGAAGATATATTTGATCAAGAGATGAGTGGAGAGTCAATCCAAAAGATGTTTGAAGAAGAAAGAGAAGAAGGAGATGAAGGATGGATCGACCGGTTTGACAACTCAAAGATTTATGATGAAGGAAGAGAAGAGTACAACCGTGATGAGCCTAGTGACTCAAAGGATAAATGGGAGGAGATAGGACTCAAGCTAGATGATAGCTTGTGTGCTATTGAAGCCTACACACTAGCAAATCAAGACATGGAAGTACTCAAGGATGAAGGAAAGAGTGAATCAACAATGAGCGATCTTGACGACATGTGGTACATGGAAGATAAAGAAAGCAACATACAAGTCTTTGAAGATGAAGATCTGGTTGATAAAGAAGACTTCAAAGAAGAGATGAATGCGTACATAGTTGAAGGATTACATGTTCCACATGATGAGTTGAAGAAATTGCAAGATGGTGATGAAGAGGCAACTGCACTTGTTGAGATCGATTCGCCTTCAACACCGCTTGATGAACCAAATATCACTCTTATTGAAAAATCTCTAAGGCCAAGGTACGTGCTGAAATCTCAAGATATTATTGGTATTGATGTTGATAAATTCAAATACTCATGCTCAACCAATAGTATGAATGATAGTTTAATGTTTATGCCTTGTTCCAATAGTGATCATGTTGATAGGCTAGATTTTCTTGAGAATGAAAAAGAGGAAACATTTATTTTTGATCCAATTAATCTCACACCTAAACAACCTTTGCCTAATGATGAGCTAAGTGCTATGCATGAAACATATGCTTCTTTTATTTACACCTTGACTTGTTGCTACAATTCACATGTGGTGTTAATTATGGACGCGTATGTTTACAATAAGTTTTGTAAATCTCGATCATGCTTTGCGCTTGGTCAAGCTAATGACCTTAAAGAATCATATGTCGGGAAAGGCCCGATTTTCACTAACCATGTAGACAAGGCTTGAATAATGAAAAAAAGAAGTCATGCCTAAAAGAGTTGCAAGATAAATCATCAACCTCTCCGAATCCCGCGATGGATGCTGCTGTCTTCATCAATTTGAGAGCTTGTTCAGAGGTGTACAAATTAAGAAAATGAGATATTCAGAAGCTACATCAAATTACCATTCCAACACATCAAGAATCAACAAGTTTGAAGACCCGTGCAAGGAGTTATGGAGAAAACATTGAGCGTTGCGCGTTCTGAAATTTCAGGACAGATTTCATCGCCGAAGTAAAACGGACGTAACTCTCTTGTCCGGAGTCCGATTTGAGCAAATAAAGACTCGTTGGAAAGGAAATTTTGTGCACTGTGCAATGGAGTAGAGATTGAGTATACTCTATGTTCTGGACATCAAAAAAAAATTCATGGAGTGAAGGCAGCACCGAAGGATGATAAAGAATGAGATAACGATGAAACAAAAGGATGCTTTGGTCAAGTCTTCTATAAGTGATCAAGCACAACATGAGAAGTAAATTAAAGCTGCATTGGTACCTTTTATTCTTGCATGAAGGGCCATGGCTATGCAACGAAAAGAAGGTATGTGAGAAAGTCGAGCTCTATGACTTTAAATGAAGCGCTTTTCGGGAGGCAACCCGTTTCTTTATATTTTTACTACTTTCTTAGAGAAAATAAAGAATGACACTATCTTATGATGATCAACTTGTGGTTATTAATCTAAGTTCAGTTTTCCTTTTTAGAACCACCATCATGTTCATGATCATATTTATTTATTTGCATGCATTGCATTTTGTTGTCCTCGTGATGTTTCTTTGTGTATACATGTTTTGCACATAGTTGGCTTGGTTGTTTTATATACTTAATGATGTATGCTTCATTTTCCATGTTAATACTTCATAAGGCATTATGAGTATTTTCCTTTTGTGATCTTGTGTAAACGTGGTGTTTAAACATGATTGCGGACCATCATCGTTAAGTTCGATAAACCTAGCTGGCTTTTCATATGTTTTCATGTTGCTTTGGTTAGTTTATAAGCTTTGCAATGCGCTTAATTTTTCTTGTGCTATAAGAGTTATTGATTTAGGGATAGACATGGTGTTTTAACCCTAGATATATAAACCTTTATGGCTATGGAGAAATTCGGCAACCTAGTTGTAAACATGGTGTTTAGAACTAGGTGAAAACATTGTCTTGTTTATATGCTTTCCTATCATGTGCATACACACCTTGCACCACGTACACTCATTAGGTTTTTTATTCCTCATTAGACTAATTATGCCACGAGTTAAGAATCTTAGGAGACATTGTTGGATTGTTGGCAATTCTATCTACTCCCAACCGTCACCTTGGGGGTAGAATGTGCGTTTAAAACGTCTTACAGGCAAGATAAAGACTCTCACTACAAGGACATTGAAGGATGGCTAAGAAGTGCTTTGTCTTCTTCTTCCATGACTAGCAAAATGCTAAGCATGGGGGAGACCCTGAATCTTCAACACGGAAGTTAACATCACCGGATCAATGCGCGAAAAGATATCGATATCATCAAAATTCTGCATGGTCTCGAAGGGAAAACACTGGGTATTTTTGGATATTTAGAAGCCCCATGAAGTTACGATTCCAACAAATCAAGAATCAAGACAATCGGAGGTTCCTACAAGCGGTTATGTCCGAATCGCCGAGTGCAACACGTCCTGAAATCAGTTTTGGACAGCACGCAGCGCTGAAGTAAAACGGACATAGCTCCCTTGTTTGGTTTGAACTTCGTTTTCGATGAATGACCACACGTTGGAAAGGTAATTTCATAAACTTTTCAATAGAGCTATATTTCGATATATGTTATGTTCTGGACAGAGGGGGAAATCCATGAAAAAGAGACAGCAAGGAGATGATGAGAACAAGAAATAGGAGATGGTGATGACAACATTGAAGAGAAGGGTGACCAATGACTCCATTAAGCATACAAAATCAAATTCAGAAGTTTAGGAGCATTAATAAATCAAGACAAAAGCAAAAGCCACATCGATACATGGAGATGTCGGAAGAAGGCAACGAAGAATTACAAAGGATGGTAACAACTCCATGGACCTTCTCTTTTCCAAACACAAATGCTTGTAAGTATGCCTTCAACCTCAACTAGGTGCAACCTTTTGTTTTTCTCTTCAAACAATAACATGGCTACTAGGAGGACAACCTAGGTTTCTTTTTACTTTCATTAGATAAGCATGACCATGTGTTCACCTCGATGTTCTATATTGCCTATGCTTACGGAAAGATGATGAAACTTGCCGCTTTGTTTTACCTACATGAAGTTATACATGTCTTGGCTAATTGCCCTCTATAATATGATCTGAAATTAATTTAAATACCGGCTCTTTTATTTGTGGAGGTGAAATGACTATGCTCTAGACCCACATACATATCTTTGCTCTTTGATTTAAGTTTATGGATAGCCGGATAACTTGTTGTTTTTATGAAAACTTAACTTTTATGCTATCTACATATTTGTGATGCTCTTGCAAAGTTCTACCTACCAAAACCATATACATATATGTTTTATGATAACAAAACCCGTAGATTGCAAACATATGTTTTGATGAGTTGGATTAGGATTGATTTCTATGGTTAGAGACTAAGAAGCTGGTCATTCCTTTGTGTAACTTTTTCATGCTAGCCTTTTTGTCCATGCATTGTGGGTTTTCACATCGAAAATTCCACAAACTTCGCCGGGCATCCACCCTAAACCAAAAACATCTTTTTGTGATCACCTCCTTGTCCACAACCCAATTTGAGTATGGAGTAAAATTCTCGATGGAGATTCAAATATTCCGCAAGATTATGGAATTTATACTTACTTTAGCAGTCATTTCCCCTCTCTTTTATGCTCGAGGACGAGCATCGTTCAAGCATGGGGGAGGAGTCATTCTCTGACACAAATGCTATGTAAGTATTATGTTGCAAAAAGTTTTGAGGAGCAAAAGAAAAAAAAGAGAATAAAAATAGAAAATGAAAAAAATATATGATAAGAAGAAAAGAAAAGTAACAAAAATAGGAAGAATAAAATGAAAAAAAGAAAGAGAGAAAAATGAGAAGGAAATAAAATAAAGAAAAAATAAAGATGCTCCTCGGTTCTTTTTGCTTCATAAGTTCTCAAGTGACTTGATGACACATCCATACTCAAATCTTCCAACCATGTGCAATCCGATAACGAGGACTTCACTCGTGCCTCGGGATCATCCATTTGCCACTTGCACATGTCCACTTATTTAAATGTGTGTGTTTCATCCCTCTCTCTTTCCAACATTTATTTTCCATGGCCTTTTTGACGAGTCTCGGTAATTCCAATAGACCTCTCTCTTAATTTGACAATATTTCGGATGTATGTTTTGCTAGGATTGTTTTTAACCTTCCAAGCTCCACATAAGCCTTCCACTATCACATATGAGTAGAGTAGGTTGAAAATAATCTAGTATAGGCTTGAGTGACTTGATGAGATGAGTGTTCCATGAGCTCTTGCAAGAGATTTTCACTTATATTGGATATGCATCTTTTTGAAAATCTTCCATGTGACAAGGTAATGGTTTGAAGTTCACTTAAGTTTGAGAGCATTGTGTTACATGTGGCTTGTTCTTTATTGTTAGTCTATCTTCCATAATGAAAAAGAAGCCTGGCCACAACTTGAACTTTAAAAATAAATTCTTAAGAGAGAGCAATTTGTCTCGTCATGAATGACTAAGTGCGGGGGAAAACATTGGAAGGCAACGCTGATTTCCCTTTTAAGCGAGGACCACTTACTCGAGGACGAGCAAGGTTTAAGCATGGGGGAGATGTTGACGATGAATTTCCGTCAACCTAGAGTACTTGTTATACATTGGTTTCGATTATGATTTGCAACTAACCCGCCACTAGGCATACTAATGATATAACAAGTTCACACTTGCATGTCGATTTTGGAGTTTGTTGTTTATGCAGGAAATTTACGATAAAGAGGAGACTTTCGGGATAAGTTCACCAAGCACTTTGGAAGAAGATCATGAAGCCCGACAAGAGTCAAGACACGCGATGAACATGACTCCAAATGACCCGAGGACCGAAGCGTCAACGTGCAAGTCTTCAGGGACTCAACCGGAAAACGGCCGAAGCTTGCATAACAAGGATTCAAGCCTTAACCGTGAAGGAAACGACGTCAAAGGCCCACATGCAAGTGCACACGACTAAGGGATCACGCGAGAAGCAACCGGGGAGAAAACCGGGGCCGAACCGGCCGAAGTGGGCTCGGGGCCGGCCGGCTCGGGCCGGCCGGCCGACCCACTCCGGGTTGGTTCGGTCCTCCCTTTGCCCTAGGTGTTCATCTATTTATTCCCTCCGCCGCCGTCGACCGACACATCGAACAAATCATCCTACCGACGCCTATCACCGAAAAAACCGCCGCCGCAAGATGAGGGAGAGAGTTAGATGAGATCGTCGCAAGGATCAACGCCGGCGGAGAGAAGGAAGCAAGAGGAGGACTCCAAGCCGCCGGCCTAGGGGTGTTCCCAAGCTCCATCGCCGCCATCTTCATCGACGACGTTCTCTGGAGTCTCCATCACCCCTATGTGCTTCAATCCGTGTAAGATGATGGGGTAATGTCTCCGTTCATCCCTAGGATTAGATGGATACATGCTATGTGATCGCTACTCGATTTGTGGTTTCAATCTATTGTTTTCATGTTGATGATGCTTTGATGATTAAGGTTAGCTACCGTGTTTTTCGAGCGTATGATATCCGCTACTCCCATAGATTCCATCAACATACCGTGTCCATCATAGGTGTAGTCACGAATACCTTCGCGTAGTGACAGTACGAGAGGAGGGAAAGGGCGAAACCGTGGTCACAACCCCCGGTAGATTGGTTTACCGCTTTCGTGTAGTCGATGCATACCATGTTATCCTAGATCCTAGGGAGGGAACGCTTACCTTTCTTGCTCACTCTCTTGTGTTCACCCCTTTATCATCTAGTTTAAACCTAGATTTGTTTGATCAACTTAACTTAGATTAACTTAGGTTAGATTGTCTTCACCTTAGGATTAATACTCTCTTTCAAAGGTTTTCCATTCAACTAGATTAGTACTTGGTTAAGCACTAGTAATCCCCTTGCTCCGCGGATTGACAAGAACCTTGGGAATCCCGTGGTGAAAAAGGTGTAGGTCCGTACGCTTGCGGATCGTAGAGGGATACGTCTTTTATCCGTCAACACGCCTCCATGGGAGGGACCCTACGTCGTGGTGAAGGTACTCAAGCCCGGCACGTACAAGCTGGCCAACGAGGACGGTGAAGAGCTCACCAGTGCTTGGAACATCCAACAGCTACGTCGCTTCTACCCCTAGCTAGGATTTCCAAGTATTTTTGTTGTAAAAATCACATAACCAACGCCCCAGTTGGTGACAACTATGTAAATGTCATAAGTCTAATGAAAAGGGCAACTCGGCTTTCCCCTGAAACCCAAGTTACCCTCGGGGGCTACTACGGGGGGCATCCCCCCCAAAATGGCCCTATTTTCGCGCAAAAACGAAACAACTTACGCACGCTAAGTTTGTTTTCTACTTCGGCCCTGAGCAAAGATTCGAACAGGGCGCAGGCAGCCTAGCGGAAGGATCGCGCGAGCCAGAGATAGCCCACGTCACGAGGATACGACCCTTCTCTCTCGCCTCCAACCCTGTAGGCCACCCGCGAAAATCGAACTCCCCTAACTAGAATCTACTCAGGAAGAAGGAGAAACAAAAAAGCGTAATAAACAAAAGACATCACTTTACATCGGCAAATGTTTATGGCAAAAGTGATTTGTTTATTTACAAAAGCCGCACGGCCAGCATACTGATACATCAACAAAAACGGGCCTAGCGCCCAGCTGTCTTCAGGCGGGAGGAGCGGCGGCGTCAACAGCGTCCGGGAAGAGGAACTCCTCGAAGGCTTCGGCGAGCGTCCCGGCGGCGTCGGCGGCCAGCGCGTCCACGCGCTCCATCGCCACCTCGTCCTCGACACCCTCGGGAACGACGTAGCCCTCTCGCCGGCGCCTCGAAGTCGACCTCGTAGTGGGACCGCACCACCCCGAGGGCCTTCCCGGACGCCAAGACGCGCCGCCGGCGCATGCGCTCGGTGACGTGGCCGCCAAGGGCACGCAGGCGGCTGGCCAACGAGCTACCAGCCTGTGCCTCGCCCTCCTCCACGACCCAGCAGGTCTCAAGGGCCGCGTAGCGCAACTCCTGCAGCTCCTGCTCGGAGGAGTTGTAGGAGGTCTGCAGCGCCTCGGCCCGCTCAACCGCGTGCCCCAGAGCGGTGCGCAAGCCTGGAGTCGCCAAAACAAGAAAGAAATCAGAAAAAGGGTGCGAACCCTCTGACGGGAAACCAGCGAAACAAGAGTCGAACGGTGACTTACCTTCAACCTGCTTCCTCTCCACCTCGAGGGCGCGGCGCCCGGCCTCGACCGTCTGCTCAAGGCCCTTGACGTTCTCGCCTTGCTCCCGGAGGGCCAGCTCCTGGTTCGCGCTGTTGATGCTGAGCACCATCAGCTTGCCCTCGAGCTTGGAGAACTCGGTGTTCCGGTCCTCCAGCGACTTCTGCGCCGCCTCGCGAGCGACGCGCTCCTCGCTCCCGCGCCGACCGGCATCGGCGAGGGCGGCCTCGCTCCTCGCCGGGAGCCGCCCCTCGGCCCCTTGGCGGGCGGTGTGCTCCCGCGTGCCGGTCCTCGAGACGACGAGCGCCGCGACCTTGGCGTCGAGGGCGGCCCTCAAGTCGTCGGCCTCCTTGGCCCCCTCCCGCTCGAGCGTGCACGCCCGCTCTTCGGCCGGCGGCCGCTGCGCCTGCGCCCCCTCGAGCGACGAGCGGAGCCCCCGGTTCTCGTTGCGGACGCCGGCCACCTCCGCCTCCCAGTTGGTCGCCAGCGTACGCATCTTCTCCAGGTCCGAGCGCGCCTGCCGCAGCGCCTCATCCCGGTCGATGAGGGCTGTGCAGACCCGCTCGAGGCTAGAGGGACGCGCCGGGTCCTGCCTCGCGCTCTCGTGAAGTTGATCGCGCAGGGCCATGGCCCGATACGAGAGCCAGCTGTCCGGGGTCCTGAGGGCGTCGGCAAGCACGTCGAAGGCGTCGCATCGCTCCCGGAGCTGGTGGAGCTCGGCGTTCACCCGGTTGAAGGCGCCGTACTTATCGCGGGCGCGGCGCTCGAGCTCCTGTCACCCACAAGTCAAAACGCGTAAGCGTCATGATACAGAGACAGCACGCAGGAATGGGGGAAAGAGGAAAACGAGCAACGACGCCCTACCTGGAAGACGCGCCATGCGGGGCCGCCATGGATCCTCAGTGCCTCGTTCAACGCACGGTTGAGCGTGGCACCGTGGCTGCGGAGCTCTCCCCACAGCTCCTGCTCCCCCTGGGCATTGGCGAATGCGGGCGGGTCACCACCGACCCCCTCCACCTGGGCGGAGTGGCCAGCGCGGGAAGACGAGGCCTCGGCACCATGTCCCCGGCCCCCCACCACCATGTGGCCGTCGCGTCGCCCCACGAGGGCCCCCTCGTGGGACTTCGGGGAGAGAGTGGGGAAGCTCACCCACTGATCCCACCCGGGCGGCGGGGAGTCGTCGTCCGGGACCTCCACCACCACCGTCCGGGAGCGCGGCCGGCGGCGCCGGCCCCCGCGCGTCGCCTCCGCCGCTTCCGGCCACGCCTCCGCGACTATGGGCGCCCGACCGCCCTCCTCATCCACCGTTGCCCGCTGCGCCGCCGCCGCGGCCGGCACCGCGGACCGCGCCTCCGGTCGCGGCCGCCACCGCGGGCGCACCTCCACCACCGCCGCCGCCGCGGCCGCGCCTCCGCCACGACCGGCTCCCACCGCTCCTCGATGACCGCCGGCCGAGGCCTCGAGGCCTCGGCCCGCGCCTTGCGAGCCCTCCCCGCCCGCCGCCGCCGTGCTTGCCCCCGCCCGCGGCGCCCTCGACGAGCGCCGCCGGGTGGGAATGGCCGCATCCGCCCTCAACACCTTGGCCGGTGCGAGGGGAGGCACGGTTGGCACCACCCTGCCCAAGTACAAGCAAAAAGTCAGAACGCCTGGTCGCCAAAAAACCAAACCCAGTAGAAGAGCAAGCCCATTACCTAGAAGAGGAGAAGGCGCGCTTCCTCTTCCTCGAGGCCTCGGCGGATGAGGCCGGCGCGGCCGACGCGCCCGGCCGCCGCGCCCCCGATGTCTCCGCCGCGCGCACGGGCCCCCGCCCGCGCGCGGGGCGCGCTGTCGCGCGCGCCTCCGCGACGCGCGCCGGCACCTCCGTGGCTCGCGCCGCCCTCGTCGTTGATTGCCGGTGGCGGGCGCCGTTGCGCCCGCCCCGGGCGATGCCGCCCCTACCGCCGGAGCCGGCTCCGGCGACGGGGAGCGGGGCTCCCACCTATCGAGGGACCCTGCCCCCCGGCTTCTTCCTCCTCGTCCTCCTCCGAGGATGAATACTCCTCGGTCCCCGGAGAGGAGATCCCCTGCCTGCTCGCGCGGCCGTGCACTCCTCGCTCCGCCGCTCGCGGCGCTCGCGGTGCCGCCTCGCGCGCTCCCTCTTGCGCGTCGCCCGCTCCTCGCTCCCGTTCTCGCGCCGCCCGACCGAGCGCGCGGGAGTCGGGGGCGGGCGGAACGGACTTCGCGGTGCGAAGGCCACCACCGCGAGCGAGAACATCAAAGGCGCGTCGGGGGCCGGGGGCATCATCAAGAACGAAAACGGGGCCAAGAACCATGCGACCCGGCGGGCCGGTGGGGAGCATCTCGAGGTCCCACGGGGGACCGGTCCCGGCGCAACATCCGGTGTCGACGGCGTTCCGCGCCCGCGTGAGCGCGTACGCCCGCCCGAGGGGGGTCGGGAGCATCCGCGACCTCGCCAGCGCGACGGGGTCCGCCACCTCCGTCATCTCGAAGATGCAGAGCGGCCTCTCCATCAGAGGCACGATCCGACGGTGGTGGAGGAAGGTGAGGACGCCCGCCGCGGTCAGCCCGCGCGTCGCCAGGTTCCTCAAGGCAGTCAGGAGCGAGCCCAGCCGCCTCCGATGCTGGGGCGTGGACACCCCGTAGCCCCAGGAGTCGGGCTTCTCCCGGAACACCAGACCGGTGTAGGGGGAGGCCGGGCTCGGCGTTGCGTAGGTAGAACCACCCCCGCTCCCAGCCGGCGCTGTTCGTCGTCATGGTGCAGGGGGTGTAGTCGTCCTTGAACTGCGTCCGCAGGGTGAGCGACCTGCCGCCGGCGCGCTCCGCTCGGCGGGTCCTCTGCTCCGTCGTTGGCTGCGTGAAGAGCTCCGCGCGGAAGAGGTGTAACCAGAGCTCCCAATTGACTGGGATCCCAAGATACCCCTTGCAGACGCCCACGAACGTGGCCGCCTGCGAAATCGCGTTCGGCGCGAAGTTGTGTAACTCCACGCCGTAGCGGTGGCAGAGCGCCCGCATGAAGCGGCTCGCCGGCGCGGCGAAGCCGCGCTCCTGGAAGTGGATGAAGCTCACCACGTAACCTTCCGGCGGGTTGGGCGCGTGGTCCCCCGTCGGCGGCACGATCCATTCCGCCGGCCGGCCCTCCTCGTTCGCCGCCAACTGGCCGGCGGAGACCAGCTCGCTGAGGGCCAGCCGGGTCACCGTCGACCGCTCCCAGGTGTACGGGTCAAGGATTGTGAGGGGTGGAGGCGGCGCCATTAGAAAGGACAAGGGATCCGGGAGCGGAGGACAAGAAGAAGAGGAAGAGCTCTAATGGCGAAGGGCCGCGGTGGCAAGAGAAAAACGAAGGCGAGAGCGCAGTGGGCGAGAACGGCGAAACGCTACGGTAAAAAACCGCCGGTTTTCCCTCCCCTTAGATTTATAAGCCGTGGGCGTGCTCTCCGGGCCGGACGTCCCGCGCGCATTAACTGCAGGGAATCTTCTTTCTCGCTGACGGGCGGGCCCCACCACGACCGCGGCGGCCACGCCACCGCGAACAAGCCATCATCACGGCGAAGAATAGCGGGGACCGTGGCGGGCGGTCACGTCCGCCTGCCCACGCCGCCCACCGCGCGCACGCGCGGCTGCGACGCCTAAAAAAGCGCGCCCGCGACGAGAAATTACAGCCTCGGCTGTAGAGCATTTAATGGCCCGGTTCCTTACAAGGTAAGGAGAACCCTCGAGCGGCACGAGCCCCTGGCTCGAGATAATTTCAATCCTCGAAAGGGTACAGGCGTGAGAAGGTTGCCTCGGGACCCGTTTTGAAACAAAGCAGGCACCGCAAGCACCCATGCCACGCTGTATTACTGATCAGCGCCTCGGGGGCTGGCTCGCCCAGGCCCCTCGATGGTCGCAGATGCCAGGCCGGGAGCGCTTAGCCGCCGCCCCGCACCATTTTTACTAATCAGCGCCTCGAGGGCTGGCTTGCCCAGGCCCCTCGACGGTCGCGGACGCAAAGACGGGGCCGCCCAGGCGCCACCCCGCATGGCCCTACTGATCAGAGGTTCGAAGCCTGACCCTCGACGGGTTCGAACAGGCGCCCCAGATCACAGAGTCAGGGACGACGAGGGCATGCGCATTCGAGCCGTTCCTCGAGCCCGTCGGCTCGAGGGTGCCCCATATGTCGTATTCAAGAGCCAGCGAGGGTAGCTAGCCAAGGGATCCCACTGAGGGAGAGCTTCTGCGCCCTCGGTCCCTATCGAACGAGACCGAGCCCCACCTAGAAACCCACGCAAGCGCTTCAATGGACGTGTCTCTGGACCACGCAGCCTACCCTTATCGAACGGGGCATGGGCGTCCACTTGAACCACCCGCTAACAGCTCAACGAGGAATCCGCAATTCGCGACCCGCTCGATGGGGGTTGCGGAAACCTCACCCTCCGTCCCGCAGAGGGACGGCGAGGGCGCGTTAAAAAACAAGTCGTAAGGCTCTACCCGATCGCCTCGAATGGGCCCAGGCTCGGGGGCTTGACGCACGGCTACACCTTCTGGAATGCACCCGCCGGAGATAGTGCCCCAGCCGCGTGCGTCACCGAAGCCGGGCCGAGACATTGCGTACGCCGGTTGAAACATGTACCATGCCCTCTGGCCAACTCTCGCGGTTAACCCCTACAAGAGCACCCACGCTCTGCGGGGCCGGGGGCTGGACCCGCGGGCCCGCCGACGCGGCCCCACGGAGAGCGTTCGCGAAACCAGGAGTGAAGAACGTCCTAATCAGTAGGTTCCAGCATTAGCGGGAGCCTCAATGGCAAACCCACAGATGCTCGGGGGCTACTGTCGGGGACAGCCCTAGGGTTCCCCTTTAACAACTGGGAAACCCCCAATTAAAACCCGCAATAAGGCCAAACACGCCTCGCCTAACCATGCAGGACACGGCCCACTAAGGCGGCCCACTCGAAGATCCCCTCGAGCAGGCTTCGCCTCTCTTGAGGATGCGCGCCTCCCTCGGGTGGGCTCCGTCCCGTTCGAGGGGGTGCACTTACCTCGAGTGGACTCCACCTCGCTCGAGAGCCCGCTCCCCCCTCGAGCAGGCTCCGCCTCGCTCGAGGGTCCGCTCCGCCCTCGAACGGGGTCCGCCTCGCTCGAGGGGCGCCCCGCACGCGTGCGCTCGCTCCCGTGCACGGGCATTTAATGCCCCGACAACGGCGGGGGCGACGCCCTCATGCGCCCGGGGCTCGTGCCCCGGTGCCGCCGCACCAACTCCCCAAGAGGGAGCCCATCCCCACCAGCGTGGGGGGGGGGGGGACCGTGCGGCACGGCGGGTGCCGGGGCCCCGTGACGCCGCGCCGCCTACTCCGGTACGGCTAACGCGCCGAGCCCTCGAAGGGGGGCCGGCTGCACCATCGATTTTCTTTCTTGTGACCTTACAGGGTTAGGTGGAGGCGCTAGGCCGGTGGGACGCCATCCCTACCCGCGCACGCGTATGGGCGCCGCTCCCGCGCGTACGGGCGCGCGCCAGACGCTGTGGCAACAACTCCAGCACTGTGGAGCGTGCGAGAACGGGACGCCGCCTTATCTGCCGCTGTGCCTCGTACGGACCGACGTCAGCAACTCCCTCGAGCCTATCAGAAGACATCACAGCCGTCCGCCGCTCTTCTACCCTCGAGGCCGCCATTGTTCGGGTACAAGATGTGCCATGATGGCCAGATCGCTGCAAGGATCGCCCGGGCGGCCACCTACTCTACAGCATAGCACATCACGCTCCCTCACATAGCTAAATAGCGCGGTGCGCATGTAATTCGCTCTCTCCTTGGTCTATAAAAGGAGGACGGACCCCCTTTGCCGCAGAGACACAACGGGCGGAGACACGACGCAACACAACACAACACCTCCAGCCACTACACCAGGGACTTGGAAGCCACCCTTCCTCTCCCGCCTTGCTTGTAGCAGCCCCACTACAGGCACCCCCGGTGCTGAGTAATATAGTGCCTCGAGCACACCACTGCTGGACGTACGGCCCACCGGCCGGAACCAGGATAAACTCTGTGTCTCTTGTTGCTTAGCATCGACCATAGAGGGATAGACCTCGGCGCTTACTACTGGTCAGTGTCGGGACCACATTCCGCACCGACACCAAGCCCTACAACGAAAATATCAACAATGGTTAGGATACTATTAATTAATATACTTTGTACAGTTTGTTGAGGAACGTCCGCAGGTTAAGAAAGAAATAACTTACTCATTAATGATTAGCTCGAAAGGGCCAGTATTGGTATTAATTATCTTCAATGAATCAAGATAGTAGACCTTCCGCTGCTTCGGAACGATCGCCACTGCAATCCAGTGGTTCGTACTGAAATAAGCGGTAAGCATTAAATCCTTTGTAGCATATTGTTCGAAGGTATTGAGCATATAGTCAACAGAGAAAGAAACAGTGTTATCTGTGCTGCTCAACGTTGTCGAGCAAAGGCATTCAGGATCAAGGTAGCCAACTGCAGGGCCCATGTTGTCAACTTCTACAGTCATATTCCTATTAGTAAGAAAAAACAAAGTATAAGGAGGCAAAATACATGGTAATACAGATGATGTGAGGCAAAAAGCACAGTTCAATAGAGGATGTAATTAGTGAGAAGCAGATTAAATTTGCAAGCAACTTACAAGATGAAGCAGCGGAGAAGTGTCAGATCCAAAGCATCCAAGTTGAAGAGATCGTACAAATCATTGAGTTGCACAGGCATCTGCTGGAGTGCGTTTGACAATTCATCTCTCTTTAGCCATGCATTGGTCCCGGGCCGAAGTGCGACCATAATGTCAGAAGCATCATCTGACTCACCACGTTGCATGTAGAATGTGTGGAGCTTTCTGGTAATAGGAGCAGCCTTTTTGAGATCACCATCACTGATAATGTTCTTTCCAAATTTGTAATTTGGGTTAGCCATAGCCCAAGGATTCTTCTCAGTGTCACTCTCAGATTGCTTTGGGTTAGTCATATACTGACGATTCTCCTTGGTGTTTCTTTTAGATCGCTTTCTAGTAGGCCTCTTAGAGGTTTTATTTACAGCAATTTCCTTTTCCTGCTGCTTTGAGATGGTGAAGAAGGTTTCTTAAGGGCTTGCTTGCTTTCGTAGGTGCTTTGTAGAGCTGTTATTTTTGGCAAGTTTCTCTTCTTGCAGCTTTGAAATGGCTGAAGGTTTCTCAAGGGCTTTCTTGCCTAGTGGTGTCTTACCAGGACCTATTACAGAGGTATTAGGCCCAGATGTACCTACTTTGGCATGATTGTTTTGAGCACTTCTGTTTGGGGGTGTAGGTTTTGTTGTTTCATGACAAGGAGAAGACGGAGGAGGAGGTGGTGGGCGTGGTGGTGGGGATGGAATATTTGGTGTCTCTTGCGAATGTGGGGATGCAAGTTTTTCTGTTTTGTCAGGAGTAGGAGTAGGTTGGGATGGAATATTTTATGTACCTTCTGGATGTGGGGATGGAACGTGTGGGGATTGAGGAGGAGAAGGAACAGGAGGACAACCATCTGAGGAAGGAACCTGTACCGTACGGTGTGAACTACAAGGAATCTGTACAATAGCCTGTGAACGAGATATACATGTTGGTCCTCCTTTGATGTCAATCCGACACCTTCTCCACTGTAACCTCTATCCTTGAGCTTGTCCGAGTTTCACCACCTCGTCATTACGAGGGTATTCCAATAGTTCATCCGCAAAGATAGTATATAGAGTGATCGCTTCAACCACAACACAGTCTTCATGAATCGAGACTGTTTGTAGCGTAGTCTCCTCTGGATGAACAAGACCAAGTGCAGCCTCACATTGAAGCCCCCTCCATGTGATCCATAGGCCACAGTGTGTGGGTTCAGCCAACATGCCTATAAGGTCTTCGTGTGTACGATCGTCGCAACGCACCTCCATCGCCAACTCTGCAGTGCCATTGATCAAACCTACATCTGCAGACGCCCAACTGCTCTTCAGTGTGGCGGGTGAAGGGCTTGAGCGATTGGACATTGGTGACAACACCACCTCTGCATCTGCATGTTCTGCATTCACATCTCAGCCACCAGTTCTTGCTTGATTTGTTCCTTTATCTTTTCCGTATCAACTGATGTGTCGGTTTTCGTCCTCTTCTTCTTCTTCCTGTAAATCTCGACATGCTGAGGCCATGCATACTTCCAGCCCTGGTAGCTGGAGACACCACGCACACGACCGTGTTGTTCAGGGCGGCCCAAGCACTGACTTAACACATCATACTCCCTTTGCCCTGCCATTCCTGAAGATTCTGCACATGCAATCTTCTCCTTGATGTCCGTAGCCAATTTTTCTGCCTCTTTGTTGTTGAACACTATCACAGCAACACGGTCATTAATCACTAGCTTACTCTTTACTCGTAGCCAATTCTTGGAACGATCGTCAGGGTAGGCGTCATATGGGTTGGGGATACCAGCTGTAGCTAATTGTCTGTCCTCTTCCTCCCATTGTTCTAGTTTCACAATATAACCAGATGGACCCATGTTGTGCTCGCTTGTGTTCCGGCTTCGGAGTTGTTTGAACTTGACACTAGCAGATGAGGCTTGCTCGGTTTCTGCCTATTTCATGAACTCCTTCCACTGTTCTGGGACAATAAACGAGTGCCTTGTTAATGGCTCAAGTCCTTTTCTGATAAAATCTCGGCTAAGCTTAAATCTGAATTGTCTCCATGCCTTGGCTTCCATCTTCCAGAAAAGCTTGAATGCCTGCGGTTTCGCATCTTCCTGGAACTTCAAGTGTTTCTGCACATGCTTATCAAACAAGTCCCACTTTTCATCATTGCTTAGTTCTTTGATTTTCGGCAAGTTCAAAGGTATCTTTTGTCTAGCAACGAGCCCCGCAAGCGCCCTGAACCTGCGCTTTTGAGTCAATGGTACCGGCATCCCCACTATGTCGACCTCAGTGACTATCATTGTGTCACTTGGCCACTTTGTGGATGTCCTTGGCGCTCTGCCTCGGCGCTGAGCCCCACCCATCTGGTCTTGTTGTGCACTAACAGTGCCATAACCTTCTTCTTCATCTTGTGGCCCAGGTCTATAGTCCTCATCAGAATTATCCTGTGAATTAATATCGAAATTACAATAACTACTTTAGCCCACTGTAATTTCGTTGGTTCTTGGTAAACCATTAACATAAATGCAAAATTCAGTAACCAAAAAATTAGTGCAGGAAAAGCGACCATACCATTAGATGCAGGCTACCTCGGTTGCTGATGAGGTACTTATTCAACTTGAAGAGAATGTGCAGATGTGCATAGAAACAAGAGCAAAACCAAATGTAAGAGTCAATCTAAAGGGAAATGCTAAGTATCTATACGATCGTCAGCTAAGTATGTCCACATGTACTTGATTTTTGTGGCTGGATCCCTCCTCCTCCTAGTCGTCGTCGTCGTCGTCGCTGGATCCCTCCTCTAGATATTGTCGTCGTCGTCGTCACAGCTGGGTCCCTCCACCTCTAGATCTCGCTCTCAGAGGTGTGGTGCGCGTCGCGCCGAGCGTGGTGTGGCGCGCATCTCAGCGAAGGGGTGTAGAGTGGGTCGCGGCGTGGGGGAGGTGAGGGGGACGAAGGCGAGGGGGAGAAAGTGGTGGCGACAGTGCGAGGGAAGAGTGGGAGGAGACTGCGTGAGGGAGGCGTCCTTCCCTACTAAGTACTAACCTAGCGCGAGTGGGCATGTGAGGGCCTTAAAACGAGTAATGTAGGTCACATCACCAAGCAAACTAACTCATACTCCCTCCGTCCCAAAAAGAATGTCATTCTAGAAATTTTAGGACAAATTATTAAAGAGGTGAAATGACCTCGATTGCCCCTATTTATTTGCCATATTAGGTGCTAATTGATTGTTGCATGCCTACATACACATGCACACATGATAAATTAAGCAAAATGTCATTCTTTTTTGGACAAATTTTGAATCCTAAAACGTCATTCTTTTTGGGATGGAGGGAATAAGTCATAACAAACATATTCACATCTGACATTCATCAGCAGGGCACATCACCAAACTAGATTGTTGCTGCAAGGGAACTAGTTAGCTAGCTAGATGGCTTCTTTTGTGCTGCCGCCTCAAGTTCAACTAGCCTTGTCGCTAGTTTTGCAACTCTTTCTGCCAACTCAGCATTCTTCTTTAGAAGTTCAATCTCCTGTCTCTTTTGTGCGGCTTTAAGTTGCTCGTCCTGCTTGTCGATTCCTTTCTAGATGTAGTCAATGTCATCACGATTAACAGCACAGTCCTAAAACAAAGGGAAAGATATATTGATGCAAGCTTCATAACAGTTGTAATTTACAAGAAAGCTGTTTTAGCTCTAACTGGTTTCAAAACTTGCGTGCTTCTCTTCAGCCGATTCCTTGAGCTTGTTGATTTCAGTCCAAATCCTTTTAATGTCATGTGCAACAACTTCCTACAACAAATGGAAATTGATGCATTAGAAAAATTGATCAGTGAAGATGTGAAGGTCCAAGGACAAATCTCGTTCGTGATGGTTTCAAAACTTGCCTCATGGTCTTCAGAATCGTCGCCGGAGTTGTTGCCAGAGTCGTCGCCGGAGTTGTTGCCAGAGTCGTTGCCGGAGGAGATGAGGTCTACCAGCACCACTCTTCTGCCCGGGTCGTCGCTAGAGGACACTCGTCGCCAATAAAGGGGCGGGGCCAGGTATGTTTGAATGAAGAACAGTTTGCTTTTCACCTTTTAATCTGCAATCAAATTTTATATCACGTTTTTCTCCATCAACCGTAATCCAAATTTGATGATATTTGTTTCTGAATTTTTCTAAAATCAACATCCATTCATTTATGACATTTGTTCGTATGTAATTCCATTTCTTAGATGTTGTTTATACACCTTATAATGTTCCTTATAAGTACACCATATAAATAATATTTTTTTACACAACCATTACTAATTAAACTTTGAATTTCGTAATCTTATGGTGAACATAAGGTTATGTTAAAATTTCAAATGCATATGAGTTCGAACATGTTTTAATGTGTGGAAAACTTCAATTTTGAAGTAACATTCTAATAAACTTGGTGAGAGATGTAGACATTTGTACACAAGTATAATCTTCCATTTTCGAAACCATTTGAATTTTTGTAGACAAGCATAGCAATTAAAATTATGTTGCCAAGTCAATTTGTAGAATTTTTAGAACACACTAAGACGTTATTATGATTAATATATCGTAAACAAGAGATAAAAATTCTAATTTTAAGAAATTTGGTTAGACAAGTGTCGCGTTGATATTTTATTCAAATACTAAATTACCAACTACAAATTATTCGTATTTTTTACGAATTTTGTGGTCTTGTTTATGGGGTATAATATTTGAGGGAAGTAAGTTTCAATTCGGAAAAAAATAGTGTCGGGCCCACGCGTCGGCGTCGAAGCCTATATAAAAAAAGATAACCGTAGCTCGCCCGACCAGGCAAAGGCAATCCGGGTAGACTAACCATCGTCGCCAATGAAGGGGCGGGGCTAGGTCCGTTCGAATGAAGAACAATTTTCTTTTCCCCTTTTAATTCGCAATCAAATTTTGTATCACGTTCTTCTCCGTCAACCGTAATCCAAATTTGATGATATTTATTTCTGAATTTTTCTAAAATTAACATCAATTCATTTATGACATTTTTTAGTATGTAATTCCATTTCTTGGATGTTGTTTATACACCTTATATTGTTCCTTATAAGTACAACATATAAATAATATTTTTTTACACAACCATTACTAATTAAACTTTGCATTTTGTAATCTTTTGGGGAACATAAGGTTATGTTAAAATTTCAAATGCATATGAGTTCGAACATGTTTTAAAGTGTGGAAAACTTCAATGTTGAAGTACCATTCTAATAAACTAGGTGAGAGAGTAGCCATTTGTACACAAGTATAATCTTCCATTTTCGAAACCATTTGAATTTTTGTAGACAAGCATAGCGATTAAAATTATGTTGCCAAGTCAATTTGTAGAATTTGTAGAACACACTAAGACGTTATTATGATTATTATATCGTAAACAAGAGATAAAAATTCTAATTTTAAGAAATTGTTTTAGACAAATGTGGCTGTTGATATTTTATTCAAATACTAAATTACCAACTACAAATTATTCGTATTTTTTACGAATTTTTGGTGCTGTTTATGGGGTATAATATTTGAGGGAAGTGAGTTTCAATTCAGAAAAAATAGTGTCGGGCCCACGCGTCAGCGGCAGAAGCCTATATAAAAAAAGATAACCGTAGCCTGCCCGACCGACAAAGGTGATCCGGGTAGACTAACCATCGTCGCCAATGAAGGGGCGAGGCTAGGTCTGTTCGAATGAAGAACAGTTTGCTTTTCCCCTTTTAATCTGCAATCAAATTTTGTATCACGTTTTTCTCCGTCAACCGTAATCCAAATTTGATGGTATTTATTTCTGAATTTTTCTAAAATTAACATCAATTCATTTATGACATTTTTAGTATGTAATTCCATTTCTTGGATGTTGTTTATACACCTTATATTGTTCCTTATAAGTACAACATATAAATAATATTTTTTTACACAACCATTACTAATTAAACTTTGAATTTCGTAATCTTATGGTGAACATAAGGTTATGTTAAAATTTCAAATGCATATGAGTTCGAACATGTTTTAATGTGTGGAAAACTTCAATTTTGAAGTAACATTCTAATAAACTTGGTGAGAGATGTAGACATTTGTACACAAGTATAATCTTCCATTTTCGAAACCATTTGAATTTTTGTAGACAAGCATAGCAATTAAAATTATGTTGCCAAGTCAATTTGTAGAATTTTTAGAACACACTAAGACGTTATTATGATTATTATATCGTAAACAAGAGATAAAAATTCTAATTTTAAGAAATTTGGTAGACAAGTGTGGCTGTTGATATTTTATTCAAATACTAAATTACCAACTACAAATTATTCGTATTTTTTACGAATTTTGTGGTGCTGTTTATGTGGTATAATATTTTAGGGAAGTAAGTTTCAATTCAGAAAAAATAGTGTCGGGCCCACGCATCAGCGTCAGAAGCTTATATAAAAAAAGATAACTGTAGCCTGCCCGACCGACAAAGGCAATCAGGGTAGACTAACCATCGTCGCCAATGAAGGGGCGGGGCTAGGTCTGTTCGAATGAAGAACAGTTTTCTTTTCCCCTTTTAATCTGCAATCAAATTTTGTATCACGTTTTTCTCCGTCAACCGTAATCCAAATTTGATGGTATTTATTTCTGAATTTTTCTAAAATTAACATCAATTCATTTATGACATTTTTTAGTATGTAATTCCATTTCTTGTATGTTGTTTATACACCTTATATTGTTCCTTATAAGTACAACATATAAATAATATTTTTTTACACAACCATTACTAATTAAACTTTGCATTTTGTAATCTTTTGGTGAACATAAGGTTATGTTAAAATTTCAAATGCATATGAGTTCGAACATGTTTTAAAGTGTGGAAAACTTCAATGTTGAAGTAACATTCTAATAAACTAGGTGAGAGAGTAGACATTTGTACACAAGTATAATCTTCCATTTTCGAAACCATTTGAATTTTTGTAGACAAGCATAGGGATTAAAATTATGTTGCCAAGTCAATTTGTAGAATTTTTAGAACACACTAAGACGTTATTATGATTATTATATCGTAAACAAGAGATAAAAATTCTAATTTTAAGAAATTGTTTTAGACAAATGTGGTTGTTGATATTTTATTCAAATACTAAATTACCAACTACAAATTATTCGTATTTTTTACGAATTTTTGGTGCTGTTTATGGGGTATAATATTTGAGGGAAGTGAGTTTCAATTCAGAAAAAATAGTGTCGGGCCCACGCGTCAGCGTCAGAAGCCTATATAAAAAAAGATAACCGTAGCCTGCCCGACCGACAAAGGTGATCCGGGTAGACTAACCATCGTCGCCAATGAAGGGGCGAGGCTAGGTCTGTTCGAATGAAGAACAGTTTGCTTTTCCCCTTTTAATCTGCAATCAAATTTTGTATCACGTTTTTCTCCGTCAACCGTAATCCAAATTTGATGGTATTTATTTCTGAATTTTTCTAAAATTAACATCAATTCATTTATGACATTTTTTAGTATGTAATTCCATTTCTTGGATGTTGTTTATACACCTTATATTGTTCCTTATAAGTACAACATATAAATAATATTTTTTTACACAACCATTACTAATTAAACTTTGAATTTCGTAATCTTATGGTGAACATAAGGTTATGTTAAAATTTCAAATGCATATGAGTTCGAACATGTTTTAATGTGTGGAAAACTTCAATTTTGAAGTAACATTCTAATAAACTTGGTGAGAGATGTAGACATTTGTACACAAGTATAATCTTCCATTTTCGAAACCATTTGAATTTTTGTAGACAAGCATAGCAATTAAAATTATGTTGCCAAGTCAATTTGTAGAATTTTTAGAACACACTAAGACGTTATTATGATTATTATATCGTAAACAAGAGATAAAAATTCTAATTTTAAGAAATTTGGTAGACAAGTGTGGCTGTTGATATTTTATTCAAATACTAAATTACCAACTACAAATTATTCGTATTTTTTACGAATTTTGTGGTGCTGTTTATGGGGTATAATATTTGAGGGAAGTAAGTTTCAATTCAGAAAAAATAGTGTCGGGCCCACGCGTCAGCGTCAGAAGCCTATATAAAAAAAGATAACCGTAGCCTGCCCGACCGGCAAAGGCAATCCGGGTAGACTAACCATCGTCGCCAATGAAGGGGCGGGGCTAGGTCTGTTCGAATGAAGAACAATTTTCTTTTCCCCTTTTAATCTGCAATCAAATTTTGTATCACGTTTTTCTCCGTCAACCGTAATCCAAATTTGATGATATTTATTTCTGAATTTTTCTAAAATTAACATCAATTCATTTATGACATTTTTTAGTATGTAATTCCATTTCTTGGATGTTGTTTATACACCTTATATTGTTCCTTATAAGTACAACATATAAATAATATTTTTTTACACAACTATTACTAATTAAACTTTGCATTTTGTAATCTTTTGGGGAACATAAGGTTATGTTAAAATTTCAAATGCATATGAGTTCGAACATGTTTTAAAGTGTGGAAAACTTCAATGTTGAAGTACCATTCTAATAAACTAGGTGAGAGAGTAGCCATTTGTACACAAGTATAATCTTCCATTTTCGAAACCATTTGAACTTTTGTAGACAAGCATAGCGATTAAAATTATGTTGCCAAGTCAATTTGTAGAATTTGTAGAACACACTAAGACGTTATTATGATTATTATATCGTAAACAAGAGATAAAAATTCTAATTTTAAGAAATTGTTTTAGACAAATGTGGCTGTTGATATTTTATTCAAATACTAATTTACCAACTACAAATTATTCGTATTTTTTACGAATTTTTGGTGCTGTTTATGGGGTATAATATTTGAGGGAAGTGAGTTTCAATTCAGAAAAAATAGTGTCGGGCCCACGCGTCAGCGTCAGAAGCCTATATAAAAAAAGATAACCGTAGCCTGCCCGACCGACAAAGGTGATCCGGGTAGACTAACCATCGTCGCCAATGAAGGGGCGAGGCTAGGTCTGTTCGAATGAAGAACAGTTTGCTTTTCCCCTTTTAATCTGCAATCAAATTTTGTATCACGTTTTTCTCCGTCAACCGTAATCCAAATTTGATGGTATTTATTTCTGAATTTTTCTAAAATTAACATCAATTCATTTATGACATTTTTAGTATGTAATTCCATTTCTTGGATGTTGTTTATACACCTTATATTGTTCCTTATAAGTACAACATATAAATAATATTTTTTTACACAACCATTACTAATTAAACTTTGAATTTCGTAATCTTATGGTGAACATAAGGTTATGTTAAAATTTCAAATGCATATGAGTTCGAACATGTTTTAATGTGTGGAAAACTTCAATTTTGAAGTAACATTCTAATAAACTTGGTGAGAGATGTAGACATTTGTACACAAGTATAATCTTCCATTTTCGAAACCATTTGAATTTTTGTAGACAAGCATAGCAATTAAAATTATGTTGCCAAGTCAATTTGTAGAATTTTTAGAACACACTAAGACGTTATTATGATTATTATATCGTAAACAAGAGATAAAAATTCTAATTTTAAGAAATTTGGTAGACAAGTGTGGTCTGTTGATATTTTATTCAAATACTAAATTACCAACTACAAATTATTCGTATTTTTTACGAATTTTGTGGTCCTGTTTATGTGGTATAATATTTTAGGGAAGTAAGTTTCAATTCAGAAAAAATAGTGTCGGGCCCACGCATCAGCGTCAGAAGCTTATATAAAAAAAGATAACTGTAGCCTGCCCGACCGACAAAGGCAATCAGGGTAGACTAACCATCGTCGCCAATGAAGGGGCGGGGCTAGGTCTGTTCGAATGAAGAACAGTTTTCTTTTCCCCTTTTAATCTGCAATCAAATTTTGTATCACGTTTTTCTCCGTCAACCGTAATCCAAATTTGATGGTATTTATTTCTGAATTTTTCTAAAATTAACATCAATTCATTTATGACATTTTTTAGTATGTAATTCCATTTCTTGGATGTTGTTTATACACCTTATATTGTTCCTTATAAGTACAACATATAAATAATATTTTTTTACACAACCATTACTAATTAAACTTTGCATTTTGTAATCTTTTGGTGAACATAAGGTTATGTTAAAATTTCAAATGCATATGAGTTCGAACATGTTTTAAAGTGTGGAAAACTTCAATGTTGAAGTAACATTCTAATAAACTAGGTGAGAGAGTAGACATTTGTACACAAGTATAATCTTCCATTTTCGAAACCATTTGAATTTTTGTAGACAAGCATAGGGATTAAAATTATGTTGCCAAGTCAATTTGTAGAATTTTTAGAACACACTAAGACGTTATTATGATTATTATATCGTAAACAAGAGATAAAAATTCTAATTTTAAGAAATTGTTTTAGACAAATGTGGCTGTTGATATTTTATTCAAATACTAAATTACCAACTACAAATTATTCGTATTTTTTACGAATTTTTTGGTGCTGTTTATGGGGTATAATATTTGAGGGAAGTGAGTTTCAATTCAGAAAAAATAGTGTCGGGCCCACGCGTCAGCGTCAGAAGCCTATATAAAAAAAGATAATCGTAGCCTGCCCGACCGACAAAGGTGATCCGGGTAGACTAACCATCGTCGCCAATGAAGGGGCGAGGCTAGGTCTGTTCGAATGAAGAACAGTTTGCTTTTCCCCTTTTAATCTGCAATCAAATTTTGTATCACGTTTTTCTCCGTCAACCGTAATCCAAATTTGATGGTATTTGTTTCTGAATTTTTCTAAAATTAACATCAATTCATTTATGACATTTTTTAGTATGTAATTCCATTTCTTGGATGTTGTTTATACACCTTATATTGTTCCTTATAAGTACAACATATAAATAATATTTTTTTACACAACCATTACTAATTAAACTTTGCATTTCGTAATCTTTTGGTGAACATAAGGTTATGTTAAAACTTCAAATGCATATGAGTTACATGTTTTAAAGTGTGGAAAACTTCAATGTTGAAGTAACATTCTAATAAACTAGGTGAGACAGTAGACATTTGTACACAAGTATAATCTTCCATTTTCGAAACCATTTGAATTTTTGTAGACAAGCATAGCGTTTAAAATTATGTTGCCAAGTCAATTTGTAGAATTTTTAGAACACACTAAGACGTTATTATGATTATTATATCGTAAACAAGAGATAAAAATTCTAATTTTAAGAAATTGTTTTAGACAAATGTGGCTGTTGATATTTTATTCAAATACTAAATTACCAACTATAAATTATTCGTATTTTTTACGAATTTTTTGGTGCTGTTTATGGGGTATAATATTTGAGGGAAGTAGGTTTCAATTCAGAAAAAATAGTGTCGGGCCCACGCGTCAGCGTCAGAAGCCTATATAAAAAAAGATAACCGTAGCCTGCTCGACCGACAAAGGCGATCCGGGTAGACTAACCACCGTCGCCAATGAAGGGGAGGGGCCAGGTGAGGACCATGTGTGGTTCGAGGACCGGTGGATGGTCGCTTCGTTGTGTGATGAGTGATTGACAACGTTGTGTGGACTGATTCTTGGCTAAGTATTGCAGGTGCAGGTTGTGGCTTGACTGGTGTTGGTGCAAGTGAAGAACAAGCGCGAAAGGTCGTCGTCGGTGAGGCCTCCAGGTGTGGAGAAGACAAGTAGGCTTTGTTCGAGGGACCCGGTGGCCAGCGGGGTCAAGTGCGGGCTGCATGGTGGCATGAACAACAAGATGAAGTCATGGACGGTTTCTTGGTTGAGCCTCAAAACCAAGGTCGAGCCGGGACTACATGAGAGCCGAGTCATGAGTGGCGATTGGCGGAGGCTACACCAAGTTCGCGGGGTTTCCAGTGGTTCACCAGAAAACCACTTGGTTCCTTGGTTGATCCACAAAGCCAAGACCGAAGAACCGAACATGGTGCTGCAGCAGTGCCAGACCGGTCTGATCGGTGGGTCTGACCGGTCTGACCGGTGTGTCTGATCGGTGAGGAGCACCATTCTGACCGGTGTGCGACGAGGCAGTCCCGAATCTTCGAAGCGGAGGACACGCGTTGGGATCGCAAGGCTTGCGTCGAGGCTAAGCAGTTTGCGGTTGCCGGGCATCCGTCCGATGGAGAAAACTTGAAGACTTCCAAAACCTCCCTTGAGGGGCTTGTATCTCTAGTTGTTAAGGATATTTTAGACTTTCGGTTGCCTCCATATAACCCATGAGGTGAGAGGATGGCAGCCATCTCTTGGAACCCTAGTTCATTTGGTTTCCTATTTCCCCTTCCTATTTTCTTAGGATTTCCATAGGACTAGCTTGAGAGCTTCATGGTGAGATCTTGTGAGAGGGTTGGATGATCGGGCGGCAAGCTAGACCTTGTATGAACCTTCTTGGTATGTATAGATGATTCGGCGTGGTTCCTCAAGGCTTTGTTGTGTTGTTCCCGATTGTTCTTGGTGGTGATTTTCGGAGCCCTCTTTTGGTGGTTTTCTTGGGGTGTTCTCGGGACCTTGCTCTTCTGGATTTGATTGGGGAAATTTGTGGGAACCCTTCGTGGTTCTTTGGCCTGTGATTCCCCTCCCAAATCCGTGAGTTAAGGGGCTCGATTTTGGGGTTTTCGTGTTCTAGGGTTAGAGGATGTCTTGGCGGGATTTCTTCGATTCCTCTTGATTTGGCAAGTTTTGGTGGACAAAATCATGGCTATGGACTCCTCATGAGGTGTTCCTATTATCCCCAAAGTCTTGTTCAAGTCCGTGGAGCGATTCGGGACATCGAAGTTTGGATTTGGGGGAGTTGACCCACGGGTGCTGTTCATC
Source organism: Cenchrus americanus (assembly GCA_947561735.1). Lineage (NCBI taxonomy): Eukaryota > Viridiplantae > Streptophyta > Magnoliopsida > Poales > Poaceae > Cenchrus > Cenchrus americanus. The sequence continues at coordinate 181,886,514 of OX387241.1, read as the reverse complement.
CCGAGCTGCCCAAGCTACACAGGTCTGACCGGTGCAAGCTACCTATGGGATTTGCCTCGGGTGAATTGCTTGACTCGTGTGTCTTTGGGTCTTGGTGCTGCTAGTCAGTTCTTGGTCTGTTTGGTGTTGTTTTGTTAGGTCTTGTGTAGGGTTTTCCTTCCGTGCAGGTTGTGTTTATGGGGTGGTTTTGTTCCAGGGCCTAGAGAAGTCACTAAGGCTCTCTGGAACGTTCGTTGTGCAGCTGCTGTAGCCACCGGCCTGATCGGCTCTGTCCACCAGTCTGACCGTTGTCACCGGTTTGACCGGCGCAGGCCATCGGTCTGACCGGTGCAGCACAGGCAGCAAGCTGTGCAATTTTCCGCTATGCGTGTTGGTGTGTTTTGGCTCGAAAGGTTGTGTGTTGGTTCCTAGGTCCAGTAGCACTTCAGTGACTGTGTGGACTTGACCAACTTGGGTAGTGAGTCGGAGACGTGTGTTGGAAGCCGTGTTCCTCTTGTTGGAGTTTCCATCTCCTTCGAGAAGAATTTTTATCGGCTCCCATTCACTCCCCCCTCTCTGGTTTGCCGTATCGGTCCTTCAAGTGGTATCAGAGCCGGTTCGGGTCTTTATTGACTCTAACCAGTGTAAGATCCAAGGATGGCGTACCAGGAACGGGGTTCGGGTCGTCCACACTTCGTTGGCAAGAACTACCAAATGTGGAGTAAGCGGATGGCGGCGTTTCTCCGCGGAAAGGGTCAGATCCTTTGGGATGTCACAGTCGAGTCGGAGAGGTATGATACTCTGACGGTGAACGAGCTGTTCTCGAAGCTCAAGTCGGCTGAGGTGGATAGGGGCATGACAGCCAAGCTCGAGGGCCCGACTGAATCCCATAGTCTTGCCCTCGTCGGTGGTTCGAAAGAAAAGGCTAACACTAAGCCATCCACCATGTTGTTCTCTTTGTCCTCTTTGATGTCTATGCTAGATGAGGAGTTCGATGTGCTTGGAGAGGACGAGTCGGCGTTGCTGACGAGGAGGTTCGAGAGACTGCACAAGGACCGGGTGAACATGAGGAGGAACACGAGGACATGCTTCCAGTGCGGCAAGCCGAGACACTTTGTCATCGACTGCCCAGAGAAGGTCGAGAACAAGGATGGCTACAAGCACAAGTCAAGGACGGATGGCAAGTATCAGTCAAGGCGTGACCACAAGAGCAAGCACAAGGACGAGCGACGATCGAGAACGAAGGAGAGTAGAGGCAAGGCCCGAGCAATGGTTGGAGCGAGCGACGTCGACTCCAGTTCCGCGTACTCCACCTCGAGCTCAAGCAGCAGTGAAGACGTAGGTGATCGTCGCAAGAGCAGGAAGTCGTCCAAGAACCTGAGCGGGCCAAGCTACTTCGCTAGGGACGGCTTTTGCACCATGGCGCTGAGCTCCGGCAGCAAGAAGAGCACACAGAGAGACTCAGACTCTGACTCCGACGACGAGGTGCATGATGAGCTTCCCTTCTTGCATCAAGAGAATGAACGGCTTGGCTCGTTGCTTGATAATCGTGATGACATGCTTAGAGAGGCCAAGAAAATGAGAAAAGAGCTTAGGGATTCACTCGAGGATGCAAGGACTAGAGTGGCTGAGCTAGAAACACAGGTTCTTGATAGCAAGCTTGAAATTGATTCCCTTAAGGCTAGCCCTGTTGTTTCTGATGAGGTTGATTGTGCTGATTTCTCTATTTTTCTTGCTGATCTTGCTTTGTTTAAGGAGAAGCATGCCTCCAAGTGTGAGGAACTAGATGTGCTTAGGGTTGAAGTGGCTGAGGTTAAATCTAGATCTGCTTTGCTAGGTGCTTGCACTTCTTGCCCTGTCTTGCATGCTAAAATTAATGAGATGCATGCTTACACTGCTTCCTTTGAGGCTAAGCTGAAAGAACTAGTTCCTACATCTTGCTCTACCTGTGAAATGCATGCTTTCAAGAATTTGGAACTTGCACATTATGTTGATCGCTTGCAGGATAAGAATGATGAGCTGAGAAAGTTGATGGGTTGGTTGTCTGGTCATGAGCCTCAGTTGAGGACATTCAAGAGGCAGGATGGTGAGGGACTTGGGGCAAACAAGGTTGGTGAGGGAAGTGGAGAGAATATCCCAGAGCCACCAAAAACCCACCACAAAAATGATTTTCCTCCCAAACCTAACCATCTTAGGAATCGACTAGACACAACCCCAGCTCCACCCGTGTTTCCTACACAAACAAATGATCTCCAAAAGCCTATCAATTTTGTGAGCACTTCCGGGAAAGTGTTCTTTGGGAAAGGGAGTGAGAAGGCTAGTGAGGAGAAACCGGTGGAGAAGTCGAGTGGAGAGAAACCAAGTGAGCAACCCCAATCCAAGCCTAAGCCTAAGCTCGTAAGGTTTGATTGTGGCTATTGTGGGAGAGATGGCCACAAGGATGAGTTTTGCTTCAAGAAGAAGCGAGAAGAGAGAATGGCGAGGGAGTGGGCTAATAAGGAAAAGTACCACCCTTCCGATGGTGTATTTGAGCCTCGTGTGCAGATGCCCAGGGCCAAGGTGAGTGTGAGGACAGTTCCGGCTTGGGGAGAGCGAAAGGCTGTTGGAGGTGCTGCTGGCTGGGCTACACGGTCGGGCCGGTGAGGGGCACCGGTCGGACCGGTGCGGGTGCGGGACAGCGGCAGTTCGGGTTTCGTGCTCGTACAGGTGCGAGGTTTGTTTCTGGATGTCGTGGTCCTGGTGGTTGGGCTGGAGAGTTTGTAGGAGGTCAGTTTGCTAGGCATTCTCCCCCTTGTGCTCAATACGGGGATGGGAGGATCCATAGCTTTGAGATGGAGAGGAGGGACAGTCCACGACCTTTCTTTCGTGGTTTTGGTCCTCCTCCAGGTAGAGAGGGTTGGTTCCCACATGGCGGTTACCGTGGTGGTGTTCATGGAGGTAGCTTTGGTAGGAAAGATGGTTTGGTTTGTGCTAACCCCACTTTCGAGCAAATGGCACGGCACTGGTTTTACTCTTTTGGTACTAACCCCAGTGCTGAGTCGTTTGTTCTCTCATGTACTCGTTTTTGAATTTCAGGTGGGAGACTTGAAGAACATTTGGTTGATTGACTCCGGTTGCTCGAGGCATATGACCGGAGACAAGGGGTGGTTCTCAAGTCTCGTCCCGGTGGTGACAAGGAGGTACATCACTTTTGGGGACAATGGGCGTGGGCGTGTGCTTTGAGAAGGTGAGATTAAGGTGAGTGACAAGATCACTCTCAGACGTGTTGCTCTTGTTCAATCGCTTGGATACAATTTGCTTTCTGTGTCCCAGTTGTTGGATGAGGGTTTTTAGGTGTTGTTTCGTCCTGGTGGTTCTCGGATTTTGGACTCTCGAGGGGACCTTGTCTGTATGGTCATTCCCGAGGGTCAGGTGTTTCGAGCTGATTTTTCTTAGTCTTCTGGTATGGAGCGTTGTTTCTTGGCTGGTTCTTTGAGTGAGTTGTGGAAGTGGCATAGGAAGTTGGGTCACTTGAGCTTTGACCTGTTGGGGAATTCAGGAAAACCTGTCTCCCTCGAAACGTCGAGGTTCATGAAAGTCGCGAAATGTGTTTTCAGGATCAAAGAACTCGCGATGATCCAGAGTCTCGAATCTGCGATGCCTCGAAATCGCGAACTTGTGAAGACCCGAAGCCATGAACATGCGAAGCCTCAAAGTCGCGAACGTGCGAAGCTTCCAAGTTGCGAACTCGTGAAGACCCGAAGCCATGAACCTGCGAAATCATGAAATCAGGAATCTATGAAATTCGGGAGTCTGCTGGAGGACAAGTTCGGGAGTCACGGTGCGCGAAGATTTCCTGAACGGGGATATTCATGAACTAGCAAGAAGCAAAGTCAAAGATGTTGTCTCAAAAAGTCCGGGTTTAGCGTGTGAACTAGTGGCAGGCTTGTAAATGTATGAGATGTAAAAGATATTTGTGTATGTGTTCACACTAGGAATATTCTTTGAGTTCAAGGGTATTTTCGGAATGTAAAAGTCCCTTCGTCTCCCTATAAAAGGGGTTGTGAGGGTACGTGAAAGGGGACAGACAATTTTTGAGGTTTTAGCAGTCTTTGAGGAGATTCTTTGTCTCCTCTTGTGTCATTGCTCTACTTGAACGAGCTCACTGTATTTTCACTTGTGTTCGGGGATCTCATCTGGAATTTTGGATACCCCCCAACATTGGCGCACACTGTATTTCAGTCGAAAAACTACTCACGATGCCACCACAGAAGAAGTCCAAGAAGAACATTCCAGCTGAGACGGATCAGGAAGACCACCATCATCTTGAAGGAAATGAAATCTCTTTCGTTCCCGAACCTTCAAACATCACAGATCAAGAACGGAGAGCAAAACTTGAAGCTCTGATGAAGGAAAGAGCTGAGAAGATAGCACACATTCAAGAACAACCTACTGAACAGCAAACGCATGAGAACGATGATGATGATGACAACACCATAGACAGGGAACTTGAGAGAGTTCAACAGAAGATACAGTAGCAGCAGAAAGAGAAAGAAAAAATTCGCAAGCCAATTGCAAGCAAAAAAAGATCTCTGAAAAGTTAGAACAGCTCAACCAAGCAAGAGAACAAATCGAAACAATACAAAGAGAAATAGATGAAATGAAAGAACAAGAAAACAATTCACTGTGGCAAGATTCACCACACCAGAACTCTGGACCAACCAGAAGAACCCCGAAAGAAAATTTCTTCGCGGGAAATGGAATCTCACAGTTTGTAGATTCTGAATCACCACTATCCATAGGGCTGCAAACTGCACCATGGCCACCGAAATTCTAGCCGGTTTCTCTCCCGAAATATAATGGCTTCGGAAATTCCAGGCAGTTCCTTATGAGGTACGAATCGGCTGTGAATTCAGCAGGAGGAGACGATGTTGCACTGGCCAAATCCTTCATCATTGCTTGCGAAGGACTAGTACTGAATTGGTACTCTTTTCTGCCGCCGCACTCAGTCTGTAGCTGGGTAGATCTCAAGACAAAATTCATGCAAGCATTTCAGATGTTCCATGACACAACAGCTGAATCATCGGATCTGTACAACTGCAAGCAGAAAAACAGAGAGCCATTGCGGAACTTTGTGAGAAGATTCATGCAACAGAGATCCCAGATTCCAGAAGCTGATGACAAAACAACGATCAATGCACTAATCAAAGGTTTGACTCCAGGACCAACAGCTTCGCATCTGACGTGAAAGAAACCCAAGACGGTTGAAGAACTTTTCATGAACTGGAAGAGTACATCTTGTCCGATGATGATCATCGCAAAAGAGTGGCTGAACAAAATGAATCTCGGCAAGGCAACAGAGAAATGACCTGGAGAGCGCAATCCTAGAATCCACAAAATATCAACAATGTGGAAATCCTCAGCCTGACCAAAACAACAGACCCAGTGCAAGAGGAGGGTTCGCACCCAGGGGAAGTGGAAGAGGAAGAGGACCCCCGAGACTCATGAATCACAACCCAAAAGACCCGTACTTCTATTGTCAGTATCATGGGAGAGGATACATCACTAAAGGATGCCCAGAAACCAAGAAGAACATGGCATGAATCCAGCAAGAGAAAGCGTTGATGAGCATCGCATCCTCAATGCCAAATCAATTTTGCTTGAACTTCTGGCCGCCACATTTCATGAACTCTCAACCAAGTCCAGTCGCAATACAACAATTTTCACAACCACAATCATCATGGTAACCATCTCAACAATTTTTCCCTCAGTCGCAGGCAATCCAAACAGTCCAGCAACCACAGCCAATTCGGGAAATCTTACCACCACCACTCGACAGTTCGTCAAGACCACAATCAAGTTCAGGACCCCAGAACTCGAAAGCATTGCCATCCTTCGGGACAATCATGCTAATTTCAGGAGGGTCTGCTTTGGAATTCGAAACTAAGAAGCAAAGAAGTAACTATTTCAGGTCTGTGAACACCATCATCAATGACGGTCCAGCCGCACGGCCGGAATGGGCTAAGGTGCCAATCACTTTCACAGAAGAGGATTTCAAACTGAAATCCGCGATTCACAATGATGCCATGATCATCGAGGTAAACATAGCTGGGTGGATCATTGGAAAGGTCCTAGTTGATAATGGAAGTTCGGCAGACATCTTGTTCTTGAAAACTTTCGAGAAGATGAACCTGAGCCAGCACATGTTGCATCCGCCAGAATACCCATTACAAGGGTTCGGAGGAAAACCAATTAAGCCAGTTGGAAAGATATCGCTTCCTGTTTCCTTCGGAGATCTTGACAATGCCAGAACAGAGAATCTCACCTTCGATGTGGTTGACATCTATCACCCATACCTCGCGATTTTCGGCAGAGGCTACATGAACAAATTCGACGCAGTCATAAGGCAGCAGTTCTTGTGTATGAAGATACCTGCACCCAAAGGGGTTATCACAGTGTTCGGCAATCAACAAGAGGCCAGAAACATAGAAAAGGACCATACCCCTGGCCAGGCAAATGTTTACCAGCTGCAAACAGCTGATGAAAGGAACCTTACGAAGATCCCAAGCGTGACAAAGAAAAGATTGAGATAGCAGCTGATGGTGAAACCAAGAAAGTGTACCTGGATGACATGCCCGACAGAGCTATCACAATTGGGGCTCACCTCAATCCCGAAGAAGAGAAAGAGTTTATACAACTCCTGAACAAAAACAAGGATGTTTTCGCATGGTCAGCCAAAGACCTGCAAGGTGTTGACAGGGGCATCATTGAACATGCCCTGGAAACAGATGAAAGAATACCTCCCAAGAAACAGAAATTTCAGAAAAATGTCAGAAGAAAAAGTGAAAGCAGATGAAGCTGAAGTTCAAAGGCTGCAAGACGCGAAAGTGATCAAAGAAGTCAAGATCCAGTCTGGCTAGCCAACACTGTACCAGTAAAGAAGAAGAATGGAAAGTGGAGAATGTGTGTAGACTTCACGGATTTGAACAAGGCATGCAAGAAAGACGATTTTCCCTTGGAGAGGGTAGACAAAATCGTAGATGATCTAGCCAACAGTGAAATGCTCTCCCTCCTGGATATGTTCTCGGGATATCATCAAATCAGAGTTTGCAAAGAGGACGAAGAAAAAACAGGCTTCATCACTCCCTTCAGAATGTTTTGTTTCATGAGAATGTCAGAGGGACTGAAAAACGCAGGGTGCACATTTTCGAGAATGATAGCAATAGTCCTCCATCCTCAAATCCGCAGAAACATCTTGGCATACATGGACGATATAGTCGTCAAGAGTGTCCAGAGAAGAGACCACATCAGTGATCTGGCAGAAACATTTGCGAACTTGAGAGCAGCGAATCTGAAGCTGAATCCCAAGAAGTGTGTTTTCGGCATTCACAAAGGGAAAGTCCTGGGATGCCTAGTCTCAACAAAGGGATAGAGGCGAATCCCGACAAAATCAAGGCATTAGCAGAAATGCAAGATCCAGTTTCAGTGAAAGATGTGCAGAAATTGACAAGGAGAGTGACCGCGCTTAACATATTCATTCCTAGAGCTGCAGAAAGAAGCTTACCGTTCTTTCAAGTTCTCAGAAGTGCTAAGAATTTCTAGTGGTCCGAAACCTAGAAGCAAGCTTTCCAAGAACTGAAAGATTACTTGTCCAACATGACCAAGTTGTGCCCTCCCAAAACAAGATCGCCACTTCTGCTATACGTGTCTGCATCAAATTCGGCAGTGAGTGCTGTACTGGTGCAATAAAAGGAGGAAGAAGGAAAGCTCAAATAGATTCTAGTATATTTCGCTTCTGAAGCCTTGTTTGGCTCGAAGATCTTCTATTCTGAGTTGGAAAAGATTGCATACGCAGTCATCATGGCCGCGAGAAAGCTAAGGCACTATTTCGAGGGTCACAGAATAAGGGTCATCGCCAATCAGGCACTGAGTGATTTGTTTGCAAATTGAGAGGCATCTACCCGAATAATCAAATGGGGCGCTGAACTCTCAGAATACATTGTGGACTTCGAGAGAAGAAGCGCAATAAAATCGCAAGTCTTGGCAGATTTTGTCGTGGATTGGACTTCACCAACTCAAAACCTTGATGAAAAAATACCTGAGCCTTGGATAGTCCAGTGTGATGGGGCTTGGTGCTACAAGGGAGTTGGAATTTCGGCAGTGGTAACATCCCCGACGGGGGTAGTGATAACATATGCAGCTCGGCTCATATTCACGAACAATGAACATTCCACGAACAACACAACAGAGTATGAAGCTTTACTTCTGGCATTGAGGAAAATGAAAGCTTTGGGGCAGCAGACTTTCATAATCAGAACGGATTCGAAAGTTATTCAAGAACATGTTGAAAAAGAAAGTGAAGCAAGGAATCCTGTTCTGATGAAGTACCTGGAAAAGGTCAGAGAAATGGAAAGGCACTTCAAAGGTTACTCAGTGCAACATATCCCAAGAGATGACAACAATGAAGCAGACAAACTGGCGAAAGCAGCAGCCAGAAATCAAGAATTGCCCCTGACGTGTTCTTCGAAATCATCAGAGAACCATCTGTCAAGGAATCAAGGCCGAAAATTGTGAATGCAGTGGAAACTCCCGATTGGAGAGCAGAAATCATGGCTTATCTGAGAGGCCATTATGAACCACAAGATGAGTTGGAAGAAAAAAGATTAAAACAAAGGGCACGGGGCTATACAGTGGTAAACGGAGAACTGTACAAATCGGGAGTTACTGAGCCTTGGCTAAGGTGCATCACCTCTGAAAAAGGCCTCGAACTTCTCAAAGAAATTCACAGTGGATTTTGTGGTGCACACATAGGCACCAGGGCTCTAGCAGGAAAAGCAATAAAGCAGGGATTCTATTGGCCCACCATAAACATAGATGCCAAGGCACTGGTTTGGCAATGTGAAGCATGCCAGAAAACGGCGAATCAACAAAATTTACCTTCCATGCCACTTCATTTGATCCCACCATCTTGGCCACTGCAAACGTGGGGAATGGATTTAGTAGGACCATTGCCAACGGCTCAAGGGAATTGCTGATTCGCAGCTGTTGCTATCGATTATTTCACGAAGTGGTTAGAAGCAAAACCACTCGCGAACATCAAAGCACCAACAATTCAGAAGTTCTTCTAGCAGAACATAATCTGCAGATTTGGAGTTCCTAGAGAACTGACTGTTGACAATGGGAAACAGTTTGACTATTACACTTTCAAAGAATATTGCAAGACCTTGGGTACTCATGCGAAATTTTCGTCAGTATATCATCCGCAGTCCAACGAAGCAGTTGAAAGGGCAAATGGCCTGATATTTTCGGGTATCAAGAAGTTCTCATTCAACCAGAAGAAGGATAAATGGGTAGATGAATTGCCGAAAGTGATCTGGTCCCACAACACTACTGTGTCAAGAGCAACAGGTTTCACGCCCTTTCGCCTACTCTTCGGCACTGAGGCAATGACACCAGAGGAAATCAAGAATGAAAGCTTGAGAGTCTTGAAAGCAAAAGAAATTGAAGAAGTTGATAAGAAAGTGGAAAAAGATATGATTGAGCTGACAATCTTTGAAGCTGCTGAGAACATTGAGAAGTACCAAAAAGAGACCAAAGCATGGAAAGACAAGAAAGTGGTTCAAAAGGACATCAAAACTGGTGATCTGGTGTTGAAAACAAAGAAGAACTGGGAAAACCCGGGAAAACTTCATGCATCTTGGGAAGGGCCATTCATAGCAAGAGAAACAGACATGCCAGGGGCTTTCGTTTGCTAGAGCAGACTGGCGAAGAGTTGCCATATTCGTGGAATGCTGACAGCCTGACAAGGTATTACCCTTGAAAGTTCTAGTTGCAACTAGATGTAATTTAGAGTACTTTTCCTTTTTCGCAAGTTTACATTTTAAAAAAATTAAAAAAGCCGAATCACGTGTCTATAAGTGATTTAGGGAAAAAACAATAGCTTTCCTTCTCTTAGTTGCATTAGAATAAAGAGGACCGTACTCTTTTCCTTGCAAAGGGGGCTCTAAATCAAGAGGCAAGGTTTTTAACGAGGAGGATCCTATGTAAATACTTTTTGTGATATATATATGAAAAGAGTCTTCCCCCAAATCGTGCATTTTGTGAATTCCATCGTGAAAAAAGAAAAGTTCGTGTGAAAGGCTCCTTGATAGCCAGAATTCCATCGCGAAAAAAGAAAAGTTCATGTGAAAGGCTCCTTGATAGCCAGAATTCCATCGTGAAAAAAGAAAAGTTCGTGTGAAAGTCTCCTTGATAGCAAGAATTCCATCGTGAAAAAAGAAAAGTTCGTGTGAAAGGCTCCTTGATAGCCAGAATTCCATCGTGAAAAAAGAAAGGTTCGTGTGAAAGGCTCCTTGATAGCCAGAATTCCATCGTGAAAAAAGAAAAGTTCATGTGAAAGGCTCCTTGATAGCCAGAATTCCATCATGAAATAAGAAAAGTTCATGTGAAAGGCTCCTTGATAGCCAAAATTTCATCGTAAAAAAGAAGATCCGTGAAAAGGGCTTCGTGATAGTTGAGATTCCATTAAAAAAGAAAAAATCTTCGTGTGAAGGGCTTCCTGATAGCTAGAATTCTATTATGAAAAGAAGAAGAGTTTGTGAAAAAAGGCTCCGTGAAAGCCTAAATCCCATAGTCAAGGGGATTCCCACCGAAAAGGCATGAGACAACAACAAGTTGTGGCCTAAAATCCCATCCACAAAGGGATTCCCACCGAAAAGGCCTGAGACAACAACAAGTTGTGGCCTAAAATCCCATCCTCAAAGGGATTCCCACCGAAAAGGCTCGAGACAATAGTGAGTTGTAGCCTGAGTTTCCATCATGATAATTAATGGCGATGGCAGTCAAGTGAATGTATGTGGCAGTTGTATAAAAATTTCTTGACACAAATTGATGAAAATGTTTCGCGACAAATATGTTCTGATAAAAGGGCAAGGGGCTCGTGTGAAAATTCGTAGAAAATCGTGATCGAAGCAACTAAGGGTTGCAGTATCAACCAAGGCAAGTATGCCAAGCGGGTCAAGTCCACAAAATTCGAGAACAAATTTTGTCGACTTGCGTCATAACATTTGAAGTTTTCAAAAACTTACAAAATTTTCTTGAAATTGTGTATAGGCAAAATAACCGAATGACAGTAAAACTTTGTTAACTTGCCTTGAAATTTTCATGCAAAATGGCAAGGTGGGGGAGGGTGACGTTTTTCCAAAGAAAACGTCTTTATTGCCTTAATTGCATAAAAATTTCGAAATAGTTTAGTAATAATTACATTGAGAAGTACAATTCCTAGAACGAAAGTTCAACAACGTGTCCTGGTTCGTGACTATTATCTTCTGCAATGTCGCTAGCATAAGCAAAGCCGAGCTCGTCGGTGATCGGGCTAAGGGGCTCCGTCTTCGAGATCCTCGAGGAACTTGAATTCGCAGCACTGGAACTCTCCATCTTATGAAAAAGGAAGAAAGATCAAAACATCCCATAGAAAACCTAAGCGAAACCTCAAGCCAAAAATCAGAAAAATCTTGTTCTGGATGAGCCTCTTGGAACAAACGCCATGCTTCTCCACTGACAAACATTTTATCACGATGAATTCGCAGCGGCGTCACGTCCTGCGTAGGCCCAACTTGCAGGACCTGCGCAGGTTAAAGTTTACAAAACAACTTGTTCAGGCAAAACACTACAACTAAATGAATGTACAAATATACACGAACAACCACAAAGGGCAAGTGTTTCGACGATTTTTAGCCCGTAATATCAACCTTCGGAGAGTCTTCCTCTTGCTCGGGGACTTGATCGCCGTCGCTGCCATCGTCACTGCTGTCACTAGAGTTTTCTTCTTTCGAGTCGCTTGATTCTTCATCGTCAGTAGAGGACTCAGGAGACGCGACGTTTTTTCCTCGTTTCTTTTCTTCGATTAGCTAAGAGGGGCAGAAAGAAAGGTGTAAGAAAAAACAAAAGACAAAACTTTGCGAATTAGCAAAAATGAATAGAACCGTTCACAAGTTAACCTAGGCAAGCTTAGCACGCGCGATGCTCTTGACAGCTTCCTTCCCACTAGCAAGCAGAATTCCCTCGCTTATTTGGACCTGATAACTTGAACATCCCCATTCGGCCGAAGTCTTGAGGTGCTCAGGGCGTCGGGAAATTGCGGGAGTTTCTCACAAAACTTCGCGAGGTCCGCGCAGTCGAAGTCGTGAAGAAGTTTCAGGATACTCTCTACAGAAAAGGCCGCCGCAAAGTCGTTAGCACCAGAGATAACTTTGGGAAGCGCCTTGAATTCAGCGTCGATCCACTCCATGAACTCAGGGAGTCCTAAGTCAGCAGGGAGTGGCGCAGGACGAACGCCAAATTCGTTCAAAGATCTCTCGTACTCTTCAAATAAAAGCTTCAACTTCTCGATAATGTCAGAAACCTTCTTCCTTGAAGCCTCCCTCTGCTCAGTCAATGCCCTTTCAAGATCTTGAATTTTTCGGTCCTTGCTGCTCAAAGACTTGGCCAAATTAGCGTTGTTGGTGCCAAGATCTTCGGCAGTTTTCAAGGATTTGTCATGATCTTTGCGAAGATTCTCGATCAGTCGCAAATCATCGTCACGTGTCTTCCAAAGTTTTTCAAGATCTTTTCGGGAATTCTCATCAACCTCTTTAGCAATCTTCTTTTCGTCCTGGCACTTTTTAGGGCCTCAGCCAGGTCAGACACCTTTTTCTCTAAGTCTGAGTTCACCGCTCGAGACAACTTGAAGTTACGACTTAGTTTCTGATGATCCTCTACCAACTTCTTGTTTGCTTTCTCTTGTTCAATCAAACGTTCGCAAGCGATTCTTGCAGATATAGAGGCCTTCACCGCAAAATCCCTACGTTGTACGGCAAGCTTGGATGCAGGAAGCGATCAAAGAAGATCTTCAAACTCTGGAAAATCGCAAAATAAAGCCTTAAAAAGAAGGTCGATAAATGTAAAATGAAAAGAGTTGTAAAGAGGAGCGAACCTTTTTTATCCTTAGCGAAAAGCGTCTGTCCCGAACTTGTAGAAGTTCGCTTCAAGGAACTGCAAGGCTTCTTCCCAGAATCCCGAACAACATCTCCAGGCAAGCGAGACGTTTGTTCCGAGACTCCTTCTCCTGTTTCATCAACAAGTGTAGGCGATTCCAAGAGTGTTAAAATCTTGGATGCGCCATCCCCGATACTAGCCGCCTCGAAACCAACACTTAGTAGTTCACCACGGTGAGACGTACCAAAGCTCTGGTTAAATACAGCCAGGGAAGGAGGGGGAGCTTGGCCTTCAGGTACTTTCTTGCGAATTTCGAGCAAGGAAGCATCCTGGACGGGATCTTCACCCCTGTGAATGGTGAGTTCAAGCTCCTTGGTAAATTCGGGAGATGCTTCGTCGTGAGGATGGACAGACTGAGGAACAACAGTATCAGTAGTAGTAACAGGGGGCTCAACAGCGTCGGGAATCACTTCCTTCTGAACTTCGGGGGCAGCATCTGAAAAAGAGACAATATCCACGAACTCATTCTCAGAACCCGATGGGCAATGTTCTCGAAAATTAAATCTCCACAAGGGCCAAAAGGAAGAACCTTTCTGGCTGGCTGGCTCCATGAAGAGGTTGTCATTGAAAGCAGAGGGAACCCGCCGAACTTCAGAAGAGACAACCTTTTTGACAGCCTTCTTAGATTTCTTGCAGCTCATCTGAGCAAGGCTGGAGGCCGCCTGGAGTTCGGCGTCCGAAACTTGTTCGGAAGACTTGCGCTTGCGCTTCGACGACTCGAGAGACTTTGTTTTCGAGGGCTGAACACCAAAGGACGTAGTCTCGTCGACAATTGAAGGACCGCTTTTCGAAGATCTTCTCCTCGGAGCATTTGGGGGAGCAGCCGAACAGCTGACAACAACAACCGCGGGTATCTTCAGTTTACGACCCGGGCGTCGAGAGTGAAAAGATTTGTCCCTGCAAACTTCAGAGAACACACGATTTATCCTCCTCTTGTGCTTCACCAAAGCTTTATATGCTTTGTACTCATTCATTGTATATTCGCCAAGCATGAGGTTCACTCTCCTTTTGATTTCAAGCATGAAATCGTCGACACTCTGGCCGTCCCTCAGTTGAATGCCAAACTTCGGGAAAGGAACCTCTTGCGCTGCCCTGTTAACATTGAAGTTCATGATTTGAGTCGGGGCCCAACCATAAGAAATCGGCCAGATTCGAGCAGCAAAGAATTCTTCGATGATGTCGCAGCCTCCAAGGATAGTGCTGGCGAGGTGAAATGCATTTTCGCGGCTCTTGATTCCAACTGCCCGATGATTATAGTCAGCAGTGTTTACAGCAGTTAAGGCTTCGATAGGTGAGGATAGAGGATGGGTCGGTCCTTCGTAACCAGAAATTGTAGACATGTCAACCTTGACATAGAACCAGTGCGAGCTCCAGTCTTCGGTGAAGTTGGTTTTGCAACAGGGCGCGATCTGAATTCGCGTGATCCCTCTTCGGGTGTTCTGTCGTTGGGTGTTGAAAGTACAACACGCATAGTGATCTTCGTAGAACTGCCCGTCGTCGACTTTGGTAACATCTGGCACAATGACCAACTCAAAAAATCTCGCGAAAGCATCGGCACTAAGGTTACACCCGAAGGTCTTCATGATCCAAATAAACTTGGACACTTCCAGGAAAGACGTCGGTGAAAGCTGATGGATCTTCACCGAAAAAGCATCCAAAATCGCGAGGAGAACTGGATCACAGGGGAATCTCAGCCCACAGGTGAAGAAGTCGCGAAACACAACTACTTCTCCATCTTCGGGAGTAGGAGTTTGCTCATCCAGTGGAGCACGCCCTGTGCCAGAAGAGAAGAATCCAGCTGCTTCATAATCTCTGATCATGTTCGTGGTAACCTTGGATTCCCTGAAGACGAGAGATGGAGGAAGAGGTCCCGTCGGCCTTGTTCTGATCAGATCTTTGACGTCGGCATCTGCATCCCCGACGTCTTCATCATCTGTTTTGACCTCCCCATCTTCGTGACTCCTGGACTCGCTAGCAGCAGGTGATGGGTGTTCTTCGGGAGGTTAGACAATCTCAGGATTCTGAACGGCAGGTTTGACCGGAAGGCCAGCTGCAGCCAATTCTTCGTTCGTCATGGGTCCCGTAGTACTTTTAACTCGAGCCACCTGTTCGGTAGTAACACAAGTAAGAAACATTCATAAGAAATAGCAAGGCAACATTCGTAAATAAAAATAGCAAAACAAATAATACAAGTATGTTAAGAAGCTGAAAAAATAACCAAGTAACAAAGAAAGCAATACCTTAAAAAAGTTCGAGGAAAATTTGAAGCCGCGAACGCTCGATCGCGAAGCACTTTTGTCCGAAAGGGAAGGCTAAAGTTCGGAACAAAACGAGAGAGCGGTGAAAAATTTTTAACAGCGGCAGCCATCTATTTATAGGGGCGAGGGAGGGGGGGGGGGGGGGGTAGTTCCGCGAACGTGCCTCGATTCGACCGTTGCGAGGTTTCCGGGTGAAGCGTGTCCCCTCCGACGTTCCGACGGTGACCTTTTTTACTGAAATCCTAAGATTGTCGTGGAATCGGATCGTCGGAGTCAACCCGCTTCCCCGAGGGGCTAGTGTTGGGGAATTCAGGAAAACCTGTCACCCTCGAAACTTCGAGGTTCATGAAATTCGTGAAATGTGTTTTCAGGAACAAAGAACTCGCGATGATCCAGAGTCTCGAATCCGCGAAGCCTCGAAATCGCGAACTCTTGAAGACCCGAAGCCATGAACATGCGAAGCCTCAAAGTCGTGAACGTGCGAAGCTTCGAAGTCGTGAACTCATGAAGACCCGAAGCCATAAACCTGCGAAATCATGAAATCGGGAATCTGTGAAATTCGAGAGTCTGCTGGAGGACAAGTTCGGGAGTCACTGTGTGCGAAGATTTCCTGAACGGGGAGATTCACGAACCAGCAAGAAGCAAAGTCAAAGATGTCGTTTAAAAAAGTCCGGGTTTAGCGTGTGAACTAGTGGCAGGCTTGTAAATGTATGAGATGTAAAAGACATTTGTGTATGTGTTCACACTAGGAATATTCTTTGAGATCAAGGGTATTTTCGGAATGTAAAAGTCCCTTCGTCTCCCTATAGAAGGGGGCGTGAGGGCACGTAAAAGAGGACGGACAATTTTTGAGGTTTTAGCAATCTTTGAGGAGATTCTTTGTCTCCTATTGTGTCATTGCTCTACTTCAACGAGCTCACTGTATTTTCACTTGTGTTCGGGGATCTCATCCGGATTCTCGGATACCCCCCAACATTGGTGCCCACCGTGGGGCGCCACATTGGCGCTTTCATGTTATATTTCGGATACACCCCAACATGACCTTTTGTCTCGCTTGAGTAAACTCAATTTGGTCCGAGGATTGCCACGGTTGAGGCTTCAGAAAGAGTTGGTTTGTGCGCCGTGTAGGCATGCCAAGATGGTAGCCTCTTCTCACCAGCCTCTCACCGATGTGATGACTGAGCGTCCATGCGAGCTGCTCCATATGGACCTTGTTGGCCCAGCTCATGTGCGATCTGCGGGTGGGAAGTGGTATGTCCTTGTTGTGGTGGAGAACTACTCTCGGTATGCGTGGGTGTTCTTTCTCGAGGATAAGGGGGAGACGTTTGGTTTTGTTCGAGATCTTGTCTTGAGGTTGAGGATCGAGAGGCACAGAGATGCCATACGAGCAATCCGTAGTGACAAAGACTCAGAATTCAGAAACTCTCGTTTTGAAACCTTATGCCATGGCTTGGGTCTTGAACACCAGTTTTCGAGTCCGTATACGCCTCCCCAGAATGGTGTTGTGGAAAGGAAGAACAGGACCTTGTGTGAGATGGCTCGGACGATGCTTGATGAGCATAGGACTCCGAGAAGGTTCTGGGCTGAGGCGGTGAATACCACGTGCTATGTGTCGAACAGGATCTACCTCAGAGTGCATAAGAAGAAAACATGCTACGAGTTGATGCATGGTCGCACACCCAAGGTGAGTCACTTCCATGTCTTTGGTTGCAAGTGTTTTATTCTTAAAAAAGGCAAGAAGCTGGATAAGTTTGAGGTTAGTGTCGGTGTTTTAGACCGGCAACCTACTACGGGGAGTACCCGAAGTAGATGAATGTGACTCGCCGAGATCGGTAACTCGAAGGAAGAGACACGTGGCACACAATTTAGACAGGTTCGGGCCGCGAGGTGCGTAATACCCTACGTCCTGTATGCTGCGTAGCTCTGGATTGATAGGGCACGATTACACGATGGTGCAGTAGTGCGCCGTGGGTTGTATGAGATGAGATTGGATGAGGGGATCGGTCCCTGCCTCGCCTTATATAGTCCGGGAGGCAAGGTTACAAGTCGGAGTAGGAAGAGAGTACTAGTCGAGTACGTCTAGGAGTCCTCTGTACAGTGCGGAACATGCACAGCTTCCTAACCGAGTACTACTCCTGTGTAGTCCTTGTGCTCCACGCCTTCAGATGCCGTGTATCGCAAGCCGGGTAGTCCCAGGGGCCCACTAAGTAGTCGGTCCTGGTACCCACCGAGGTAGTGGGCCCAGGGAGGTCCATATGACAAGCCCCCGAGTACTTTGTAGTCGAGAAGGATAGCTTCAAGTAGTCTTGACGGCCTTAACGAGTAGTCCTCAAGCGTCCCTGAGCGCTACAAGTCAAAAGTCCTCAAGAGTAGTCGAAGCATCCCGAGGCCGGAATGTACTCCACCGATGTTTGAGCAATCTTGAAGTCTTCTCGAGTAGTCCCAAGCGTCCTTGAAATGCGCCTTCGAAGGTCTTCAAGAAATGCCGTCTTGTCTTGAAGCGGAGCCGTCATGGAGGTGCGACTTGCAGAACCGCACTCCACATGAAGTAGCCCCCAAGCCTCGAGCCGCGGGCTCTGGCTCAGGGTCTACCTGGAATCTTGGCAAGATAATCCCGAAAAATCCGGAGAGAAAAAACCGAAGGACACGTGGCACAGAGCCCCCGAGCCTTGAGTCGAGTACTTCCTCTCGAATTGAAGGGTCTTCTTGGAGAATGTGTCCTGAGATGCTCTTGAGACTAGCCGCTTCCCATGTAGTCGAGTAGAAGTAGCCGAGCCACCGAGGTGAGGCGCGTCGACTAGTACAATACGAAGAGTCACACGCAGCCGTTGAGTCAGCCGCGCGTGGACTTATCTAGCCGCCCGTTGCGGAGGCGATTTGGCTTATAAATAAGAGCCAAAACCCAAAGGGTTTTTCACCCAAGTGAGCCGCAGTCATTTCCATTTGAATCTTGAAGTAGATTCACTCCAGCACCCGCTGCCGCCGTAGTAGATCCCAGCGCATCGCCACCCGAAGCCTTTAGGGTAGCCCCCGAGCGGATGCGAGTGAAAACTCCTTGCACTTGGAGAATGAAGCCGTCGCCGTCGAAGACGTCGAAGACCAGCGGGAAGAAGAGGGGCCGTGCAGAGGCCGCCGCAGCCGCCACCAGTGCGGCGCCGCCTCTGTCTCCACCGCGCGCTGATCCAAGCCGCGAGTGGAAAAAATCGAAGGTCAAGACGGAGGACCTGCTGACCCTGTTGAACAGCGGGTTCATCAGGGAGAAGGAGATCGACATGTGGAGATCCGCCGCAGGAGATCCTTATCCGATGGAGAAAGCCGAAGACGAGATCCCGATGTTCTCGCGCTTCGTGGAGCGCGGTCTTGCGCTCCCAGCAAGCGACTTCTTCAAGGGGCTGCTCAGGTACTACGACATCGAGTACCTCAATCTGAACCCCAACGGCATCTTCCATACATCTGTCTTCGTCCACTTCTGCGAAGCCTTCCAGGGAATCAAGCCGCACTGGGTGCTCTTCGGAAGTTCTTCCGCGTCAAGCCGCAGCCCAGCGCCTCCAACCCTAGAGTAGTCGGAGGGGCCGGAATCCGACCGAGGGAGGACGCCGCGGAGCGTGCACGGCGTACAAGCTCGTGGACTCCAACACCGCGGAGAAGACGAGATGGTTCTACATCACGAACAACCATCCCGAACTACCGAAGCCGAGCGGACGGCAGCCCAGGCACCAAGATTGGTGGAACACGGAGCCCACCATGCAAGAGGGGATCCAGCTCCCCGAGCTTCTAGCACGCATCAAGACTCTCAAGGATGCGGGACTGAGGGCCGAGCACGTGGCCTTCAGTTTCATGAAGCGCAGGATCCAGCCGCTGATGGCGCGGGATACGATGGGCTTCGAGTACACCGGCGACAATGATACGTCGCGGATGCCGGGGGGCGAGCTGGACGACAACGACATCGTCGAAAGGTTGTCGAGGATCTTCAAGGACATGCCGCCGTACACGGCGTGTCCGGTCGAGGAGTACTCCGCCGCGCGCCCGCCCAACGAGGTGAGTAGTTGTACCCCCTCATCGAGTAGTGAGTACCCGTAGTGAAGTCGCTGACGCCTTGTGTCTTTGCGCAGGATGATGTGAAGCGGTTCATCTCCGAGCCGCAGCCGCCACCGAGCGGGATCGAGATCCCGGCGGTGGGGAAGGTGAAGGAGCGCCGCGAAGTCGGAGAAGGCGACGACACCGTCATCGTGGAGGATACCTCCGATGACGACGATGAAGACGAAGACATGCTGCAGGACCGCTTCCAGCTGCGGTCGAGGTTTAGCCGTCCGGGCTTGCCTCATGTGCCACTTGTACAAGACCCTCCGGCTAGCCTGGAGGCTAGCCTTGCTGCGCCGCCAAGGAAGCCGCGCAACCCCGCCAAGAAGCGGGTGGCGAAGAAGATGAAGGTCTCAGAGACCACGCCTCCGGAGGTAAGTCATCTTGAGCAGAGTGGTCGAGTACCCGGTAGTCGAGTACATTGCTGACGAGTAGTCACCCTTTGTGTGCAGGAGGTGCCGCCAACGGAGCCTGTCGAAGAAGGCGACGAAGGCGTGTGGGACCCGGTGGGGGAACCGGCTGGAAGCCGAAGTCCAGCCCCCACTGTCGAAGAACTTCTGGCACAGCTAGAGCGCCAGCCCCCTGCTCCGGAGGAGAGCAGAGTACCCGAGGCCGCCGCCGTTGGAGAGATGGAAGCCGCAGGGGCGCAGGAGACGTCTGCGCCGGCCGCCGCCACCGTGGAGGAGGCAGTAGCCGAAGAGGCGGAAGAAGAGACGCCCGCCGAGGGTGGACTGGTTGACATTGCCAGCATCCTCGGTGCTCCGACCGTGACCATCGTCCGGTCGAACCTGTAAGTACCACGTCCTCACGACTAGTACTTGCTGCAGTAGTCGTTTTGTCTGACGACCCTCTGTGAACACTTCCGCAGAAAATCCACAGATCTGAGCTGGGACGGGGAAGAGCCCTCGACAGCGGAGGCGGAGGAAGCTGCGCCGCCAGTCGAGGAGGCCGCTCCCGAAGCCCAAGCCACGACCGAGCCCCCGGCTACCGAAGCGCCGCTGCCAGAGGCGGTCGTAGTCGAAGGTGAGTTCCCGTCTTGAAGCCATAGAACTCCGGGATGAGTAGTCGTAGACACTGATGCGTGTTGTTTGTTGGCAGGTGCTGAAGGCGGTGACATCCCTTCAGGGGTGCCCATGCAGGAGTTGACACCAGAGGCCCCGAGGCCGGCGGGAGGAGCCCCCGAGCCCGAGGGGGAAGTCGTCGAGAAGTCCGCCGGGGTGAGGCGGTCACCACGTCGCCAGGGGTTGCCCTGGAGGTGGCTATCCGCTCCCCCGAGATCCAAGACGCGGAGCCCATCCGGTCCCGCGCCGATGACGGAGGCTACGTCGAGTAGCCGTGGCGGGATTGAACTTCTGGCCGACGACCTCGTCGAGCCGGCGATGTTGGCGCAGCACCTGGAGGCGATGCGGCGAGCCGAACAGTGGATGAAGGTACGTAGCCGTAGCTTCCCGAGTAGTCAATCCTTTGCGTTGAGTACTCGCTGACTTGAACTTGTCTTGTGCAGGACGTCGCGGAGCGATCCCGCGAGAAGTCGAATCTGCTGCAAGGTTACGGCGACACCGTGCTCCGAGCCGAGGCCCTGGAGGAGCAGCTCGTGAAGTCGCGGAAGCACGCGGCCGCGATGCAGTCGAAGCTCGACGCCGCCTTCGCCAAGTACCACAACGACGTCATGGACTTGCAAGCGAAGGGCGACGAGTTGGTGCGGAAGAACAAAGGCCTCCGCAACAAGAATAAAGGTATGTCCTTTGTCTTGTCGGGTACTTGTTGGAGATCGACAGGCCTCTGACCCGTTGTTGTGTTTCCGTGTTGCAGAACTCGAAGGCCAGGTGGAGCAGCTGAAAGCCTCGGAGGTCGGGCGCATGAAGAACCTCTTCTACCGGGAGCAAGAAGCCCGCCGGTACTTGAGCTCGACTACAAGGAGCTCGCCTTCGAGTGCGAGAAGCACATGGAGCCGGCGGATTGCCCTCTCGACGGAGATCTCGTCAATCGCTACAAATCTTTGTAGAAGTTGAATGAAGATTGCGAGGCGCTCCGGCCCACCGAAGGACCTTGAAGAGGTCGCTCTCCCGATCGCGAGGCTTCGGTGCCGCACCCGGCGGCCCCAAGATCGCCCCTCCGGCGGATCGACTTCGTGAAGCGCCAAGCCGGCCGGCCGCCTATGTCAAGCACATGGCCAAGTCGATCCCGAAGCAAGTCCCGGCCTTCATGAAGTCGTACTTCCCGAAGGCTCCAAAGGAGGTGGTCGCCGGCGGGGTAGCCGCCAACCGCTCGGATGAGCAAGACGCGGAGTTGCTTCGGAGCGAGATGGCTCCCATCGCGGAGCAGGTAGCCGAAAAGTTGAACCTCCAGTAGTCCTGCATAGGTAGCTAGTAGCCATAGTTGTACAGGAAACAGTTGTAATGAACTATTCATGTATCAATGAAATGAGATCTTCCATCAATGAGTACTCGTAACCGCGATCTCAGAGTGCGGAGCGCCATCGTGGAGTAGGTGCGAGTAGTAGTACTCGGCTTAGTAGTCCCGTCGTAGGGAGCAGAACAGTAAACAAGTTGATGGACAATCAAGCTTTATTACTGAAGAAGTACACCACGGGTGGCCGTGGCCGTAGTTACAAGTAGTCGCCTGGACCCGGAGGCCGCTTACAGCTAAGTGGCGCTGGAGCGGGTAGCCGCTTGCGCGGGTGATCCGTAAGTAGCCGTGTAGGGCCGGATCGCGCATCCGTAGGTAGCCGCGCGGCCGGATCTTGGAGTGTGGTCTCTTGGTAGACCGCCGCTAGAGTCCTTGACGCTCGTCGCAGCCCGGTGGTCCATAGGTAGCCGCACGGGGCCGGACTCGGGAGGAGAGTAGTCCGGAGACTTGAAGCCAGGACCCGGAGGGTCGCTTGCGGCAAGGGGTGCTGATGTAGTCGTGTAGACTTGAACCCCGAGGTAGTCGTGTAGACTAGGTGTAGAATCGACAGAGTTGGTCGACGTTCCACGAGTTGTTGACTTCTTCGCCTTCAAGTGTTTGGAGGCGGTAGGAGCCTGGCCCGGTCACCTTAGCCACGGTGAAGGGGCCTTCCCAGGGGGAACTGAGTTTGTGGAGTCCTTCCGTGTTCTGGATACGGCGGAGGACAAGATCTCCAACGTTGAAGGAGCGTTCCTTGACGTTGCGATCATGGTAGCGTCGGATACCCTCCGGGTACCTTGCCGATTGGACGAGGGCGGCGCAGCCGAGCTTCTTCGAGGCCGTCGATGTCAACTCGTCTCCTGTCTTCCGAGACGCCTTCGTCGTAGTGCTCCACCGCCGGCGAGTTCCATATGACGTCGGCGGGGAGGATGGCTTCGGAGCCGTAGACCAGAAGTAGGGGGGATTGCCCCGTTGGCTTGGATGGTTGAGTCCGGGCAGCCCCGCAGTGCGTTGGGTAGTTCCTTGATCCACTTGCCCCCTTTTGAGTTAGCGCATCGTGTAGCCGCTTCTTGAGGGCGTCGAGCACCATCCCATTGGCGCGCTCGACTTGTCCGTTGGCCCGTGGATGGGCGACTGAGACGTATCTGACGTCGATTCCGCTGTTCTCGCGGTACTCCCGGAATCGGTGGTTGTTGAAGTTGGACCCCAGGTCTGTGATGATGCGGTGGGATAGCCCATAGCGGTGTACGAGTTCATCCGGGAAGTCGAGTACTCGTCGGCCCTTGGGGCATGTGACCGGGCTTGACCTCGATCCACTTGGTGAACTTGTCGATAGCCACCGGCACCCTCGTTGAATCCTCCGGCGCAGGTTGGCGGTGGCCCAATCATGTCGAGCCCCCGGCGGGCGAAGGGCCGGGTTGGCGGTATGGTGACTAGCTTGTAGGCTGGGACGTGTTGCTGCTTGGCGAAGAACTGACATCCTTGGCACCTTCTGACGAGTTCTTCGGCATCGCCCAGGGCTGTGGGCCAGTAGAAAGCTCGCCGGAAGGCCTTGCTGACTAGCGTGCGTGAAGACGCGTGGTTGCCGCAGATGCCCTTGTGGATCTCCTCCAAGATGTCCTTGCCTTCTTCGCGAGGAACGCACTTCATGAGTACTCCAGAAGATGCGCCCCGCTTGTAGAGCTTGTCTCCGACGAGGACGTAAGACTTGGCGCGGCGGACGAGTTGTTCGGCTGCGTTCTTGTCGGAGGGGACCTTCTGCTCGCTGAGGTAGTCGATGAAGGGTTGCCTCCAGTCCACGTCGATCATCATGACCTCCTGCCCAGCTGGTGGATGGGCTGGTACAGTGGTCGGTGGCGCCGGCTCCGGGATGGATGGCGCGTGAAGCTCATGGACGAAGACGCCCGCGGGTACTTGAGCGCGGGTGGATCCGAGCTTCGAGAGGACGTCCGCTGCAACGTTGTTGTCGCGGACGATGTGATGGAACTCGAGACCATAGAATTTGTTCTCGAGTTTGCGGACTTCTAGGTAGTAGGCGTCCATGTTCTCCTTGTTGCGGTCCCAGGACTTGTTGACTTGGTTGATGACCACTGCGGAGTCGCCGTAGACTAGTAGCCGCTTGATGCCAAGTGAAGCCGCGAGACGGAGCCCGTGTAGGAGAGCTTCGTACTTGGCTTCGTTGTTTGAGACCTTCCAGAAGATCTGCAGGACGTACTTGAGTTGTTCGCCCGTTGGAGAGATCGGGAGTACCCGCGCGCCTCGCGCCCTCGAGGTTGAGTGAGCCATCAAAGTACATCACCCAATGCTCGGTCGCACGGTGGGAGTAGGTAATCGGTTCTCCCGCCACTCGCCATGAAGTCGACTAGCGCTTGCGACTTGATGGCTGTGCGTGGCTTGAAGTCGATGGTGAGGGCGCCGAGCTCGACAGCCCACTTGGAGATTCTTCCGGTGGCGTCTTGGTTCCTCAGGATGTCGCCGAGCGGGTAGTCGGGGACGACGGAGACCGAGTACTCCCCGGAAGTAGTGTCGTAGCTTCCGCGAGGTGATGAGTAGAGCGTACAGGAGCTTCTGCACGGGCTGGTAGCGAGCCTTGGACTCTGATAGAACCTCGCTGACGAAGTAGACTGGGCGCTGGACCGGGTAGGCGTGGCCGTCTTCCTGCCGCTCGACAACGATGGCAGTACTGACCACGTGAGTAGTCGCGGCTAGGGTAGAGCAAAGAGTCGCTCGCCCTTGTGAGGAGCCGTGAGGATTGGCGGCTTCGACGGGGAAGTCCTTGAGCCGGGCAAGGGCTTGATCCGCCTCCGTAGTCCACACGAACTTCTCGTGGTGCTTGAGTAGTTTGAAGAAGGGGAGGCCCCGTTCTCCTAGCCTCGAGATGAATCGTTCAATGCCGCCATGCACCCCCGTCGGCTTACGGACGTCCTTGATGCTCGTGGGAGCTTTCATGCGTTGGTGATGGCGGAGATCTTCTCGGGGGTTGGCTTCAATGCCGCGCCGGCGATGATGAAGCCGAGTAGTTTGCCCGAAGGGACGCCGAAGACGCACTTGTTCGGGTTGAGCTTCCGAGCCGGTACTCGCGTAGCGATGCGAAGGTCTCTTCAAGGTCGTCGATGAGGGTACCGGAGTCTCGGTTTTGACAACCACGTCATCCACGTAGGCCTCGACGTTCTTGTTGAGTTGCCGCTTGAAGCAGGCTCCGGATGGCCCGTTGATAGGTAGCGCCGGCGTTCTTCAACCCGAATGACATGGTCGTGTAGCAAGACGCGCCAAACGGGGTGATGAACGCGGTCTTCCGGTCTTCCTCCTTGATTGCGATCCGGTGGTACCCGGAGTAGCCGAGGAAGCAGAGAGGTGTCGCAGCCCGCCTTGGAGTCGATGACTTGATCAATCCGCGGCAACCCGAAGGGGTCCTCGGGGGCAAGTGCTTGTTGAGGTCCGTGTAGTCGACGCACATCCTCCACTCGCTCGAGTTCTTCTTGCGACGAGGACGGGTTGGCGAGCCACTCGAGATGGAAGACTTCTCGGATGAAGCCGCCCGCGAGTAGCTTGGCGAGCTCCTTCTTGATGGCGTCCCGTCCGTCGTCGGCAAAACGTCGGAGGTGTTGTCGCTTGGGGGTGGCCTTTGGATCGACGTTGAGGCGGGGCTCAATCGGCTCCCCGGGGCACTCTCGGCATGTCCGTCGGGCTTCCACGCGAAGATGTCGCTGTTGGCCCGAAGGAAGCTGACGAGCGCGTCTTCCTATTTGGGGTCGAGGCCGGCCCCGATGGTGGTGGTCTTGCTGGGGTCGCCTGTTCCAAGGTCGACCGTCCTGACGAGTACCTCCTCAGGTGGCTGAGGCTTGTTGGTGCTGTCAGACTTCTCTGGGATGTCGAGTTCGCTCGTGGCGAGCTTCTTCGACGCGGCGTAGACCTCCATCATTGCATTGGGTACTTGGTTCGTGGAGGCGATCACCACGGCTTCTGTATCGCAGTCGTGGGAGATCTTCAAGTCCCCCTGGAGGGAGAGTACGCCGGCTGGACTTGGCATTTTGAGTACCAAGTAGGTGTAGTGGGGCACCGCCATGAACTTGGCGATGGCCGGTCTGCCGAGGATGGCATGGTAAGAAGTCTCGAAATCCGCGACCTCGAACTTGATGTACTCGGTGCGGTAGTTATCCCGAGACGCCCCGAAGGTAATCGGGGCGCACCACCGAGCCCGGTGGGATAGCCGCGTTGCTCGGGACGATGCCGTAGAAAGGCGTGCCTGCTCTTGGTGAGCATGGGGGTGACGTCGAGGTTCATCTTCTTCAAGGTCTTGGTGAAGAGGACGTTGAGCTCGCTTCCGCCGTCGATGAGCACCTTGTTGAGCTTGGAACCCGCCATTGTTGGCTTCGGGACGAGGGGGGAACCGTCCGGTTCGGAGAAGTTGGTCCATTGGTCCGCGCGGGAGAAGGTGATGGGTACCTCCGAGCCACCCGAGAGGGTCGGGACCGCCGGTTCAATGGACATCACTTCACGACGGGTAGCCTTCGCTCTCCCTTCGTTTGGCGTCCGCCGAAGAGGACGTTGAGGGTCTTCTCGGGTTCTTGGAAGTCGTTGTCGTCGTCGTCCTTCTTCTTGCCCTTTTGGTCGTGAGGGTGCGGTGGCTCCAGCGTGTCCTTGAGTGCGTGCCTGAGCTGGTAGCACTGCTCGGTAGTGTGGTTGCCGTTTGGATGCCACGGGCACTTCTCCTTCAGCAGGTCCTTGAACCCGCCGGAATTCTTCTTCGAGTTCCCTTTCGGAGGGCGCTGGATAGCCGCGACGGTGTTGTCTGGCTTGCGCTTGCGGTTGGAACCCGAGTAGTTGTTGTTGTTGTTGTTGTTGTTGCGGCCGCCTTGGTTTGCGTTGCTGCTTTGCCGCCGCCCGGTTGCTCGCTTGGACTTTCCGCGGATGGCGTCGTACTTGGCGTTGGCCTTGTCCTCTTCATCCGCCCAGGACGTGATCATGTCCTTGAGGTGGGGAATGGACCTGGGGCGGCGACGACCGAAGTCCTCGAAGGTGCGGCGATGGTAGAGGCCGTCCTGGAAGAGGTCGATGACCTCCTTGTCGGTGACGTCGACGACGGTGGCACGCTTGTCGAAGAAGCGGCGCATGTACTTGCGGAGGGTCTCGCCTTGTTCCTGCTTGATCATGGCAAGGTCCATGCGAGTACCCGAACGGCCCATGGCGCCCGCGAAGTTGCTCGTGAACTGCTCCTTCAGCTGGTCCCACTTGTCGATCGAGTGCTTGTCCAGCGACTCGAGCCATGTGAGTGGAGCTTGGTCCAGACAGAAGGGGAAGTAGAGGCACTTGGTGTCGCTGTTGCCGCCAGCGTTCTCGATGGAGAGGGCGTAGCATCGGAGCCACTGGGATGGGATCCCCGCTTCGCGTCGTACTTGGTGATCCCCAAAGGCTTGAACTTGTCGGGGAGGAGCGAGTTGCGGCGGGGTGAGAAGGCGGGGAAGCGCGTCGCCTTCAGCACCGGTGGTCGACTTCTTCTGCCGCAACTCCTCGATCCTGCGGCGAGCATCGTACTCGCCATGGAGAGGCACCGAGGCATGGCTATGCGCGCGTGGCCGCGCCGCGTGGCCGGCCGCGCGCTCACCTTTCTTGTTGGCCCCGTGGTTGGAGCTGCCGCTGTCGCTGCCGCCGCCGTCAGGGTCGTTGCCGCCGCCACCGGCCGGAGCACGGTGGGGAACGACTTCTCGGTTGCCTTGGTCTTGTCGTGAAGGTCCGCCAGCATTGGGAGCCGCCGACGTTGGGTCACCGATGTCGCCGAGTACGGTTGGGGCCAGGATCAGCACTGCGACTAGTAGCTTCGTTGTCGCGGGGCTTAGCTGGGAGAGGTTGGCTGACTCTGTTGTCGACCCGCATGAAGTAGGCTTCTTCAGCGAGCTTGGCGATGACCTCTCCAGCGTGTATGCCCTCGGTTCGTCGTGCGACCGCCGTGATCGACATGAGGCACTGCTCAGGGGTGGTGTGTACTCTGCTCTCGACCGCCTCGAGAGCCTCCGCGAGGTTGCGGATGGGGTTGTTGTCTCGAGCCACCGCGCCGTTCGCTACGCTTCCTGTTGCGCTCGCGTCGGGCGTCCCTGTTGGCGACGGTCTCGTCTGCGGGTGCGTTGGCAGACAGCTCGTCTGCGGAGATGTCCTCCAGGTACCTGTCTTCAGCCGCGCTTGAGGGTCCTGGGGTGTTGTCGCCGGCAGCCATGAAGACTTGGCGATCGGGGGTACCCAAGCTAGACTCAGAGGGTGCCACCTCAGTTGGTGTGTTTGAGTCAGCCTGGGCTAGTGGTGTTCCCTCCTGGAACGGTAGTGAGTCGATGTAGGCGACGTAGCGTGAGTCCTCCTTTGTCAGTTCAGCAGGCTTGCTGGTTCGTCAGTAGACGTATCTTCCGGCCGTCGATCTTATAACCACCCCGTAGGCCGGCCCCCGACAAGGAAGCTCGTAGGAGTCATCTTCGGACTCGGCTCCTCAGATCCGACCCAAAGTCGAATTCGTAGTCCGGCTCGGGAGTAGAACTCGGAGAGAGGGCCTGAGTCCGAGATGTGGCCTGGGACGGCGTCGGAGTCCGAGTTGCACCCCTGCCACGCTGCCCGCCGCCCGCGTGGTGTAGGAGCCTCCGTGCGGGCCCGGCTGAGGACGCGAGGGCCACGCGCGGAGCGCTGGCGTGGAGAAGGGGCCGCCTGCGATGGCTGAGCAGCCGGCTCGCATGCGACGACCCATGGCGACGTCGGGTTCGAGTTGGAGACGGACTCGAGCTCGAAGTCAGCGTGATGGTTGAAGAGCGAAATTTCGCCGAACTTGCCGGCGAGTTCGCCTGTGACAACTTCGGGAAGCGTCACGAGGCCTGTCTTCGGGTTGGGCTGCATGGTTAGGCGGCGCTGGAAGGAGTCCGCGCCATCAGCAAGCAGACCTGTGCGCCGAAGACGAAGGTGTCGCCGCGATTGAAGGCGACGGTTGGCTTGATGTGAACGGAAGCCGTCGAGTTCGCCATGTGATCTCGAGCGAGAACCCTGTTGACGGTTAATGTTTGTATCAAAGTTCGTTCGTGACTCGCAAGCGTACAAGTCTCCCGTCGTAGTCAAGGGACCCTTCTTCCCTCGAGTGGTGAACCCAAGGTAGACTAATCCGTGGAACAAATGTGTGACGCAAGAATTAATCTATTAAAGCCAAGTAATCTTCAATAATCGATAAAAGACCTAATGCATCTAAGTAAAAGACACAAAACGAATCTAATCTACTAAAAACTGGAGAAAACAAAGTAAGATTAGGTAGATAAACCGATCTAGAGAGATCGGGGTAAGCCTTTCGTTGAAGTTCCAAGCAAGAGAAGAAGTAGCAAATCGAATCTTAATAAAAGCCTCTTTTTAAATCGTGGTTTCCCGTCCAAATCCGAAAACATCCGCCTTTCGAGACCCCCGTTCTGTCACAACGTATCCCTATTCATGCGGGGAGCTTAGGGCGAGTCAAAAGACAAGTCGAGATTCTTTCGGAGGATCCGGCGTGTACCTCTAGCCACCGCGGCTACAAGAACACCCTATGTAATCTATCTCGAGAATAGAATTGGAATAAGCAAAGCCGATCGAAAAACGAAATCTTCGAGGAAACACTTGATCGCTGGGAAAAGATTCAACTTGATAATTCAACTATAACAATGATACATACACAAGATCACCACCGGGATCCTTCCTTGATCTTGCTTCTAGCCTCCGGTGGGAACTCCGACGTGGTCTTCCTTGCAAGGTTCCCACGTCGCTAGGGAAACCCTAGTCAACTAGCTCGACCCTCTCCTCTCCTAGATGGTGTCCCTCTCTTCTCTGCTTCTCGGCGGCCGAAGACGAAATCTTCTCTCCGTGGCTCTCAAATGTGGACCATAAATAGCCCGACGCGCCTAGGGGCAAAGGGCGTCGCATTTGGCCCAATGGGTTCGGGCCGACCGGACCGGGCCGGCCGGCCCGGCCCATTTAGGCCCAGCCTGCGGGCTCCTTTGCCCGAGGTCGGTTCCCTTGCTTCCTGGATGCTTCCCCTTCTGCATATGGGTCCATGTCGTCGGTTTCTCTCCGAATTGGACTCAACTCCCTGTCTTGGAAGATTCAAAGACTTCTTCTGGGTCGTGTCCCCGGAGTATGTCGTCTTCTCGGATCAAGTCCCTGGCTTGGAGTTAGTTTTGCTTCATTGCATGACTTGTTCAGGCTTCAAAGTCTTGTCATGAGGTGCTTGATGAACTTATCCCGAAAGTCTTGCATTCAACACTAAACTCGCATAAACATTAAACTCCAAAAATGCATATGCACACGTGAACTTGTTATACCACGGGGGTTAGTACCACAAATGGATAAAGTATAAATTCATGCCAACACCGAAGGTAAACTCATGGCTAGGTTGACGGATTTTCACCTGTCAACATCTCCCCCATGCTTAAACCTTGCTCGTCCTCGAGTAAGCCTTCGATGGATATCATCATTGCTAAACAATGTTTAAACCTGCATTTGACCATACATGAGAAAACATAATGCTCTCAAAATATTAATTCATTAAAGTTCCATAATGTACTAGCCTTCATCTCTACGGAGGGTGGATTCTTATTAAGCTTATCCCACAAGTATTAACATGCTCACAAAGTTTTAAATGGATCTCGTAATTTTTGAAATGAAGATCGAGATAAAGAAAAGCTAAACCAAATTCACAAATTTAAATCATCTCATGTATTGCGGGGAAGAGCCCTCGACAACGGAGGCGGAGGAAGGCCGCGCCGCCGGTCGAGGAGGCCGCTCCCGAAGCCCAAGCCACGACCGAGCCCCCGGCTACCGAGCGCCGGCGCGAGGAGGCGGTCGTAGTCGAAGGTGAGTTCCGTCTTGAAGCCATAGAACTCGGGATGAGTAGTCGTAGACACCGATGCGTGTTGTTTGTTGGCGGTGTGAAGGCGGTGACATCCCTTCGGGGGTGCCCATGCGGAGAGTTGACACCGGAGGCCCGGAGGGTTGCGGGAGGAGCCCCCGAGCCCGAGGGGGAAGTCGTCGAGAAGTCCGCCGGGGGTGAGGCGGTCACCACGTCGCCGGGGGGTTGCCCCGGAGGTGGCTATCTGCTCCCCGAGATCCAAGACGCGGAGCCCATCCGGGCCGCGCCGATGACGGAGGCTACGTCGAGTAGCCGCGGCGGGATTGAACTTCTGGCCGACGACCTCGTCGAGCCGGCGATGTTGGCGCAGCACCTGGAGGCGATGCGGCGAGCCGAACAGTGGATGAAGGTACGTAGCCGTAGCTTCCCGAGTAGTCAATCCTTTGCGTTGAGTACTCTGCTTGACTTGAGCTTGTCTTGTGCAGGACGTCGCGGAGCGATCCCGCGAGAAGTCGAATCTGCTGCAAGGTTACGGCGACACCGTGCTCCGAGCCGAGGCCCTGGAGGAGCAGCTCGTGAAGTCGCGGAAGCACGCGGCCGCGATGCAGTCGAAGCTCGACGCCGCCTTCGCCAAGTACCACAACGACGTCATGGACTTGCAGGCGAAGGGCGACGAGTTGGTGCGGAAGAACAAAGGCCTCCGCAACAAGAATAAAGGTATGTCCTTTGTCTTGTCGGGTACTTGTTGGAGATCGACAAGGCCTCGACCCGTTGTTGTGTTTCCGTGTTGCAGAACTCGAAGGCCAGGTGGAGCAGCTGAAAGCCTCGGAGGTCAGCATGAAGAACCTCTTCTACCGGGAGCAAGAAGCCGCCGGTGTACTTGAGCTCGACTACAAGGAGCTCGCCTTCGAGTGCGAGAAGCACATGGAGCCGCGGATTGCCTGCGACGGAGATCTCGTCCAATTGCTACAAATCTTTGTAGAAGTTGAATGAAGATTGCGAGGCGCTCCGGCCCAGCTGAAGGACCTTGAAGAGGTCTGCTCTCCCGATCGCGAGGCTTCGGTGCCGCACCGCGGCGGCCCCAAGATCGCCCTCTGCGGCGGATCGACTTCGTGAAGCGCCAAGCCGGGCCGGCCGCCTATGTCAAGCACATGGCCAAGTCGATCCCGAAGCAAGTCCGGCCTTCATGAAGTCGTACTTCCCGAAGGCTCCGGTGGAGGTGGTCGCCGGCGGGGTAGCCGCCAACCGGCTCGGATGAGCGATGACGCGGAGTTCTTTGGAGCAGATGGCTCCCCATCGCGGAGCGGTAGCCGAAAAGTTGAACCTCCAGTAGTCCTGCATAGGTAGCTAGTAGCCATAGTTGTACAGGAAACAGTTGTAATGAACTATTCATGTATCAATGAAATGAGATCTTCCATCAATGAGTACTCGTAACCGCGATCTCAGAGTGCGGAGCGCCATCGTGGAGTAGGTGCGAGTAGTAGTACTCGGCTTAGTAGTCCCGTCGTAGGGAGCGAACGAGAAACAAGTTGATGGATAATCAAGCTTTATTACCGAAGAAGTACACACGGGTGGCCGGGCCGTAGTTACAAGTAGTCGCACGGACCGGAGGCCGCTTACGGCTAAGTGGCGCTGGAGCGGGTAGCCGCTTGCAGCTGGTGATCCGTAAGTAGCCGTGTAGGCTGGATCGCGCATCCGTAGGTAGCCGCGCAGCCGGATCTTGGAGTGTGGTCTCTTGGTAGACCGCCGCTAGAGTCCTTGACGCTCGTCGCAGCCCAGGGTCCGTAGGTAGCCGCACGGGCTGGACCTGGAGGAGAGTAGTCCGGAGACTTGAAGCCAGGACCGGAGGGTCGCTTGCGGCAAGGGGTGCCGATGTAGTCGTGTAGACTTGAACCCCGAGGTAGTCGTGTAGACTAGGCGTAGAATCGACGAGTTGGTCGACGTTCCACGAGTTGTTGACTTCTTCGCCTTCAAGTGTTTGGACGCGGTAGGAGCACGGCCCGGTCACCTTAGCCACGGTGAAGGGGCCTTCCCGTGGGGAACCGAGTTTGTGGAGTCCTTCCGTGTTCGGATACGGCGGAGGACAAGATCTCCAACGTTGAAGGAGCGTTCCTTGACGTTGCGATCATGGTAGCGTCGGATACCCTCCGGGTACCTTGCCGATTGGACGAGGGCGGCGCGGCCGAGCTTCTTCGAGGCGTCGATGTCAACTCGTCGCGTCTTCGAGACGCCTTCGTCGTAGTGCTCCACCGCCGGCGAGTTCCATATGACGTCGGCAGGGAGGATGGCTCCGGAGCCGTAGACCGGGAGAAGTAGGGGGATTGCCCCGTTGGCTTGGATGGTTGAGTCCGCGGCCCCCCGAGTGCGTTGGGTAGTTCCTTGATCCACTTGCCCCCCTTTTTGAGTTAGCGACATCGTGTAGCCGCTTCTTGAGGGCGTCGAGCACCATCCCATTGGCGCGCTCGACTTGTCCGTTGGCCCGTGGATGGGCGACCGAGACGTATCGACGTCGATTCCGGCCCCGTTCTCGCGGCACTCCCCGGGCGGTGGTTGTTGAAGTTGGACCCCGGTGTCCGTGATGATGCGGTGGGATAGCCCATAGCGGTGTACGAGTTCATCCAGAAGTCGAGTACTCGTCGCCCTTGGGGCATGTGACCGGCTTGACCTCGATCCACTTGGTGAACTTGTCGATAGCCACCGGTACCCGTTGAATCCCTCCCACGGCGCGGTTGGCGGTGGCCCAATCATGTCGAGCCCCCCGGCGGGCGAAGGGGCCGGGTTGGCGGTATGGTGACTAGCTTGTAGGCGGGACGTGTTGCTGCTTGGCGAAGAACCGACATCCTTGGCACCTTCGACGAGTTCTTCGGCATCGCCCGAGGGCGTGGGCCGGCAGAAAGCTCGCCGAAGGCCTTGCCGACTAGCGTGCGTGAAGACGTGTGGTTGCCGCAGATGCCCTTGTGGATCTCCTCCAAGATGTCCTTGCCTTCTTCGCGAGGAACGCACTTCATGAGTACTCCGGAAGATGCGCCCGGCTTGTAGAGCTTGTCTCCGACGAGGACGTAAGACTTGGCGCGGCGGACGAGTTGTTCGGCTGCGTTCTTGTCGGAGGGGACCTTCTGCTCGCTGAGGTAGTCGATGAAGGGTTGCCTCCAGTCCACGTCGATCATCATGACCTCCTGCCCAGCTGGTGGATGGGCTGGTACAGTGGTCGGTGGCGCCGGCTCCGGGATGGATGGCGCGTGAAGCTCATGGACGAAGACGCCCGCGGTACTTGAGCGCGGGTGGATCCGAGCTTCGAGAGGACGTCCGCTGCAACGTTGTTGTCGCGGACGATGTGATGGAACTCGAGACCATAGAATTTGTTCTCGAGCTTGCGGACTTCTAGGCAGTAGGCGTCCATGTTCTCCTTGTTGCGGTCCCAGGACTTGTTGACTTGGTTGATGACCACGCGCGGAGTCGCCGTAGACTAGTAGCCGCTTGATGCCAAGTGAAGCCGCGAGACGGAGCCCGTGTAGGAGAGCTTCGTACTTGGCTTCGTTGTTTGAGACCTTCCGGAAGATGCGGGGACGTACTTGAGTTGTTCGCCCGTTGGAGAGATCGGGGGAGTACCCCTCGCGCCCGCGCCCTCGAGGTTGAGTGAGCCATCAAAGTACATCACCCAATGCTGCGGTCGCACGGTGGGAGTAGGTAATCGGTTCTCCCGCCACTCTGCCATGAAGTCGACTAGCGCTTGCGACTTGATGGCGTGCGTGGCTTGAAGTCGATGGTGAGGGCGCCGAGCTCGACAGCCCCACTTGGAGATTCTTCCGGTGGCGTCTTGGTTCCTCGGGATGTCGCCGAGCGGGTAGTCGGTGACGACGGAGACCGAGTACTCCCGGGAAGTAGTGTCGTAGCTTCCGCGAGGTGATGAGTAGAGCGTACGGGGAGCTTCGCACGGGCTGGTAGCGAGCCTTGGACTCGATAGAACCTCGCCGACGAAGTAGGCGGGCGCGGGCCCGGATAGGCGTGGCCGTCTTCCCGCCGCTCGACAACGATGGCGATGCGACCACGTGAGTAGTCGCGGCTAGGTAGAGCAAGATGGCGCTCGCCCTTGTGAGGAGCCGTGAGGATTGGCGGCTTCGACAGAAGTCCTTGAGCTGGGCAAGGGCTTGATCCGCCTCTGTAGTCCACACGAACTTCTCGTGGTGCTTGAGTAGTTTGAAGAAGGGGAGGCCCCGTTCTCCTAGCCTCGAGATGAATCTGTTCAATGCCGCCATGCACCCCGTCGCCTTACGGACGTCCTTGATGCTCGTGGGAGCTTTCATCCTGGTGATGGCGGAGATCTTCTCGGGGGTTGGCTTCAATGCCGCGCGGGGCGATGATGAAGCCGAGTAGTTTGCCCGAAGGGACGCCGAAGACGCACTTGTTCGGGTTGAGCTTCCGGCGGTACTCGCGTAGCGATGCGAAGGTCTCTTCAAGGTCGTCGATGAGGGTGCGGAGTCTCGGTTTTGACAACCACGTCATCCACGTAGGCCTCGACGTTCTTGTTGAGTTGCCGCTTGAAGCAGTGCCTGGATGGCCCGTTGATAGGTAGCGCCGGCGTTCTTCAACCCGAATGACATGGTCGTGTAGCGATACGCGCCAAACGGGGTGATGAACGCGGTCTTCTCTCGGTCTTCCTCCTTGATTGCGATGCGGTGGTACCGGAGTAGCGATCGAGGAAGCGAGCAGTCGCGGCCCGCCTTGGAGTCGATGACTTGATCAATCCGCGGCAACCCGAAGGGGTCCTTGGGGCGAGTGCTTGTTGAGGTCCGTGTAGTCGACGCACATCCTCCACTCGCTCGAGTTCTTCTTGCGGACGAGGACGGGGTTGGCGAGCCACTCAAGATGGAAGACTTCTCGGATGAAGCCGGTGCGAGTAGCTTGGCGAGCTCCTTCTTGATGGCGTCCCGTCTGTCGTCGGCAAAACGTCGGAGGTGTTGTCGCTTGGGGGTGGCCTTTGGATCGACGTTGAGGCAGTGCTCAATCAGCTCCCTGGGCACTCCTGGCATGTCCGCTGGCTTCCACGCGAAGATGTCGCGGTTAGCCCGAAGGAAGCTGACGAGCGCGTCTTCCTATTTGGGGTCGAGGTCGGCCCCGATGGTGGTGGTCTTCTTTGGGGTCGCACTGTTCCAAGGTCGACCGTCCTGACGAGTACCTCCTCGGAGGTGGGCGAGGCTTGTTGGTGCCGTCGGACTTCTGCGGGATGTCGAGTTCGCTCGTGGCGAGCTTCTTCGACGCGGCGTAGACCTCCATCATTGCATTGGGTACTTGGTTCGTGGAGGCGATCACCACGGCTTCTGTATCGCAGTCGTGGGAGATCTTCAAGTCCCCCACGGAGGGAGAGTACGCCGGCTGGACTTGGCATTTTGAGTACCAAGTAGGTGTAGTGGGGCACCGCCATGAACTTGGCGATGGCCGGTCTGCCGAGGATGGCATGGTAAGAAGTCTCGAAATCCGCGACCTCGAACTTGATGTACTCGGTGCGGTAGTTATCCCGAGACGCCCGAAGGTAACTGCCAGTACCACTGAGCCCAGTGGGATAGCCGCGTTGCACGGGACGATGCCGTAGAAAGGCGTCTTGCTCTTGGTGAGCATGGGGGTGACGTCGAGGTTCATCTTCTTCAAGGTCTTGGTGAAGAGGACGTTGAGCTCGCTTCCGCCGTCGATGAGCACCTTGTTGAGCTTGGAACCCGCCACTGTTGGCTTCAGGACGAGGGGGAACCGTCCTGGTTCGGAGAAGTTGGTCCATTGGTCCGCGCGGGAGAAGGTGATGGGTACCTCCGACCACACGAGAGGGGGTCGGGACCGCTGGTTCAATGGACATCACTTCACGACGGGTAGCCTTCTGCTCCCGCCCTGGCCGGGCGATCCGCCGAAGAGGACATTGACGGTCTTCTCGGGTTCTTGGAAGTCGTTGTCGTCGCCGTCCTTCTTCTTGCCCTTTTGGTCGTGAGGGTGCGGTGGCTCCGGCGTGTCCTTGAGTGCGTGCCTGAGCTGGTAGCACTGCTCGGTAGTGTGGTTGCCGTTTGGATGCCACGGGCACTTCTCCTTCAGCAGGTCCTTGAACCCGCCAGAATTCTTCTTCGAGTTCCCTTTCGGAGGGCGCTGGATAGCCGCGACGGTGTTGTCTGGCTTGCGCTTGCGGTTGGAACCCGAGTAGTTGTTGTTGTTGTTGTTGTTGTTGCGGCCGCCTTGGTTTGCGTTGCTGCCGCTGCCGCCGCCCTGGTTCTGCTTGGACTTTCCGCGGATGGCGTCGTACTTGGCGTTGGCCTTGTCCTCTTCATCCGCCCAGGACGTGATCATGTCCTTGAGGTGGGGAATGGACCTGGGGCGGCGACGACCGAAGTCCTCGAAGGTGCGGCGATGGTAGAGGCCGTCCTAGAAGAGGTCGATGACCTCCTTGTCGGTGACGTCGACGACGGTGGCACGCTTGTCGAAGAAGCGGCGCATGTACTTGCGGAGGGTCTCGCCTTGTTTCTGCTTGATCATGGCAAGGTCCATGCGAGTACCCGAACGGCCCATGGCGCCCGCGAAGTTGCTCGTGAACTGCTCCTTCGGTGGTCCCACTTGTTGATCGAGTGCTTGTCCGGCGACTCGAGCCATGTGAGTGGAGCTTGGTCCGGACGAAGGGGAAGTAGAGGCACTTGGTGTCGCTATTGCCGCCGGCGTTCTCGATGGAGAGGGCGTAGCATCGGAGCCACCGGATGGGATCCGCTTCGCGTCGTACTTGGTGATCCCCAAAGGCTTGAACTTGTCGGGGAGGAGCGAGGTTGCGAAGCCGGGGTGAGAAGGCGGGGAAGCCGTCGCCTTCGGCGACGGTGGTCGACTTCTTCGCCGCAACTCCTCGATCCTGCGGCGAGCATCGTACTCGCCATGGGAGGCGCCGGAGGCGTGGGCGTGCGCGTGGCCACGGCCGCTGCGGCCGCCGCCGCCTCCGGCTCTTACGTTGGCCCCGTGGTTGGAGCCGCCGCCGTCGGCCGCCGCCGCCGTCGGGGGTCGTTGCCGCCGCCACCGGCCGGAGCGCGATGGGGGACGACTTCCCGGTTGCCTTGGTCCTGTCGTGAAGGTCCGCCGGCGTTGGAGCGGCGGCGGTTTGGATCAGCCGGGAGGTTAGCTCGAGTACGGTTGGGGCCAGGGTCAGCGCTGTGACTAGTAGCTTCGTTGTCGCGGGGTTTAGCTGGGAGAGGTTGGTTGACTCTGTTGTCGACCCGCATGAAGTAGGCGTCTTCAGCGAGCTTGGCGATGACCTCTCCAGCGCGTATGCCCCGAGCACGGCGTGCGATCGGCGTGTGATCGACATGAGGCCATTGCTCGGGGGGTGGTGTGTACTCTGCTCTCGACCGCCTCGAGAGCTTCCGCAAGGTTGCGGATGGGAAGGTTGTCTCTGAGCCGCCGGCGCCGTTCGCTACGCTTCCTGTTGCGTTCGCGTCGGGCGTCCCTGTTGGCGACGGTCTCGTCTGCAGGTGCGTTGGCAGACAGCTCGTCTGCGGAGATGTCCTCCAGGTATCTGTCTTCGGCCGTGCCTGAGGGTCCTGGAGTTTCGCCGGCAGCCATGAAGACTTGGCGATCGGGGGTACCCAAGCTGGACTCAGAGGGTGCCACCTCAGTTGGTGTGTTTGAGTCAGCCTGGCCCAGTGGTGTTCCCTCCCGGAACGGTGCGAGTCGATGTAGGCGACGTAGCGTGAGTCCTCCTTTGCCGAGGTCGGCGAGGCTTGCGGTCCGGCCGATAGACGTATCTTGGGGCCGGCGTCGATCTTATAACCGGCCCGGGAGGCCGGCCACGACAAGGGAAGCTCAGCGGGGTCATCTTCGGACTCGGGCTCCTCAGGGTCCGACCCGAAGTCGAACTCGTAATCCGGGTTCGAGTAGAACTCGGAGAGAGGGCTGGAGTCTGAGATGTGGTCGGGGACGGCGTCGGAGTCCGAGTTGCACTCGGATACGGGCTCCTTGCCGGCCCGGCGTGGAGTAGGAGCCTCCGTGCGGGCCCGGCTAGGGGCGCGGGGGCCACGCGCGGAGCGCTGGCGTGGTGAAGGGACCGCCTGCGATGGCTGAGCAGCCGGCTCGCATGCGATGGCCCATGGCGACGTCGGGTTCGAGTTGGAGACGGACTCGAGCTCGAAGTCAGCGTGGTGGTCGAAGAGCGAAATTTCGCCGAACTTGCCGGCGAGTTCGCCTGTGACAACTTCGGGAAGCGTCACAAGGCCTGTCCTCGGGTTGGGCTGCATGGTCAGGCGGCGCTGGAAGGAGCCCGCGCCATCAGCAGTGCAGACCCAGGCGCCGAAGACGAAGGTGTCGCCGCGGTTGAAGGCGACGGTTGGCTTGATGTGAACGGAAGCCGTCGAGTTCGCCATGTGATCTCGAGCGAGAGCCCCTACCTGGCGCGCCAGCTGTCGGTGTTTTAGACCGGCAACCTACTACGGGGAGTACCCGAAGTAGATGAATGTGACTCGCCGAGATCGGTAACTCGAAGGAAGAGACACGTGGCACACAATTTAGACAGGTTCGGGCCGCGAGGTGCGTAATACCCTACGTCCTATATGCTGCGTGGCTCTGGATTGATAAGGCACGATTACAGGATGGTGCAATAGTGCGCCGTGGGTTGTATGAGATGAGATTGGATGAGGGGATCGGTCCCTGCCTCGCCTTATATAGCCCCGGAGGCGGGGTTACAAGTCGGAGTAGGAAGAGAGTACTAGTCGAGTACGTCTAGGAGTCCTCTGTACAGTGCGGAACATGCACAGCTTCCTAACCGAGTACTACTCCTGTGTAGTCCTTGTGCTCCACGCCTTCAGATGCCGTGTAGCGCAAGCCGGTAGTCCCGGGGGCCCACCGAGTAGTCGGTCCGGTACCCACCGAGGTAGTGGGCCCGGGGGAGGTCCATACGACGATTAGGTCCGTCGATGGTATTTTCCTTGGTTATGCATCTCATTCTAGAGCATATCATGTGCTCAATCTTGAAACTAACCAAATCGTGGAGACTTGCGAGGTAACCTTCGACGAGACACAGCCACGTAGTCAGCTTGTCTTTGAGTGTGCAGGTGATGATGAGCTTGGCGAGGAGATCTTTCAGGAGGAGGAGCATGAACATGGAGACGATGAAGATGGTGGTGTGGTGCCCCCGGCTGAACATGTACCTACTACTTCGACTACGATGGTGAATGTTCCCTCTCCTACACCTACGACGACAAATCAAGACCGAGGAAAAGCTACAGTTGAGGGGGAGGTAGCATCAAGGCGAGAACCTCCCCGGCGAGTACAAGTGGATTACCCAGCTTCGAGGATCATCGGTGACATGAATGAACACACTACACGGTCGAGGGTTCGAAACAATTCTCATTTCACTCATGCTGCATTTGTTGCCACCTTTGAGCCCAAAGACATTAGACACACACTATCTGATCATAATTGGGTTAATTCGATGCATGAGGAGTTGGAGAACTTTGAGAGGAATCAGGTTTGGGAATTGATTGACCCTCCCCCAGGGTGTAAGTCGATTGGTACAAAGTGGGTGTGGAAGAACAAAGAGGGAGAGAAATGTGAAGTGGTGAGAAACAAGTCGAGGCTTGTTGCTCAGGGGTTCAGTCAGAAGGAGGGGATCAACTACGAGGAGACCTTTGCTCCCATAGCCCGTTTGGAGGCGATAAGGATCCTTCTAGCCTTTTCCGTGGCTAAAGGGTTCAAGTTGCACCAAAAGGATGTGAAGACCTAAATGGTGTGTTGGAGGAAGAAGTGTATGTGAGGCAACCACTGGGGTTTGAGAGTGAGAAGTACCCCCACCGGGTGTACAAGTTGAGGAAGGCGCTTTATGGGTTGAAGCAGGCGCCTAGAGCTTGGTATGGTAGGTTGAGGGGGTTCTTGTTCGAGAGAGGTTTTGTGATGGGGAAGGTCGATCAGACCTTGTTTCTACTTAGGCAGGACAGAGATATCCTGATTGTGCAGGTGTATGTGGATGATACTGTCTTTGGTGGCTCGTCTAACTCTCTTGTTGCAAGGTTTGCAGAGGATATGAGCAGGGAATTTGAGATGAGCATGATGGGCGAGTTGCAGTTCTTTCTCGGGCTACAAATCAAGCAATCAAAGGAAGGAACATTTTTGCACCAAGCTAAGTACACCAAGGACATTGTACGGAAGTTCAAGATGGAGGATTCCAAGGCTATGACGACGCTGATGAGTACGACTACAGCTCTTGATGGACGAGGAAGGTGAACATGTGGACCAGAAGGAGTACCGGAGCATGATCGGGTCACTCCTCTACTTGACGGCGACGAGGCCGGACATCCAGTTCTTGGTATGTCTGTGCGCTTGTTTTCAAGCGTCTCCGAGGACTTCGCATCGGCAAGCGGTGAAGCGAATTTTCAAGTACTTGAGTCACACTCCCGACTTCGGCCTTTGGTACTCCGCGTCCTCTTCTTTGGCGCTTCATGGTTTTTCGGATGCGGATTTTGCCGGGTGTCGGTTGGATAGGAAGTCCACTTCTGGGACTTGCCAGTTTTGGGATCTTCTTTGGTGTCTTGGTCTTCCCGCAAACAGTCGAGTGTTGCTCAATCCACTACCGAGGCAGAGTACGTTGCCGCTGCTAGTTGTTGCTCTCAGCTCCTCTGGATCACATACACCATGAGTGACTTTGGTGAGGAGTATACCCATGTCCCACTTCAATGTGATAGCACCAGTGCCATAAGCGTTGCAAAGAACCCAGTGCTCCATTCCAAAACCAAGCACATAGAATTGAGGTATCATTTTCTGAGAGACAACGTAGAGAAAGGAAAGATAGCTTTGATCCATGTACCCACACATGACCAACTAG
Organism: Cenchrus americanus; assembly: GCA_947561735.1. Lineage (NCBI taxonomy): Eukaryota > Viridiplantae > Streptophyta > Magnoliopsida > Poales > Poaceae > Cenchrus > Cenchrus americanus. The sequence goes on along the minus strand of OX387241.1, from coordinate 181,845,128 downwards.
CCGATATTTTCACCAAACCCCTAGATCTAGCAACTTTCACTCGTTTGCGGGGGGAGCTTGGTGTGTGTTTGATTTCTTGAGTTGGGTGTGTGGGAGCTCCTTTGTAGCGTATGTATAGCTTTCCTTTGTGCATTTCTTGCATTTGGCATGGCATATGTAACATGTTGTATAGGCATCCTTATATCTTAGATTGCATGCATTTTGTATCACATGCATTGGTTAGGAAAAGCTTCTCCTATATACTTTGTTCACCATGGAATGCTATTTATATCTTTGTGAGCTTGTTTGGTATGCTATGGTTAGTTTGGCTTAGCTCTTGACGATCTTGATTTATATCCATGGTTGATGGCTATGTTTTTGAAAAATGTTTCATCTATGCTCTCTCATGTGTAAATGCCTTTATTTGATCTTGACATGTTTTAGTGGTTTGGTTATGCTTAATTTGTGGTTGGATAGCTAGTTTATTGATCATATGGGGGCCAAAGGCTCATTTGCCATCATGAATGTTTAGCCCTCTTGCTTTATCTTGTGGAGGGGCATAAGTTCCTTTTTGTCGCAAAGACATTTCATGTACCAAATATGAATCTGAAAATGAAATGTAAAATCTTTGGAAAATATGGTCCCATGTCATATGTGCTAAATTTAATTTGCTTTGGGTGCTAAACTGTTGCATGATGCCTACCAATGAGAAGTCTCATACATAGAAGTAGGCACATGGCTCGGTGGCTTTGACATGACATGAGGTGCTTGTGGGTGTTTGTGATGGTCTTATGATTAGAATGGCTGTCCTAGCATGAAGTTTGTGTGGCTTTGCAATTTTGATATGTTTTGATCATGTTTAGGACTTTGCTCATGAGAGGCAATTTTTTTGCAAAATTGCCCAAATCCATCTTAGCTTCGTCCAATGGTTGTGAAACTTGGTGATCATGTAGTTGAGATCGATACAAAGCTATAGAGTATCTAACTTGCTCATTTGGACATGTGTCACGTCCTATGTTGAATTTTGTCTATTTGAGAAGCTCTAGGTTGAAAGTTTTGCATTTTTGGCTTCATTCATGCATTGTCAACAAGGGGGAGAAGTTTGAGCTTGAAATGGCTTGCTAGATGCATTCAGAAGGTTTTCAGGTGGTTTCAAGCCATTTCTGGGCTCTGGTGTGCACCGGTCTAACCGGTCAAGGTCACCGGTCCGACCGGTCAGAGTGCTGGCCCTGTTCATATGTTGGGCACCGGTCTGACCCGTGGTGGTGACCGGTCTGACCGGTCAGAGCTGAGCTGATGCAGCTGCTCTGTTTTCTTCAAGTGGTTTGCATGCATTCGTCCAGGTAGAGTTGCCTTGGTTCAGGGGGAGCTTGCATGTGTGCAGGGGGGCTCTTTGTGGTTTCTCGAGCTCGGTTTTGGTGGTTTGTGCTTTTTGCTTGAGCTTTGTTTTGTCTCGGATGTGTCGAGTCGTTGCCCTTGCCTAAGGGGTCCGAGACTTGTCTTCTTCAAGTGATCTTGTTCTTTGCCTTTGTTTGGCTTTTGATCGCTTGTTGGAGTTTCTATTTATTCATTTCTTTTGTTTTTTTTTCTCTCTTGTTACTTTATGTGGGTGTTGTCAATGCACTCATCAAGGGGGAGATTGAGGACCATGTGTGGTTCGAGGACCGGTGGATGGTCGCTTCCTTGTGTGATGAGTGATTGACAACGTTGTGTGGACCGATTCTTGGCCAAGTATTGCAGGTGCAGGTTGCGGCTTTACTGGTGTTGGTGCAGGTGAAGAACAAGCGAGAAAGGTGGTCGCCGGTGAGGCCTCCAGGTGTGAAGAAGACAAGTAGGCTTCGTTCGAGGGACCCGGTGGCCAGCGGGGTCTAGTGCAGGCCGCATGGTGGCATGAACAGCAAGATGAAGTCATGGACGGTTTCTTGGTTGAGCCTCAAAATCAAGGTCGAGTCGGGACTACGTGGGAGCCGAGTCATGAGTGGCGATTGGCGGAGGCTACACCAAGTTCGCAGGGTTTCCAGTGGTTTACCAGAAAACTACTGGGTTTCTTGGTTGATCCACAAAGCCAAGACCAAAGAACCGAAGATAGTGCTGTAGTAGTGCCAGATCGGTCGGCGGGTGGGTGCGGCCCGGCTCGACCGGTGGGGCCGGTCGACCAGTGAGGTGCACCGGTCCGACCGGTGTGCGACGACGCAGTCCAGAATCTTCGAAGAGGAGGACACGCGTCGGGATCGCAAGGCTTGCGTCAAGGCTAAGCAGGTTGCGGTTGTCGGGCATCCGTCCGATGGAGAAAACTTGAAGACTTCCAAAACCGCCCTTGAGGGGCTTGTATCCCTAGTTGTTAAGTAAGGGTATTTTAGACTTTCGGTTGCCTCCATATAACCCATGAGGTGAGAGGATGGCAGCCATCTCTTGGAACCCTAGTTCATTTGCTTTCCTATTTTCCCTTCCTATTTTCTTAGGATTTCCATAGGACTAGCTTGAGAGCTTCATGGTGAGATCTTGTGAGAGGGTTGGATGATCGGGCGTCAAGCTAGACCTTGTATGAACCTTCTTGGTATGTATAGATGATTCGGCGTGATTCCTCAAGGCTTTGTTGTGTTGTTTCTGGTTGTTCTTGGTGGTGATTTTTGGAGCCCTCTTTTGGTGGTTTTCTTGGGGTGTTTTCGGGACCTTGCTGTTGGGGATTTGATGGGGGAAATTTGTGGGAACCCTTCGTGGTTCTTTGGCCTGTGATTCCCCTCCCAAATCCGTGAGTTAAGGCGCTCGATTTTGGGGTTTTCGTGTTCTAGGGTTAGAGGAGGTCTTGGCGGGATTTCTTCGATTCCTCTTGATTTGGAAAGTTTTGGTGGACAAAATCATGGCTATGGACTCCTAATGAGGTGTTCCTATTATCCCCAAAGTCTTGTTCAAGTCCGTGGAGCGATTCGGGAGATCGAAGTTTGGATTTGGGGGAGTTGACCCGCGGGTGCTATTCATCCCGAGCTGCCCAGGCTACATAGGTCTGACCGGTGCTCTTGACCGGTCTTACCGGTGCAAGCTACCTGTGGGATTTGCCTCGGGTGAATTGCTTGACTCGTGTGTCTTTGGGTCTTGGTGCTGCTGGTCAGTTCTTGGTCTGTTTGGTGTTGTTTTGTTAGGTCTTGTGTAGGGTTTTCCTTCCGTGCAGTTTGTGTTTTGGGGGTGGTTTTGTTCTAGGGCCTAGAGAAGTCACTGAGGCTCTCTGGAACGTTTGTTGTGCGACTTCTGTAGCCACCGGCCTGACCGGCTCTGTCCACCTGGTTGACCGGTGTCACCGGTCTGACAGGCGCAGGCCATTGGTCTGACCGGTGCAGCACAGGCAGCAAGCCGTGCAAGTTTCCACTGTGCGTGTTGGTGTATTTTGGCTCGGAAGGTTGTGTGTTGGTTCCTAGGTCCAATAGCACTTCAGTGGTTGTGTGGACTTGACCAACTTGGGTAGTGAGTCGGAGACGTGTGTTGGAAGCCGTGTTCCTCTTGTTGGAGTTTCCATCTCGTTCGAGAAGAATTTTTATCGGCTCCCATTCACTCCCCCCTCTCTAGTTCGCCGTATCGGTCCTTCACCAGGTCTGTTCAAATTAAGAACAATTTGCTTTCCCCTTTTAATCTGCAATCAAATTTTGTATCACGTTTTTCTCTGTCAACCGTAATCCAAATTTGATGATATTTGTTTCTAAATTTTTCTAAAATCAACATCAATTCATTTATGACATTTTTTCGTATGTAATTCTACACCTTATATTGTTCCTTGTAAGTACAGCATATAAATAATATTTTTTTACACAACCATTACTAATTAAACTTGCATTTCGTAATCATATGGTGAACATAAGGTTATGTTAAAATTTCAAATGCATATGTGTTCGAACATGTTTTAAAGTGTGGAAAACTTCAATGTTGAAGTAACATCCTAATAAACTAGGCAAGAGATGTAGACAGTTGTACACAAGTATAATCTTCCGTTTTCGAAACCGTTTGAATTTTTGTAGACAAGCTTAGGGAATAAAATTATGTTGCCAAGTCAATTTGTAGAATTTTTATAACACACTAAGACGTTATTATAATTATTATATCGTAAACAAGAGATAAAAAATTCTAATTTTAAGAAATTTGGTTAGACAAGTGTGGCTGTTGATATTTTATTCAAATACTAAATTACCATCTATGAATTATTCGTATTTTTTACGAATTTTTTGGTGCTATTTATGGGGTATAATATTTGAGGGAAGCAAGTTTCAATTCAGAAAAAATAGTGTTGGGCCCACGCGTCAGCGTCAGAAGCCTATATAAAAAAAGATAACCATAGCCTGCCCGACCGACAAAGTCGATCCGGGTAGACTAACCGTCGTCGCCAACAAGTGCTGCATTGTCAGAAATGGCCCATGCCGAATGAATTTGCATCCGCCTCGGCGTCGCGACCCGTGCCCCCTTCTTCTTCCCCGATCTGAGCTCCACCGCCGCCATGCGCCCGTCCTTCCCCGCCGTCGCACACATGTCGCACTATGCCGATTCGTCTGGAGGTGCACGTATGAGGAGCAGGGTCCAAGGTTGGCGGAGCAGCCGCAATCACTCCATCGGCTTGGATCCAGTCGGTGAGCTAAGCGGCTTTCCACTGGTCCCTTGCCCGGACTATGGTATGGATCGGGTGGTGGAGGGGCGGACGCAGAAAGAAGGTGAAAACCACAGTCGTTTTTATTTCAAATGTGCAAGGAACTCGGTGAGTAGTCTGCTGTGTCTCCCAGATCTGAGTTAGGGTTCTTATGTGCTTTTGATTCTGCAGTACGCCAAGAATTGTGGATTTTATCGTTTCCACAATGAGTATCTCCAGATGTTGAAGGATGCTGGCGTCATTGTTTTTCGACCCTCGAACTGGGCAGACGCGGTCGATGAAGTAGTTGATTCAGTGGAATGTCAGATTGGGATCGGCGAGCAGAAGCAAGCACTGGAGGACAAGCAGAGGAAGAAAGCAAGGAGAAGATGGACAATGTGATCTGGAAGATGAACTTGATTATTATGGCTGTTGTTTGTGTAGTATTTGGATGTTTACTGGGGATGTATGCTACAAAGAAGTAATTCTGATGTTAAAAGTGGTGCTTTTGCTTCATCTGTGTTGATGAAGAATGAAAAATTTGTCACATATGACAAACTTAAATGTATGATGAAGAATGAATGGAATGACAATTGGGTCACAAATCTTAATGTGTCACACATCACAAAATTCATCAATTCATCTGTGTTGACATTTCATTGCAGCACGAGGCAAAGGAAATGCAGATTATTAAGACAAACAGAGTAACAAACTTCTGGCATAACTCTGACATATATACACATCGCAATTCATTATAAGCTGCTACCATAGACATTGCAATGCCTTCCAAATAGGAGACATAGATTGATCTACCGCGTCTCTTAGATCTACTAGTTCATCACAAGTTCAACATACACAGATCTACTAGCTAGTCCATAACAAATTCAACAAGCACACTGGAAGAACACATTAACAAAGGAACAAATTAATTAAGCAGAGGTAGTCGCCGCCGGAGGAGCCCCACCGTCGGAGTCGGAGCCGGAGCTGGAGACGTCGAGGCCGCCATCGTTGTCGTCGTCGTAGAAGGGGGGGGGGGGGTGGGACCTCTTCTCTCTCCAGGTACCCAGCCAAGACATTGACCTTGAAGGCGTAATCCATCATGGTCATCCGCAACGGACCAGGGGTTCGTTGGACCCTGAGATGAATGGCCAGCTTTCCAAGACTGTGCCAAGCCTCGTAGACCATCTTCACTGAAAAACAAACATCCGAATAAGCTACTGTCGAAGCACGCAGGGGCACCACGGGCTGCCGCACCACCTTGCACTGGGGCGGCTTCAGCCTCTTCACCTCCTCGGGCGGGGGCGGCGGCACCTCCTCAGGCTCAGCGGGCGGGGGCGGCGACACCTCCTCAAGCTCGGCGGGCGGGGTCGGCTCCTCCTCCTTGGGCTCGGCGGGCGGGGGCGCCGGCCCCTCCTCCCTCCCCCACTTCCTTGACGGCTCACTTGACGCCATGCGCTTGCTTGAGGAAGGAGAAGCTCTTGGATTCACTTCTTGGTGATCGAAGATGGTGGTGCTGGGGTTTTTTGGTGCCACGATTGACGAAGTTCTTGGCCGGCTAGGATTTATATTGACAAGACGGCGAACCGTCAGGCGGTCGGTCATGCGCCTCGGAACCCGTGTCTGCTCAGGAGAGCTCTTGGCCACAAAAATCATGTGGTCACAAGGAGACGTGTGACTGTTCATATTTTATTCAAAATACCAAATGCCCAACTACTCCTATGAGTTTTTCGATTCTTAAAAAACTATGAATTGTTCGTATTTTATTAATCTATATAACTTATATAGTTGGTACCCACTAACTATTATTAACTTCATTTCTCTCTTCATGCAAGCTACCCACATCATCTCCCATCAAACTAAAGGTTATTAACTCTATCTCTTTTTCTCTTCATTACACCAATTCTTCCTTCATACAAACTACCCACATCATCTTCCACCAACTAAGGATTATTGCATAAACTGGTTATGGTAGCAAATTGGTTCATAATTTATCAAAAAAATGTAACACCCTAATTTTGCTAAAAATTGGCTTTATTAAAATTTGCTAGAAACCTTTAATTGCTTAAGGATTATAAGGTTGCTTTACTTTTCTTTTAGGCATTTAAATCTTTTCTAAAATAAAGTTAATGAAATAAAGGAATTAATTGCTGCATACATGCTGGAGCATTTCTTTTGATTGCTAGAATTCAAATTCAGGTTTGAATTCTATTTTGATTTAAAGCCTTTTCAAAACCCAAACCCAAATACTTAGACCTTCTACCCTATCCTATCTATCCTACGTTCTAGCCCAGCAGGCCACATAGCCCAACCCCGCAGCAGCAACCCAACGCAGCACCGCCGACCCGCGCAGCCCAGCAGCAGCAGGCCGCCGCACCCGCTCGATCCCACGCAAGCCAGCCCGCAAGTGTTTTCAGCCCAGCCGGCCCGTTTCGCTGCCGTCGGCCCACGCTGTCTCCTCCGTCCCCCACTGAGACTGACTCGTGGGACCCGCTTGTTATCCCCGAGCACAAGTCGTCTTCCGCCCGGACTTCGCCGCCGCTGCGGAGTCCGACTCCAGCACGCTCCCTTCGCTTGGCCCGCACGCCAAGGCGGTCCCTCCCCGGGCTATTTAAGTCGCCCGCCGCCCCCTAGGGTTCCTACCCAAGCCACCCGAGCCCTAGCCGCCACCCCACCGTGCGCCGCCGGAAACCCTAACCCGCGCCGCTGCCGTTTCCCACTGTCGTCGCCGCTTCGTCGTCGAGGAGCAGCTCCGGAGATGCGCAAGGAGGTGAGGAGTTCAACCTCGCCGCTTGTGGACGTCCCCGTGCATCACACCGCTCGCTGCAGCTCGCCGGAGTTTCCTTGCTGCGCCGCCGCGCCGAGCGCCCGCGCCGCCGCATCTCCGCCGCGACCGCCGCCCTTAGGTGCTTCGCCGTCGCACGCTCTTCACGTAGATGCCACCCGCGCTTCGAATCGTGCACTCGGAGCCCCGGATTGGGTTCGCCGGCGAGTCCCGCCGCCACTCACCGCCGGCCGCCGCCGTCGGCCGTCGCTCGCCGCCGCCCCGCTGCTCACATTCATCCTCAGCTGTTAGATCGAAATCTAACGCACCTGGTTCAACCTACCTCATCACTTAACCCGCACGCATCCACAACCATCGGATCTAGATCCAATGGATCTAGATCGAGTCAACCCCTGGGTCAACAGGTCAAACCCAGCCGGCCCCTGCGATTTTGCAGAAAAGCCCCTGAGTTTCCGATATTTACAAAAATACCCTTTCACCTTAGGAAGTTTCTTACAGTTTAGTCCTTTTTCTTTATTTTAGTTTCTTTTTAAACCTTCACAGTTTAGTCCTTGCACCTTCTATAAGCCGTAACTTAGTCGTTGTAGCTCCGATTTTAGCGTTCTTTATGTCCACGCGTTCGTCTCGAAGCGTAGATTAGTTTTATGCTACTGTTTAGTTCTGTTTGATCTGTTTGGTGACTGTTTCTTATGTATTCTTGTTGTATGCTTGTATGTGATGATTGTGGATGGTAGAGAGCGATTTGTTCGAGGGATTTGAAGATCAAGTCATGCAAGAGTTTGAGCAGCAAAGCTTTGTTGAAGGCAAGTCTTCCTTGATGCATACCCGCTTGTCCTACATAACATGCATTTAAATTCACTGTCTTTACTTTTCTGCTTGCATTAACTTGATGGGAACCTATTAAGGATCATGCCTAGTCTTTCACTACCTTTACCTTGATACCGTGTTTATTAAATTAATCTTGTGGTAGCTATTGCTTAGCATGCTCAAATGGGATTGGTATTAATCAAACTTGGTTACCTTTATGATCTATGTTCTATTTATGTTCTTTACTTTACAATACCACTTTAATATGTTAATCGGAACATGGAGAACCACCCAGGAAAACAGTACAACCACAAGAACTAATGGGCAATGATCTTGGTTGAATAATTAGGAACTTTAGCTTGGGATGGTCTTACCTGATAAGGACAAGGGATCGCCGGTACTGTGGGGTATAGACTCGCTCTAGCAGGGGGTTGGGTGAGTTATTCTTTTTATGGTGGGGTATCGACCTGCTAGGGGACTTTGTACCTTGCTAAGCGATCCGACCTTGTGGGTCATAACTTGCTAGGGAAAGTTTGTAAAGGCCATGTAGCGTCCCTATGCAATCACACCTCGGTAGTGTGGTATGGTGCCTTGCAAACACCGCATGGTTGGGTCCAAAGTTCTTCGGAGCTTTTACGCTACTTGTGGTGAAAGTGTACAACCTCTGCAGAGTGTTAAACTAATCGATTAGCCGTGCTCACGGTCAAGAGCGGCCTGGACACTCACATGATTAAATTATGGAACTTTAATGTTTAATTGTTGTTTTATTCTTTATTTATGATGCTTATACCTTATTAATTGGGTTGGTATGAACTTACACTCTTTTAGTAATTAGGTTGCTAATAAAACTTGACTCACTAAAATGCTAAACTGCTTGAACTTTAGCCATCCACCATATGGCCTTGCATGTTATGTTGTTCTCTCTTGCTGAGTACGACATGTGCTCACGCTTGTTTATTCTCTTGCATCTACAATACCCGGATTGCTGCTCAGACTGGGAGAACTTTGAAGATATTCTAGGAGATTTTCAGGAGTTCTAGGTGTGCGTAGTCTTCAGTCAGGTGCCTGTGGAGGCATTTTGTCCGCTGCGAGAACTCGTTATTTAAGTTTCGTTTAAGACTATGGTTTGTAATAACTCTTTATTCGTGTGGCACTGATTTTGGTATTCACAATGTCTAAGCGTGTGTGTAACTTGATCCTGGCGCACACGTGATCTATGCATTCGGTTTTGCCTTTAAAACTAGGTGTGACAAAAAATTTCTCATATCTCGCAGCAATACGCGGGGAATTACCTAGTTTTTAGATGCTGCTTTATGGGCCCTAATTTTTGAGGGAAGCAATTAAGTTTCATTTCAAAAAAAAGCGTTAAAGAAGGTAACCATTGCCCGCGCACTAGCCAACAAAGCGACCCGGGTTTGCTAACCCGCGTTGGCATTGACTACTACCCCCTCCATCCCAAATACTTGCCCCTTTCTTCTTTCCGAATGGATAAGCGCAACACTTTCCTTGAAAAAAAAGCACAGAGGAGGCGTGGAGACAAAGATAATGATGAGCGTCGGCGAGGGACCAAGCAGCGGACGACCTCGCACACCCAGGATCGAGGAGAACCGGAACACGAAGCGTTGTCGCAACTGGATCCGCGCGCATGCCTGCGAGATAGCAGCGAAGAGGGAGACGATGATGAGTGCCGTAGAGGGTCCAAGCGGCGGTGGAGTGAACCCAATGCCGGAGACGAGGGTCCTCGACTGGATCCTCTTGGATTCCGACGAGGGGCCAAGCAGCGGCAAGGAGGCAGCGAAGTGGGCGAGAGGCCTGCCTCACATTTGCGAGCACAAGTGTCTGGCAACTATGAAGAGGTGTCAAGGGAGCGGCGAAGAAGGTGTAGAGGACCTCATCTCTGACTCTGGCAATGACTACAACGACGGTGTGGCAAGTTTAATTCTCTGAATCTCACTGCCTTTTTACTTGTTCTACAGATGGAGCTGAAGGTAGCTTGAGCTTGAGCTTCATAAAGTTAATTAGTGCCTATGATGATGTCTTCCATGCTTGCCATGATATTATTTATACCAAGTTCTGAGGTAAATCAGTTTTGAACTTAGTTCTGCTTTTACTTGTCACACCCTACTCCAAGGTCTGAGCCAAATTAGTTCTGGATTAACTATGCTGTTCTTATACCATGTTTAACCCTGTTTCAGGCAAAAATCTTTGAGTCGCGAGCAGAGCTTGAGTTACTTCTTAACCATAATGTCTGGGATTATGTGAAACCTGAGTTTGAAAAAATCACAAAAGAAGTGAACATCCCCATCAAAAAGGCTAAGCACATAAGGAGGTACAATTATACTACTGAACAAAATCTCGAGCCCATTGAAGGTGCACTAGAAGGGCTTCGAGAATCTTTGGTTGCTTACGAAGAGGCTGCAAAAAGAGCCAATCATCCTGATGGGGCATGATCTAGTTCAAGCTTGTTGATGTGCAGGGTGAGTAGCCATACTTTTGTGGATGTTCAAGGGGCATGCCTTTGTTGATGTGTATGGTCTGATAGCACGACCATAGTAAATAATGTGATGGACTAGTTAAGTCCTAGCCTGATATATGGACAAGTTAACCTTTTGTAATAATTATCTTTATTCCCGTGGACAAGTTATCTTCATCTTTGTGGACAAGTTATCTCTCTTATGATGTTTGTTTTGTCTCAGAAGATATGTGTGTTGATTGTGCCTGTATGTCGAAATGGAAGTAATGAGAGATGGATCGAGTTGACCTGTCAATGAGGACGGACTCAAAGGAGACGATGATTAACAAACCTCTGTCTCATTTGTTCACTAACGGCGCGCTCCCGCTACACGGCAGTTGAGCGCTCTCAGACTTTAATTTCTTGGGCTCTCAAACTAGTAACGGGCATCAAATGCTCATCGGTAATGGACTTTATAGCACGTTACCAATACGGAGGATCAGTAACAGACTTAAACAACCCGTTACCGATAGGGCGTTGATCAGTAACGGACTTTACTAGTTCATTACCGATAGGTTTAACTTGTGTAACTGGCTCTATTTAACGTCCGTTACAAAGAATTCATGTTACAGGCGTTTAAGAAGCCCTTTACCAGAAGTCCACATTGGTAACGGGCGTTGTGGAGGCCAACCCCGGGGTCGTCCTGGCGCGCTTATAGGTAACGGGTGCCAAACAACAACTGTTACAGATGTGGGTGGATGTAACGGGTGTTAATAGCCCGTTACAAATGTTGCGTGACCTATTTGAGGTTTTCATGTAGTGTTTGTGGGGATTGGGTGAGGAAAAGAGGCTCTTGGTGATAGTCCTCCCTTTGTGGGATCCTCAACGGAGACGTAGCTTCATTTGTGGGAGTGAACTTCAGATTAAATATCTTGTATCCTTGCTTGTTTGAGTTCTTTGCAATTTGCTAACCCTAAAAGCTTGTTTGTGCCCGATCTATATACTTGTTGCGTTCATATCTATATCTGTGGTTGCAGGAGGTTCTTAGCATATAAACTCAACTTTTGATTCAAGTAGAATTGCTAGAATCGGTATGCATTTCAAATTTCTTCTTAGTCATCTCTGTTGGGTCGGTAGTACCGCACCTGTGCCGGAAGTACCGAGCCCTCAGTTCCAACACAATGTCGGTAGTACTAACCAGATTTTAACCACTACAATTTGTTTCAGAAATTTGAAGTGAACATATTCACCCCCCTCTAGGCATCACAAGGTCCTTCACACTTTACTTCTAAAACTGAGATCTTGTAGTGTTACATATCCAATTTTTCCAATTTATATGGTCATTGTAACTACTATGTGTGTAGATTTAGTCAAACCCTATAGTTTTCATATAACTTGTTTCTTCATATGAGTTTTTGCCAAAAGTGAGTTTTTTCAAAAGTGGGATGATTCTTTTTGAAGCCAATACTAGGATAGCAGTCTCTTAGAGCCCTCATAACATATCTCACAATTTCATCGTATCCACTCACTCCCCCATGAAAAAAGGAAACATAATATGTCTTCTTCCTTCACCCACCACTCAAATGCCCTCCATAAAGAATTCACCCCGACCCCTCCGCTAGCTTCTGTCTCGTCAAACGTTGCATCTGATTCCGACTAGGACCACCCCTCCCTCTCGTAGATTTCATGTTCACCCAAGCTCTCACCACCTCCCCCGTTGATCCTCTCGATTCCAATGGCGGCAGCACCGTAGGAACTGCCATCCACAAGGCCACGACCAACCACCACCACTAACCACTACACCCCCTGCCGACCTCCTCCACCACCATAGCGGGCGGCGCCACCACCGCTTGCCCACCCATAGTCCACCATCAACACCAGTCCAGTAGACACCAATCTCCTCCCAAACCAAGAAACCCGAACTCTAACCTCGAACCATAACTCAATTAGGAGCTCACCAGAGATGAGGTGCTCATTGAAGAAGAGGAGGTTGCTGGAGTGCTCATAGATGTGGTTGTCAAAGTTGAATTTCTTTAAGAGCATTTCCAAGAGTTCCCTATATCCTTTCCTAATTATTTATTTTTAGTAAGGTGGGAAAAATACATCACCAATATTTCCTAATGCACAATCCTAATCATTTAGGATTTAGAAAAAATCAACCAGTTCCACGTAAAGTTATGTGCTTTTGAGTCGACGTATATCTTCTCCTAAAACAAGGTGGAAGTCTGGAATGGTGTGGAAGGGAAAAACGAGTAGAGAAAGGTTTCTAATGCAAATATACAAGGGAGGAAGAATGCATAAAAGTGGTTAGGATAATTTAGGAATATTATAGGATCCCTGATTCAAAATTGTCTTCTATATTTTACAAGTAGATTATTAGAAACTTTTGGAGATGTTCTTCTTTATTCTTTCCAAATTTTTTTAAGAGTAGTAAACCTACATATTTCTTTAGGTAGAAAATATCGAATACTCTTGGAGATGCTTACCCTCTCCATCCCAAAAGAATGACTTCCTGGGATTTTTTAGACGATTTAGGAGTTTGAAAATGACACAGGTACGGTTAGTTGTTAGTTAGTTCAATTTGTATATAGAAGATGAAAAAAATCATTTAGACATTCATTCACGAGTCAACACACCAGATTATGAAGAGAAAAGATCATTTTTGACCATCGAACTTTTGCCTTGGTTTGGTTTTAGCCATAAAACTCCAAAACCAGGAATCTTTGACCACTATACTATATAAACCATGCATAATTAGACCCTGACCCTTGTTTTGACAAATATCAAGCAGTTTTGACCACAACGTAGGATCTCGTTGCCACGTCGCCTTGCTGACTCAGATGGGTCCGCCCATACCCTAGCGCATAAGCAGGCGGCCGTGCGACAACGTGATTGGATCTTGTAGCAGTTCGGCGACGTACGTGACTGGAATCCGGCGGCAACGTGACATCACGACTTGTATCCGTCGGCGGTGAGGCATATTCAGCGCAAGCACTGAGGACGCAACGTGAAACACATGTTAGTTGTTTTGAATTGTATGATTTGTCTAGCAATTTGGATTATTTATTCGATTGGCTTAATTGGTGAGAGATTCTTTATGGGGCCATCAAGTCCATTGTTTATTGCTTGGTCAGGGTGCATATGGTCTTGATATTGGTTGTGTAGTGTAAACTAGGATCTGATCGCGATGTTTTTCATGCTTTTGTTTGTAGATGCATATGGTATAGGAACGGAAGCCAACATGGATGATCTGGATATTGTACAAGTGCGATTTCATTTCAATGGAGAGTTCATAAGCTCTCAAAACAATCATCTTTTCTACTATGGTGGAAAGCAAGAGATCTCATACATAAATAGAGATAAAGTGTCTTTGCCTGAGATTTGGGGTCACCTGAAGGATCATTGTTGCAATGTCAAAGATGGAGCTCTACTGCACTGGCTCTATCCTGGCAAAGACTTGATTAATGGGCTGCGTGTACTAGTAGATGACACATCATGCATTCAAATGGCTGATACTATTGTGAAAGGGGAGGTGGCCAAAATTTATGTTGAGGCCGCACAACATGAAGCTGGTGATGATCTTGGGCATGAATCAGCGAGCAAGGTCACTGCATTAACTGAAATGAAGGAGGACAGAAAGAGAGATAATCTGTTTGTCAGAGCATGGTACAGTCCAAGCAAGGTGGTGAAGCAGACTGCAATACTCGAGGCATCATCTCAACCTTCAGTGGCACAAGTTGTAGGTATTCATAGGACTGGTCATGAGAATCAATCTGAAGGGCTTCCACATGAAGATTCAAATGACAGTGATAGTGACTACTTACCTGGTGATGAAGCATCATCTGGGGAGGATCTGGAAGCAATAGAATTTTTTACAAAGTTCAAACAGTTCAGGACAAAGTTGAAGGCTGGTGAAGCAGCAAATCTAGATGATGTAGTCCTGGAGGGACCCAAAAAAGTGCCAACCATGTATGAGATAGAAGATGATGGTAATGCAACTTCATATGAGGATAGTTCTGGTGAAGAAGATTCAGTAGAAGAGCTAAGTGAAAGTGAGGTTATCACTAAGACAAGTAATTATCCTAGATACAATAAGAAGGATCCAAGTCCAGAATTTGAGATAGGGATGAAATTTAGTGGGAAGAGAGAATTTTAGAAGGCTGTCACCAAGCATGGGTTGCTGGAGCGAAGGTTCGTTAGGTTCATAAAGAACGAGGCAGACAGAATTATTGCAAAGTGTGATTGGGCTACTTGTCAGTGGAGGTGCATGGCTTCAGTTAATTCAAGGTGCTCCAGTTGGCAGATAGCAAGTTTGAATGATGATCATACTTGTCCACCAAGGAGGGACAATAGGCTGGTTACTGCTACAAGGATTGCTGACAAATATGAGAAGATGATCATAGCCAACCCTACTTGGAGCATACAGGCAATGAAAACAACAATACAGGAGGAAATGTTTGTTGATGTTCATGAGTCAAAACTCAAGAGAGCCAAGTCCATTGTCATATAGAGGGCTTTAGATGCCACTAAATGTCAGTACAAGTTGTTGTACAACTATCAACTTGAGTTATTGAGAAGTAATCCTGGAAGCACTGTTGTTGTTAAGAAAGATCTAGATTATAAAGATCATGTGTTTCAGAGGATGTATATCTGCCTAGATGCTTTGAAAAAAGGATTCCTTGCGGGCTGTAGGAAAGTGGTTGGGCTTGATGGTTGTTTTTTCAAGGGAGCAACGAATGGAGAATTGTTGTGTGCGATTGGGAGGGATGCCAATAACCAGATGTATCCTGTGGCTTAGGCAGTTGTAGAGAAAGAGACTAATAATAGTTGGGTCTGGTTCTGTGATTTATTGTTTAGAGATCTTGGTGTTGGTGAAGGAGACGATTGGGTCTTCATATCTAACTAGCATAAGGGCATTTTAACTGCAGTCAAAAGTGGGCACCTAATGTAGAGCATATGAATTGTGCTAGGCACATATATGCTAATTAGAGAAAGAAATACAAAAAGAAGGAATGGCAAAAGAAATTTTGGGCTTGTGCCAAGGATCCTTGTGTGACTTTATTCAACCTAGCTAAGTCAATATTGACACAGCATACACCTGCAGGGGCTAAGGAAATTATGAATACAGATCCTCATCACTGGAGCAGAGCCTGGTTCAGGTTAGGTTCTAATTGTGACTCAGTAGACAATAATACATGTGAGACTTTCAATAAGTGGATAGTAGAAGCAATATTCTTTCCTATAATAACCATGCTGGAGACAATCAGAAGAAAAGTCATGGTCAAGATTCAGAGCAACAAATCCAAGGCACTTAGTTGGAACACAGTCATATGCCCTAACATCTTGAAGAAATTAAATTCCTACATTAGCCTATCTGGTGTTTGCCATTCCATATGTAATGGCCAAGAACAGTATGGAGTTCAACACTGGAACAATGGTTCATAGTGGACCTTCAAAAGAAAGAGTGTACCTGTAGGTACTGGCAATTGTCCACATGCCATTTCTTGTATATTCTTCAAGACAAATAAACTTGATGAGTACATTGCTCAGTGCTACAAGGTGGAAGAATTCAACAAAACCTACAATTATTGTTTGATGCTAGTAGAAGGTATGCAGAGTTGGCCTCAATCAGATAGGCCGCCCTTACAAGCTCCTAGTTATGTCACGATGCCAGGAAGGCCAAAGAAGGAGAGGAAAAGGGAGCCACATGAGAAACCGAAAGCAGCTGAAATTTCTAGAGTTGGCACAATCATCAGATGTAGGAAATGCAAGCAAATTGGCCACAATAGGTCCACTTGCGACAAAAGGAATGGTCCATCTGCTACTAGTGATCAAGCAGCCAATGTACAAAGTACTACTACTCCTGCAAACTTCTCAGGTCCTGCAGAAAAGGAAGCCACAACCTTAATGATATCCACTCAGCAAAGCACTTCAGCAAGTGCTAGTAGGAAAAGGAAGGCAACAACTACCAGTACAGGGACTGCATCAAGGATCTTGGATAGTACTTCGGCAAAAAAAAGATGTAAGTCCAAATAATTTTCATTATATACTAAAGGAAATTGATGGCATACATTGATGTGTGTGTATTTGTTGTAGGATAAGGGATCCGAGACAATTGTTAGATCATGAGCACAAGCACAAGTTACTGCATAAGAACCTCCAAGGAAGAAGCTTCAAGTCAGAAGAGGACCAAAAGCTCCAATTTTACATGTGTAAGGTCCTGGAGAAGAAAACTAAAGATCAATTGTTATCTATGTCTTTAATGCCAAACTGTTCTACTTTAATTCAGCAAACTTGTATTTGTAATGCCAAACTATGGGCTGTTTCCATATTACTGTTGCTCATGTGAACTTCATTATCAACTTGGTTAACATGTGAACTATATATGTCAGTCAATGCAATTCAGAGATAAACACCGTGTAAGGGCACATCATAGATAAAAGACATGATTCACAATTCATTCATCTGACATACACAGGGAACATGCTGACATTTTCAGATGAACCATCTGTTCCAAAATGCAACTAATTAGGACATTGTAAACAACTAATTTTCCCCATCTTACAAACTCTATCCCCGTTCTGTCTCTTTTCTTGCTTGTCATCGCATTTACTTCCATCTCTGCCCTCACACTCTAAATTATCCTTTTTGCTCGTCGACCATTATAGCTACATTAGCTAGGTGATCCATGAACTCCCTGATCTGACTCTTTAGAGCCGTGAATGCATTCTTCAAAAGAAGGATTACTTCATGATGAACTTGGGGTGCGAAGCTTCTGCCCAAAACCTATGTGTGTGGTATCAAAATCAAACAAAGTTTCAAATTGAAAGCTAGAGTGTCCGAGGGAGGTGGGGACTCAAGGCACCTTGCCTGTACGAGATTGGAGATCCCTATCCCCAAGTCCCTTGCATTCCAGTCGAGGGGCACGAGCTCGATGACCTGGCCAAAGATGCTTTGTCGCTGAATGGATTCAAGTCGCACTGCTGCGCCGTCGTCTGCTTATGTGCTATTCGTCCAATCGATTTGAGCCTGGGTGGAGAGGTGAGGGTGAGGGTGTAGGCGACGACGCGCACGGTTTCCAGGCCAGGAGGTCGGTGGCTCGGTGCGGGGTGGTGCACAACAGGGAGCGGGAGTAAAACCGGTGACATCCAGTTGGCAACGACGGCGGCGAGTGTGCAGGCGGCGGCGCGCGCTGTTTCCTGGTGAGGAGGTTTGAGGCAAGCCGTCGCCGGCCGCCGTGGCATTCGGGGATGAGTGCGAGGTAGTCAATGGTCTGCGCCTGGAAGAGATAAGGGACCTGACTGGGGCGGCCCCTATTCGAGTCATCTAGGTGACGTGGCAGCAAGATCCGTTGTGGCGGTCAAAACCACTCGAGACCGGTCAAAATAGGTGTGGGTGGCTGGTTATACATGGTTTGTAAAATATAGTGGTCAAAGATGTCTGGTTTTAGAGTTCGGTGGTCAAAACCAAACCAAAGCAAGAGTTCAATGGTTAAAAATGGACTTTTTCCGATTATGAATAAGATTTAAATTCTAGAATACGTTTATGAAAAAAAATTAAATGTGAAAATATCATTTTTCTAGGGAGGAATGAAGTTTTTAGGAATTGTTACTTTTCTTTCTCTTATTTTCTAGTTTTCTTCATCTCGTGTCGCAATGTAGAATTAAATCGAGACAGACATCTTTCTTTAGAATTTACATTTTTTCCTAGCAATTTTTTGTGCAATGCACAAAATAATAAAAAATATATACATTGAATAATCGTGGTTGTATTTGCACTGCAAAGTTTTGGAGGCGCGTATAAATCAAGCCCCTACTTTCTCATACTACAGTTTTTACCTCTAACTCCAGCAATTGTCCCTACTTACATTCTGATAGATGGGTCCCACCTATAAGTGGCTATAATTTCCTTTCTATTTTCTTTTACGTACAATTTTCACCTTATCTCTTCCCACCTGCCCCATGCATCTTGTCTCCCTCGCGTTTCTCACGTCTTCGTCTCTCCTGCTACTCGACATGGTGACGCCAGGCCCGGTGGCAGCGGAGCTCGGGCTCCAGTGGCCCCTCTTCTCCTCCCAGCCTCGTGTGCTCTCCCGGTTCTTCTCTTCCTCCAACCTCGCGGCGCTCCTCCAGCTCGCGGCGGTGGCGCAGATCTGCGTGTGTTGGAGCTTCGGGTGGTTGTGGCACCGGCTGGGTAGCTTGAAGGTTGAGGACCATGTGTGGTTCGAGGACCGGTGGAGGGTCGCTTCCTTGTGTGATGAGTGATTGACAACGTTGTGTGGACTGATTCTTGGCTAAGTATTGCAGGTGCAGGTTGCAGCTTGACTTGTGTTGGTGCAGGTGAAGAACAAGCGCGAAAGGTCGTTGCCCGTGAGGCCTCTAGGTGTGGAGAAGACAAGTAGGCTTTGTTCGAGGGACCGGTGGCCGGCGGGGGTCAAGTGCGGGCCGCATGGTGGCATGAACAACAAGATGAAGTCGTGGACGGTTTCTTGGTTGAGCCTCAAAACCAAGGTCGAGCCGGGACTACGTGGGAGCCAAGTCATGAGTGGAGATTGGCGGAGGCTACACCGAGTTCGCGGGGTTTCCGGTGGTTCACCAGAAAACCACTGGGTTCCTTGGTTGATCCACAAAGCCAAGACCGGTTAAGGGGCTCGATTTTGGTGGTTTCGGGTTTCTAGGGTTGGACTTGCTCTTGAGGGTTGACTTTCGATTCCTCTTGATTGAGTGTGTTTTGGGGACCGAGCTTCTAGCCAAGGGTAGCCCACGAGGTGCCCCATCTATCCCCAAAGTCTCACTTTGATCCGTGGAACGAATCGGGAGATCGATTGGAGGGTGTGTTGCGTTTTTCCCGTGGGCTGTGTTCTTCCCGACTGTCCAGGCAAAAATCGGCCTGACCGGTTTCCCAAACCGGTCTGACCGGTTTCGCCCTGTGGGCTGTCGAGAAGGGCTTTTGAGCAAGGAAGTCTCTGTTGCTCCATGGCTTCGTTTGTTCAGATGTGGAAAGGCTCTTGAGGTGTTTTGGGTCTTTGGGGAGTTCCTGGACAAAATCGGTCTGACCGGTTTGCCAAACCGGCTCGACCGGTTTCCCGGACTGTGTGAGGCTAAGTCCAACGAAGCGGTCCGATCGGGTTTCGGAAACCGGCCCGGCCGGTTTGGTACGCCGGCCGGCCGTGTCATGTGTGTTTCCGTTGCGTGTGTGTTGAGGCTGTTGGTTGGGTCTTGCTCCTAGGTTCAGTAGCACTCCAGTGGCTACGTGAACTTGGCAAGAGAAGCTTGCGGAGGTGCATGAGTGAAATTGGGTTCATAGGCCGAATTCTTGAATAGAATTTTTATCGGCTCCCATTCACTCCCCCCTCTCTGGTTCGCCGTTTCGGTCCTTCAAGTGGTATCAGAGCCGATTCAGGTCTTTATTGACTCTAACCAGTCTAAGATCCAAGGATGGTGTACCAGAAACGGGGTTCGGGTCCTCCACACTTCGATGGCAAGAACTACCAGATGTGGAGCAAGCGGATGGGTGCGTTTCTCCGTGGAAAGGGTTAGATCCTTTGGGATGTCACGGTGGACACAGGCTATGTCCAGCCGATGGACTTCCTCGCTCCAGGATCGAGGGACATATTCGACGCCAACAATAAGGCGGCCGGCTACTTGTTTCGTGCTTTGTGTCAGCCTGAGTTCTATCGGGTGCACACCAAGCACTTGGCTTGTAGAATTTGGTCGGTGCTGAAGGAGGCTCATGTTGGGAATGCCCAGGTTCAGGCACGGATGTATGCAACCTACCGGAGAGAGTACGAGAACTTCACTCATCTCCCCGGTGAGTCCATCAATGCCTTGTTTCAGAGGTTCACGGTGGTTGTGAACAACATGAGGGCCAATGTGGACGTGCTCCCGTACGATGATCATGATAGAGCGGTCAAGCTCTTACACTCTTTGGATCGTACGATTTGGGGCGAGTAAAGTTCGAGGCCATTGTGGAGTCGGAGAAGTATGACACTCTGACGGTGAACGAGCTGTTCTCGAAGCTCAAGTCAGCTGAGGTGGATAGGAGCATGACTGCCAAGCTCGAGGGACCGACTGATTCCCATAGTCTTGCCCTCGTTGATGGTTCGAAAGGAAAGGCTAACACTAACCCATCCACCAGGATGTTCTCTTTGTCCTCTTTGATGTCTATGCCAGATGAGGAGTTCGATGTGCTTGGAGAGGACGAGCTGGCGCTGCTGACAAGGAGGTTCGAGAGGCTGCACGAGAACCGGGTGAACATGAGGAGGAACACGAGGACATGCTTTCAGTGCGGAAAGCCGGGACACTTCGTCACCGACTGCCTGGAGAAGGTCGAGAACAAGGACGGCTACAAGCACAAGTCGAGGATGGATGGCAAGTACCGGTCGAGGCGCGACAACAAGAGCAAGCACAAGAACAAGTACAAGGATGAGCGACGATCGAGGAAGAAGGAGAGCCGAGGCAAGGCCCGAGCGATGGTTGGAGCGAGCGACGTCGACTCCAGTTCCGTGTACTCCACCTCGAGCTCGAGCAGCAGTGAAGATGAAGGTGATCGTTGCAAGAACAAGAAGTCGTCCAAGAACCTGAGCAGGCTGAGCTGCTTCGCGAGAGATGGCTTCTGCACCATGGCGCTGAGCTCCAGTAGCAACAAGAGCGCACAGAGCGACTCGGACTCCGATTCCGACGACGAGGTGCGTGATGAACTTCCCTTCTTGCGCCAAGAGAATGAGAGGCTTGGCACTTTGCTTGATAACCGTGATGACATGCTTAGAGAGGCCAAGAAAATGAGAAAAGAGATTAGGGCTTCACTCGAGGATGCTAGGACTAGAGTGGCTGAGCTAGAGACACAGGTGCTTGATAGCAAGCTTGAGATTGATTCCCTTAAGGCTAGCCCTGTTGTTTCAGATGAGGTTGATTGTGCTGATTGCTCCATCTTTCTTGCTGATCTTGCTTTGTTTAAGGAGAAGCATGCCTCCAAGTGTGAGGAACTAGATGTGCTTAGGGTTGAAGTGGCTGAGCTTAAGTCTAGATCTGTTTTGTTAGGTGTTTGCACTTCTTGCCCTGTTTTGCATGCTAAGATTGATGAGATGCATGCTTACACTAGTTATCTTGAGGCTAAGCTGAAAGAACCCATGCCTACATCATGCTCCACCTGTGAAATGCATGCTTTGAAAAATTTGGAACTTGCACATTATGTTGATCGTTTGCAGGATTAGAATGATGAGCTGAGAAAGTTGATGGGTTGGTTGTCTGGTCATGAGCCTCAGTTGAGGATGATGATCGAGGCATTTAAGAGGCAGGATGGTGAGGGACATGGGGCAAACAAGGTTGGTGAGGGAAGTGGAGAGAATATCCCAGAGCCACCAAAAACCCACCACAGAAATGATTTCCCCCCAAAACCTAACCATCTTAGGAACCGACTAGACACAACCCTAGCTCCACCTGTGTTTCCTACACCAACAAATGATCTCCAAAAGCCTATCAAGTTTGTGAGCACTTCCGGGAAAGTGTTCTTTGGGAAAGAGAGTGAGAAGGCGAGTAAAGAGAAACCGGTGGAGAAGTCGAGTGAAGAGAAACCAAGTGAGCTGCCCCAATCCAAGCCCAAAACTAAGCTTGTGAGGTTTCATTGTGGCTATTGTGGGAGAGATGGCCATAAAGATGAGTTTTGCTTCAAGCGGAAGCGACAGGAGAGAATGGCGAAGGAGTGGGCTAACAGGGACAAGTATCACCCCCAGTGGTGTACTTAAGCCTCGTGTGCAGATGCCCAAGGCCAAGGCAAGTGTGAGGATAGTTCCGGCTTGGGGAGAGCGAAAGAGTGCAGGAGGTGCTGCTGGGGAAGTGAATCCGGTCAGATCGGTTTTGGAACCGGTCAGACCGGTTTGGGGTCTGCAGAATGACAAGTTTGGTTTTCGTGCTCGTGAGGAGTCTAGGTTTGTTCCAGGTGGTCGTGGTTCTGGTGGTTGGTCTGGAGAGTCAGCAGGTGGTCAGTTTGCTAGGCATTCTCCTTCTCGTGTTCAATACGGCAGTGGGAGGAGTCGTAGCTTTGAGATGGAGAGGAGGGACGATCCACGGTTCTCTTTTCGTGGTTTTGGTCCTCCTCCAGGCAGAGAGGGGTGGTTCCCTCAGGGTGGTTACCGTGGTGGTGTTCGTGGAGGTAGCTTTGGTAGGGGAGATGCTTTGGTTGGTGCTAACCCCACTTTCGAGCAAATGGCTCGGCACTGGTTTTACTCTTTTGGTACTAACCCCAGTGCTGAGTCGTTTGTTTGCTCACGTGCTCGTTTTTGAATTTCAGGTGGGAGACTTGAAGAACATTTGGTTGATTGACTCCGGTTGCTCGAGGCATATGACCGGAGACAGGGGGTGGTTCTCAAGTCTCGTCCCGGTGGTGACGAAGAGGTACATCACTTTTGGGGACAATGGGCATGGGCGTGTGCTTTCAGAAGGTGAGATCAAAGTGAGTGACAAGATCACTCTGAGGCGTGTTGCTCTTGTTCAATCGCTGGTGTGCAATTTTCTTTTTGTGTCCCAGTTGTTGGATGAGGGCTTTGAGGTGTTGTTTCGGCCAGGTGGTTCTCGGATTTTGGACTCTCGAGGGGACCTTGTCTGTATGGTCGTTCCCGAGGGTCAGGTGTTTCGTGCTGATTTTTCTCAGTCTTCGGGTGTGGAGCATTGTTTCTTGGCTGGTTCTTCGAGTGAGTTGTGGAAGTGGCATAGGAAGTTGGGTCACTTGAGCTTTGACCTTTTGTCTCGCTTGAGTAAACTCAATTTGGTCTGAGGATTGCCACGGTTGAGGCTCGAGAAAGAGTTGGTTTGTGCGCCTTGTAGGCACGCCAAGATGGTAGCCTCTTCTCACCTGCCTCTCACCGATGTGATGACTGAGCGTCCATGCGAGCTGCTCCATATGGACCTTGTTGGCCCAGCTCGTGTGCGATCTATGGGTGGGAAGTGGTATGTCCTTGTTGTGGTGGACGACTATTCTCGGTATGCGTGGGTGTTCTTTCTTGAGGATAAGGGGGAGACGTTTGGTTTTGTTCGAGATCTAGTCTTGAGGTTGAGGAACGAGAGGCACGGAGATGCCATACGAGCTATCCGCAGTGATAATGCCTCGGAATTCAGAAACTCTCGTTTTGAAACCCTTTTCCATGACTTGGGTCTTGAGCACCAGTTTTCGAGTCCGTATACGCCTCCCCAGAATGGTGTTGTGGAAAGGAAGAACAGGACATTGTGCAAGATGGCTCGGACAGTGCTTGATGAGCATAGGACTTCGAGGAGGTATTGGGCTGAGGCGGTGAATACCGCGTGCTATGTGTCGAACAGGATCTACCTCAGAGTGCACAAGAAGAAAACATGCTATGAGTTGATGCATGGTCGCACACCCAAGGTGAGTCACTTCCATGTCTTTTGTTGCAAGTGTTTCATTCTGAAGAAAGGCAGGAAATTGGATAAGTTTGAGGCTAGGTCTGTCGATGGTAGTTTCTTTGGTTATGCATCTCATTCTAGAGCATATCGTGTGCTCAATCTTGAAACTAACCAAATCATGGAGACTTGCGAGGTAACCTTCAACGAGACAGAGCCACGTAGTCAGCTTGTCTTTGAGTGTGCAGGTGATGATGAGCTTGGCGAGGAGATCTTTCAAGAGGAGGAGCATGAACATGGAGACGATGAAGATGGCGGTGTGGTGCCCCCGGCTGAACATGTACCCACTACTTCGACTATGATGATGGACGGACCCTCTACTACACCTACGACGACAAATCAAGAACGAGGAGAAGCTGATGTTGAGGGGGAGGTAGCATTGAAGCAAGAACCTCCCCGGCGAGTACAAGTGGATCACCCAGCTTTGAGGATCATCGACGACATGGATGAACGCACTACATGGTCAACGATTCGGAACAACTCTCATTTCGCTCATGCTGCATTTGTTGCTACTTTTGAGCCCAAAGACATTGGACACGCACTATCTGATCACAATTGGGTTAATTCGATGCATGAGGATTTGGAGAACTTTGAGAGGAATCAGGTTTGGGAGTTGGTTGACCCTCCCCCAGGGTGTAAGCCGATTGGTATAAAGTGGGTTTAGAAGAACAAAGAGGGAGAGAAAGGTGAGGTTGTAAGGAACAAGTCGAGACTTGTTGCTCAAGGGTTCAGTCAGAAGGAGGGGATTGACTACGAGGAGACTTTTGCTCCCATAGCCCGTTTGGAGGCGATTAGGATCCTTCTAGCCTTTTCCGTGGCTAAAGGGTTCAAGTTGCACCAAATGTATGTGAGAGTGCTTTTCTGAATGGTGTGTTGGAGGAAGAAGTGTATGTGAGGCAACCTGCGGGGTTTGAGAGTGAGAAGTACCCCCACTGGGTGTACAAGTTGAGGAAGGCGCTGTATGGGTTGAAGTAGGCACCTAGAGCTTGGTATGGCAGGTTGAGGGGGTTCTTGTTTGAGAGAGGTTTTGAGATGGGGAAGGTTGATCAGACCTTGTTTTTGCAAAGGCGTAAGCGAGAGATATCCGATTGTGCAGGTGTACGTGGATGATATTGTCTTTGGTGGCTCGTCTAACTCTCTTGTTTCAAGGTTTGCAGATGATATGAGCAGGGAATTTGAGATGAGCATGATGGGCGAGTTGCAGTTCTTCCTCGGGCTACAAATCAAGCAATCAAAGGAAGGAACATTTGTGCACCAGGCTAAGTACACCAAGGACATTGTGCGAAAGATCAAGATGGAGGACTCCAAGGCTATGACGATGCCGTTGAGTACGACTACAGCTCTTGATGCGGACGAGGAAGGTGAACATGTGGACCAGAAGGAGTACCAGAGCATGATCGGGTCACTCCTCTACTTGACGGCAACGAGGTCGGACATCCGGTTCTTGGTGTGTCTGTGCGCTCATTTTCAAGCGTCTCCGAGCACTTCGCATCGACAAGCGGTGAAGAGAATTTTCAGGTACTTGCGTCACACTCCCGACTTCGTCCTTTGGTACTCCGCGTCCTCTTCTTTGGTGCTTCATGGTTTTTAGACACGGATTTTGCCGGTGTCGGTTGGATAGAAAGTCCACTTCTGGGACTTGCCAGTTTTTGGGTTCTTCTTTGGTGTCTTGGTCTTCCCGCAAACAATTGAGTGTTGCTCAATCTACTACCGAGGCCGAGTACGTTGCCGCTGCTGGTTGTTGCTCCCAGCTTCTTTGGATTTCATACACCATGCGTGATTTTGGTGAGGAGTATACCCATGTCCCACTTCAATGTGATAGCACCAGTGCCATAAGAGTTGCAAAGAATCCAGTGCTCCACTCCAAAACCAAGCACATAGAAGTGAGGTATCATTTTCTGAGAGACAACGTAGAGAAAGGAAAGATAGCTTTGATCCATGTACCCACACATGACCAACTAGCCGATATTTTCACCAAACCCCTAGATCAAGCAACTTTCACTCGTTTGCGGGGGGACTTGGTGTGTGTTTGATTTCTTGAGTTGGGTGTGTGGGAGCTCCTTTGTAGGATATGTATAGCTTTCCTTTGTGCATTTCTTGCATTTGGCATGGCATATGTAACATGATGTATAGGAATCCTTGTATCTTAGATTGCATGCATTTTGTATCATATGCATTTTGTAGGAAAAGCTTCTCTCATATACATTGTTCACCATGATGTGCTATATATGATCTTGTGAGCTAGTTTGGTATGCTATGGTTAGATTGGCTTAGCTCTTGATGATCGTGATTTATATCCATGGTTGATGGCTATGCTTTTGAAAAATGTCTCATATATGCTCTCTCATGTGTAAATGTCTCTATATGATCTTGACATGTTTTAGTGGCTTGGTTATGCTTAATTTGTGGTTGGATAGCTAGTTTATTGATCATATGGGGCCAAAGGCTCATTTGCCATCATGAATCTTTAGCCCTCTTGCTTTATCTTGTGGAGGGGCATAAGTTCCTTTTTGTCGCAAAGACATTTCATGTACCAATTATGAATCTGAGAATGAAATGTAAAATGCTTGGAAAATGTGCTCCCATGTCATATGTGCTGAATTTAATTTGCTTTGGGTGCTAAACCGTTGCATGATGCCTACCAATGAGAAGTCTCATACATAGAAGTAGGCACATGGCTCGGTGGCTTTGACATGACATGAGGTGCTTGTGGGTGTTTGTGATGGTCTTATGATTAGAATGGTTGTCCTAGCATGAAGTTTGTGTGTCTTTGCCATTTTGACATGTTTTTCTCAAATTTAGGTTTTTGCTTGTGAGAGAGTAACTTTTCACAAAATTACTCAAATCTTTTTTAGCCTTGTCCAATGGTTGTGAAATTTGGTTATCATGTAGTTGAGGTCTTTACGAACCTGTAGAGTATCTAACTTGCTCATTTTGACATGTGTAGCATTTTGTGATGAATTTTGTATACTTGAGAAGCTCTAGGTTGCATTTGTGCCTTGATTCATGCATTGGCAACAAGGGGGAGAAAGGAAGGTGGAGAAAAGTTGCTTTGTATCCCTGGAACCTATCCCAAGTGTCAAGGGGGAGCTTGTGCATTTCTTTTGCATTTTTGGCTTTTGGGGGTGTGGTCTGCTGTGTGAAATCGGCCTGACCGGTTTTGGAAACCGGTCTGACCGGTTATGGGAACCGGTCTGACCGGTTTGTGCCCAGAGTTGGCACTTGATCAGGGGAGCTTGCATATGTGCAGGGGGAGCTCTTGTGTGCTTTGGTGGTTTGTGCTCTTTGCTTGAGCATGGTTTTTGTCTCGGATGTGTCGAGCCGTTGCCCTAGCCTAAGGGGTCCGAGACCTGTCTTCTTCAAGTGATCTCGTTCTGTGCCTTTCTTGGCTTTCGATCGCTTGTTGGAGTTTTCTTTTTGTTTCTTTTCTGTTTTCCTTTTCTCTTTATTTACCAAATGTGTGTGTTGTCAATGCACTCATCAAGGGGGAGATTGATGACCATGTGTGGTTCAAGGACCGGTGGAGGGTCGCTTCCTTGTGTGATGAGTGATTGACAACGTTGTGTGGATTGATTCTTGGCTAAGTATTGCAGGTGCAGGTTGCGGCTTAAATCGTGTTTGTGCAGGTGAAGAACAAGCGCGAAAGGTCGTTGCCCGTGAGGCCTCCAGGTGTGGAGAAGACAAGTAGGCTTCGTTCGAGGGACTCGGTGGCCAGAGGGGTCGAGTGCGGGCCGCATGGTGGCAAGAACAGCAAGATGAAGTCGGTGGACGGTTTCCTGGTTGAGCCACAAAACCAAGGTCAAGCCGGGACTTCATGGGAGCCAAGTCAGGAGTGGTGATTGGCGGAGGCTACATCAAGTTCGCGGT
Source organism: Cenchrus americanus (assembly GCA_947561735.1). Taxonomy (NCBI): domain Eukaryota; kingdom Viridiplantae; phylum Streptophyta; class Magnoliopsida; order Poales; family Poaceae; genus Cenchrus; species Cenchrus americanus. Next base: position 181,817,223 of record OX387241.1, on the reverse strand, counting down.
GTTTGGGGTGGTTCACCAGAAAATCACTGGGTTACTCGGCTGAGCCACAAGGCCGAGGCCGAAGACCGGGCGTGGCTGTCTGGCCAAAACCGGCCTGACCGGTTTGGAGAACCGGTCCGACCGGTTTGGGGTCGCAGGGCGCCGGAAGCTTCGAGGCGGAGGACACGCGTCGGGATCGCAAGGCTTGCGTCGAGGCTACGCGAAGTGCGGTCACCGGGCATCCGTTCGATGGTGCTACGAAGACAAATTCCCAAAGTGCCCTTGGTGGGCGTGTATCTTAGTTTAGGCTTTAGGGGCATTTTAGTCTTTCGGCTGGCCTCCATATGACCCAAGGGGTGAGAGGATGGCAGCCATCTCTTGGAACCCTAGTTCATTTGCTTTCCCATTTTCCCTTCCTATTTTCTTAGGATTTACATAGGACTAGCTTGAGAGCTTCATGGAGAGATCTTGTTGAGAGGGTTGGATGATCGGGCCGCAAGCTAGACCTTGTATGAACCTTTGTGGCATGTATTGATGATTCGGCGTGGTTCCTCAAGGTTTGGATGTGTTGTTTCCGGTTGTTCTTGGTGGTGATTTTCGGTGCTCCCTCTTGGTGATTTTCTCGGGGCGTTTTCGGGACCTTGCTCTTGGGGATTTGATGGTAGAAATTTGTGGGAACCCTTCGTGGTTTTCTGGGCTATGATTCCCCTCCCAAATCCGTGAGTTAAGGGGCTCGATTTTGGTGGTTTCGGGTTTCTAGGGTTGGAGGTGCTCTTGAGGGTTGACTTTCGATTCCTTTTGATTGAGTGGGTTTTGGGGACCGAGCTTCTAGCCAAGGGTAGCCCACGAGGTGCCCCATCTATCCCCAAAGTCTCACTTTGATCCGTGGAACGAATCGGGAGATCGATTGGAGGGTGTGTTGAGTTTTTCCCGCGGGCTGTGTTCTTCCCGACTGTCCAGGCAAAAACCGGCCTGACCGGTTTCCCAAACCGGTCTGACCGGTTTCGCCCTGTGGGCTGTCGAGAAGGGCTTTTGAGCAAGGAAGTCTCTGTTGCTCCATGGCTTCGTTTGTTCAGATGTGGAAAGGCTCTTGAGGTGTTTTGGGTCTTTGGGGAGTTCCTGGACAAAATCGGTCTGACCGGTTTCCCCTGCCTGCATGAGGCTAAGTCCAACAGAAGCGGTCTGACCAGTTTCAGAAACCGGCTTGACCGGTTTGGGCTGCCAGCAGCCGTGTCATGTGTGTTTCCGCTGCGTGTGTGTTGAGGCTGTTGGTTGGGTCTTGCTCCTAGGTTCAGTAGCACTCCAGTGGCTACGTGAACTTGGCAAGAGAAGCTTGCGGAGGTGCACGAGTGAAATTGGGTTCATAGGCCGAATTCTTGAATAGAATTTTTATCGGCTCCCATTCACTCCCCCCCTCTCTGGTTCGCCGTTTCGGTCCTTCAAAGGCGCAGTGAGAGGGAGGTGCGAGCTACTGATTCGATGGCAGAGTAGGGTTCTAGCGGCCCTGCGCGAGGCCATGCCCGACCCCGTGGCGGCGGTGACTGCGACAACGGCAGAGCTTGGGCTCCAGCGCCCCCTCCTCTTCTTCCCAGCCTCCGGGTGAAAGTGCATCTTGGCCCATAATTGTTTTGGTGATGGTGACAAACACAATGTGATGTATTTAATCGTTGTATGAGATGTGCAGGATTTACTTTATTGAAAATCATGGTTTTGACCAAAAGAAGGCCCCGAACTCCAAATCGGCGTTTTCAACTCAAGTCAAGGCTTACATTTATTTTGTTTTTGAATTTGAGTATATGAAACACCGTACTATAAAGGGGGATGCGAATTGACCGTCAAGAAATGCTAAATGTGCTTAAGGAGATGACCTAAATGAGTGAGAATGTTAGGAATTGCAATGCGAAGGGAGGGTGATTGGAGGATTTGGGGCTGATTTGTGGGGGAATTAGGGTTGTAAGATACAGTACCAGTGCTGTTATAGTAGCCGCGGGTACTGTTCAAGCGGAGAAGGTTGAGAGTGGGGCAGCTTGGGTTGCTGGGTCGCAAGGAACGCCGGCCGCGGGCTTCGCCCACGGCCGGCAAGAGAGAAGGGTTTTCCTTCTAATCTCTTGCTTGATTAGATTGATACATCTCCCCTCCTTATAAAGAGAGGATTCCTTGACCCCTAAGTAAGGATTCGATCTTATCCCTAAATGTAACCCTAATGGGCCTGCCGAGCCAGCCTATTAGAACCGGCCCATTAGTCCCCTGACACCTGACATTACCCCGCCCTTTTCCGAGCAGCTCGTCCTCGAGCTGCAGCATGGGCACCTTGAAAATGACTCGACTCCACACAAACCTATGAACTAAAAATAAGCCTTTTACATCTCAACTTATTTGATATTTTAATCTGAAATAGACTCAAATTTTTTATTGTGTGACTCCCCGATGGTAGGCACCATCCGCATGACGAAGTTCCATGTGTACGACCACCTGGATCCCATGGAGACCATATGAACGAGAGGGGCGCAGGGGCATAGCCAGTTGGAAGCAGTCGCGATGAAGACCAACGGAGACATCCTCGCGGTGGGCGGAGACGGAAAGCTGATGCGCTAGGCAGTGCGTCCCCACTGGTGACAAGGAGGAACACACCTCCCCTACCACCATCCTCGTAGAGTTGGAGTACGCCGTCTGCGGGAAAGACACCATGTGCACCATTGGACACATTAGCGGATCGACACAATTGTTGGTAGCCATCGAGCGAGGAGAGGTCGCACCCCTCTGCATCAAAGGCGAAGGCGACCGCCGCCAAGGCTGCCTCCCGATCCCATCTGCTTGTGCGCCTTTTGTAGCCATCGTCGTGCTAGGAAGCCGTGCGCTGCAGCCTGCAGCAGCAACGCCACCTGATGTTGCACTGCCGTGGTCGCCGCCTTTGCGTGGCGACAAACAACCTGATGGAACTGCGATGGGGTGTGGGGCTGAAACATCTGCATATCGAGTAGCCGCCCCACCCGCCGGCGCGCTAGGAGGCCGCATGCTACCGCCTACAGCCGCACTGCCGCGGACACCTGTCGGGTAAGCATGTTCTCTGCCGTCTCCATTGCAAATGGTCCTATGGACGGCATTGGGAGTGTTGCCGCCGACGAGGCAAAGATGGACGCGCGCGGCGGCAGCCTGCCCGTCAGGAGCTCGCGCAATAGCGCCAACTCCTCGTGAATCCCGCGGATGGCAGCGCTGTGCTCGAGGAGCATCCGCGTCACCTCCTCAGGTGAGAGGGTGTGGGGGAGCGAAGGAGGGCCTGGTGGCGCTGCAAAGAACAGGGCCGATGTAGCCCAGGGATGTGCGCCGGTAGCGTAGAATCCTGCCATGGTCTTTGATACCAGATTGTTATGAATTGTGATGTGAGGGGAAGGTGATTTGAGGATTTGGGGCTGATCTACCGGGGAATTAGGGTTGTAAACTGCTATAGTAGCCGCGGGTACTGTTGAATGACCGATACGGCGAACCAGAGAGGGGGGAGTGAATGGGAGCCGAAAAAAATTCTTCTCGAAGGAGATGAAAACTCCAACAAGACGAACGCGGCTTCCAAAACACGTCTCCGACTCACTATCAAGGTTGGTCAAGCCCACGTAGCCACTGGAGTGCCACTGGACCTAGGAACCAACACACCACCTTCCGACCCGAGAAACGCAGCGGAAAAAACAAACCTCGAATCTACAGACCTACACCGGTCAGACCGGTGAGCACCACCGGTCAGACCGGTCCCTGCTGATGATACTGAGCAACTTCCACTAAGTGGCTCTACACCGGTCAGACCGGTGAGACGCACCGGTCAGACCGATGGCAGCCAGAAAGCCCCCAAGGCACCAAACAGGCCAACGGACCACCAAACGGACCCAAACTCGAAACAGCAGCAACACGGGACAACAACGAACTCACCAAGACGTTCACCCGAGCAAAAACCCACAAGGGCTCGCACCGGTCAGACCGGTCAAGAGCACCGGTCGGACCGGTGTAGCTCGGCGGCTCGGGATGAACAACACCGCGGGTCAACTCCCCCAAATCCAAATCTCGATCTCCCGAATCACTCCACGGACTTGAACAAGACTTTGGGGATATCAGGAACACCTCATGAGGAGTCCATAGCCAAGTTTAATCCCACCAAATCTCGTCCAAAAAGGAGGAATCAAAGAAATCCCGCCGAAAGCACTTCCAACACAAGAACTCAAGAAACCCCAAAATCGAGCACTTTTAGTCACGGATTTGGGAGGGGAATCACAGCCCAAAGAACCACGAAGGGTTCCCACAAATTTCCCCCATCAAATCCCCAAGAGAAAAGTCCCGAAAACAACCCAAAGAAATCACCGAGAGAGGGCTCCGAAAATCACCACCAAGAACAACCGGGAAAAACACATCCAAACCTTGAGGAACCACGCTGAATCATCTATACATGAAACAAAGGTTCGTACAAGGTCTAGCAAGCCGCCCGATCATCCATCCCTCTTTACAAGATCTCTCCGTGAAGCTCTCTTGCTAGTCCTAGAGAAAACCTAAGAAAAATAGGTGGAAAATAGGAAAACTAATGAGCTAGGGTTCCAAGAGTTGGCTGCCATCCTCTCACCTCTTGGGTTATATGGAGGCAACCGAATGTCTGAAATGCCCTTCTCTAAAAACTAGGGATACAAGCCCCTCAAGGGCGGATTTGGAATTCTTGATGTCTTCACCATCGGACGGATGCCCGGCGACCGCACCCTGCTCCTCACCGGTCAGACCGGTCAGACCCACCGGTCAGACCGGTCTGGCGCTGCAGCAGCTCCGTCTTCGGTTCTCCGGTCTTGGCTTTGTGGATCAACCAAGGAACCCAGTGGTTTTCTGGTGAACCGCCGGAAACCCCGCGAACTCGGTGTAGCCTCCGCCAATCTCCACCCTTGACTTGGCTCCCACGTAGTCCCGGCTCGACCTTGGTTTTGAGGCTCAACCGAGAAACCGTCCACGACTTCATCTTGCTGTTCATGCCACCATGCGGCCCGCACTTGACCCCGCTGGCCACCGGGTCCCTCGAACGAAGCCTACTTGTCTTCTCCACACCTAGAGGCCTCACGGGCAACGACCTTTCGCGCTTGTTCTTCACCTGCACCAACACAAGTCAAGCTGCAACCTGCACCTGCAATACTTAGCCAAGAATCAGTCCACACAACGTTGTCAATCACTCATCACACAAGGAAGCGACCATCCACCGGTCCTCGAACCACACATGGTCCTCAATCTCCCCCTTGATGAGTGCATTGACAACACCCACACAAAAGTAACAAGAGAGAAAAGAAAATGAAAAGAAACAAACAAAAAGAAACTTCAACAAGCGATCGACAGCCAAACAAAGGCAAAGAGCAAGATCACTTGAAGAAGACAAGTCTCGGACCCCTTAGGCAAGGGCAACAGCTCGACACATCCAAGACAAAGCAAAGCTCAAGCAAAGAGCGCAAACCACCAAAACAAAGCTCGAGAAACCACAAAGAGCTCCCCCTGCACACATGCAAGCTCCCCCTGAACCAATGCACCTCCCCCTGGACGAATGCATGCAAGACACCACTTGAAACGGGGACCGCAGGCACTTTCGGCTCACACCGGTCGGACCGGTCATCACCACCGGTCGGACCGGGTGCCTAACATGTGTACGGGACCAGCGGTCACACCGGTCGGACCGGTGCTCTTCACCGGTCGGACCGGTGTACAACGAAGCCCGAGAAATGGCTCGAAACCACACGAAAACCTTCTAAATGCGTCCGGTAAGCCATTTCAAGCTCAAACTTCTCCCCCTTGTTGGCAATGCATGAATCAAGCCAAAAATGCAAAACTTTCAACCTAGAGCTTCTCAAATAGACAAAATTCAACAAGGAAGGCTACACATGTCCAAATGAGCAAGTTAGATACTCTACAGCTTCGTATCGATCTCAACTACATGATCACCAAGTTTCACAACCATTGGACGAAGCTAAGATGGATTTTGGCAATTTTGCGAAAAACTTTCCTCTCATGAGCAAAGTCCTAAACATGATCAAAGCATATCAAAATGGCAAAGCCACACAAACTTCATGCTAGGACAGCCATTCTAATCATAAGACCATCACAAACACCCACAAGCACCTCATGTCATGTCAAAGCCACCGAGCCATGTGCCTACTTCTATGTATGAGACTTCTCATTGGTAGGCATCATGCAACGGTTTAGCACCCAAATCAAATTAAATTCAGCACATATGACATGGGAGCATATTTTCCAAGCATTTTTCATTTCATCTTCAGATTTGTAAATGGTACATGAAATGTCTTTGCGACAAAAAGGAACTTATGCTCCTCCACAAGATAAATCAAGAGGGCTAAACATTCATGATGGAAAATGAGCCTTTGGCCCCATATGATCAATAAACTAGCTATCCAACCACAAATTAAGCATAGCAAGGCCACAAAAACATGTCAAGAGCATGTAAAGGCATTTACACATGAGAGAGCATACATGTGACATTTTTCAAAAACATAGCTATCAACCATGGATTATTCATCAAGATCATCAAGAGCTAAGCCAAACTAACCATAGCATACCAAACAAGATCATAAAGACATAGATCTCATTCCATGGTGAACAATGTATATGAGAGAAGCTTTCCTAACCAATGCATATGATACAAAATGCATGCAATCTAAGATACAAGGATGCCTATACATCATGTTACATATGCCATGCCAAATGCAAGAAATGCACAAAGAAAAGCTATACATAGCTACAACCGGCTCCTCGAGGGGAGGCAAAGCGGGCTCGACACCACCGGCAAAAGAGAGTTCCCACACACCCAACTCAAGAAATCAAACACACACCAAGTTCCCCCGCAAACGAGTGAAAGTTGCTTGATCTAGGGGTTTGGTGAAAATATCGGCTAGTTGGTCATGTGTGGTGTCGGTGCGGAATATGGTCCCCACACTAACCAGTAGAAAGCGCCGAGGTCTATCCCTCAATGGTCGATGCTAAGCAATAAGAGACACGGGATTTATCCTGGTTCCGGCCGGTGGGCCGTACGTCCAGCAGTGGTGTGCTCAAGGCACTATATTACTTAGCACCGGGGGTGCCTGTAGTGGGGCTGCTACAAGCAAGGCGGGAGAGGAAGGCTGGCTTCCAAGTCCCTGGTGTGGTGGCTGAAGATGTTGTGGGAGAATTGGAGAGCAAGTGCGTGGTGCAGCCTGTCTCCTGTTGTGTTGTGTCTGTCTCCCCCCCGCGGCAGGGAGGGTTCGTCCCCCTTTTATAGATCAAGGAGGGAGCGAATCACATGCGCGCCGCGCTATTTAGCTACGTGAAGGGGCGTGGCGTGCTATGCTGTAGAGTGGGCGGCCGTCCGGACGATCCTTGCCGCGATCTGGCCATCATGGCCTATCTTGTACCTGAACAGTGGCGGTTCGAGGGTAGAAGAGCGGCGGATAGTGGTGATGTCTTCTGATAGGCTCGAGGGAGCTGCTGACGTTGGCCCGTACGGAGTACAGGAGTAGGTAAAACGGCATCCCGTTCCAATACGTTCCACGATCTTTGGAGTCGTTGCTACAGCGCCTGGCATGCGCCTGCACGCGCGGGGGCGGCAGCCATACCGTAACAGTAGCAGGGATGGCGCTCCACCGGCCTAGCGCCTCCACCTAACCCTGCAGGGTCACAAGAAAGCAAATCGAGGGTGCAGCCGGCCCCCCTTCGAGGGCTCGGCGCGTTAGCCGTACTGGAGCAGGTGCACGGCGTCACGGGACTGGCACCGGTCCTGCTGCACAGTCCCTCCCCACAGTGATGGGGATGGGCTCCCTCCTGGGGAGTTGGTGCGGCAGCACCGGGGCGCGAGCCCCGGGCGCATGATGGCGCCGTCCCGCCGGTGTCAGGGCGTTAAATGCCCGCGTACGGGGGCAGGCGCACGCGTGCGGGGCGCCCTCGAGCGAGGCGGACCCCGGTCGAGGGTGGGGCGGACCCTCGAGCGAGGCGGAGCCCGCTCGAGGGGGAGCGGGCCCTCGAGCGAGGGCGGAGCCCGCTCGAGGGAAGCGCACCCCCTCGAATGGGACGGAGCCCGCCCGAGGGAGGCGCGCATCCTCGAGCGAGGCGAAGCCTGCTCGAGGGGATCTTCAAGAGGGCCGCCTTGGTGGGCCGTCGAGGTCCCTGCGGCATGGGCCGTATCCTGCATGGTTAGGCGAAGTGTGTTTGGCTTTGTTGCGGGTTTTAAGTGGGGATTTCTCCGTTGTTAAAGGGGACCCCTAGGGCTGTCCCCGACAGTAGCCCCCGAGCATCTGTGGGCTTGCCATTGAGGCTCCCGCAGATGCTGGAACCTACTGATAGGACGTTCTTCCCTTCTTGTTTTGCGAACTCTTTCCGTGGGGCCGCGTCAGCGGACCCGCGGGTCTAACCCCCGAAGCCCTGCAGGAGCGTGGATGCTCCTGCAGGGGTTAACCGCGAGAGCTGGTCAGAGGGCGTGGTACATGTTTCAACCGGCGTCGGCAATATCTCAGCCGGCTTCGGTGGCGCACGCGCTGCTGGCACTGTCTCCGGCGGGTGCAATTCAAGGAGGTGTAGCCGTGCGTCAAGCCCCCGAGCCTAGGCCCGTTCGAGGCGATCGGGTAGAGCTTTACGACTTGCTTCTTAACGCGCCCTCGCCGTCCCTCCGCGGGACGGAGGGCGAGGTTTCCGCAACCCCCATCGAGCAGGTCACGAATTGCGGATTCCTCGTTGAGCTGCTAGTGGGTGGTTCGAGTGGACGCCCATGCCCCGTTCGATAAGGGTAGGCTGCGTGGTCCAGAGACACGTCCATTGAAGCGCTTGCGTGGGTTTGCTAGGTGGGGCTCGGTCCCGTTCGATAGGGACCGAGGGCGCGGAAGCTCTCCCTCGGTGGGATCCCCGGCTAGCTGCCCTCGCTGGCTCTCGAACACGACATATGGGGCACCCTCGAGCCGGCGGGCTCGAGGAACGGCTCGAATGCGCGTGCTTTCATCGTCCATGACTCTGTGATCTGGGGCGCCTGTTCGAACCCGTCGAGGGTCAGGCTTCAAACCTCTGATCAGTAGGGCCGTGCGGGGCGGCGCCTGGGCGGCCCCGTCTTTTGCGTTTGCGGCCGTCGAGGGGTCTGGGCGAGCCAACCCTCGAGGCGCTGGTGAACAACACAGCGTGGCATGGGTGCTTGTGGTACCTGCTTTGTTTCAAGCGGGCCCCGGGCGACCTTCTCACGCCTGTGCCCCTTTTAGAGGGTTGGTATTGTCTCGAGCCAGGGGCTCGCGCCGCTCGAGGGTCCTACCTGGCATGGGTGCTCGCGATGCCCGCTTTGTTTGAAACGGGCCTCGGGGCGACCTTCTCACGCCTGTACCCTTCAGAGGGCTGATATTGTCTAGAGCCGGGGGCTCGTGCCGCTCGAGGGTCCTATGTGGCATGGGTGCTCGCGATGCCCGCTTTGTTTCAGGCGGGCCTCGAGGCGAACTTCTCACACCTGTACCCTTCAGAGGGCTGACATTATCTAGAGCCAGGGGCTCGCACCGCTCGAGGGTCCTACGTGGCATGGGTGCTCGCGACGCCTGCTTTGTTTCAAGCGGGCCTCGAGGTGACCTTCTCACGCCTGTACCCTTTCGAGGGTTGAATTTATCCCGAGCCAGGAGTCCGTGCCGCTCGAGGGTTCTCCTTGCTTTGCAAGGGACCGGGCCATTAAATGCTCCACAGTAGAGGCTGCGGATTCGCATCGCGGGCTCGCCTTTTTAGGCGTCGCGGCCGCGCGCGCGCGTAGTGGGCGGCGTGGGTAGGTGGACGTGACCGCCTGCCACGGTCCCTGCTAGTCTTCACCGTGATGATGGCCCGTTCGCGGTGATGTGGCCGCTGCGGTCGTGGCGGGGCCCGCTCGTCAGCGTGAAGAGAAGATTCCTTGCAGTTAATGCGCGCAGGACATCCGCCCCGGAGAGCTCGCCCGCGGCTTATAAATCTGAGGGGAAGGGGAAGCGGCGGTTTTTTACCTTAACGCTCCGCCATTTTAGCCCCCAGTGCTTTCGTCTTCGCTTCGCTTTCGCCACCGTGTGGCTTCGCCATTAGAGCTCTTCTTCCTCTTCCCGTCCTCCGCTCTCGCATTCCTTTGTCCTCTTCTCATGGCGCCGCTTCCGCCCCTCACGATCCTTGACCCGTATGCCTGGGAGCGGTCGTCGGTGACCCGGCTGGCCCTTGGCGAGCTGGTCACCGTCGGCCAGCTGACGGCAAACGAGGATGGCCGTCCGGCGGAGTGGATAGTGCCGCCGGCGGGGGACCGCGCACCCAACCCGCCGGAAGGCTACGTGGTGAGCTTTGTCCGCTTCCACGAGCGAGGCTTCAATGCGCCGGCGAGCCGCTTCATGCGAGCGATGTGCCACTACTACGGCGTGGAGTTGCACAACTTCGCGCCCAACGCGATTTCGCAGGCGGCCACGTTCGTGGGTGTCTGCGAGGGGTATCTGGGGATCCCAGTCAACTGGGAGCTCTGGGTACACCTCTTCCACGCGGAGCTCTTCACGCAGCCCACGACGGAGCCGAGGACCCACCGCGCGGTGCGCGCCGGCGGGATGTCACTCGCCCGGCGGGGGGCGGTTCAGGGACGGCCGCATCCCCTGCACCATGACGACGAACAATGCCGGCTGGGAGCGGGGATGGTTCTACCTGCGCAACGCCGAGCCCGGCCTCCCCCCCTACACCGGTCGGGTGTTCAAGGAGAAGCCCAGCTCCTGGGGCTACGGGGTGTCCACGCCCCAGCATCGGAGGCGGCAGGACTCGGTCCTGGCCGCCCTGAGGAGCCTGGCGGCGCAGGGGCTGACCGCGGTGGGCGTCCTCGCCTTCCTCCATCACCGGCGGGTCGTGCCTCTGATGGAGAGGCCGCTCTGCATCTACGAGATGACAGAGGAGGCGGACCCCGTCGCGCTGGCGAGGTCGCGGATGCTCCCGACCCCCTCGGGCGGCCGTATGCGCTCACCCGGGCGCGGAACGCCGTCGACACCCGGATGCCGGCGCACCCGGACCGAACCCCGTGGGACCTCGAGATGCTCCCCACCGGCCCGCTGGTGAGTATGATTCTTGATTCTGTTTTAGTTCTTGGTGTTGCTTCTGCCCCCTGACGCGCCATTGACGTTCTCACATGTAGCTGGTGAACTTCACCGCCGCGAAGTCCGTTCCGCCCACCCCCGACTCCCGCGCGCTTGGTCGGGCGGCGCAGCAGCGGGAGAAAGAGCGGGCGGTGCGCAAGAGGGAGCACTCGAGGCGGCGCCGCGAGCGCCGCGAGCGATGGAACGTGGAGTACCGGCGGCACGAGGAGCTGGGGCTTTCCTCCCCGGGGACCGAGGAGTACTCGTCCTCGGAGGAAGACGAGGAGGAAGAGGCTGAGGGGCAGGGCCCCTCTGATAGGTGGGAGCCTGCGCCCCCGTCGCCGGAGCCGGCTCCGGCGGCAAGGGCGGCATCGCCCGGGGCGGGCGCGGCGGCGTCCGCGCCAAGCGATCAACAACGGGGGCGGCACGCGCGCGGCGCGCGCGCGCGCGGCGGCGACATCGGGGAGGCGCGGCGGCGGGCGCGCCGGCCGCGCCGGCCTCATCAGCTGAGGCCTCGAGGAAAAGGAAGCGCGCCTTTTCCTCTTCGAGGTAAGGGGCTCGTTCTTCTGCTCGGTCCGGTTTTTTGACAATCAGGCATGCTAACTTCCTGTTTGTGCTTGCGTAGGGTGGTGCCAACTGTGCCTTCCCTCGCACCGGCCAAGGTGCTGAGGACGGACGCATCCATCCCCACCCGGCGGCGCTCGTCGAGGGCGTCGCGGGCGGGGGCAAGCACGGTGGCGGCGGGCGAGAGCTCGCAAAGCCGGCCGAGGCCCCGAGGCCTCGGCCGGCGGATCGGCTTGCCGCCGCGCGGCCGGCGGTCGTCGAGGAGCGGCGGGCGCCGGTCGTGGTGGAGACGCAGCCCGCGGCGGCGGGCTGCGGTGGTGACGCGGCCGGCCGGCGGGGGCGCTGCGACGGAGGCGCGCCCATGGCGCCGGCCGCGGCGGAGGCGGGCGGTGCGGCCGCGGAGGCGCCCGTGGTCGCGGGCGAGGAGGGCGGACGGGCGCCGTGGTCGCGGGGGGCGCGGCGGAGGTGACGGCCATGGCGCCGCGTCGGGCGCCCGTGGCCATGGAGGCGCGAGCGGAGGCGTCGGCGGAGGTGGCGCGAGGGGCGGCACCGCCGGCGGCTCCCGGCGGTGGTGGTGGAGGTCCCGGATGACGATTCCCCACCGCCCGGGTGGGATCAGTGGGTCAGCTTCCCCACACTCTCCCCGGAGTCCCAAGAGGGGGCTCTTGTGAGGCGGCGCGAGGGCCACATGGTGGCGGGGGGCCGAGGGCATGGCGCCGAGGCCTCATCTTCTCGCGCTGGGCACTCCGCCCAGGTGGAGGGGGTCCCCGACGACCCGCTGCGTTCGCCGACGCCCGGGCGGAGCGGGAGCCGTGGGGGGAGCTCCGCGCCACGGCGCCACGCTCAACCGTGCGCTGAACGAGGCGCTGAGGGTCCACGGCGGCCCCGCGTGGCATGTCTTCCAGGTAGGGCATCGCTGCTCGCTCCCCCCTTCTTCTCGCTACCCGCGCGTTGTCTCTGTATCTGGATGCTTACGGGTCTTGACTTGTGGGCGACAGGAGCTCGAGCGCCGCGCCCGCGACAAGTATGGCGCCTTCGATCGGGTGAACGCCGAGCTTCACCAGGTCCGGGAGCGATGCGGCGCCTTCGACGCACTCGCCGAAGCCCTCCGGACTCCGGACGGCTGGTTGGCGTACCGAGCCACGATCTTGCGAGATGAGCTCCCTGAGAGTACGAGGCAAGACCCAGCGCGTCGCTCCAGCCTTGAGCGGATCTGCACAGCCCTCATCGACCGTGATGAGGCGGCGCGCGAGCACGCTCGGACCTGGAGAAGATGCGGACGCTGGCGACCAACTGGGAGGCGGAGGTGGCCGGCGTCCGCGATGAGAACCGGGAGCTCCGCTCGTCGCTCGAGGGGGCGCAGGCGCAGCGGCGCTAGGCCGAGGAGCGAGGCGCGCGGGCGGGAGCGGGGGCGGGCCAAGGAGGCCGACGACTTGAAGGCATCCCTCGACGCCAAGGTCGCGGCGCTCACCGTCGCTGAGGAGCAGCTCCTGCAGGAGCGCACCGCCCGCCAGGGGGCCGAGGGGCGGCTCCAGCAGGAGCAAGCTACCATCACTGATGCCCGGTCGGCGCTAGAGCAGGAGCGCGTTGCTCGCGAAGCGGCGCAGAAGTCGCTGGCGGAGCGGGACACCAAGATCTCTAAGGTCGAGGGCGAGCTGGTGGTGCTCAGCATCAACAGCGCGAGCCGAGAGGCGGCCATCCGGGGAGCAAGGTGAGACCGTCAAGGGCCTCGAGGCGGCGGTCGAGGGCCGAGCGCGTGACCTCGAGGCGGAGAGGAAGCAAGTTGAAGGTGAGCTGCTGCTTGACTCCTGTTTGGTTGGTTTTGTGTTTGGGAATTCGCATTCCTTTTTCTGATTTCTTTCTTGTCTTGGTGACACCAGGCTTGCGCACTTCCTTGGGGCATGCGGCCGAGCGGGCCGAGGCGCTGCAGGCCTCCTACAACTCCTCCGAGCAGGAGTTGCAGGAGCTGCGTGATGCGGCCCTCGAGACCTGCCAGGCCGTGGAGGAGGGTGAAGCGCAGGCCGGAAGCTCGTTGGCCAGCCGCCTGCGCGCCCTTGGCGGCCACGTCACCGAACGGATGCGGCCCGGGCATTGCGTCTTGGCGTCCGAAGGCCCTCGGAGTGGTACGGTCCCACTACGAGGTCAACTTCGAGGCGCTGGCGGAGGGCTACGTCGTTCCCGAGGGCGTCGAGGATGAGGTGGCAATGGAGCGCGTGGATGCGCTCGCCGCTGATACCGCCGGGTCGCTCGCTGAAGCCTTCGAGGAATTCCTCTTCCCGGACGCTGTTGACACCGCCGCTCCTCCTGCCTGAAGACAGCTGGGCGCTTGGCCCGTTTTTATTTGTTTATCAGTATTCTGGCCTCGCGGCCTTTGTAAATAAACAAGTCATCTTAATCGTAAACATTTGTTGATACGAAATGAAGTCTTTTGTTTATTGCGCTTTTTGTTTCTCCTTCTTCCTGGGTAGATTCTAGTTAGGGGAGTTCGATTTTCGCGGGGGGCCTGCTGGGTTGGAGGCGAGAGAGAAGGGTCGTATCCTCTCGGCATAGGCTATCTCTGACTCGCGCGCTCCTTCCGCTAGGCCGCCTGCGCCCTGTTCGAATCGTTGCTCGGGGTTGAAGTAGAAAACAGACTTAGCGCGTGTGAGTTGCTTTATTTTTGCGTGAAAATGGGACCATTTGGGGGGGGGGTGCCCCCCGCAGTAGCTCCCGAGGGTAACTTGGGTTTCAGAGGAAAGCCGAGTTACCCTTTTCGTTAGACTTGAGGCGTTTACATATTTGTCACCAACTGGGGCGTTGGTCATATGATTTTTACAACAAAAAATGCTTGGAAATCCTAGCTAGGGGTAGAAGCGACGTAGCTGTTGGATGTTCCAAGCGTTGGTGAGCTCTTCACCGTCCTCGTTGGCCAGCTTGTACGTGCCGGGCTTGAGTACCTTCACCACGACGTAGGGTCCCTCCCATGGGGGCGATAGCTTGTGGCGCCCTCGGTTGTCTTGGCGTAGCCTTAGGACCAGATCCCCTTCGCTGAAATCCCGCCGGTGTATCTTGCATGCTTGGTAGCGCCTGAGGGACTGTTGGTACCTCGCGGAATGCATCAAGGCCACGAGGCGTGCCTCGTCGAGCTGATCCAGCGAGTCCTCGCGGGCTCGCTGGTTGGCATCCTCGTCATAGCCTCGAACCCTGGGCGATCCGTATTCTAAGTCCGTGGGGAGGACGGCCTCCGCGCCATGGACTAGGAAAAACGGGGTGAACCCAGTGGCTCTGCTCGGGGTGGTCCTTAGGCTCCACACAACCGCTGCTAACTCTTGGAGCCATTTTCGCCCAGATTTGTTTAGCCGGTCGAAAATTCTGGCCTTAAGGCCTTGTAAGATCATGCCGTTGGCACGCTCTACTTGGCCGTTGGTCTGTGGGTGTGCCACAGCTGCCCAATCACACGGATGTGGAACTTGTCGCAGAACTCCAAGAATTTCCTGCCCGTGAACTGGGACCCATTGTCGGTGATGATGGAGTTTGGCACTCCAAAGCGGTAGACGATGTCGGTGAAGAATGTTACCGCTTTGTTCGCACGAGATTCGTGATGGGGCGCACCTCCACCCACTTGGAGAACTTGTCGATCGCGACCAACAAGTGGGTGAAGCCCCCCGAGCGCCTTCCGCGGGGGCCCAACGATGTCCGGCCCCCCACACGGAAAATGGCCACGTTACGGGGATGGTCGCGGGGCATGGGCGGGCGGGTTGGACTTGCGGGCGTAGAAGCGGCACCCTTCGCAAGTGCGTACGATCTCGGCGGCGTCCGCGACCGCGGTAGGCCGATAAAAGCCCCGGCGGAACGCGTTGCCGACGAGGGTGCGAGGCGCGGCGTGGTGGCCACGGTCCGGCGTGGATGTCCCGTAGGAGCTCGCGCCCCTCGGGGATGGGCACGCACCGCTGCAGGATGCCGGAGGCGGCGCGCTTGTACAGCTCGCCGTCGACGAGGGCAAAGGCTTGGCCATCCTGGCGACGTGCCTGGCCGCGGCCCGGTCCACGGGGAGTTCCCCTCGAGCCATCCAGGCGATGTATTTGTCACGCCAGTCCGCTTTGATAGGAGCCGACTCGATGTCCATCACGTCGGCCTCATGGGAGCCATACCCCTCGAGGAGGGAGAGCACGTACGCCTTGTTCGAGGGATCCTCGTCCATGGGTTCCGCACCTGCTGGATTCGAGGGAGCCCCCGAGGGTTCGTCGTGACTCGAGGGGTGGGGCTCGAAGACGACCGAGGGCTGAGCGACGTCGCGCGCGCGCGCGTTCGTGGGGACGGTGATCCGCCCGGACGCAATTTTGGCCAGCTCGTCCGCCTCCTCGTTGTACCGGCGGGGCACATGGTTGAGCTCGATGCCGTAGAACTTGTCCTCGAGGGCTCGCACGGCTTTGCAGTAGGCCTCCATCTTGTCGTCGTGACAGCTCGCATTCTTCATGACTTGATCGATTACGAGCTGCGAGTCCCCCCGCACGTCGAGGCGCTTGATGCCTAACTCAATGGCGATTTTGAGGCCGCAGAGGAGGGCCTCGTATTCAGCCATATTGTTAGACGCGGGGAAGTGGAGGCGCACCGCGTACCGCATGTGTTCCCCGAGGGGTGACACAAAAAGCAGGCCCGCGCCCACCCCTGTTTTCATCACCGAGCCGTCGAAGAACAGAGTCCAGCACTCTGCTTGGATCTGCGGCGGCGGCAGCTGCGTATCCGTCCATTCAGCGACGAAATCTGCCAAGGTTTGGGATTTGACGGCCTTGCGCGGGGCGTAGGTGAGTGTCTCGCCCATCAGCTCCACGGACCACTTGGCGATTCTGCCCGCAGCGTCGGGATTGCGGATGATCTCCCCCAGCGGGAAGGAGGAGACCACCGTGACGAGGTGGGCCTCGAAGTAGTGGCGGAGCTTGCGCCGCGCAAGGACTACCGCGTACAGCAACTTCTAGACCTGGGGGTAGCGCGTCTTGGTGTCTGACAGGACCTCGCTGATGTAATAGACCGGCCGCTGTACGCGCAATGCGTGCCCTTCCTCCGTGCGCTCCACGACGATTACGGCGCTGACCACCTGGGTGGTTGCGGCCACGTAGAGCTGCAGGGATTCGCCGTCCTGCGGCGGCGTGAGGACCGGGGCATGTGTTAGAGATGCCTTCAGCTTGTCGAGCGCATCCTGGGCCTCGGCAGTCCAGGAGAAGTGCTCGTGCTTTTTGAGTAGGCGGTAAAGGGGCAAGCCCTTTTCACCGAGCCGCGAGATGAAGCGGCTCAAGGCGGCAAGGCACCCCAGCACCTTCTGCACCCCTTTGAGGTCCCGGATCGGACCCATTCGTTCGAGGGCTGCAACCTTTTCAGGGTTGGCCTCGATTCCCTGTTGGGAGACGATGTATCCCAGGAGCATGCCCCGCGGCACTCCAAAGACACACTTTTCGGGGTTTAATTTGACCCCATTGGCCCGTAGGCAGCCGAACGCGATGCCAAGGTCGCCAACCAAGTCGTCCACCTTCCCGGTCTTTACGACGATGTCATCTACGTACGCCTCGACCGTCCGCCCGATGTGATCCCCGAAAACGTGCTGCATGCAGCGCTGGTATGTCGCACCCTCGTTTCGGAGGCCAAACGGCATCGTGAAGTAGCAGAACATCCCGAACGGCGTGATGAACGAAGTCGCGAGCTGGTCGGACTCCTTCATCTTTATTTGGTGATACCCGGAGTAAGCATCAAGGAAGCAAAGCAATTCACACCCGTACCGTTGAATCAACGATCGATCAATACGTGGCAAAGGAAAGGGAACTTTAGGACATGCTTTATTAAGACTAGTGTAGTCAATACACATCCGCCACTTCCCGTTCTTTTTCTTTACAAGCACAGGGTTGGCTAGCCACGTTGGGTGGAACACCTCCTTGATGAACCCGGCCTCGAGGAGCTTCCGCAACTCCGCTTCGATTGCCCGTCGCCGCTCCTCGTCGAAGCGGCGGAGCCGTTGCTGCACGGCGCGGGCGTGAGGCAGGATGTCAAGGGAGTGCTCGGTGACCTCCCTCGGGATGCCTGGCATATCCGATGGGCTCCACGCGAAGATGTTGGCGTTGGCGCGGAGGAAGTCGACGAGCACCACTTCCTATTTGGGATCGAGGGTGGAGCTGACCCTCAACGCCTTGCCCTCGGGGGCAGAAGGGTCGAGGGGGATCTCATTGGACTGCTCTGCGGCCTCGAAGGTGCCGGTGTGCTTGGCGGCGAAGTCGAGGTCTTCGTTGACCATCTTCTCCAAAGTGGTCACCAGCGCTTCATCCAGCGCCAGTGCCTCTGCGTGCTCCACACACTCGACGTCGTAGTCGAATGCGTGCTTGATGGACGAGCCCACGGTGATGACGCCGTTTGGTCCTGGCATCTTCATCTTGAAGTAGGTATAGTTGGGGACCGCCATGAATTTGGCGTAACAGGGTCGCCCAAGCATAGCATGGTAGGCCCCTTTGAACCCCACCACCTCGAAGGTGAGGATCTCCTTGCGGAAATTCTTCACGGTGCCAAACCAAGCGCGGCAGTCGATCGCCCGAGGGGGCTGGACACGCTTGCCGGGCGCGATGCCGTGGAACGGCTTCGTGCTGGGCCGCAGCTGGTCCAACCCGATCCCCATCAAGCGCAGCGTATGCACGTAGAGGATGTTGAGGCTGCTGCCTCCGTCCATCAAGACCTTCGAGAACCGCGTGTTCCCGATGATGGGGTCGACCACCAGCGGGTACTGGCCCGGGTTGGGGACGCGGTTCTGGTGGTCCTCCCGGCTGAAGGTGATGGCGTCCTCCGACCAATTGAGGAAGGAGGGAGGCGCCTTCTCCGCGGCGAGGACCTCGTGCCGCTCCTTCTTGCGCTGGCGGGTCGACATGTCGACAGTTGGCCCCCCAAAGATGAGGAACACGTTCTCCACGGCGGGGAAGCCGCCGGCGTCGCCATCGCCTCCGTCTTTCTTGGCCTCTGCCTCCTTCGCGGCGGCGCGGCCATAGAACTTCTTGAGCATATCGCACTGCTCAAGGGTGTGATTTACTGGGGTCTTGTGGTAAGGACATGACTTTTTCAGCATGTCATCGAACACCCCCGGACCTCAAGGGGCCGGTCGAGGGCCCCGTCGAGCCGGGTCAACAGCGAGGGCCTCGGCATTACCGCCGTCGCGCCCCTGCTCGCGCACCTCGCGTCACGGCTTCTTTCCCTTCTTGCCCCGCTTGTCGTTGCGGTGGGGCTCCTTGGACTTGCTGCCCTCCGCGGGCGCGTCCTCCGAGCGCTTGCCCTTCTTGCCGTCGAAGATCGCCCCCACGGCCTCCTCTCCTGAGGCGAAGCTGGTGGCGATGTCGAACAGCTCGTTGGAGTCCGCGGGCGGGCTGCGTCCCAGCTCCCGCACGAGGTCCCGGCACGTGGTGCCCTCGAGGAAGGCGTGCACAATTTCGGATTGCGCCACGCTCGGGAGCTCCGTGCAGCGCTTGGAGAAGCGCCGTATGAAGTCCCGCAGCGACTCGCCGGGCTTCTGTGTGCAGGAGCGCAGGTCCCATGAATTTCCAGGGGGCACGTACATGCCCTGGAAGTTGCCCACGAACGTGCGGACCAGATCATCCCAATTGTGGATTTGGCTGGCGGGCAAGTGCTCGAGCCACGTCTGGGCCGCATCGGCGAGGTGCAGGGGCAAGTTGCGGATGATGACCTCGTCGCTGGTGGCCCCGCCCAGCTGGTAAGCCAAGCGGTAGTCGTTGAGCCATACGCGGGGGTCCGTCTCCCCGTTGTACTTGACGATGGTCGAGGGTTGGCGGAAGCGTTGGGGGAACGCCGCCGCGCGGATCTCCCGGCTGAACACACGGGTCCCTGGGGGCTCCGGCGTCGGGGAGCGGTCCTCGCCGCTGTCGTAGCGTCCGCCCCGTCGAGGGTGGTAGCCCACCGCCGGCTCACGCGTCCGCCCCTGCTCGTGCGCCGGCGTTGATGGCGTTGCGGGCGTCGCCATCCGGGCCGCCTGCGTGCGTCTTGGAGCCGATCCTTGGCCGGCGTGCGTCCCGGGTTGGCGGGTCGCCCCGCCGCCCCTCCTACGTGGACCGAGGGTTCGCCCCCCGGTGCCGCTCCGTCGTCCCGTGCATCCCCCTGTTGGCGGATGCGTGATGCCGAGCTCTCGGCCTGCTGGACGGCCGCTTGCTCGATGAGAGTTTGCACCTCGCGGTGCAGGTCTCGCGCCTCAGGGGTCGAGGGTGCCGGCATGGCCCGCAGCAGCGTCGCGGCGGCAATGAGCTTTTGGCTCGCCCGCGGGGGTGCGTCCGCGTTGTCGACGTTGGGGTCGGTGTTGATGCGGTCACGGACCTGTTTGCCCAGCTCCCGCGCGCGTTCGCCGCGCGCGGAGGCTTCTCCGCCATTGAGGCACGGAGCGGCCGCACCGTCCGCATTCCTCCGCCGGCCTTGGCCTCGAGCTCGCGGGCTTGGGCCAGGCGCGCGTCGGCGTCGGCCCCGGCGAGAGCGCTTGGCCCCGCGGCCGGGCGCATGGCGATCCACGGGCGGCGTGACCTCCCCGTCTCCAGCGCCCACCGCACCGGCGGCATTGGCTGGGTCGTTGGTGATGACAGCGTAGCACTCCCGCGCAGGGTCGTAGCGCCCAGTGCTGGAGTCATCAGAACAGCCAAACCAGTAGTCCGTAGCGTCGAGGAAATGCCTGAACATGACTGGGTCCGGCACGCCGGAGAAGTCCCATTCCGCGTACCCGTGGCGGTTGGCGGGCGGCAACGCGTTGAGGGAACCGAGGGACGACTCGTCTCCTGCTGAGGCGCCGGGATCCCTGGCGACGAAGACGTGACGGCCAGGAGGAACCCTGCGCATCGTGGTGTTGACGTTGGCGTTGTAGGCGGACGTGGCACCACGCAGCCCGATGGGGATGCGCGGTCCGGAGACCGTGCGCTGTCCCGCTGGGATGGTGGTCATCGTGACGGCGGGCGCGCCGTGCTGAGAGGCGGCGCGCTCGGCCTGCCGCCGCTCGGACCGCGCACGGCGCGAACGCGGCCGGAGCGGCGGCGGCGTCGTGGCGTCGACGGGCCCGCGGCATCCGTGCTGCGGGCGTCCGCGCCGTGGTGGTGCGTGCGGCGGGGACCGGGGCGGACCCGGCCTGGCGCCGCGCGCGGAGCTCCTCACGGTTGGTGAGGCGCATGAGGTAGCCGTCCCCCGTGGCCTGAAAGTTCAGGCCCTTGAACCGGATTTTGATCTCGGCGGGGAGGGGGTCCGAGCTGCCCATGCAGTAGCGTGTACCACGGTACTCAGTGCGGATCACCATGGAGGGAGTTGACGGATTGACCTTAGGCGCTCAGATAGCCCCACGGTGGGCGCCAACTGTCGGTGCGGAATATGGTCCTGACACTAACCAGTAGAAAGCGCCGAGGTCTATCCCTCAATGGTCGATGCTAAGCAATAAGAGACACGGGATTTATCCTGGTTCCGGCCGGTGGGCCGTACGTCCAGCAGTGGTGTGCTCAAGGCACTATATTACTTAGCACCGGGGGTGCCTGTAGTGGGGCTGCTACAAGCAAGGCGGGAGAGGAAGGCTGGCTTCCAAGTCCCTGGTGTAGTGGCTGAAGATGTTGTGGGAGAATTGGAGAGCAAGTGCGTGGCGCAGCCTGTCTCCTGTTGTGTTGTGTCCCCCCCCCCCCCCCGCGGCAGGGAGGGTCCGTCCCCCTTTTATAGATCAAGGAGGGAGCGAATCACATGCGCGCCGCACTATTTAGCTACGTGAAGGGGCGTGGCGTGCTATGCTGTAGAGTGGGCGGCCGTCCGGACGATCCTTGCCACGATCTGGCCATCATGGCCTATCTTGTACCCGAACAGTGGCGGTTCGAGGGTAGAAGAGCGGCGGATGGTGGTGATGTCTTCTGATAGGCTCGAGGGAGCTGCTGACGTTGGCCCGTACGGAGTACAGGAGTAGGTAAAACGGCGTCCTGTTCCAATACGTTCCACAGTGCTGGAGTTGTTGCTACAGCGCCTGGCATGCGCCTGCACGCGTGGGGGCGGCAGCCATACCGTAACAGTAGCAGGGATGGCGCTCCACCGGCCTAGCGCCTCCACCTAACCCTGTAGGGTCACAAGAAAGCAAATCGAGGGTGCAGCCGGCCCCCTTCGAGGGCTCGGCGCATTAGCCGTACTGGAGCAGGTGCACGGCGTCACGGGACTGGCACCGGTCCTGCTGCACAGTCCCTCCCCACAGTGATGGGGATGGGCTCCCTCCTGGGGAGTTGGTGCGGCAGCACTGGGGCGCGAGCCCGGGCGCATGATGGCGTCGTCCCGCCGGTGTCAAGGCGTTAAATGCCCGCGTACGGGGGCAGGCGCACGCGTGCGGGCGCCCTCGAGCGAGGGCGGACCCCGGTCGAGGGTGGGGGCGGACCCTCGAGTGAGGGCGGAGCCTGCTCGAGGGGGAGCGGGCCCTCGAGCGAGGGCGGAGCCCGCTCGAGGGAAGCGCACCCCCTCGAACGGGACGGAGCCCGCCCGAGGGAGGCGCGCATCCTCGAGCGAGGCGAAGCCTGCTCGAGGGGATCTTCAAGAGGGCCGCCTTGGTGGGCCGTCGAGGTCCCTGCGGCATGGGCCGTATCCTGCATGGTTAGGCGAAGTGTGTTTGGCTTTGTTGCGGGTTTTAAGTGGGGATTTCCCCGTTGTTAAAGGGGACCCCTAGGGCTGTTCCCGACATGTGGGTACATGGATCAAAGCTATCTTTCCTTTCTCTACGTTGTCTCTCAGAAAGTGGTACCTCACTTCTATGTGCTTGGTTTTGGAATGAAGCACTGGGTTCTTTGCAACGCTTATGGCACTGGTGCTATCACATTGAAGTGGGACATGGGTATACTCCTCACCAAAGTCACTCATGGTGTAGGTGATCCAAATGAGCTGAGAGCAACAACTAGCAGCGACAACATACTCGGCCTCGGTCGTGGATTGAGCAACACTCGCGCCTTGCGGGAAGACCAAGACACCAAAGAAGAACCCAAAAGCGGCAAGTCCCGAAGTCGACTTCCTATCCAACCGACACCCGGCAAAATCCGCGTCCGAAAAACCATGAAGCGCCAAAGAAGAGGACGCGGAGTACCAAAGGCCGAAGTCGGGAGTGTGACGCAAGTACACGAAAATTCGCTTCACCGCTTGCCGATGCGAAGTCCTCGGAGACGCTTGAAAACGAGCGCACAGACACACCGAGAACTGTATGTCTGGCCTCGTCGCCGTCAAGTAGAGGAGTGACCCGATCATGCTCCGGTACTCCTTTTGGTCCACGTGTTCACCTTCCTCGTCCGCATCAAGAGCTGTAGTCGTACTCATCGGCGTCGTCATAGCCTTGGAGTCCTCCATCTTGAACTTCCGCACAATGTCCTTGGTGTACATAGCCTGGTGCACAAATGTTCCTTCCTTTGATTGCTTGATTTGTGGCAGGAAGAAGCGCAACTCACCCATCATGCTCATCTCAAACTCCCTGCTCATATCATCTGCAAACCTTGCAACAAGAGAGTTAGACGAGCCACCAAAGACAATATCATCCACGCACACCCGCACAATCGGGGATATCTCGCCCGCCTCAGCAAAAACAAGGTCTGATCGACCTTCCCCATCTCAAAACCTCTCTCAAACAAGAACCCCCTCAACCTGCCATACCAAGCTCTAGGCGCCTGCTTCAACCCATACAACGCCTTCCTCAACTTGTACACCCGGTGGGGGTACTTCTCACTCTCAAACCCCGGAGGCTGCCTCACATACACTTCTTCCTCCAACACACCATTCAGAAAAGCACTCTTCACATCCATTTGGTGCAACTTGAACCCTTTAGCCACGGAAAAGGCTAGAAGGATCCTAATCGCCTCCAAACGCGCTACGGGAGCAAAGGTCTCCTCGTAGTAGATCGCCTCCTTCTGACTGAACCCCTGAGCAACAAGTCTCGACTTGTTCCTCACAACCTCACCCTTCTCTCCCTCTTTGTTTTTCCACACCCACTTTGTACCAATCGGCTTACACCCTGGGGGAGGGTCAACCAACTCCCACACCTGATTCCTCTCAAAGTTCTCCAACTCCTCATGCATCGAGTTAACCCAATTGTGATCGGATAGTGCGTGTCCAATGTCTTTGGGCTCAAAAGAAGCAACAAACGCAGCATGAGCAAAATGGGAATTGTTTCGAACCCTCGACCGTGTAGTGCGTTCATTCATGTCGCCGATGATCCTCGAAGCTGGGTGATCCACTTGAACTCGCCGGGGAGGTTCTCGCCTCGAAGCTACCTCCCTCTCAACATCAGCTTCTCCTCGTTCTTGATTTGTCGTCATAGGTGTAGCGAGAGGGTCCATCCATCATCGTAGTCGAAGTAGTGGGTACATGTTCGGTGGGGGCACCGCACCACCATCCTCATCATCACCATGTTCATGCTCCTCCTCCGAAAGATCTCCTCGCCAAGCTCATCATCACCTGCACACTCAAAGACAAGCTGACTACGTGGCTCTGTCTCGTCGAAGGTTACCTCGCAAGTCTCCACGATTTGGTTAGTTTCAAGATTGAGCACACGATATGCTCTAGAAGGAGATGCATAACCAAAGAAAATACCATCGACAGACCTAGCCTCAAACTTATCCAACTTCCTGCCTTTCTTCAGAATGAAACACTTGCAACCAAAGACATGGAAGTGACTCACCTTGGGTGTGCGACCATGCATCAACTCATAGCATGTCTTCTTCTTGTGCACTCTGAGGTATATCCTGTTCGACACATAGCATGCGGTATTCACCGCCTCAGCCCAATACCTCCTCAGAGTCCTATGCTCATCAAGCATCGTCCGAGCCATCTCGCACAAGGTCCTGTTCTTCCTTTCCACAACAACATTCTGGGGAGGCGTATACGGACTCGAAAACTGGTGCTCAAGACCCAAGTCATGGCAAAAGGTTTAAAACGAGAGTTCCTGAATTCCGAGCCATTATCACTGCGGATAGCTCGTATGGCATCTCCATGCCTCTCGTTCCTCAACCTCAGGACTAGATCTCGAACAAAACCAAACGTCTCCCCCTTATCCTCGAGAAAGAACACCCACGCATACCGAGAATAGTCGTCCACCACAACAAGGACATACCACTTCCCACCGCGGATCGCACACGAGCCGGGCCAACAAGGTCCATATGGAGCGGCTCGCATGGACGCTCGGTCATCACATCGGTGAGAGGCGGGTGAGAAGAGGCCACCATCTTGGCATGCCTACACGGAGCACAAACCAACTCTTTCTCAAGCCTCAACCGTGGCAATCCTCGGACCAAATTGAGTTTACTCAAGCGATACAAAAGGTCAAAGCTCAAGTCACCCAACTTCCTATGCCACTTCCACAACTCACTCGAAGAACCAGCCAAGAAACAACGCTCCACACCCGAAGGCTGAGAAAAATCAGCACGAAACACCCGACCCTCGGGAACGACCATACGGACAAGGTCCCCTCGAGAGTCAACAATCCGAGAACCACCCGGCCGAAACAACACCTCAAAGCCCTCATCCAACAAGCCGGGACACGAAAGCAAATTGTACCCCGGCGATTGAACAAGAGCAACACGCCTCAGAGTGATCTTGTCACTCACTTTTATCTCACCTTATGAAAGCACACGCCCACGCCCATTGTCCCCAAAAGTGATGTACCTCTTCGTCACCACGGGACGAGACTTGAGAACCACCCCCTGTCTCCGGTCATATGCCTCGAACAACCGGAGTCAATCAACCAAATGTTCTTCAAGTCTCCCACCTGAAATTCAAAAATAGGCACGTGAGCGAACAAACGACTCAGCACTGGGGTTGGTACCAAAGGAGGAAAACCAGTGCAGAGCCATTTGCTCGAAAGTGCGGTTAGCACCAACCAAAGCATCTCTCCTACCAAAGATACCTCCACGAACACCACCACGGTAACCACCCTGAGGGAACCACCCCTCTCTGCTTGGAGGAGGACCAAATCCACGCAAGAAAGCCCGTGGAACGTCCTTCCTCTCCAACTCAAAGCCACGACTCCTCCGATCCCCGTATTGAGTACGAGGAGGAGAACGCCTAGCAAACTGACCACCTGTACCCTTTCCAGCCCAACCACCAGAACCACGACCTCCAGGAACAACCCTCGCACCTGTACGAGCTCGAAACCCAAACATCTGTCTGTCCAGGCCTGCACCGGTCTGACCGGTGCCCCACCCCGGTCTGACCGGTGTGACCTGGACAGCAGCACCACCTGCAGCCTTCTTCTCTCCCCAAGCCCGAACTGTCCTCACAATCGCCTTGCCCACGGGCATCCGCATACGAGGCTCAAGTACACCATCGGAAGGGTGGTACTTGTCCTTGTTAGCCCACTCCTTCTCCATTCTCTCCTCTCGCTTCCTCTTGAAGCAAAACTCCTCCTTATGGCCATCTCTCCCACAATAGCCACAATGGAACCTCACAAGCTTAGGCTTTGGCTTGGGATGTGGCTGTTCACTCGGTTTCTCTCCACTCAAACCCTCCACCGGTTTCTCACCACTAGCCTTCTCACTCTCCTTCCCAAAGAACACTTTCCCCGAAGTGCTCACAAACTTGATAGGCTTTTGTAGGTCATTTGTGGGTGTAGGAAACACGGGTGGAGCTGGGGTTGTGTCTAGTCGGTTCCTTAGATGGTTAGGTTTTGGAGGGAAATCATTTTTGTGGTGGGTTTTTGGTGGCTCCGGGATATTCTCTCCACTTCCCTCACCAACCTTGTTTGCCCCAAGCCCCTCACCATCTTGCCTCTTGAAGGCCTCGATCATCATCCTCAACTGAGGCTCATGACCGGACAACCAACCCATCAACTTCCTCAAGTCATCATTCTCATCCTGCAAACGATCAACATAATGTGCAAGCTCCAAATTTCAATGCATGCATTTCACAGGTAGAGCAAGATGTAGGCATGGGTTCCTTCAATTTAGCCTCGAGCGAACTAGTCTAGGCATGCATCTCATCAATCTTAGCATGCAAAACAGGGCAAGAAGTGCAAGCACCTAGCAAAGCAGATCTAGACTTAAGCTCAGCCACTTCAACCCTAAGCACATCTAGTTCCTCACACTTGGAGGCATGCTTCTCCTTAAACAAAGCAAGATCAGCAAGAAATATGGAGCAATCAGCACAATCATTTTCATCGGAAACAACAGGGCTAGCCTTAAGCGAATCAATCTCGAGCTTGCTATCAAGCACCTGTGTCTCTAGCTCAGCCACTCTAGTCCTAGCATCCTCGAGTGAAGCCCTAAGCTCTTTTCTCATTTTCTTGGCCTCTCTAAGCATGTCATCACAATTATCAAGCAAAGAGCCAAGCCTCTCATTCTCCTGGCGCAAGAAGGGAAGTTCATCACGCACCTCGTCGTCGCACTCAGAGTCCGAGTCGCTCTGTGTGGTCTTCTTGCTGCCGGAGCTCAGCGCCATGGTGCAGAAGCCATCTCTCGCGAAGCAGCTCAGACCGCTCAGGTTCTTGTACGACTTCTGGTTCTTGCGATGATCTCCCTCGTCTTCACTGCTGCTCGAGCTCGAGGTGGAGTACGCGGAACTAGAGTCGACGTCGCTCGCTCCAACCATCGCTCGGGCCTTGCCTCGGCTCTCCTTCTTCCTCGATCGTCGCTCGTCCTTGTACTTGTTCTTGTGCTTGCTCTTGTGGTCGCGCCTCGAACGGTACTTGCCATCGTTCATCCTCGGCTTGTGCTTGTAGCTGTCCTTGTTCTCGGCCTTCTCGGGCGGTCGGCGACGAAGTGTCCCGGCTTGCCGCACTGGAAGCAAGTCCTCATGTTCCTCCTCATGTTCACGCGGTTCTCGTGCAGCCTCTCGAACCGCCTTATCAACAGCGCCAGCTCGTCCTCTCCAAGGTCATCAAACTCCTCATCTGGCATAGGCATCAAAGAGGAAAACGAGAACATCCTGGTGGATGGGTTAGAGTTAGTCTTTCCTTTGGAACCACCAACGAGGGCAAGACTATGGGAATCAGTCGGTGCCTCGAGCTTGGCAGTCATGCCCCTATCCACCTCAGCCGACTTGAGCTTCGAGAACAGCTTGTTCACCGTCAGAGTATCATACCTCTCCGACTCGACTATGGCCTCGAACTTTCCGCCCCATATCATACGATCCAAAGAGTGTAAGAGCTTGACCGCTCTATCATGATCATCGTACGGGAGCACGTCCACATTGGCCCTGATGTTGTTCACCACCACCGTGAACCTCTGAAACAAGGTATCGATGAACTCACCGGGGAGATGAGTGAAGTTCTCGTACTCTCTCCGGTAGGTCGCATACATCCGTGCCAGAACCTGGGCGTTCCCAACATGAGCCTCCTTCCACACCGCCCAAATCCTACAAGCCAAGTGCTCGGTGTGCACCCGATCGAACTCAGGCTGACACAAAGCACGAAACAAGTAGTCGACCACCTTATTGTTGGCGTCGAATCTGTCCCTCGACCCTGGAGCAAGGAAATCCATCGGCTGGACATAGCCTGTGTCCACCGTGACATCCTAAAGAAGCTGACCCTTTCCGCGGAGGAACGCACCCATCCGCTTGCTCCACATCTGGTAGATCTTGCCATCGAAATGTGGAGGACCCGAACCCCGTTCCTAGTACGCCATCCTTGGATCATAGACTGGTTAGAGTCAACAAAGACCCGAACCGGCTCTGATACCACTTGAAGGACCGATACGGCGAACCAGAGAGGGGGGATTGAATGGGAGCCGAAAAAAATTCTTCTCGAAGGAGATGAAAACTCCAACAAGATGAACGCGGCTTCCAAAACACGTCTCCGACTCACTACCAAGGTTGGTCAAGCCCACGTAGCCACTGGAGTGCCACTGGACCTAGGAACCAACACACCACCTTCCGACTCGAGAAACGCAGCGGAAAAACCAAACCTCGAGTCTACAGACCTACACCGGTCAGACCGGTGAGCACCACCGGTCAGACCGGTCCCTGCTGGTGATACTGAGCAACTTCCACTAAGTGGCTCTACACCGGTCAGACCGGTGAGACGCACCGGTCGGACCGATGGCGCCGAGAAATCCCCCAAGGCACCAAACGGGCCAACCGACCACCAAACGGACCCAAACTCGAAACAGTACCGCAACACGGGACAACAACGAACTCACCAAGACGTTCACCCGAGCAAAAACCCACAAGGGCTCGCACCGGTCGGACCGGTCAAGAGCACCGGTCGACCGGTGTAGCACGGGCGGCTCGGGATGATGAACGACACCCGCGGGTCAACTCCCCCAAATCCAAATCTCGATCTCCCGAATCACTCCACGGACTTGAACAAGACTTTGGGGATATCAGGAACACCTCATGAGGAGTCCATAGCCAAGTTTAATCCCACCAAATCTCGTCCAAAATGGAGGAATCGAAGAAATCCCGCCGAAAGCACTTCCAACCCAAGAACTCAAGAAACCCCAAAATCGAGCACTTTTACTCACGGATTTGGGAGGGGAATCACGGTCCCAAAGAACCACGAAGGGTTCCCACAAATTTCCCCCATCAAATCCCCAAGAGAAAAGTCCCGAAAACAACCCAAAGAAATCACCGAGAGAGGGCTCCGAAAATCACCACCAAGAACAACCGGGGAAAACACATCCAAACCTTGAGGAACCACACCGAATCATCTATACATGAAACAAAGGTTCGTACAAGGTCTAGCAAGCCGCCCGATCATCCATCCCTCTCTACAAGATCTCTCCGTGAAGCTCTCTTGCTAGTCCTAGTGAAAACCTAAGAAAAATAGGTGGAAAATAGGAAAACTAATGAGCTAGGGTTCCAAGAGTTGGCTGCCATCCTCTCACCTCTTGGGTTATATGGAGGCAACCGAATGTCTGAAATGCCCTTCTCTAACAACTAGGGATACAAGCCCCTCAAGGGCGGATTTGGAATTCTTGATGTCTTCACCATCGGACGGATGCCCGGCGACCGCACCCTGCGTAGCCTCGACGCAAGCCATGCGATCCCGACGCGTGTCCTCCGCTTCGAAGTCTCCGGACTGCGTCGTCGCACACCGGTCAGACCGGTGCTCCTCACCGGTCAGACCGGTCCCCACCGGTCAGACCGGTCTGGCGCTGCTGCAGCTCCGTCTTCGGTTCTCCGGTCTTGGCTTTGTGGATCAACCAAGGAACCCAGTGGTTTTCTGGTGAACCATCAGAAACCCCGCGAACTCGGTGTAGCCTCCGCCAATCTCCACTCTTGACTTGGCTCGCACGTAGTCCCGGCTCGACCTTGGTTTTGAGGCTCAACCAAGAAACCGTCCACGACTTCATCTTGCTGTTCATGCCACCATGCGGCCCGCACTTGACCCCGCTGGCCACCGGTTCCCTCGAACGAAGCGTACTTGTCTTCTCCACACTGGAGGCCTCACCGGCAACGACCTTTCGCGCTTGTTCTTCACCTGCACCAACACCAGTCAAGCCGCAACCTGCACCTGCAATACTTAGCCAAGAATCAGTCCACACAACGTTGTCAATCACTCATCACACAAGGAAGCGACCATCCACCGGTCCTCGAACCACACATGGTCCTCAACTGTTCACGTGGAGAAGGTTGAGAGTGGGACAGCTAGGGTTGCTGGGTCGTGAGGAACGCCGGTCGCGGGGCTTCGCCCACGGCCGGCAGGAGAGAAGGGTTTTCCTTCTAATCTCTTGCTTGATTAGATTGATACATCTTCTCTCCTTATAAAGAGAGGATTCCTTGACCCCTAAGTAAGGACTCGATCTTATCCCTAAATGTAACCCTAATGGGCCTGCCGAGCCAGCCTATTAGAACCGGCCCATTAGTCCCCTGACACCTGACATTACCCCGCCCTTTTCCGAGCAACTTGTCCTCGAGGTGCAGCATGGGCACCTTGACAATGACTCGACTCCACACAAACCTATGACCTAAAAATAAGCCTTTTACATCTCAACTTATTTGATATTCTTAATCTGAAATAGACTCAAACTTTTTATTGTGTGACTCCCCGATGGTAGGCACCATCCGCATGACGAAGTTCCACGTGTACGACCACCTGGATCCCATGGAGACCATATGAACGAGAGGGGCACTGGGGCATAGCCAGTTGGAAATAGTCGCGATGAAGACCAACGGAGACATCCTCGCGGTGGGCGGAGACAGAAAGCTGAGGCGCTAGGCAGTGCGTCCCCACTGGTGACAAGGAGGAACACACCTCCCCTACCACCATCCTCGTATAGTTGGAGTACGCCGTCTGCGGGAAAGACAACATGCGCACCCTTGGACACATTAGCGGATCGAGGTCGCATCCCTCTGCATCAAAGGCGAAGGCGACCGCCGCCAAGGCTGCCTCCCGATCCCATCTGCTTGTGCGCCTTTTGTAGCCATCGTCGTGCTAGGAAGCCGTGCGCCGCCGCCTGCAGCAGCAACGCCACCTGATGTTGCACTGCCGTGGTTGCCGCCTTTGCGTGGCGACAAACAACCTGATGGAACTGCGATGGGGTGTGGGGCTGAAACATCTGCATATCGAGTAGCCGCCCCACCCGCCGGCGCGCTAGGAGGCCGCATGCTACCGCCTACAGCCGCACTGCCGCAGACACCTGTCGGGTGAGCATGTTCTCTGCCGTCTCCATTGCAAATGGTCCTATGGACGGCATTGGGAGTGTTGCCACCGACGAGGCAACGATGGACGCGCGTGGCGGCAGCCTTCCCGTCAGGAGCTCGCGCAATAGCGCCAACTCCTCGTGAATCCCGCGGATGGCAGCGCCGTGCTCGAGGAGCATCTGCGTCACCTCCTCGGGTGAGAGGGTGTGGGGGAGCGAAGGAGGGCCTGGTGGCGCTGCAAAGAACAGGGCCGATGTAGCCCAGGGATGTGCGCCGGTAGCGTAGAATCCAGCCATGGTCTTTGATACCATATTGTTATGAATTGTGATGTGAGGGGAAGGTGATTTGAGGATTTGGGGCTGATCTACAGGGGAATTAGGGTTGTAAACTGCTATAGTAGCCGTGGGTACTGTTCACGTGGAGAAGGTTGAGAGTGGGACAGCTAGGGTTGCTGGGTCGTGAGGAACGCCTACCGTGGGGCTTCGCCCACGACCGGCAAGAGAGAAGGGTTTTCCTTCTAATCCCTTTCTTGATTAGATTGATACATCTCCCCTCCTTATAAAGAGAGGATTCCTTGACCTCTAAGTAAGGACTCGATCTTATCCCTATATAACCCTAATGGGCTTGCCGAGCCGACCTATTAGAACCGGCCCATTAGTCCCCTAACACCTGACAGAGAAGAAACCCGAGTCGACACGAACACATTTGCTAATCTTTCCTTAAACTCTCAACCATTATCGATAGTGCCGACTCATGGGTCGGTAGTACTGATATGGCTTCACTATTAGGTTTCTCGGCACCCCTCGGTAGTACCAACCCAGGGTCGGAAGTACCGAGGGTTTCGAGTTTGGCATAGTAACGACTAGTTTTCAGGGCTTAGTATATATACCCCTTTCTTCTTCCTCACTCATGGCTGACCAACCTGTGACGCCCCAGGTTTTTAATTAACCCTAATCGTCGGTCAACCCGGCTGACAGTGGTCAAATCACTGTTAACCTGGGTCCTCACCTCGAAAAACTCACCAACCAACTCTATTGAACCCTTTGGTCTAATGGACACACATGTGGGGCCAACCCATGGTCAAAGACTTGGTCAAACCCCGCTTAAACCCTAGTGCCCATGGCTGTCTGTCAGAACTTTTGCTGCGTTCTCCAAAATTCACCTAATAAACACCTAAAAATCTACCTTTATGAAAGTTGTCCAGCTTATTGAGGGACACAAATTTCATGTAGATTGGAATTTCAAATTTTGGGTGGAAAAGCATGAAAAACGTGCTCAAAGGTCAGGATCCCCTATTCATGAACACATGCTGGCATTCAAAGTTGCCAAGCCTCCCTTGCAAATTCTGTTGAGAAAAACCCTATATAGCCTTTTGAAAGTGATAGAGGGTGGCTAGATCTACAATTTTCATATTCAAAGTTTGGTCAACTTCTATTCAAAAATCTGGAGAAAATTGGGCTCAAATAGGGAGCCAGCAACACGATTGGGCAAGGGCGCCGCCACGACACAACGTTGTGCGCATAGCGCACCGCGCACCCCGCCCAACGCTGGCTGCCCTCGGCATCTGCGCCCGCTCGCCGCCCGACGTTCCCCTCTGCCTGAGGCCGACCGCATCCCTAGGCTACGCGCCTACCGAGGCCGCCCGCGCCACTAGCCATAAGATCCCTAATGATGGAAGATGATGAATATTATGCCTGATTAAATGTATTATACAATCTTGTCTGTGCTAGATGGCTAATGTAGTATAGAGGAAACTCACTAGAACTTGTGCTAAAATCTTGAAAGTAAGGACATACTCTTTGTTACTTTTCAGCAAAAGAAACCCAATGGCCAAAAGCTTGTCATGTCTAGAGTTGGTGAAGTAGTTATGACCGATGGGTAAGTCTTGCTGAGTATTAGTATACTCAGCCTTGTTATAATGTGTTGATCTAGGTAATGCTTTCAGCGATGTGTGGCCCAGAGAGATCCCGCCTGGTTGGGAGCTGGAGTGGGTGGAGGATGACGACTGAAGGCATCATGGCTGGCCTCCCGTGGTGTTCTTGGTTTCCGCTTAGTTGATTTCCGCTATTTCGAAAACTCTGAACTACGTCGTTATGACAAAAACTTCAGTTTGTAACAATTAAACCCTTCGAGGTAAATTCAGATGGTAATTTATGTTGTATCTCTAGACTCGCCTTCGTGTGAGTTTTAATGCATATATCTCGATCCTTGTTGCTATATAAGTGATTTACCGGGCGTTAACCCGGCGACTAACGACAGGGTGGTACTTTATTACTGTTTAACAACCAAAGTGGATTGGTTTAGGCAGTAGTACGGTATTTTCCTGAGTGGGTTGTCACAGTTGGCATCAGAGCAATTATATGCACTAGAGATTAATTAATAACCCTAATCACTGGTTTTTGAAAAAAATTTGCCAAGATTGTTTGATTTTCCAAAATACGTTGGTCCGTTAAGGATGAACTAGACCGAGAGGCTCTAGAGGGAATTTTTGGGTTCTTCCAGGTTTCTTACTACCCTTTGGTTTATTTTGCTAACTCCCAGCACATTACTTTGTGTCAGACTTACTTTCTTGCACAACCAAACTAGATGAGCCACGTGTTTGATACGTGTGTTGTGCCGCATTATGGGAATTGCGAGGGTTGATGGAGTGATCCATTCCACGGATCCCATCTTTGTGTCTGGTTGTGAGTTGTGTGTCGCCACGTGTTTCATACGTGTGTGTTCCGCATGTCAATCATGCGAGGCAAGGATACACTCCATTCAAACAGAAGGTGTCCGAGGTTGGACGCTGTCCATGCAGCGGCTTAACGCATGGATACCATTTCTATAGTGAACGGTAATGTATGAGTACGCTTTCGTGACGTGCTGGCATGAAAGGTTCGTTTTCCGCAAGTACATAACAGCGCTTCGTTAATCGCTAGGTGAGTATAGCTCTCGACTAGATACTATAGGGAGAGACGAGTAAAAGCCTTGTGTAAGAAATCGGATGCTCGTTAGCCTAAGAGGGGGAGGGGGTGAATTAGGCAACTAAAAACCTTAACCTATGGCTTCACTAAATTTACACAAAGTTAAACTAGAACATACTATCTAGATGTGCAACTAAGGTTGTTCTAGTGTGAAACTCCCATCCCAAAAGGAGGTTTGCAACCTATAGCCAATCCTAGCATGAAACTACTCTAGGAAAGTAGAGGCAAACAAAGATTGCAATAGAGTAAATGCGGAAACGTAAAGAGGATGAGAGAAAGCAAACTCTTGACACACGATTTATCCCGTTGTATCGGTAGGCACTAAGCCACCCCTAGTCCACGTTGTTGAAGCACTCACACAAGAGTATTGCTTCCCGGTCACCAAGTCTCTCCCAAGAGCACCGCTTGACTCGCCACAAAGGCTAGACACTTAGGCACTTGCCAAGCTCTCTTGGTCACCTTGATGCCGCCTCCACTAAGGAGCTTCTCCACCAAGGAAGGGGGTCTCCACATCCCCCGCACAAAGTGTCCTCACCGCTCCACACCAAGCCGGAGGGTCGATGACGATTGCCGGTGAGCCACTTAGGCCCCAAGGCTTCCGGCGAACCTTGTACAACAGGATTCACTCAAGAATCACCTCACAAGGTTCGCACAACCTTGCACTCACTCAGCTCTAAGCTAAGCCTAGCACTAAGCACATACACAAAGCATATGCAAGTCTAAGGATGAACAATTAAGTACTTTGATGGATTGGATATGATCTTCAATGAGTCTTGAACTCCTCTGCACTTTGACACAACCCAACAACCTCAAATGGGTGAGTGGAGGGGGGTATAAATAGCCCAAGGCATCAAACTAGTCGTTGGCTAAAAGCTGCTGAAAAAGGTAGCATCGGATGAACCGATGCTATGCTTTTCCAGGGCGTCGGTTCATCCGGTGCCCCTCCCACGTCACTTAGCCGTTGAGGTTCTCTGACACAACAGCTCCGACGCTATGCTCCGACGCTACGTCGGATCATCCGGTGCTGAAGGCCTCGCGTCCAAGTCGCCACTATTAGCTTCCAACTGACCGTCGGATAGACCGACACTAACCCTGACCAAGGCGTCGGATCATCCGGTGCTGAAGTCTTCGTCTTGGCGTGTCTCTATATGAATTCAAACTGAGCGTCGAATAGACCGACGGGGTCCCCACTCAGACTGTCGGATCATCCGGTGCTACTGTCTTCCTTACTCTTCCTCTGCAACTCATCCGACGCTACTAAATAACGGACCGTCGGTTCATCCGACGGTACCTAGGGTTTGACCTTGTGCACCAACTCGTCTGACGATTGCACTGACGCTTGTATTTGAGGAACCGTCGGTTCATCCGACGGTGTCTTCTCTTTTCCTTTTCTTGCTCGGTTTTGACCCTTTGTTTTGGCATTTTTGCATGTGGTTTTCTTGCATCCTTGGGACCTAGAAATGTCTACAAATACATGCTCAAACAATATGGTTAGTCCCAATGATCATGTTGTCATGAATCACCAAAATCAAACTCCGAACAAATGGCATATGAGGCCATGTTCGCTACAATCTCCCCCTTTTTGGTGATTTATGACAACACAACCAAAGCAAGCATAAATTTGCTAGAATTGACAGAATTAGAACCACTTACACTTGCTTGGATGCTTACCATCATCCAAACTCCCCCTAGATCAAACTTCCCCCTTTTTGATCTTTATGTTCACATTCTCCAACATTCTCCCCTTTGGTCTCATATCCTTGAAACCACTTGTAAGCATCCTTGAAACCACTTGTAGGCTTAAGCCACAAGCTTGCTTTGGTCTCACATTCTCCCCCTTTGGAATAAAATCTCCAAAAAGTCCCAAAGCAAATGGGTCCAAGGAAACTAGCAAGATCTAGCAACCATAGCTCAAAGGAGAAATGTTAAATGCAAGAGAGAAAGCCGGATGAACCATGATCCATATGTATGATATCAATGAAGATACCACATGTGTGAATAACTAAGGTGGATCACAAGCTCATGAGACTAACATGATACAGACTAAGCTCCCCCTAAGTGTGTGCACAAAAGGATACCACTTGTAAGACAAGGGTAGTGAGAAACAAGTGCACAACTACAAATTGAAAGACAAGGAAGCTTAGAGCATATCATGCAAGGAGGTAGCTTAAAGGACAAGAGATAAGACAAATGGGTTCTTGTTACATTACCACTTGTAGTCTTTTGATCATTGCATACCTCCGGGGAATGATCCTCTCTACCTTGTTGGCACCACATTGAGATGAGCCACTTGGAAATGATATCACTAGGTGACACCACTTGAAAGAAGCTTGTATAGAAGACACTTGGGGTACCACAAGGATTAGGAATGTATGAGTACATTGCCTTTGAACTTATATAGAGACATAAGCTCGCAAGGGCATGACTCAATAGCATGAAGTTCGTATTGCTATACTCACTCTTTTAGAGATGTTAGATCACATTGAGAGTGAAATAGCATTCTCTTAGAATGAAGCACTGCACCAGAACGCGTCACCAAGGGTCTACATAAGATAAGCTAGAAACAATGTTAGTCCCATAACAAAACCATAGGATGAGCTCCCGCTAAATGTGTGCATTTAGTGTTTGAATCACCAACCAAATGTATGCACATTTCTTATGACAACAAAAGTGAAGCTAACCCTATAGCTTGCTCATGATGCAAAGAGATATATATGAAAACATGCACCATGAAAGAACAAGTGTAGCTTTCCTACACACTAATCAATCCATGTAGGTTGCTCATAGGTTAGCACATGACACAAGCAACCTAGCATATGTACACATTGAAACAAATGCAACCTAAACAAGGCAATGGAGCTACAATGATACAAGAGATGGGTTCTAGTTTCCATTACCTCAACCAGGGAACTTGGGCAACACATGTCCAACTTGCAAGCTTGGCTTATAGGCTTGAATCCTGTCATCTTTATTTTGCCAAGCCGCCCAAGTCCCCGCTCTTAAGGCCTTCAAGTGGCCTTTGGAACCCAAACCATTTGAGGCCCCTTCATGTTGGTGATGACTTCCTTGGGCACCCAAATGGGTTGGTTCCTACCCCGCTCTTCTTTCATCTTCCCAACCTTGTGTGCAACCACTTTGCCATTTGCTTTCTTCTTGATGACATAGGTGTTGCTATTTGTCTTGTTCTTGCGGTTGGGCTTGGTGTAGATGAGGGAGCTCTTGATTGTGGGCTTGAATTTCTTCTTTGCGCCCTTGTCCATCTTCTTGACAAATTAAGGGCATTTGTAGAACTTGTGCCCTTCTCCATGACACTTGTAGCAAGTCACGGTTGCACCCTTCTCAAGCTTCTTCACCATGGGATCAAAGTTATCTTGAGAAGGTTGGACTTTACTCTTCATGTCTTAAGAGATGTCCACTTGTTCTTCATCATTCTTGCCCTTGCCCATCAAGTTTGCCAACCTCTCTCGGAGCCATTTCACTTCTCGCTTGAGCTCATCATTTTCCTTGCCTATGGGATAGTCACATGATTCTACAACAACATTCTCATGGCAAGATGGTGAGGAAGATTCATCAATTAAATCAATGCAAGAAGTTGAAGCATCTACCTTGGAGATAGGAATTGCACAAGGGATAGATGTTTCATCAAGCTCAAAGGAATTACTTGTTTTAGTCTCATTACTCTCAAGCTTAGATTTTAGCTCATCACACTCCTTGCTAAGCAATTTGAATTTGCACAACGAATATTCATAATTTGTAGCAAGGGTGTCAATAAGATCATTGAGAGCATTGAGTTCTTTAATTTCATTAGCTTGTTTTTCAAGCATTCCTTTTTGCTCATGGACTAGCTCAACAAGATCATCAAGAGAGGTGGTGTCGGATTCATCATCACTTACATTGCTTTCCATACCTTGTGCCATAAGGCACATGTGTGGTGATGATGAGGGACCATGCATGAAGCGGGTGGTGAAGTTCTTTCTTGATTCATCACTTGAGCTAGAAGAACTTCATTCTCCACCACTTGTCCACTCACGGACGGCGATAGTTGCTCTTTGCCTTGGTCTTCTTTCCTTGACCACCTTCTTCTTAGGCTTGTGCTCGATCTTGGTGAACTTGATGTGTTGATGATGACGCCCTTCTCTCAAGTGGATGTTGTAGCCGTACATGTTGACTTTCTTCACATACTTGAAGATCTTCTTCACGTACTCGGCCACCATGGATTCAACCTCTTCATCACTTGAGGAATCTTCATTGTCACCATCACACCATCATCCTCACTTGAGCTTCCATGAGTAGCCATTCTACTCAACACCCTTTCTTGTTGGCTTGAGAGAGCATGGCTTGTGGTTGGAGAAGATGGTTCTGGGGGCGCCTTCTTTGACTTGGGCATTAGTTGAAGCTCATGTGCCATGATCTTGCTCAAGATACGCGATGGCTTCAAATCTTCGAGCTTCTTCTCGTAGATGATTGCCTTCACCAAGTCATAATCGGGCTTCCGGAGACTTTGAAGGATCTTGCGGTTGATGTTCAAGTCCGTGATGTCCTTCACACCTAAAGCATTGATCTCATTGACAAGCACATTTAGGCGTGAGTACATAGATTCAACATTTTCATTAGCAAGTTGCTTAAAGCTATTGAATTCCTCAAGGAGACAACCGTAGCGTTCATTAGCAACTTCTTTTGAACCCTCATTTTGCTCCTTCATGGTTTTCCATAGCTCATGAGCATTTTAATAAGTAAAAACTCTATTGAAAACGCCTACATCTAGTGAGGACAAAATGATACTCTTAGCAATCACATCAAATTGCTTTTCCTTTCTAGTACCATTTTTCATGCCCTCATCGGTGACTCTCCAAACATCAAGGTCCCTTGCTTGGAGATAGGCCTCCATGAGGACCTTCCACCGAGGATAGCCCGTGCCATCGAAATGTGGAGCCAAACCTAAGGTATCCACCCCTTTCATTCCTCTATAGAGCAACTCACTAGACGGTGAAGCCTAACCGTTCCAATGAGCCGGTTTTCACAATTTACCAATCGAATTGGTGTATCCTTGTGAAGGGAGTGAGTCCCGGCTCTGATACCACTTGTAAGGAATCAGATGCTCGTTAGCCTAAGAGGGGGAGGGGGTGAATTAGGCAACTAAAAACCTTAACCTATAGCTTCACTAAATTTACACAAAGTTAAACTATAACATACTATCTAGATGTGTAAATAAGGTTGTTCTAGTGTGAAACTCCCATCCCAAAAGGAGGGTTGCAACCTATAGCCAATCCTAGCATGAAACTACTCTAGGAAAGTAGAGGCAAACAAAGATTGCAATAGAGTAAATGCGGAAACGTAAAGGGGATGAGAGAAAGCAAACTCTTGACACGAGATTTTTCCCGTGGTATCAGTAGGCACTAAGCCACCCCTAGTCCACGTTGTTGAAGCACTCACACAAGAGTATTGCTTCCCGGTCACCAAGTCTCTCCCAAGAGAACCACTTGACTCGCCACAAAGGTTAGACACTTAGGCACTTGCCAAGCTCCCTTGGTCACCTTGATGCTGCCTCCACTAAGGAGCTTCTCCACCAAGGAAGGGGGTCTCCACATCCCCCGCACAAAGTGTCCTCACCGCTCCACACCAAGCCGGAGGGTCGATGACGATTGCCGGTGAGCCACTTAGGCCCCAAGGCTTCCGGCGAACCATGTACAATAGGATTCACTCAAGAATCACCTCACAAGGTTCGCACAACCTTGCACTCACTCAGCTCTAAGCTAAGCCTAGCACTAAGCACATACACAAAGCATATGCAAGTCTAAGGATGAGCAATTAAGCACATGAATGGATTGGATATGATCTTCAATGTGTCTTGAACCCCTCTGCACTTCCACACAATCCAGCAACCTCAAATGGGTGAGTGGAGGGGGTATAAATAGCCCAAGCCATCAAACTAGCCGTTGGCTAACGTCCACTGAAAAAGGTACCGTCGGATGATCCGACGCTATGCTTTTCCAGGGCGTCGGTTCATCTGGTGCCCCTCCCACGTCACTTAGCCGTTGAGGTTCTCTGACACAACTGCTCCGACGCTACGTCGGATCATCCGGTGCTGAAGGCCTCGCGTCCAAGTCGCCACTATTAGCTTCCAACTGACCGTCGGATAGACCGACGCTAACCCTGACCAAGGCGTCGGATCATCCGGTGCTGAAGGCTTCATCTTGGCGCGTCTCTATATGAATTCAAACTGAGTGTCGGATAGACCGACGGGGTCCCCACTCAGACCGTCGGATCATCCGGTGCTACTGTCTTCCTTGCTCTTCCTCTGCAACTCGTCCGACGCTACTAAATAACGGACCGTCGGTTCATCTGACGGTGCCTAGGGTTTGACCCTGTGCACCAACTCGTCCGACGATTGCACCGACGCTTGTATTTGAGGGACCGTCGGTTCATCTGACGGTGTCTTCTCTTTTCCTTTTCTTGCTCGGTTTTGACCCTTTGTTTTGGCATTTTTGCATGTGGTTTTCTTGCATCCTTGGGACCTAGAAATGTCTACAAAGATATGCTCAAACAATATGGTTAGTCCCAATGATCATGTTGTCATGAATCACCAAAATCAAACTTCGAACAAATGGCATATGAGGCCATGTTCGCTACACCTTGCCAACGGCACTGACTTCGATTTCTGGCTCATTTGCCATGTGAGATCGATTAGGACGTCTTGCATGCATACTAAAAATCGAAATAACTAAAATGGACCCAAAACAGAATTTACGTATGCTCTCTAAGGAAGATTATACTAGTGTGTGCTTTTTGTAAAAATGGAGTGCCTCTTATGCTTATGTGCCAAAATTTTGGTAAAAGCTTGTTCATCTTGTTTTGTACCACGTACTAGGGATTCTTTGACCGATATGCTGAAACAAGTTGTTCCTTGCTAGTCTAGCTTTCGTTCATAAATTTCAATCACAGCTTCTTTCGGCTAGGCTTACACCTTTCTAAGCGAATCTAGACATTACACCCTTCCACCTTGTTTCCTTGACCTAGCTCAACCTTGGTTACCAAAAGTGTGTAAAAGAACCATTGTAGTAGCCAGAAAACTTGGGGGGAAATTTATAGGGTTCTGGATTTTTGGTTATGAATTTCATTCACAGCTGCCAGAACTTCACCATTTGACATGCCGTTCTCCTTGAGACCTGACATGTGTTACATTTTTGTACAGATGGTTTTCCCCGTGTTTCACGAGTTCGACCTTGACAGTATGATCCGTACCAATGGGTTGCACTGGGAGGGTTTTCCATGTCTTACGTGGGAAGCACTCAGCGCCGCTGGCTACAGTACTCCACCGACTTGCGAGGTGTCCGAGTTCGAGCGATTGGGTGTTCCCCATTGCAGGGTGATTGTCACTGTACTACCACACCCGGACCACGCCGACTGGTTCGACTTGAGTTTTGTCTACTGGGGTTTTATTACCCACGAGACCGTCGAGTCAGCCGCTCTCCGAGTGTTGACGGACTTCTGTGACCACAACCCCACTGTGGTAGCTCTCTGTTCGGGCTGTTTCCTGCTGTGAGTCGTCACGACCCAGCATGGTTGGACCGTATGGATCACGTACGGGAGCTGTTGTTGCTAGCGGAGCCGCTAGATGTCACTCAGACGTTGGCTTGTTGTCTTAATGTTGTCTTCAAACTTTAGGGGCTGCGTTACAATACCGCAGCGATTATCAGGCAGCGTCTGGAGGCAGCTAGGCGGGATTGGCAGCAGCTGTCAGCAGCCCACCAGCAGCTGAACTTTACACTTACTCATATGTAGCAGGAGAATGACCTGCTGAGTGCCAAGAGATTCCAGTTAGAGTTAGGGAGAGGCGACCACCTGCAGAGGATTGTAGATCTGGAGGCGAAGGTTCACACCCTGGAGGAGAATGCCGATGCATATGAGATTGAGAGGTGGACATTACTACAGAACATTGTGGATATGCAGCACCAGGTGGAGGAGGCCGATGTGCAGGTTGCAGCTCTACAGGCTATAGTGGCCTTACAGCCACTACCTCCAGTACAGGCACACCAGGAGGAGCAGCAGGGTCTTTCTGGTCTGGATCAGACGAGCCAGGATGGACCACCGTTACCGACTCCACCAGACTCACCTGCAGGCAGTGGTGCTTCAGTGGGTAACTAGGATGCCAGTGAACGACATCAAGAAGAAATGTGCTCCTAGGTGTCATCTACGGGATGATTGTGGTAGACAACTTAAGAGTATGTCGTCGTGCAATGCGATTGCTTTGTAACTTAGTTGTATCATGATGTTTTTAAGATTTGAGTATCGTAGTGTCCTTGGACCCTGTCCATCGTGTTGTAATAAAGAATGTTTAAGCACTTTGTGTTTCGACTTGAGCTTGATGTGATTCAACCGAGCTATTGAGATCTTGTGCGAGTAGTTTAATCAAGTGTGTTGAGTGTTACCTTAACCGCGCTCGCCGACATTAAGCATTTTGCATGATGATAAGAGAACTACGAAATTTTTGGTGAGTGCCGGCCAAGGGCCAAAGCGGTTTGGTGATTATTCGCACGTAACCTTCTCCGTATGCGAGAAATGGGAGGATTTGCCGCAAATTGAGGGCTACCTCGAGGGACTCGAGTCATCGTATCGTTTAACTATGACTAAAGAATGATTTTTTAAATCGTGATTTGGTTGCATGATATCTTTCGGCTGTTGCTGTCACCATCTTTTGAATGCAAATGAGCTGTGGTTATGTATGATTGTACTTGTCATAATTTCTGAGTAAGCTTTTGGTTATGTGTTTAACAAGGCTGGCATTTCAGATGGTGGGAACCATGCACAGCTCTCCCAACGGGTTCGGAGCAAACGGTAGCTGTGACTTGCCGCCACCACCGCCCATGACGCCGTCGGAGGCCTTCATGGCCACGAAAACTAAGGTGTTGCGCCAGATCTTGCAGACGCAGCAGCAGATCACTCAGCAGATGAACCGAGGGCCACCACACAGGGCCAAACACGAGGGGCCTAATCAGGTCACCACGTACACCCAGTTCATCGGGATGAAGCCACCAACTTTCTCCAAGGCGGAAGACCCCCTGGAAGCTGAGGCTTGGATCAAGGCCATCGAGGCAAAGTTCTCTGCCTTTGTGCTGCCTTGTTCCGAGGAGAATAAAGCCAACTTCGCAGCTCTGCAACTGTGAGGAGAAGCTTTAATGTGGTGGGATCACTTCAAGTCAATGCATCGAGGGCGTGCTGTAACTTGGGAGGATTTCAAGTAAGCCTTCAAGTGTCATCACATCCCCAAGGGGTTAATGGATAGAAAAATGATGGAGTTGTTGACCCTTAGGCAGGGGTCTGAGACGGTGTACCGTTACGCCCAGAAGTTTAACAGCTTGTGCCAATATGGTGGGCATCACGTAG
Organism: Cenchrus americanus; assembly: GCA_947561735.1. Classification (NCBI taxonomy): domain Eukaryota; kingdom Viridiplantae; phylum Streptophyta; class Magnoliopsida; order Poales; family Poaceae; genus Cenchrus; species Cenchrus americanus. The sequence goes on along the minus strand of OX387241.1, from coordinate 181,773,695 downwards.
ACTCTGACGAGAAGTAGATGGAAAGATTCCGCGATGGGCTAGATGGCAATTTGTACGAGCGACTGAACATGCTCGAGCCAGAAAATTCTCATGAGCTTGTGAACAAGGCTATCTCCCAGGACGATGCCATGAAAAAGGACCACAGGGACAAGAAGAGACTGTCTAGTTTTGCTCCGGGCAGCGGAACAAATAAAAAGTTTGGCTTTGTGAAAAAGAATGTTCCAAACTCATCCCAGCAATCTCCAACTGGATGCTGGACGATGAAGCCATCCCAGAGCAAACCCTCAGGAAACTTCCAGTTCCCAAATGCTCAGCAGCAGGCTCCAAAGCCTAATGCACCTCCTCACAACGTCGGTGATTGCCATTGTTTCAACTGTGGTCAACCCGGGCATTACATCAGCGAGTGCCCCAAACCCAAGCAGATTAAGCCCAACCCCCAGACTCAAGGTGCAGGGAACAAGCCTGCCACTCCGGCTAAAAAGCCTATGGTGCAAGTACACCAAGGAAAGCTGAACTTCACCACCATGAGTGACATTCCAGAGGGAGCTTTAGTGCTCACGGGTACATTCTCTATCAATGATACTCCTGTTAAGATTTTATTTGATTCTGGAGCTACCCACAGTTTCATAAGTGAGAACCTAATAGGCAAATTGGGTCTAAAAGGAATGCAAACCAAATCGGCTTAAAAAATTATCATGCCAGGAGGAAATATCTCTTCTCACATAGTAACTTTTGGAGTTCCTTTAAAATTGGGAAGTAAGAACATTCAATCAAATCTTATCACCATAAATTTGGAAGGCATGGATGTGTTGCCCGGTATGCCGCCGGACAGAAATGTTGAGTTTGTAATTGAACTCCAACCGAGTACCACACAAATTTCCAAACGACCTTATCGCATGCCACCGAAAGAATTAGCTGAACTGAAAAATCAACTCCAGGAGCTGTTAGATAAGGGTTATATTCGCCCGAGCTCTTCTCCTTGGGGTTGTCCCGCTCTTTTCGTCAAAAAGAAAGATGGTAGCTTGAGACTGTGTGTGGATTACCGAGTACCGACCGCTCAATGCAGTAACCATCAAGAACAAATTTCCTCTTCCCCGAATCGATGTTCTTTTTGATCAACTGGCTGGAGCCAGAGTTTTCTCAAAGATCGACCTTCGTTCTGGTTACCATCAAATCAAAATTCGACCTTGTGACATTCCTAAAACCGCTTTCTCAACTCGTTATGGTCTTTACGAGTTCTTGGTAATGTCCTTTGGTCTCACGAATGCCCCAGCCTACTTCATGTACCTCATGAACTCCGTGTTTATGACGGAGCTCGACAAATTCGTAGTGGTCTTTATCGATGATATCCTTATGTACTCCAAAAACGAGAAAGAACATGCCAAACATCTCCGAATTGTCCTCCAGCGTTTGCGAGATCATAAGCTTTACGCTAAGTTCTCCAAATGAGAATTCTGGTTGAAGAATGTGAAATTCTTGGAGCACACCATTTCCCAACATGGCCTCTCCGTGGATCCTAGCAAAGTTCAAGAGGTGATGGATTGGAAACCACCCAAGTCCGTACACCAGATCCGCAGTTTCTTAGGGTTGGCGGGATACTACCGTCGATTCATTCTAGACTTCTCTAGAATCACGAAACCTATGACCGAACAGCTCAAGAAAGGAGTAAAGTTCGTGTGGAGCGAAGCATGTGAGAAAGCCTTCCACACCTTGAGACAACATTTAACCTCAACCCCAGTGCTAGTGCAACCAGATAATTCCAAACCTTTTGAAGTCTTCTGCGACGCATCAGGCACGGGTCTCGGCTGTGTCCTTATGCAAGAAGGCCAAGTCATTGCCTATGCTTCACGGGCACTTCGACCTCATGAGATAGATTATCCTACCCATGATCTTGAGTTAGCCGCTGTCGTCCATGCTCTAAAGACATGGAGACATTATCTGATGGGTAATCATTGTAACATCTTCACTAATCACAAGAGTCTCAAATACATCTTTACTCAGTCAGAGTTGAATATGAGGCAACGAAGATGGCTTGAGTTGATTAAGGACTATGACCTAGAAGTGCGTTATCATCCTGGAAAAGAAAATGTTGTTGCGGATGCTCTTAGCCGCAAAGTTCACTGCAGTGATCTAGAGTTGGAGCCAGTTAGTGACCCATTATGTGAAGAAATGAGAAGGCTCAACTTAGAAGTGGTACAGCAAGGAAATCTTTATGCCTTGGCTGCGGAATCCAATCTTTACGATCAGATTGTCACTTCTCAACTCAATGATGAAAACTTGCAAATCATCCAACAGAAACTAGCCGAGGGAGATCCTAAGTATACTTGTTTCCGGAAGGATCACCAGAATGTGATCTGGTTCGACAAACGCCTTGTGGTTCCCGTCGATCCGGAAATCAAGAAGATCATCCTTGATGAAGCTCGTATGTCCAAATTCTCTATTAATCCTGGCAGTACCAAGATGTACCAGGACTTGAAGCAGAAGTTCTGGTGGTCCAACATGAAGGTGGATATAGCCAAGTATGTAGCCGAGTGCGATACTTGCCACCGGATGAAACCAAGACATTTGAAATCAGCAGATGTACTCCAATCCCTGTCGATATCCATGTGGAAGTGGGATGACATTAGTATGGATTTCATTGTGGGTTTACCCCTGACAGCTAGAAAGAAGGATTCTATATGGGTAATCGTGAACAGACTCACCAAGACCGCTCATTTCAATGCCGTACATACCACTTATTCAGTACAACAATATGCAAAGTTATATATGGACCAAATAGTTCGTTTGCATGGAATTCTGAAGACTATAATCTCTGACAGAGGAACTCAGTTTGTAGCTCGCTTCTGGGAGCATTTACACGAGTGCTTAGGAACCAAGCTAATTCGCAGTTCCACTTATCATCCATAGACCGATGGTCAGACGGAAAGGATAAATCAGATTCTGGAAGACATGCTACAAGCAAGCATCCTACACTTTGACAAGAGTTGGGACCAGTGTTTGTCCTTGGCAGAATTCTCCTACAACAATAGTTATCAAGCTAGTTTAGAGATGGCACCATTCGATGCTCTTTACGGACGAAGATGCCACACTCCGTTGAACTGGTCAGAAACTGGAGAAAGGACACTCTTTGGTCCGGATCTAGTTAAGGATGCCCAAGAAAAGGTGCAACTAATATGGGAGAATTTAAAGATAGCTCAGATGAGGCAAAAGAGTTAGCATGACAAGGGAACCGCACCCCGACACTTTGAAGTGGGAGATTACGTGTACTTGAAGGTGTCCCCCACCAAAGGTGTGCAAAGGTTCGGTGTCAAAGGAAAGTTAGCTCTGTGCTACATTGGACCCTATGAAGTCATTGTGACAACCAGGAAAATACCGTACTACTGCCTAAACCAATCCACTTTGGTCATTAAGCAGTAATAAAGTATCATCCTGTCGTTAGCCGCCAGGTTAACGCCCGGTAAATCACTTATATAGCAATAAGGCTCGATATATATGCATAAAAACTCACACCAAGGCGAGTCTAGAGATACAACATAAATTAACATCCGAATTTACCCCGAATGGTTTAATTATTACAAACCGAAGTTTTTGTCATCACAATGTAGTTCAGAGTTTTCAAAATAGCGGAATTAACTAAGCGGAAAGCGAGAACACAACGGGAGGCCAGCCATGATGCCTTAAGTCGTCATCTTCCATCCACTCGAGCTCCCAGCCGGGTGGGATCTCTCCGGGCCACACATCACCGAAAGCATTACCTGGATCAACATATTATAGCAAGGCTGAGTATACTAATACTCAGCAAGACTTACCCATCGGTGATAACTACTTCACCAACTCTAAACATGTAAGGCTTTTGGCCACTGGGTTTCTTTTGCTGAAAAGTCACAAAGAGTATGTCCTTACTTTCAAGATTTTAGCACAAGTTCTAGTGGGTTTAAGATTTACTAAGTTTGCCATTTAGTACAGACAAGGTTGTACCATACAATTACTCAAGTATAAAATTCATCAACTTCCATCATTAGGGATCTTATGGCTAGTGGAGTAAGTAGTCTCAGATAACGGTGAGAGGCCGACAATCGATTGATTCAAAACCTTGCAAGGTCGACCTAAACACACGGTGGGATGCCCCCACAAGGACAACAACCACACGGTTCCCAAAAATCTTCCCGTCGGGATAAAAGGCCACAGTCTTTGGTGTAGGCTATCCGGTATACCCCGCGAGGCACCCGGACTCACCGTACACCACCAGTAACTAGCCGTGAGATGCATCCTAAGAGTAGTGACAGTTAAATCCCTAATCGTCTAATTAAGGTACTAGGCTTACCGGTCCCATTCCTGACAAGTGCTTAGTACGTTCAAACACTTAACCCACAATGGCCATTGAACCGGAGTCCACATCCCATGCTCTTACCACATGAGCGATCCATTTAAGGATATCTTGTGATTCCTATCTAGGAACCTATTCTCGCGAGTGACATCCTCACCCGACTTTTAACGGTCCTATAGCTTAGCAGTTGTCGACCTATCATACTAGTAAGGACACAGGTACCTATGGATCATGCATCTAAGGTTCCATACAACTCCTGAACTTAAATGCACAAACATCCATAGATAAGTGTATAATAATTTGAAAAAACTGGTTCATATGCACCAGGGCATGCCTTCGTCAGCAAAGTTAGCCTGGGCACCCTCGGTGTCGTCGAGTACTTCCATGTACTGCAGGGCAGCTTCCGCTTCTCCTCCCTCGGCTTCCGGGACCAGCGAGTAGTCACCGTCAGGGAGATCCACACGGAATGCAATGCAGGGTTCAGGTGATGTGATAGATGATTTATCTTATCCAACTCTTGTTGGTCATATTCACCTTAACATATAATTAACTATTAATTTCTTTTTATGAAGGTTATTATTGATATGTGTTTCATTCTTTTATTACACACTTGCATTAATGTTTTCTTTTAGACTTGTTATTTCATGTGAAGGTTTAATACTTTTACCTCTCCCTAGTAAAATGTATACAAGGATAACATTTATAAATTAATTCTTCCACTGCAAGGGTGTCTTTTAGCCCTTAAACAATTTGACAACATGTCACAAAAAGGGGTAAAAGAAAGAAAAAGGCAGTTTCCTATTTTAATTAAAGCATTACTCCATAACGACCTTTTAAGCTTTTATCAAACAATAAACTACTAAAATCTAAAGGAAGGTTTCTCCAGCATCACCACCTACATACTAAAGCACTAGACTCACATGCAAAGCTTGGAAGCTAGAAAATAAAAGACCTTGGGTAAATAACGAAGACTAGTTAGCAAACAAATTAAATGCATACAAAAATAATTAAGCATCAAAATGCTCCAATCTCCCTCATACATACTCTCTGGTCCTAAACCAACCTAAAGAACTAGCAAGCACACCTGGAACCTCTATTGGTCTTGCTTCATTAATTACAAAGGAAAACATCCACAATTTAAGAATAAAAATTTCTGATCATCCAAAACTAATGATTAATTCACCAGAGGTGTGTCTTGGCATCACAAGACAGCATGCACAAGTTGGTTGCAAAAAATCTAATTATTTTTAGCTACAATAATCATTTATGCAGATTCTGCAGAAAAGGAAAACAATTTATATAAAAAGATTTACAACATAACATTGTGCAATTTTTGTCACAGGAGCAAGTCATGATCTAATACACAACATATCCAAAATGTGGACACAGAGAATTTATAGATTTTGAGATATTACATATCTAGGTTTTTCACAATTCTATTTTTCATGCTAAAAATATCAAGAATCAGACAATGTGAGTATAATAAAAGTTGTAGTATTGTCCACAGCGAATCCAACAAAATTGGTTTGGCATTTTTCCAAAATTTCTACAATTTTCAATGCATTTTACAAATTCCTGCAAAAAGGATGTACTATTGAAGATGTATCTTTGCGACTAGGCCCCTGGAAAGATTCAGGACCGTGCAATTGGGTCCCTCGACCCACGGGACGGCGGGCTCGCCGGAAATCTGGCGGCTCCGGCGGTGCTCCCGGCCGGGGAATAGCTCGGTGTAAAGTGCAAGCTCACCTAGGGTGGGTTGACGGTCTTGGTTCGGGCGGAGGAATCGTAGGCGTGGGGGTTCGGTGGTGGCCGGTGGCAGCGGCCGCGGTGGCTCGGGGTTCCGGCGAGGAGAAGCGCACAGACGACAATATGCGGCTTTGGGAGGTTCTACGGGTCCTAGGGGACAGAGTGGGACGGCTGGCCGGCGACGGGAGCAAGCGGGGCTGCGAACTCACCGGCGGCGGCGGCAATGGAGGGCGGCAGCTCGGTTCGGGCGCAGAGGGTGGAATGACGGCGTTTAAATAGGGGACTGGCCGGTCGAGGGTGACGGCGGCGTGAATCACAGCCGTAGCACGGCGCACGCGGGCGGGAGAACGCGGATGGACCGCCGGTCCGAAGGGGGACGCGTCCGGCCGGCGCACGGCGCGCGCGTGGCGCGGCGCGGACCCCGCGCGTCGTGGGGCGCGGGCGGCCTCGGCAAGCGTGTAGCCCGGGGTTGCGGTCGTCCTCGGGCGGATGGGCACGTCGGGCGGCGAGCGGGCGGCGACGCCGAGGGACAGCCAGCGTTGGGCGGGTGCGCGGCGCGCTACACGCACGACGTCGTGGCGCGGCGGCGCCCTTGCCCAACCGTGTTGCTGGCTCCCTATTTGAGCCTAATTTTCTCCAAATTTTTGAATAGAATTTGACCAAACTTTGAATACAAAAATTGTAGATCTAGCAACCCTCTATCACTTTCAAAAAAGATATATAGGGTTTTTCTCAACATTATTTGCAATGGAGGCTTGCCAACTTTGAATGCCAGCCTGTGTTCAGGAACAGGAGATCCTGACCTTTGAGCAAGTTTTTCATGCTTTTCCACTCAAAATTTGAAATGCCAATCTTCATGAAAGTTGTGTCCCTCAACAAGCTGGACAACTTTCACAAAGGTAGATTTTGAAGAGTTTATGTGAATTTTGGAGAACGCGGGAAAAGTTCCGAAACACATCTATGGGCACTAGGGTTTCAATGGGGTTTGACCATGTCTTTGACCATGGGTTGGTCCCACATGTGTGTCCACTAAATCAAAGGGGTCATTAGGGTTGGTTGGTGATTCGACCACTGTCAGCCGAGTTGTCCAACGATTAGGGTTAATTAAAAATCGACCTATGCCAAAAATTGCACAAAGTTATGTTGTAGATCTTTTTATATAAATTGTTTTCCCTTTCTGCAGACTCTGCCTGGCTGAATTTTGTAGCTAAAAATATTTATGTTTTTGTGCCCAACTTGTGCATGCTGTCTTGTTATGCCAAGACACACCTCTGTTGAATTAATCATAATTTTTGGATGACCAGAATTATTTATTCTTAAATTGTGCATTGTTTTCCTTTGTAAATAATAAAGCAAGATCAATAGAGGTTCTAGGTGTGCTTGCTAGTTCTTTAGGCTAGTTTAGGACCAGAGAGCATGTATGAGGGAGATTGGAGCATTTTGATGCTTAATTTTTCTTGTATGCATTTAAATTGTTGGCTAGCTAGTCTTTGTTATTTATCGAAAGTATTTTATTTTCTAGCTTCCAAGCTTTGCATGTGAGTCCAGTGCTTCAGTAGGTATGTAGTAATGCTTGAGGAACCTTCCTTTAAACTTTTGGTGACTTATTGTTTGATTAAAGCTATAAAGGTCCTTATGGAGTAATACTTTAATCAAATAAGGAAAATGCCTTTTACTTTCTTTTACCCCTTTTTGTGAAATATTGTCCAATTTGTTAAGGGCTAAAAACACACCCTTGCTATTGAAGAATTAATTTATAAATGTTTATTTTTCTATACCCATTTACTAGTGAGAGGTAAAAGTGTTAAACATTCCCATGAAATAACAACTATAAAGGAAACATTAATTCAAGTGTGTGATGAAGGAATGAAACACATATCAATATTAACCCTCGTAAAAAGAAAGTAATAGTTAATTACTTGTTAAGGTGAATATGACCAACAAGAGTTGGATAAGATAAACAAATTGTCACATCACCTGAACTCCGCATTGCATTCCGTGTAGATCTTCCTAACGGTGACTACTTTCGCTCGTCCCGGAAGCCGAGGGAGGAGAAGCGGAAGCTGTTCTGCAGTACGTGGAAGTACTCGACGACACCGAGGGTGCTCAGGCTAACTTTGCTGATGAAGGCAAGCCCTGGTGCATGTGACCCAGCTTTCAAATTATTATAGACTTATCTATGGATGTTTGTGCATTTAAGTTCAGGAGCTGTATGGAACCTTAGATGCATGATCCATAGGTACCTGTGTCCTTACTAGTATGATAGGTCGATAGCTGCTAAGCTATAGGACCGTTACAAGTCGGGTGATGATGTCACTCGTGAGAATAGGTTCCTAGATAGGAATCATAAGATCTCCTTAAATAGATTGCTCATGTGGTAAGAGCATGGGATGTGGGCTCCGGTCCAATGGCTATTGTGGGATAAGTGTTTGAACGTACTAAGCACTTGTTGGGAATTGGGCCGGTAAGCCTAGTACCTTAATGAGGCAGCGAGGCATCTTACTATTACTAATCTTGGGATGCGTCTCACGGCTAGCTACCGGTGGTGTATGGTGAGTTCGGGTGCCTCGAGGGGTATTCCGGATAGCCTGCACCAAAGACTGTAAGATTCGATCCCGACCCGAAAAGTTTTGGGAACCGCTTGGTGGTTGTCCTCGCGGGGGCATCCCACCGTGTGTTTAGGTCTACCTTGCAAGGTTTGAATCAATCGATTGTCGGCCTCTCACTGTTATCTAAGACTACTTACTCCACTAGCCATAAGATCCCTAATGATGGAAGATGATGAATATTATGCCTGATTAAATGTATTGTACAATCTTGTCTGTTCTAGATGGCTAATGTAGTAAAGAGGAAACTCACTGGAACATGTGCTAAAATCTTGAAAGTAAGGACATACTCTTTGTTACTTTCCAGCAAAAGAAACCCAGTGGCCAAAGCCTGTCATGTCTAGAGTTGGTGAAGTAGTTATGACCGACGAGTAAGTCTTGCTGAGTATTAGTATACTCAGCCTTGCTATAATGTGTTGATCCAGGTAATGCTTTCGGCGATGTGTGGCCCGGAGAGACCCCGCCCGGCTAGGAGCTGGAGTGGGTGGAGGATGACGACTAAAGGCATCATGGCTGGCCTCCCGTGGTGTTCTCGCTTTCCGCTTAGTTGATTTCCACTGTTTCCAAAACTCTGAACTACGTCGTTATGACAAAAACTTCGGTTTGTAATAATTAAACCCTTCGGGGTAAATTCAGATGGTAATTTATGTTGTATCTTTGGACTCGCCTTCGTGTGAGTTTTAATGCATATATCTCAATCCTTGTTGCTATATAAGTGATTTACCGGGCGTTAACCCGGCGACTAACGACAGGATGGTACTTGATTACTTCTTAACGACCAAAGTGGATTGGTTTAGGTGGTAGTACGATATTTTCCTGGGCGGGTTGTCGCACAACCACAAGACAAAAACACACTTGAGCTTTCACTCCACTTCTCCCCTCCCTCCTAGAGCCAAGACTTGATTCCTTTGAGCTAGGGTTTGTTTGGAGGAGTGATTTCTAGTGTGAGAAACAAAAGCTTGGAGAACCCCTTCGAATTCTCTCATCTCAAGAGCACTTGAAGTATCTCTAGGTATCGATTCATGTTTGTTACTCTTGAAGCTTGCTTTCAGAAGGTTAGGCGTCTCCTGTTGAGTGCCCTCCTAGTGTGGAGCACCCAGGATCGTTTGTTGTTGACGGACGATTTTGGTACACCTAGCTATGAGTTTACCGTCAACATTTGCACGTATTTGATATTCTAACTAATGGTACTAACCCCCCGGAGGTATCGAGTTCACTCTCGCATGTTGATTTTGGAGTTTGTTGTTTACGTAGGAAATTAACATTAAAGTGAGACTTTCGGGATAAGTTCATCAATCACTTGAAGAGAAGATTGTGAAGCCCGGAACAAGTCAAGACACATCATGAACATGACCCCAAATGGCCCAGGGACTGAAGCATGAAGTCGTAAAACTCCAGGGACCTTAACAGAAGATGCTGAAGCTTGAGCGAGAAGGAGCTCTATCTAAAATGTGGAGAAGACGACGTCAAGGGCCCACATGCATAAGGGAGAAAGTCAACAATTGACCAAGAAGCATAGGAGAACAAGATGGGGCCGAAACGGGCCTGGGCTAGTCGGCCCAGGCCGGCCGACCTGGCTTGTTCTGGGCCCGGGTCGCGCCCCCCTTTGACCTAGGTGCTTGTCTATTTATTGTCTCCACCTCCGCCGGCCGCCACATCCATCCAATCATTAGAGAGCCGCCGACACGAAGGAAGCACCAGGAGGAAGACGATGGCTGCCGCAAGTCCTCGAGTTCTTCGGAGATGGCTTAGGCCATGCTTGTTAACACCAAAATTTGGTACAGGAAAGAAACTGATTTGTGGGTGTTGATGGTTAATAATTGTATCAAAGTTCGTTCGTGACTCGCAAGCGTACAAGTCTCCCGTCGTAGTCAAGGGACCCTTCTTCCCTCGAGTGATGAACCCAATGTATCGAATCCGTGGAACAAATGTGTGACGCAAGACTTAATCTATTAAAGCCAAATAACTGCAATCTTCAATAAAGAACCTAATGCATCTAAGTAAAAGACACAAAACAGATCTAATCTACTAAAAACCGGAGAAAACAAAGTAAGATTGGGTAGATAAACCAATCTAGAGGGATCGGGGTAAGCTTTTTGTTGAAGTTCCAAGCAAGAGAAGAAGTAGCAAATCGAATCTTAATAAAAGCCTCTTTAAATCGTGGTTTCCCATCCAAATCCGAAAACATCCGCCTTTCGAGACCCCCGTTCGTCACAACGTATCCCTATTCATGCGGGGAGCTTAGGGCGAGTCAAAAGACAAGTCGAGATTCTTTCGGAAGATCCGGCGTGTACCTCTAGCCACCGTGGCTACAAGAACACCCTATGTAATCTATCTCGAGAATAGAATTGGAATAAGCAAAGCCGATCGAAAAACGAAATCTTCGAGGAAACACTTGATCGCTAGGAAAAGATTCAACTTGATAATTCAACTATAACAATGATACATACACAAGATCACCACCGGGATCCTTCCTTGATCTTGCTTCTAGCTCCGGGAACTCCGACGTGGTCTTCCGTGCAAGGTTCCCACGTCGGCTAGGGAAACCCTAGTCAACTAGCTCGACCCTCTCCTCTCCTAGATGGTGTCCCTCTCTTCTCTGCTTCTCGGCGGCCGAAGACGAAATCTTCTCTCGCGTGGCTCTCGGTCGGGGGACTATAAATAGCCCGATTGGCGGCTAGGGCAAAGGAGGACGGGTTTGGGCCCTAAATGGGCTCGGGCCGACCGGAGCGGGGCCGGCCGGCCGGGCCCATTTAGGCCCGGCCCGTGGGCTCCTTTGCCCGACGTCGGTTCCCTTGCTTCCCGGATGCTTCCCCCTTCGCATGTAGGTCCATGTCGTCGGTTTCTCTCCGAATTGGACTCAACTCCTTGTCTTGCAAGATTCGAGCACTTTTACGGTCGGGTCCCCGGAGTCCGTCGTCTTCTCGGATCAAGTCCCCGGCTTCTTGGAGTTAATTTTGCTTCATTGCATGACTTGTTCAGGACTTCAAGGTCTTGTCATGAGGTGCTTGATGAACTTATCCCGAAAGTCTTGCATTCAACACTAAAACCCTGCATAAACATTAAACTCCAAACCCGACATGCACACGTGAACTTGTTATACCACGGGGGTTAGTACCAATGGATAAGGTATAAAACTCATGCCAACACCGAAGGTAAACTCATGGCTAGGTTGACGGATTTTCACCGTCAACAGTGGGCTGAGTTTGGTAAAGTAACCCCATTCGACAGGGAATTTTCCTCAAAGAATTCGGTAAAGGAACCTGCGGTCGGTAGCACGCCATCATTCGGTAGAAGGGTTGATTTGTGCTTGGAAAAGGAAACATTCAGGAATACGTGATGAAGTGGCCTGAATATAAGGAAGAGACGAATTGATGACGGGTGCAAGACGGACATTGGCACCGGGGCATTAATTTAGGCAATAAATGTTGTACTCGTGATCGACTAGGAGTCGTGTTAGGACAAGGGTATAAATATGAACCCTTAGTGTTTGTAATAGGGATCGAACAATTTCAAAACAAATAGGCCCTGCGCCAACGTTTCGAGTCCTTTAGTCGAGTCGTCGAGTTCTACGAGAGGAGCCATCGATCCGTCGACCTCCGTAAGTACCGGCAACCTTGTATCATGTCTAGTATCATGTGGTGGATTTAGCACGTGATGCAAGTAGTCTTGTCACCATGCTTAGTATCATGCGGTGGATTTAAGCTTGGTTCAAGACGGTTTCTTGCTAGATCATGAGTCATGCGGTAGGCTAAGATCTAGCTTGGAGCTAGTTATCGGCTCTATTACATTTGACATGATCTAATAGATTCATTAAGTTATCATGTGTTGCTTTGAATTTTACTCTTTTATGTTTAATTCGTGTAACACTCTTTTGCCCAATCTAGATCGATTAGTTTCGCCTCTATCTCTTTGAGATCCATGTGTTATACTTTCAAATCTTTGGTTTTATATATGGTAAATGGATCTTGTGCTCTCAATAGCTGAATTTAAATCAATCTAGATTGTCACGTGTTGCGGGTTCAAGCTTGTTGACTTTTCAATGTTTGTTCCTTCTCCACGGAACCCGAATCGGCTGTACAGCTTTATTCGGCAATCCTGCCACGAGTAGAAAGTGTTTATAAGTTCATTTTAAATAATGTATGCTTTTAGCCTTCCATATTTAGATCGTATCATGCAGTGGATTGAGCTATTCTTGGTTGGTGGTGTGGTTTCAAGCAAGTCGTATCATGCGGTGGATTAACTTGTTTGGTGTCACGCTCGACGGGTTTGAAAGTACCTAGACATGCGGTAGACTAGTGCTTTTGGCCTATGCATGCTTGTTTACTGCAAATTTACAATCATGCTTCGCTTTTATTTTTTTATTGTAATTTATCTACAAAAATCGGTCATGACCACGTGCGTGCAATGATATTTAGACAAAGATTGATCTTTCGTCATGGTTACGTCATGCATTCGGCTATATCCTGGTTTCATGTTTTAGAGCTCCCGAATGATATTCAAATTGCTGACAGATAGCTTGTTGTAGCTATATATCATTTTGATTGGCTTTGAAGCCGTAAATACGGAACTGTCTGGTACCACCCGGCAAGTTCCAGATTTTATCTAACTGCTTTTCATCCTTTGTCAGTTTCAGAAAAAATGACTGGCACGCTTCGGATTCGGCACGTGTGTTAAGACAGCTTTGTTCGGCTTGCTGTGTTCTTGGCGTGAGGTGCTGATTTTGCGTCAACACACTTTTTGGCACGCCCAGTGGGACAATCTAGCTGATCAAGATGCCTGATATTCATGATGTCATGGATGTCACCATAGAGGAGCTGTCTCCAAAACAGCAATTGCAATTAAAGGAAGTTGTTGATCAATTTCGGCAGAAGTGTCTCATGTCATTCTCTAATAACATAAGTGGTGTGCCATATCTTAAGTCTGACATGCCAAGAGTTCTACTACCAGGAGAACCTGATACCACATCTGCTGAAGAGAAACAAGAAGTTATGAATGCGGTTCAGCAAACTATGGAAAACATAATGGCCAAACACAATACTGCTGTCTTGAATATGTTCCAACAAATGATGGTTAGTGTCTTTGGCCCAGGCATGGAAAAGGTGCTTAATCGAGTATCACCCCAAGGGCCTAGTGGTGAGACTGGAGAATCAAGTGTTGCTATTAATGGCCAACCGGCTCAAGATGCAAGTGCTCAGCCGCATCCACAAAGTGTGGGAGGTCAGCCAATCCAGCAGCAGAACCCTTATCAGGCAATGCCCAATAGGCCTACTTATGGAGAATTGGCATTCTACTCTTCTGGAGTTTCACCTGGCTCTACTTACAGGATAGCCCCAGCAAATAATAGGATACAGAAGAACATGTATGGGGGTGGATATTCGAAATTCATGGACTACGGTGCCATTGATGCTTTCCTGAATCCTGGATATGGTATGACCACAGGATGCCTACTGGGCCTGCTGGAAGGCTAGGGGATCAAGACGCTAACGTTGATCTTATGGTGCAGAAAATGGCCGATGTGTTACAAAATCAATTCGGTCTGAAACCCAAGAATCAAGGGCATGTGTATACACCTCCTTTCCCAGAATGGTACAACAGGGTGGCCTTGCCACACAGGGTGAAAGCTCCAGCAGATTTCACGAAGTTTTCTGGGCAAGATGATACTAGCACTGTGGAGCATAAAGCCCGATACTTGATGCAGCTTGGGGAAGCTTCAGATGATGAAGCATTCAGGATCAGATATTTTCCCCTATCACTGACAGGCCCGGCCTTTACATGGTCCACTTCTTTGCCTGCTCACTCAATCTGTTCCTGGAAGGATTTGGAATAGAAGTTTCATGCTCATTATTTCATTGGGAGTAATGATAAAAAGCTAATTGATCTAACCACCCTGAGGCAGAGACATAATGAGACACCCATGGAGTTCCTCAGGAGGTTCAGAGAGATTAAAAGCATGTGCTTCTCTTTGAATGTACCAGATGATCAATTAGCTGATATGGTTGTAGCAGGGATGTTACCAGCTGTTCGGGAAAAGCTGTTCAACATGGAGTTCGATAATCTTGGCCAATTGTCTCACATATTGTCATTAATGAGCAACCAAGCTTATGTCTTCAAGAAAGACTCCAGGTTTGCCAAACACAGTGATATAGCTGACATATACAACCAATTCATCGAAAGATCTGATCAAGGAGAGGAATTTGATGATGAAGAAGAAATAGCTGCAACTGAAATAGTGTGGGGCAAAGAGCCGGTAACAGTGAATCAAAGGTGGGTCAAGCAAGCGAAGGGCACCTATGATTTTGATGTGACCAAGGCTGATAAGCTCTTTGAGTTCCCCGTGAAGGAAGGCCAAATCAAGTTGCCAGAGGGGCATTCTATGCTTCGGCCTGATGGAGTCAAAGAAAAAAGATTCTGCCAGTTTCATGACAGGAATTGTCACTCCATCAATGAGTGCAGGGTTTTCAGGATGAGAATTCAAAAGGCTATCCAAGAAGGTCATCTGAAATTTGACAATAAGATGAAGTTGGATAGCAATCCTTTCCCTCACAACATGATTGGATTTTCAGTCAACATGGTGACTGCTGAGGAAAAAGGAAAAGTGAAGGTTTTGACTTCAGCGAGGGAAAAGCAGGATGGATCAGTTGACCTTGCTCAACAAGTAACAGTTGAACAAGTCCACAAGGAATTGCCTCGTATCTTGAAAAGTCAGATTGAAGTAGGGGAGTCTTCCAAATCCAAACCCAGGGTGACTTCGCATATTCTCCTTAACAAGTGGTAGCGTCAGCTAGAGAAAGGACGCTACCAGAAACAAAAGTACGAGGAGGAGAAACGAAGATATGAAGAAGAAGTGCACAGGAAAGAACGAGAGGAATATGTGCGAGAACAAGAGCGCGCACATTGGGGATGTGCGTTCTTCAGGCACTGCTGGAATGAAGGTTTAAAACTTTCCACGTCGAACAATTGTCCTGAATGCAGTGACAAATATACTGAGTATAGGAAGAATACTGTCAATCACCGATCCGCCCATGAAAGAATTGGAAGGATACATCCTAGCGACGGTCGGCGCATAAAATAAATGAAATTAATGATCAACCAAGAAAAAGATATGTTGATCGTAGGTGGGTTGATCATGAAGAACAATAGCGTGAATTCGTCTGTAGAAAGGACAGTGGTGCCCACCTGGCTTGAGGAGAAGCCAAAAAAGAAGAGTTCAGCGCTTGAGAAATCAGGAGTTGAAGCAGGCAGGAATCAAAAGGAAACAGGTGTGGCGTCCAAAAGATAAGCCTGATGGATCTGGTCGTTCGGCTCCTACGTGCATGGTATGCTTCTTGCCGAATGAATTCATGGCTCCAGCTAATCAGGTTGTGCAGGAAGAGACGTCACCAGACATCGATGAGGCTGAGCAACTTGGGCTGATGGCACAGCTAGTGTTGGCCAAGCAAGCAACCTTTGACAAGCCGGCCAAGAATCGGCACATGAGACCGCTGTACTTGAGAGGATATGTCAATGGAAAGCCATTGACCAAGATGTTCGTTGATGGTGGAGTTGCAGTCAATGTGATGCCGTATACTACATTCAGGAAGTTTTGCATGGGCCCTGGGGATTTGACGCCAACAAGTGTAGTTCTAAACGATTTTGCTGGGAATCCTTCAGACACCAAGGGTTGTGTACATGTGGATCTAATGATCGGCTCTAAGACCTTGCTCACGACCTTCTTTGTCATTAAGGGCAAAGGGGCATATAGCTTGCTGCTTGCACGGGATTGGATCCATGCAAATTGCTGCATCCCATTTACCATGCATCAACAACTTGTTCAGTGGGTTGATGATGATATAGAGGTGGTCCAAGCATATGATTCAGTAAGCATGGCTAACATGGAACCAGCCTTCTGGGAGTATCAAGGTATAGATTGCTTCTCAGGCAAGGACTGGGGTGAAGGTCCTGTTGAACCAGTCAGCATTGATCAACAGCCGATTCAAGCAGTCGGCTCTTATAGCAATTTTTAATGGAGAATCCAATTGATGGAACTAACGAAAAGTTAGGACGTGGATTCATGTCGGCTGACAAATTGGAAGAAATTGATATTTGAGATGGTGATAAGCCAAGGCCGACATTTATCAATGCTAACTTGGATTCAACTTTCAGAAAAGAGTTGATCAAGCTACTAAAACAATACAAAGATTGCTTCGCTTGGGATTATTCGGAGATGCCCGGTTTAGATCGTTCTATTGTTGAGCATTGGTTGCCAATCAAGCCTGGTTTTAAGCCTTACAAGCAACCTCCCCGAAAGATCTACAAGGATGAAGTATTGGCCGACATGAAAAAAGAAGTTGAGAGATTAATGGAAGCAAATTTCATTCGGCCATGTAGGTATGCAGAGTGGATCTCTAATATTGTCCCTATTTACAAGAAAAACGGAAAAATGAGGGTTTGCATAGACTTTAGAGATCTAAATAGAGCTACACCCATGGATGGATATCCAATGCCTGTTGCTGACTTGTTGGTTGATGCCGCTGCTGGACAGAAAGTTATTAGTTTTATGGATGGCAATGCAGGGTACAATCAAATTTTTATGGCAATAGGAGATATATCAAAGACAGCCTTCAGATGTCCTGGACATATAGGCCTTTTTGAGTGGATTGTCATGACATTTGGGTTGAAAAATACTGGTGCAACTTATCAAAGAGCCATGAATTATATTTTTCATGAGTTGATCGGCAAAATTGTGGAGATATACATTGATGATGTCGTGATCAAGTCTTTGGATCATGAATCACACTTGAATGTTGTGAGGAAAACTCTAGAGTGCACTCGAAAACATGGGCTTAAGATGAATTCGAACAAGTGTGCCTTTGGGGTTTCAGCTGGTGAGTTCTTGGGATTTTTGGTACATGAGGGAGGAATAGAAGTTGGCAAGAAAAGCATGAAAGCTATTGATGAAGTTGTTCCTCCAACTAATCTCAAGGAATTGCAATAACTGCTCGGCAAGATCAATTTTGTGAGAAGATTTATTTCAAATTTGTCACAAAAGGTGTTGCCTTTTTCTCCACTGTTGAGGATCAAAAAGGATCAGAAGTTTGTATGGGGTGACGAACAACGAAAGGCTTTCGATGAAATCAAGAAATACATGAGGGAACCACCGGTGTTGGTGCCTCCACAACTAAACAAGCCTTTTAAGTTGTACGTGGCGGCCGATACCCAAACTATTGGATCGGCCCTCATACAAGAATTTTAGGGAAAGGAACGAGTAGTTGAGTACCTTAGCCGAAAATTGCTTGATCCCGAAACAAGATATTCAGCTGCAGAGAAGCTTTGCCTGTGTGTTTATTACTCATGTACAAAGTTTCGACACTATTTGTTGAATGTCGAATGCGTTGTATATTCAAAATTTGATGTAATTAAACACATGTTGTCTATGCCAATTTTGAATGGAAGGATTGGCAAGTGGATTTTAGCTTTGTTTGAGTTTGAGTTGAAATTCGAATCGGCAAAAGATGTTAAAGGTCAGATTATTGCTGATTTCATTACTGAACATCGCGATCCATCAATTGATTTGCTTGAAATTACTCCTTAGGCTTTGTTCTTTGATGGATCCTCATGTGGCAAAGTTGGTGGAGTGGGAATTTTATTGATTACACCCAGAGGGGAGATGTTTGAGTTTGCTATTCCTATTCAACCTACTGTCACAAATAATCAAGCTGAATATGAGGCATTACTTAGAGGGCTTCAGTATTTGAAAGAAGCAAAGGCTATTTCAGTTGAAATTTATGAAGATTCAGAGTCAGTTATAAAACAATTGAATGGCCAATATGAATGTAGAAATGATATCTTGAGGAATTACTACGAGAAATGCAAGGAGATCTTGAAAAGTTTTCAGTTAGTGATTCTACAACATATTCCTAGGGAACACAATGAAGAAGCAAACAGGTTGGCCCAAAGTGCTTCATGTTATAGAGAAAATCAAGAAGTGTTTGCCAACAATGTGTGTGCTTTCGGGAGTGATCAAGTAGAAGATGATTGGAGAAAAGAAATTGTTGATTATTTGGAAAATCCATCCCGAAAGGTCTCTAGGAAGCTCAGGTATAAAGCTGTAAAGTTTGTTCTTCTTGATGGACGTTTGTTTTACAAATCACTAGATGGAGTGTTGCTACAATGCCTGGGCCAAGAAGAAGCAAAGAAAATGATGAGTGAAGTACACGATGGGCTGTGTGGAGCACATCAATCGGCTTACTGAATGAAATGGGTTATCAGGCACAATGGATGTTATTGCCGACGATGCTGGAAGATTGCTTTGAGTATTACAAAGGGTGTCAAGATTGTCAGAAGTTTGGGAATATCCAAAGAGTTCCAGCATCAGCTTTGAATCCTATTATCAAGCCATGGTCATTCAGAGGATGGGGTATAGATTTGATTGGCCAAATAAATCCTCCATCTAGCAAGGGGCATAAATTTGTGCTATTGGCAACAGATTATTTCACCAAATGGGTTGAGGCAATTCCATTGAAGAAAGTAACATCAGAAAACATGGTTGAGCTTGTCAAGAGCACATCATCTACAGATTTGGAATTCCTCAAACAATTACAACTGATCAAGGAACTCAATTTACATCTTCAGAGTTCAGGGAATTTGCTGAAAGCATGGGGATCAAATTGTTAAATTCTTCTCCTTATTATGCCCAAGCTAATGGTTAGGCAGAAGCTTCTAACAAGATCATGATCAAGATTATACAAAAGAAGATTGATCACAAGCCAAAAAGGTGGCACTCGGTACTCAATGAGGCCTTGTGGGCTTACCGAATGGCCCCTCATGGAGCTACAAAAACATCTCCTTATGAGTTGGTTTACGGGCATCACGCTGTTTTGCCATCAGAAATGCAATCAGATCAAGGAGAGTGGTTTTGCAAAAAGATTTAAGTTCCAAAGATTACAGTGGCTTAATGATGGACGAGTTAGAGGATTTGCATATAATTCATCTTAGGGCCTTGAAAAATATTGAGAAGAACAAGATGTGAGTTGCCAAATATTACAACAAGAAAGCAAAAGTCAAGCAATTTGCAGAAGGGGATTTGGTTTGGAACTAAGTACAGTACGTTCGGCAAATGGTCCCTGAATTGGGAAGGTCCTTTTCGGGTAGTTAGATGTACGCCTGGAAATGCATATATCTTGAAAACTTTACTAGGAGAAGAGTTTACTGCTGCTATAAACGGGAGATACTTGAAGAAATATTATCCTAGTATTGAAGTTGATCATTGATTACAAGCATCAAGATTACAAGCATCAGAAATATAGAAACAGCCGGCGTTCAGGAAAGAAGCCGCCTTCAGAACAAAAGTCCTAACAAAGGAGGTGGCCAATACTGAAGTGTATTGCCCTTAGCACAAAAAATGTTCTACATTACAGATGTTTCTTGCAGGTTCTTTATTTGGCAACCCAGCTACCTAAGATTACAAAAGGAAGCCTGTGAGAAGCAGAAGGCCTGGAGGAAGAAGCGAAAGTATGCTTCATTTCTTTGATTCCGCACTTTTCCTCTTCAGCTCTTCCCTCTTCAGCTGTTCCAAGACCATCGTGACGGAAACGTAGAAGCTTCGGGGATTGCCGTGACTTGCAGCTTCCATCAGGCTGTCCCAGGAAGCCTTCAAGTTGTTATACCTGTCAGAAACATCTGAAGAAAGGGAACAAATTCTTGTTGAAAGTGAGATCTGAAACTTCAACATGAAAATCAAATAAGGATGAAGATCTTACCCCCTACCAATGCTTCCAAGCTCATGTGGCGTTCGCGTTCGGCACTGCAGCGAGCGGTGATGTCCCGCAGGTTGTGTTCTAGATGCCGGATGCGACAGCGCAGTTGATGGTTGGTCTTCTGTTCCAGTGTGGCGTCTTCTTCTTCAGTAGAGGAATCAGAGGGGATGTACTCTGGAAACTCTTCAGTTCCAAAGATCTCCTCTGGGAGCAAGTCAAGGTTGAAAACAAAGGAAGGTGAATGATGAGATTGCAGGCGAGAGCAAGAGAAAGGATTGAGAAGAAAAGCTTACTCTCGAATGGTTCGCTTCTTTGGTGGAACACTACCCTCCTTGCTTAGCTGTTTTCCCTTGTCCACCATGGCTTTGGGGTTTTTTCCTCTGGAGAAGCAGGATGAGAGGACGTGAAATGATGGAAGTGTATGCGAGTGGATTTGCAGGAAACCAAGGCGGCTATTTTATTAGCCGTGAGAGCACATCGGGAGTGATGACTAGCTGGCGTAAATTAATGAGAATACCAAATGACAGGGTTTTCTCCCTGAATGCGAAGGGTTTTTCATTGAACAGTGTTCATGGTTCCCGAATAAAGATTTTATGCGGATTCTACGCCAAGGGACAAGAGTTTGTGCGTATTCGGCTAGAGTAAAAGTTCCCGAATGCGTTGAAAGCGGTGAAAGTTCGCATGCACAAATCAAAGGAAATTATCACAAGACGAATACAGAAGATAAAATTTCATATTTATTGCTGAAATTCCAATATCCCTAGTACAAACTAATCGAAAATCCTGTTTAGCACAGACTGAGGATGAATGGAATCGGCAATGGCGTCGCCGTGGCCGTCGAGGCACTCCAGGATGACCTCGATGTCGTCGATGACCTCCGGCGCGCCACCATGGAAGCCGCGCGGCCACGTGGAGTAGTCGACGCCGGTATGCATCGCCATGGCAGCCAGGCCCCGGATGGTGCCCAGACGGACTCCGTGGAGGCCACCTCGTCAACGCGGTCTTCCACCGCGCCAAGGCGAGCTTCCGGTGTGTCTCCGGGAGCGTTCACCTTGTCCGCCAGCTTCTTCACTAGCGTCTTCAGTCAGTTGAGCTCGGCGTCACGGTCTGCAGCAATTACAGAGCAATGGCGGTTAGTTCAAAGTTGATTTGAGATTAAATAAATCACAAGATTCACCATCGATGGCCTCCAGCAGCTGCTTGCGCTAGTGCTCCCATTCGAGCTCGGCTATTTCGACCAGTTTGGAGACATCCCCCAACTCGCCCAGATTTCATCACGTTCCGCCTTGAACCTGCGGTCGTTGCGATCGCTGTAGTGTGAGCTGGAGGAGTGGGAACGGCCGGACGATCCCGAGGAGTCGTCCACCATGGCCGGAGTCGTGGCCGGTGTAGGAGCGGGGTTCCAGTGGATGAACCTGGAAACACGAAGAGGGTCGTCAGAAACAAAATGTAATCTAGAAAAAGTTGTGAAGAAATCGACGATCACCACCTCCGGCGAGTGCCAGCATGGCTTCCTTCGGCCTCGTCGCTGGCCCGGCGCCTGTTGCTGCTGCCTGCCATTGAGCTTATTGGAGTACTAGTACTAGAGAAGAGAAGTGTAGATTGGCAAAGGCTTGAAAGCAGAGGACTTGGTGAAAGGCTAGGGGCACCCGAGGTTTTTATTTATGGGACTGGCAAAGAGATCATGCATGGCCAGAGATCATGGTGCATATCCCGAGAAATTTGGGAGGTGGAGAGACTCCCTTAACCGAATCGTCGTCGGGTCGTTTGGGATTCAAGCTTGGTTGTATTCGGTTTGGCTCGTTGAAATTCCACTTAGTTGCGGTCAGGTTGCTATTCGGGTCTAATGCTGTTTGGCCAGAATTGCTAAATGAACCGTCTGAGGGTTGCTCGCTAAAGTAAGGCAAAACAAATTTTGGAAAGTAAAGCTTATGGTGGGCAAAATTACAAGGACGATGAACCACTCGGCTACAAACTTTTTGATACAATCATATACCCAAGTATTTTGAGATTACACTAGAAGCATCTGATATCATCTTGCTGATGTTTTCCAGCAATTTCTGATCAGCTCCTTGGGTTTTAAACCGAGCGGAGAGCTTCGTCTTGAGCTGATTTGATTCAATCAAGGCTGTTGTAGCTTCCTTTTGGATCTTTTCTGTTGATTCAGGAAGTTCGGCTATCTTCTTCTTGTCAGCCTTGATTTCAGCTGTCAAAATCTTGAGTTCGGCTTCTAGTGCAGCTTTTCTGACGATCTTCAACTCAAACGCAGGCTGCAGTTCAGCCAGCAATTCCTTGTTGTTTTGGATTTGAGCCTGTGAATCTTTCATGAATTGCTTGGCTTTGGCTCTCTTTTGTTCCAGGGCTGGTCGGGAGGATTGATTCTTCAAAGATCGCCTCACTGCTGCAAAGTGATTATCCAATTGTGAGATAGGCTCCAAGGAGGCTTTGATATCATCAGGAAGCTCTTGGTTGATGGATTCAAGCACTTCTTCTAGAAGATCAACGTCCCTGACTTGATCCTGGATATCCCTTTGCAGCAAAGAGAGGACTTCTTTTAGCTTTGCTTGATTTTCCTCTGATAAAGCTTGGCTTGAAGATGTTTCATCTCCTTTTTCGGTAGTTAAGTCATCCACAGTAAAAGAAAAGCTTGGTGGTGATGCAGCCTGATCCTGAAAATAAAGGTTTGCCGAATTAAGGATGATTTATTAAATGGGAATAAAAGAGATAAATATTCATGCTTACCTCATTTCTGGCCTCCTAAGTTGGAGAAGGGAGTTTTTCGGGTTCAAGAAGGGGTTCTTGGATGATCAGTTGAGGACAAGCTTGAGGGGTCTCTGGTAAAGCTGAAGCTTCTAGTTGAGGCGAAGCTGGTGGAGTCCTTGGTAGGATTGACGCTTCTGGCTGAGGAGAAGGTGGATCCATCTCTGGTGAAGCTGGAGCTTCTGCTTGGGGAGAGGATGGTTGGATCCTTGGTGAAGTTGGATTTGAAACATGTTGAGGAGAAGAACTCCCCACAATTTGGCTCACCAATGTTTCCTCTCCAAATAATAAGTAGAGGGTAAATGCCAATGAAGAAAATGGTTTTAAAAAGGAAAAGAGATGGTGAAGATCTAACCAGTAGATGGGGCATTGGCAGATTCTGTAGTGATTATTGGTTGCTGGGCTCTGGTCTGAAATTGCACAAGATAAAATGATCAGGATGAAGAGTGGTTTTATGCTCAGGGAGGAAAAGATGTTAACCTCAATAAGAACTCTTTTAAATGTTCTTTTCTTCTTGGCAGCTGGAGGAGCAACCAGGGATGGAGCTTTCCTTTTATCAAAGGCTGAACTGATGAGAGTTGGGTCTGATGTGGCATATCTGGACATCAGTTGAGCCAGGGTGGTGGAATGAAATCCCAAAGCAGAGATTGGGCCTGCAATGTTGTAGGAGATTGTCCTAGCATGAGGGGCAGGCACTGTATCCTACAGGAAATGGCAAAGGATCAAGATCAGTAAAGAAGGACATGATTGAGAAAAAGGGAAAAATAAGTATATTACCTCTGAAATTGGCTGGAAATCAGGCATTAGCTCAAGACAGAGAGAATGTACTGGCACTTGAAGGATCGATACGGCGAACCAGAGAGGGGGCGGAGTGAATGGGAGCCGATAAAAATTCTTCTCGCAGGAGATGAAAACTCCAACAAGACGAACGCGGCTTCCAACACACGTCTCCGACTCACTACCAAGGTTGGTCAAGCCCACGTAGCCACTGGAGTGCCACTGGACCTAGGAACCAACACGCAACCTTCCGACCCGAGAAACGCAGCGGAAAAACCAAACCTCGAGTCTACAGACCCACACCGGTCAGACCGGTGAGCACCACCGGTCAGACCGGTCCCTGCAGGTGAACCTGAGCAACTTCCACTAAGTGGCTCTACACCGGCCGACCGGTGAGACACACCGGCCGACCGATGGCAGCCTGAAAGCCCCCAAGACACCAAACAGGCCAACCGACCACCAAACGGACCCAAACTCGAAACAGCAGCACCACGGGACAACAACGAACAGACCAAGACGCTCACCCGAGCAAAATCCCACAAGGGCTTGCACCGGTCAGACCGGTCAAGAGCACCAGTCGACCGGTGTAGCTCGGGCGGCTCGGGATGAACAAGACCCGCGGGTCAACTCCCCCAAATCCAAATCTCGATCTCCCGAATTGCTCCACGGACTCGAAGAAGACATTGGGGATATCGAGAACACCTCATGAGGAGTCCATAGCCAAGTTTAATCCCACCAAATCTCGTCCAAAAAGGAGGAATCGAAGAAATCCCGCCGAAAGCACTTCCAACCCAAGAACTCAAGAAACCCCCAAAATCGAGCACGTTTACTCACGGATTTGGGAGGGGAATCACAGCCCAAAGAACCACGAAGGGTTCCCACAAATTTCTCCCATCAAATCCCCGAGAAAAAAGCCCCGAAAACCACCCAAAGAAATCACCGAGAAAGGGCTCCGAAAATCACCACCAAGAACAACCGGGGAAAACACATCCAAACCTTGAGGAACCACGCCGAATCATCTATACATGAGACAAAGGTTCGTACAAGGTCTAGCAAGCCGCCCGATCATCCATCCCTCTCTACAAGATCTCTCCGTGAAGCTCTCTTGCTAGTCCTAAGGAAAACCTAGAGAAAATAGGTGGAAAATAGGAAAACTAATGAGCTAGGGTTCCAAGAGTTGGCTGCCATCCTCTCACCTCTTGGGTTATATGGAGGCAACCGAATGTCTAAAATGCCCTTCTCTACTAACTAGGGATACAAGCCCCTCAAGGGCGGATTTGGAATTCTTGATGTCTTCACCATCGGACGGATGCCGGCGACCGCACCCTGCGTAGCCTCGACGCAAGCCATGCGATCCCGACGCGTGTCCTCCGCTTCGAAGATTCCGGACTGCGTCGTCGCACACCGGTCAGACCGGTGCTCCTCACCAGTCAGACCGGTCCCCACCGGTGAGACCGGTCTGGTGCTGCTGCACCTCCGTCTTCGGTTCTCCGGTCTTGGCTTTGTGGATCAACCAAGGAACCCAGTGGTTTTCTGGTGAACCACCGGAAACCCCGTGAACTCGGTGTAGCCTCCGCCAATCTCCACTCATGACTTGGCTCCCACGTAGTCCCGGCTCGACCTTGGTTTTGAGGCTCAACCAAGAAACCGTCCATGACTTCATCTTGCTGTTCATGCCACCATGCGGCCCGCACTTGACCCCGCTGGCCACCGGGTCCCTCGAACGAAGCCTACTTGTCTTCTCCACACCTGGAGGCCTCACCGCGACGACCTTTCGCGCTTGTTCTTCACCCGCACCAACACCGGTGAAGCCGCAACCCGCACCCGCAATACTTAGCCAAGAATCGGTCCACACAACGTTGTCAATCACTCATCACACAAGGAAGCAACCATCCACCGGTCCTCGAACCACACATGGTCCTCAATCTCCCCCTTGATGAGTGCATTGACAACACCCACACGAAAGTAACAAGAGAGAAAAGAAAAAGAAAAGAAACGAACAAAAAGAAACTCCAACAAGCGATCAAAAGCCAAACAAAGGCAAAGAGCAAGATCACTTGAAGAAGACAAGTCTCGGACCCCTTAGGCAAGGGCAACGGCTCGACACATCCGAGACAAAGCAAAGCTCAAGCAAAGAGCACAAACCACCGAAACAAAACTCGAAAACTCTCAAAGAGCTCCCCCTGCACACATGCAAGCTCCCCCTGAACCAATGCAACTCCCCCTGGACGAATGCATACAAGAAACCACAAGAAACAGGGCAGCTGCAGCAACTTCAGCTCACACCGGTCAGACCGGTCATCACCACCGGTCAGACCGGTGCCCAACATATGTACAGGACCAGCACTCACACCGGTCAGACCGGTGCTCCTCACCGGTCAGACCGGTGTACAACAGAGCCCAGAAATGGCTCGAAACCACCTGAAAACCTTCCAAACACGTCCAACAAGCCATTTCAAGCTCAAACTTCTCCCCCTTGTTGGCAATGCATGAATCAAGCCAAAAATGCAAAAGATGCAACCTAGAGCTTCTCAAATAGACAAAATTCAACAAAGAATGCTACACATGTCCAAATGAGCAAGTTATGTACTCTACGGCTTCGTATCGATCTCAACTACATGATCACCAAGTTTCACAACCATTGGACGAAGCTAAGATGGATTTTGGCAATTTTGCGAAAAACTTGCCTCTCATGAGCAGAGTCCTAAACATGATCAAAGCATATCAAAATGGCAAAGCCACACAAACTTCATGCTAGGACAGCTATTCTAACCATAAGACCATCACAAACACCCGCAAGCACCTCATGTCATGTCAAAGCCACCGAGCCATGTGCCTACTTCTATGTATGAGACTTCTCATTGGTAGGCATCATGCAACGGTTTAGCACCCAAAGCAAATTAAATTCAGCACAAATGACATGGGAGCATATTTTCCAAGCATTTTTCATTTCATTTTCAGATTTGTAAATGGTACATGAAATGTCTTTGCGACAAAAAGGAACTTATGCTCCTCCACAAGATAAATCTAGAGGGCTAAACATTCATGATGGCAAATGAGCCTTTGGCCCCATATGATCAATAAACTAGCCATCCAACCACAAATTAAGCATAGCAAGGCCACAAAAACATGTCAAGAGCATGAAAAGGCATTTACACATGAGAGAGCATATATGTGACATTTTTCAAAAGCATAGCTATCAACCATGGATTATTCATCAAGATCATCAAGAGCAAAGCCAAACTAACCATAGCATACCAAACAAGCTCACAAAGATATATATCTCATTCCATGGTGAACAAAGTATATGAGAGAAGCTTTTCCTAACCAATGCATATGATACAAAATGCATGCAATCTAAGATACAAGGATGCCTATACATCATGTTACATATGCAATGCCAAAAGCAAGAAATGCACAAAGGAAAGCTATACATATGCTACAAACCGGCTCCTCGAGGGGAGGCAAAACGGGCTCGACACCACCGCAAAAGAGAGCCCCCACACACCCAACTCAAGAAATCAAACACACACAAAGTTCCCCCCGCAAACGAGTGAAAGTTGCTTGATCTAGGGGTTTGGTGAAAAAATCGGCTAGTTGGTCATGTGTGGGTACATGGATCAAAGCTATCTTCCCTTTCTCTACGTTGTCTCTCAGAAAATGATACCTCACTTCTATGTGTTTAGTTTTGGAATGGAGCACTGGGTTCTTTGCAACGCTTATGGCACTAGTGCTATCACACTGAAGTGGGACATGGGTATACTCCTCACCAAAGTCACTCATGGTGTATGTGATCCAAAGGAGCTGAGAGCAACAACTAGCAGCGGCAACATACTCGGCTTCGGTCGTGGATTGAGCAACACTCGACTGCTTACGAGAAGACCAAGACACCAACGAAGAACCCAAAACGCGGCAAGTCCCGAAGTGGACTTCCTATCCAACCGACACCCGGCAAAATCCGCGTCTGAAAAACCATGAAGCGCCAAAGAAGAGGACGCAGTACCAAAGGCCGAAGTCGGGAGTGTGACGCAAGTACCGAAAATTCGCTTCACCGCTTGCCGATGCGAAGTCCTCGGAGACGCTTGAAAACGAGCGCACGGACACACCGAGAACCGTATGTCCGGCCTCGTCGCCGTCAAGTAGAGGAGTGACCCGATCATGCTCCGGTACTCCTTCCGGTCCACGTGTTCACCTTCCTCGTCCGCATCAAGAGCCGTAGTCGTACTCATCGGCGTCGTCATAGCCTTGGAGTCCTCCATCTTGAACTTCCGCACAATGTCCATGGTGTACTTAGCACGGTGCACAAATGTTCCTTCCTTTGATTGCTTGATTTGTAGCCCGAGGAAGAACTCGCAACTCACCCATCATGCTCATCTCGAACTCCCTCGCTCATATCATCCGCAAACCTTGCAACAAGAGAGTTAGACGAGCCACCAAAGACAATATCATCCACGTACACCCGCACAATCGGGATATCTCCGCCCCGCCTCAAGGCAAAAATAAGGTCCGATCGACCTTCCCCATCTCAAAACCTCTCTCAAACAAGAACCCCCTCAACCTCGCCATACCAAGCTCTAGGCGCCCGCTTCAACCCATACGCCGCCTTCCTCAACTTGTACACCCGGTGGGGGTACTTCTCACTCTCAAACCCCGAGGTCGCCTCACATACACTTCTTCCTCCAACACTCCATTCGAAAAGCACTCTTCACATCCATTTGGTGCAACTTGAACCCTTTAGCCACGGAAAAGGCTAGAAGGATCCTAATCGCCTCCAAACGGGCTACGGGAGCAAAGGTCTCCTCGTAGTCGATCCCCTCCTTCTGACTGAACCCCTGAGCAACAAGTCTCGACTTGTTCCTCACAACCTCACCCTTCTCTCCCTCTTTGTTTTTCCACACCCACTTTGTACCAATCGGCTTACACCCTGGGGGAGGGTCAACCAACTCCCACACCTGATTCCTCTCAAAGTTCTCCAACTCCTCATGCATTGAATTAACCCAATTGTGATCAGATAGTGCGTGTCCAATGTCTTTGGGCTCGAAAGAAGCAACAAATGCAGCATGAGCAAAATGGGAATTGTTCCGAACCCTCGACCGTGTAGTGCGTTCATTCATGTCGCCGATGATCCTCGAAGCTGGGTGATCCACTTGAACTCGCCGGGGAGGTTCTCGCCTCGAAGCTACCTCCCCCTCAACATCAGCTTCTCCTCGTTCTTGATTTGTCGTCGTAGGTGTAGCAGAGGGTCCATCCATCATCGTAGTCGAAGTAGTGGGTACATGTTCGCCCGAGGGCACCGCACCGCCATCCTCATCATCTCCATGTTCATGCTCCTCCTCCTGAAAGATCTCCTCGCCAAGCTCATCATCACCCGCACACTCAAAGACAAGCCGACTACGTGGCTCGTCTCGTCGAAGGTTACCTCGCAAGTCTCCACGATTTGGTTAGTTTCAAGATTGAGCACACGATATGCTCTAGAATGAGATGCATAACCAAAGAAAATGCCATCGACAGACCTAGCCTCAAACTTATCCAACTTCCCCGCCTTTCTTCGAATGAAACACTTGCAACCAAAGACATGGAAGTGACTCACCTTGGGTGTGCGACCATGCATCAACTCATAGCATGTCTTCTTCTTGTGCACTCGAGGTATATCCCGTTCGACACATAGCATGCGGTATTCACCGCCCTCGGCCCAATACCTCCTCGGAGTCCTATGCTCATCAAGCATCGTCCGAGCCATCTCGCACAAGGTCCCGTTCTTCCTTCCCACAACACCATTCCGGGGAGGCGTATACGGACTCGAAAACTGGTGCTCAAGACCCAAGTCATGACAAAATGTTTCAAAACGAGAGTTCCTGAATTCCGAGCCATTATCACTGCGGATAGCTCGTATGGCATCTCCGTGCCTCTCGTTCCTCAACCTCAAGACTAGATCTCGAACAAAACCAAACGTCTCCCCCTTATCCTCGAGAAAGAACACCCACGCATACCGAGAATAGTCGTCCACCACAACAAGGACATACCACTTCCCACCCGCGAGATCGCACACGAGCTGGGCCAACAAGGTCCATATGGAGCAGCTCGCATGGACGCTCAGTCATCACATCGGTGAGAGGCGGGTGAGAGGAGGCCACCATCTTGGCATGCCTACACGGAGCACAAACCAACTCTTTCTCAAGCCTCAACCGTGGCAATCCTCGGACCAAATTGAGTTTACTCAAGCGAGACAAAAGGTCAAAGCTCAAGTGACCCAACTTCCTATGCCACCGCCACAACTCACTCGAAGAACCAGCCAAGAAACAACGCTCCACACCCGAAGACTGAGAAAAATCAGCACGAAACACCTGACCCTCGGGAACGACCATACAAACAAGGTCCCCTCGAGAGTCCACAATCCGAGAACCACCAGGTCGAAACAACACCTCAAAGCCCTCATCCAACAACTGGGACACGAAAGCAAATTGTACCCCGGCCGACCGAACAAGAGCAACACGCCTCGAGTGATCTTGTCACTCACTTTGATCTCACCTTCTGAAAGCACACGCCCACGCCCATTGTCCCCAAAAGTGATGTACCTCTTCGTCACCACCGGGACGAGACTTGAGAACCACCCCCTATCTCCGGTCATATGCCTCAAACAACCGGAGTCAATCAACCAAATGTTCTTCAAGTCTCCCACCTGAAATTCAAAAATAGGCACGTGAGCGAACAAAAGACTCAGCACTGGGGTTAGTACCAAAAGAGGAAAACCAGTGCCGAGCCATTTGCTCGAAAGTGGGGTTAGCACCAACCAAAGCATCTCTCCTACCAAAACTACCTCCACGAACACCACCACGGTAACCACCCTGAGGGAACCACCCCTCTGCCTGGAGGAGGACCAAAACCACGCAAGAAAGCCCGTGGAACGTCCTTCCTCTCCAACTCAACGCCACGACTCCTCCAATCCCCGTATTGAGCACGAGGAGGAGAACGCCTAGCAAACTGACCACCTGCACCCTTTCCAGCCCAACCACCAGAACCACGACCACCAGAAACAACCCTCGCACCTGTACGAGCTCGAAACCCGAACATTTGTCTCCCCGTCTGTGCCCGCACCGGTCCGACCGGTGCTCCACACCGTCCGACCGGTGTGACCGGCGCAAGCAGCACCACCCGCAGCCTTCTTCTCTCCCCAAGCCCGAACCGTCCTCACAATCGCCTTGCCCCCGGGCATCCGCATACGAGACTCAAGTACACCATCGGAAGGGTGGTACTTGTCCTTGTTAGCCCACTCCTTCTCCATTCTCTCCTCTCGCTTCCTCTTGAAGCAAAACTCCTCCTTATGGCCATCTCTCCCACAATAGCCATAGTGGAACCTCACAAGCTTAGGCTTTGGCTTGGGATGTGGCTGTTCACTCGGTTTCTCTCCACTCAAACCCTCCACCGGTTTCTCACCACTAGCCTTCTCACTCTCCTTCCCAAAGAACACTTTCCCCGAAGTGCTCACAAACTTGATAGGCTTTTGTAGGTCATTTGTGGGTGTAGGAAACACGGGTGGAGCTGGGGTTGTGTCTAGTCGATTCCTTAGATGGTTAGGTTTTGGAGGGAAATAATTTTTGTTGTGGGTTTTTGGTGGCTCCGGGATATTTTCTCCACTTCCCTCACCAACCTTGTTTGCTCCAAGCCCCTCACCATCTTGCCTCTTAAAGGCCTCGATCATCATCCTCAACTGAGGCTCATGACCGGACAACCAACCCATCAACTTCCTCAAATCATCATTCTCATCCTGCAAACGATCAACATAATGTGCAAGCTCCAAATTTTTCAATGCATGCATTTCACGGGTAGAGCAAGATGTAGGCATGGGTTCCTTCAATTTAGCCTCGAGCGAACTAGTGTAAGCATGCATCTCATCAATCTTAGCATGCAAAACAGGGCAAGAAGTGCAAGCACCTAGCAAAGCAGGTCTAGACTTAATCTCAGCCACTTCAACCCTAAGCACATCTAGTTCCTCACACTTGGAGGCGTGCTTCTCCTTAAACAAAGCAAGATCAGCAAGGAATATGGAGCAATCAGCACAATCATTCTCATCAGAAACAACAGGGCTAGTCTTGAGCGAATCAATCTCAAGCTTGCTATCAAGCACCTGTGTCTCTAGCTCAGCCACTCTAGTCCTAGCATCCTCGAGTGAAGCCCTAAGCTCTTTCCTCATTTTCTTGGCCTCTCTAAGCATGTCATCACGGTTATCAAGCAAAGAGCCAAGCCTCTCATTCTCCTGGCGCAAGAAGGGAAGCTCATCACGCACCTCGTCGTCGGACTCAGAGTCCGAGTCGCTCTGTGTGCTCTTCTTGCTGCCAGAGCTCAACGCCATGGTGCAGAAGCCATCTCTCGCGAGCAGCTCAGCCCGCTCAGGTTCTTGGACGACTCTTGTTCTTGCGGCGATCTCCCTCTTCGTCGCTGCTGCTCGAGCTCGAGGTGGAGTACGCGGAACTGGAGTCGACGTCGCTCGCTCCCACCATCGCTCGGGCCTTGCCTCGGCCCTCCTTCTTCCTCGATCGTCGCTCGTCCTTGTACTTGTTCTTGTGCTTGCTCTTGTGGTCGCGCCTCGAACGGTACTTGCCATCGTTCATCCTCGGCTTGTGCTTGTAGCTGTCCTTGTTCTCGGCCTTCTTCGGGCGGTCGGCGACGAAGTGTCCCGCTTGCCGCACCGGAAGCAAGTCCTCGTGTTCCTCCTCATGTTCACGCGGTTCTCGTGCGGCCTCTCGAACCGCCTCGTCAACGCCGCCGGCTCGTCCTCTCCAAGGTCATCAAACTCCTCATCCGGCATAGACATCAAAGAGGAAAACGAGAACATCCCGGTGGATGGGTTAGAGTTAGTCTTTCCTTTGGAACCACCAACGAGGGCAAGACTATGGGAATCGGTCGGTCCCTCGAGCTTGGCGATCATGCCCCTATCCACCTCGGCCCGACTTGAGCTTCGAGAACGGCTCGTTCACCGTCGAGTATCATACCTCTCCGACTCGACTATGGCCTCGAACTTTCCGCCCCAAATCGTACGATCCAAAGAGTGTAAGAGCTTGACCGCTCTATCATGATCATCGTACGGGAGCACGTCCACATTGGCCCTCATGTTGTTCACCACCACCGTGAACCTCTCGAAACAAGGCATCGATGGACTCACCGGGGAGATGAGTGAAGTTCTCGTACTCTCTCCGTAGGTCGCATACAACCGTGCTCGAACCCGGGCGTTCCCAACATGAGCCTCCTTCAACACCGCCCAAATCCTACAAGACAAGTGCTCGGTGTGCACCCGATCGAACTCGGCCGACACAAAGCACGAAACAAGTAGTCGACCGCCTTATTGTTGGCGTCGAATCTGTCCCTCGACCCTGGAGCAAGGAAATCCATCGGCTGGACATAGCCTGTGTCCACCGTGACATCCCAAAGCAGCTGACCCTTTCCGCGGAGGAATGCACCCATCCGCTTGCTCCACATCTGGTAGTTCTTGCCATCAAAGTGTGGAGGACCCGAACCCCGTTCCTGGTACGCCATCCTTGGATCTTAGACTGGTTAGAGTCAACAAAGACCCGAACCGGCTCTGATACCACTTGAAGGATCGATACGGCGAACCAGAGGGGGGGGGGGGAGTGAATGGGAGCCGATAAAAATTCTTCTCGCAGGAGATGAAAACTCCAACAAGACGAACGCGGCTTCCAACACACGTCTCCGACTCACTACCAAGGTTGGTGAAGCCCACGTAGCCACTGGTGTGCCACTGGACCTAGGAACCAACACGCAACCTTCCGACCCGAGAAACGCAGCGGAAAAACCAAACCTCGAGTCTACGGACCCACACCGGTCGGACCGGTGAGCACCACCGGTCGACCGGTCCCCGCAGTGAACCCGAGCAACTTCCACTAAGTGGCTCTACACCGGTCGACCGGTGAGACACACCGGTCGACCGATGGCGGACTGAAAGCCCCCAAGACACCAAACAGGCCAACCGACCACCAAACGGACCCAAACTCGAAACAACGAAGCACCACGGGACAACAACGAACACACCAAGACGCTCACCCGAGCAAAATCCCACAAGGGCTTGCACCGGTCGACCGGTCAAGAGCACCGGCCGACCGGTGTAGCCTAGGCACCGGGATGAACAAAGACCCGCGGGTCAACTCCCCCAAATCCAAATCTCGATCTCCCGAATCGCTCCACGGACTTGAACAAGACATTGGGGATATCAGGAACACCTCATGAGGAGTCCATAGCCAAGTTTAATCCCACCAAATCTCGTCCAAAAAGGAGGAATCGAAGAAATCCCACCGAAAGCACTTCCAACCCAAGAACTCAAGAAACCCCCAAAATCGAGCACTTTTACTCACGGATTTGGGAGGGGAATCACAGCCCAAAGAACCACGAAGGGTTCCCACAAATTTCCCCCATCAAATCCCCGAGAGAAAAGCCCCGAAAACCACCCAAAGAAATCACCGAGAAAGGGCTCCGAAAATCACCACCAAGAACAACCGGGGAAAACACATCCAAACCTTGAGGAACCACGCCGAATCATCTATACATGAGACAAAGGTTCGTACAAGGTCTAGCAAGCCGCCCGATCATCCATCCCTCTCTACAAGATCTCTCCGTGAAGCTCTCTTGCTAGTCCTAAGGAAAACCTAGAGAAAATAGGTGGAAAATAGGAAAACTAATGAGCTAGGGTTCCAAGAGTTGGCTGCCATCCTCTCACCTCTTGGGTTATATGGAGGCAACCGAATGTCTAAAATGCCCTTCTCTACTAACTAGGGATACAAGCCCCTCAAGGGCGGATTTGGAATTCTTGATGTCTTCACCATCGGACGGATGCCGGCGACCGCACCCGCGTAGCCTCGACGCAAGCCATGCGATCCCGACGCGTGTCCTCCGCTTCGAAGATCCCGGACCGCGTCGCCGCACACGGCCGACCGGTGCTCCTCACCGGTCGACCGGTCCCCACCGGCCGACCGGGCCGGACCCACCGG
The DNA here is from genome assembly GCA_947561735.1 of Cenchrus americanus. Taxonomy (NCBI): domain Eukaryota; kingdom Viridiplantae; phylum Streptophyta; class Magnoliopsida; order Poales; family Poaceae; genus Cenchrus; species Cenchrus americanus. Next base: position 181,738,744 of record OX387241.1, on the reverse strand, counting down.
TCGGGGACCGGTCTCGGTGCCGCTGCACCTCCGTCTTCGGTTCTCCGGTCTTGGCTTTGTGGATCAACCAAGGAACCCAGTGGTTTTCTGGTGAACCACCGGAAACCCCGCGAACTCGGTGTATCCTCCGCCAATCTCCACTCATGACTTGGCTCCCACGTAGTCCCGGCTCGACCTTGGTTTTGAGGCTCAACCAAGAAACCGTCCATGACTTCATCTTGCTGTTCATGCCACCATGCGGCCCGCACTTGACCCCGCTGGCCACCGGGTCCCTCGAACGAAGCCTACTTGTCTTCTCCACACCTGGAGGCCTCACCGGCGACGACCTTTCGCGCTTGTTCTTCACCTGCACCAACACCAGTCAAGCCGCAACCTGCACCTGCAATACTTAGCCAAGAATCAGTCCACACAACGTTGTCAATCACTCATCACACAAGGAAGCAACCATCCACCGGTCCTCGAACCACACATGGTCCTCAAGGTGTGATCATGGAATTCTTTCCACCAGGAAGTAAAGGAGGGATGAGCTATTGTTATTAGCACAAAAGGCCTAGGTGCATAAACAGTTGAGCTGCACTGATACTCAAAAACCCTTTTTGCTTGCGGGGATTCCTTAATATCCACTCTGGGCTTGAGGAATTCATGAAGGAATAGCCTTGGGGGCACTTGGCCACATCCTAGTTGTCTAGCCATCATATTTGGTTGGTAGTATTCAAAGGTGCTCTGATTTTGCCTTCCTCCACTGAATTCTGCTGGCAGGATGCATGGATGAATGAAGATGTTGAAAATTGCTATAGATGTTACATCATCACATCCGGTCTCGAAACTGAATTCACAAGGGAGAGTCTAGTTATCATTGTTAAGATACAGAAGCCAAAGGGGATTGGCAAAGCCTTTGAAGAAGAGATCAAAAAGTTGGCTAATTTTTGGTCGATGGATATGGTTGAGGCAGCTTCTCCATAAGTCTGGCAACATTTGGTGATCTGGATTTCCCCTTCCTTATAGTTGGCTGAAGGAAAGTGCCAGTTGTTAAGGTCAATACCAATGATCTGGTGCATGTATAGCTGCAGCCACATTTGAACAAACCACCAGGGGCCATTAACACAGGAGATCTTCTGGCTAGTGTGCATCAAGTAGGTGGTCTGGTGAAGCATGTGGTATACACTTCCTAGGAGGTATTTTCCAAGAGGAATGAGATTACCAACAGCCAAGTCCTCAGCCATTACAATGTGGTTCAGGGTTGGCTCATTGGCTTTGCCGCAGAAGATGAATCTGCATAGCCACATGTTCAGAAAGGCCCTGTATTCAACTTCAGACAAAGGGCCATCAGACATATATTTTTGGATATACCTCTTATATCCAACTCCTGTTCTTACTTCTGTTTTCCTGGAGGAGCCTTTGTACTTGTGTAGGTACACAGATCCTGTGACATCAAGGCCGGTTATCATATATACGTCGGCCAAAGTGGGAGACATTAGCCCATGGCCAAAAAGAAAAGCATTGACACCATTCGACCAAAAATGATAGGCTACAATCAGAAGATTCTCATTTTTTGGTGTTTCGGCCAAGGATAATTCCACACAATGGGCAATGCGAAGGCTGTCCCAGTTGCTTGTTTTAGCGCTGTCATCATCAAGCATCCTTTTGTACCAGTTTCTCCAACCTGCAATTGGGGGCAGGGGCTAGTCTTTAAAAGCATGTTGCCATTCATGGGGTTTCGACAAAGCTACTTTGAAAGGGATTCTCTGATATTCGGCTTCAATGAACTCAAAAGGGTCGGAGGTTCCCATGGGCCCGAGGAAATAGGATGGTGATTGGTCCTAGATTTGAGCTCGAAGGACGGATGAACTAGGGTTTGGATCTGAGTGAAGACTCCAATGGTTTGCAGGAGGAAAGAACAGGTGTTGAACGGATTCTGCCTAGAGACGTTGAGCATTTATGATCAATTCCGGATTAAAATCACTTTTTATCCTGTAATTGAAGGGGCATATGTTAACACCAAAATTTGGTATAGGAAAGAGACTGATTTGTGGGCCGAGTTTGGTAAGGAAACACCATTCGGCTGGGAATTTTCCTCAAAGCATTCGGTAAAGGAACCTGCGATCGGTAGCACGCCATCATTCGGCAGAAGGGTTGATTTGTGCTTGGAAAAGGAAACATTCAGGAATACGTGATGACGTGGCCTGAATATAAGGAAGAGACGAATTGATGACAGGTGTAAGACAGACATTGGTGCCGGGGCATTAATTTAGGCAATAAATGTTGTACTCGTGATCGACTAGGAGTCGTGTTAGGACAAGGGTATAAATATGAACCCTTAGTGTTTGTAATAGGGATCGGACAATTTCACAACAAACCGGCCCTGCGCCAACCTTTCGAGTCCTTTAGTCGAGTCGTCGAGTTCTTCGAGAGGAGCCATCGATCTGTCGACCTCTGTAAGTACCGACAACCTCGTATCATGTCTAGTATCATGCGGTGGATTTAGCACGTGATGCAAGTAGTCTTGTTACCTTGCTTAGTATCATGCAGTGGATTTAAGATTGGTTCAAGAGGGTTTCTTGTTAGATCATGAGTCATGCGGTAGGCTAAGATCTAGCTTGGAGCTAGTTATCGGCTCTATTAGATTTGGCAAGATCTAATAGATTCATTAAGTTACCATGTGTTGCTTTGAATTTTACTCTTTTATGTTTAATTCGTGTAACACTCTTTTGCCCAATCTAGATCGATTAGTTTCGGCTCTATCTCTTTGAGATCCATGTGCTATACTTTGAAATCTTTGGTTTTATATATGGTAAACGGATCATGTGCTCTCAATAGCCGAATTATATCAATCTAGATTGTCACGTGTTGCGGGTTCAAGCTTGTTGACTTTTCAATGTTTGTTCCTTCTCCACGGAACCCGAATCGGCTGTACAGCTGTACCCGGCAATCCTGCCACGAGTGGAAAGTGTTTATAAGTTCATTTTAAATAATGTATGCTTTTAGCCTACCATATTTAGATCGTATCATGCGGTGGATTGATCTATTCTTGGTTGGTGGTGTGGTTTCAAGCAAGTCGTATCATGCGGTGGATTAACTTGTTTGGTGTCACGCTCGACAGGTTTGAAAGTACCTAGACATACGGTAGACTAGTGCTTTTGGCCTATGCATGCTTGTTTACTGCAAATTTACAATCATGCTTCACTTTTATTTATTTTATTGTAATTCACACCAGTAGAAAACAATTGTATATATTTGAATTTTCAGAAGCTCCATGAAGTCTATGTTCCAACAAATCAAGCAGCAAGGCAATCGGAGGTCCCTACAAGTGGATATGGCCGAATCACCAATGGTTGCACATACTGAAATTCTGGACAGCAAGGAATGCTGAAGTGAAACAGCCATAGCTCCCTCATTCGGACTTCGATTAAGATGAATGAGTACCCGTTGGAAAGATAATTTTATAAATTTCTCAATAGAACTATATTTTGGTATATGTTATGTTCTGGATGCAGGGGTAAATCCGCGAAGAAGAGGCAACAACAAGGCGATGACGACAAGATGGAGGAGATGTACATGGTGTCAATAAAGAGAAGATGGGGCAACGGTTCCACAACACATACATGATGAAATTTAGAAGCTAAGGACTAAAACAAACCCTCTGGATCTTGGATGAATGAAGACACAAGAGGCACTACTCAACAAATGATGATGTTGGAAGCGAACCACGACGGATTTCCTAGAGGCAACATCAAGCTGCATGGCTACTTTGGATTCTCGCACAAAGAACCATGACTTCACAACGATAAAAAGGTACGTGAGAAAGTCGAGCTCTATGACTTTAAATGAAGCGCTTTGCGGGAGGCAACCCGATCTTTTTATAAATCTATATAAATTATGACAGGTCTACATTGTATTCTTTATTTGAAAACTTCACGTAACATCGTATACCATTGCTCTAATAAATGTCACAACCACATCTTGTATGCTTTAATAGATATTGAGTGAACAGTTTGCTACTTGAATTTCGGAAAACTTGTAGACCACTTTTTTGTGTGCTTATTAGTGTTTAGAGTCTTTTTATTTGTGTGTTTTTAGAGAAAAATATGAAGCATGATCCCTTTGATTCTAAACTTGTGGGTAGTTAACTTAGGCTACCTTTTGCTTTTGGTTTAGATCACCACCATATCATGTTCATTCATAATCATGTTGCACTTCATTTCGCTTTGTTCTCCACCTTTGCATTATGTTGCATGTTGCATCTCATCTTTTATAACCCTTAAAAAAACAAATATAGATCTTTGCTTAAACCTTCCTATCAAACCACACCTAGAACCTGGGCCAACTAAGGGAGGAATCGACTTATGTCAATCCGACCAAGTCTATCTCTATCCATTTTCTAATTAAAAATTTTGACTAGCCTCATCCTAAACCCTTAGGAAAATCCCCTCATACCTTTAGTAATCCTAAAACCATAGGTTTGCTTTTCATCCGAAAATCTAACCCTTGCTTTTCTTCTTTTTCAAAACCACCTTAGATAGAATTTCCTCACCCGACTTATCTTTTCAAAGTTCTTATCTTAAGCCAAAAATATAGGATACCCATAAGCCTTACCCTTAAACCTTGTTAGTTTGGTTGATTGACTCTTTTCGATGGGTGACTTCCTTGTTGACATTGCTTACTTCGGATGAAGTGTGAGATCAAGATTTGTCCTTTGCTTATTATAGACCACATCGAAAGTGTTTTTTTCAAACCTTGCTAATGTTTGTTTGTGTTAACTTTTTGCATTTGCATTTTGCATCCACCTCATTGTTGTCACCCCCCTTTTTGTTCTATCATGCATAGGTTAGCTTGGCTTCTTCGCGAAACTTTTTTGATGAATGCTTTATTTTCATGATGGTGCTTCATGTGCACGAGGCATTTTCTTTTGCAATCTTGTGTAAACATGGTGTTTAGACATGATTGGAGACCACCATCATTCAGTTTTCGCCTTGCTTTCACATTGCATAGGTTGGTTTATAAGCTTTGCAATGCGCTTTAACTTTCTTGCGACATGAAGAATTATTAACCTTGGATTGAACATGGTGTTTTGACCTTGGTTAAATCTTTATGTTTATATAGCAATAAGGCAATCTAGTTGTAAACATGGTGTTTAGAACTTGGTGCAAACATTGCGATTCTTTATATCACTTCCTTTCATTTGCATTTTCTCACCTACACGCATGTACACTCATTAGGTTCTCCTTTCTTTTTACTAGGTGAGCTATGCCACAACTTAAGATCTTAGGGATGTATTTGATTGTTGGCAATTATTTCTACTCCCGACCATCACACCGGGGTAGAATGTGCATTTGATTTGTTTTGTATGTATGATAAAGTGTTCCCATGAGTTCTTGATTGATTGCAATCAAGGTCATTAGTCATCTACAAGGCTTGAGACGGAAGTCACTGTTTCCATCAAAATTTGAGCACATGTTCAGAGATGTACAATGGAAGAAAAGTTAATATTCAGAAGCTCCTTACACTACCTGGATTTTCCCCCTAATGCAACGCACAAAATGTGTTGCAATATGCCATATTTGGTTGCAATAGACACAATTGCAACCAAATTGTTCCGTGGACCGTGGGCTGCGAAAAGCCGCGTTGCATTAGGTTATTACGACGTTGTCCATCTAGTGGTTGCCAAAGTTTTTTTGTTGCAACGTAACGCAACGTTGCAATTAGATTTTTTTACAACGCTTGTTCTGGTTGCAAAGTGTACTATTGCGACACATCTGTGGTGTTGCCAAAGGTGCAATTGCAACGTTTCTGTTTCGTTGCAAGTTATAGTATTGCTACGCACTGACTTTGGTTGCTATTGGTTGAACCTCATCTATTACCACGAAAGTAATTTGGTTGCAATATGTAGGATTGTCTGATGCCACGAAATTGGTTAGTTGCTATAGGTGGTCTCCTCTATTGCCACAAAAGTTGATTTCGATGCGATAGGTAGCATTGTCTGATGCCACGATATTGGTTACGTTGCTTTAGGTGGTATCCTCTATTGCCACGTAATTTGATTGGTTGTAATATGTGGTCCTCTATTATTGCTTCGAAATTTGGTTGGTTGCCATAAGTTAAAGTCCTTATTACAACGTTTCTATTAGGGTTGCTACAAGTGCACTATCTATTGCCACGTAATTTGATTGGTTGCTTCGTCATTTGGTTGGTTGCCATAAGTTAAAGTCTTTATTACAACGTTTCTATTAGGGTTGCTACAAGTGCACTATCTATTGCCACGCTCATTTTGTGTTGCTACAAGTTGAACTTCTTATTACCACGTTCCTATTTAGGGTTGCTTCGAGTACACCATACTATTGCCACGTTCCCTTTGTGTTGCTACAAGTTGAATTTCTTATTACCACGTTCGTATTAGGGGTGCTACAAGTGCACCTTACTATTGCCACGCTACTTTTGGCAACGAAAAACACCGATGTATTACGCCACGCTCATTTATGTAGCAGCGAGTAATTGCAGCATTAATTAACATCGACAGATAAATATAACAATGCATCTATAGTTAATTAACCAACATTGAACCATCCACCGAGTTAATTACATGACTCATGAAGTACTTAAATACTGAAAAGTTTGGCACGGGACATTGTTTCAACACATAGTACACAAATTTGCTAGGACATGAAGAACTTGGTCTCGCCAATTGTTACTTGGAGATGATCCCAACACTTGATCAAGAAAGGGGGATTCAATGCAAGGAGTTGTCATCACCGTAAAGAATCAACAAAATTTTTAAGGTAGCATCAATTAATCTCTAATATTGGAATTTGTGAAACAACAACATATAGCAAACCAAAGATTGATTGTGATTCATAAAAATAGCATAATGACATCAAATAATTACCACAACCATAAACACACTTTGACAATTTGAAACATGAATTACATTCACAGCAGTAAGAGTTGTTGAAAAAAGCTTCACCTCTTGTCTTTTTGGTGCTTTGTCGTCTCCTTTGTGCAACTTGTACCGTAGTCGTTGAGAAGAAATTTGTCTAACGGTGGATTGAGTTTCGGGATTGTTAACACCACCTTTAGTGCTTCGGTTTTGCGAAATACTTGTTTTCGAGCTTCGTCGATTCCTTCTCCTATGAACCAATCATTTGGAAGGACAAGATTAGGCGTAATTTCATCGAGAATCGATGATATGTACTAGTAAAAAGTTGCGAATTCGAGAACAACTCGAGTACACGAGAGCACATTCCGGAGTCCGGTTGTACATTCCCGGATGTAGGAATTGATTGTTCCGCCGCCACGTTGTCCGCGGATTCGGCGACAAGGTTGTTTCTTCGGGTGATTGATGCAACCGCCGCTTCGTCGGCGGATTCGGTGACATTGTTGCTTGGGCATGGTTGTACGGATATTGGCTGGTCAACCTACCAAAGGATACAAACATTCATATATAGAACCCAAGGAAAGAAACGCATTCATGCAAATAGCTTGACCGAGCACACTGTGGAACTTGTGATTGTCCATTTGATGCTTGCGGCATTGATAGGAACTCTTGCCTAAGCTGTTGTAGTTCCGCCGCCTTCTCTTTTCACTTTCTTCAAGTTGGCGTGCATGTTCTCTCCTTTCTCGCTTCCCTTTCTTCTTCCCATCCCGACATTTTTTCTTGTAGCTGCCCAAATGCGTCCATGAGCTCGACGTGTTCCTCGTCCGTAGCTCTTCCCTACGAATTTGTTCCTCGCGCTCCGCATTGAGCATTGTTGCCTTCTAGTTGGGTTTTTTGCCGGTACCCGTTTCCATGCAACTTGGTTGATTTGCACTTCGTGACATCTTTGTAGGCTTTTTGGAACATCTCGTTTTTTTCCTTTTGGGAAACAAAGTTGTTGTCCGCATTTGATTCCGCCTCGGCAATAACGTTGCTTGCGGTGTCCTAACATTTGCAAGGCACGAGTGGAGGAGTTAGTTGAACAAGAGATCGGTTGCATTCTATAGTTGCATAAGCCTATGTATAGTAATGTATGTACTAATTCATTGAGAACTCACATAGACATTTTTAGATTGTTCGTCCGTCCAAGACCCCCGGTTAGTGTGAGTTATCCACCAAAGTTCCATATCATCGGGCTCTTCACCGTTTCGGGTCTCTCTCGTTATGCCAAGAAAATAACAAATTAATGTTCTTCATCCCGCAAGACAGATTGGAGATGTGCTTGTCCAGTTATTACCTTCTCATAGCTGCGCGCGAGAATAAGGCTTAGCGCCTGACAAATGTCTTGTCATTTGTTGGCATCGAATCGCAGAATTTTGTGTGCTCCTTTCCTATACAATGAAAATTTATGAACAAAAATCTTAAAGACTCAGACATCGCCATTTGAATGAAAAATGTATGGTCAGAAATCGTAATTAACAATGTGGAACAAACCTTGAATTTAGCAGTACTGAAATACTTCAACAGATAGTGCCATTCAACAATATCTAATTCTGTAGGCTTATGTAACATTCTCTGGTGGTAGCTGTTGTATGTCTTGGCCGTAGCACTGAAAGTTGAACGCCATCCTTTGTAACGCTCCCTAGCAATGGCCCATATCTTTTCCCTTGATTCAGCATTATCCTCCATGTCCCACTTTGCTCGTTATATAATCACAATAGCATTCAAATATTGTGTGAGTTTATATGTTACTTTTTATTTGAATTGTCCCGAAAAAACAAAGTCTATTATTACCAATACATCGGTTGCTATTGCGTTTTTGACTTCTTCCCTAACATTTTTCCATGATTTCACTCCAATGATAGGAGCCCTTTTCCTTGTATACATGACCACTTCATCAACGAATGAGCGGTAGTTATCACCTACCGGTCCTCCATGTTTAGAGAATTGAATGTCTAGCTGCTGCTTGCCCGCCTTGATTCTCTTGGCGATTACCGTCAATGCTCTTACGGGACCGCGTCCTCTTTTCTTAACTTTTTGGGAGCCTATTCCATGCGAACAACATGCATGTGATAATACCCACAAAATAACTGTATGCACAGACAGGTAATTTCTATGGAACACATGTTACCAGATCCTTGCTCCTGTTGTTTCCAACGCCGAGCATGAGATGGAGGCTGCACTGCAGGTGTTGGGTTCATTTCATTCCTGTGTTGCAAAATGAAGGTGGGGTCCACGTACCGTTCTGCAGAGAATTTAGTGGCATATGATGACCGATCATATTTTGTAGTATGACAAAAAATGGTAATTTGCTTGCAAATTAGGAGAGGGATATTACCGATGTCTTCAAGCGATCCGCAACATTCGGGTATTCTCTGTATGTATCGATTGTGTCATCCCCGAAAATGTCTTTTAATTCTGAAATATAATCCATAATTAATTTCATTCATGTGACCGAACATGCAAATTCGGAGTATAAGTACACAAATATTTGGTGAAGCATATCTTACCCAAGGCTTTCTTCTCTTGATGCAAATCGGCTAGCCAAAGTTTGTATTCATCTAAGTCACATTCTTCTACTTCTTCTTCATCATCAGCATTTATGTAAGCACTTTTGGATTTCAAAGGTGTTATGGCCATGGTATGGTTTCTAGGTATTGGCTCTCTGGAGACAACTAATCTGATCACCATCTCCTCCTCGTGAATCGTTTCATTCTTTCTACGTCGACGTCGTAGTCGATCTCGGTGAGTGTTGCTTCCGCAAGAGAGTCGGAATTCTAGTCTTGTAGTAAACAATGTCCCTCATCCGTACCCCGTTTTTGTTTCGGGGTTGTTTATGGTTTGTAGGGTGATTTGTGAACCACGAGGGTGACAAGTATGTGTTGTATCCGGCTCCCCATCTATACCCTTCTCAATCATATATACGGTCCAAGACCGATCATCTAATGATCTGCGCATTCATTTCGATGTCATATCAATAACATGTGAAGAAATTTGGTGTGCAAATCGCGTGATCAAATGCATGAAATCTAGGGTACCAGTGCGTGCACAGATGCATGAGATGTTGGATGCAGTACGAACGAGGGGAAAGATGGAACCACGATACAGCGTACTCGGCCTCGGTCGTCTCGTCCTGAGATGAAGGTAAAACATCAGGGTCTGGACCTATGTCCACGTCGACGCGTGCTTCATCGTCGGCCGAAGGTGATGATGACCCAAAGAGAGCCCCCGTCGCCCTAGGCCTAGGGGCCATGGTGGGGGTAGGTTCACCAATCGCCGCACCGGGGGTTGTGAACATTCTAGGTAGCATGGCCGACGACGGTGTGCGCCGCGCTTCGAGGGGACGTAGGGGTCACCCTTGCCGGCTCCCTCGACGACGGCATCCTCGTGTACGCGCGGCGAGAAGCGCTTGGCGGCGGCGGCGGCGGTAGTCGTATCGTCTACCCGGCCCCTACCGACCGAGTTGTAGATTTGTTTTGCGAGGGGATTCGGGAGAGGGAAAGTAAAGACGCGCGACTTTTTACTCTTGTAACCTGGCGTGGTGGCCCCAGTCATGGTTGCGCGGTAGTTTGGGCGAAAGTTAAATAATTCGGATGGGAAAAAAGCGGCGCCACATTCCAAATCGCCGGCTACCCATTTTTTCTGAACGTTTGGCGTATTTGAGGGATGCATTTTGGTGTGGCCAGCTGACGGGTGGGTCCCACAAAGTTTACTTCTTGTTTACCACAAAGTTATTGTATATTGGTTACACATTTTTTGATGTGGTCGAGTAAATTTACGAATGTCATATTTGTATAAACTTTAGAGACTACCATAAACCCTTTATCGATTTGTACCGAGTAAAATGCATCACACAAATATGTGTAACAAACATAAAGATCGGGTAGCAATCGGTAAGATTTATGACAAGCGAGTTTTCACAGAGCTAGCTACCCGAGTCACGTTGACACCACACCAACTAAGCATCATCAAAAACATGCTCTACAAGGACATAAATTGTAAAGACACATACATAGTCGAAAGACACAACTTGAGAGACATGCTTTGTGTTTATTAGCTGGATTTCTTCAAAGATGTGAGTCGAAATGACGCCGAGCCTCTCCGCAAGGTCCCTCGTCACTTGCGAGATAAATTTCCCGAACATGAAGAAAGCATTAAACGAACCGTCGGAACAAATGATAACTCAAATCTTGTGCACCGAAACAATGTTTAGCAATCGAACTGAACTTGTAAAACACAAGAAAGAACGCAAACATGTACACCGAAATCCGGAATGTCTTTTAGGGTGCATCATGTGTGGAACTAATTTATCAAGAAATATCAGCAATCACAACTTTTATACCTTCCTTCAGATCATTAACGCTTCCTTGAGTGTGTAGAAGAACCAATCACACTCGTTTCGGATCCTACACTCCTCGCTGCGGAACCTACGCCACGAGTACCAAGCATGCCATCTTGCGTGGTCGCCACACCCGCGACCCGCACACTGCAAATCGTCGTGGCGAGGTACGGGCGCCGGCACCGGCGACACGGCAATCGCATTCGCATCCGTAAGCGGGTAGTCCCACGTCGACGCAATGATCCCGGAGCGGCGTTTTGTGCAAGTCAAATTTATCCAAGGAAGCACCGTCGCCCCCTCTTGGGGTGCCTCGACCAAGCGCGGGAGCCGCCCGGCCTCGTCGTCGTCGGCCTCGCCGCCGTTGGGTCCGTAGAGGAAGAGGGAGAGGGCGTACATCGATTCCTTGTGACCCGCCTCGCGCGCGCGCCGTGGCCGGGTCGAGGCACGGCGTGATGACGCCACGTGTGTTCCCCGATCTTGCGCGGCGCAAGCCGCTCGGGAACAAGGCCTCGGGTTGCCGACGTTGGCCGGTGTGTTGACGAGCGCCGCGCGATACTCGTGGCCGAGGTAGAATCGACGCCGCGGAGACGCGTTTCGGGGCTAGGCGTCGTCCGACCGTGGCGGCGCCGCCCACCACGCACATTGCCTTGCATGTTGCGCGCGGGTTGCGGAGATCCACAATGGCATCCTGCGACCGCGCGCCGACGCGGGAGACGATGTCAATCGTCGGCTCCGTCGGCGGTTCCGGCACAGCCTCGACGACGCCTCGTAGCGAGGCACGGAGATCTTGCAAATTATCAATGTTCCCTTTTGTTAGAAAAGGATTGCGAGTCCGAGATTGGGCCGGCCCATTTGTCCTTATTACTTCCCGTGTGTGCGAGCGCCGCACGGCAAAGCACATCGAGGCAAAATCTTTAGTGCCACACCGCTACCTCAAGCGGGCGCACCACAACTTAAAAGGGGAGGCGTGCTTGCCATCCCGAACTCCTCTGAACACTGCTTCCTCTCTACTAACCTCCGGGCTTGTTGGGCTGGCCGGCCCATCGGGCTCCCGCTCGCTGGGCTTCACGCTCGCCGGTAGAGCCTGTTGGTGACTGGCACCGCCCTACGGCCCCCTATTTTTTGTTTGTCATACCAATTTTTTGATTCATATTTTAAATATTAAGATTTATGCAAAAGTCTTCCAGAAGTAGTAAATAATGGCAACATAGAAGTCGGGACTACGGTATCCGAGTAAGTATCAATTGAAAAACTCATCATCTTGGGCATCTTGAACTATTGGTGCAACAATTCCATCATCAATGTACGTGTCATCTGCATCATGTTCATCATCAACATCAAATACTTCGTCGTCGGTTCGTCAACCGCCTCGGCCCGAACTCGATTAATAACTGAGACATCGCCGGTTGTGCCTTCCTTGTCCGATCTAGACCAATTTGTCAAAACCTGGTGTTCACCGAGCAAATTAATACCTTCGATACCCACAAGCAAGTGAGTCCTCGAGATCTAATTCAGGCATGGCAAACAAGTTCCTTGGTTTCATTGAAATAACACTTGCTCCCGCCCGGGGTTTGTTCACCAGATTCACATAAAACACCAGTTCTGCCTGTGTTGCCAGAATATAGGGTTCATTGCTAAACTTGTGTCGAGTAGTATCGATGTCAATGACCCCATATTTATCTTTACTGTATCCTCTCGCCTCTCGTTGGTACTTGTGACAAGAGGCACATCAAACCAATCACTCCGGAACGGAATAACTTCTTTTTGTCCAGGGAATTCCGGTGAGATCATTCTTTTAATCACCCCATACCAATTTGTGCCTTCTCGCCTCACCCTTGACAAGCACACCACTGTTTTGTGTCACAAGGGTTCTCTCGATGTTAACGGTACGAAACAGCCAATTGTTGATATGACATCTATTCAATGTACGAGGTCGGGGATCCGGTCCTTGAGCAAGTGCAAACAAATCCGAACTTACTTCCCCTCTAGCATGTAAACCTGTGATCTTGCTTTCAAACCATCTTACGAGTTGAGCCTCATGTCGCTTATCAAGATTTCTGGATCCATGTGCCCTCAGTTCTTCCAAATGCTCGCTGCACACAAAAGAATATTACCGTTAGTTTGATATTTAAAATTAAAAGCAATAATGATGTTCAGTAGTGCATCTTACTCGACATATGGTCTAGCTTCATCACAATTGCAAATTATGTAGTGCCTCATCTTCCGAAACTCATTTGGTGGTATTTCTTCAACCGTCTGTCCTCTCCTCTTGTAATCCATTTCTGAAAAAATGCTCAAACCAGATGGTGGCTCATTAACAGTAACCGTTTCATGTCGATCAACACGATTGTCTTTGGTGTCCACGTCCAAGAATCTTGAGCAGAATGTAAGGCACTCCTCGAGTATGTATCCCTCAGCAATTGAACCTTCAGGGTGAGCCTTGTTCCTCACATATCCTTTCACGGTGCGTAGGTACCGTTCCCACTGGGTACATCCATCCGTAACACACGGCCCCCCAAGTTTAGCTTCTTCAGCTAGATGAACAGGCAAATGGATCATGATATCAAAAAATGCAGGTGGGAATATCATCTCAAGTCGACAAACGGCCTCCCTAATTGAACAAGTCGAGCTCGTCCAATTTCGATTCCACCAACTCCTTTGAACATAGTGCATCGAAGAAATTACTAAGCTGAATCAATCCAATGACAACGGCTTTCCGGCAAAATCCTACGCACCACTAAGGGTAAAAGTTTTCGTAGAATTAGATGGTAGTCATGCGTTTTCAAGCCCGACACCTTACGTGACTTTACATCAACACATCTTCTTATATTCGAGGAAACCCCATCGGGCATCTTCACTCCATATAAAAATTCACACAAACTTTCCCCGGCATCCTTATCTAACTCGTACAAGGCCGATGGCAAGGTATACTTATCATCTTTAATCACGGTGCTTGATGCGGTCGTATCCGTAGATGCTCCATGTCAAGCCGAGCATTCTCCCCGTCCTTACATTTGCCATCCAACTTAAGCGAGTGCCTAGTATGCTCTCGCACATATTTTTCTCAATGTGCATCACGTCCAAATTATGCTCGATGAGCAAAGAAGACCGAGAAGGGAGCTCAAAAAAAATACTCTTCTTCCTCCGGTTTGTGCCATCCGTTGTCTTCGTCACGCTTCCTTTTTTTTGATAACAATGTCTTTCCAAATTCTACTTGTTCAAAAGTAGAATACTCGCTCAAGTACTGTGCACCGGATAGTGGTTACGGTGCCTCCCGGTTTCGACCTTGTTGTTGAAGCCGACCGCATTGTTGCGCCATGGATGGTCGGGGGCCAAAAAACGTCGATGTGCCATGTAGCGAGTTGCTTCCGCCCATGTTTCAACCACAAATACTCGGTATGTTTGTGGCAGTATGGACATGCAAACTTCCCTTTAGTGCTCCAACCGGACAACATAGCATAGGCCGGAAGTCATTAATTGTCCAAAGAAGTATAGCACGCAATCTAAAATTCTCCTTAGTCCTCGCATCTCTTGTTTTAACACCATTATTCCAAAGCTCCTTGAGCTCCGGTATCGGGGGCCTCAAGTATACATCAATATCCATTCCAGGAGATTTTGGACCGAGGAATCAACATTGACAAAATCCGGTTAGATTGTTTCGACACATCCATGGAGGCAAATTGTAAGGAACCGGGATGACGGAGCCAAATGGAATACGTAAGACTTTGCATGCCAAAGGGATTGAACCCATCGAAGCAAGACCCGGCCTAACGTTACGACCTCCTCCTTCCGAAAACCATGTAAACTCCGAATCCACGTGCTTCCATGCCTTTGAGTCGGCGGGGTGACGCATTTTCGCATCATTCACCAATTCATTCTTGTGCCACCGCATATCCTTTGACATTTGCTTTGACATATACATTCTTTGAAGCCGAGGAATAAGAGGAAAGTAGCGTAGGATCTTAATCGGTAACCGCTTCTTAACGAAGTAGCACCCACCGCACCGCAATTATTATCGAGGTTTTATCTACAACTTTCCACCTTGACTCCTTACAAATGGGACATGTTTCCGGATTTGCGTATTTATCAAAAAATAACACACAATCATTTTGGCATGCGTGTATCTTGACATAGTCCAAGCCCCGGTCTCGAATCACCCTTTGCACTTTATCCAAGGAGTCAGGAATACAATGCCGGTCAGGGAGAACCTTTCCAAAGAGCTTAAGTATGGCCTCCAATGACGCGTTACTTAAGCCATACATGCACTTTATCTGAAAAAGCTCCACAATAAAAGAGACCTTCGTTGCATTTTTGCATCCTGGATACAATTCCTTCTTTGCTTGCTCTAATAGTTTCAAAAAGATCTCTGCTCGCTTATCCGCCTCTTCCTCATCTCGGTTTGTCTATGATGTATAGTGCCACCGATAATGTTTCTAATCGGAAGTATTGGTGGCGGCGGGGTTATCATCCAAACCATCTTCTTCATCGTCTTCTACAAATAAATGTGTTGTATCATCGGTTTCGTAGGTAGTGCATCATGATTTTCGAGATCAGCGGTAACATCTTGATTCACGGGACCACGAGAAGAAGTATTAGTTTGGTCTTGAATGTTGCCGGCATCGATGAAACAATCGGCAAACCCTCTATTGAGTAAATGAATTTGAATGCGACCCACGGTGGAATGTCCGATCATGCATTGACACAATTTACATGGACACGCAATAGATCCACCTCGCGCGATGAGGCCGTAAATTTTTGCAAAAAAATTCGAAAATTGTTCCGCCAATCCGCCGAGTGTCGAGGCAAGCGCATCCAACTTCGATCTTCGTCGATGCCATTAGTTAATCCGCATTGTTCATGTTTAATTTCAATCGACCTTGATGACGATATATATACCAATATGCATATATATGCAGCGAACGATTGGATATATATACGAGATCAAGACATCGGTACGTACGGACGTGGCCGTAGCGCCGCTCGGATCTCCGCAACAAGAATCACGTGGAGATCGCCGTGGAGATCAATCCCCTAGAGGCCCTCGTGGAGATCTCCGCAACAATAACCGAGGTTGTCGAAGACGGAATTTTGGAATGGTCCGGATCGGAAGAGCCCCTATCCGATCGTGGCAATACATACACGATAGACAAAATTTTAGTACAACCAAGGAATACACGGTTTCAATATTTCGAGGTTGTACGTAGTATGACCTTTCTCGGGGTTTTCAACATATGCGTAATTCATTATTTTTCTTTTCGATCGGCTACTATAGGGGCTAACAATAATACACAAAATTCGGGAGTTCTAGTGAAGAGTCTCCAAATTGTTGATCACAATGCTTTGTGAACATTCACATGAATAGCATAAACAATAGCATGTCGCAATTCGAAAACGGACGGATGGTTAGTCTAAATATGCATGACGGGACCCAACGATTTCAATTTGTGTCACTCATGAGTTCAAATATTTTGCAAGGGCTCATCCAGATCCAAACACATAGACATACGAAGATGCATGTATAAATGTTCAAAGTTATTACTTAGATGTTGCCACATACACATCCATAGACCATTCACCAGCATCTGCATAACATTCACCTAGGACCTGGTTATGTTACGTACTAAGCTAGATTACTACTACTTGCGATTGACTTTATCCTGAAGCTTGCGGATCTTCTTCGCCATCACTTCTAACTTGTCAGCAACAGTCTCCATGAATTCCTTCAGGGTCATCTCCATGTCTTCCTGCGTTCCAGCAATGTCGACGCTTAGGTTCTCAATCTGCTCCCGCAAATCATCATAGCGCTCCTTCAGCTGTTGAACCATTTGGCGCAAGGGCATTTGCTATGGCAGACAACAAACACAAGTTACTAACATGAAATGTGTTACAACGGTATGTGGCCAATGCGGCAAATTAGTCAAAAAAATGCACCTTTCTTTTTGATGATCCGAAGCTTTTGATGGAGACGGTTTCTTGCTATTGTCTGCTCGGCATCCGAGTCCGGAATGATGATCCTCACGACTAGCGGGTGTTCACTAGCACGAGCAAACAAAACAATTTCTTCGTTATTCAGTTTTAAACAGCCTATTCAATCTCTTGACTCATAATGTATACCAATTTACCCGTGATCCCCGACTACCCGCCAGAAAAGGCCTAACCTACTAAATGGGACAGCCTGCGTTCATTTGGCTGGCTTTGTTTTCAGGATTGTGATCAAATGTACACGGGGTCAGATTCACAGCAAAAGATGGCAAGAAATCAAGCCAATTATCATTATCATTATCTAGTATGGGGTGAGATGGATGCACACAAAAACACAATTACCATTATCTAGTATGAAATTTTGATTACTATGAACTACTAACATTTTTCTAATTGCAAAAGGAGTCACACGATTCCTGGAAAATCAAAGAGGGTAGGGCGAGTGTACCTCACTTCTCTTCCGGAACGCTTGCATCCGACTAGGGCACGCTTACCCTTACCGGATGGATCGACTTGGCGATGCGGGCCGTCGACGACGACGACGAGGTGGCGGTGTCGTCCGTACCGCGAGGACGACGGGGGTTGGGGTGCCGCCGACCATGCGGAGGACGACGAGGTAGGTGGTGTGGAACACTTGAACCGCCCGCGTGCATCGCGCTTCGTGTGGTGGAGTAGTAGCACCTCCGTACGCCGCCGCCGCTCGCCCGAAAACCCTCGGTGCGGCCCGCCGTCCCGGCCCGCCGCTCTCCGGGATCCCCTCGATGCGGCCCCGCTTGCCGTGGCGGGCGCTCGGGCGTGTTACGGCGGCCGCGGCCCTCCGTCCGCGCCCGCCACCGGTGCGGGAAGGCTCGATGCGGCCACTCCGGCCGGCCGCCGCCGCTGCCGCGAGGGAAACCGCGATGCGGGGCATCTCGATGTGGACGCGACGGTCGGAGCCGACGAGGGGGATGGTCGGGAGCAACGGTGTATTGGGGGTGGGGGAGGCGCAAGTTATAGACGATTTGGGCCGGCATATCCTTGTTTTTATTACTCTCATCGGCCCATTTGACATTTTCACATCCTAGTCTCCGGTACCTTTAGTGCCGCCGCGTAAAGAACCGAGAAGGGGGTATCCCGGCTTAAAAGGAGAGGCGTGCTCGCGATTTCGAACTCCGTATGACCATCATCAACTAATGCTTGCTACTTGCGCTGCGGGGCTTAATGGGCTGGCCGGTCCACTCGGGCTCCCGCTCGGCGGGCTTTACGCTCGCCCGGTTGAGCCTATTGTGGTGCGGCTTAGCCCACATCCCCATAGAACACAATTTTTTTTTCCTCTCTTTTTTTCATGGTACATATAGTCTATACCATATTGTTAAAATTCAGATTTTTCATAATAAAATTTATTTATTAAGTCGCATTTTAAATTTCGCTACAACCCCATAGCAGATTTTTTTCATCTAAACAAATTTTGTGGCAATACATACACAATATTCCTCCTTGAGGCTAGAAACGAAGCAATAGCCTTCCTTGTATTGCAACAACACAAAGAGATATTTGCAACCCAAATAAGACGTTGCGTAAGGCATTTCAAACGCAACCAACCCTAGTATGGTGGCCATAGCAAGTTTATATTGCAACACCCGAATTTCTAGTGCAACGCGAAGTAGGGTAGCAATATTTCCTACCAAATGCAACACAATTCGAATAATGGGTGCATTAGCGCCAACTTGTTGCAACATCGCAAAGATATATTTGCAACCAAAATTCTACGTTGCGACATACTTGTTCAAGCGCAACCATCCCTAGTATGGTGGCTATAGCAACTTTCTGTTGCAACGTAAGGAATGCTAATGCAACACAAAATTGGGGTGGCATTATTTCCAACCAAATGCAACGGAAATCCTAAAAAAGGGTGCATTAGCGTCAACATGTTGCAACCGAACAAATAAATAATGCAACTCAAATTTTGTGTTGCAATAGACACACAAATTGCAACCAAATCACCGTTTCGGTGCAATAGTACCCCCCTATTGCAACCGAAATAGTGGTGTTGCCTAAGGGGTTTGTTGCAATAGGGGGAAAACCTGTAGTGTTAAAATTCCTTTCCAACACATCAAGAATCAGCAATTTTTAAGACCCGTACAAGGAGATATGGCAGAAACATTGAGCGATGCGCAGTTTGAAATCAGCCTTGGACAGATTGCATCGCCGGAGTAAAATAGGCACAACTCTCTTGTTCGGAACCTGTTTCATGCGTATGATGGCTCGTTGGAAAGAAAATTTCATGAACTTCAACTTGGAGGGGTGTTTCAGTACATGTTTTGTTCTGGAAGTAAAACAAAAAACTGTGGAATATGAGGCAGCGACAAGGACGGGATAGAAGTCGGTGATGACGATATGACGAAGGATTGGAACCATGGCTTGATGATAATAAGAAGAAGTTGAAGGACAAATGAGTCACAAAGGAAATAAGTGAAGATGATTCTCAAACACATGGCAACAGGAAATTACAAGCAATTCAAGTTCTTCCACACTTAGCAACACACTGAGTATGGGGGAGGATTTGAAGGACGAAAGGGGAAAAGGCACATGGAGTACAAGGATCACCTTCAACACAAGATGCTCATCATCATTTTTCCATGCTAATCCCAATGCTTAAACATGGGGGAGGCATCGATGCACTTCATTACGAGCATAGAAAAGGATGGTAACTCGCCATTGACTTTATCTTTGTTAATCTCCTTTTAAATGCTTGCACATATATGCTTTCGACCATAAACAAACTTTGTATTTATCTCTTGATCAATAACATGGCTTCTAGGAGGACAACCTAGGATTGTTAGTTTTATTCTTCAGTAAATGAATCACCATCTCTTTTGAGCTTACCACGATGATATCATTTGTATGCCTTACTTATGGAAAAGTGATGAAACTTGCCGCTTTGTTCTACTTGCATCATGTTTTATATGACATGACTTTTTTATCTCTATTAAAAGGAACTTAAATTGATTAAATACCAGCTCTTTCATTTGTGCAGGTTAAATGACTAATTTCTAAGACCCACATACTTTATGTTGCTCTTTGATTTAAGTTTAGCGATGACCTATGCTTTGTACTCGTTTTATTTAAAATCATTATGCTATCTACATTTGTGAATCTCTTGCAAGGCTCTACCTACCAAAGCCTATACACATACAAGTACTTTTATGATGTAACCTTTTAGTTTGCAAACTTATATCTTGATGAGTTGGATTAGGATTGATTTCTGTGGTACGAGACTAAGAAGCTGGTCATTCCTTTGTGTATCGTTTTCATGCTATCCATTCTTGTCCATGCATTGTGAGTTTCTACATTGGAAATTTCACAAATTTCGCTGGGCATCCACCCTAAACCCAAAACATCGTTTTGTGATTAGCTCTTTGACTACAACCCAAATTGAGTATGGATGATCTTTCGATGAATTTTCTGAAGATTCTCTGGCAATATTTCAAGACATATAACATATGGAGGGACTCATCAGTGCAACTAAGTCATGCGGAGTTTCGACATGGAGGATGCCCTTGAAGATTTCAAAAGATTTATAAAGGAATACAAGGATTTTGTACTTCTCTAGAAGCCATATGTTCCCTCACTTCTATCTCGAGGACGAGCAATCATTTAAGCATGGGGGAGGGGACTGCTATAGCAAGAACTATGTTGCTTAAAAGTTCAGAGGAGCATAAACAATGATGAATAAAAAAGAAAAAATAGAGAAAAAATGAAAGAAAGAAAGAAAAATAAGAAAAGAAAAAAACAAAAAAGAGAAAAATAAAAATGCTCCTCGATTTTTTCACTTTAATTAAAATCTTAGACAGCTTTGAAGACAAATCCATACTCAATCTTTTCCAACCATGTGCAATCCGATAACGAGAACTTCATTTGTGTCTCGGGATCACCTATTTGCCTCTTGCACATGTCCACCTTTCTAAATGTGTGTGTTCCATCTCTCTCTTTCCAACATTTATTTTCCATGGCCTTTTTGACTAGTCTCGATAATTCCAATACATCTCTCTCTTAGTTTGACAATATTGCAAGTATAATGTTTTGCTAGGATTGTTTTTACCTACCAAGCTTTTCATAAGCTTTCCACTTTCATATATGAGTATAATAGGTTGAGAATAATCTAGTGTAGGCTTGAGTGACTTGACAAGATGAGTGTTCCCATGAGCTTTTGCAACAGAACCTCATTTATGTTAGATGTGCATTTTTTTGAAAACCCTTCATGATGCAACGAGGTAAAGATTTTGAAGTTTGCTTAAGTTCGAGAGCACTATATTTGATTTTATTGTGGCATGTTCTTTAATGATAGTCTATCTTCAATAATGAAGTAGCCGGTCAAAACTTGAACTTTAAATGCTAAATACTTGAGAGAGCAATACGTCTTGTTTTGCATAACTAAGTGCAGGGAAGACATTGAAAGGCAACACTGGTTTCCAAGTGTAAGCAAAGATCTTAGACTTGCTCGAGGACGAGGAAGGTTTAGGAATGGGGGTATGTTGACGGTCGATTTTGGTACACCTAGCTATGAGTTTACTGTGAGCATTTGCACGTATTTGTATTCTAACTAATGGTACTAACCCCCGGAGGTATCAAGTTCACTCTCGCATGTCGATTTTGGAGTTTGTTGTTTATGCAGGAAATTAACGTTAAAGTGAGACTTCCAGGATAAGTTCATCAAGCACTTCAAGAGAAATCATTAAGCCCGACACAAGTCAAGACACATCGTGAAGATGACTCCAAATGGCTCAGGGACCGAAGCATGAAGTTGTAAAACTCCAGGGACCTGAACAGAAGATGTTGAAGCTTGCGTGACAAGAAGCTCTATCTAAACTATGGAGAAGATGACGTGAAGGGCCCACGTGCATAAGGGAGCAGGTCAATAATTGACCGAGAAGCATCGGAAAACGAGAAGGGGCCGAACCAGGACGAAATGGGCCTGGGCCGGTTGGCCTCTTCCGGGCCCGGGTCGCGCCCCCTTTGACCTAGGTGCTTGTCTATTTATTTCCTCCGACTCCGCCGGCCGCCATCCATCCAATCATCAGAGAGCCGCCGACACGAAGGAGAAGCACCAGGAGGAAGCCGACAGCCGCTGCAAGTCCTCGAGTTGCTTAGGAGATGGTTTAAGCCATGCCCTAGCCAACATGGTTGGCCCTGTGTGGTGAAGCCATGGTGGAGCTCCGGTGCCACGACTTGAATTAGTCAAGTCGTTTGTACATTCAACATTCGATGGTGATATAAATTAGTTCTTGTCTATACTTTGATCTACTACGAGTTGTGCTTATTCATATGTGTAGCTACCATATGCTTTCAGTAGGATTAGATTGAATCATGGTGATTAGTCTTGTCTTTCGGATACATCGTACTAGTGCATAGACCTAGGTTGTCGCTCGGTGATGAATATCCTTGTGTAGTGATAGTACGGTGGAGGAGAAAGAGGCGAGTGAACGTGTATTGAACCACTCCATATCGGGTTACTCCATATCGAGTGTAATCCTTATCATAGTATAGGTTCAAATTGGTTTATCACCTTGGCCGGAACGACAACAAGAAGACGATAGGCTTGGCTTACCTTTTGGATGCTTACCTTTATGGCTAGGTGGATGTGATCTGAAGGACCAATTAGGCGACCAGAGAGGGGGGGGGAGTGAATGGGAGCCGATAAAAATTCTTCTCGAGGGAGATTGAAACTCCGACAAGACGAACTAGCTCGGTCGAACCCCCGAAATCACACACTCCGCACTTCTACCTCCCGTTTGCCAAAACCACGTAGCCACTGGAGTGCTACCGGTCCTAGGAACAAACTCTACCAAGAACCACAACACACACGCAGCAACGACAGGCGGAAACAACTCGAAAGCCGGGCCGACGCGAGGGGGGCGGTTAGACCGGGCATAGGGGGCGGTTAGACCGCCTCCACACCGGTAACCAAGAAATCCTCCGAAACGCCTCTTGCAAGCACCAAAACTCACCCCGGCTTCACCAACAAAGATCTCTGGTCAAGGCCATGCTAGCTACCAGAAAATCTTGGCGAAAACCAAAACTTCACCCAAGGGCCTAGGGGCGGTTAGACCGGCTACCTGGGGCGGTCTAACCTCCTGTACCCAGCAACCAACTCCAACCAAGAACACCTAGCAAACTGCACGAGAACGGCTCCAAATTTCACCTAGACACTCCTCTGATCAAGGCGAACAAACTCACAGAGGAAAATCCGGCGAAACAAAACTTTGACCCGGAAACACCCCGGGCGGTTAGACCGCCCCCCGTAGGCGGTTAGACCGCCCCTTCCAGAACACGAACCCGCGGGTCAAACCTCAACTTCCTCGCGCCCGATCTCCCGAATCACTCCACGGATTGCAGCCAAACTTCGGGGATAGCTGGGTTACCTCCTGGGCAACCTCTACCTCAAAGGAATCGACCCGAAACGCTCACAATCAAGAGAAATCGAAGAAATCGCTTCTCTAGGTCAAGAACTCGCTCAACTCGAAAAACCACCAAATCGAGTCCGATTCAAAGGGGATTTGGGGGCAAAGTCACCAGCCAAAGAGGCACAAGAACCTCATACGTGACACCCACCAAAAACCCCAAGAAATCGTTCTCAAAACACCGCCAAAAGGAGCTCCGAAAGTCAACACCAAAGAGACGGGAAAACCACCATGAAGAACAACGCCAAACCTTCTATACATGCCATGAATGGTTCATACAAGGTCTAGCTTGCCACCCAAACATCCATCCCTCTCTCTAGATCTCACATGAAGCTCTCAAGCTAGCCTTCTAAAATCCTAAGGAAAATAGAGAACGAAAATGGAAAAACCAAATGAGCTAGGGTTCCAAGAGTTGGCCGCCATCCACCCCTCTAATGAGTATATATGGAGGCACCCAAAAGACTAAAACGCCCTTCACTAATAACTAGGGATACATGCCCCTCAAGGGCGGATTTGGAATTCTTGATGTCTTCACCATCGGACGGATGCCGGCGACCGCACCCCGCGTAGCCTCGACGCAAGCCTTGCGATCCCGACGCGTGTCCTCCGCTTCGAAGCTTCTCGGCGCCGGCGGCCGGGCGGTCGACCGCCCCCCGGGCGGTTAGACCGGCCCGGTGGATCCGACCGGCCCCCGGCGGTCCGACCGCCCCTCCGGGCGGTTGAACCGGCCCGGGTGGCCGCACCTCCTCGTCGAGTCTTCGGCCTCGGTTTTGTGGCTCAACCGAGTAACCCGGTGGTTTTCGGTGAACCACCGCAAACCCCGCGAACTCGGTGTAGCCTCCGCCAATCTCCACTCATGACTCGGCTCCCACGTAGTCCCGGCTCGACCTTGGTTTTGAGGCTCTACCAAGAAACCGTCCACGACTTCATCTTCTTGTTCATGCCACCATGCGGCCCGCACTTGACCCCCGCCGGCCACGGTCCCTCGAACGAAGCCTACTTGTCTTCTCCACACGTGGAGGCCTCACCGGCAACGACCTTTCGCGCTTGTTCTTCACCTGCACCAACACGAGTCAAGCCGCAACCTGCACCTGCAATACTTAGCCAAGAATCAGTCCACACAACGTTGTCAATCACTCATCACACAAGGGAGCGACCATCCACCGGTCCTCGAACCACACATGGTCCTCAATCTCCCCCTTGATGAGTGCATTGACAACACACATGATTTGTAACCAAAGATAAAAAGAAAAGAAAAGAAACTACTAAAAGAAAAACTCCAACAAGTGATCAAAAGCCAAAGAAAGGCAAAGAACAAGATCACTTGAAGAAGAACAAGTCTCGGACCCCTTAGGCAAGGGCAACGGCTCGACACATCCGAGACAAAACCATGCTCAAGCAAAGAGCAAAAACCACCAAAAACACACAAGGCCACGAGCCAAAAACTCACACAAGAGCTCCCCCTGCACATATGCAAACTCCCCCGAACCAATGCATGCAAGAAGGTCACTTGGAAATGCATGACAAAGAGCAAACCAAGCTCACACCGCATAGGGCGGTTAAACCGCCCGCACAAGCCGGTTAAACCGCCCCGGTCATGTGACCGCCCCTGGGGAGGTTAGACCGCCCCATGTGACCGCCCTGCAAAAACTTCTCTCAAAATTGCCGAACCACTTTGGACACCTTCCATTAGCTCCCAGGTGCCCAAATCATGCGCACACTTCTCCCCCTTGTTGACAATGCATGAATCAAGGCAAAATGCAAAAACTTTCAACATGTAGCTTCTCAAATATACAAAATTCATCACAAGGAGCTACACAAGTCCAAATGAGCAAGTTAGATACTCGACAGGTTCGTAATGACCTTAACTACATGATCACCAAGTTTCACAACCATTGGACAATGCTAAAAAGGATTTGAGTAATTTTGCGAAAAGTTACTCTCTCACAAACAAATACCTAAACATGATCAAAACATATCAAAATGGCAAAGCCACTCAAACTTCATGCTAGGACAGCCATTCTAATCATAAGACCATCATAAACACCCAAAAGCACCTCATGTCATGTCAAAGCCACCGAGCCATGTGCCTACTTCTATGTATGAGACTTCTCATTGGTAGGCAACATGCAACGGTTTAGCACCCAAAGCAAATTAATTTCAGCACATATGACATGGGAGCATGTTTTCCAAGCATTTTTCATATCATTTTCAGATTTGTAAATGGTACATGAAATGTCTTTGCGACAAAAAGGAACTTATGCCCCTCCACAAGATTAAGCAAGAGGGCTAAACATTCATGATGGCAAATGAGCCTTTGGCCCCATATGATCAATAAACTAGCTATCCAACCACAAAGTAAGCATAGCAAAGCCACTAAAACATGTCAAGATCATATATAGGCATTTACGCATGAGAGAGCATGTATATGACATTTTTCAAAAAATAGCCATCAACCATGGATCATTCAACAAGATCATCAAGAGCTAAGCCAAACTAACCATAGCATACCAAACAAGCTCACAAGAACATATATAGCGACCCATGGTGAACAAAGTATATAGGAGAAGCTTTTCCTATCCAATGCATATGATACAAAATGCATGCAATCTAAGATACAAGGATGCCTATACATCATGTTACAAATGCAACGCCAAATGCAAGAAATGCACAAAGGAAAACTATACATATGCTACAAAGGAGCTTCACCACCAACTTAGGAAACCAACCACACACACAAAGCTCACAAAAGACCGGCTCCTCGAGGGGAGGCAAAAAGGGCTCGACACCACCGGCAAAAGAGCAAAGGAGCACAAAACTCACAAGCTCCCCCCGAACACATGCACTAGGGCCAAAGAGCATACAAAGCTCACCCTACACACATGATATAGAGAAGGAGCAAAACAAACCAAGTGGCTTGACCAAGGCCACACACTCGAAGGTCACAAAGCACTTACCTTTATCATTTCTTCACAATTCACTCATCCTTGTCCACCATCCCCGAAAGTGATGCACCTACATGTCACCACCGGGGTATGAGGTCGAAGAACCACCCCCGATATCAACCAAATGTTCTCCGGGCCTCCCACCTGCAACTCAAAACCAAGAGCGAGAACGAGCAAATGACTCAACACTGGGGTTAGTCCCAAAGGTGTGAAACCAGTGTCGGGCCATTTCCTCAAAAGTGGGGTTAGCAACATTCATCCTACCCCGCCTATCAATACGAGCGATCCATCTGTCAAACCTATCAAACCCGGAACCACCATGGGAACACCACTCCCGTCTCACCGAAGGAGTACGAGTACCACGAAAGGGAAAGCATGGTCCGTAGCCCCTCTGAGACTCAAAGCTGCGACCTCTCCCAAACTCGTATTGATCACGAGGTGGAGAACGTCCGGCAAACTCAACGCCACCGGACTCAAAGTGTCTACCATCCGCACCATGACCAAGGGAACCGAAACCACCAACATCACGACCTCGGAAACGAACGCCGAGAGAAAGCGGGGAGGGCCGGCCCGACCGCCTAGCCGGGCCGGTCGACCGCCCTTCCCCGGGCGGAGCCGGTCCGACCGCCTAGCCGGGCCGGTCCGACCGCCCTCTCCGGACCACCACCGCGGCTACGGGATTTCTCATATCCCCATGCCGGATCCTTACGCACAAAGCCCTTTCCCTTAGGCGGTGGCATACGAGGCTCGGTGCACACCATGAGAAGGGTGGTACCGTCCTTGTTCGCCCACTCCTTAGCCATTCTCGCCTCTCTCTTTCTCTTATAGCAAAACTCTCTCTTGTGACCATCTTTTCCACAAAACTCACAATGGAAAAGGATTGGTTTGGGCTTAGGCTTGGGGAGAGGCTCTCCACTTGGTTTCTCACTAGGCTTTTCACTTGCCTTCTCACTCGGTTTTTCTCTCGGTTGGTTTAGCTTGGATGCAAACTTATCTTTGGGTGTGAGTTGTGGTGGAACTGAAACATTCCCAAATTTCCTTTCTCTCTCACCACTGCCCTCACCAACCTTATCCAATCCCAAAGCCCAACCATCAAAACGCTTACAGCTAGCAATCATCATACCAAGCTGAGGTTCTTGACTCGACAACCAACTCAGCGCTTCACGCAACTTATCATTCTCATCTTGCAAGCGACCAACACATTTTGCAAGATCCAAATTCTTCATAGCATGCAACTCACATGTAGAACAAGAAGTAGGAATGGGCACTTTCAAATCAGCCTCTAGCGAACCAATGCGAGAACGAAGCTCAACAATTTTCTCATGCAAACCAGGGCAAGAAGTGCAAGCACCAAGCAAAGTGGGTCTAGATTGTAGCTCGACCGATTCAACCCTAAGCACATATAGTTCCTCACACTTGGAGGCATACTTCTCCCTAAGATCGACCAAGTCGGCTAGGAAAGCAGAGCAATCAGGCACAATCATTTTCATCGAAACAACGGGGCTAGCCTTAAGCGAATCAATTTCAAGCTTGCTATCAAGAACCCGTGTTTCTAGCTCGCCCACTCTAGTCCTAGCGTCCTCGAGCAAAGATCTAAGCTCCTTCCTAAGCTTCTTAGCCTCTCTAAGCATGTGATCGCGATTATCAAGCAAGTCAACCAACTCCTCATTCTCCTTGCGCAAAGAAGAGAGCTCATCACATACCTCATCCTCGGAATCCAAGTCCGAGGCGTCCTTCTGGCTTCTCTTGCTGCTCGAACTGCGAGCCATGCCGCAGAAGTCGTCCTTGAGGCTTAGGCCCGTCACACAAAGGCCGTTGAGATACTTGCCAAGGTTCTTCTTCTTCCTCTTCTTCTCATCCTCTTCGTCTTCATCACTCGAGCTTGAAGACGTGTCCTCGGAATCAGACTCGATGTCGCTTGATCTCTTCATCTTCTCTCGAGACCGTGCCTTCTTCCCATGTCCATGATCCTTCTTCTTGGACTTCTTCCTCTTGTCCTTGAACTTGTGCTTGTCGTGGTTGTTCACCTTCGGACACTCGGCGAAATAGTGTCCAGTCTTGCCGCACTTGAAGCATGTCCTCGTGTTCCTCCTCATGTTCACGCGGTTCTCGTGCAGCCTCTCGAACCGCCTCGTCAGGAGCGCCAGCTCGTCCTCTCCAAGCACGTCGAACTCCTCCTCATCGGGCATAGACATCAAAGAGGACAAAGAAAACATCCCGGTGGATGGGTTAGTGTTAGCCTTTCCTTTCAAACCACCAACGAGGGCAAGACTATGGGAATCAGTCGGTCCCTCGAGCTTGGCGATCATGCCCCTATCCACCTCGGCCCGACTTGAGCTTCGAGAACAGGCTCGTTCACCGTCGAGTGTCATACTTCTCGACTCGACAATGGCCTCGAACTTTCCGCCCCATATCGTACGATCCAAAGAGTGTAAGAGCTTGACCGCTCTATCATGATCATCGTACGGGAGCACGTCCACATTGGCCCTCATGTTGTTCACCACCACCGTGAACCTGCGAAACAAGGCATCGATGGACTCACCGGGGAGATGAGTGAAGTTCTCGTACTCTCTCCGTAGGTCGCATACAACCGTGCCGAACACGGGCGTTCCCAACATGAGCCTCCTTCAACACCGCCCAAATCCTACAAGCCAAGTGCTCGGTGTGCACCCGATCGAACTCGGCCGACACAAGGCACGAAACAAGTAGTCGACCGCCTTATTGTTGGCGTCGAATCCGTCCCTCGACCCCGGAGCAAGGAAATCCATCGGTGGACATAGCCTTGTGTCCACCGTGACATCCCAAAGCAACTGACCCTTTACGCGGAGGAACGCACCCATCCGCTTGCTCCACATCCGGTAGTTCTTGCCATCGAAGTGTGGAGGACCCGAACCCCGTTCCCGGTACGCCATCCTTGGATCTTGGGCGGTTAGAGTCAACAAAGACCCGAACCGGCTCTGATACCACTTGAAGGACCGATAAGGCGACCAGAGAGGGGGGGGAGTGAATGGGAGCCGATAAAAATTCTTCTCGGGGGAGATTGAAACTCCGACAAGACGAACTAGCTCGGTCGAACCCCCGAAATCACACACTCCGCACTTCTACCTCCCGTTTGCCAAAACCACGTAGCCACCGGAGTGCTACCGGTCCTAGGAACAAACTCTACCGAAGCAACCACAAGCACACACGCAAGCAACGACGGCGGAAACAACTCGAAAGCCGGCCGACCGAGGGGGGGCGGTTAGACCGGGCATAGGGGGCGGTTAGACGCGTCTCCACACGGTAACCAAGAAATCCTCCGAAACGCCTCTTGCAAGCACCAAAACTCACCCGGCTTCACCAACAAAGATCTCTGGTCAAGGCCATTCTAGCTACCGAGAAAATCTTGGCGAAAACCAAAACTTCACCCAAGGGCCTAGGGGCGGTTAGACCGGCTACCGGGGGCGGTCTAACCTCCCGTACCCGGCAACCAACTCCAACCAAGAACACCTAGCAACCGCACGAGAACGGCTCCAAATTTCACCTAGACACTCCTCCTCGATCAAGGCGAACAAACTCACGAGAGGAAAATCCGGCGAAACAAAACTTTGACCGGAAACACCCCGGGCGGTTAGACCGCCCCCCGTAGGCGGTTAGACCGCCCCTTCCCGAACACGAACCCGCGGGTCAAACCTCAACTTCCTCGCGCCCGATCTCCCGAATCACTCCACGGATTGCGGCCAAACTTCGGGGATAGCCGGGTTACCTCCTGGGCAACCTCTACCTCAAAGGAATCGACCCGAAACGCTCACAATCAAGAGAAATCGAAGAAATCGCTTCTCTAGGTCAAGAACTCGCTCAACTCGAAAAACCACCAAATCGAGTCCGATTCAAAGGGGATTTGGGGGCAAAGTCACCGACCAAAGAGGCACAAGAACCTCATACGTGACACCCACCAAAAACCCCAAGAAATCGTTCTCAAAACACCGCCAAAAGGAGCTCCGAAAGTCAACACCAAAGAGACGGGAAAACCACCATGAAGAACAACGCCAAACCTTCTATACATGCCATGAATGGTTCATACAAGGTCTAGCTTGCCACCCAAACATCCATCCCTCTCTCTAGATCTCACATGAAGCTCTCAAGCTAGCCTTCTAAAATCCTAAGGAAAATAGAGAACGAAAATGGAAAAACCAAATGAGCTAGGGTTCCAAGAGTTGGCTGCCATCCACCCCTCTAATGAGTATATATGGAGGCACCCAAAAGACTAAAACGCCCTTCACTAATAACTAGGGATACATGCCCCTCAAGGGTGGATTTGGAATTCTTGATGTCTTCACCATCGGACGGATGCCCGGCGACTGCACCCTGCGTAGCCTCGACGCAAGCCTTGCGATCCCGACGCGTGTCCTCCGCTTCGAAGCTTCTCGGCGCCGGCGGCCGGGCGGTCGGACCGCCCCCCCGGGCGGTTAGGACCGGCCCGGTGGATCCGACCGGCCCCGGCGGTCCGACCGCCCCTCCGGGCGGTTGAACCGGCCCGGGTGGCCGCACCTCCTCGTCGAGTCTTCGGCCTCGGTTTTGTGGCTCAACCGAGTAACCCGGTGGTTTTTACGGTGAACCAATGCAAACCCCGCGAACTCGGTGTAGCCTCCGCCAATCTCCACTCATGACTCGGCTCCCACGTAGTCTCGGCTCGACCTTGGTTTTGAGGCTCTACCAAGAAACCGTCCACGACTTCATCTTGCTTGTTCATGCCACCATGCGGCCCGCACTTGACCCCCGCCGGCCACCGGGTCCCTCGAACGAAGCCTACTTGTCTTCTCCACACCTGGAGGCCTCACCGGCAACGACCTTTCGCGCTTGTTCTTCACCTGCACCAACACGAGTCAAGCCGCAACCTGCACCTGCAATACTTAGCCAAGAATCAGTCCACACAACGTTGTCAATCACTCATCACACAAGGGAGCGACCATCCACCGGTCCTCGAACCACACATGGTCCTCATGATCGATACATCCTTTCATGTATGTTTAATCTTTATGCAATCAACACCTCACATAGGGTTAGACCGGTAGGTTAGATAGAGAACCTTAGTGGTTTGATTCAGATCCTTGGATTGAGAAATCTAGGGAGGACCCTCCTTGGTGGAAAAGGCACCAAGTCACCAGTAGGATTGCGGTGAACTTGAGCACGGTTCGCACCGTCAATGTTTGTATTACCCTCTTCTTGGTGAAAAATTCTTAGTGAGCACCAATTGTCCTTTGTGGGGATTGGGAGCGGCAAAGAGGCTCTTGGTGATAACCCTCCCTTAGTGGGATCCTTAACAGAGACATAGCTTCCTTTGTGGGAGTGAACTTTGGATAAATCGTGTGTCTCCTTTGCTTGTTTGAGTTCATTGCATTTCTCTAACCCTAGAACATGTCTGTGCCCGATCTATCTCTTGGTTGTGTTCCAACTCATTTCTGTGGTTGCATGAGGTTCTTAGCATCTAAACTTAACTTTGATTCAAGTAGGTTTGCTAGAATCATCTCGCATTTCAAATTTCGTTTTAGAAACCTCTGTTCTGTCGGTAGTACCGACCCTGTACCCAGTGGTGGAACTAGAGAGAAAAATAAGGGGGGGGGGGAAGCAAACATTTGCCGGTTCATAAATTTTGTAATTCACACAATGTTTCCAACATACAATTACTATTCATGACTATTTAGTACTTAATTATGCAGCGGCAATAAATAAATAAATAAATAAATTGATAAAATTATCAATATATCTTATTTATTTAAATTTCACTGCATGTTTCTTCATCATATTGAAATCATCGATAATTGAATCCGTCCTAACCTTGATTACAATTGCCCTCTCATTATGGAGTACCAAGCAATTTCTTAAAAAAATCTTCTTTTATTTTGTTTCGTAGCATGGTCTATTATCGCTTATTATGTGACAAGAAAATTCAGAATATCCTAGACTATTAATGTGTGACAAGAATAAAATTGAGAAAATATTACTTACATTGGGAGGAGGAACGTTAGATGCAACGGAACTGCCAATGATGACTGACTGCCACTGCCCTGTCCTCGTTGCCCACCATGTCTCACTTCATGCGGTCGCGGCCAAGCCGTCGCCACCGTGGGTCTCTAGTGAATTGTTGCCTGGCATCGCACCCTTGTCGTCGCTGCGCCCACCGCTCGCGCTCCGCTGAATCGTCGGCATGACTCACGAGGAACATAGCAGATGCAAAATACTAGGAAACCATGAACGATTCGTATTCCAAGTCTAACCTGCAGACCATTGCCTGGGCCCGCTATGTACGTGCACTGGTGGCCTATGGACTTAGTATTTCTGTATTTGATTAAAAATATATATTATGTATATGTTGACGGTGTAAAACCGTGCTCAAGTTCACCGCAAGCCTACGGGTGACTTGGTGCCTTTTTCACCAAGGAGGGTCCTCCCTAGATTTGTAAATCCAAGGATCAGAAGCATTGGTTGCATAAAGGTAACATACAAACACGAAGGGATGTATGGATCACATCCACCTAGCCATAAAGGTAAGCTAACCAAAGGTAAACCTAGCCTATTGTCTTCTTGTTGCCGTTCTGGCCAATGTGATAAACCAATCTAAACCTATACTATGATCAGGATTACACTCGATATGGAGTAACCCGATATGGAGTGGTCCGATGCACGTTCACTCACCGCTTTCTTCCCTCTCGTACTGTCACTACGCGAGGATAATCATCACCGAGCGATAAACCTCGGTCCGTGCACTACTACGGTGTATCCGCAAGACAAGACTAATCACCATGATTCGATCTAGTCCTACTAAAGGCATATGGTAGCTACACATATGAATAAGTGTAACTCATAGTAGATCAAAGTAGGACAAGATATAATTACATCACCGAATGTTGAAGGTATAAACGACTTGATGAATTCAAGTCGCGGCTCCAGAACTCCAACATGGCTTCACCATGCAGGGCCAACCATGGCGGCTAGGGCATGGCCTAAGCCATCTCCTAGGCAACTCGAGGACTCGCGGCGGCCATCGGCTTCCTCCCGATGCTTCTCCTTCGTCTCGGCGGCCCTCTGATGAAAGGATGGATGTGGCGGTCGGCGGAGGAAGAGGCAATAAATAGACAAGCACCTAGTGCAAAAGGGGGACGCGAACTGGGCTCAGATCAGGCTGGGCCAGCCAGCCTGGGCCGACCGGCCCAGGCCCATTTTGGCCCGGTTCGGCCCCGTCTCGCTCCCCGATGCTTCTCGGTCAATTGTTGACTTGCTCCCTTATGCATGTGGGCCCTTGACGTCGTCTTCTCCACGGTTTGGACAGAGGTCCTTGTCGCGCAAGCTTCAACATCTTCTGTCCAGGTCCCTGGAGTTTCACGTCTTCATGCTTCGGTCCCTAGACCCCTTGTAGTCATGTTCATGATGTTTCTTGACTTGTGTCGGGCTTCATGATCGTCTCTTGAAGTGCTTTATGAACTTATCCCAAAAGTCTCCCTTTAAGCTCTAGTTTCCTACATAAACAACAAACTCCAAAATCGACATGCAAGAGTGAACTTGATACCTCCGGGGGGGTTAGTACCATTGGTTAGAATATCAAATATGTGCAAATGTGGACGGTAAACTTATAGCTAGGTGTACCAAAATCGACCGTCAACATACCCCCATGCTTAAACCTTGCTCTTCCTCGAGCAAGTCCAAGATCTTTGCTTAATTTGGAAATTAGCGTTGCCCTTCAATGTCTTCCCTGCACTTAGTTATACACAACAAGACATATTGCTCTCTCAAGTATTTAGCATTTAAGGTTCAAGTTTTGACCGACTACTTCATTATGGAAGATAGACTATCATTAAAGAACATGCCACAATAACACAAATATAATGCTCTCGAACTTAAGCAAACTTCAAACCTTAACCTTGTTGCATCGTGAAGATTTTTTTAAAAAGTTGCGCATCTAACATAAGTGAGGTTCTCTTGCAAAAGCTCATGGAAACACTCATCTCGTCAAGTCACTCAAGCCTACACTAAATTATTCTCCACCTATTCTACTCATATATGGAAGTGAAAAGCTTATGTGGAGCTTGGTAGGTAAAAACAATCGTAGCAAAACATTATACTTGAAATATTGTCAAACTAAGAGAGAGATCTATTGGAATTACAGAGACTAGTCAAACAGGCCATGGAAAATAAATGTTGGAAAGGGGGAGAGATGGAACACATACATTTAGAAAGGTGGACATGTGCAAGTGGCAAATGGGTGATCCCGAGACACGGATGAAGTTCTCGTTATCGGATCGCACATGGTTGGAAAAGTTTGAGTATGGACTTATCTTCAAAGCTCTCTAAGATTTAAATGAAGCTAAAACGAACCGAGGAGCATTTTTATTTTTCTCTTTTTTTGTTTTTTTCTTTTCTTATTTTTTTCTTTCTTCTTCATTTATTTCTTCTTTCTTTCCTTCATTGTTTTCTTCTTCTTCTTTTTTATTTTTTTATTCATCATGTTTTATGCTCCTCTGAACTTTTAAGCAACATAGTACTTGCTATAGCAGTCCTCTCCCATGCTTAAATGATTGCTCGTCCTCGAGCATAGAAGTAAGGGGGGCCTATGGCTGCTAAAGAAGTACAAAATCCTTGTATTCCTTTATAAATCTTTTGAAATCTTCAAGGGCGTCCTCAATGTCGAAACTCGCATATGAGTCCCTCCATATGTTATATGTCTTGAAATCTTGCCAGAAAATCTTCAGAAAATTCATTGAAAGATCATCCATACTCAATTTGGGTTGTGGTCAAGGAGGTAATCACAAAAAGATGTTTTGGGTTTAGGGTGGATGCCCAGCGAAGTTTGCGAAATTTCCAATGTAGAAACTCACAATGCATGGACAAGAATGGCTAGAATGAAAAAGATACGCAAAGGAATGACCATCTTCTTAGTCTCGTACCACAGAAATCAATCCTAATCCAACTCATCAAGATATAAGTTTGCTAACTAAAGGTTATATCATTAAAGTACTTGTATGTGTATAGGCTTTGGTAGGTAGAGCCTTGCAAGAGATTCACAAATGTAGATAGCATAATGATTTTAAATAAAACAAGTGCAAGGCATAGGTCATCGGTAAACTTAAATTAAAGAGCAACATAATGTATGTGGGTCTTAGAAATTAGTCATTTAACCTCCACAGATGAAAGAGCCAATAGTTAATTCGATTTAAGTTCCTTTTAATAGAGAGCAAGTAGTCATGTTATTTAAAACATCATGCAAGTAAAACAAGGCGGCAACTTTCATCATTTTGCCATAATCAAGACATACAAATAATATCATCGTGGTAAGCTCAAAAGAGATGGTGATTCATTTATTGAAAAGTAAAAACTAACTAGTCTAGGTTGTCCTCCTAGTAGCCATGTTACTGATAGAGATAAATACAAAGGTTGCCTATGGTTGAAAGCATATATGTGCAAGCATTTAAAAGGCGATGAACAAAGATAAAGTTAAGGGCGAGGTACCATCCTTTTCGATACTCGTAATGAAGTGCAGCGATGCCTCCCCCATGCTTAAGCATTGTGCTTAGCATGGCGAAAGAATGATGAACATCTTGTGTTGAAGGTGATCCTTGTACTCCATGTGGCCTTTCTCTTTCGTCCTTCAAATCCTCCCCCATGCTTAGCGTGTTGCTAAGTGTGGAAGAACTTGAATTGCTTGTAATTCGCCATGTGTTTGAGAATCATCTTCACTTCCTTGCCTTTTTTGCTCATTTGTCCCTCAACTTTTTCTTATCATCATCAAGCCATGGTTCCAATCCTTCGTCATATCGTCATTACCGACTTCAATGTCGTCCTTTGTCGCTGCCTCATCTTCCACAGTTTTTATTTGTCCTCCAGAACAGAAAATGTACTGAAACACCCCTCCACGTTGAAGTTTATGAAATTATCTTTCCAACGAGCCATCATATGCATGAAATGGGTTCCGAACAAGAGAGTTGTGCCAATTTTACTCTGGCGATGCAATCTGTCCAAGGCTGATTTCAGACTGCGCAGCGCTCAATGGTTTTTCCATATCTCATTGTACGGGTCTTCAAAATTGATGATTCTTGATGCGTTGGAAACAAGGTTTGAAGGAGCTTCTGAAAATTAAATTTTCTTCCATTGTACATCTCTGAACATGTGCTCAAATCTTGATGGAAACAACAACTTCCCTCTCAAGCCTTGTAGATAACTAACGATCTTGATTGCAATTGGTCAAGAACTCATGGGAACACTTCTTCATGCCTACAAAACAAATCTAATGCACATTCTACCCCCGGGGTTATGGTTGGGAGTAGAAACAATTTCCAACAAACCAAATGCATCCCTAAGATCTTAGCTTGTGGCATAGCTCACCTAGTAAAGAGAAAAGTAAGAACCTAATGAGTGTACGTGAGTGTAGGTGAATATGCAAATGAAAGGAAGGGATATAAACAAAACAATGTTTACACCAAATTCTATGCTCCATGCTTACAAAGTGGTTGCCAAACTTCTCCACCGCCATAAATTTATCAACCAAGGTCAAAACACCATGTTTATCCCGAGATTAACAATTCTTAATAGTGTAAGAGAGGTAGGGCGCATTGTGAAGTTTATAAACCAACCAATGCAATATAAATTAACAAGGCTAAAAAAAACTCAAATGATGATTGTCTGTAATCAAATCTAAACACCATGTTTACACAAGATTACAAAAGAAAATGCCTCGCGCGCGCGAAGCACCAATATGGAAATAAACCATTCATCAAAAAGTTTTGCGAAGAAGCCAAGCTAACCTATGCATGATAGAACAAAGGGGGGTTGATGCAAAATGCAAATGCAAAAAGGATTTAGTGAAAAGGGTCAGCAATGTTTGAAAAAGGCTTTCAAAGTTGTTCCTTATAATGACAAGTAAGTCACTTTATGAGAGGTAAAGTCTTGTCAACGAAACATTTTATCAAAAGACCTTAAAACATGCTAACAAGGTTTTAAGGTAAGGCTTATGGGTATCCTATATTTTTGGATTAAGACAAGAATTTTGAAAAGATAAGTCGGTGAAGAAATTCTATCTAAGGTGGTTTCGAAAAAGAAGAAAAGCAAGGGTTAGATTTTCGGATGAAAAACAAACCTATGGTTTTAGGATTACTAAAGGTATGAGGGGTTTTTTCTAAGGGTTTAGGATGAGGCTAGTCAAACTTTAACTAGAAAGGGATAGAGATAGACTTTGTCGACATGACATAAGTCGATCCCTCCCTTTGTTGGCCTAGGTTCTAGGTGTGGTTTGATAGGAAGGTTTAGGTAAAGATGAGATTTTTTTAAGGGTTATAGATGAGATGCAACATGCAACATAATGCAAAGGTGGAGAACAAAGTGGAATGAAGTGCAACATGATTATGAATGAACAAAATGATATGACCTAATATGGTGGTGATCTAAACCAAAAGAAAAAGTTAGCCTAAGTTAACTAGCCACAAGTTTAGAATCAAAATGGATCATGCTTCATATTTCACTCTAAAGACACAAATAAAAAGACTCTAAACACTTATAAGCACACAAAAAAAGGGGTCTACAAGTTTCCCAAAATTCAAGTAGCAAAGTACTCACTCAATGTATATATATATATTAAAGCATACAACATGTGGTTGTGACATTAATTAGAGCAATGCTATGATGTTACTTGAAGTTTTCAAATACAAAACACAATGTAGACTTGTCATAGTTTATATAGATATATAAAAAGATCGGGTTTGAAGGAGCGAACGGCGAACCAGAGAGGGGGCGAGTGAATGGGAGCCGATAAAAATTCTTCTCGAAGGAGATGGAAACTCCAACGAGATGAACACGGTTTCCAACACAAGTCTCCGACTCACTACCCAAGTTGGCCAAGCCCACGTAGCCACTGGAGCGCCACTGGACCTAGGAACCAACACACAACCTTCCCACCCGAGAACGCAGCGGAACACCAAACCTCTTGTCCACTGACCAACACCGGTCAGACCGGTGAGCACCACCAGTCAGACCGGTCCCTACTAGTGAAACTTGGCAACTTCCACTAAGTGGCTCCACACCGGTCAGGCCGGTGCGACACACCGGTCAGACCGGTCACAGCCAGAAAGCCCCAAATCACCAAACAGGCCAACCGACCTCCAAACTAACCCAAACGCGAAACAGCCCCAACATAGGAAAAGAGCAAACTCACCCAGATGTTCACCCGAGCAAAAACCCACCAAGGGTTGCACCGGCCAGACCGGTCAAGAGCACCGGTCAAACCGGTGTAGCCTGGGCAGCTTGGGATGAACAGCACCCGCGGGTCAACTTCCCCAAATCCAAACCTCGATCTCCCGAATTGCTCCATGGACTTGAACAAGACTTTTGGGATAATAGGAACACCTCATGAGGAGTACATAGCCAAGATTAATCCCACCAAAACTTGTCCAAAAAGGAGGAATCGAAGAAATCCCGCCAAGAACACTTCTAACCCTAGAATTCGGAAAACCCCAAAATCGAGCCCCTTTCCTCACGGATTTGGGAAGGGAATCACAACCCAAAGAACCACGAAGGGTTCCCACAAATTTCCCCCATCAATTCCCCAAGAGCAAGGTCCCGAAAACAACCCAGAGAAAACACCAAGAGAGGGCTCCGAAAATCACCACCAAGAACAACCGGGAACAACACAACAAGGCCTTGAGGAATCACGCCGAAACATCTATACAAGCCACAAAGGTTCATAGAAGGTCTAGCTTGCCGCCCGATCTTCCAACCCTCTCACAAGATCTGACCATGAAGCTCTCAAGCTAGTCCTATGGAAATCCTAAGAAAATAGGAAGGGAAAATAGGAAAGCAAATGAACTAGGGTTCCAAGAGCTTGGCTGCCATCCTCTCACCTCATGGGTTATATGGAGGCAACCGAAAGTCTAAATTACCCTTTCCTAACAACTACGGATACAAGCCCCTCAAGAGCGGTTTTGTAAGTCTTCAAGCTTTCTCCATCGGACGGACGCCCGGCGACCGCAACCTGCTTAGCCTCGACGCAAGCCTTGCGATCCCGACGCGTGTTCTCCGCTTCAAAAATTCTGGACTTCGTCGTCGCAAACCGGTCAGATCGGTGCTCCTCACCGGTCAGACCAGTACCCACCGGTCAGACAGGTCAGACCCACCGTTCTGACCGGTCTGGCACTGCTGCAGCACCGTTTTCGGTTCTCCAGTCTTGGCTTTGTGGATCAACCAAGGAACCTAGTGGTTTTCTGGTGAACCACCGGAAACCCCGCGAACTCGGTGTAGCCTCTGTCAGTGTTTTAGACCGGCAACCTACTAAGGGGAGTACCCGAAGTAGATGAATGTGGCCTCGCCGAGATCGGTAACTCGAAGGAAGAGACACGTGGCACATAATTTAGACAGGTTCGGGCCGCGAGTTGCGTAATACCCTACGTCTTGTATGCTGCGTAGCTCTGGATTGTTTGGGCACGATTACAAGATGGTGTAATAGTGTGTCGTGGATTGGATGAGATGCTAGAGAAGGGTCCCTGCCCCGCCTTATATAGTCCGGGAGGCAGGGTTACAAGTCGGAGTAGGGAGAGAGTACTAGTCGAGTACGTCTAGGAGTCTTCCATACAGTGCAGGACATGTACAGCTTCCTAACCGAGTACTTCTCCTCCGTAGTCCTTGTGTTCCACGCCATCGGTGGCCGTGTAGCGCAAGCCGGTAGTCCCGAGGGGCCCACCGAGTAGTCGGTCCCGGTACCCACCGAGGTAGTGGGCCCGGGGAGGTCCATACGACAAGCCCCCGAGTACTTTGTAGTCGAGAAGGATAGCTTCAAGTAGTCTTGACGGCCTTAACGAGTAGTCCTCAAGCGTCCCCGAGTACTACAAGTCAAAAGTCCTCAAGAGTAGTCGAAGCATCCCGAGGCTGGAATGTACTCCAGCTGATGTTTGAGCAATCTTGAAGTCTTCTCGAGTAGTCCCAAGCGTCCTCGAGTGCTGCCTTCGAAGGTCTTCAAAAAATGCCCACTTTGTCTTGAAGCCGAAGCTGATATGGAAGTGCGATTGCAAATCGCACTCCATATGGAGTAGCCCCCGAGCCTTAGTTTGAGCCGCAGGCTCTGGCTGAGGGTCCATCTGAAGTCTTGGCAAGGAAATCCCGAAAAATCCGGAGAGAAAAAACCGAAGGACACGTGGCACGGAGCCCCCGAGCCTTGAGTCGAGTACTTCCTCTCGAATTGAAGGGTCATCTTGAAGAATGTGTCCAGAGATGCTCCTGAGTCTTGTTGCTTCCCAGGTAGTCGAGTAGAAGTAGCCGAGCCCCCAAGGTGAGGCACGTCGACTAGTAGAATGCGAAGAGTCACGCGCGGCCGCTGAGTCAGCCGAGCGCGGACTTATCCATCTTGTCGTTGGAGGGCCGGTTTGACTTATAAATAGAAGCCAAAACCCTTAGGGTTTTTCACCCATCGCTGCTGTAGCCATTTCGAATCGATCTGAGGCAGATCCACTTCCAGCGCACGCCGCCGCTGCAGTAGATCCAAGCGCGCCGCCACCAAAAGCTTCCAGAGTAGCCCCCGAGCGGATGCGCGTGAAGACGCCCTGTACTTGGAGAATGAAGCCTTCACCGTCCAAGTCTGCGAAGGTCGCCGGGAAGAAGAGAGGCCGTGACGAGGCCGCCGCGGCTGCCACGGGGGCAGCGCCACCGATGTCTCCACCGCGGCCAGATCCAAGCCGCGAGTGAAAAAAGTCAAAGCTGAAGACCGAGGATCTGTTGGCCCTTCTCAACAGTGGATTTGTCCGGGAGAAGGAAGTGGATATGTGGAGAGCCGCTGCCGGAGATCCGTACCCAATGGAGAAAGTTGAAGACGAGATCCCAATGTTCGCGCGCTTCGCGGAGCGCGGACTCGCGCTTCCGACCAGTGACTTCTTCAAGGGCCTCCTCGGGTACTACGGAGTTGAGTACCTCAATCTCAACCCTAACTGCATTTTCCATACCGCGGTTTTCGTCCATTTTTGTGAAGCATTCCTGGGGATCAAGCCGCACTGGATCCTGTTCCGGAAGTTCTTCCGCGTGGAGCCGCAGCCGAGCGCCAGCAATCCGCGAGTAGTCGGAGGAGCGGGCATCCAGATGAGAGAAGATACCGCGGAGCAGTACCTTGCATACAAACTCATCGACTCCAACGCCGATTGGAAGGCGAGGTGGTTCTACGTCACGAACCACCATCCTGGCCTGCCGAAGCCGAGCGGGAGGCAGCCCAGGCACCGGGACTGGTGGAACACGGAGCCCACAATGCAGGAGGGGATCCAGCTCCCTGAACTCTTGGCGCGCATCAAGGAGCTTAGAGAAGCCGGGCTGAGGGCCGAGCACGTGGCCTTCAACTTCATGAAGCGGAGGGTGCAGCCGCTAATGGCCCGCGACACCCTGGGCTTCGAGTACACCGGCGACGACGTCACGTCGCGGATGCCTGGAGGTGAAGTTGACGACGACGACATCGTGGAGAGGCTGACGCGCATCTTCAAGGACTGGCCACCGTACACGGCGTGCCCAGTCCAAGAGTACTCCGCCGCGTGCCCGCCTAAGGAGGTAAGTAGACGTACCCCCTAGTCGAGTAGTCAGTGCTTGTGAGTAGTCGCACTGATGTCTTGTGTCTTGCAGGACGACTTGAAGAGGTTCGTCTCCGAGCCGCAGCCGCCCCCTCAGGGAATCGAGATCCCGAAGGAGGGGAAAGCCAAAGCCAAGGAGCGGCGAGAGGTCGGCGAAGGCGATGACACCGTCATCGTGGAAGACATGTCCAAGGACGACGACGACGTGACGCTACAGGACTGCTTCCAGCTGCGGTCGAGGTTCAGTCGTCCTGGCTTGCCTCATGTAACCCTTGTGCAAGATCTGCCGACTAGCCTGGAGGCTAGTCTGGCTGCGCCGCCACGGAAGCCGCGCAACCCCGCCCGCAAGCGGGTGGCGAAGAA
Source organism: Cenchrus americanus (assembly GCA_947561735.1). Classification (NCBI taxonomy): domain Eukaryota; kingdom Viridiplantae; phylum Streptophyta; class Magnoliopsida; order Poales; family Poaceae; genus Cenchrus; species Cenchrus americanus. The sequence continues at coordinate 181,696,208 of OX387241.1, read as the reverse complement.
GCTGAGGGTCTCAGAGACCACGCCTCAAGAGGTAAGATGTCTTGACTAGTGTAGTCGGGTACCCGTCGTACGAGTACGCTTGCTGATGATTGATCTTCCTTGTATGCAGGAGGTGCCGCCGATGGAGCCCGTCGAGGAGGGCGACGAAGGCGAGTGGGACACAGTGGGGGAGCCGGCTGGGAGTCGTAGCCCAGCCCCCACTGTTGAAGAACTCATAGCGCAGTTGGAGCGCCAGCCCCCTGCTCCTCAGGGGAGCACAGAGCCTGCGGCCGCTGCCGCTGAAGAAGTGGTAGCCGCGGGAGCGCGAGAGAGCGCGCCGCACCGGCCCGCCGCCGGAGGAGAAGCAACGACCACGGAGGCGCAAGAGGAGGCGCCCACCGAAGCCGGGACCGGTAGATATTGCCGGCATCCTTGGAGCCCCCGACCGCGACGATAGTCCGGTCGAGCTCGTAAGTACTGAGCCTTCCCGAGTAGTACTTGGTGTAGTAGTCGAACTTGAATGACAACCAGCTTTGTGTACTTCTGCAGGAAATCAACAGACTTGTCCTGGGAGGGAGATGAGCCCTCCACGACGGTGGCGGAGGAAGATGTCGCGCCGCCCGCCGAGGAGTCTACCCCAGCCCCTCAGGCGGAGTCAGGAGTGCCAGCCGCTGGAGCTGCGTTGCCCGAGGCCAGTGTGGTCGAGGGTGAGTACTCTACTGAGGCTTTAGTCTCCCCCATAGAGTAGTCATAGTTGCTGATGATGTTGACGTCTTCTTGCCAGGCGTCGAGGCCGAAGGGAGCGACATCCCTGCAGCTGTGCCCGTGGAGAAGTCGACACCACAAGCGCCGGAGGTTGCTGAGGGAGCCCCCGAACCGATGGAGGAGGTCGCCGAGGAAGCCGCCGCGGCGGCCAGAGGAGAGGAGGCCACCGTGCCACCAGAGGTTGCTCTGGAGGTAGTTGTCCGTTCCCCGGAGATCCAAGACGCAGAGCCCATCCGCTCTGCGCCGATGACGGAAGCTGCCACGAGTAGTCATGGCGGAGTGGAGCTGCTCGCGGACGATCTGGTCGACTCGGCTGAAGGACCGATAAGGCGACCAGAGAGGGGGGGAGTGAATGGGAGCCGATAAAAATTCTTCTCGTGGGAGATCGAAACTCCGACAAGACGAACTAGCTCGGTCGAACCCCCGAAATCACACGCTCCGCACTTCTACCTCCCGTTTGCCAAAACCACGTAGCCACTGGAGTGCTACTGGTCCTAGGAACAAACTCTACCAGCAACCACAACACACACGCAGCACCGACAGCGGAAACTACTCGAAAGCCGGCTAACCAGAGGGGGCGGTTAGACCGGTATAGGGGGCGGTTAGACCGCCTCCACCGGCAACCAAGAAATCCTCCGAAACGCCTCTTCCGAGCACCAAAACACACCACGGTTTCACCAACAGAGATCTCTCGGTCAAGGCCATGCTAGCTACCGGAAAATCTTGGCGAAAACCAAAACTTCACCCAAGGGCCTAGGGGGCGGTTAGACCGGCTACCGGGGCGGTCTAACCTCCCGTACCCAAGCAATGAACTCCAACCAAGAACACCTAGCAACTCGCGAGAGAACGGCTCCAAATTTCACCCGGACACTCCTCCGATCAAGGCGGACAAACTCACGAGAGGAAAATCCGGCGAAACAAAACTTTGACCCGGAAACACCCCGGCGGTTAGACCGCCCCCGTAGGCGGTTAGACCGCCCCTTCCCGAACACGAACCCGCGGGTCAAACCTCAACTTCCTCGCGCCCGATCTCCCGAATCACTCCACGGATTGCGGCCAAACTTCGGGGATAGGCCGGGTTACCTCCGGGCAACCTCTACCTCAAAGGAATCGACCCGAAACGCTCACAATCAAGAGGAATCGAAGAAATCGCTTCTCTAGGTCAAGAACTCGCTCAACTCGAAAAACCACCAAATCGAGTCCGATTCAAAGGGGATTTGGGGGCAAAGTCACCAGACAAAGAGGCACAAGAACCTCATACGTGACACCCACCAAAACCCCAAGAAATCGTCCTCAAAACTCCACCAAAAAGAGCTCCGAAAATCAACACAAAAGAGACGGGAAAACCATCATGAAGAACAACGCCGAACCTTCTATACATGCCATGAATGGTTCGTACAAGGTCTAGTTTGCCACCCAAACATCCATCCCTCTCTCTAGATCTCACATGAAGCTCTCAAACTAGCCTTCTAAAAACCTAGGGAAAAAGAGAACGAAAATGGAAAAACCAAATGAGCTAGGGTTCCAAGAGTTGGCTGCCATCCACCCCTCTAATGAGTATATATGGAGGCACCCAAAAGACTAAAACGCCCTTCACTAATAACTAGGGATACATTCCCCTCAAGGGCGGATTTGGAATTCTTGATGTCTTCACCAACGGACGGATGCCCGGCGACCGCACCCTGCGTAGCCTCGACGCAAGCCTTGCGATCCCGACGCGTGTCCTCCGCTTCGAAGCTTCTCGGCGCCGGCGGCCGTGGCGGTCGGACCGCCCCGCCCGGGCGGTTAGACCGGCCCGGTGGATCCGACCGGCCCCGGGCGGTCCGACCGCCCCTCCGGGCGGTTGAACCGGCCCGGGTGGCCGCACCTCCTCGTCGAGTCTTCGGCCTCGGTTTTGTGGCTCAACCGAGTAACCCGGTGGTTTTACGGTGAACCACCGCAAACCCCGCGAACTCGGTGTAGCCTCCGCCAATCTCCACTCATGACTCGGCTCCCACGTAGTCCCGGCTCGACCTTGGTTTTGAGGCTCTACCAAGAAACCGTCCACGACTTCATCTCGCCGTTCATGCCACCATGCGGCCCGCACTTGACCCCGCCGACCACCGGTTCCTCGAACGAAGCCTACTTGTCTTCTCCACACCCGGAGGCCTCACCGCAACGACCTTTCGCGCTTGTTCTTCACCCGCATCAACACGAGTCAAGCCGCAACCCCGCACCCGCAATACTTAGCCAAGAATCGGTCCACACAACGTTGTCAATCACTCATCACACAAGGAAGCGACCATCCACCGGTCCTCGAACCACACATGGTCCTCAATCTCCCCCTTGATGAGTGCATTGACAACACACACATGAAAGTAACAAGAGAGAAAAGAAAAAGAAAAGAAACAAACAACAGGAAACTCCAACAAGCGATCGAAAGCCAAACAAAGGCAGAGATCAAGATCACTTGAAGAAAATAAGTCTCGGACCCCTTAGGCAAGGGCAACGGCTCGACACATCCGAGACAAAGCAAAGCTCAAACAAAGAGCGCAAGCCACCAAAGCAAAACTCGAACACCACAAAGAGCTCCCCCTGCACAAATGCAAGCTCCCCCTGAGCCACAAGACACTCCCCCCGAACACATGCATCAATGCAACTCGGGAATGCAACAAAGAGCAAAGACCTGCTCACACTGCCTAGGACGGTTAGACCGCCTGCCCAGGGCGGTTAGACCGCCTCTGCCTGAACTGACCGCCTGGGGGGCGGTTAGACCGCCCTAAGAGACCGGCCCTGCACCAAACTGCTCAAAAAAAAAACCCGAAACAATTGGAACACCTTCCAAACACTCCCAGGTGCCCAAAACATGCACAAACTTCTCCCCCTTGTTGACAATGCATGAATTAAGGCAAAATGCGAAAACTTGCAACATATAGCTTCTCGAATATACAAAATTCACCACAAGGAGCTACACAAGTCCAAATGAGCAAGTTAGATACTCGACAGGTTCGTAATGACCTTAACTACATGATCACCAAGTTTCACAATCATTGGACAAGGCTAAAAAGGATTTGAGTAATTTTGCGAAAAGTTACTCTCTCACAAGCAAATACCTAAACATGATCAAAACATATCAAAATGGCAAAGCCACTAAAACTTCATGCTAGGACAGCCATTCTAATCATAAGACCATCATAAACACCCAAAAGCACCTCATGTCATGTCAAAGCCACCGAGCCATGTGCCTACTTCTATGTATGAGACTTCTCATTGGTAGGCATCATGCAACGGTTTAGCACCCAAAGCAAATTAATTTCAGCACATATGACATGGGAACATATTTTCCAAGCATTTTTCATTTCATTTTCAGATTTGTAAATGGTACATGAAATGTCTTTGCGACAAAAAGGAACTTATGCCCCTCCACAAGATTAAGCAAGAGGGCTAAACATTCATGATGGCAAGCGAGCCTTTGGCTCCATATGATCAATAAACTAGCTATCCAACCACAAAGTAAGCATAGCAAAGCCACTAAAGCATGTCAAGATCATATATAGGCATTTACGCATGAGAGAGCATGTATATGACATTTTTCAAAAATTAGCCATCAACCATGGATCATTCATCAAGATCATCAAGAGCTAAGCCAAACTAACCGTAGCATATCAAACAAGCTCACAAGAACATATATAGCAACCCATGGTAAACATTGTATATAGGAGAAGCTTTCCCTAATAATGCATATGATACAAAATGCATGCAATCTAAGATACAAGGATGCCTATACATCATGTTGCATATGCAATGCCAAATGCAAGAAATGCACCAACGAAAGCTATACATATGTTACAAACCGGCTCCTCGAGGGGAGGCAAAATGGGCTCGACACCACCGGCAAAAGAAAGCCCCCACACACCCAACTCAAGAAATTAAACACACACCAAGTTCCCCCCGCAAACGAGTGAAAGTTGCTTGATCTAGGGGTTTAGTGAAAATATCGGCTAGTTGGTCATGTGTGGGTACATGGATCAAAGCTATCTTCCCTTTCTCTACGTTGTCTCTCAGGAAATGATACCTCACTTCTATGTGTTTGGTTTTGGAATGGAGCACTGGGTTCTTTGCAACGCTTATGGCACTGGTGCTATCACAATGAAGTGGGACATGGGTATACTCCTCACCAAAGTCACTCATGGTGTAGGTGATCCAAAGGAGCTGAGAGCAACAACTAGCAGCGGCAACATACTCGGCTTCGGCCGTGGATTGAGCCACACTCGACCGCTTGCGGGGAAGACCAAGACACCAAAGAGGAACCCAAAACCGGCAAGTCCCGAAGTGGACTTCCTATCCAACCGACACCGGCAAAATCCGCGTCCGAAAAACCATGAAGCGCCAAAGAAGAGGACGCGGAATACCAAAGGCCGAAGTCGGGAGTGTGACGCAAGTACCGAAAATTCTCTTCACCGCTTTCCGATGCGAAGTCCTCGGAGACGCTTGAAAACGAGCGCACGGACACACCGAGAAGCGTATGTCCGGCCTCGTCGCCGTCAAGTAGAGGAGTGACACGATCATGCTCCGTACTCCCTTCTCGGTCCACGTGTTCACCTTCCTCGTCCGCATCAAGAGCCGTAGTCGTACTCATCGGCGTCGTCATAGCCTTGGAGTCCTCCATCTTGAACTTCCTCACAATGTCCTTGGTGTACTTAGCTCGGTGCACAAATGTTCCTTCCTTTGATTGCTTGATTTGTAGCCCGAGGAAGAACCGCAACTCGCCCATCATGCTCATCTCAAACTCCCCGCTCATATCATCCGCAAACCTTGCAACAAGAGAGTTAGACGAGCCACCAAAGACAATATCATCCACGTACACCGCACAATCGGGATATCTCCGCCCTCGCCTCGGCAAAAACAAGGTCGATCGACCTTCCCCATCTCAAAGCCTCTCTCAAACAAGAACCCCCTCAACCTCGCCATACCAAGCTCTAGGCGCCGCTTCAACCCATACGGCGCCTTCCTCAACTTGTACACCCGGTGGGGGTACTTCTCACTCTCAAACCCCGGAGGCCGCCTCACATACACTTCTTCCTCCAAGCACACCATTCGGAAAAGCACTCTTCACATCCATTTGGTGCAACTTGAACCCTTTAGCCACGGAAAAGGCTAGAAGGATCCTAATCGCCTCCAAACGGGCTACGGGAGCAAAGGTCTCCTCGTAGTCAATCCCCTCCTTCGATCGAACTCCTTGAGCAACAAGTCTCGACTTGTTCCTCACAACCTGACCCTTTTCTCCCTCTTTGTTTTTCCACACCCACTTTGTACCAATCGGCTTACACCCTAGGGGAGGGTCAACCAACTCCCACACTCGATTCCTCTCAAAGTTCTCCGGCTCCTCATGCATCGAGTTAACCCAATTGTGATCGATAGTGCGTGTCCAATGTCTTTGGGCTCAAAAGAAGCAACAAACGCAGCATGAGCAAAGTGGGAATTGTTTCGAACCCTCGACCGTGTAGTGCGTTCATTCATGTCGCCGATGATCCTTGAAGCTGGGTGATCCACCTGAACTCGCCGGGGAGGTTCTCGCCTCGAAGCTACCTCCCCCTCAACATCAGCTTCTCCTCGTTCTTGATTTGTCGTCGTAGGTGTAGCAGAGGGTCCATCCATCATCGTAGTCGAAGTAGTGGGTACATGTTCAGCCGGGGGCGCCGCACCACCATCTTCATCATCACCATGTTCATGCTCCTCCTCCTGAAAGATCTCCTCGCCAAGCTCATCATCACCTGCACACTCAAAAACAAGCTGACTACGTGGCTCTGTCTCGTCGAAGGTTACCTCGCAAGTCTCCACGATTTGGTTAGTTTCAAGATTGAGCACACGATATGCTCTAGAATGAGATGCATAACCAAAGAAAATGCCATCGACGAGACCTAGCCTCAAACTTATCCAACTTCCCCGCCCTTCTTCAGAATGAAACACTTGCAACCAAAGACATGGAAGTGACTCACTTTGGGTGTGCGACCATGCATCAACTCATAGCATGTCTTCTTCTTGTGCACTCTGAGGTATATTCTGTTTGACACATAGCACGCGGTATTCACCGCCTCAGCCCAATACCTCCTCGGAGTCCTATGCTCATCAAGCATCGTCCGAGCCATCTCGCACAAGGTCCTGTTCTTCCTTTCCACAACACCATTCTGGGGAGGCGTATACGGACTCGAAAACTGGTGCTCAAGACCCAAGTCATGACAAAAGGTTTCAAAACGAGAGTTCCCGAATTCCGAGCCATTATCACCGCGGATAGCTCGTATGGCATCACCGTGCCTCTCGTTCCTCAACCTCAAGACTAGATCTCGAACAAAACCAAACGTCTCCCCCTTCTCCTCAAGAAAGAACACCCACGCATACCGAGAAAAGTCGTCCACCACAACAAGGACATACCACTTCCCACCCGCGCATCGCACACGAGCCGGGCCAACAAGGTCCATATGGAGCAGCTCGCATGGACGCTCAGTCATCACATCGGTGAGAGGCGGGTGAGAAGAGGCCACCATCTTGGCATGCCTACACGGAGCACAAACCAACTCTTTCTCAAGCTTCAAACGTGGCAATCCTCGGACCAAATTGAGTTTACTCAAGCAAGACAAAAGGTCAAAGCTCAAGTGACCCAACTTCCTATGCCACCTCCACAACTCACTCGAAGAACCAGCCAAAAAACAACGCTCAACACCCGAAGACTGAGAAAAATCAGCACGAAACACCTGACCCTCGGGAACGACCATACAAACAAGGTCCCCTCGAGAGTCCACAATCCGAGAACCACCTGGCCAAAACAACACCTCAAAGCCCTCATCCAACAACTGAGACACAGAAAGCAAATTGTACCCCAGCGATTGAACAAGAGCAACACGCCTCAGAGTGATCTTGTCACTCACTTTTATCTCACCTTCTGAAAGCACACGCCCACGCCCATTGTCCCCAAAGGTGATGTACCTCTTCGTCACCACCGGGACGAGACTTGAGAACCACCCCCTGTCTCCGGTCATATGTCTTGAGCAACCGGAGTCAATCAACCAAATGTTCTTCAAGTCTCCCACCTGAAATTCAAAAACAAGCACGTGAGCGAACAAACGACTCAGCACTGGGGTTAGTACCAAAAGAGGAAAACCAGTGCCGAGCCATTTGCTCGAAAGTGGGGTTAGCACCAACCAAAGCATCTCTCCTACCAAAGCTACCTCCACGAACACCACCACGGTAACCACCCCGAGGGAACCACCCCTCACTGCTTGGAGGAGGACCAAAACCACGGAAGACAACCCGTGGAACGTCCCTCCTCTCCTTCTCAAAGCTACGACTCCTCCCATCCCCGTAGTGACCTCGAGGGGGAGAATGCCTAGCAACCGACCACCCGTCGTCTCTCCGGACCAACCACCAAGCAACTCCACCTCCGGACACCGAAACCTCTCGACTCACCACCTCGAAAACCACTCCGCCCCGGAATTCCGGGGGGGGCGGTTAAATCGCCTAGCCGGCCGGCCTAACCGCCGCCCTCCGGGCCGGGCCGGCCCGACCGCCTTGCCGGGCCGGTCGACCGCCCCCCTCCGAACGCCTCCTCGGGCCGGCGGAACTCACATCTCCCCATGCGGGAACACTTCTCACCACGGCCTTACCCCCGGGTAGTGGCATACGAGGCTTAGGTACACCATGGGAAGGGTTGTACCTATCCTTGTTCGCCCACTCCTTTGCCATCCTCTCTTCCCGCTTCCTCTTGAAGCAAAACTCATCCTTGTGACCCTCCTTCCCACAATGGCCACAACGGAACCTCACAAGCTTAGGTTTTGGCTTGGATTGGGGCTGCTCGCTTGGTTTCTCTCCACTCAACTCCTCCACCGATTTCTCCTCACTTGCCTTCTCTCTCACTTTCCCAAAGAACACTTTCCCCCGAAGTGCTCACAAACTTGATGGGCTTTTGGAGATCATTTGTGGGTGTAGGAAATACGAGGTGGGAGCCGGGGTTGTGTCTAGTCGATTCCTAAGATGGTTGGGTTTTGGAGGGAAATCATGTTTGTGGTGGGTTTTTGGTGGCTCCGGATATTCTCTCCACTTCCTTCACCAACCCCGTTTGCCCCAAGCCCCTCACCATCTTGCCTCTTAAAGGCCTCGATCATCATCCTCAACCGAGGCTCGTGACCGGACAACCAACCCATCAACTTCCTCAAGTCATCATTCTCATCCTGCAAACGATCAACATAATGTGCAAGCTCCAAATTTTTCAATGCATGCATTTCACAGGTAGAGCAAGATGTAGGCATGGGTTCCTTCAATTTAGCCTCGAGTGAACTAGTGTAAGCATGCAACTCATCAATCTTAGCATGCAAAACGGGGCAAGAAGTGCAAGCACCTAGCAAAGCGAGTCTAGACTTAAGCTCGCCCACTTCAACCCTAAGCACATCTAGTTCCTCACACTTGGAGGCATGCTTCTCTTTAAACAAAGCAAGATCAGCAAGGAATATGGAGCAATCAAGACAATCATTTTCATCGGCAACAACAAGGGCTAGCCTTAAGCGAATCAATCTCAAGCTTGCTATCAAGCACCCGTGTCTCTAGTTCGCCCACTCTAGTCCTAGCATCCTCGAGTGAAGCCCTAAGCTCTTTCCTCATTTTCTTGGCCTCTCTAAGCATGTCATCACGGTTATCAAGCAAAGAGCCAAGCCTCTCATTCTCCGGCGCAAGAAGGGAAGTTCATCACGCACCTCGTCGTCGGACTCGCAGTCCGAGTCGCTCCGTGTGCTCTTCTTGTCGCCGGAGCTCGCCGCCATGGTACGAAGCCATCTCTCGCGAGCGGCCTCGACCCCCGCTCAGGTTCTTGGACGACTTCTTGTTCTTGCGGCGATCTCCCTCGTCTTCACTGCTGCTCGAGCTCGAAGTGGAGTACGCGGAACTGGAGTCGACGTCGCTCGCTCCAACCATCGCTCGGGCCTTGCCTCGGCCCTCCTTCTTCCTCGATCATCGCTCATCCTTGTACTTGTTCTTGTGCTTGCTCTTGTGATCGCGCCTCGAACGGTACTTGCCATCGTTCATCCTCGGCTTGTGCTTGTAGCTGTCCTTGCTCTCGGCCTTCTCCGGCGGTCGGCGACGAAGTGTCCCGGCTTGCCGCACCGGAAGCAGTGTCCTCGTGTTCCTCCTCATGTTCACGCGGTTCTCGTGCAGCCTCTTGAACCGCCTCGTCAACAGCGCCGGCTCGTCTTCTCCAAGGTCATCAAACTCCTCATCCGGCATAGACATCAAAGAGGAAAACGAGAACATCCTCGGTGGATGGGTTAGAGTTAGTCTTTCCTTTGGAACCACCAACGAGGGCAAGACTATGGGAGTCGGGCCGGTCCCTCGAGCTTGGCAATCATGCCCCTATCCACCTCGGCCCGACTTGAGCTTCGAGAACGACTCGTTCACCGTCGAGTATCATACCTCTCCGACTCGACTATGGCCTCGAACTTTCCGCCCCATATCGTACGATCCAAAGAGTGTAAGAGCTTGACCGCTCTATCATGATCATCGTACGGGAGCACGTCCATATTGGCCCTCATGTTTTTCACCACCACCGTGAACCTCTCGAAACAAGGCATCGATGGACTCACCGGGGAGATGAGTGAAGTTCTCGTACTCTCTCCGTAGGTCGCATACAACCGTGCCTCGAACCCGGGCGTTCCCAACATGAGCCTCCTTCAACACCGCCCAAATCCTACAAGCCAAGTGCTCGGTGTGCACCCGATCGAACTCAGCCGACACAAAGCACGAAACAAGTAGTCGACCGCCTTATTGTTGGCGTCGAATCCGTCCCTCGACCCCGGAGCAAGGAAATCCATCGGCCGGACATAGCTCGTGTCCACCGTGACATCCCAAAGCAGCCGACCCTTTCCGCGGAGGAACGCACCCATCCGCTTGCTCCACATCCGGTAGTTCTTGCCATCGAAGTGTGGAGGACCCGAACCCCGTTCTCGGTACGCCATCCTTGGATCTTAGACTGGTTAGAGTCAACAAAGACCCGAACCGGCTCTGATACCACTTGAAGGACCGATAAGGCGACCGGGAGGGGGGGGGGGAGTGAATGGGAGCCGATAAAAATTCTTCTCGTGGGAGATCGAAACTCCGACAAGACGAACTAGCTCGGCCGAACCCCCGAAATCACACGCTCCGCACTTCTACCTCCCGTTTGCCAAAACCACGTAGCCACCGGAGTGCTACCGGTCCTAGGAACAAACTCTACCAAGCAACCACAACACACACGCGAAGACCGACGGGCCGGAAACTACTCGAAAGCCGGCTAACCGAGAGGGGCGGTTAGACCGGGTATAGGGGCGGTTAGACCGCCTCCACCCGGCAACCAAGAAATCCTCCGAAACGCCTCTTCCGAGCACCAAAACACACCACGGTTTCACCAACGGAGATCTCTCGGTCAAGGCCATGCTAGCTACCGAAAATCTTGGCGAAAACCAAAACTTCACCCAAGGGCCTAGGGGGCGGTTAGACCGGCTACCCGGGGCGGTCTAACCTCCCGTACCCAAGAATGAACTCCAACCAAGAACACCTAGCAACCGCGCGAGAACGGCTCCAAATTTCACCCGGACACTCCTCCGATCAAGGCGGACAAACTCACAGAGGAAAATCCGGCGAAACAAAACTTTGACCCGGAACACCCCGGCGGTTAGACCGCCCCCCGTAGGCGGTTAGACCGCCCCTTCCAGAACACGAACCCGCGGGTCAAACCTCAACTTCCTCGCGCCCGATCTCCCGAATCACTCCACGGATTGCGCCCAAACTTCGGGGATAGTCGGGTTACCTCCGGGCAACCTCTACCTCAAAGGAATCGACCCGAAACGCTCACAATCAAGAGGAATCGAAGAAATCGCTTCTCTAGGTCAAGAACTCGCTCAACTCGAAAAACCACCAAATCGAGTCCGATTCAAAGGGGATTTGGGGGCAAAGTCACCAGACAAAGAGGCACAAGAACCTCATACGTGACACCCACCAAAACCCCAAGAAATCGTCCTCAAAACTCCACCAAAAAGAGCTCCGAAAATCAACACAAAAGAGACGGGAAAACCATCATGAAGAACAACGCCGAACCTTCTATACATGCCATGAATGGTTCGTACAAGGTCTAGTTTGCCACCCAAACATCCATCCCTCTCTCTAGATCTCACATGAAGCTCTCAAACTAGCCTTCTAAAAACCTAGGGAAAAAGAGAACGAAAATGGAAAAACCAAATGAGCTAGGGTTCCAAGAGTTGGCTGCCATCCACCCCTCTAATGAGTATATATGGAGGCACCCAAAAGACTAAAACGCCCTTCACTAATAACTAGGGATACATGCCCCTCAAGGGCGGATTTGGAATTCTTGATGTCTTCACCAACGGACGGATGCCGGCGATCGCACCCCGCGTAGCCTCGACGCAAGCCTTGCGATCCCGACGCGTGTCCTCCGCTTCGAAGCTTCTCGGCGCCGGCGGCCGGTGGCGGTCGACCGCCCCCCCGGGCGGTTAGACCGGCCCGGTGGATCCGACCGGCCCCGGGCGGTCCGACCGCCCCTCCCGGGCGGTTGAACCGGCCCGGGTGGCCGCACCTCCTCGTCGAGTCTTCGGCCTCGGTTTTGTGGCTCAACCGAGTAACCCAGGTGGTTTTCTCGGTGAACCACCGCAAACCCCGCGAACTCGGGTGTAGCCTCCGCCAATCTCCACTCATGACTCGGCTCCCACGTAGTCCCGGCTCGACCTTGGTTTTGAGGCTCTACCAAGAAACCGTCCACGACTTCATCTCGCTGTTCATGCCACCATGCGGCCCGCACTTGACCCCGCTGACCACCGGGTTCCTCGAACGAAGCCTACTTGTCTTCTCCACACCTGGAGGCCTCACCGGCAACGACCTTTCGCGCTTGTTCTTCACCTGCATCAACACGAGTCAAGCCGCAACCTGCACCTGCAATACTTAGCCAAGAATCAGTCCACACAACGTTGTCAATCACTCATCACACAAGGAAGCGACCATCCACCGGTCCTCGAACCACACATGGTCCTCAATCGGCGACGGTGGCCAGGCACCTGGAAGCGGTCCGCCAGGCTGAGCAGTGGATGAAGGTAAGTAGTCTTGACTTCTGAGTAGTCAATCCTCTATTGTTGAGTACTCGTTGACATGTGTTGTCTGTGCAGGACGTCGTGGAGAGGTCCCGCGAGAAGTCCAACATGCTGCAGGGCTTTGGTAACGCAGTGCTCCGGGCTGAGGCATTAGAGGATCAGCTTTTGAAGTCGCGGAAGCACGCGGCTGCCATGCAGTCCAACCTCGACACCGCTTTTGCCAAGTATCACAATGATATCTAGGAGTTGCAGGCGAAGGGCGATGACTTGGTGCGGAAGAACAAGACGCTCCGCAACAAGAACAAAGTTACGCCGCTTGACTCGTTGGGTAGTTGTTGGAGGTCGAGAGGTAGTCTGACCCGCTGCACTTTGTTTTATTGCAGAGCTTGAGGGCCAGGTGGAGCAGTTGAAGTCCTCGTAGACAAGTATGAAGAACCTCTTCTACCAGGAGAAGGAGGCCCGCCAGGTACTCGAGCTCGACTACAAAGAACTTGCCTTCGAGTGCGAGAAGCACATGGAGCTTCGAATTGCTTCTGACCGCGATCTCGTCAACTGCTACAAATCGTTGCAGAAGTTGAATGAAGATTGCGAGGCGCTGCGAGCCCAGCTGAAGGATCTTGAAGAAGCCGCACTGCCGAACGCAAGGCTCTTGGTGCCTCATCCGGGCGGCCCCAAGATCGCTCCGCTGGTGGATCGCCTCAGGGAAGCCCCCAGCCGGCTGGCGGCTTATGTGAAGCATATGGCGAGGTCGATCCTGAAGCAAGTCTTGGCCTTCATGAAGTCTTACTTCCCGAAGGAGCCGGTGGAAGTAGTTGCTGGCGGGGTACCCGCCAACTGCACCGATGCGGAGTACGCGGAGCTGCTGGAGCAGATGGCTCCCATTGCGGAGCAAGTAGCTGATAAGCTCAATCTCCGTAGCCTTGTAATAGTTAGCTCGTAGCCAAAGTTGTACAAAAACAATTGTAATGAATTGCTTAAGTGTTTAATGAAAGGAAAATTCCAGCAATGAGTACCCGTAGTCGCGATCTCAGAGTGCGGAGCCCCATCGTGGAGTGGATGCGAGTAGTCGTACTCGGCAGTAGTCCCGTTGAGGGAAGTAGACAGTAAAGAAGTTGATGAACGATCAAACTTTATTACTGAAGAAGTACACTTGGATGGCCAGGGCCGTAGTTACAGAGTAGTCGCCTGGACGAACCTGGACCCGGAGGCCGCTTACAGCTGAGTAGTGCTAGGGCGAGTAGCTACTTACAGCAGTAGATCCGTAGGTATCCGTGTAGGCTGGATCTTGGAGTACATGGTCTCTTAGTAGACCGCTGCTAGAGTCCTTGTTGCTCGTCGCAGCCCAGGATCCGTAGGTAGCCGCGTGGGCTGGATCCTGGGGAGCGGTAGTCCGGAGACTAGAGCCAGGACCCGGAGGCCGCTTACAGCAGAGGGGTGTTGATATAGTCATGTAGACATGAACCCCGGAGTAGTCATGTAGACTAGGCGTAGAATCGACAGAGCTGGTTGACGTTCCACGAGTTGTTGATGTCTTCGCCTTCAAGTCTCTGGAGGCGGTAGGAGCCCGGCCCGGTCACCTTTGCTATGGTGAAGGGACCTTCCCAGGGGGAGCTGAGCTTGTGTAGTCCTTCCGTGTTCTAGATACGACGGAGGACAAGATCACCAACATTGAAGGAGCGTTCCTTGACGTTGCGATCGTGGTAGCGTCGGATACCCTCCAGGTACCTTGCTGATTGGACGAGGGCAGCGCAGCGAGCTTCTTCGAGGCTGTCGATGTCAACTCGTCTCGTCGTTTTCCGAGACGCCTTCGTCGTAGTGCTCCACCGCCGGCGAGTTCCATATGACGTCGGCGGGGAGGATTGCTTCGGAGCCGTAGACCAGAAGTAAGGGGATTGCCCCGTTGGCTTGGATGGCCGAGTCCGTAGCCCCCGCAGTGTCGTATGGACCTCCCCGGGCCCACTACCTCGGTGGGTACTGTGACCGACTACTCGGTGGGCCCCCGGGACTACACGGCACCCGAAGGCGTGGAGCACAAGGACTACACAGAGTAGTACTCGGTTAGGGAGCCGTACATGTTCCGCACCGTATAGAGGACTCCTAGACGTACTCGACCGGTACTCTCTCCCTACTCCGACTTGTAACCCCGCCTCCCGACTATATAAGGCGAGGCGGGGACCGATCCCCTCATCCAATCTCCTCTCATACAATCCACGGCACACTATTGCACCATCGTGTAATCGTGCCCTATCAATCCGTAGCTACGCAAAGCACAGGACGTAGGGTATCACGCACCTCGCGGCCCGAACTCGTCTAAATTGTGTGCCACGTGTCTCTTCCTTCGAGTTACCGATCTCGGCGAGTCACAATCATCTACTTCGGGTACTCCCCGTAGTAGGTTGCCGGTCTAAAACACCGACAGCTGGCGCGCCAGGTAGGGGCTCTCGCTCGAGATCACATGGCGAACTCGACGGCTTCCGTCCACATCAAGCCAACCGTCGCCTTCAACCGCGGCGACACCTTTGTCTTCGGCGCCTGGGTCTGCACTGCTGATGGCGCGGGCTCCTTCCAGCGCCGCCTGACCATGCAGCCCAACCCGAGGACAGGCCTCATGACGCTTCCCGAAGTCGTCACAGGCGAACTCGCCGGCAAGTTCGGCGAAATTTCGCTCTTCAACCACCACGCTGACTTCGAGCTCGAGTCCGTCTCCAACTCGAACCCGACGTCGCCATGGGCCATCACATGCGAGCCGGCCGCTCGCCCATCGCAGCGGCCCCCTCACCACGCCGGCCGCTCCGCGCGTGGCCCCCGCGTCCTCAGCCGGGCCCGCACGGGGGCTCCTACTCCACGCCGGGCCGGCAAGGAGCCCGTAACCGAGTACAACTCGGACTCCGACGCCGTCCCCGATCACGTCTCAGACTGCAGCCCTCTCTCCGAGTTCTACTCGAACCCGGATTACGAGTTCGACTTCGGGTCGGACCCTGAGGAGCCCGAGTCCGAAGACGACCCCACTGAGCTTCCCTTGTCAGGGCCAGCCTCTAGGCTGGTTATAAAATCAACGCCGGCCGGAAGATACGTCTACTGGCCAGACCGCAAACCCGCTGACCTGGCAAAGGGGGACTCACGCTACGTCGCCTACATCGACTCACTACCGTTCCAGGAGGGAACACCACTGGCCCAGGCTGACTCAAACACACCAACTGAGGTGGCACCCTCTGAGTCCAGCTTGGGTACCCCGATCGCCAAGTCTTCATGGCTGCCGGCGACACCCCAGGACCCTCAGGCACGGCTGAAGACAGGTACCTGGAGGACATCTCCGCAGACGAGCTGTCTGCCAACGCACCTGCAGACGAGACCGCTGCCAACAGGGACGCTCGACGCGAACGCAACAGGAAGCGCAGCGAACGACGCCGGCGGCTCAGAGACAACCTCCCCATCCGCAACCTTGCGGAAGCTCTCGAGGCGGTCGAGAGCAGAGTACACACCACCCCTGAGCAATGCCTCATGTCGATCACAACGATCGCACGCCAGGCTCAGGGCATACGCGCTGGAGAGGTCATCGCCAAGCTCGCTGAAGAAGCCTACTTCATGCGGGTCGACAACAGAGTCAACCAACCTCTCCCAGCTAAACCCCGCGACAATGAAGCTACTAGTCGCAGCGCCAACCCTGGCCCCAACCGTACTCGAGCTGACCTTCCGGCTGATCCAAACCGCCGCCGCTCCAACGCCGGCGGACCTTCACAAGCAAGACCAAGGCAACCGAGAAGTCGTTCCCCACCGCGCTCCGGCCGGTGGCGGCGGCAACGACCCCCGACGGCGGCGGCGGCCGACGGCGGCGCCTCCAACCACGGGGCCAACAGAGAGCCGGGAGGCGGCGGCGCCGCGGCGGCCAAGGCCACGCGAACGCCCACGCCTCCGTGCCTCTCGTGGCGGGGTACGACGCTCGCCCGAAGATCGAGGAGTTGCGGCGGAAGAAGTCGACCACCGCTGCCGAAGGCGACGGCTTCCCCGCCTTCTCACCCCGGCTTTGCAACCTGCTCCTCCCCGACAAGTTCAAACCTTTGGGGATCACCAAGTACGACGCGAAGCAGATCCTATCCAAAGGCTCCGATGCTACGCCCTCTCCATCGAGAACGCCGGCGGCAACGGCCGACACCAAATGCCTCTACTTCCCCTTCGTCCGACCAAGCTCCACTCACATGGCTCGAGTCGCCGGACAAGCACTCGATCGACATGTGGGACCACCGAAGGAGCAAGTCCACGAGCAACTTCGCGGGCGCCATGGGCCGTTCGGGTACTCGCATGGACCTTGCCATGATCAAGCAGGAACAGGGCGAGACCCTCCGCAAGTACATGCGCCGCTTTTTCGACAAGCGCGCTACCGTCGTCGACGTCACCGACAAGGTGGTCATCGACCTCTTCCAGGACGGCCTCTACCATCGCCGCACCTTCGAAGAATTCGGTCGTCGCCGCCCAAGGTCCATCCCCCACCTCAAAGACATGATCACGTCCTGGGCGGATGAAGAGGACAAGGCCAACGCAAAATACGACGCCATCCGCGGCAAGTCCAAGCAGAACCAGGGCGGCGGCAGCGGCAGCAACGCAAACCAAGGCGGCCGCAACAACAACAACAACTACTACTACTACTCGGGTCCTAACCGCAAGCGCAAGCCAGACAACACCGTCGCGGCTATCCAGCGCCCTGTGAAAGGGAACTCGAAGAAGAACTCTGGCGGGTTCAAAGACCTGCTGAAGGAGAAGTGCCCGTGGCATCCAAACGGCAACCACACTACCGAGCAGTGCTACCAGCTCAGGCATGCACTCAAGGATACGCCGGAGCCACCGCACCCTCACGACCAAAAGGGCAAGAAGAAGGACGGCGACGACAACGACTTCCAAGAACCCAAGAAGACCGTTAACGTCCTCTTCGGCGGACTGCCCAGCAGGCAGGAGCAGAAAGCTACCCGTCGTGGAGTGATGTCCATCGAGCCAGCGGTCCCGACCCCTCTCAGGTGGTCGGAGGTACCCATCACCTTCTCCCGCGCGGACCAATGGACCAGCTTCTCTCCGAACCAGACGGTTCCCCCCTCGTCCTGAAGCCAACAGTGGCGGGTTCCAAGCTCAACAAGGTGCTCATCGACGGTGGAAGCGGGCTCAACGTCCTCTTCACCAAAACCTTGAAGAAGATGAACCTCGACGTCACCCCCATGCTCACCAAGAGCAACACGCCTTTCTACGGCATCGTCCCAGGCAACGCGGCTATCCCACTGGGCTCAGTGGTACTGCCAATTACCTTCGGGGCGTCTCGGGATAACTACCGCACCGAGTACATCAAGTTCGAGGTCGCGGATTTCGAGACTTCTTACCACACCATCCTCGGCAGACCGGCCATCGCCAAGTTCATGGCGGTGCCCCACTACACCTACTTGGTACTCAAGATGCCAAGTCCAACCGGTGTACTCTCTCTCCAAGGGGACTTGAAGATCTCCCACGACTGCGATACAGAGGCGGTGGTGATCGCTTCAACAAACCAAGTACCCAACGCAATGATGGAGGTCTACGCCGCGTCGAAGAAGCTCGCCACGAGCGAACTCGACATTCCAGAGAAGTCCGACAGTGCCAACAAGCCTCAGCCACCTGAGGAGGTACTCGTCAGGACGGTCGACCTCGGAACAGGCGACCCCAGCAAGACCACCACCATCGGGGCCGGCCTCGACCCCAAATAGGAAGACGCGCTCATCAGCTTTCTTCGGGCTAACCGCGACAACTTCGCGTGGAAGCCAGCGGACATGCCAGGAGTGCCCAGGGAGCTGATTGAGCACTGCCTCAACGTCGATCCAAAGGCCACCCCCAAGCGACAACACCTCCGACGTTTTGCCGACGACAGACGGGACGCCATCAAGAAGGAGCTCGCCAAGCTACTCGCACCGGCTTCATCAGAGAAGTTTTCCATCCCGAGTGGCTCGCCAACCCCCGTCCTCGTCCGCAAGAAGAACTCGAACGAGTGGAGGATGTGCGTCGACTACACCGACCTCAACAAGCATCGCCCCAAGGACCCCTTCGGGTTGCCGCGGATTGATCAAGTCATCGACTCCACGGCGGGCCGCGACTCGCTCTGCTTCCTCGATCGCTACTCCGGTACCACCGCATCGCAATCAAGGAAGAAGACCGAGAAAAGACCGCGTTCATCACCCCGTTTGGCGCGCATCGCTACACGACCATGTCATTCGGGTTGAAGAACGCCGGCGCTACCTACCAACGGGCCATCCAGCCCGCTTCAAGCGGCAACTCAACAAGAACGTCGAGGCCTACGTGGATGACGTGGTTGTCAAAACCGGGGACTCCGGTACCCTCATCGACGACCTTGAAGAGACCTTCACATCGCCGCGCGAGTACCGCCGGGAAGCTCAACCCGAACAAGTGCGTCTTCGGCGTCCCTTCGGGCAAACTACTCGGCTTCATCATCATCCAGGCGCAGCATTGAAGCCAACCCCCGAGAAGATCTCCGCCATCACCAGCATGAAAGCTCCCACGAGCATCAAGGACGTCCAGAAGCTGACGGGGTGCATGGCGGCGTTGAACAGATTCATCTCGAGGCTAGGAGAACGGGGCCTCCCCTTCTTCAAACTACTCAAGCATCATGAGAAGTTCGTGTGGACTCCAGAGGCGGATCAAGCCCTTGCCCAGCTCAAGGACTTCCTGTCAAAGCCGCCAATCCTCACGGCTCCTCACAAGGGCGAGCGCCATCGCTTTACCTAGCCGCGACTACTCACGTGGTCGCATCGCCATCGTTGTCGAGCGGCGGGAAGACGGCCACGCCTACCCGGTCCGGCGCCTAGTCTACTTCGTCGGCCGAGGTTCTATCGAGTCCAAGGCTCGCTACCGGCCCGTGCGAAGCTCCCGTACGCTCTACTCATCACCTCGCGGAAGCTACGACACTACTTCCGGGAAGTACTCGGTCTCCGTCGTCACCGACTACCCGCTCGGCGACATCCCGAGGAACCAAGACGCCACCGAAGAATCTCCAAGTGGGCCGGCCGAGCTCGGCGCCCTCACCATCGACTTCAAGCCACGCACGGCCATCAAGTCGCAAGCACTAGTCGACTTCATGACAGAGTGGCGGGAGAACCGCCTACCTACTCCCACAAGGCGACCGAGCATTGGGTGATGTACTTTGATGGCTCACTCAACCTCGAGGGCGCGAGCGCGGGGGTACTCCGATCTCTCCAACGGGCGAACAACTCAAGTACGTCCCGCGGATCTTCCGGAAGGTCTCAAACAACGAAGCCGAGTACGAAGCTCTCCTACACGGGCTCCACCTCGCGGCTTCACGCGGGCATCAAGCGGCTACTAGTCTACGGCGACTCCGCAGGTGGTCATCAACCAAGTCAACAAGTCCCGGGACCGCAACAAGGAGAACATGGACGCCTACGCCTAGAAGTCCGCAAGCTCGAGAACAAATTCTATGGTCTCGAGTTCCATCACATCGTCCGCGACAACAACGTTGCGCCGGACGTCCTCTCGAAGCTTGGATCCACCCGCGCTCAAGTACCCGACGGGCGTCTTCGTCCATGAGCTTCACGCGCCATCCATCCCGAGCCGGCGCCACCGACCACCGTATGCCCGTCCCCCATCCACCACCGGGCGAGGAGGTCATGATGATCGACGTGGATCGGAGGCAACCCTTCATCGACTACCTCGCCGAGCGAAGGTCCCCTCCGACAAGAACGCAGCCGAACAACTCGTCCGCCGCGCCAAGTCTTACGTCCTCGTCGGAGACAAGCTTTACTGTGCGGGGCGCATCTTTCGGAGTACTCATGAAGTGCGTCCCTCGTGAAGAAGGCAAGGACATCTTGGAGGAGATCCACAAGGGCATCCGCGACAACCACGCGTCTTCACGCACGCCGGTCGCCAAGGCCTTCGGCGAGCTTTCTACCGGCCCACGGCCCCGGGCGATGCCGAAGAACTCGTCGAAGGTGCCAAGGATGCCGCTTCTTCGCCAAGCGACAACACGTCCCGCCCTAGAAGCTAGTCACCATACCGCCAACCTCGGCCCTTTGCCCGCCGGGGGCTCGACATGATTGGGCCACCGCCAACCGCGCCGAGGAGGATTCAACAGGTACCGGTGGCTATCGACAAGTTCACCAAGTGGATTGAGGTCAAGCCGGCCACATGCCCCAAGGCCGACAAAGTACTCGACTTCCCGGATGAACTCGTACACCGCTACGGCTACCCCACCGCATCATCACGGACCCGGGGTCCAACTTCAACAACCACCGGTTCGGGAGTACCGCGAGAACAAGCGGGATTGACGTCCGATACGTCTCGGCTTGCCCATCCACGGGCCAACGGACAAGTCGAGCGCGCCAATGGGATGGTGCTCGACACCCTCAAGAAGCGGCTACACGACGCCGCTAACTCCAAAGGGGGCAAGTGGATCAAGGAACTACCCAATGCACTGCGGGGGGCCGCGGACTCAACCATCCAAGCCAACGGGGCAATCCCCCTACTTCCCGGTCTACGGCTCCGAAGCCATCCTCCCCGCCGACGTCATATGGAACTCGCCGGCGGTGGAGCACTACGACGAAGGCGTCTCGAAGACGCGACAGACGAGTTGACATCGACAGCCTCGAAGAAGCTCGCTGCGCCGCCCTCGTCCAATCAGCAAGGTACCTGGAGGGTATCCGACGCTACCATGATCGCAACGTCAAGGAACGCTGCTTTAACGTTGGAGATCTTGTCCTCCGCCTTATCCAGAACACGGAAGGACTCCACAAGCTCAGCTCCCCCTGGGAAGGACCCTTCATCGTGGCTAAGGTGACCGGGCCGGGCTCCTACCGCCTCCAAACACTTGAAGGCGAAGACGGCAACAACTCGTGGAACGTCGACCAACTCTGTCGATTCTACGCCTAGTCTACACGACTACTCTGGGGTTCAAGTCTACACGACTACATCAACACCCCTCGCCGCAAGCGACCCCCCGGGTCCTGGCTCCAAGTCTCCGGACTACTCTCCTCCAGTGTCCAGCCCGCGCGGCTACCTACGGACCCTGGGCTGCGACGAGCGTCAAGGACTCTAGCAGCGGTCTACCAAGAGACCACACTCCAAGATCTAGCCCGCGCGGCTACCTACGGATCTGCGATCCAGCCTACACGGCTACCTACGGATCACCAGCTGCAAGCGGCTACCCGCTCCAGCGCCACTTAGCTGTAAGCGGCCTCCGGGTCCAGGCGACTACCTTGTAACTACGGCCCTGGCCACCCAGGTGTGCTTCTTCAGTAATAAAGCTTGATTGTTCATCAACTTGTTTACTGTCTACTCCCTACGACGGGACTACTAAAGCCGAGTACTACTACTCGCACCTACTCCACGATGGGCGCTCCGCACTCTGAGATCGCGGTTACGAGTACTCATTGCTGGAAAAATTTCATTTCATTGATACTTGATACAATTCTTTACAATTGTTTCGTACAACTATGGCTACTAGCTACTTATTACGAGGCTACCGGAGGTTCGGCTTCTCGGCTACCTCGCTCCGCGATGGGGAGCCATCTCGCTCCCGACAGCTCGCGTCTCGCTCATCCGAGCAGTTGGCGGCTACCCCGCCGGCGACCACCTCCACTGGAGCCTTCGGAAAGTACGACTTCATGAAGGCCAAGACTTGTCTTGGGATCGACTTGGCCATGTGCTTGACGTAGGCGGCCAGCCGGCTTGGTGCTTCACGAAGTCGATCCACCAGAGGAGCGATCTTGGGGCCGCCCGGGTGCGGCACCAGGAGCCTCGCGATCGGGAGAGCGGCTTCATCCAACTCCCTCAACTGGGCCCTCAACGCCTCGCAGTCCTCGTTCAATTTCTGCAAAGATTTGTAGCAGTTGACGAGATCCCAGTCAGAAGCAATCCGTAGCTCCATGTGCTTCTCGCACTCGAAGGCGAGTTCCTTGTAGTCGAGCTCGAGTACCTGGCGGGCTTCCTGCTCCCGGTAGAAGAGGTTCTTCATGCTCACCTCCGAGGCCTTCAGCTGCTCCACCGAGCCTTCGAGCTCTGCAACACAGAAACACAGCAACGGGTCAGAGGCTTCACGACTTCCAACAAGTACCCAACAAGTCGAAGGATGTACCTTTATTCTTGTTGCGGAGACCCTTGTTCTTCCGCACCAAGTCGTCGCCCTTCGCCTGCAGCTCCATGATGTCGTTGTGGTACTTGGCGAAGGCGGCGTCGAGCTTCGACTGCATGGCGGCCGCGTGCTTCCGCGACTTCACGAGCTGCTCCTCCAGGGCCTCGGCTGGGAGCACGGTGTCGCCGTAACCCTGCAGCAGGTTCGACTTCTCGCGGGATCGCTCCGCGACGTCCTGCACAAGACAACTCAAGTCAAGAAGAGTACTCAACGACGAAGGATTGACTACTCTAAGGCTACGGTCACGTACCTTCATCCATTGTTCGGCTTGACGGATCGCCTCCATGTGCTTGGCTACCGTCGCCGGCTCGACGAGATCGTCCGCCAGAAGTTCTATCCCGCCACGGCTACCCGAGGTAGCCTCTGTCATCGGCGCAGAGCGGATGGGCTCTGCATCTTGGATCTCAAGGGATCGGATCGCCACCTCCAGGGCAATCCCTGGCGACGTGGTGGCCGCCTCCCCCCCGGCGGACTTCTCGACGGCCTCCCCCACGGGCTCGGGGGCTCCTCCTGCAGCCTCTGGGGCTTCTGGTGTCAACTCCTGCATTGGCACCCCCGCAGGGATGTCACCACCTTCAGCACCTGTCAACAACACGACATGGGCGTCAACGCCTACGACTACTCATCCTGGAGCTCTACAGCTTCAAGAAGGGTACTCACCTTCGACTACACTCGCCTCCAGCAGCGGCGCTTCGGTGGCCGGGGGCTCGGTCACGGCTTGGGCCTTGGGAGCGGGCTTCTCTACGGGCGGCGCGACTTCTTCCGCCACTGCTGATGAGGGCTCCTCCCCGTCCCAGCTCAGATCTGTGGATTTTCTGCAGAAGTACTCACAGAGGGTCGTTAGACAACATCGACTACAGCAGCAAGTACTACTCGTGAGGACATGGTACTTACAAGCTCGACCGGACGATGGTCACGGCCGGAGCACCGAGGATGCTGACAATATCAACCAGTCCACCCTCGGCTGGCGTCTCCTCCTCCGCCTCTGTGGCTACCGCCTCCTCCACGGCGGCGGCGGCTGGCGCAGGTGTCTCCTGCGCTCTTGAGGTCGCCACCTCTCCAACGGCGGCGGCCACGGGTCCTCTGCTCTCTGCTGGAGCAGGGGGCTGGCGCTCCAACTGCGCCAGGAGTTCTTCAACAGTGGGGGCTGGACTTCGGCTTCCAGCCGGTTCCCCCACCGGGTCCCACACGCCCTCGTCGCCCTCTTCGACGGGCTCCGCTGGCGGCACCTCCTGCACACAAAGGACGACTACTCATCAGCAATGTACTCGAATAATGGGTACTCGACTACTCTGCTCAAGATAACTTACCTCCGGAGGCGTGGTCTCTGAGACCTTCATCTTCTTCGCCACCCGCTTCTTGGTGGGGTTGCGCGGCTTCCGTGGCGGCGCAGCAAGGCTAGCCTCCCGGCTAGCCGGAGGGTCTTGAACAAGTGGCACATGAGGCAAGCCCGGACGGCTAAACCTCGACCGCAGCTGGAAGCGGTCTTGAAGAGTCTCTTCGTCTTCTTCGTCGTCATCGGAGGAATCCTCCACGATGACGGGATCGTCGCCTTCATCGACTTCGCGGCGCTCCTTCGCCTTCCCCTCCGCCGGGATCTCGATCCCGCTCGGTGGCGGCTGCGGCTCGGAGACGAACCGCTTCACATCATCCTGCGCAAAGACACAAGACTTCAGCAACTCTACTACAAGTACTCACTACTCGACGAGGGGGTACGACTTCTCACCTCGTTGGGCGGGCGCGCGGCGGAGTACTCCTCGACCGGGCAAGCCGTGTACGGCGGCATGTCCTTGAAGATGCGCGACAACCTTTCGACGATGTCGTTGTCGTCCAGCTCGCCCCCCGGCATCCGCGACGAGTCGTCGTCGCCGGTGTACTCGAAGCCCAGCGTATCCCACGCCATCAGCGGCTGGATCCTGCGCTTCATAAAACTGAAGGCCACATGCTCGGCCCTCAGTCCAGCTTCTCTGAGCACTCTGATGCGTGCTAGCAGCTCGGGGAGCTGGATCCCCTCTTGCATGGTGGGCTCCATTCGCGATGCCTGGGCTGCCGTTTGCTCGGCTTCGGCAGGCCAGGGTGGTGGTTCGTGATGTAGAACCATCTCGTCTTCCAGTCCGTGTTGGAGTTGACGAGCTTGTACGCCAGATACTGCTCCGCGGCATCCTCCCTTAGCTGGATGCCGGCCCCTCCGACTACTCTGGGGTTGGAGGCGCTGGGCTGTGGCTTGACGCGGAAGAACTTCCGGAATAGCACCCAGTGCGGCTTGATTCCGAGGAAGGCTTCGCAGAAGTGGACGAAGACCGACGTGTGGAAGATTCCGTTGGGGTTCAAGTTGAGGTACTCGACGCCGTAGTATCCGAGCAGTCCTTTGAAGAAGTCGCTGGCTGGGAGCGCCAGACCACGCTCCACAAACCGCGAGAACATCGGGATCTCGTCCTCGGCCTTCTCCATGGGATATGGATCTCCAGCGGCGGATCTCCACATATCCACTTCCTTCTCCCTGATGAACCCGATGTTCAGCAGGGTCAGCAAGTCCTCCGTCTTCACCTTGGATCTCTTCCATTCGCCGCTCGGATCAGCGCGTGGTGGAGACACAGGCGGCGCCGCTCCAGTGGCGGCCGCGGCGGCCTCTGTGCGGCCCCTCTTCTTCCCGCTGGCCTTGGATGTCTTGGACGGCGATGGCTTCATTCTCCAAGTGCAAGGAGTTTTCGCTCGCATCCGCTCGGGGGCTACCCTAAAAGCTTCGGGTGGCGATGCGCTCAGATCTACTGCGGCGGCGGCAGGCGCTGGGAGTGGATTTGCTTCAAGATTCAAACGAAATGACTGCGGCTCACTTGGGTGAAAAACCCTAAGGGTTTTGGCTTCTATTTATAAGCCAAATCGCCTCCGCAATGGGCGGCTGGATAAGTCCGCGCTCGGCTGACTGAGCGGCTGCGCGTGACTCTTCGTATTCTACTAGTCGACGCGCCTCACCTCGGGGGCTCGGCTACCTCCACACGACTACCTAGGAAGCGTCTAGTCTCAAGAGCATCTCAGGACACATTCTCAAGAAGACCCTTCAATTCGAGAGGAAGTACTCGACTCAAGGCTCGGGGGCTCCGTGCCACGTGTCCTTCGGTTTTTTCTCTCCGGATTTTTCGGGATTATCTTGCCAAGATTTCAGATGGACCCTCAGCCAGAGCCCGCGGCTCGAGGCTCGGGGGCTACTCCATGTGGAGTGCGGTTCTGCAAATCGCACCTCCATGACGGCTCCGGTTTCAAGACAAGATAGGCGGTTTTTGAAGACCTTCGAAGGCAGATTTCAAGGACGCTTGGGACTACTCGAGAAGACTTCAAGATTGCTCAAACATCAGCTGGAGTACATTCCATCCTGGGGATGCTTCGACTACTCTTGAGGACTTTTGACTTGTAGCGCTCAGGGACGCTTGAGGACTACTCGTTAATGCCGTCAAGACTACTTGAAGCTATCCTTCTCGACTACAAAGTACTCGGGGGCTTGTCGTATGGACCTCCCTGGGCCCACTACCTCGGTGGGTACCAGGACCGACTACTCGGTGGGCCCCTGGGACTACCCGGCTTGCGCTACACGGCACCTAAAGGCGTGGAGCACAAGGACTACACAGGAGTAGTACTCGGTTAGGGAGCTGTACATGTTCCGCACTGTATAGAGGACTCCTAGACGTACTCGACTAGTACTCTCTCCCTACTCCGACTTGTAACCCTGCCTCCCGGACTATATAAGGCGAGGCAGGGACCGATCCCCTCATCCAATCTCCTCTCATACAATCCACGGCGCACTATTGCACCATCGTGTAATCGTGCCCTATCAATCCAGAGCTACGCAAAGATACGAGACGTAGGGTATTACGCACCTCGCGGCCCGAACCTGTCTAAATTGTGTGCCACGTGTCTCTTCCTTCGAGTTACCGATCTCGGCGTGTCACAATCATCTACTTCGGGTACTCCCCGTAGTAGGTTGCCGGTCTAAAACACCGACACAGAGTGCGTTGGGTAGTTCCTTGATCCACTTGCCTCCTTTGGAGTTAGCAGCATCGTGTAGCCGCTTCTTGAGAGCGTCGAGCACCATCCCATTGGCGCGCTCGACTTGTCCGTTGGCCCGAGGATGGGCAACTGAGACGTATCGGACGTCGATCCCGCTGTTCTCGCAGTACTCCCCCGTAACCGGTGGTTGTTGAAGTTGGAGCCCAGATCTGTGATGATGCGGTGGGGTAGTTCATAGCGATGCACGAGTTCATCCAGGAAGTCAAGTACTCTGTCAGCCTTGGGGCATGTGACCGGCTTGACCTCGATCCACTTGGTGAACTTGTCGATGGCCACCAATACTCTATTGAAACCACCTGGCGCAGTTGGCAGTGGCCCAATCATGTCGAGCCCCCAGCAGGCAAAGGGCCAGGTTGGCGGTATGGTGACTAGCTTGTAGGCTAGGACGTGTCTGTCGCTTGGCGAAGTACCGGCATCCTTGGCACCTTCGACGAGTTCTTCAAAGATCGCCCGGCAGCGAGAGGGCCGCAGAAAGCTCGCCGGAAGGCCTTGCTGACCAGCGTGCGGGAAGACGCGTGGTTGCCGCATACGCCCTTGTGGATCTCCTCCAAGATGTCCTTGCCTTCTTGCCGAGGGACGCACTTCATGAGTACTCCAGAAGATGCGCCCCGCTTGTAAAGCTTGTCTCTGACGAGGACGTAGGACTTGGCACGGCGGATGAGCTGCTCAGCCGAGTTCTTGTCCGAGGGAACCTTCTGCTCACTGAGGTAGTCGATGAAGGGTTGCCTCCAGTCCACGTCGATCATCATGACCTCCTGTCCGGCTGGTGGGTGCGCTGGGACAGTGGTCGGAGGCGCCGTCTCCGGGATGGATGGCGCGTGAAGCTCATGAACGAAGACACCCGCTGGTACTTGAGCGCGGGTGGATCCAAGCTTCCAGAGGACGTCCGCTGCAACGTTGTTGTCGCGGACGATGTGGTGGAAATCGAGACCGTAGAACTTGTTCTCGAGCTTGCGGACTTCTAGGCAGTAGGCGTCCATGTTCTCCTTGTTGCGGTCCTATGACTTGTTGACTTGGTTGATGACCACTTCGGAGTCGTCGTAGACTAGTAGCCGCTTGATGCCCAGTGAAGCCGCGAGGCGGAGCCCGTGTAGGAGAGCTTCGTACTCGGCTTCGTTGTTTGAGACCTTCAAGAAGATCTGCAGGACATACTTGAGTTGTTCGCCCGTTGGAGAGATCAGGAGTACCCCTGCACCTGCGCCCTCGAGGTTGAGTGAGCCGTCAGAGTACATCACCCAATGCTCTGGTCACACGGTTGGAGTAGGTAGCTGGTTCTCCCGCCACTCCGCCATGAAGTCGAGTAGCGCCTGCAACTTGATGGCTGTGCGTGGCTTGAAGTCGATGGTGAGGGCACCGAGCTCAACTGCCCACTTGGAGATTCTTCCAGTAGCATCTTGGTTCCGCAGGATGTCGCCGAGCGGGTAGTCGGTGACGACAGAGATCGAGTACTCCTGGAAGTAGTGTCGTAGCTTCCACGAGGTGATGAGTACTGCGTACAGGAGCTTCTGCACAGGCTGATAGCGTGCCTTGGACTCTGATAGAACCTCGCTAACGAAGTAGACTGGGTGCTGGACTGGGTAGGCGTGGCCGTCTTCCTGCCGCTCGACGACGATGGCAGTACTGACCACGTGAGTAGTCGCAGCGAGGTAGAGCAGTAGCTGCTCGCCCTTGTGAGGAGTCGTGAGGAACGGCAGCTTTGATAGGAAGTCCTTGAGCTGGGCAAGGGCTTGATCCGCCTCTGGAGTCCACACGAACTTCTCTTGATGCTTGAGTAGTTTGAAGAAGGGGAGCCCCCATTCTCCAAGCTTCGAGATAAATCTGTTGAGTGCCGCCATGCATCCGGTCAGCTTCTGGACGTCTTTGATGCTCGTGGGAGCTTTCATGCTGGTGATGGCGGAGATCTTCTCGGGGTTGGCTTCGATGCCGCGCTGGCTGATGATGAAGCTGAGTAGTTTGCCCGAAGGTACGCCGAAGATGCACTTGTTCGGGTTGAGCTTCCAGCGGTACTCGCGCAGGGATGCGAAGGTTTCTTCAAGGTCGTCGATGAGGGTACTGGAGTCTTTGGTCTTGACGACCACGTCATCCACGTAGGCTTCGACGTTCTTGTTGAGTTGCCTCTTGAAGCAGGCCTGGATAGCTCGTTGGTAGGTGGTGCCGGCGTTCTTCAACCCGAAGGACATGGTCGTGTAGCAGTACGCGCCAAACGGGGTGATGAACGTGGTGTTCTCCTGGTCTTATTCCTTGATCGCGATCTGGTGGTACCCGGAGTAGCAGTCGAGGAAGCAGAGCAGGTCGCAACCCGCTGTGGAGTCGATGACTTGATCAATCCGCGGCAACCCGAAGGGGTCCTTGGGGCAGTGCTTGTTGAGGTCGGTGTAGTCGATGCACACCCTCCACTCGTTCGAGTTCTTCTTGCGGACGAGGACGGGGTTGGCGAGCCACTCAGGATGGAAGACTTCTCTGATGAAGCCAGCCGCGAGTAGTTTGGCGAATTCCTTCTTGATGGCGTCCCGTCTGTCGTCGGCAAAGCGTCGGAGGTGTTGTCGCTTGGGGGTGGCCTTTGGATCGACGTTGAGGCAGTGCTCAATCAGCTCCCTGGGCACTCCCCGGCATGTCCGCTGGCTTCCACGCGAAGATGTCGCGGTTAGCCCGAAGGAAGCTGATGAGCGCGTCTTCCTATTTGGGGTCGAGGCCAGCCCCGATGGTGGTGGTCTTGCTGGGGTCGCCTGTTCCGAGGTCGATCGTCTTGACGAGTACCTCCTCAGGTGGCTGAGGCTTGTTGGCGCTGTCAGACTTCTCCGGGATGTCGAGTTCACTTGTAGCAAGCTTCTTCGACGCAGCGTAGACCTCCATCATCGCGTTGGGTACTTGATTCGTAGAGGCGATCTCCACGGCTTCTGTGTCGCAGTCGTGGGAGATCTTCAAGTCCCCTTGGAGAGAGAGTACATCTGCTGGGCTTGGCATCCTGAGTACCCAGTAGGTGTAGTGGGGCACCGCCATGAACTTGGCGATGGCCGGTCTGCCAAGGATGGCGTGGTAGGAGGTCTCGAAGTCCGCGACCTCGAACTTGATGTACTCGGTACGGTAATTGTTTCGAGATTCCCCGAAGGTAACTGGCAGGACCACTGAGCCCAGTGGGATAACCGCGTTGCCGGGGACGATGCCGTAGAAGGGCGTGTTGCTCTTGGTGAGCATGTGGGTGATGTCGAGCTTCATCTTCTTCAAGGTCATGGTGAAAAGGACGTTTATCCCGCTTCCACCGTCGATGAGCACCTTGTTGAGTTTGGAGCCCGCGACCACCGGCTTTAGGACGAGGGGGAACCGTCCTGGTTCGGAGAAGCTGGTCCATTGATCCGCGCGGGAGAAGGTGATGGGTACCTCTGACCACCTGAGAGGGGTCAGGACCGCTGGCTCAATGGACACGACTTCACGACGGGTAGCCTCTCGCTCCCGCCCTGGCCGGCGATCCGCCGAAGAGGACGTTGACGGTCTTGTTAGGCTCCTGGAAGTCGTTGTTGTCGCCGTCCTTCTTCTTGCCCTTTTTGTCGTGAGAATGCGGTGGCTCCGGCGTATCCTTGAGTGCGTTCCTGAGTTGGTAGCACTGCTCGGTGGTGTGGTTGCCGTTTGGATGCCACGGGCACCTCTCCTTCAGCAGGTCTTTGAAACCGCCGGAGTTCTTCTTCGAGTTCTCCTTCGCAGGGCGCTGGATAGCCGCGACAGTGTTGTCTGCCTTGCGCTTGCGGTTGGGATCCGAGTAGTTGTTGTTGTTGTGGTTGTTACGACCGCCATGGTTCGCATTGTTGTCGTTGCCGCCGCCCGCGTTCTACTTGGTCTTGCAACGGATGGTGTCGTACTTGGCGTTGGCCTTGTCTTCTTCATCCACCCAGGACGTGATCATGTCCTTGAGGTGGGGGATGGACCTGGGGCGGTGACGACCGAATTCTTCGAAGGTGCGGCGGTGGTAGAGGCCGTCTTGGAAGAGGTCGATGACCTCCTTGTCAGTGACGTCGACGACGGTGGCGCGCTTGTCGAAGAAGCGGCGCATGTACTTGCGGAGGGTCTCGCCTTGTTCCTGCTTGATCATAGCCAGGTCCAAGCGAGTACCCGATCAACCCATGGCGCCCGCGAAGTTGCTGGTGAACTGCTCCTTCAGCTGGTCCCACTTGTCGATCGAGTGCTTGTCAAGCGACTCGAGCCATGTGAGTGGAGCTTGGTCCAGGCAGAAGGGGAAGTAGAGGCACTTGGTGTCGTTGTTGCCGCCAACGTTCTCGATGGAGAGGGCGTAGCACCTGAGCCACTGGATGGGGTCCTGCTTCGCGTCGTACTTGGTGATCCCCAATGGCTTGAACTTGTTGGGGAGGAGCAAGTTGCGAAGTCGAGGTGAGAAGGCAGGGAAGCCGTCGTCGTCGCCTGCGGTGGTCGACTTCTTCCGCCGCAGCTCCTCAATCTTTTGGCGGGCGTCGTAGCCGCCCTGTGAGGCACTAGAGGCGTGGCTGTTCGCGTGGCCTCAGCCGCTGCGACCGCCGCCGCCGCCAGCCCTCCTGTTGGCTCCATGGTTAGAGCTTCCGCCGTCGCCGCCACCGCCGTCGGGGGTCGTGGCCGCTGCCACCGGCCGGAGCGCGGTGGGGGACGACCTCGCGGTTGCTGTTGTCACGCTGTGGAGGTCCGCCGGCGTTGGAGCGAGGACGGTTCGGCTTGGCTGGGAGCTCAGCTCGAGTACGGTTGGGACCGTTGTTGGCGCTGCGACTTGTGGCTTCGTTGTCGCGGTGCCTGGTGGGAGGAGGTTGGTTGACCCTGTTGTCGACCCTCATGAAGTAAGCGTCTTCAGCGAGCTTGGCGATGACCTCTACAGCGCGTATGCCCTGAGCCTGGCGTGCTATCACCGTGATCGACATGAGGCATTGCTCAGGGGTAGTGTGTACTCTGCTCTCGACCGCCTCGAGAGCCTCCGCAAGGTTGCGGACGGGGAAGTTGTCGCGGAGGCGCCGGCGACGTTCGCTGCGCTTCCGGTTACGTTCACGTCGAGCGTCTCTGTCTGCAGGGTTCTTGATTGCTGGAGCATCGGCAGAGAGCTCGTCGGAGGAGATGTCTTCCAGGTACCTGTCTTGGGCCGTCCCTAAAGGCCCTGGGGCATCGCCAGCAGCCATGAAGACTTGGCGATCAGGGGTGCCAAGGCTGGACTCAGAAGGCGCCACCTCATTTGGTGTGCTCGAGTCAGCCCGGGCTAGGGGTGTTACCTCCTGGAACGGTAGCGAGTCGATGTAGGCGACGTAGCGTGAGTCTCCACTTATCAGGTCTGCAGGCTTGCGGTCTGGCCAGTAGACGAATCTCCCGGCCAGTGTGGATGTTATAACCAGCCCATAGGCCGGCCCTGACAAGGGATGCTTAGTGGAGTTGTCCTTGGACTCGGGCTCCTCAGGGTCCGACCCAAAGTCGAACTCGTATGCGGGGTTCGAGTAGAACTCAAAGAGAGGGTTGGAGTCCGAAGCGTTGCCGGGGGCGGTGTCGGAGTCCGAGTTGTACTCGGGCACGGGCTCCTTGCCGGCCCGGCGCGAAGAGGGAGCCCCCGTGCGGGCCCGGCTGAGGATGCGGGAACCACGCGCGGAGCGCTCACGAGGTGAGGGGACCGTCTGTGATGGCTGAGGAGCCGGCTCGCATGCGATGGCCCAAGGAGACGTCGAGTTCGAGTTGGAAGCAGACTCGAGCTCGAAGTCAGTGTGATGGTTGAAGAGCGAAATTTCGCCGAACTTGCCGGCGAGTTCGCCTGTGACAACTTCAGGAAGCGTCACGAAGCCGGTTTTCGGGTTGGGCGACATGGTGAAGCGGTGCTAGAAAGAGCCCGCGCCGTCTGCAGTGCAGACCCAGGTGCCAAACACGAAGGTGTCGCCGCGGTTGAAGGCGACGGTTGGCTTGAAGTAGACTGGAGCCGTCGAGTTCGCCATGTGATCTCGGGCGAGAGCCCCTACCTGGCGCGCCAGCTGTCGGTGTTTTAGACCAGCAACCTACTAAGGGGAGTACCCGAAGTAGATGAATGTGGCCTCGCCGAGATCGGTAACTCGAAGGAAGAGACACGTGGTACACAATTTAGACAGGTTCGGGCCGCGAGGTGCGTAATACCCTACGTCCTGTATGCTGTGTAGCTCTGGATTGATTGGGCACGATTACAAGATGTGTAATAGTGCGCCGTGGATTGGATGAGATGCTAGAGAAGGGTCCTTGCCCCGCCTTATATAGTCCGGGAGGCAGGGTTACAAGTCGGAGTAGGGAGAGAGTACTAGTCGAGTACGTCTAGGAGTCTTCCATACAGTGCAGGACATGTACAACTTCCTAACCGAGTACTTCTCCTCCGTAGTCCTTGTGCTCCACGCCATCAGGTGCCGTGTAGCGCAAGCCGGGTAGTCCCAGGGGCCCACCGAGTAGTCGGTCCTGGTACCCACTGAGGTAGTGAGCCCAGGGAGGTCCATACGACAGCCTCCGCAAATCTCCAGTCATGACTTGGCTCCCACGTAGTCCCGGCTCGACCTTGGTTTTGAGGCTCAACCAAGAAACCGTCCATGACTTCATCTTGATGTTCATGCCACCATGCGGCCCGCACTTGACCCTGCTGGCCACCGGGTCCCTCGAACGAATCCTACTTGTCTTCTCCACACCTGGAGGCCTCACCGGCAACGACCTTTCGCGCTTGTTTTTTCATTTGCACCAGCGCCAGTCAAGCCGCAACCTGCACCTGCAATACTTAGGCAAGAATCGGTCCACACAACGTTGTTAATCCCTCATCACACAAGGAAGCGACCATGCACCGGTCCTCGAACCACACATGGTCCTCAATCTCCCCCTTGATGAGTGCATTGACAACACCCACATATAGTAACAAGAGAGAAAAGAAAAATAAAAGAAACGAACAAAAGGAAACTCCAACAAGCGATGGAAAGCCAAACAAAGGCAAAGAGCAAGATCACTTGAAGAAGGCAAGTCTCGGACCCCTTAGGCAAGGGCAACAGCTCGACACATCCGAGACAAAACAAAGCTCAAGCAAAGAGCGCAAACCACCAAAGCAAAACTCGAACAACCACAAAAAGCTTCCCCTGCACACATGCAAGCTCCCCCTGAACCAATGCAACTCCCCCTGGACAAATGCATGCAAACCACTTGAAAACAGGGCAGCTGCAACAAATTCAGCTCACACTGGTCAGACCGGTCACCACCACCGGTCAGACCGGTGCCCAACATGTGCACAGGACCAGCACTCTGACCGGTCAAACCGGTGACCGCGACCGGTCAGACTGGTGCACAATAGAGCCCAGAAATGGCTCGAAACCACCTGAAAACTTTCTAAATGCATCCAGCAAGCCATTTCAAGCTCAAACTTCTCCCCCTTGTTGACAATGCATGAATCAAGCCAAAAATGCAAAACTTTCAACCTAGAGCTTCTCAAATAGACAAAATTCAACATAGAATGCTATACACGTCCAAATAAGCAAGTTAGATATTCTATAGCTTCGTATCGACATCAACTACAAGATCACAAAGTTTCACAACCATTGGACGAAGCTAAGATGGATTTGGACAATTTTGCGAAA
Source organism: Cenchrus americanus (assembly GCA_947561735.1). Lineage (NCBI taxonomy): Eukaryota > Viridiplantae > Streptophyta > Magnoliopsida > Poales > Poaceae > Cenchrus > Cenchrus americanus. The sequence goes on along the minus strand of OX387241.1, from coordinate 181,661,553 downwards.
AATTTGCCTCTCATGAGCAAAGTCCTAAACATGATCAAAACATATCAAAATGGCAAAGCCACACAAACTTCATGCTAGGATAGCCATTCTAATCATAAGACCATCACAAACACCCACAAGCACCTCATGTCATGTCAAAGCCACCGAGCCATGTGCCTACTTCTATGTATGAGTCTTCTCATTGGTAGGCATCATGCAACGGTTTAGCACCCAAAGCCAATTAAATTCAGCACATATGACATGGGAGCACATTTCCAAGCATTTTACATTTCATTTTCAGATTCATAATTGGTACATGAAATGTCTTTGCGACAAAAAGGTACTTATGCCCCTCCACAAGATAAAACAAGAGGGCTAAACATTCAGGATGTCAAATGAGCCTTTGGCCCCATATGATCAATAAACTAGCTATCCAACCACAAATTAAGCATAACCAAGCCACTAAAACATGTCAAGAGCATATAAAGGCATTTACACATGAGAGAGCATACATGTGACATTTTTCAAAAACATAGCTATCAACCATGGATTATTAATCAAGATCATCAAGAGCTAAGCCAAACTAACCATAGCTTACCAAACAAGCTCACAAAGACATATATCTCATTCCATAGTGAACAATGTATATAGGAGAAGCTTTTCTTATCCAATGCATATGATACAAAATGCATGCAATCTAAGATACAAGGATGCCTATACATCATGTTACATATGCCATGCCAAATGCAAGAAATGCACAAAGGAAACTATACATATGCTACAAAGGAGCTCCCACACACAAAGCTCACAAACGACCGGCTCCTTGAGGGGAGGCAAAAAGGGCTCGACACCACTGGCAAAAGAGCAAAGGAGCACAAAAACTCACAAGCTCCCCCTAAACACATGCACTAGGACCAAAGAGCATACAAAGCTCACCCTACACACATGAGATAGAGAAGGAGCAAAACAAACCAAGTGGCTTGACCAAGGCCACACACTCGAAGGTCACATATACACTTACCTTTATCATTTCTTCACAATTCACTCATCCTTGTCCACCATCCCCGAATGTGATGCACCTACATGTCACCACCGGGATATGAAGCCGAAGAACCACCCCCGATATCAACAAAATGTTCTCCGGGCCATCCACCTGCAACTCAAAACCAAGAACGAGAGCGAGCCAACGACTCAACACTGGGGTTAGTTCCAAAAGTGTAAAACCAGTGCCCAGCCATTTGCTCGAAAGTGGGGTTAGCACAAACCAAACCATCTTTCCTACCAAAGCTACCTCCACGAACACCACCACGGTAACCACCATGAGGTAACCAAACCTCTCTACCTGGAAGAGGACCAAAACCACGAAAGAAAACTCGTGGACTGTCCCTCCTCTCCTCAAAACTACGGATCCTCCCATCCCCGTATTGAGCACGAGGAGGAGCATGCCTAGCAAACTGACCTCCTACAAACTTTCCAGACCAACCACCAGAACCACGACCTCCTGAACCAAACTTACCATCTGTACGAGCATGAAACCCAAACTGTCGCCTGTTCGAGCTCGCACCCGATCCGACGGTGCCTCTCACCGGTCTGACCGGTGTAGCCTGGGCAGCAACACCTCCAACATCCTTCCGCTCTCCCCAAGCCCGAACTGTCCTCACACTCGCCTTGGCCCTGGGAACTGCACACGAGGCTCAAGTACACCATCGGAAGGGTGGTACTTGTCCTTGTTAGCCCACTCCTTCGCCATTCTCTTCTCACGCTTCCTCTTGAAGCAAAATGCTCTCTTGTGACCATCCTTTCCACAAAACTCACAACGGAAACGGATTGATCTGGGCCTAGGCTTGGGGTGAGGCTCTTCACAAGACTTCTCACGCTCCCCCCCGCAAACGAGTGAAAGTGTCTTGATCTAGGGGTTTGGTCAAAATATCGGCTAGTTGGTCATGAGTGGGTACATGGATCAAAGCTATCTTTCCTTTCTCTACGTTGTCTCTTAGAAAATGATACCTCACTTCTATGTGCTTGGTTTTGGAATGGAGCACTGGGTTCTTTGCAACGCTTATGGCACTGGTGCTATCACATTGAAGTGGGACATGGGTATACTCCTCACCAAAGTCACTCATGGTGTATGAAATCCAAGGAGCTGAGAGCAACAACTAGCAGCGGCAACGTACTCTGCCTCGGTAGTGCATTGAGCAACACTCGGCTGTTTGCGGGAAGACCAAGACACCAAAGAAGATCCCAAAAACTGGCAAGTCCCAGAAGTGGACTTCCTATCCAACCGACACCCGGCAAAATCCACATTCGAAAAACCATGAAGCGCCAGAGAAGAGGATGCGGAGTACCAAAGGCCGAAGTCGGGAGTGTGACACAAGTACCTGAAAATTCGCTTCACCGCTTGACGATGCGAAGTCCTCGGAGGCGCTTGAAAACGAGCGCACAGACATACCGAGAACTGGATGTCTGGCCTCGTCGCCGTCAAGTAGAGGAGTGACCCGATCATGCTTCGGTACTCCTTCTGGTCCACATTTCACCTTCTTCGTCCGCATCAAGAGCTGTAGTCGTACTCATCGGCGTTGTCATAGCCTTGGAATCCTCCATCTTGAACTTCCGCACAATGTCCTTGGTCTACTTAGCTTGGTGCACAAATGTTCCTTCCTTTGATTACTTGATTTGTAGCCAGAGAGAGAACTGCAACTCCCCCATCATGCTCATCTCAAATTCCCTACTCATATCCTCTGCAAACCTTGCAACAAGAGAGTTAGACGAGCCACCAAAGACAATATCATCCATGTACACCTGCACAATTAGAATATCTCTACCCTGCCTCAGTAGAAATAAGGTCGGGTCGACCTTCCACATCTCAAAACCTCTCTCAAACAAGAACCCCCTCAACCTACCATACCAAGCTCTAGGCGCCTGCTTCAACCCATAAAGCGCCTTCCTCAACTTTTACAACCGGTGGGGGTACTTCTCACTCTCAAACCCCGGTGGTTGCCTCACATACACTTCTTCCTCCAACACACCATTTAGGAAAGCACTCTTCACATCCATTTGGTGCAACTTGAACCCTTTAGCCACGGAAAAGGCTAGAAGAATCCTTATTGCCTCCAAACGGGCTACGGGAGCAAAAGTCTCCTCGTAGTCGATCCCCTCATTCTGACTGAACCCCTGAGCAACAAGCCTTGACTTGTTCCTAACCACTTCACCTTTCTTTCCCTCTTTGTTCTTCCACACCCACTTTGTACCAATCGGCTTACACTCTGTGGGAGGGTCAACCAATTCCCACACCTGATTCCTCTCAAAGTTCTCCAACTCCTCATGCATCGAATTAACCCAATTATGATCAGATAGTGTGTGTCCAATGTCTTTGGGCTCAAAAGTTGCAACAAATGCAGCATGAGCGAAATGAGAATTGTTTCGAACCCTCGACCGTGTAGTGCGTTCATTCAAGTTGCCGATGATCCACGAAGCTGGGTGATCCACTTGTACTCGCCGGGGAGGTTCTCACCTCGATTCTACCTCCCCCTCAACTGTAGCTTCTCCTCGATCTTGATTTGTCGTCGTAGGTGTAGGAGAGGGTCCGTCCACCACCGTAGTCGAAGTAGTGGGTACATGTTCAGCCGGGGGCACCACACCACCATCTTCATCGTCTCCATGTTTATGCTCCTCCTCCTGAATGATCTCCTCGCCAAGTTCATCATCACCTGCACACTCAAAGACAAGCTGACTACGTGGCTGTGTCTCGTCGAAGGTTACCTCGCAAGTCTCCATGATTTGGTTAGTTTCAAGATTGAGCACACGATATGCTCTAGAATGAGATGCATAACCAAAGAAAATACCATCGACCGACCTAGCCTCAAACTTATCCAACTTCTTCCCTTTCTTCAGAATAAAGCACTAGCAACCAAAGACATGGAAGTGACTCACCTTGGGTGTGCGACCGTGCATCAGCTCGTAGCAGGTTTTCTTCTTATGCACTCTAAGGTAGATCCTGTTCGACACATAGCATGAGGTATTCACCGCCTCAGCCCAGAACCTTCTCGGAGTCCTACGCTCATCAAGCATCGTCCGAGCCATCTCACACATGGTCCTGTTCTTCCTTTCCACAACTCCATTCTGGGGAGGCGTATACGGACTCGAAAACTGGTGTTCAAGACCCATGTCATGGCAAAAGGTTTCAAAACGAGAGTTTCTGAAGTCTGAGCCATTGTCACTGCGGATTGCTCGTATAGCACCTCCGTGCCTCTCGTTTCTCAACCTCAAGACAAGATCTCAACAAAACCAAACGTCTCCCCCTTATCCTCGAGAAAGAACACCCACGCATACCGAGAGTAGTCGTCCACCACAACAAGGACATGCCACTTCTCACCCGCAGATTGCACACGAGCTAGGCCAACAAGGTCCATATGGAGCAGCTCGAATGGATGCTCAGTCATCACATCGGTGAGAGGCGGGTGAGAAGAGGCTACCATCTTGGCATGCCTACACGGTGCACAAACAAACTCTTTCTCAAGCCTCAACCGTGGCAATCCTCAGACCAAATTGAGTTTACTCAAGCGAGACAAAAGGTCAAAGCTCAAGTGACCCAACTTCCTATGCCACTTCCACAACTTACTCGAGGAACCAGCGACGAAACAACGCTCAACACCAGAAGACTCAGAAAAATCAGCTCGAAACACATGGCCGTTGGGAAACGACCATACAGACAAGGTCCCCTCGAGAATCCAAAATCCGAGAACCACCAGGCCGAAACAAAACCTCAAAACCCTCATTCAACAGTTGGGACATAGAAAGCAAATTGTACCCCAGCGATTGAACAAGAGCAACACGCATGAGAGTGATCTTGTCACTCACCTTAATCTCACCTTCTGAAAGCACACGCCCACGCCCATTGTCCCCAAAGGTGATGTACCTCTTTGTCACCACTGGGACGAGACTTCAGAACCACCCCTTGTTTCCGGTCATATGCCTCGAGCAACCGGAGTCAATCAACCAAATGTTCTTCAAGTCTCCCACCTGAAATTCAAAAACGAGCACGTGAGCGAACAAACGACTCAGCACTAGGGTTAGTACCAAAAGAGTAAAACCAGTGCCGAGCCATTTGCTCGAAAGTGGGGTTAGCACAAACCAAAACCATCTTTGCTACCAAAGCTACCTCCATGAACACCACCACGGTAACCACCATGAGGGAACCAACCCTCTCTACCTGGAGGACGACCAAAACCATAAAAGGAAGCCCGTGGACTGTCCCTCCTATCCTTCTCAAAGCTACGACTCCTCCCATCCCCGTAGTGAGCTTGAGGGGGAGAATGCCTAGCAACCTGACCTCCTGCAAACTCTCCAGCCCAACCACCAGAACCACGACCTCCAGAAACAAACCTCGCACCTATAAGAGCACAAAACCCGAACTGCTGCCTGTCCAGGCCTGCACCGGTTTGACCGGTGCCCCTCACCGGTCTAACCGGTGTAGCCCGGCCAGCAGCACCACCAACATCCTTCCGCTCTCCCCAAGCTCGAACTGTCCGCACACTCGCCTTGGCCCTGGGCATCTGCACACGAGGCTCAAGTACACCATCGGACAGGTGGTACTTGTCCTTGTTAGCCCACTCCTTCGCCATTCTCTCGTCTCGCTTCCTCTTGATGCAAAACTCATCCTTATGGCCATCTCTCCCACAATAGCCACAATGAAACCCCACAAGCTTAGGTTTAGGCTTGGATTGGGGCTGCTCACATGGTTTCTCTCCACTCGACTTCTCCGCCGGTTTCTCCTCACTAGCCTTCTCACTCTCTTTCCCAAAGAACACTTTCCTGGAAGTGCTCAAGAACTTGATAGGCTTTTGGAGATCATTTGTTTGTGTAGGAAACATGGGTGGAGCTGGGGTTGTGTCTAGTCAGTTCCTAAGATGGTTAGGTTTAGGAGGGAAATCATTTTTGTGGTGGGTTTTTGGTGGCTCTGGGATATACTCTCCACTTCCCTCACCAACCTTGTCACCATCCTGCCTCTTGAATGTCTCGATCATTATCCTTAACTGAGGCTCATGACCAGACAACCAACCCATCAACTTTCTCAGCTCATCATTCTCATCCTGCAAACAGTCAACATAATGTGCAAGTTCCAAATTCTTCAAAGCATGCATTTCACAGGTAGAGCAAGATGTAGGAATTGGTTCTTTCAGCTTAGCCTCAAGCGAAACAGTGTAAGCATGCATATCATCAATCTTAGCATGCAAGACAGGGCAAGAAGTACAAGCACCTAGCAAAGCAGTTCTAGATTTAAGCTCAGCCACTTCAACCCTAAGCACATCTAATTCCTCACACTTGGAGGCATGCTTTTCCTTAAACAAAGCAAGATCAGCAAGGAAAATAGAGCAATCAGCACAATCAACCTCATCAAAAACAACTGGGGTAGCCTTAAGGGAATCAATTTCAAGCTTGCTATCAAGAACCTGTGTTTCTAGCTCAGCCACTCTAGTCCTAGCATCCTCGAGTGAAGCCCTAAGCTCTTTCCTCATTTTCTTGGCCTCTCTAAGCATGTCATCACGATTATCAAGCAACGAGTTCATCACGCACCTCGTCGTCGGAGTCAGAGTCCGAGTCGCTCTGTGTGCTCTTCTTGCTGCCGGAGCTCAGCGCCATGGCGTAGAAGCCGTCTCTAGCAAAGCAGCTCAGCCCGCTCAGGTTCTTGGACGACTTCCTACTCTTGCGACGATCACCTTCATCTTCACTGCTGCTTGAGCTCGAGGTGGAGTACGCAGAACTGGAGTCGACGTCACTCGCTCCAACCATCGCTCGGGCCTTGCCTCGGCTCTCCTTCTTCCTCGATCGTCGCTTGTCCTTGTGCTTGTTCTTATGCTTGCTCTTGTGGTCACGTCTCGACCGGTACTTGCCATCCATCCTCGACTTGTGCTTGTAGCCGTCCTTGTTCTCGACATTCTCCCGGCAGTCGGCAATGAAGTGTCCCGGCTTGCCGCACTGGAAGCATTTCCTCGTGTTCCTCCTCATGTTTACCCGGTTCTCGTGCAACCTCTCGAACCTCCTCGTTGGCAACGCCAGCTCGTCCTCTCCAAGCACGTCGAACTCCTCATCTAGCATAGACATCAAAGAGGACAAAGAGAACATCCTGGTGGATGGCTTAGTGTTAGCCTTTCCTTTCAAACCACCGACGAGGGCAAGATTATGAGAGTCAGTCGGGCCCTCGAGCATGGCTGTCATGCCCCTATCCACCTCAGCCGACTTGAGCTTCGAGAACAGCTCATTCACCGTCATAGTGTTATACTTCTTCGACTTGACAATGTCCTTGAACTTTCTTCCCCAAATCGTACGATCCAAAGAGTGTAAGAGCTTCACAGCTCAATCATGATCATCGTACGGGAGCACGTCCACATAGGCCCTCATGTTGTTCACAACCACCGTGAACCTCTGAAACAAGGCATCGATGGACTCACCGGGAAGATGAGTGAAGTTCTTGTATTTTCTCCGGTAGGTCGCATACACCCGAGCCTGAACCTGGGCATTCCCAACATGAGCCTCCTTCAAAACCAACCAGATTCTACTAGCCAAGTGCTCGGTGGGCACCCGATCGAACTAAGGCTGTCACAAAGCACGAAACAAGTAGTCGACCGCCTTATTGTTGGCGTCGAACATGTCCCTCGATCCTGGAGCAAGGAAGTTCATCGGCTGGACATAGCCTATGTCCACCGTGACATCCCAAAGGATCTGACCCTTTCCGCGGAGAAACACCGCCATCAGCTTACTCCACATATGGTCGTTTTTGCCATCAAAGTGTGGAGGACTCGAACCCCGTTCCTGGTACGCCATCCTTGGATCTTAGACTGGTTAGAGTCAACAAAGACCTGAACCGGCTCTGATACCACTTGAAGGACCGATACGGCGAACCAGAGAGGGGGAGTGAATGGGAGCCGATAAAAATTCTACTCGAAGGAGATGAAAACTCCAACAAGACGAACACATCTTCCAACACAAGTCTCCGACTCACTACCCAAGTTGGCCAAATCGACGTAGCCACTGGAGTGCTACTGAACCTAGGAACCAACTTCCAACCTTACCGACCCGAGAACGCAGCGGAACGCCAAACTTCGAGTCCACTGACAAACACCGGTCAGACCGTTGAGCACCACCGGTCAGACCGGTCCCTGCTGGTGAAACTTGACGAATTTCATAGAAAGGCTTCACACCGGTCAGACCGGTGGAACACACCGGTCAGACCGGTCTTAGCCAGAAAGCCCCGAAGTCACCAAACAGGCCTACCAACCCCCAAACTGACCCAAACTCGAAACAGCTGCAACACAGGACAACAGCGAACACACCCAGATGTTGACCCGAGCAAACACCCAACAGGGGTTGCACCGGTCAGACCGGTGAGAGACACCGGTCAGACCGGTGTGACCTGGGCTTCTCGAGATGAACAACACCCGCGGGTCAACACCTCCAAATCCAAGACTTGATCTCCCGAATCGCTCCACAGGCTTGAACAAGACTGTGGGGACAGTAGGAACACCTCATGAGGAGTCCATAACCATGTTTAATCCCACCAAAACTTGTCCAAACAAGAGGAATCGAAGAAATCCCGCCAAGACCTCCTCTGTGACAACCCGCCCAGGAAAATACCGTACTATCGCCTAAAACCAATCCACTTTGGTCATTAAGCAATAGTAAAGTATCATCCTGTCGTTAGTTGCCAGGTTAACGCCCGGTATATCACTTGGATACGAATAAAGGATCGGCAATATGCATTAAAACTCACGCAAAGGCGAGTCCAGAGTACAACTCGGATTAAAGCCAATTTATTACAAACCATTGTTCATGATAGGAAGTAAAGGTTCGGAGTTCGAAAACAACAGAAATAAATAAACTAGCGGCTCGATGAACATCACAAGAGGCCGTCCGTGATGCCATCACTTGTCGTCATCCACCTGTCAGTAACACCTGCAACAATAGTTTTAAAGCAAGGCTGAGTATATTAATACTCAGCAAGACTTAACCGTCGAGTGATAACTACATCACCAAACTATATACATGAGAGGCTTTTGGCCGGTGGAGTTCTTTTGCTGAAGAGCAACAAAGAGTATGTCCTTACTTTCAATATTTTAGCACAAATTCTAGTTGATTCACATTTCTAAGTGTGCCAACTAATTCAATCAAGAATTGTACAAGCAATTAATTCATACAACACTATTCACCAAATTCCATCTTTACGGGATATCATGGCTAGTTGATTAAGCAGTCTCGGATAACAATGAGAGGCCGACAATCGATTGATTCAAACCTTGCAAGGTGGACCTAAACACACGGAAGAATGCATACCCCAAGAAGGTCCAACAAAAATAAAATGGGGTATACACCGACCAGGCAGTTCCCGTTGATCTTCAGCTCGGGAGGGGAACCTACGTTCCTTGGTACAAGGCTTACTGGATCGCCCACACATGAACGTCCAGATTCACGCAGGTACCACACTGTTGCAAGCAGGGGGGCACATCTCTGTCCCCAGGTGTAGTAGGGAAAGGTTCCCTTACCGCGTCAATTGGGTACTAGGCTTACCGGTCCCATTCCCCGCAAGTGTTTAGTACGTTCAAAAGCTTAGCCCACGAAAGCCACTGGACCGGAGCCCAAATCCCATGCTCTTACCACATGAGCAATCCATTTATAAAGATCTTATGATTCCAACATAAGAACCTATTATCGCGAGTGACGAACATCACTCGACTTCTACCGGGTCCAATAGCATAGCAGCTATCGATCTAGCATACTAGTAAAAGAACATAGGTACTTAGGGATCATGCATCTAGGGTTTCAAATCAACTCCTGAAACGTAAATGCACAATCATAGCAACAATAATTACATAAAATTCAAAAACAGGGTTAATGATCTGGGGCTTGCCTTCGATGGCAAGGTTGGCCTTGGGCCCTTCTAGACTTTGGTCCAGGTCTTGCTTTACAACGACGTGGTGCACGTCTCCGTCAGCTCCTCCGTCTCCTCCTTCCGGCACACATGTACAGCTACCATCAGAAAGATCTACACGAGGATGTAGATGCAAGATTTAATTGACGATCTTTAATTTAATTAATTACAAACAACATATGACAACCATGAAGAGTATGGTTGGCCATATTCACCTTAACAAACACACCTTGGCATAACCTTTCTATTAAATAATTTCTCACGGTGCTTTATTATTATTATTTTTATAATGGCTGTGTATATATTTTATGTGAATAAAATAATCTAGCTTTTGCAAATGGTAGGGGTTGATTTTTATCATTTTAAAATGATTTACATCACACACATTGGATCCTTTTATGTGTAGTTGATGATTTTCCCATTTAAATTAGTATTAAACTTTAAAAGGATTCCATAGCTTTTATTCATAAAATACTTTAATAAAATTCATGAAGCATTTCCAAACCTACTCAAGCCACTGCACACACATGCACTATTAGAAAAGCTATGAATTTAATTATACCGAAATAACAAAAGCTAGTCACCCAAACATGAGAAATGCATACAAAAATAAATACACATCAAAATGATTCCAACTTTCTCACACATGATATATGGTCCAATACTAAGCTAGGAATTCAACATATACACCTAGAACTATTATGAAACCTGACTTATGCAATTACAAAGAAAAACAAGCATATTTCAAGAATAAATATTTCTGATAATTATAAAATTGTGATTAATTCATCAAAGGTGCATTTTGGCATAACAAAATAGCATGCAGAAGTCGGGCACAAAAACATGATTATTTTTAGCTACAAACATCTTTTGGACAGATTCTGCAAAAAGGGAAAACAATTTTTATAAAAATATTTACAACATAACTTTGTGCAATTTTTGGTACAGGAGCTAGTCATGCCATATCACATAATATATCCAAAAATTGGACACATAGGATATACGGATGTTGAGATATAGCAGATCTAGGGTTTTCACATTTCTATTTTTCATGCTCAAGATATTACGAAACAGCTCAGGAAAGAATAACAAAAGTTGTAGGATATTTTTCTGCGGTTTTATATGAATTTTCAAAGTTTCAGCAAATCTGGAAGAGATAGATTTACGAACAGACCCTCAAATTTCACAGACAGGCCCTCGGGACGAAAATTTAGATTGCAATTGGGTCCCTGGCCCCATGGCCGGTGGTGGGAGCTCAATTCCGGCGAGGGGAAGGCTCAGCTCGGCCGGGAAAGGGTGGGGGAGTGATCAAGGGCTCACCTACGACCGATTTGTGCTCACGGACGAGGTAGGGAGGCGCTCGGCGGTGGCCGGCAGTTCCTACCGCTCGAGCTTCTACTTCGGTAGAGGGGAGGCGCCGGCGTGGTGTTCAACGACACGGGGAGGTGGTGTGGGGTCGTGTGGAGTTGCTAGGACGCTTGGCCGGTGGTGGTAAGGTCGGAATACCGAGGCTCGCCATGGGACTTCGAGGGCGGACGGCTGCGTCGGCCTGCGCATGGGCAGCAGGCTGCCTAAATAGCCGGCTGGCTCCCTGCCTTCGTCACGAAGGGACGCGCCTGCCTTAACTACCCAGTACGACGCCGACCTAGGCAGGCGCGCTCGGTAGGGAAACGGGCAACGGACCGCTGGGTGGCGTGCGGTGGTAGTACGACACGACACGCGCTCCGAGGTGACGGCTCACGTTCCTAGGTGACATGCGCGAAGGGGACCGGCGGCCCGTGGCTCGAGGCAGTGGGAAACGGGCCTGCGCGGACACCGAGGTGGCGCGGTAGCCTGCACACGGCGCGAGACGCAGCCAAGCCGGCAGAGCGCCCAGCACGCTGGCGGCGCTCTAGAGCGCAGCCGAGCAGCGTTTCAGCCGGTCAACGCGACTTTGACTGCACGGTTCTTCAAAAAATTGAACTTGCGACAAAAACGGTAGATACAAAAGTTGTAGATGAGACATCCCTCTACAACATTTGCAAAGGTCGTCCTATGTTTTTCTCGACGGTTTGAGCAGGAACGCCAAGCAAAGATGGGGTTCTCCAGAGTGCTGATGAACAGTGAAAACTGCAGTGGACCAAGTTTTTCACCCTTTTCCACTCAAAATTTGAAATGCCATCCAACATGAAAGTTGTGTTCCCTGAAAAATTGGACAACTTTTGTTTTGGTAGAAATTGAAGTGTTTAGGTGAAATTTGGAGAACGCGGCAAAAGTTCCGGAAGACATTCGCCGACATCAGTTTTTAAGCGGGGTTTGACCATGTCTTTGACCAAGGGTTGGCCATGGGTGTGTGGAGACTTGGGCAAAGGGTTCAATAGGGTTCACTGGCGAGGTTTCGAGGTGATGACCGAGGTTGACCTAGGTTTGACCAGTGTCGGCCGGTATGACTCGGCTGATTCGGTCATTAGCGTTAATGACGTTAATAAAAAACCTGGTACGTCACAGCCTACCCCCTTAAAAGGAATCTCGTCCCGAGATGCGGAAATTAAAGACAAATGTAGGGTAAGGTTCTTACTGTTTCGCGATTGAAGAAAACCCGGATACTTGGTGTGGAGGAAATGCTCGGTCTCCCAAGTAGCTTCTTCTTCAGTATGGTGACTCCATTGTATCTTGTACATCTTCACGGTATATCTCCTAGTTTGTCTTTCTTTTTGATCTAGCACTTTCAACAGATGCTCAACCACTGAAAAGTCTGGCTCAATCCAAGCGTTCGCTTCCATGATCACCTCTGTCTCAGGTACCTTCACACATTTCTTCAATTGTGTCACATGAAACACATTGTGCACCGCCGAGATACGATCCGGAAGTCGGATACGATAAGCAACTAGTCCACATACCTCGATGATCTCATATGGGCCGATATAGCGTGGGGCTAATTTCCCTTTTTGACAAATCTTTGTACACCTTTAGTCGGTGAAACCTTGAGGTCCCCGTAATCACCCACTGCATAGTGTTGGGATGCTGTCCCTTTGTCATGGTAACTCTTTTGTCTCATTTGAGCTAACTTCAAGTTTTCCCTGATCACTTCCACCTTCTCTTCTGCGTCTTTAACTGAATCTGGACCAAAGAGGGTTCCCTCTCCGGCTTCTAACCAATTCAAAGGAGTTTGGCATCTTCGTCCATAAAGAGCTTCAAATGGTGCCATCTTCAAACTAGCTTGATAACTATTGTTATAAGAGAATTCTGCCAAAGATAGACACTTGTCCCAACTCTTATCAAAATGCATGATGCTTGCTCTCAGCATGTCTTCCACAATTTGATTGACTCGCTCGGTCTGACCATCGGTCTGAGGATGATAACATGAACTACGAATCAATTTGGTTCCCAAAGATTCATGTAATTGTTCCCAGAAACGAGCCACAAATTGAGTACCTCGATCAGAAACAATGGTCTTGGGAATCCCATGCAGGCGCACAATTTGATCGATATAGAGTTCTGCATAATCTTGGACGGAGTAAGTGGTGTGCACTGTGATGAAATGAGCAGTCTTGGTCAATCGATCCACTATAACCCAGATAGAATCCTTCTTTCTGGCGGTCAGGGGTAAACACACTATAAAATCTATACTTATGTCATCCCACTTCCACAAAGGTATAGTCAATGGTTGAAGTACACTGGCTGATTTCAAATGGCTGGCTTTGACTCGATGACAAGTATCACACTCTGCCACATATTTGGCTATGTCTACCTTCATGTTTGACAACCAAAAGTTTTGCCTCAAACCTTGACACATTTTGGTGCTCCCGGGATGAATAGAGAATTTGGAAAGATGAGCTTCGTCGAAACTTTCCTTTCGGAGTTCTGGATCAACAGGAACTACGAGACGTTGCTCAAACCACACCACATCTTTTGCATCCTTGTGGAAACAACTATATTTGGGTCTTCTTCCGCTAATTTCTATTTTATTATCTGGATGCCTTCATCATTCAGTTGAGCCAAAACAATCCTGTCATATAGATTGGACTCAGCTGAGATAGCATTTAAATTTCCTTGCTCCACAATTTCCAATCGGATCTTCCTCAAGTCTTCACACAAAGTCTCACTATATGACTCCACGGTTAAGCAGTTGCAGTGAACCTTGTTAACACCAAAAAATGGTACAGGAAAGGGACTGACTTGTGGGCCGAGCTTGGTGATGAAATACCATTCGGCTAGAAAAGATCTTTTCAGAGGATTCGTTAAAAGATGCTTGCGGTCCGCAATACGCCATCATTCGGCAAAAGGACTGTTTGCGCTTTTAAAGGGAAGTATTCGGGAATGCATGATGACGTGGCCCGATATAAGGAAGGGACGAGTTGATGGCGTATACAAGATGGACATTGGCGTCGGAACATTAATTTAGACATTAAATGTTGTACTCGTAGTTGACCAGGAGTCGTGTTAGGACAAGGGTATAAATATAAACCCTTGATGTCTGTGATAGGGATCGAACGTCTTCACAACAAAACCGGCCCGGTGCCAAACATCGAGTTCTTTAGTCGAGTCGTCGAGTTCTTCGAGAGGAGCCATCGATCCGTCGACCTCTGTAAGTACCGGCAACCTTGTATCATGTCTAGTATCATGTGGTGGATTTAGACCGTGATGCAAGTAGTCTTGTTACCTTGCTTAGTATCATGCGGTCGATTTAAGATTGGTTCAAGCGGGTTTCTTGTTGGATCATGAGTCATACGGTAGGCTAAGATCTAGCTCAAAGCTAGTTATCGGCTCTGTTAGATTTGGCAAGGTCTAATAGATTCATTAAGTTACCATGTGTTGCTTTGAGTTTTTGCTTCATGTTTAAATTCATGTAACACTCTTTCGCCCAATCTAGATCGATTGGTTACGGCTTTATCTTTTGAGATCCATGTGACGTGTTTTTCAAAGTCTTTGTTTATTATAAAGGATCAAGTGCTCTCAATAGCCGAATTTAGATCAATCTAGATTGTCACATGTTGCGGGTTCAAGCTTTGACTTTTCAAATGTTTGTTCCTTCTCCACGAAACCCGGATCGGCTGTACAGCCGAATTCGGCAATGCTCTCATGATTAAAGCGTGTTCATAAGTTTGTTTTAAATAACGCGTGCTTTTAGCCTACCATATTTAGATCGTATCATGCGGTGGATTAATCTCTTTGTGGTTGGTGGTATGGTTTCAAACAAGTCGTATCATGCGTTGGATTAACTTGTTTGTTATCATGCTTGACTGGTTTGAAAGTACCTAGATATGTGGTAGACTAGTGCTTTTGGCCTATGCATGCTTGTTGACCTCATATTTATAATCATGCTTTACCTTATTTATTTTATTTGTTACTTATCCCCAAAAATCGGTCGTGATCATGTGCGAGTAACGTTATTTAAACAAAGACCGATCTTTTGTCATGCTTACGTCATCCATTTGGCTATATCCTGTTTTCATGTTTTAAAGCCCCGAATGATATTTAAACTCCTGGCAGATAGCTTGTTGTAGCTATGTGTCATTTTAATTGGCTTTCTAGCTGTAAATACGGAACTGTCCGGTACCACCCGGCAAGTTCCATGTTTTATCTAACTATTTTCATTTCTTTGTCAGTTTCAAGAAAATTGACTAGCATGCTTCAGGATCCATCACGTGTGTTAAGCCACCTTCTTTCGGCTTGCTATGTGCTTGGCGCGAGGTGCTGATTTTGCGTCAACACACTTTTTGGCACGCCCAGTGGGACACTCTATCTGACTCAAGATGCCTGATATTCAAGACGTCATGGATGTCACCATTAATGACCTGTCTCCAGAACAGCAAGTGCAGTTGAAGGATGCCATTGACCAGTTTCAACAGAAGTGTTTGATGTCATTTGGCAAAAACAGAAGAGGTGTGCCGCATCTCAAATCTGACATGCCAAGGGTTCTGTTACCATGGGCGCCTGATTCCACGTCTGCTCAAGAGAAACAGGAGGCCTTAAATGCTTTTCGGGAGACTATAGAAACCGTAATGGTTAAACATCATACTATTTTCTTGAATATGTTCAAGCAGATGATGGTCGGAGTCTTTGGCCCAGGCATGGAGAAGATGCTTAGTCGAGTATCCCCTCAAGCATCTTCTGCGGAGATTGGACAAACTAGTACTGCTCAACCAGTTCGAGACGCGAGTGCTCAGCCGCCTCTACAGAGTATGGGAGGCCAACCAATCCAATCACCTCCACAAAGCCTGGGGAGTCAACCGATCCAGCCGCCTCTACAAAGCAATGAAGGTCGCCCAGTCCAACAATCGAACCCGTATCAGGAAATGCCCAATAGGCCTATATATGGAGATCTGGCGTTCGGTTCATCTGGAGTTCCACCAACTCCACTTACAGGATAGCCCTAGCTAATAACAGGCTACAGAAGAATATGTATGGCGGGGTATATTCAGAAGTCATGGACTATGGCGCCATTGATGCTTTCCCAAACCCTGGAATGGTACAGCTGCAGGCATGCAAGATGCTAGAGATGATCTCATGGTGCAGATAATGGCCGATGTTTTGCAAAATCAATTCGGCCTTAAACCTAAGATGCAGGGACAAGCTTATACATCTCCTTTCCCAGAGTAGTACCATAGGGTGGTTTTACCACCAAGGGTGAAACCTCCTACAGATTTCACAAAGTTCTCTGGGCAAGATGATACAAGTACTGTGGAGCACATTGCCCGATACTTGATGCAGCTTGGGGAAGCTTCAGCTGATGAGGCGTTCAGGGTCAGATACTTTCCTTTATCGTTGACAGGCCCGACCTTTACATGGTTCACTTCTTTGCCTCCTCAATCGATCAGTACCTGGAAAGATTTGGAACAGAAGTTCCATGCTCATTATTTCAGTGGTAGTACTGAGAAAAAGCTAATTGATATGGCTACCTTGAGACAAAGGCATAACGAAACACCTATGGAATTTCTCAGAAGGTTCAGAGAGGTCAAAGGCATGTGCCTCTCTTTGAACCCGCCAGATGATCAATTGGCTGACATGGCTGTTGCAGGTATGTTGCCAGCTATTAGGGAGAAGTTGTTTGGCATGGAGTTTGACAATCTTGGTTAGCTGTCCCAGAGGTTGTCATTAATGAGCAATCAAGCCTACAGATTCAAGAAAGACTCCAGGTTTGCCAAGCACAATGATATAGCTGATATCTACAACCAGTTTCTCGAAAGAGCTGATCAAGTGGGAGAGTTTGATGATGATGAGGAAGTAGCCGCAACTGAGATCATGTGGGGCAAAGAGCCAATAACTGTGAACCAAAGATGCATAAAGCAGGCCAAGGGCACATACGATTTTGATGTGACCAAAGCTGACAAACTCTTTGAGTTCCTTGTAAAGGAAGACCGAATCAAGTTGCTAGAGGGGCATTCTATGCTTCGGCCTGATGGAGTTAAAGAGAAACGTTACTTGGATTTCATGACAGGAACTCTTACTCCATCAATGATTGCAGGGTTTTCAGGATGAGGATCCAGAAGGATATCCGGGAGGGTCACTTGAAATTTGACAACAAAATGAAGCTGGATGGCAACCCTTTCCCTCTGAACATGGTTGGTTTTTCTGTTAACATGGTAATCGCTGAGAAGAAGGGGAAGGTAAAGGTCTTAACTTCAGCCAGAGCAAAGCAAGATGGATCAGTTGATCCTGCTCGGCAAGTGATAGTGGATCAGGTCCACAAAGAAGCACCTCGCATCCTGAAAAGCCAAATTGAAGTAGGGGAATCTTCAAGAGCCAAACCTAGGGTAACTACCCACATCCTCCTTAACAAGTGGCAGTGTCAACAAGAAAAGGAACGCTACCAAAAGCAGAAATACGAGGAGGAAGCACTGAGGTTTGAGGGAAAGGCGCACAGAAGACAACTGGAGGAGCATGCACGAGAACAGGAGCGTGCACATTGGGGATGCGCGTTTTTTAGGCATTGCTGGAACAAGGGTTTGAAGCTCCTCACATTGAACAATTGCCCTGAATGCAGTGATAAGTATACTAAGTATAGGCAGGATACTTTCAATCGCCGATCCATCCATGAAAGAATTGGAAGGATTCATCCTAGTGACGATCGGCGCGTAAAAATAAATGAAGTCAATGATCATCCAAGGAAGAGATACGCTGATCAAAGGTGGGTTGATCAAGAAGAGCAGGAGCATGAATACATCTGGCAAGAAGGACAGTGGTGCCTACCTGGCTTGAGGAGGAGCCAAAAGAGAAGGGATCAACACTTGAGGAACCAAGAGTTCAAACAAGCAAGAATCCAGAGAAAGCAGGTGTGGCGTCCAAAGGATAGGCCTGATGGATAAGGTCGTTCGGCTCCAACATGCATGGTATATTTTTTGCCGAATGAGTTCATGGATCCAGCTAACCAAGTTGTGCTGGAAGAAACATCTCCAGATATCAATGAGGATGAGCAACTTGGGGGGTTAATGGCACAGCTGGTGTTGGCTAAGCAGGCTACCTTCGACAAGCCGGCCAAGAATCGACACATGAGGCCGTTGTACTTGAGAGGACACGTCAATGGCAAGCCATTGACCAAGATGTTTGTTGATGGTGGAGTTGCAGTCAACATGATGCCATACACCACGTTCAGGAAGCTTGGCATGGGCCCCGGAGATTTAACACCAACAAGCATAGTTCTGAATGATTTTGCTAGGAATCCTTCATATACCAAGGGTTGTGTGCACGTGGACTTGATGATCGGGTCCAATACTTTGCTCACGACTTTCTTTGTCATCGAGGGCAAAGGGGCTTACAGCTTGCTGCTCGGACGGGACTGGATCCATGCAAACTGCTGCATCCCATCTACCATGCACCAACAGCTTGTTCAATGGGTAGATGATAATATAGAAGTAGTCCAAGCAGATGATTCAGTGAGCATGGCTAACATCGAACCAGCCTTCTGGGAGTACAAGGCATAGATTGCTTCTCAGGAAAGGACTGGGGTGAAGGTCCTATTGAGCCAGTCAGTAGTGATCAACAGCCGATTCAAGCAGTCGGCTCTTATAGCTTTTTTTAATGGATAATCCAATTGATGGAACTGATGGGAAGTTAGGGCGTGGATTCATGTCGGCTGACAAATTGGAAGAAATTGACATTGGAGATGGTGACAAGCCAAGGCCGACATTTATCAGTGCTAACTTGGATTCAGGTTTCAGGGAAGGATTAATCAAGCTATTAAAGTAATATAAAGATTGCTTCGCTTGTGATTATTCGGAGATGCCTGGTTTGGATCGTCCATCGTTGAGCATCGGTTGCAACCTCCCCGAAAAATCTACAAGGATGAAGTATTGGCCAATGTGAAAAAAGGAGGTTGAAAGATTGATCGATGCAAATTTCATTCGGCCATGTAGATATGTGGAGTGGATCTCAAACATCGTCCCTGTTTACAAGAGAAATGGGAAGATGAGGGTTTGCATAGACTTTAGAGATTTGAACAGAGCTGCTCCTATGGATGGATACCCAATGCCTGTTGCTGATTTATTGGATGATGCTGCTGCTGGTCATAAAGTTATCAGTTTTATGGATGGTAAAGCAGGGTACAATCAAAATTTTATGGCAATAGAAGACATATCGAAGACAACCTTCGGATGTCCTGGGCATATAGGCCTTTTTGAGTGGATTGTCATGACATTTGGGTTGAAAAATTTTGGTGCGACTTAACAAAGGGCCATAAACTATATCTTTCATGAGTTGATCGGCCAGATTGTTGAGATTTACATTGATGATGTCATCATCAAATCTTTGAATCATGACTCACACTCGGAGGATGTGAATAGAACTCTAGAGTGCACCCGAAAGCATGGGTTGAAGATGAATCCAAACAAATGTGTCTTTGGAGTATTACTGGAGAATTCTTGGGATTTCTGGTGCATGAAGGAAAAATAGAAGTTGGCAAGAAAAGCATGAAAGCTATCGATGAAGTTGTTCCTCCATCCAATCTCAAGGAGTTGCAATCACTGTTTGGCAAAATCAATTTTGTGATAAGATTCATTTCAAATTTGTCACAGAAGGTTTTGCCTTTTTCTCCGCTATTGAGGATCAATAAAGATCAGAAGTTTGTATGGGTTGACGAACAACAAAAGGCTTTCGATGAGATTAAGCAGTACATGAAGGAACCACCAGTGTTGGTGCCTCCACAGTTGAACAAGCTTTTCAAGTTGTACCTGGCGGCCGATACCCAAGCTATTGGATCGGCCCTTATGCAAGAATTTGAAGGGAAGGAACGAATAGTAGCGTACCTTAGCCGAAAACTGCTTGATCCTGAAACCAGGTATTCGGCTGCGGAGAAGCTTTGCTTGTGTGTTTATTACTCGTGTACAAAGTTTCGACACTACTTGTTGAATGCCGAATGCGTTGTATATTCAAAGTTTGATGTAATTAAACACATGTTATCTATGCCAATTTTGAATGGAAGGATTGGCAAATGGATTTTGGCTTTATCTGTATTTGAGCTGAAATTTGAGTCGGCAAAAGCTATTAAATGTCAGGTTATTGCTGATTTTATTACCGAACATCATGATCCATCAATTGATTTGCTTGAAATTACTCCTTGGGCTTTATTCTTTGATGGATCATCATGTGCAAAGGTGGTGGGGTAGGAATTTTATTAATTTCACCCATAGGTGAGATGTTTGAGTGTGCAATCCCTATTCAGCCTACTGTCACAAACAATCAAGCTGAATATGAAGCAATGCTAAGAGGACTTTAATATTTAAAAGAAGCAAAGGCTGTTTCAGTTGAAATTTATGGAGATTCAGAGTTAGTTATAAAGCAATTGAATGGCCAGTATGAATGTAGAAGTGATATCTTGAGGAATTACTACGAAGAATGCAAGGAAATCTTGAAAAGTTTTTAGTTAGTGATTCTACAGCATATTCCTAGAGAACACAATGAAGAAGCAAACAGGTTGGTTCAAAGTGCTTCGGGTTATAGAGAAAATCAAGAGGTGCTTTCCACGGAGGTGTGTGCTTTCGGGAAGGATCTAGCAGAGGATGACTAGAGAAAAGAGATTGATGATTATCTAGAGGATCCATCTCGAAAAGTTTCTAGGAAACTCAGGTATAAAGCTATAAAATTTGTTCTTCTTAATGGACGTTTGTTTTACAAATCATTAGATGGGGTGTTGTTGCAATGCCTGGGTCCAGAAGAAGCAAAGAAAATGATGAGTGAAGTGCACGATGGGCTGTGTGGAGCGCATCAATCGACTTATCATATGAAATGGGTTATCAGGCACACTGGATGTTTTTGGCCGACGATGCTGGAGGATTGCTTTGAGTATTACAAGGGTTGTCAAAATTGTCAAAAGTTTGGGAATATTCAAAGGGTCCCAGCATCAACACTGAATCCAATTATCATGCCATGGCCATTCAGAGGATGGGGTATAGACTTGATTGGCCAAATAAATCTTCCATCTAGCAAGGGGCATAAATTTGTGCTTTTGGCAACAGATTACTTCACCAAATGGGTTGAGGCAATTCCATTGAAGAAGGTAACATCAGAAAACATGGTTGAGTTTGTTAAAGAACACATCATTTACCGATTTGGGATTCCTCAAACAATTACAACTGATCAAGGAGCTCAATTTGTATCTTTAGAGTTTAGAGAGTTTGTTGAAAGCATGGGAATTAAATTATTGAATTCTTCTCATTATTCCCAAGCTAATGGTCAAGCAGAGGCTTCTAACAGGATCATGATTAAGCTTATATAAAAGAAAATCGATCAGAAGCCAAAGAGGTGGCATTCGGTACTCAATGAGGCTTTGTGGGCTTACCGAATGGCCCCTCATGGATCTACAAAAACTTCTCCTTATGAACTGGTTTATGGGCATCATGCTGTTTTGCCCTGGCAAATACAATCAGAATCAAGGAGAGTGGTTTTGCAAAAGGATTTAAGTTCCAAATATTACAGTGGCTTAATGATGGACGAGTTAGAGGATTTGCATATGATTCGTCTTAAAGCCCTGGAAAACATTGAAAAGAACAAGATGCGAGTTGCTAAATATTACAACAAGAAAGTAAAGGTCAAGCAATTTGCAGAAGGAGATTTTCTGGAAAGCGTTACTGCCGATCGGGTCTAAATACAGTACGTTCGGCAAATGGTCCCCGAATTGGGAGGGTCCTTTTCGAGTAGTCAGATGTACACCTAGTGATGCTTACATATTGAGAACTTTACTAGGAGAGGAATTTACTACTGCTATAAATGGAAGATATTTGAAGAAATATTATCCTAGTATTGAAGTTGATCATTGATTAGAAGCACTAGGATTACAGGCATCTGATGCACATGAACAGCCGGCGTTCGGGAAAGAAGCCGTCTTTAGAACAAAAAATCCTAACAGGAGATGGCCAATACTGGAATGTATTGCCCTTAGTACGAAAATACTCCACATTACAGATGTTTCTTACAAGCTCTTATTTGACGACCCAGCTACCTAAGATTACAAGAGGGTGGGAAGAAGAAGGCCTGGAGGAAGAAGCGAAAGTATGCTTCATTCCTTTGATTCCTTGTTTTCCTCTTCATCTCCTCCCTCTTCAATTGTTCCAGGACCACAGTAACAACAACCTGGAAGCTTCGGGGGTTGCCATGACTTGCAGCTTCCATTAGGCTGTCCCAAGAAGCCTTCAAGTTACTGGATCTGTCAGAGACATCTGAAGAAGGGAACAGTTGTTAGATGTGAAGATTTGAGCTTAAGCGTGGGAGTCAAATGAAGGTGGAGATCTTACCCCCTACCAACGCCTCCAAGCTCATGCGGTGTTCGCGTTCGGCATTGCAGCGGGCGGTGATGTCTCGCAAGTTGTGCTCTAGATGCCGAATACGACGGCGCAGTTGGTGGTTAATCCTCTGTTCCGGCGTGGCGTTCTCTTCTTCAGAGGAAGAGTCGGAGAGGATGTACTCGGGCACCTCTTCAGTCTCAAAGATCTCTTTAGGAAGCAAGTCAAGGCTAAAAAGTAGAGAGGGATAAACTATGAGATTGCAATTGGAAGCACAAGAAAGGATTGACAAGAACTCACTCTCGAATGGTACGCTTCTTTGGTGGAGTGTTGCCCTCCTTGATGGGTTGCTTTCCCTTGGCCGCCATGGCTTTGGGGTTTTCTCCTTTGGAACAAGGGAGAAGATGTGAAGTGATGGAAGTGTATGCGAGTGGATTTGCAGGGTACCCAGGGGGCTACTTTATTAGCTATGAGAGTGCATTGGGAGTGATGACTGGTTGGCGTGCGTTATTGTAATACCAAGCGGTAGGGTTTTCTTCCCGAATGCGAAGGGTTTTCATTGAACAGTGTTTATGGTTCCCGAATTAAAGATTTTCTGCGGATTTTGTGGCAAGGGGCAGGAGTTTTTGCGTGTTCGGCTAAGATAAAGTTCCCGAATTCGTTTAAAAATAGTAAAGTTCGCATCCACAAGCAGAAGGGGATTATCACAATACAAGCACAGGAGTTAAAGTTCTTTATTTATTGCCGAAAACCAAGCATCCCTAGTTCAAACTAATCGAAAAGCCTGTTTAGCACAGACTGGGGATGGATGGTATCGGCGATGGCGTCACCATGGCCGTCGAGGCGCTCTAGGATGTCCTCGATCTTGTTGACATCCTCTGGTGCGCCACCTTGGAAGCCGAGCGGCTGTATGGAGTAGTCGACGCCAGTGTGCGTTGCCATGGTGGCCAGACCCAAGGTGGTGCCCAGGCGGATGCCGTGGAGGGCCACCTCATCGACGCGGTCTTCCATCGCGGCAATGCGGTCCGCTGGCGTGTCCCCGGGGGCGTTCTCCTTGTCTGCTAGTTGATTCACCAGCATCTTCAACTGGTTGAGCTCAGCGTCGCAGGCTGCAAAGTTGCAAAACAATGGTGGTTAGTTCAGAGTTGAATTGGATCAGAGTCAATCAAGAGATTTACCGTCAATGGTCTCCAGCAGTTTTTACGCTGATGCTCCCACTCGAGCTCGGCAATGCCGGCTTTCTTGGAAACTTCTCCCAGCTCGTGCCAGGTTTCGTCGCTCTCCGCCTTGAAACGGAGGGCGTTGCACTCACGGTAGTGCGAGGGGGAGTAGTTGTACGACTCCAACGAGTCGTCTGGCAGGGCTGGATTCATGGCCGGTGCAGGGGCTAGATTCCAATGGATAAGCCTGAAACAAAAGGAGATCGTTGAAACAGAAGGAAATCTGGAAGGAATCGTAAAATAAGTTGATGGTCTCCACCTCTGTCGAGAGCCGGCGCGGCTTCCTTCCGCCTCGTCGCTGGCACGGCGCCAGCTGCTGCTACCCGCCATCAGGTTTCGGGGTGTACTAGTGCTGGAGAAAGAAAGTTTGGATTGGCAAAGGTTCGAAGGTAAAAGACTTGATGAAAGGCTGGGGGCACCTTCGATTATATTTATGGGGATGGAAAAGAGATCGTGGCCCTAGATCGTGATGCATATCCCGAGAAATTTGGAAGGTGGAAAGGCTTCCTTAACCGAATCGCCGTCGGGTCGTTTGGAATTCGAGCTGAGTCATATTCGATTGACTAGCTCGGCTGAGTTGCGGTCGGAGTGCTATTCGGATATGGTACTGTTTGGCCAGAATTACTGAATGGATCATCTAAAAATTGCAAACGAGAAGAGACAGAGGATGGAGAGTGAAGTTTGTGAAAAACAAAATCACTAGGGTGATCAATCATTCAGCTACAAATTGTTTGGCACAGTCAAATGTTCAAATACTTTGCAATTACACTAGAAGCATCTGATATCATTTTACTGATACTCTCCAACAGTTTTTGATCAGCTTCTTGAGTGTTAGACAGGGCAAAAAGCTTTGTCTTGAGCAGATTTGATTCAATCATGGCAGCTGAAGTTTCCTTTGGATTTTCTCTGTTAATCCAGGAAGTTCGGCTATCTTTTTCCTATCAGCTTCAATTTCAGCTGACAAATTCTTCAATTCAGCCTCTAATGCAGCTTTTCTGGCAATCTTCAAGTCAAGTGCAGACTGCAGTCTAGTCAACAATTCATTGTTGCTCTGAATTTGATTTTGTGATTCCATCACAAATTGCTTGACCTTGGCTCTCTTTTGCTCAAGGACTGGTCGGGAGGATTGATTCTTCAAAGCTCGCCTCACCACTGCATAATGATTGTCCAGATGAGAGATGGGCTACAGGGAAGCTTTGATTTCATCATGAAGTTCTCGATCAATGGATTCAAGTACTTCCTCCTGACGATCAGCATCTCTAACTTGGTCCTGGATATCCCTTTGCAACAAAGAAAAGACCTCTTTCAGTTTTGCCTGATTTTCCTCTAACAGAGCTTGATTTGAAGATGCCTCATCTCCCTTTTCGGCAGTTGGGTCGTTCACAACAAATGGGGGGCTTGATGATGCAGCCTGGTTTTGAAAAGGAAGAATTGTTGAATTAGGGGTGATTTGTTAAAACGAAATGAAAGTGCAGATGTTTACACTTACCTCATTTCTGGTCTCCTGAGTTGGAGGAGGAATTTGTTCAGGCTCAAAGGGGATTTCCTGAGTGATCAGCTGAAGAGGAGTTTGAAGAGTTCCTAGTGAAGCTGAAGCTATTAGCTGAGGGGAAGCTGGTGCTGTCTCTGGTGGATTTGAAGCTTCTGGCCGAGGTGAAGATGGATTCAACCCTGGTGAAACTGGAGCTTCTGTCTGAGAAGGGGATGATTGAGTGCTTGGTGAAGCTGAGGTTTTTGCTTGAGGGGAAGATGTTTGAACCCTTGGTGAATTTGGATTTGAAGCATGTTGAGGAGAAGAAATACCCACAGGTTGATTCACCAATGTTTCTTCTGCAAATGATGAATGAAGGGTAAATGCCAGTGTAAATAATGGTCTTTGAAAGAAAGTAAAGTAGTAAGGGCCATACCAACAGATGGAGCATTGGCAGGTTCTGAAGTTGTTGATGGTTGCTGAATTCTCATCTGAAATTACACAAGATAAATTTGTTAGATGAAGAATGGTCTTGTGTTCAAGAAGGAAGAGATATTACCTCAATGAGAACTTTTTTGGTGGTTCTTTTCTTCTTGGCAGCTGGAGGGGCAACCAGAGATGGAGCTTTTCTCTTATCAGAAGGTGAACTGATAAGATTTGCGTCTAATGTGGCATATCTGGACATCAGCTGAGCCAGAGTTGTGGATTTAAATCCTAAAGCAGAAATTGGGCCTGTAGCATTGTAAGAAATTGTCCTAGCTCGAGGGGCAGGCACTTTGTTCTGCATAAAGTAGCAAAAATCATGATCAGTAAAGAGAGACGTGCTTGACAAACGAAAAGGATAAGTGCATTACCTCTGAGGTTGGTTGAAAGTTAGGCATCAGCTCAAGACAAAAGGAGTGCACTGGCTCACTGAAGATATGATCATGAAGCTCTTGCCACCAGGAGGTGAAAAGAGGATGAACTATTGATGTTTGTACAAAGGACCAAGGATAAATAGTTGGACTGCATTGATATTCAAAGACCCTTCTGGCTTGCATGTTTTCTTTTATTTCCTCTCTGGGCTTGAGGAATTCATGAAGAAATAGCCTTGGGGGCACTTGGCCACATCCTAGCTGTCGAGCCACCATGTTTGGCTGGTAATATTCATAGGTACTCATTGATGGTTAATAGTTGTATCAAATTTCGTTTATGACTTGCAAATGGACAAGTCTCCCGTCGTAGTCAAGGGACCCTTCTTCCCTCGAGTGGTGAACCCAAGGTATCGAATCTGTGGAACAAATGTGTGACGCAAAAGTTGATCTAGTAAAGCCAAGTAACTCCAATCTTCGGTAAAGAAACCCTAATGCATCTGGATGAAAGACACGAAACTAATCTAATCTACTAAAGACCGGAGATAACAAAGTAAGATTGGGCAGATAAACCGATCTAGAGAGATCGGGGTAAGCCTTTTGTTGAAGTTCCAAGCAAGAGAAGAAGTAGCAAATTGAATCTTATAAGAAGCTTCTTTAAACCGTGGTTTCCCGTACAAATCTGAAAACATCCGCCTTTCGGAACCCCCGTTCTGTCACAACGTATCCCTACTCATGCGGGGAGTCTAGGGCGAGTCAAAAGACAAGTCGAGATTCTTTCGGAAGATCCGGCGTGTACCTCTAGCCACCGCGGCTACAAGAACACCCTATGTAATCTATCTCGAGAATAGAATTGGAATAAGCAAAGCCGATCGAAAAACAAAATCTTCGAGGAAACACTTGATCGCTAAGAATAGATTCAACTTGATAATTCAACTATGATAATGATACATACATAAGATCACCACCGGGATCCTTTCTTGATCTTGCTTCTAGCTCCTGGAACTCTGACGTGGTCTTCCGTGCAAGGTTCCCACGTCGGCTAGGCAAACCCTAGTCAACTAGCTCGACCCTCTCCTCTCCGAGATGGTGTCCCTCTCTTCTCTGCTCCTCGGCGGCCGATGAAAAATTGGATGATGCATGGCTCTTGGTCAGGGGGCTATAAATAGCCCGAATGGCGGCTAGGGCAATGGAGGGGACGAACGGGCCCTGGACTGGGCTGGGCCGACTGGCCTTGGCCGGCCGGCCTGGGCCCATCCAGGCCTAGCCCGCGGCCTCCTTTGCTCTACGTCGGTTCCCTTGCTTCATGGATGTTTCCCCCTTCTGCATGTATGTCCATGTCGTCAGTTTCTCTCCGAATTGGGCAATACTCCTTGTCATGCAAGATTCAGCACTTTTCTGGTTAGGTCCTCGGAGTTTGTCATCTTCTCGGATCAAGTCCCTCACTTCTTGGAGTTAAGTTTGCTTCATTGCATGACTTGTACAGGGCTTCAAGGTCTTGTCATAAGGTGCTTGATGAACTTATCCCTAAAGTCTTACATTCAACGCTAAAATCCTGCATAAACACTAAACTCCAAAACCGACATGCACACGTGAACTTGTTATACCACGGGGGTTAGTACCAATGGACAAGGTATAAAACTTATGCCAACACCGAAGGTAAACTCATGGCTAGGTTGTCGGATTTCCACCGTCAACATCTCCCCCGTGCTTAAACCTTGCTCGTCCTCGAGTAAGCCTTCGATGGATATCATCGTTGCCCATCAATGTTTAAACTTTGCACTTGATCACACATGAGAAAACATAATGCTCTCAAAATTTTAATTCGTTAAAGTTCCATAATGTACTAGCCTTCATCTCTACGGAGGGTAGATTCTTATTAAGCTTATCCCACAAGTATTAACATGCTCACAAAGTTTAAATAGATCTCAGAATTTTTGAAATAAAGAACGAGATGAAGAAAAGCTAAACCAAGTTCACATATTTACATCATCTTGTATATTGCTCATGAACTCTCAACTCGCTTGTCTCTCAAGCCTATATATTCTACTCCTTTCCCTCTCGTCACATATATGTGTGGTAGGCTTTATATGGAGCTTTTTGGGAAAGTTTAGTCCTAACAAGATTTTATAAATTAGGTGTTGTCAAAACAAGACAAGCTTCTCATGGTCTTACCGAGACTCGTCAAAAAGGTCATTGGAAAATAATGTTAAATCAAGGAGGGGAAAGAAAAATACGCACACTTTAGATGAGTGGACATGTGCAAAGGGCAAAGGGTGATCCCGAGGCACAAAGGAAGTCCTCGTTATCGGATTGCACATGGTTGGAAAATGAGAATGGATCTTTTAATCTTGAAGCCTTGAATTTCCTAATGCACTTTAGAGAACTGGGGAGTTCGCTTTACGCATACTCATATTTTTTTTTCTCTTTCTCATATTTCTCCTTCTTTTCTTTGTTTCTTTCTTTATTTTTCTCATTCATTCATTTTTTTTCTTGTCATACATTCGGTCACGAGACTTTCACATCGGAGTTTTGATTTTTATATTTTTTATTTTGCTCCTCTTTTGAACTTTCTTTTTCTTAATTACTCCCCTTTGAACTCTAAAAATTGCATCGTACCTACCTCCTCCTCCATGCTTAGACGTTGCTCGTCCTCGAGTAAAGAGGCGATAAATAAGGTAGGTACCGGAAATATTTTTCCTTGGAGAGATACTTGAATTCTTCAATGTTGGCACCGTCTTGCGATCTTCCTTGAATTGATGATCCATTCTCAACGATAGGTTGTGGTCAAGGAGGTAAACACAAAAGATGATATTTGGTTTTAAGGGTGGATATCCGGTGAGGTTTGTGAGATCTCCGATGCGGGGATACACAATGCACGGATAAAAGGCTAGCAAAAAGATAGATACGCAAAAATCGGAATGACCAGCTTCTTAGTCTCGGGATAGAGAAATCATGGACTGCAATAACTCACTCAAAAATAAATCTCATACACCAAGGTTTATGCACTCAAATATATATTAGGCTCTCGATAGGTTGAGCAACACACAAATGATATTTATGACAAGGTTAGCGATATTTTTGAGCATAAAAGACATCTTTAATCTATTCATAACTTGAGAGCACATAAAACACTATGGGTCTTTATTTTAATCATAACCTCCACTAAAGATTAAGCTAGCATTTAAATAAATTCAGATTCGTGTTTTAAAAGAGCACTAGCTTTAACATACATAAATCAATTACAAAGATAAACAAAGCGGCAATTATAATCATATATCATTATGGCACAAATTTTTGTAACTTTTCCAATGGTGTGAAGAAGGTGGTATCTTTATTAATGATGAAATCAAGTTGAAATACAAACTGAAAATAAACAAACATACTTGCTGAAATTTAAATAAAAACAGAAAATATTACGCAAACACACAAAAACAAAAGCTGAAAATTACAGAGAAAGGGAAAAAAAGAAAACTAAAGTTCCTTGATCTTCCTAGTCCTCCGCCGGTGGTTGGTGTTGATTATCTTGATAGTAGTACCCTTGCTTGTAGTAGGGTTGGACATTCCCTCCAACGAATTGATCCAGCTCCACTAGGTGAAGGCGTCCAAGCTCATAGGCAATATTTGCATTGCCCTCACCAAGTTGAGCCGCGTTGGCTTGGATGGCTGCGACGTTTTGGGCGTTTCTCGCAACATACCCTCCAATTATGGCCATGCTTTGTTGTGGTTGGGAATATTGTGCATAGGGCTCCGCGAAGTTTGCGTTGGGCACCACATAATTTGGTAGGGGTACCGGTGCACCACCCCCCATGCTTGCTCTTGTGACCCTCCGTAATAACTTGGCGGAGGAGGAATCCCGCCGAAAGGTGGCGCAACATTGGGTTGTGCACTACCCGCTTGAGTGGAGGTGGATCCCTCCTCTACGATTCTTCCTCTTTTATTTTTCCTTGCCAGGACAAGGAGTCCCTCTTCCAACCAATCTTCCCTCCCTTGGATGAAAAGCCTAAGCCTAGCATCCGGAAGGGGTAGGTTCACCGTGGCCAAACGAAAACCTCCTCTCTCATCTCCACTAATATATTTGCCTTATCGCAAATACTCAATGCCGAGAGAGGTACCACGCAAAAGATGTTCGGGGTTTCTTATGATCCCCGGCCATAGGGAGAAGGCCAACATAGAGAGGTAGCACCCTAAACCAATATGTCCCTCTCCCGATGTTGCCTCGTAACACCAACGGTTGATCATAAGGTATGAGGGGTCTATTGGCTGCTTGGCAATTAAGGCCGAGTAGAGCCAATTCAACTCCGTGTCGGTCACCTTCGTCTCCCTCATCCTCCCCAATACCCTCTTGCACATCCAAGAGTGGAATACTCGGATAATGGGGTTGCGGATGCAATTGCGTTGTTGGTGGGCTTCTCCGGAGATCAACTTCCAAAATCCATCTAACATGCCGGGTGGCACGTCAACTTTCTCCGGAGCTCCCTTATGGAATCCAAGTAGCTCCCTAACATGCTCGTAGGGAACCACTTTTTGGACTCCCTCCAAACAGAATGATAAGCTTTGCACCCCATCATCAAGGATATGTGCAATGGTCATCAAGATTTCCAAGGCGAACTCCTTGTGGGTGTCCGGCGACACTCCGTTGGAGAATTGCACCCATCCAAGGTGCCCCAACATGTGGTATATGTCGGTGCCGAAACCCAAGTAGTAGAGTGCTTGGTCGTCGAACTCGACGTTGGGCACAAGCCTCTTCTCAAGATGAGAGAGCCTCTTCTCCTCCTCCTCCGACAATATGATGAAGCCATAAGAGGAATATATCGGAGTGTATG
Source organism: Cenchrus americanus (assembly GCA_947561735.1). Lineage (NCBI taxonomy): Eukaryota > Viridiplantae > Streptophyta > Magnoliopsida > Poales > Poaceae > Cenchrus > Cenchrus americanus. The sequence goes on along the minus strand of OX387241.1, from coordinate 181,630,589 downwards.
GATGTGGCGCGGTTGAACGGGTTGATCGTCGTGGTGGAACGGGCGGCTCCTCTGTGTGCCCTTGAGGTTTGGTAAACCTCATGGACGTGCTCCTTGCTGCCCTCATGCCAACAAGGAGGAGAGCATCATTCCTCCTTGGTGGTGCCGTGTCTGTCTCCATGCTCCGGTGAGACTCGGAAACTGAGTGCCTCCTCGAAGATGTCGTCGACGACGTATTGGACGACGACGAACCCTTCTTCTTGGAGAAGAGACTTGTGGTTTTCTTCCACATGGTTGCTGCACTCTTCTCTCCACTAAAACTCCTGGTTGCAACCGGTAACTAGGCGCTTAAAATCGTAGTTAGGGATGTGGACTTTGAGTGGATTAAGGTGATGGATTTTTTGAGCTATCAAGCTTGGGAAGGTTGGTTATGTCTACGGAGGTTCTGGCCACACAAACTTGAACACACAAACTGAGGAAGGAGAGGGAAGCTTGCCTGCAGAAAACGGGAGCCGGGGGCTCCTTAAGTAGGGGAGGCCGGCCGGCCTGGGCCGACCGGCCTGGGTGGCTTCTGGCTCCTCCCCGCCTCGGCTTTCTTCCAGCACGATCATTTCTCCTTTGCAACTTTCTTGCCCACGTGCTCCACGAGTTGCACCGCCCAAACGCTCTCGTCCACTCCTTTTCTTGCATTATTGGTCCTTCCACTTGATGCTTCATACTTTGAGTCATGTCCATGCTCCACTTGCTTCACATGCCGCCATGAAATTCCTGCAAAGTTTATGCTTGTTGCCCACCATGCTTGTCCTTTGCATGTGGACTTGGTGAAAGTTGATGAAAGGGTATCCAATGGTGCATGCATGATTAATTCAAACTAGATTGCCTCACTTTAGGTGTGTTTAAGGTTAAGCACTCCTCTAATTAGAAAATTAAAATATTTTTCAGAGCCATGCAAGAGCTCAAGCATAATTTTAGAGAAGTTTTTAAACCATTAAAAACAAATGTAAGTCGAAAATATTTTCCGACTACGTTGATGTCGGTCTCACCGGTAGAGTTTGCCTTCATCGGTTGAGAGCAAACTTTTCCCGGCTTGATCATGGGGGCATAGGTTTAGGTTCTAATTTTGGCTAAATAGGAGAGATTTTGAACAAAACAAAATTAAATGAGGCTTAGAAAAATTTTAATCTTAGAGAAACCAAGGATATAGATTTTTAAACCAACCAAAAGTTTTAATTTCTAGGTTCACGGGAGTCCTACCACGTGCTGAAATTTAATTAACACCTAGGTATAAATCGTGGCTCTACTCGTGTGGGTTTAGCATGAAAAATAAGTCAACCACAGCGCCATAATAGGGGTGAAAGGTTGATTTAGGTTCTGAAATTATTTGGTTGTGGTTTCTCGAAAAGAAAAGAACAAACAAGCACATATGAGGGATCATACAAAGGGTTTATGATAAAGCAAGATATTCAATCAAGAATTATGTCTCTAATATTGTTCAACCACTTCTAAGTCTAATGTCTTTATGTAATAAAATTCAAGACTAACTTATCAAAAAGACTCGAAAACCTCCCGGTAGCTTATTCTTGACTCGACGAAATGGGTTGCCTCCCGCCTAGCGCTTCGTTTATAGTCTATAGCTAGACTTCTTCACTTGATTACTTCGGATCAATGCTCTTTGCGGGCGTTGCAATCTTGGGTAGCCACTTCCGCACCATCTTGGGCGCGGGCTTTTCTTCCGGCTTAGTAATTTTTTTGGTCTTCACAGGCGGCTTTTCTTCCTTTGTCTTGACGGATGCAACACCTTCTTTGATTTTCTTTACGTTCATTTTTTCCGGCTCCTTCTTCTTTTTCAGCCCCTCCTTTTTCTTTGGTTCTCCCTTCACTCCAATCATGTTGCATGTCTCGATTCGTGGACGAAACTTGAAGGTACTCCTTTCTCCGTTGATATCGAACATGATCTCCCTCTTGCCAACATCAATAGTAGCTCCCACGGTCTTGAGGAAAGGCCTCCCAAGGATGAGCGGCGGATTCTCCCTCTCTCCCATCTCGAGCACAACGAAGTCGACGGGGATGAAGTGGTGTCCGACCTTCACGGGTACATCTTCGGCAATGCCTAAGGGATAGCGAATGGAGTTATCTCCCAACTCCAAACATATACCCGTAGGCTCCATTGGTAGACGTAGCTTCTCGAACACATCCCTCGGAATGACGCTCACACTTGCTCCAAGGTCGCATAACGCCTTCTCGAAGTTGAAAGAACCAACAGAACAAGGAATAGTAGGGCATCCGGAGTCCTTTTTCTTCTCTAGCCCATTAGCAATAGCGGCACTACACTCCTCGGACATCTTGACATGATCTACCCCGAGTATTGCTATCTCATATTTATTTGCGAGTATGTCTTTAAAGCAACGAGAATATGTAGGTACTTGTAGGGCATCTAGTAATGGCATGTTGATGCTAAGTCTACGCACAACCTCCACAAACTTCTCAAAGTGGTTGTCAAGTTTACCTCGGAAGTAGCGTGGCTTGAGTTGTGGTATCCTCGTGTCTTCCTCCGGCATCTCAAATTCGAGTTCCTCGGTGACGATCCCCGTAACCTTCTCCTTTGCGATTACCTTCGCCCCGTCGGATGGTTTAGGCTTCCTTGCTCCCGCGGAACGTTCCGGGTCTTCGGTCTCCTTCCCCGAACGTGTTTGAATGGCCTTCACCGATTCTGGACTTTTGGGTTGTCCCGGAAGCTTCCCTTCATCATTAGTGAGGTGCCCCGCAAGTTGTCCAACTTGCGTCTCGAGCATCTTCATCATGTTGAGCACTTGATGATTGGAACTTCCGACCTCCGTCACTTTGCTATCGATGTTCTCCAACACCTTGTCTATCGTCTTGAACTTGGTGACAGTGTCCTTGTTGATCTTAGCTTGCTCGTCCATGAACTCCTTCAATTGTATACGAAGCGGAACCTCATTAGGAATAGATGAGCTTGCATTAAATTGAGGTCTACCTTGCCCGTAGCGGAAGTTCGGCAATTCTCCCTTCCTCATGTAGTCGAGCGTTTTGGCTTCCTCCGGACAATCTTTGCGGACATGGCCATACTCTCCACATTCTTCGCATGTGGACCTTGCTTCGGCGGCCTTCAAGTCTTGAGCCTCCTTCTTTTCTATCTCCATCTTCTCCAACCTCCTCATGAGCGAGTTGATCTTGCCTTCAAGTATGTTTTCCTTCTCCACTTGCAAGACTCCTTTGACGTTCCCCGTGGGTTGAACTGGATGTAGGCGCTCGGATGATTCCCACGTGTCATTATCTGTGACCTTCTTGAATAGAGTGAAAGCTTCCGTCGGTGTAAGTTCGATGATGGATCCTCCCGCCGATGCATCGATGATCGTCCTGGACGCCATGGTGAGTCCTTGATAGAACTTTTGCACAAGGTCTTCCTTCGGGAACTTGTGATGTGGAACTGTCTGAGTGTACTCGTTGAAGCGCTCGAATGCCTCCGAGATAGTTTCCGTAGGATATTGAACAAAGGTCTTATTACGCAAGCTTTGAGTTTTACCCGGTGAGTAGTATTCCTTCATGAAAGCCTTCATCAACGTGTTCCAATTTTTCTCTGTCTCCGCCGATTGAGAGTGGAACCATTGCAAAGCCTTCCCGAGTAGTGAGAACAGAAAAAACCTTGCCCTCATTTGGTCTTGAGTCACCCCATCCATGTTGAAAGTCTGACATAGTTGAATGAATGCTTGGAGGTGAAGGTTCGGATCCTCTTTACCGGTGAAGGGTGAATGTTGCACCATACGAATTGTTGAGGTCTTGATCTCGAATGGTCTTCCGATCTCCTCAAGGTTCAAGATTGGTAGGTCGATGATGTCCGGGGTGCATAGCTCCCCAATCTTGCGCTCTTGCGGTGGTTGGTCACCCATCGGTGGAAGTCGATTCTCCCGAGGACTTTGAGGTGGTGAATTCTTCGGAGATTCCTTCGATCCTTTGTCTTCCGACTTCGAATCTACAAAATCCAGCTTTTTAGCTTGATGTGCTTCGCGTCTCCTTAGCCTGTAAAGTTTTTCTGGATCATCCACAAAATTATCGGGTTTGTTGGAGAGGTAGCCGTCCATCTCCTGTTAGGGTTAGAAATAAACAAGGTATGCAAAAACTAGAAAGTAAAACCAAATCTATAAAAACTAGGGTTAGACAAACTAGATTAGATGTATTTTGAGGATGATCAAAGTTTAGTAGATGCAAAAAGAAAAACTAAAAGAAAACTGAAAATTACAAAAAGGCAATAAAAAAAATCAAATCTTGATCACTTGTTCCCCGGCAACGGCGCCAAAAAAGGGGCATTTTGACGGTTAATAGTTGTATCAAATTTCGTTTATGACTTGCAAGCGGACAAGTCTCCCGTCGTAGTCAAGGGACCCTTATTCCCTCGAGTGGTGAACCCAAGGTATCGAATTCGTGGAACAAATGTGTGACGCAAAAGTTGATCTAGTAAAGCCAAGTAACTCCAATCTTTGATAAAGAAACCCTAATGCATCTAGATGAAAGACATGAAACTAATCTAATCTACTAAAGACCGGAGATAACAAAGTAAGATTGGGTAGATAAATCGATCTAGAGAGATCGGGGTAAGCCTTTTGTTGAAGTTCCAAGCAAGAGAAGAAGTAGCAAATCGAATCTTATAAGAAGCTTCTTTAAACCGTGGTTTCCCGTCCAAATCCGAAAACATCCGCCTTTCGGAACCCCCGTTCTGTCACAATGTATCCCTACTCATGCGAGGAGTCTAGGGCGAGTCAAAAGACAAGTCGAGATTCTTTCGGAAGATCCGGCGTGTACCTCTAGCCACCGTGGCTACAAGAACACCCTTTGTAATCTATCTCGAGAATAGAATTGGAATAAGTAAAGCCGATCGAAAAACGAAATCTTGAAGGAAACACTTGATCGCTAAGAATAGATTCAACTTGATAATTCAACTATGATAATGATACACACACAAGATCACCACCGGGATCCTTCCTTGATCTTGCTTCTAGCTCCGGGAACTCCGACGTGATCTTCCGTGCAAGGTTGCCACGTCGGCTAGGGAAACCCTAGTCAACTAGCTCGACTCTCTCCTCTCCGAGATGGTGTCCCTCTCTTCTCTGCTCCTCGGCGGCCGATGACGAATTGGATGATGCATGGCTCTCGGTCAGGGGGCTATAAATAGCCCGAATGGCGGCTAGGGCAAAGGAGGGGACGAACGGGCCCTGTACTGGGCTGGGCCGACCAGCCTGGGCCGGCCGGCCTGGGCCCATCCATGCCCAGCCCACGACCTCCTTTGCTCTACGTCGGTTCCCTTGCTTCCTGGATGTTTCCCCCTTCTGCATGTAGGTCTATGTCGTCAGTTTCTCTCCGAATTGGGCAATACTCCTTGTCTTGAAAGATTCAGCACTTTTCTGGTTAGGTCCTCGGAGTTTGCCATCTTCTCGGATCAAGTCCCTCACTTCTTGGAGTTAAGTTTTCTTCATTGGATGACTTGTACAGGGCTTCAAGGTCTTGTCATAAGGTTGTAAGGAATCGGATGCCCGTTAGCCTAAGAGGGGGAGGGGGTGAATTAGGCAACTAAAAACTTTAACCTATGGCTTCACTAATTTTGCGCAAAGGTAAACTAGAACATACTATCTATATGTGCAACTACGGTTGTTCTAGTGTGAAACTCCCATCCCAAAAGAAGGTTTGCAACCTATAGCCAATCCTAGCATGATACTACTCTAGGAATGTAGAGACAAGCAAAGATTGCAAAGAGTAAATGCGGAAACGTAAAGGGGATGAGAGGAAGCAAACTCTTGACACGCGATTTATCCCGTGGTATCGGTAGGCACTAAGCCACCCCTAGTCCACGTTGTTGAAGCACTCACACAAGAGTATTGCTTCCCGGTCACCAAGTCTCTCCCAAGAGCACCAACTTGACTTTCCACAAAGGCTAGCCACTTAGGCACTTGTCAAGCTCCCTTGGTCACCTTGATGCCGCCTCCACTAAGGAGCTTCTCCACCAAGGAAGGGGGTCTCCACGTCCCCCGCACAAAGTGTCCTCGCCGCTCCACACCAAGCCGGAGGGTCGATGACGATTGCCGGTGAGCCACTTAGGCCCCAAGGCTTCCGGCGAACCTTGTACAACTGGATTCACTCAAGAATCACCTCACAAGGTTGGCACAACCTTGCACTCACTCAGCTCTAAGCTAAGCCTAGCACTAAGCACACACACAAAGCATGCACTAGTCTAAGGATGAGCAATTAATCACTTGGATGGATTGGATATGATCTTGAATGTGTCTTGAACTCCTCTGCACTTCCACACAATCCAGCAACCTCAAATGAGTGAGTGGAGGGGGTATAAATAGCCCAAGGCATCAAACTAGCCGTTGGCTAACGTCCACTGAAAAAAGGTACCGTCGGATGATCCGACGCTATGCTTTTCCAGGGCGTCGGTTCATCCGGTGCCCCTCCCACGTCACGTAGCCGTTGAGGTTCTCTGACACAACTGCTCCGACGCTATGCTCCGACGCTACGTCGGATCATCCGGTGCTGAAGGCCTCGCGTCCAGGTCGGTGCATCGTTAGCTTCCAACAGACCGTCGGATAGACCGACGCTATGCCTTGACCAAGGCGTCGGATCATCCGGTCTTCGAAGGCTTCGTCTTGGCGCGTCTCCGTCTTGATTCAACCGAGCGTCGGATAGACCGACGGGGTCCCCACTTAGACCGTCGGATCATCCGGTGCTACCGCCTTCGCTTGCTCTTCCTCCGCAACTCGTCCGACGCATGTAGAAATTGGACCGTCGGTTCATCCGACGGTACCTAGGGTTTCACCCTGTGTACCAACTCGTCCGACGATTGCACCGACGCTTGTAAATGAGGGACCGTCGGTTCATCCGACGGTGTCTTCTCTTTTCCTTTTCTTGCTCGGTTTTGACCCTTTGTTTTGGCATTTTTGCATGGGGTTTTCTTGCATCCTTGGGACCTAGAAGTGTCTACAAAGACATGCTCAAACAATATGGTTAGTCCCAATGATCATGTTGTCATGAATCACCAAAATCAAACTCCGAACTAATGGCATGTGAGGCCATGTTCGCTACAATCTCCCCCTTTTTGGTGATTTATGACAACACAACCAAAGCAAGCATAAATTTGCTGGAATTGACAGAATTAGAACCACTTACACTTGCTTGGATGCTTACCATCATCCAAACTGCCCCTAGATCAAACTTCCCCCTTTTTGATCTTATGTTCGCATTCTCCCCCTTTGGTCTCATATCTTTGAAATCACTCGTAAGCATCCTTGAGCCCACTTGTAAGCTTAAGCCACAAGCTTGCTTTGGTCTCACATTCTCCCCCTTTGGAATAAAATCTCCAAAAAGTCCAAAGCAAACGGGTCCAAGGAAACTAGCAAGATCTAGCAACCATAGCTCAAAGGAGAGATGTTAAATGCAAGGGAGAAAGCCGCATGAACCATGATCCATAAGTATGATATCAATGAAGACACCACATGTGTGAATAACTAAGGTGGATCACAAGCTCATGAGACTAACATGATACAAACTAAGCTCCCCCTAAGTGTGTGCATAAAAAGAATACCACTTGCAAGACAAGGGTAGTGAGAAACAAGTGCACAACTACAAACTTGAAAGACAATGAAGCTTAGAGCATATCATGCAAAGAGGTAGCTTAAAGAACAAGAGATAAGACAAATGGGTTCTTGTTACATTACCACTTGTAGATATCACTTGTAGTCTTTTGATCATTGCATACCTCCGGGGGTCGATCCTCTCTACCTTGTTGGCATCACATTGAGATGAGCAACTTGGAAATGATATCACTAGGTGACACCACTTGGAAGAAGCTTGCATAGAAGACACTTGGGGTACCACAAAGATTAGGAATGTATGAGTGCATTGCCTTTGAACTTATATAGAGACATAAGCTCGCAAGGACATAACTCAATAGCATGAAGCTCAAATTGCTATATTCACTCTTTTAGAGATGTTAGATCACATTGAGAGTGAAATAGCATTCTCTTAGAATGAAACATCGCACCGGAACGCGTCGCTAAGGAACTACATAAGATAAACTTGAAACAATGTTAGTCCCATAACCAAACCATAGGATGAGCTCCCCCTAAATGTGTGCATTTAGTGTTTGAATCACCAACCAAATGTATGCACATTGTTTATGAAAACAAAAGGGAAGCTAACCCTATAGCTTGCTCATGATGCAAAGAGATATATATGAAAACATGCACCATGAAAGAACAAGTGCAGCTTTCCTACACACTAATCAAACCATGTAGATTGCTCATGGGTTAGCACATGACACAAGCAACCTACCATATGTAAAAATTGCAACAAATGCAACCTAAACAAGGCAATGGAGCTACAATGATGCAAGAGATAGGTACTAGTTTCCATTACCTCAATCGGGGAACTTGGGCAACACATGTCCAATTTGCAAGCTTGGCTTATAGGCATGAATTTCCGCAACTTCTTTGTGCCAAGCCTCCCAAGTCCCCACCCTCAAGGCCTTCAAGTGGCCTTTGGAACCCAAACCATTTGAGGCCCCTTCATGTTGGTGATGACTTCCTTGGGCACCCAAATAGGTTGGTTCCAACCCCGCTCTTCCTTCATCTTCCCAACCTTGTGTGCAACCACCTTGCCATTAGCCTCCTTCTTGATGACGTAGGTGTTGCTCTTGGTCTTGTTCTTGCGGTTGGGCTTGGTGTAGATGAGGGAGCTCTTGATGGTGGGCTTCAACTTCTTCTTTGCGCCCTTGTCCATCTTCTTGACAAATTGAGGGCATTTGTAGAACTTGTGCCCTTCTCCTTGACACTTGTAGCAAGTCACGGTTGCACCCTTCTCAAGCTTCTTCACCATGGGATCACGGTTATCTTGAGAAGGTTGGACTTGGCTCTTCATGTCTTGAGAGATGTCCACTTGTTCTTCATCATTCTTGCCCTTGCCCATCAAGTTTGCCAACCTCTCTCGGAGCCATTTCACTTCTTGCTTGAGCTCATCATTTTCCTTGCCTATGAGACAATCACATGATTCTACAACAACATTCTCATGGCAGGATGGTGAGCAAGATTCATCAATTAAATCAATGCAAGAAGTTGAAGCATCTACCTTGGAGATAGGAATTGCACAAGGGATAGATGTTTCATCAAGCTCAAAGGAATTACTTGTTTTAGTCTCATTGCTCTCAAGCTTAGATTTTAGCTCATCACACTCCTTGCTAAGCAATTTGAATTTGCACAACAAATGTTCATAATTTGTAGCAAGGGTGTCACTAAGATCATTGAGAGCATTGAGTTCTTTGATTTCATTAGCTTGTTGTTCAAGCATTCCTTTTTGCTCATGGATTAGCTCAACAAGATCATTGAGAGAGGTGGTGTCGGATTCTTCATCACTTACATTGCTTTCCATACCTTTGGCCATGAGGCACATGTGTGATGATGAAGGACCTTGCATGAAGCGGGTGGTGAAGTTCTTTCTTGATTCATCACTTGAGCTAGAAGAACTTGATCCACCACTTGTCCACTCGCGGACGGCGAAGGTTGCTTCTTGCCTTGGTCTTCTCTCCTTGACCACCTTCCTTTTGGGCTTGTGCTCAATCTTGGTGAACTTGATGTGTTGATGATGGCGCCCTTCTCTCAAGTGGATGTTGTAGCCGTACATGTTGACTTTCTTCACATACTTGAAGATCTTCTTCACGTACTCGGCCACCATAGATTCAACCTCTTCATCACTTGAGGAATCTTCATTATCACCATCATCACCATCATCACCATCATCTTCGCTTGAGCTTCCACGAGTAGCCATCCTACTCAACATTTTCTCTTGTCGGCTTGAGAGAGCATGGCTTGTGGTTGGAGAAGATGGTTCTTGGGGCTTTTCTTGGGGCGCCTTCTTTGACTTGGGCATTAGTTGAAGCTCATGTGCCATGATCTTGCTCAAGATATGCGATGGATTCAAATCTTTGAGTTTCTTCTCGTAGATGATTGCTTTCACCAAGTCATAGTCGGGCTTACGGAGACTTTGAAGGATCTTGCGGTTGATGTTCAAGTCCATGATGTCCTTCACACCTAAGGCATTAATCTCATTGACAAGCACATTTAGGCGTGAGTACATAGATTCGGCATTTTCATTAGCAAGTTGCTTGAAGCTATTGAATTCCTCAAGGAGACAACCGTAGCGTTCATTAGCAACTTCTTTTGAACCCTCATTTTGCTCCTTGATGGTTTTCCATAGCTCATGAGCATTTTCACAAGTAAAAACTCTATTGAAAACGCCTACATCTAGTGAGGACAAAATGATACTCTTAGCAATCACATCAAATTGCTTTTCCTTCCTAGTACCATTTTTCATGCCCTCATCGGTGACTCTCCAAACATCAAGGTCCCTTGCTTGGAGATAGGCCTCCATGAGAACCTTCCACCGAGGATAGCCCGTGCCATCGAAATGTGGAGCCAGACCTAAGGTATCCACCCCTTTCATTCCTCTATAGAGCAACTCAGTAGGCGGTGAAGCCTAACCGTTCCAATGAGCCGGTTTTCACAATTTACCAATTGAATTTGCGTATCCTTGTGAAGGAAGTGAGTCCCGGCTCTGATACCACTTGTAAGGAATCGGATGCCCGTTAGCCTAAGAGGGGGAGGGGGTGAATTAGGCAACTAAAAACCTTAACCTATGGCTTCACTAATTTTGCGCAAAGGTAAACTAGAACATACTATCTATATGTGCAACTACGGTTGTTCTAGTGTGAAACTCCCATCCCAAAAGAAGGTTTGCAACCTATAGCCAATCCTAGCATGATACTACTATAGGAATGTAGAGACAAGCAAAGATTGCAAAGAGTAAATGCGGAAACGTAAAGGGGATGAGAGGAAGCAAACTCTTGACACGTGATTTATCCCGTGGTATCGGTAGGCACTAAGCCACCCCTAGTCCACGTTGTTGAAGCACTCACACAAGAGTATTGCTTCCCGGTCACCAAGTCTCTCCCAAGAGCACCAACTTGACTTGCCACAAAGGCTAGCCACTTAGGCACTTGTCAAGCTCCCTTGGTCACCTTGATGCCGCCTCAACTAAGGAGCTTCTCCACCAAGGAAGGGGGTCTCCACATCCCCCGCACAAAGTGTCCTCGCCGCTCCACACCAAGCCGGAGGGTCGATGACGATTGCCGGTGAGCCACTTAGGCCCCAAGGCTTCCGGCGAACCTTGTACAACTGGATTCACTCAAGAATCACCTCACAAGGTTGGCACAACCTTGCACTCACTCAGCTCTAAGCTAAGCCTAGCACTAAGCACACACACAAAGCATGCACTAGTCTAAGGATGAGCAATTAATCACTTGGATGGATTGGATATGATCTTGAATGTGTCTTGAACTCCTCTCGCACTTCCACACAATCCAAGCAACCTCAAATGAGTGAGTGGAGGGGGTATAAATAGCCCAAGGCATCAAACTAGCCGTTGGCTAACGTCCACCGAAAAAGGTACCGTCGGATGATCCGACGCTATGCTTTTCCAGGGCGTCGGTTCATCCGGTGCCCCTCCCACGTCACGTAGCCGTTGAGGTTCTCTCGACACAACTCGCTCCGACGCTATGCTCCGACGCTACGTCGGATCATCCGTGCCGAAGGCCTCGCGTCCGGGTCGGTGCATCGTTAGCTTCCAACGGACCGTCGGATAGACCGACGCTATGCCTTGACCAAGGCGTCGGATCATCCGGTGCCGACGGATTCGTCTTGGCGCGTCTCTCGTCTTGATTCAACCGAGCGTCGGATAGACCGACGGGGTCCCCACTTAGACCGTCGGATCATCCGGTGCTACTGCCTTCGCTGCTCTTCCTCTGCAACTCGTCCGACGCATGTAGAAATTGGACCGTCGGTTCATCCGATGGTACCTAGGGTTTCACCCTGTGTACCAACTCGTCCGACGATTGCACCGACGCTTGTAAATGAGGGACCGTCGGTTCATCCGACGGTGTCTTCTCTTTTCCTTTTCTTGCTCGGTTTTGACCCTTTGTTTTGGCATTTTTGCATGGGGTTTTCTTGCATCCTTGGGACCTAGAAGTGTCTACAAAGACATGCTCAAACAATATGGTTAGTCCCAATGATCATGTTGTCATGAATCACCAAAATCAAACTCCGAACTAATGGCATGTGAGGCCATGTTCGCTACAAAGGTGCTTGATGAACTTATCCCTAAAGTCTTGCATTCAACGCTAAAATCCTGCATAAATACTAAACTCCAAAACCGACATGCACACGTGAACTTGTTATACCACGGGGGTTAGTACCAATGGATAAGGTATAAAACTTATGCCAAGACCGAAGGTAAACTCATGGCTAGCTTGACGGATTTTCACCGTCAACAATACTATGATTTTGCCTTCCTCGACAAAATTCTGCTAGCAGGATGCATGGATGGATGAAGATATTGAAAATTTCTATGGATTTTGCATCATTGCATCCATTCTCAAAAGTGAATTCGCAGGGGAGGGTCAAGTTATCATTTTTCAAATAAGGAAGCCAGAGGGGATTGGTGAAACCTCTGAAAAAAGTTCAAAGAGTTGACTGATGTTTTGGTCAATGGATATAGTCGAGGCAGCCTCACCATAGGTTTGGCATCCCTTTGTGATCTGAATTTCTCCTTCCTTATAGCCAGATGAAGGAAAATGTCGATTGTTGAGATTAATGCCAACAATCTGGTGCATATATAGCTACAGCCACATCTGTACAAACCACCAAGGACCATTGACGCAAGAGATTTTATGGCTGGTGTACATCAGATGAGTGGTTTGATGGAGCATTTGGTATACACTTCCTAAGAGGTACTTCCCGAGGGGAATGGAATGACCAGTAGCCAAATCTTCAGCCATTGCAATATGGTTCAGGGTTGGCTCATTGGCTTTGCCACAAAAGATAAATCTGCATAGCCACATGTTCAGGAAGGCTCTATATTCAACATCAGTTAGAGGGCCATCAGACATATGGTTCTAGATGTATTGCTTTTATCCAGATCCTGTTTTTACTCCTCATTGCCTAATGGAGTGTAACACCCTAATTCTATTAAAAACTTGGCTTTGATAGCAACCATTTAATTGCTTAAGGAGCATAAGGTTGTTTTATTTAATTTTAGGCATTTTACACTTTTCTAAAATAACTTTAATGAAATATAGGATTTGTTTGTGGCATACATGCTGGAGCATTTATTTTGGTTGCCTGGAATTCAAATTCAAGTTTGAATTTCCATTTTGTTTGGAGCCTTTTCCTAAATCCCTAAAACCCCAAACCTTTTTTCCTTTTTTCCCCTTCCCCATTTAGCCCACCCCGGCGCCTACCACACCGCCCTTTCTTTTCTTTTTTTTTTTTTTAGCCGGCCCGCCTAGCTTCCGGTGCCGCCGCCGCCTCAAGCCCGCGCACGCCGGCCTTCCGGCCACCGCGCGCGCGGCCCGGCCCAGCCGCGCCGGCCCCGCTTCCCCGCCTCCGCGCGCGCCGCCGCCGCCGACGGGCGGGCCCCGCCTGTCATCCCCGCCGCCCCGCCGTCCCCGCGCCGGACTCGGCCTCGCCCCCGCGCCGCCGCCGAGTCCGACCCGCGCACGACGCCCGCGCGTAGCGCGCACGCCAAGACCGGGCCCTCGGGTGCCTTTATAAGGCGGCCCGCCGCCCCATGGACGCCCCAACCCGAGCCGCCCTAAGCCCTCGCACGCGCCCCGCCGGAACCCTAGCCGCGCCGCCGTGTGAGCTCGCCGCCGCCGCCGTGGAATCCCGCCGCCGTCGCCGCTCCGCCGCCAACAAGTCGCCCGAGAGTTGCGCAAGGAGGTGAGGAGCCCCCTCGTGCCGCACGTCGCCGTCCCCGAGCCCCTCTTCGCCCTAGCGCCGCCGCCGAGCCCGCACGCCGCGCCGCCGCGTCGACCCGCCGCTCCGCCGCGCCGTCGCCCGAGCCGCCGCCCTAGATAGGCTTGCCAACTCGCGCGCGTCGAGTAGGTGCCGTCCGCGCTTCGATTCGTGGCCCGGAACCCCAAATCCGGTCCCCGCCGGCAAGCCCGCCGCCGCCCGCCGCCGCCGCCGCCGCCGGCCGCGCGCGCCGCCCCGCCGCATGGCGCGCGTCTGCGTGGCCGTCGGATGACGATCCCCGCCCTAGATCTAGCCACCGCACCGCGAGCCATCACCACCGTCGGATCTAGATCCAACGGATCTAGATCGGGTCAACCCGGCCGACCAGTCAAACCCACCGCCGCCACGGCGTTTTTGCAAAAAAGCCCCTGGATTTTCTTTATTTGCAAAAATACCCTTCCACCGTATAAGATTTCTTACAGTTTAGTCCTTTTTCTTTTAGCCCGAAACCTTTTCAAATCTTCGCAGATTAGTCCCTGAAACTTCCCGAGCCCATAACTTGGTCGTTTTAGCTCCGATTTTAGCGTTCTTTATGTCCACGCGTTCGTCTCGAAGCGTAGATTAGTCTTATGCTACTGTTTAGATCTGTTTGATCTGTTTGGTGACTGTTTCTTATTTATTTCTATTGCATGCTTGTATGTGATGATTGTGGACCGTAGAGAGCGATTCGTTCGAGGGATTTGAAGATCCGGTCGTGCAAGAGTTTGAGCAGCAAGGCTTTGTTGAAGGCAAGTATTCCTTGATGCATGCCCGCTTGTCCTACATAACATGCATTTAAATTCACTGGTTTTACTTTTCGCTTGCATTAATTTGATGGGAACCTATTAAGGATCATGCCTAGCTTTTGACTACCTTTACCTTGATGCCGGGAATTAAATTAATCTTGTGGTAGTTATTGCTTAGCATGCTCAACTGGGAATTGGTAATAATCTACTTGGTTACCTTTTTGTTATTTCATGTTCCGTTTATGATCTTTTATCTTTACAAGACCACCTTTAATGTGTAATCGGAACATGGAGAACCACCCAGGAAAACAGTACAACCACAAGAACTAATGGGCAATGGTCTTGGCTGAATAATTAGGAACTTTAGCTTGGGATGGTCTTACCTGATAAGGACAAGGGATCGGCGGTCACCGTGGGGTATGGACTCGCTCTAGCGAGGGGGTTGGGTGAGTTATTCTTTTATGGTGGGGTATCGACCGCTAGGGGACTTTATACCTTGCTAATCGATCGGACCTTGTGGGTCATAACTTGCTAGGGAACCTTTGTAAAGGCCATGTAGCGTCCCTATGCGATCACACCTCGGAAGTGTGATATGGTGTCTTGCAAACACCGCATGGTTGGGTCCAAAGTTCTTCGGAGCTTTTATGCTGCTTGTGGGTAAAGATGTACAACCTCTGCAGAGTGTTAAACTAATCGATTAGCCGTGCTCACGGTCAAGAGCTGCATGGACACTCACATGATTAAGTTATGGAACTTTAATGTTTAAATTGTGGTTTATTTCTTTATTTATGATGCTTAAATCTTATGTAATTGGGTTGGTAAGAACTTACACCTTTAGTAATCAGGTTGCTAATAAAACTTGACCAACTAAAGTGCTAAAGTGCTTGAACCTTAGCCATCCACCATATGGCCTTGCATGTTATGTTGTTTCCCCTTGCTGAGTACGATATGTGCTCACGCTTGTTTGTTCTCTTGCATCTACAATACCCGGATTTGCTGCTCAGACTGGGAGAACTTTGAAGATAATCCAAAGATTTCCGGGAGTTCTAGGTGTGCGTAGTCTTCGGTCCACCGCCCGTGGAGGCATTTTGTCCGTCGCGAGAACTCGTTTGTTTAAGTTTCGTTTAAGACTATGGTTTGTAATAACTCTTTATTCGTGTGGCACCGATTTTGGTATTCATAATGTCTAAGCGTGTGTGTAACTTGATCCCGGCGCACACGTGATCAATGCATTCGGTTTTGCCTTTAAAACCGGGTGTGACAGAGTGGTACCGTAGCTGTGTTGATCGTAGGAACGCTAGCCTAGATAGAAAATGGTCGAATTAAGGATTTTATACTCATAGAAGCTTTCTTACACATGCTTGCTTTATTCTTTACTAACCTTACTCTTGCCTTTTTGCTTCACTCTTGAGTCGTCTCGCATTCTTTATCTTGTGCTTGCCTTAGCTCTCGTCCTTTTTGCCTTACCATCTTTCTCATTCCGCACTACACTACGGATGGTTCGTAGCTTGGAGACTTCTCGGCCGGGAGAGTCCACCGTATGCTCCACAGAACAAGTACCATGATTTGCATGATGGAGATACGGATGAGGAGATTGAGATGGAGCCCGCACCTTGTGGTTTTCCCTAACCTTATCATGGTGCCTCGATGATGAGGAAGATCCGGAGGAGGTGATCCAAGAGGAGGATGAGCTAGCCGAACAACCCAACCTAGAGGAGCAAGCGCCAGAAGAAGATGAAGATTCCTCAGATCAAGAGATGGGGGAACAAGCGCAAGAGGAGGAAGAGAGGGAAGCGATCCGGGGAAGTGTACCATTACGGAGCCGATGGAGTAGGCATACCCATGGCAGACCACCCGAGGGCAATGGTACTTCGCCTAGGCTATGATAAGGCCCCCGTCTACCATTGTGAGCTTTGGACCCATCCGTGGTTCGAGCCCCATTGGGAGGTTGCCGCCATCTTGGAGGAGTACATTCCATGCCGTGGAGTGAAGGGAGATGTCCAAGCATCATGATGTGGCTCACGGGACTACTATGGATGCCGGGATAGCAGAGTCGGCTCGGAGAGCGCTCTATGTGCTCTCTCACAAGGAGCGTGACAGGTTGGAGGATACCCACTGCCGCTACACACCATTCAGGGCAAGTGGGGAAGCCAAGACTTACATCGCCCCAGCACCAGCCTATGAAGGGACGCTCAACAATGTCCGGGGTCTACTTGCAGCTGTGAACACTGCATTGGATGATGCCAACATGAGGACCATGTGTGGTTCGAGGACCGGTGGATGGTCGCTTCCTTGTGTGATGAGTGATTGACAACGTTGTGTGGACTGATTCTTGGCTAAGTATTGCAGGTGCAGGTTGCGGCTTGACTCGTGCCGGTGCAGGTGAAGAACAAGCGCGAAAGGTCGTTGCCGGTGAGGCCTCTAGGTGTGGAGAAGACAAGTAGGCTTCGTTCGAGGGACCCGGTGGCCAGCGGGGTCAAGTGCGGGCCGCATGGTGGCATGAACAAGCAAGATGAAGTCGTGGACGGTTTCTTGGTAGAGCCTCAAAACCAAGGTCGAGCCGGGACTACGTGGGAGCCGAGTCATGAGTGGAGATTGGCGGAGGCTACACCGAGTTCGCGGGGGTTTGCGGTGGTTCACCGAGAAAACCACCGGGTTACTCGGTTGAGCCACAAAACCGAGGCCGAAGACTCGACGAGGAGGTGCGGTCACCCGGCCGGTTCAACCGCCCGGGAGGGGCGGTCGGACCGCCCGGGGCCGGTCGATCCCTTGGGCCGGTCTAACCGCCCTGGGGGGGGCGGTCCGACCGCCCGGCCGCCGGCGCCGAGAAGCTTCGAAGCGGAGGACACGCGTCGGGATCGCAAGGCGTGCGTCGAGGCTACGCGAGGGTGCGGTCGCCGGCATCCGTCGATGGTGAAGATATCAAGAATTCCAAATCCGCCCTTGAGGGGCATGTATCCCTAGTTATTAGAGAGGGGCATTTTAGACATTCGGTTGCCACCTATATAACCCAAGAGGTGAGAGGTTGGCGACCAACTCTTGGAACCCTAGCTCATTTCGTTTTTCCATTTTCGTTCTCTATTTTCTCTAGGTTTTTTAGAAGGCTAGTTTGAGAGCTTCATGTGAGATCTAGAGAGAGGGATGGATGTTTGGGTGGCAAACTAGACCTTGTACGAACCATTCATGGCATGTATAGAAGGTTCGGCGTGGTTCTTGATGGTGGTTTTCCCGTCTCTTTGATGTTGATTTTCGGAGCTCTTTTTGGCGGTGTTTTGAGAACGATTTCTTGGGGTTTTTGGTGGGCGTCACGTATAAGGTTCTTGTGCCTCTTTGGCTGGTGACTTTGCCCCCAAATCCCCTTTGAATCGGACTCGATTTGGTGGTTTTTCGAGTTGGGCGAGTTCTTGACCTAGAGAAGCGATTTCTTCGATTCCTCTTGATTGTGAGCGTTTCGGGTCGATTCCTTTGAAGTAGAGGTTGCCCAGAAGGTAACCCAGCTATCCCCGAAGTTTGGCTGCAATCCGTGGAGTGATTCGGGAGATTGAGAGCAAGGAAGTTGAGGTTTGACCCGCGGGTTTCGTGTTCGGAAGGGGCGGTCTAACCGCTGCAGGGGGCGGTCTAACCGCCCGGGGTGTTTCCGGGTCAAAGTTTTGTTTCGCCGGATTTTCCTCTCGTGAGTTCGTTCGCCTTGATCGAGGAGTGTCCGGGTGAAATTTGGTGCCGTTCTCGCGCTAAAGTGTGCTAGGTGTTCTTGGTTGGAGTTCGTTGCCGGGTACGGGAGGTTAGACCGCCCAAGGTAGCCGGTCTAACCGCCCCTAGGCCCTTGGGTGAAGTTTTGGTTTTCGCCAAGATTTTTCGGTAGCTAGCATGGCCTTGACCGAGAGATCTCTGTTGGTGAAACCGTGGTGTGTTTTGGTGCTCGGAAGAGGCGTTTCGGAGGATTTCTTGGTTGCCGAGTGGAGGCGGTCTAACCGCCCCCTATACCCGGTCTAACCGCCCCCTCCGGTTAGCCGGCTTTCGAGTTGTTTCCGCTCGGTCGGTCTTGCGTGTGTGTTGCGGTTGCTTTGTTAGAGTTTGTTCCTAGGACCGGTAGCACTCCGGTGGCTACGTGGTTTTCGCAAACGGGAGGTAGAAGTGCGGAGCGTGTGATTTCGGGGGTCCGACCGAGCTAGTTCGTCTTGTCGGAGTTTCAATCTCCCTCGAGAAGAATTTTTATCGGCTCCCATTCACTCCCCCCTCTCTCGGTCGCCTTATCGGTCCTTCAAGTGGTATCGAGCCGGTTCGGGTCTTTGTTGACTCTAACCGAGTCTAAGATCCAAGGATGGCGTACCGGGAACGGGGTTCGGGTCCTCCACACTTCGATGGAAAGAACTACCGGATGTGGAGCAAGCGGATGGGTGCGTTCCTCCGCGGAAAGGGTCGACTCGTGGGATGTCACGGTGGACACGGGATATGTCCGACCGATGGATTTCCTTGCTCCGGGGTCGAGGGACGGATTCGACGCCAACAATAAGGCGGTCGACTACTTGTTTCGTGCTTTGTGTCGGCCCCGAGTTCGATCGGGTGCACACCGAGCACTTGGCTTGTAGGATTTGGGCGGTGTTGAAGGAGGCTCATGTTGGGAACGCCCGAGTTCGAGGCACGGTTGTATGCGACCTACGGAGAGAGTACGAGAACTTCACTCATCTCCCCGGTGAGTCCATCGATGCCTTGTTCCGAGAGGTTCACGGTGGTTGTGAACAACATGAGGGCCAATGTGGACGTGCTCCCGTACGATGATCATGATAGAGCGGTCAAGCTCTTACACTCTTTGGATCGTACGATATGGGGCGGAAAGTTCGAGGCCATAGTCGAGTCGGAGAGGTACGATACTGCGACGGTGAACGAGCCGTTCTCGAAGCTCAAGTCGGCTGAGGTGGATAGGGGCATGACTGCCAAGCTCGAGGGACCGACTGACTCCCATAGTCTTGCCCTCGTTGGTGGTTCCAAAGGAAAGACTAACTCTAACCCATCCACCAGGATGTTCTCGTTTTCCTCTTTGATGTCCATGCCGGATGAGGAGTTCGATGACCTTGGAGAGGACGAGCCGGCGCCGTTGACGAGGCGGTTCGAGAGGCCGCACGAGAACCGCGTGAACATGAGGAGGAACACGAGGACTCGCTTCCGGTGCGGCAAGCCGGGACACTTCGTCGCCGACCGCCCGGAGAAGGCCGAGAGCAAGGACGCCTACAAGCACAAGCCGAGGAAGAACGACGACAAGTACCGTTCGAGGCGCGACCACAAGAGCAAGCACAAGAACAAGTACAAGGACGAGCGACGATCGAGGAAGAAGGAGGGCCGAGGCAAGGCCCGAGCGATGGTTGGAGCGAGCGACGTCGACTCCGGTTCCGCTTACTCCACCTCGAGCTCGAGCAGGCGCCGACGACGAGGGAGATCGCCGCAAGAACAAGAGGTCGTCCAAGAACCCGAGCGGGGCCGAGCCGCTTCGCGAGAGACGGCTTCGTACCATGGCGCCGAGCTCCGGCAGCAAGAAGAGTACACGGAGCGACTCGGACTGCGAGTCCGACGACGAGGTGCGTGATGAACTTCCCTTCTTGCGCCGGGAGAATGAGAGGCTTGGCTCTTTGCTTGATAACCGTGATGATATGCTTAGAGAGGCCAAGAAAATGAGGAAAGAGCTTAGGGCTTCACTCGAGGATGCTAGGACTAGAGTGGCCGAGCTAGAGACACGGGTGCTTGATAGCAAGCTTGAGATTGATTCGCTTAAGGCTAGCCCCGTTGTTGCCGATGAAAATGATTGTGCCGATTGCTCCATATTCCTTGCCGATCTTGCTTTGTTTAAGGAGAAGCATGCCTCCAAGTGTGAGGAACTAGATGTGCTTAGGGTTGAAGTGGCCGAGCTTAAGTCTAGACTCGCTTTGCTAGGTGCTTGCACTTCTTGCCCCGTTTTGCATGCTAAGATTGATGAGTTGCATGCTTACACTAGTTCGCTCGAGGCTAAATTGAAGGAACCCATGCCTACATCCTGCTCTACTTGTGAAATGCATGCATTGAAAAATTTGGAGCTTGCACATTATGTTGATCGCTTGCAGGATGAGAATGATGACTTAAGGAAGTTGATGGGTTGGTTGTCCGGTCATGAGCCTCGGTTGAGGATGATGATCGAGGCCTTTAAAAGGCAAGATGGTGAGGGGCTTTGGGCAAACAAGGTTGGTGAAGGAAGTGGAGAGAACATCCCAGAGCCACCAAAAACCCACCACAAAAATGATTTCCCTCCAAAACCCAACCATCTTAGGAACCGACTAGACACAACCCCAGCTCCACCTATATTTCCTACACCCACAAATGATCTCCAAAAGCCCATCAAGTTTGTGAGCACTTCGGGGAAAGTGTTCTTTGGGAAAGTGAAAGAGAAGGCAAGTAAGGAGAAATCGGTGGAGGAGTTGAGTGGAGAGAAACCTAGCGAGCAGCCCCAATCCAAGCCAAAACCTAAGCTTGTGAGGTTCCGTTGTGGCCATTGTGGGAAAGAGGGTCACAAGGATGAGTTTTGCTTCAAGAGGAAGCGGGAAGAGAGGATGGCAAAGGAGTGGGCGAACAAGGATAGGTACAACCCTTCCCATGGTGTACCTAAGCCTCGTATGCCACTGCCCAGGGGTAAGGCTGTGGTGAGAAGTGTTCCGGCATGGGGAGACGCAAGTTCCCGCAGCCGAGGAGCTGTTCTGGAGGGGGCGGTCAGACCGGCCTGGCTAGGCGGTCTAACCGGCCCCCCCCCCGCACCCGGGCGGAGTGGTTTTCGAGGTGGTGAGTCGAGAGGTTTCAGGTCTGGAGGTGGAGTTGCTGGAGGTTGGTCTGGAAAGACAGCAGGTGGTCAGTTTGCTAGGCATTCTCCCCCTCGAGGTCACTACGAGGATGGGAGGAGTCGTAACTTTGAGAAGGAGAGGAGGGACGTTCCACGGGTTGTCTTCCGTGGTTTTGGTCCTCCTCCAGGCAGTGAGGGGTGGTTTCCTCGGAGTGGTTACCGAGGTGGTGTTCGTGGGGGTAGTTTTGGTAGGAGAGATGCTTTGGTTGGTGCTAACCCCACTTTCGAGCAAATGGCTCAAGACTTTGGTTTTCCTCTTTTGGTACTAACCCCGATCTTTGAGTCGTTTGTTCGCTCACGTGCTTGTTTTTGAATTTTAGGTGGGAGACTTGAAGAACATTTGGTTGATTGACTCCGGTTGTTCGAGGCATATGACCGGAGACGGGGGGGTGGTTCTCAAGTCTCGTCCCGGTGGTGACGAAGAGGTACATCACCTTTGGGGACAATGGGCGTGGGCGTGTGCTTTCGAAGGTGAGATAAAAGTGAGTGACAAGATCACTGCGAGGCGTGTTGCTCTTGTTCAATCGCCGGGGTACAATTTGCTTTCGTGTCTCGGTTGTTGGATGAGGGTTTTGAGGTGTTGTTTCGGCTCGGTGGTTCTCGGATTGTGGACTCTCGAGGGGAACTTGTTTGTATGGTCGTTCCCGAGGGTCGGGTGTTTCGTGCTGATTTTTCTCGGTCTTCGGGTGTTGAGCGTTGTTTCTTGGCCGGTTCTTCGAGTGAGTTGTGGAAGTGGCATAGGAAGTTGGGTCACTTGAGCTTTGATCTTCGTCTCGCTTGAGTAAACTCAATTTGGTCCGAGGATTGCCACGTTTGAGGCTTGAGAAAGAGTTGGTTTGTGCTCCGTGTAGGCATGCCAAGATGGTGGCCTCTTCTCACCCGCCTCTCACCGATGTGATGACCGAGTGTCCATGCGAGTCGCTCCATATGGACCTTGTTGGCCCGGCTCGTGTGCGATGCGGGTGGGAAGTGGTATGTCCTTGTTGTGGTGGACGACTTTTCTCGGTATGCGTGGGTGTTCTTTCTTGAGGAGAAGGGGGAGACGTTTGGTTTTGTTCGAGATCTAGTCTTGAGGTTGAGGAATGAGAGGCACGGAGATGCCATACGAGCTATCCGCAGTGATAATGGCTCGGAATTCAGGAACTCTCGTTTTGAAACCTTTTGTCATGACTTGGGTCTTGAGCACCGCTTTTCGAGTCCGTATACGCCTCCCCGGAATGGTGTTGTGGAAAGGAAGAACGGGACCTTGTGCGAGATGGCTCGGACGATGCTTGATGAGCATAGGACTCCGAGGAGGTATTGGGCTGAGGCGGTGAATACCGCGTGCTATGTGTCGAACAGAATATACCTCGAGTGCACAAGAAAAAGACATGCTATGAGTTGATGCATGGTCGCACACCCAAGGTGAGTCACTTCCATGTCTTTGGTTGCAAGTGTTTTATTCGAAGAAGGGCGGGGAAGTTTGATAAGTTTGAGGCTAGGTCTGTCGATGGCATTTTCTTTGGTTATGCATCTCATTCTAGAGCATATCGTGTGCTCAATCTTGAAACTAACCAAATCGTGGAGACTTGCGAGGTAACCTTCGACGAGACAGAGCCACGTAGTCAGCTTGTCTTTGAGTGTGCGGTGATGATGAGCTTGGCGAGGAGATCTTTCAGGAGGAGGAGCATGAACATGGTGATGATGAAGATGGCGGTGCGGTGCCCCCGGCTGGACATGTACCCACTACTTCGACTACGATGATGGATGGACCCTCTGCTACACCTACGACGACAAACCAAGAACGAGGAGAAGCTGATGTTGAGGGGGAGGTAGCTTCGAGGCGAGAACCTCCCCGGCGAGTTCAAGTGGATCACCCAGCTTCGAGGATCATCGGCGACATGAATGAACGCACTACACGGTCGAGGGTTCGAAACAATTCCCATTTTGCTCATGCTGCATTTGTTGCTTCTTTCGAGCCCAAAGACATTGGACACGCACTATCTGATCACAATTGGGTTAACTCGATGCATGAGGAGTTGGAGAACTTTGAGAGGAATCGGGTGTGGGAGTTGGTTGACCCTCCCCCCAGGGTGTAAGCCGATTGGTACAAAGTGGGTGTGGAAAACAAAGAGGGAGAGAAGGGTGAGGTTGTGAGGAACAAGTCGAGACTTGTTGCTCGGGGGTTCGGTCGGGAAGGAGGGGATCGACTACGAGGAGACCTTTGCTCCCGTAGCCCGTTTGGAGGCGATTAGGATCATTCTAGCCTTTTCTGTGGCTAAAGGGTTCAAGTTGCACCAAATGGATGTGAAGAGTGCTTTTCTGAATGGAGTGTTGGAGGAAGAAGTGTATGTGAGACAGCCTCCGGGGTTTGAGAGTGAGAAGTACCCCCACCGGGTGTACATGTTGAGGAAGGCGCTGTATGGGTTGAAGCAGGCGCCTAGAGCTTGGTATGGCGAGGTTGAGGGGTTCTTGTTTGAGAGAGGTTTTGAGATGGGGAAGGTCGATCGGACCTTGTTTTTGCGAGGCGGGGCGGAGATATCCCGATTGTGCAGGTGTACGTGGATGATATTGTCTTTGGTGGCTCGTCTAACTCTCTTGTTACGAGGTTTGCAGATGATATGAGCAGGGAGTTCGAGATGAGTATGATGGGTGAGTTGCAGTTCTTCCTCGGGCTACAAATCAAGCAATCAAAGGAAGGAGCATTTGTGCACCAGTCTAAGTACACCAAGGACATTGTGAGAAAGTTCAAGATGGAGGACTCCAAGGCTATGACGACGCCTATGAGTACGACTACGGCTCTTGATGCGGACGAGGAAGGTGAACACGTGGACCAGAAGGAGTACCGAAGCATGATCGGGTCACTCCTCTACTTGACGGCGACGAGGCCGGACATACGATTTTCATTGTGTCCGTGCGCTCGTTTTCAAGCGTCTCCGAGGACTTCGCATCGGCAAGCGGTGAAGAGAATTTTCGGGTACTTGCGTCACACTCCCGACTTCGGCCTTTGGTACTCCGCGTCCTCTTCTTTGGCGCTTCATGGTTTTTCGGACGCGGATTTTGCCGGGTGTCGGTTGGATAGGAAGTCCACTTCGGGACTTGCCGGTTTTTGGGTTCTTCGTTGGTGTCTTGGTCTTCTCGTAAGCGGTCGAGTGTTGCTCAATCCACGACCGAAGCCGAGTATGTTGCCGCTCGCTAGTTGTTGCTCTCGGCTCCTTTGGATCACCTACACCATGAGTGACTTTGGTGAGGAGTATACCCGGGTCCCACTTCAATGTGATAGCACCGGTGCCATAAGCGTTGCAAAGAACCCAGTGCTTCATTCCAAAACCAAACACATAGAAGTGAGGTATCATTTCCTGAGAGACAACGTAGAGAAAGGGAAGATAGCCTTGATCCATGTACCCACACATGACCAACTAGCCGATATTTTCACCAAACCCCTAGATCAAGCAACTTTCACTCGTTTGCGGGGGGAACTTGGTGTGTGTTTGATTTCTTGAGTTGGGTGTGTGGGGGCTTTCCTTTGCCGGTGGTGTCGAGCCCGTTTTGCCTCCCCTTGAGGAGCCGGTTTGTAGCATATGTATAGCTTTCCTTTGTGCATTTCTTGCATTTGGCATGGCATATGTAACATGATGTATAGGCATCCTTGTATCTTAGATTGCATGCATTTTGTATCATATGCATCGGATAGGAAAAGCTTCTCCTATATACAATGTTTACCATGGGTTGCTATATATGTTCTTGTGAGCTTGTTTGATATGGTACGGTTAGTTTGGCTTAGCTCTTGATGATCTTGATGAATGATCCATGGTTGATGGCTAATCTTTTGAAAAATGTCATATACATGCTCTCTCATGCGTAAATGCCTATATATGATCTTGACATGTCTTAGTGGCTTTGCTATGCTTACTTTGTGGTTGGATAGCTAGTTTATTGATCATATGGAGCCAAAGGCTCGCTTGCCATCATGAATGTTTAGCCCTCTTGCTTAATCTTGTGGAGGGGCATAAGTTCCTTTTTGTCGCAAAGACATTTCATGTACCATTTACAAATCTGAATATGAAATGAGAAATGCTTGGAAAATATGTTCCCATGTCATATGTGCTGAAATTATTTTGCTTTGGGTGCTAAACCGTTGCATGATGCCTACCAATGAGAAGTCTCATACATAGAAGTAGGCACATGGCTCGGTGGCTTTGACATGACATGAGGTGCTTTTGGGTGTTTATGATGGTCTTATGATTAGAATGGTGGTCCTAGCATGAAGTTTGAGTGGCTTTGCCATTTTGATATGTTTTGCTCATGTTTAGGTATTTGCTTGTGAGAGAGTAACTTTTCGCAAAATTACTCAAATCCTTTTTAGCATTGTCCAATGGTTGTGAAACTTGGTGATCACGTAGTTAACGTCATTACGAATCTGTCGAGTATCTAACTTGCTCATTTGGACTTGTGTAGCTCCTTGTGTTGAATTTTGTATATTCGAGAAGCTATATGTTGCAAGTTTTCGCATTTTGCCTTGATTCATGCATTGTCAACAAGGGGGAGAAGTTTGTGCATGTTTTGGGCACACGGGAGTGTTTGGAAGGTGTTCCAATTGTTTCGGGCAATTTTTGAGCAAAGTGTGGTGCGGGGCCGGTTTCTTTGGGCGGTCTAACCGCCCCCGAAGCGGTCAAGTCGGGCAGAGGCGGTCTAACCGCCCTGGGCGGGCGGTCTAACCGCCCTGGGCGGTTGAGCGGGTTTTTGCTCTTTGTTGCATTCCCGAGTTCCATTGCCGCATGTGTTCGGGGGGGGGAGTGTGCTGTGGCTCAGGGGGAGCTTGCATTTGTGCTTGAGGAGCTCGTTGTGGTGTTCGAATTTTGCTTTGGTGGTTTGCGCTCTTTGCTTGAGCTGCGTTTTGTCTCGGATGTGTCGAGCCGTTGCCCTTGCCTAAGGGGTCCGAGACTTGTCTTCTTCAAGTGATCTTGCTCTTTGCCTTTCTTTGGCTTTCGATCGCTTGTTGGGGTTTCTTCTTATTTTGTTTCTTTTCTTTTCCTTTTCTCTTATGTTACTTCATGTGAGTGTGTTGTCAATGCACTCATCAAGGGGGAGATTGAGGACCATGTGTGGTTCGAGGACCGGTGGATGGTCGCTTCCTTGTGTGATGAGTGATTGACAACGTTGTGTGGACCGATTCTTGGCTAAGTATTGCAAGTGCGGGTTGCGGCTTGACTCGTGTTGGTGCGGGTGAAGAACAAGCGCGAAAGGTCGTTGCGGTGAGGCCTCCGGGGTGTGGAGAAGACAAGTAGGCTTCGTTCGAGGGACCCGGTGGCCGGCGGGGGTCAAGTGCGGGCCGCATGGTGGCATGAACGGCAAGATGAAGTCGTGGACGGTTTCTTGGTAGAGCCTCAAAACCAAGGTCGAGCCGGGACTATGTGGGAGCCGAGTCATGAGTGGAGATTGGCGGAGGCTACACCGAGTTCGCGGGGGTTTGCGGTGGTTCACCGGAAAAACCACCGGGTTACTCGGTTGAGCCACAAAACCGAGGCCGAAGACTCGACGAGGAGGTGCGGTCACCCGGGCCGGTTCAACCGCCGGGAGGGGCGGTCGGACCGCCCGGGGCCGGTCGATCCCCGGGCCGGTCTAACCGCCCGGGGGGGCGGTCCGACCGCCGCGGCCGCCGGCGCCGAGAAGCTTCGAAGCGGAGGACACGCGTCGGGATCGCAAGGCGTGCGTCGAGGCTACGCGGGGTGCGGTCGCCGGGCATCCGTCCGATGGTGAAGATATCAAGAATTCCAAATCCGCCCTTGAGGGGCATGTATCCCTAGTTATTAGAGAGGGGCATTTTAGACATTCGGTTGCCGCCTATATAACCCAAGAGGTGAGAGGTTGGCGACCAACTCTTGGAACCCTAGCTCATTTCGTTTTTCCATTTTCGTTCTCTATTTTCTCTAGGTTTTTTAGAAGGCTAGTTTGAGAGCTTCATGTGAG
This sequence comes from Cenchrus americanus, assembly GCA_947561735.1. Lineage (NCBI taxonomy): Eukaryota > Viridiplantae > Streptophyta > Magnoliopsida > Poales > Poaceae > Cenchrus > Cenchrus americanus. The sequence continues at coordinate 181,603,164 of OX387241.1, read as the reverse complement.
ATCTAGAGAGAGGGATGGATGTTTGGGTGGCAAACTAGACCTTGTACGAACCATTCATGGCATGTATAGAAGGTTCGGCGTGGTTCTTGATGGTGGTTTTCCCGTCTCTTTGATGTTGATTTTCGGAGCTCTTTTTGGCGGTGTTTTGAGAACGATTTCTTGGGGTTTTTGGTGGGCGTCACGTATGAGGTTCTTGTGCCTCTTTGGTGGTGACTTTGCCCCCAAATCCCCTTTGAATCGGACTCGATTTGGTGGTTTTTCGAGTTGGGCGAGTTCTTGACCTAGAGAAGCGATTTCTTCGATTCCTCTTGATTGTGAGCGTTTCGGGTCGATTCCTTTGAAGTAGAGGTTGCCCGGGAGGTAACCCGGCTATCCCCGAAGTTTGGCCGCAATCCGTGGAGTGATTCGGGAGATTGAGCGCAAGGAAGTTGAGGTTTGACCCGCGGGTTTTCGTTCGGGAAGGGGCGGTCTAACCGCTGCGGGGGGGCGGTCTAACCGCCGGGGGTGTTTCCGGGTCAAAGTTTTGTTTCGCCGGATTTTCCTCTGTGAGTTCGTTCGCCTTGATCGGAGGAGTGTCCGGGTGAAATTTGGTGCCGTTCTCGCGCGGTGTGCTAGGTGTTCTTGGTTGGAGTTCGTTGCCGGGTACGGGGAGGTTAGACCGCCCAAGGTAGCCGGTCTAACCGCCCCTAGGCCCTTGGGTGAAGTTTTGGTTTTCGCCAAGATTTTTCGGTAGCTAGCATGGCCTTGACCAGAGATCTCTGTTGGTGAAACCGTGGTGTGTTTTGGTGCTCGGAAGAGGCGTTTCGGAGGATTTCTTGGTTGCCGGGGTGGAGGCGGTCTAACCGCCCCCTATACCCGGTCTAACCGCCCCCTTTGGTTAGCCGGCTTTCGAGTTGTTTCCGCTGTCGGTGCTGCGTGTGTGTTGCGGTTGCTGTTAGAGTTTGTTCCTAGGACCAGTAGCACTCCAGTGGCTACGTGGTTTTCGCAAACGGGAGGTAGAAGTGCGGAGCGTGTGATTTCGGGGGTCCGACCGAGCTAGTTCGTCTTGTCGGAGTTTCAATCTCCCTCGAGAAGAATTTTTATCGGCTCCCATTCACTCCCCCCCTCTCTGGTCGCCTTATCGGTCCTTCACAACAACACGCTATATGCAGCATAGCAGCAAATCTTCACTCTGGAGACGCAGAGGCGTGCCTTGGAAGCTGCACTTTTGAACAGGGAGCAGCCGGAAGCCCATGAAGCCGCAGAAGGATGTACCTCCCCATCACCCAAGAGGCCACACTACGACTCCCCTGACGCTCGCACAGATGCCATGGCAGAAGATAGTCCTTAGGTTTAAAAAAATTAAGGATAGGATTCCCTTGTAATCGTTAGTAGACGATCGGTAAAGTGTGTTTAGCTTAGAGGTGTGGTTGAATGCTTGATTTTGTGCTTAATGTGTGAGTTGGATTTTTGGTTGAGTGCAATGTGTTGTGGAGTGATGACCACAACGACATTGGTTTAGTAGTAAGTTTGTGGGGTTATCTTTCAGTCTCAATCAGTTATCTATCTTAATCTTTTTGTCCTCTTAAGTTTTTCCTTAATACAAATTCGAGTCTGTTCGCACAGTTTTCTGAGTCAGCAGTACTGTTTTAATTTTATCTCGGACTACAGAACTCCGATTGCAGTAAAACCAATTGGAAAAGTTCAAGAATTACATTACTGATTTTCTGTGAAAAATTCAGAATATTTGGATGGAAAACCAGAGAGATATGACTAAAACATTACAGCCCCACGAATCTGTTAAACACTGCCGACCTACCTGACTTGTTTATTTTGTAACTAGAGCTACACAACTCCGATTGAGGTGATTCCAGTTGGAGTAGTTTCGTAATTTCATTACCTTTTATCTGTCCAAAATCCATAATTTTTGGTCATTCGTGCAGAGAGCAATGCATGATTGTTTGGAGTCAACAGAATCTGTCTTATCTGAATGTCATTGCTATCTTATCTTCCTAAGTTTAAACCTTGGTGCAATCATCTAAAATAATGTCCCTAACACTCAGATGGTGAACACCGGTCGGGATCGGGTGTTGATCAACCAGCGGGAAGAGCACCCCAGCCCGTACAAATGGATCCCGCTATGCAGCAGTTCTTGGAGGCACAGACCCAGCTCCTCCAGAACTTGACCACCACTGTGACAAACTTGCAAGCTCAGGTCAACAATCCGCCGGTGCCGCCGCCTGCGCCTCGCAACAAGCACCGGGAGTTCATGAGTCATCACCCTCCTGTGTTTACTCACGCCGCTGATCCACTTGAAGCTGAAGATTGGCTCAAGACAATACTGAAGATGCTCACTACCTGTCAGTGTGACGACAGAGAGAAGGTCCTGTATGCTGCAGGACGACTTCAAGGCTCTGCAGCCGCTTGGTGGGATGCATACTCTGCCGCTCACGCCGCCCCAGGACACTATCACTTGGGAGGAGTTTACCACCAACTTCGGGAGCCATCACATACCCTCTCGGAGTCATGAAGATCAAAAAGAAGGAGTTCCTTTCGCCGAAGCGAGGGAGGAATGTCGGTGGCCGAGTATAGAGACAAGTTCATCGAGCTATCTCGCTATGCAGTCGAGGAGGTTGCGAAGATAGGAAGAAGCGAGAGCTGTTCCCGGATGGGTTGGTTGGTTCGCTGCGGTACCGGCTGATGTCATATCCTTTTCCTAATTTTCGGCAGCTAGTTGATGCCGCTATCCGCTTGGAGCACAAGCGCAAGGAGCTTGGAGAGCGAGAAGAGGAAGGCCGCCGGCTGCGGGCGGTTTGGGAGTGCGTCTCGCCCGCGCTTCAACCCACCGCCGAACACCCCGTTCCGCTTTGGGGGACCGGGTGGAAACTTTGGGCAGCGGCGGCCCCGGCGTCCCGTTCGGCGGTTTGAGCGTCCTGTTCCTCAGACTCCCCGCCCAGCTTCCCAGCAGAGTCAGCAGAGAGCCCCAGTTGGCACACCTGTAAGGACCGTGGCACCACCCAATCCTGCCACCACTACTTGCTTCAAGTGCGGAGAACTTGGTCACTATGCCAATGCTTGCCCAAAGAGGAACCCTCCACACACCTCCACACAGAACCAGCAACAGACAAGGAGCGGAAGCCAAACCCCGCAGTCAAACAAAGGACAACAGAGCTATGCACGAGGCAAGGCAATGCACGTTGATGCTGAAGTCGCCAAGGAGAACCCCAGAGTAGTGCTCGGTATGTTTCTAGTTAACTCTACTCCTGCCTCAGTTTTGTTTGATTCGGAGCATCCCATTCTTTCATTACATCCCGTTCGTAGCTCAACATAATCTACCTATCGGTCCCATGTCTCGCCACATGTTAGTTACCTCGCACGGGGGGGGAATTGAAAGCTATCTATAAATGTGATAACGTCCATCTCAAGATTGTGGGCGAGAGATTTCCGTGCCAATCTTATAATCTTGGATTCAAAGGGGATCGATGTGATATTGGGAATGGGATGGTTGACCGCGTGTGATGCGGTGATTCGGTGTGCTAAGAGGTCAATCCTTCTTACAAGTCCAATTCGGTGAAAGGTTTGAGTTTGCAGCGAGATCCCGCACCATCAAATGCCGTGCCGTAAATAAGCTTGACGGAGCGACCTTGGAAGACATACGAGTAGTGTGCGATTATCCCGATGTGTTTCCCGAGGAGTTGCGTGTATGCCCCCGACCGAGATGTTGAGTTCGTTATTGATCTTTTACCCGGTACCGCTCCTATCTCTAAGCGCCCATATAGAATGTCTAGTGATCGTTACAAGAACTTAAAGCTCGGATTAAAGAATTATTGGGTAAAGGGTTCATTCGTGCTAGTTCATCACCTTGGGGAGCACCCGTAATCTTTGTGGGTAAGAAAGATGGCACACAGAGGATGTGTGTTGATTACAGGTCTCTTAATGATGTTACTATCAAGAACAAGTATCCTCTGCCACGTATTGAAGATTTATTTGATCAGATGAGAGGAGTAACCGTGTTTTCTAAGATCGATCTGCGATCAGGTTATCATCAGCTAAAGATTAGGCCTTCAAATATTCCTAAGACAGCTTTTACTACCAGGTACGGACTTTATGAGTACACAGTTATGTCCTTTGGGTTAACCAATGCACCCGCGTACTTTATGTACTTGATGAACAAGATCTTTATGGAGTATCTGGACAAGTTCGTTGTGGTATTCATTGATGACATTCTGATCTACTCCAAGAATGAGGAGGACCATGAGGAGCATTTGAGACTTGTGTTGCGGAAGTCGAGAGAGCATGAGTTATATGCGAAGTTCGGCAAGTGTGAGTTCGGCTCAAGGAAGTGTCTTTCCTAGGTCATATCATCACCAACGGAGGTATTGCGAGAGATCCTAGCAAGGTTAGTGATGTGTTGAAATGGGAAGCCCCTCGTACGTTGTCCGAGATTCGGAGTTTCCTTGGACTTGCTGGTTACTACCGTCGGTTTATTGAAGGATTCTCCCGAGATTGTGAAGCCCCTCACTACATTGCTAGAGAAGGACGGGGAATTCAAATGGACCAAGGTGCATGTCGATCCGGCTTTGAAGAATTAAAGAAGCGGTTAACCACAAGACCCGTTCTAGTAATGCCTGATCTACGAAAGAGTTTTGACATATATTGTGATGCATCTCGACAAGGACTAGGATATGTGTTGATGCAAGAAGGTCATGTTATAGCCTATGCATCTCGTCAGTTGAGGAAGCATGAGTTGAACTATCCTACGCATGATCTTCAGTTAGCAGCAGTGGTTCATGCATTGAAGATTTGGAGACACTACATTATGGGAACTAAGTGCCAGATCTATACTGATCATAAGAGTTTGAAGTACATCTTTACTCAGAAGGATCTTAATCTAAGACAGCGTCGTTGGTTAGAGTTGATCAAGGACTATGATCTAGAGATTCATTATCATCCGGGTAAAGCGAATCTGGTTGCTGATGCTTTGAGTCGGAAGGGCCACACTAACATGGTTATGACCATTCAGTTTCCTGATGAGTTGGTAAAAGAGTTTGAAAGGCTCAGCTTGAAAGTGGTTGCACATGCGGAAGGAGTGACTTTGGAAGTACAGTCTACTCTGGAGCAAGAGATACGCAAGTGGCAGCTAGAGGATGCTGAAATACAAAAGATTAAAGAGAGCATGCAACAAGGAGAAGCCCCAGATTTCACAGAAGATGAGCAAGGAACCATATGGTTTAAGAACCGGTTATGTGTACCAGAAACAGGAGATCTCAGGGAGAAGATCTTGAGAGAAGCTCACGACTCAGCTTACTCTATCCATCCAGGCAGTACTAAGATGTATCAGGATCTCAAGCAGAGGTATTGGTGGTACGGTATGAAGAGAGACGTGGCCGCCCATGTGGCTTTGTGCGACACTTGTCACCGGGTTAAGGCTGAACATCAGAGACCCGCTGGTTTGCTTCAACCTTTGAAGGTGCCCGAGTGGAAGTGGGAAGAGATCGGTATGGATTTCATAGTGGGTTTACCCCGAACCCGAGATGGTTATGATTCGATTTGGGTCATCGTGGATCGTTTGACCAAGGTAGCTCACTTCATTCCGGTAAAGACTACCTATACAGGAGCTAAGTTGGCAGAGCTATACATGTCCAGGATCGTGTGTTTGCATGGTGTACCAAAGAAGATCGTGTCAGATAGAGGTACTCAGTTTATTCTCATTTCTGGGGGAAGTTGCATGAATCCCTAGATACTAAGCTAAATTTCAGCTCAGCTTATCATCCACAGACAGATGGACAGACAGAGAGAACCAATCAGATCCTAGAGGACATGCTGAGAGCATGTGCGCTTAAGCATGGTTGTAGTTGGGATAAGAGCTTGCCGTATGCTGAGTTCTCTTATAACAACAGCTACCAAGCTAGTCTCAAAATGTCACCCTTTGAGGCTCTATATGGAAGGAAGTGTAGGACTCCGTTATTTTGGAGTGAGACGAGCGAAAGGCGGTTATTTGGGGCAGATATCATCAGAGAAGCGGAGAAACAAGTTCAGATTATCAGAGAAAATTTGAGGATTGCTCAGTCTAGACAGAAAAGCTATGCAGATGGTAAACGAAGGGATGTGGTCTTTCAGGAAGGCGATTACGTGTACCTAAAAGTATCACCTATCAGAGGTTTGCGTTGATTCAGAGTTAAAGGAAAGTTGTCACCTCGCTTCATTGGACCTTTCAAGATCATTGAGAGAGTGGGAGAAGTGGCGTACAGATTGGAGTTGCCAGTCCAGCTAGCTGATGTGCATGATGTGTTCCATATCTCTCAGTTGAAGAAGGGTTTTGGTCCCCATGACAAGGAGCCGTTGCCCTTGGACGATCTAAACGTTAAAGAGGATCTCACTATAGTTGAACACCCCGTTCGAATATTGGAAACCATGACAAGGATCACCAGGAATAGTGTGATTAAGATGTGCAAAGTACAATGGAGTAATCATGCAGAGGATGAGGCAACATGGGAAAGAGAGGATGAGTCGAAAGCGAGTTTCCGAGATCTTTTTCCCAATCTGTCCGAATCTCGAGGACGAGATTCTTCTTAAGGGGGGTAGGATTTGTAACACCCTAATTCTATTAAAAACTTGGCTTTATTAAAATTTGATAGCAACCATTTAATTGCTTAAGGAGCATAAGGTTGTTTTATTTAATTTTAGGCATTTTACACTTTTCTAAAATAACTTTAATGAAATATAGGATTTGTTTGTGGCATACAAGCTGGAGCATTTATTTTGGTTGCCTGGAATTCAAATTCAAGTTTGAATTTCCATTTTGTTTGGAGCCTTTTCCTAAATCCCTAAAACCCCAAACCTTTTCTCCTTTTTTCTCCTCCCCCATTTAGCCCAGCCCAGCAGCTACAGCACCAGCCCTTTTCTTTTTTTTTTAGCCGGCCCGCCTAGCTTCCAGGCCGCCGCTGCCTCAAGCCCGCGCACGCCGGCCTTCCGCCCAACGGCCGCGCGGCGGGCCCGACCCTAGCCGCGCCGGCCCGCTTCCCCGCCTCCGCGCCGCCGCCGCCGACGGGGCGGGCCCCGCCTGTCATCCCCGCCGCCTCGCCGTCCCCGCGCCGGACTCGGCCTCGCCCCGCGCCGCCGGCCGAGTCCGACCCGCGCACGACGCCGCGCGCGTAGCGCGCACGCCAAGACCGGGCCCTCGGCGCCTTTATAAGGCGCGCCGCCGCCCCCGGACGCCCCAACCCGAGCCGCCCTAAGCCCTCGCACGCGCCCCCGCCGAACCCTAGCCGCGCCGCCGTGTGAGCTCGCCGCCGCCGCCGTGGAATCCCTCCGCCGTCGCCGCTCCGCCGCCAAGAAGTTGCCCGGGAGTTGCGGAAGGAGGTGAGGAGCCCCCTCGTGCCGCACGTCGCCGTCCCCGAGCCCCTCTTCGCCCTAGCGCCGTCGCCGGAGCCCGCACGCCGCGCCGCCGCGTCGACCCGCCGCTCCGCCGCGCCGTCGCCCGAGCCGCCGCCCTAGATAGGCTTGCCAACTCGCGCGCGTCGAGTAGGTGCCGTCCGCGCTTCGATTCGTGGCCCGGAACCCCAAATCCGGTCCCCCGCCGGCGAGCCCGCCGCCGCCCGCCGCCGCCGCCGCCGCCGCCGCTCGCGCGCGCGCCGCCCCGCCGCTTGCGCGTCTCTGTGGCCGTCGGATGACGATCCAGCGCCCCAGATCTAGCCACCGCACCGCGAGCCATCACCACCGTCAGATCTAGATCCAACGGATCTAGATCGGGTCAACCCGGTCAGCCAGGTCAAACCCACCGCCAGCCCTGGCGTTTTTGCAGAAAAGCCCCTGGATTTTCTTTATTTACAAAAATACCCTTCCACCGTATAAGATTTCTTACAGTTTAGTCCTTTTTCTTTATTTTAGCCCGAAACCTTTTCAAATCTTCGCAGATTAGTCCCTGAAACTTCCCGAGCCCATAACTTGGTCGTTTTAGCTCCGATTTTAGCGTTCTTTATGTCCACGCGTTCGTCTCGAAGCGTAGATTAGTCTTATGCTACTGTTTAGATCTGTTTGATCTGTTTGGTGACTGTTTCTTATTTATTTCTATTGTATGCTTGTATGTGATGATTGTGGACCGTAGAGAGCGATTCGTTCGAGGGATTTGAAGATCCGGTCGTGCAAGAGTTTGAGCAGCAAGGCTTTGTTGAAGGCAAGTATTCCTTGATGCATGCCCGCTTGTCCTACATAACATGCATTTAAATTCACTGTTTTTACTTTTCGCTTGCATTAATTTGATGGGAACCTATTAAGGATCATGCCTAGCTTTTGACTACCTTTACCTTGATGCCGGGAATTAAATTAATCTTGTGGTAGTTATTGCTTAGCATGCTCAACTGGGAATTGGTAATAATCTACTTGGTTACCTTTTTGTTATTTCATGTTCCGTTTATGATCTTTTATCTTTACAAGACCACCTTTAATGTGTAATCGGAACATGGAGAACCACCCGGAAAAGAAAAGACAACCACAAGAACTAATGGGCAATGGTCTTGGCTGAATAATTAGGAACTTTAGCTTGGGATGGTCTTACCCGATAAGGACAAGGGATCGGCGGTATCGTGGGGTATGGACTCGCTCTAGCAGGGGGTTGGGTGAGTTATTCTTTTATGGTGGGGTATCGACCGCTAGGGGACTTTATACCTTGCTAATCGATCCGGACCTTGTGGGTCATAACTTGCTAGGAAACCTTTGTAAAGGCCATGTAGCGTCCCTATGCGATCACACCTCGGAAGTGTGATATGGTGTCTTGCAAACACCGCATGGTTGGGTCCAAAGTTCTTCGAGCTTTTACGCCGCTTGTGGGTAAAGATGTACAACCTCTGCAGAGTGTTAAACTAATCGATTAGCCGTGCTCACGGTCAAGAGCGGCCTGGACACTCACATGATTAAGTTATGGAACTTTAATGTTTAAATTGTGGTTTATTTCTTTATTTATGATGCTTAAATCTTATGTAATTGGGTTGGTAAGAACTTACACCTTTAGTAATCAGGTTGCTAATAAAACTTGACCAACTAAAATGCTAAAGTGCTTGAACCTTAGCCATCCACCATATGGCCTTGCATGTTATGTTGTTTCCCCTTGCTGAGTACGATATGTGCTCACGCTTGTTTGTTCTCTTGCATCTACAATACCCGGATTTGCTTCGCTCGGACCGGGAGAACTTTGAAGATAATCCGAGAAGATTTCCGGGAGTTCTAGGTGTGCGTAGTCTTCGGTCGCCACCGTACCGTGGAGGCATTTTGTCCGCTGCGAGAACTCGTTTGTTTAAGTTTCGTTTAAGACTATGGTTTGTAATAACTCTTTATTCGTGTGGCACTGATTTTGGTATTCATAATGTCTAACCGTGTGTGTAACTTGATCCTGGCGCACACGTGATCAATGCATTCGGTTTTGCCTTTAAAACCGGGTGTGACATGGAGCTTTTGTACTTGTAAGGATACATGAATCCTGTGACATCAAGGCTGGTCATCATATATACGTCGGCCAAAGTGGGGGACATTGGTCCATGACCAAAAAGGAAAGCATTGACGCCGTTTGACCAGAAATGACATGCTGCAATTAGAAGACTCTCAGTCTTTGGGGTTTCGGCCAGGGATAACTCCAAACATTGGGCAATACGAAGACTGTCCCAATTGCTAGTTTTTACACTTTTATCTTTGAGTATCCTCTTATACCAGTTTCTCCAGTCTGCAGTTGGGGGCAGGGGCCAGTTTTTGAAGGCGTCTTGCCACGCATGAGGTCTTGACAAAGCCGATTTGAAGGGTATTCTATTGGATTCGGCTTCAATGAACTCAAGGGGGTCAGAGATTCCCACAGGTCCGAGGAAATAGGATGATGATTTGTCTTCGATGGGAATCAAAAGCTCAGTGGATAGAGCCTATCAAGAAAACACAGAGAAAGAAATCTAAGGTGGATCGAAAAGGTAATACTGAATGGACCTTAAGGGGATGAGATTTACCTGAACAGCTTGATTTTGGTCCGCCATTGAAGGTTTGAGCTTGAAGATTGATGAACTAGGGTTTGGATCTGACCGGAGACTGCAACAGATTGCAAGAGGAAGGAATGGGTGTTAAACGGATTTAGCTCGAAGACGTTGGGCATTTATGGTAAATTTCGGAATAAAATCAATTTTATCTCGTAATTGAAGGGGCATATGTTAACACCAAAAAATGGTACAGGAAAGGGACTGACTTGTGGGTTGAGCTTGGTGATGAAATACCATTCGGCTAGAAAAGATCTTTTCAGAGGATTCGGTAAAAGATTCTTGCGGTCGGCAATGCGCCATCATTCGGCAAAAGGACTATTTGCTCTTTTATAGGGAAGTTTTCGGGAATGCGTGATGACGTGGCCCGATATAAGGAAGGGATGAGTTGATGGCGTATACAAGATGGACATTGGCGTCGGAACATTAATTTAGACATTAAATGTTGTACTCGTAGTTGACCAGGAGTCGTGTTAGGACAAGGGTATAAATATAAACCCTTGATGTTTGTAATAGGGATCGAACATCTTGACAACAAAACCGGACCTGTGCCAAACATCGAGTCCTTTAGTTGAGTCGTCGAGTTCTTCGAGAGGAGCCATCGATCCGTCGACCTCTGTAAGTAGCGGCAACCTTGTATCATGTTTAGTATCATGCGGTGGATTTAGACCGTGATGCAAGTAGTCTTGTTACCTTGCTTAGTATCATGTGTTGGATTTAGGCTTGGTTCAAGAGGGTTTCTTGTTGGATCATGAGTCATGCGGTAGGCTAAGATCTAGCTCGAAGCTAGTTATCGGCTCTATTAGATTTGACAAGGTATAATAGATTCAGTATGTTACCACGTGTTGCTTTGAGTTTTTTATTCATGGTTAAATTCATGTAACACTCTTTTGCCCAATCTAGATCGATTGGTTTCGGCTTTATCTTTTGAGATCCATGTGATGTGTTTTTCAAAGCCTTTGTTTACTATAAAGGATCAAGTGCTCTCAATAGACGAATTTAGATCAATCTAGATTGTCACGTGTTGCGGGTTCAAGCTTTGACTTTTCAAATGTTTGTTCCTTCTCCACGGAACCCGGATCGGCTGTACAGCCGAATTCGGCAATGCTCTCATGAGTAAAGTGTGTTCATAAGTTTGTTTTAAATAACGCGTGCTTTTAGCCTCCCATATTTAGATCGTATCATGTGGTGGATTAATCTCTTTGTGGTTGGTGGTATGGTTTCAAACAAGTCGTATCATGTGGTGGATTAACTTGTTTGTTATCATGCTTGACGAGTTTGAAAGTACCTAGACATGCGGTAGACTAGTGCTTTTGGCCTATGCATGCTTGTTTACCTCATATTTATAATCATGCTTTACCTTATTTATTTTATTTGTTACTTATCCCCAAAAATCGGTCGTGATCATATGCGAGTAACGTTATTTAAACAAAGACAGATCTTTTTTCATGCTTACATCATCCATTCAGCTATATCCTGGTTTCATGTTTTAAAGCCCCGAATGATATTTAAACTGCTGGCAGATAGCTTGTTGTAGCTATATGTCATTTTAATTGGCTTTCTAGCCATAAATACGGAACTGTCTGGTACCACCCGGCATGTTCCATGTTTTATCTAGCTATTTTCATTCCTTTGTCAGTTTCAAGAAAATTGACTGGCACGCTTCGGGATCCATCACGTGTGTTAAGCCACCTTCTTTCGGCTTGCTGTGTGCTTGGCGCGAGGTGCTGATTTTACGTCAACAAACCTTTCGGCTAAGCGCATCTGCAACAACATTGGCTTTTCCGGGATGAGAGTGTACTTCTAGGTCATAATCCTTAATCAACTCAAGCCATCTTCTTTGCCTCATATTCAATTTTGATTGGGTGAAGATATACTTAAGACTCTTGTGATTGGTGAAGATATTACAGTGGTTTCCCATAAGATAATGCCTCCAAATCTTGAGAGCATGAACAACCGCGGCTAACTCATGATCGTGGGTCGGGTAATTCACTTCATGGGGTCGAAGCGATTGTGAGGCATAGGCAATGACTTGATTTTCTTGCATAAGAACACAACCGAGACTAGTGCCCGAAGCATCACAATAGACTTCAAATGGTTTAGAATTACCCGGCTGCACTAGCATTGGGGCTGTAGTCAGATGTTGCCTCAATGTGTGGAAAGCTTTTTCACAATCTTTGCTCCACGCAAACTTAACTCCCTTCTTTAATAGTTCAGTCATAGGATTAATGATCCTGGAAAAATCCGGAATGAAACGACGATAATAGCCTACTAAACCCAGAAAACTTCAGATTTGATGTACGGTCTTGGGTGGTTTCCAATCCATAACCTCTTGTACTTTTCTAGGATCCATGGATATGCCTTCCTTGGAAATAGTGTGCCCAAAAAATTTCACACTATCCAACCAAAATTCACATTTGGAGAACTTTGCATATAGTTTGTGATCTCGCAAACGTTGCAAAACAACTAGAAGATGTTCTGCATGTTCTTCTTCATTCTTGGAATAGATTAAGATGTTATCAATGAATACCACTACAAACTTGTCCAACTCCGTCATGAATACAGAATTCATGAGATACATGAAATAAGCAGGTGCATTGGTAAGACCAAAGGACATCACCAAATACTCATAAAGACCGTATCGGGTGGAGAAAGCTGTCTTGGGAATATCACATGGTCTGATCTTTATTTGATGGTACCCTGATCGAAGATAAATCTTGGAGAAAACCTTGGCTCCAACCAACTGATCGAAAAGAACATCGAAGCGGGGTAAAGGATATCTGTTCTTGATTGTTACCGCATTGAGAGGTCGGTAGTCCACACATAACCTCAAGCTACCATCTTTCTTCTTCACAAATAAAGCTGGGCAACCCCAAGGCGAAGAACTTGGGCGAATATAACCCTTATCTAGCAACTCTTGAAGTTGGGTTTTCAATTCTGCCAATTCCTTGGGTGGCATGTGGTAAGGTGTTTTGGAGATAGGGGCTGTGCCAGGCTGAAGTTCGATGACAAACTCGACATCTCTGTCGGGTGGCATAAACTCTCGAACCACTGGAATTTCTTCCAGCTGAGAAGTAATTTCCACATAAGAACGAGGACTCACAGCATCTTTGAAAGGTAGGTATAGAGTCGGGGCTCCAACAATTGGTGAGTTGATCTCTACCATTCTCTCTGAAATATCCAGTACTACCTTATGTCGGTTCATCCAGTCCATTCCTAGAATGACATCCATACCTTCTAACCCCAAAATGATAAGGTCCGTGCCAATTGTTTTGCTCCCTAATTCCAAGAGTACTCCTTTGGTCACCAACTCGGAAGAGATGTTCCCTCCCGCTGTTTTAATTGTAAAAGCATCATTGGTGTTGCAGGAGTTCAGTCCCACTTTGCTTAGTGTCTTTCCATTCATGAAACTATGTGTAGCGCCAGAATCAAACAACACACAGATGGGTCTGCCTCGAATAGAGAATGTGCCCATCATTACTGGTGCTCCTTCTGGAATATCACCCACAAAAGTGAAACTGAGTCTGCCCTTCCGGGCTTGAGCAATCTTCTTCTTGCCCTTCTTGATGGGTTTGGAAACTTGTCTCTGATTAGGCTGAGTTAGCCGGTGCTGCATGTTGGTCTGGCACGGTTGCTGGCATGACCTAGCGAAGTGTCCTGGTTGACCACACTTGAAACAACGACGCTTAATGCTACCATTAGGACTAGGTACAATAGGCTTGGGAGTTGGTTGTGGAGTGTTGGGATGGTGAAGATTTTCTTGAATCCGATCCCGGGACAACTTAGCCACCAACCTTTCTGACTGTGAAGCCTGCTGGAAGTCTGGGAAAGCCTTCTGTATAATGCGTATTTTGCAACTTTGCACATTATTGGGCATGGAGTTAGTCTTTATTTTCCTCTCGGCTTGGGCCCTCTTCATGGCATCTTCCTGGGAGATAGCTTTATTCACCATCATGGGGTAGCTGTCAAATTTTACCAAATTCAGCCATTCAGCCAATTTACTATTCAGACCTTCGCGAAAAAGATCCATCTTCTTCATGTCTGTATCCACATGATATCCTCCATACTGGCAGAGGTTATTAAACTTCTGTGCGTATTGGTACACCGTGTCTGACCCTTGCTTGAGAGCCAATAACTCCCTCATTTTCCTATCGGTAAGTGCTTTAGGAAGGTGATGGTCTCTAAAAGCCTTTTTGAATTCTTCCCAAGTGATTTCATACTCAGGGTGTTGCATGGATTTGTAGTGTTCCCACCACATTAAAGCAGAACCACGAGGCTGCAATGCTGTGAATTTAGCCTTGTGACCTTCTGAACATGGCAAGGTAAACACTGCAAACATAGCTACAATGGCCCGAATCCAGGCATCAGCATCCAAGGGTTCTTCCGTTCCATTGAACTGCGGAGGATTCATATCCAGAAAGTGCTTGTACTCGGTTACTTGACCTTGGGCATCAATCCAATTCCCATGGGGCTGCTACTGTGATTGCTGCTGTAGGTATAGAAGAATTTGGCGCATCATCTCAGTTTGGGTAGCCATTGATGTCAGGTCCGGTGGTGGTGGCGGCTGGTTGCGACCACTAGAAGCATCGAAACCATTCGGAGTGCTGCGTGTCGAGCCCACCATCTGAAAAATTTGAGTTTTCATAAGTTACACATTCGTAAGATTGTTCAACAAGTAGAACATGCACTACGAAAACTCAAACTGACCAAATAATCAGACTTGAGACAGTTGCACTGCATCGAAATGACAATTTCCAACATTCCCAAAACCAAAGTTCCCGAGATGTTCACCCTTTCCTGGCAGCTCGGTATGTTCATGAGACCAAAATTGGCATTCAAGGGTTAAGCTAGATGAGTCAGGAACAAGGTGCAAAGGTGCAAGATTCGGAGTGACGTGTTCCGGAAAGATGGCAAAGCCTAGGTTTACTATCTGAGCATAGCTTGAGATTTGAAAACCTATGATCAGGAAAAGATTCTCAGCAAGGATTTGGATAGATAGGGAGCACTTGGGTGTAGATCACTATACGGAACCTCTGCAGAAAGGTCTGAGAATAAGTCACAACAACAGGGTCGACTAGACGGTCCAACAACACTTTAGATTTGGTTTAAAGGTTGTTATTGTTGTTATTAGAATATTACTTAAGGGAAACGACACATGTGATTGTGTTATTATTCAGCAGTTTTATCATGATGCAAGAACGACCTATTCGTCCTCACCAAGCAATTAAGCCAAAATCGAAGTTAGTGCCAGTGGCAAGGCAACAATACGTCTCTTCCTATAATAACTAGTCGAGACTATCGGTACTCGCTTAGCGACTTACGAACGTGGTTAGTGTACCTGCAGAAGATCACAGAACACAACGAACCTTTCATGCCAGCACTCATGAAAACGTCCACATACATTACCGTTCACTATAGAAACGACATCCATGCATTAAGCCGCTGCATGGACAGCGTCCAACCTCGGACACCCTCCGTTTGAATGGAGTGTATCCTTTCCTCGCATCTTCGACATGCGTAATGCACACGTATAAAACACGTGGCGACAACACAACTCATGACCAGATGCGAAGATGGGATCCGTGGAATGGATCACTCCATATACCCTCGCAATTCCCGTGATGCGGTACAGCACACGTATAAAACACGTGGCTCATCTAGTTTGGTTGTGCAAGAATGTAAGTCTGACATAAAGTAAAATGTGTTGGAAGTTAGCAAAATAAACCATAGATTAATAAGCCACCTGAAAGAACCCAAAATTTCCTCTAGGGCCTCTCGATCTAGTTTATCCTTAACGGACCAACGTGTTTTGCAAACACAACCAATCTTGGCATGTTTTATTCAAAAACCAGTGATTAAGGTTGTTAATTAAACTCTGGTGCATATAATCGCTCTGATACCAGCTGTGACAACCCGCCCAGGAAAATACCGTACTATCGCCTAAAACCAATCCACTTTGGTCATTAAGCAATAGTAAAGTATCATCCTGTCGTTAGTTACCGGGTTAACGCCGGTAAATCACTTGGATACCAACAAAGGATCTACAATATGCATTAAAACTCACGCAAAGGCGAGTCCAGAGTACAACACGGATTAAAGCCAATTTATTACAAACCATTGTTCATGACAAGTAGCCTGTTCGCTCGGCTTATCAGCCACCAGCCAACAGTACTTTTCTCTCAGAACGAACCAGCCACCAGCAACCAGCCGCAACCAGCCAGCAGTACCCTTCTCTCAGAACAAACCAGTACCAGCCATTAACCACCAGCCAACCGAACAGGCTGAAGAAGTAAAGGTTCAGAGTTCGAAAACAGCAGAAATAAATAAACTAGCGGCTCGATGAACATCGCAGGAGGCCGTTCGTGATGCCATCACTTGTCGTCATCCACCTGTCAGCAACACCTGCAACAACAGTTTTAAAGCAAGGCTGAGTATACTAATACTCAGCAAGACTTAACCATCGGGTGATAACTACATCACCAAACTCTAGACATGAGAGGCTTTTGGCCGGTGGAGTTCTTTTGCTGAAGAGCAACAAAGAGTATGTCCTTACATTCAATATTTTAGCACAAATTCTAGTTGATTCACATTTCTAAGTGTGCAAACTAATTCAATCAAGAATTGTACAAGAAATTAATTCATACAACAGTATTCACCAAATTCCATCTTTACGGGATATCATGGCCAGTTGATTAAGCAGTCTCGGATAACAGTGAGAGGCCGACAATCGATTGATTCAAATCTTGCAAGTTGTACCTAAACACACGGAAGAATGCATACCCCAAGAAGGTCCAACAAAAATAAAACGGGGTATACACCGACCAGGCGGTTCCCGTCGATCTTCAGCTCGAGAGTGGAACCTACATTCCTTGGTACAAGGCTTACTAGATCGCCCGCACATGAACGTCCAGACTCACGCAGGTACCACACTGTTGCAAGCAGGGGGACACATCGTTGTGCCCCATGTGTAGTAGGGAAAGGTTCCCTTACCGCGTCAATCGTGTACTAGGCTTACCGGTCCCATTCCTGGCAAGTGTTTAGTACGTTCAAAAGCTTAGCCCACGAAAGCCACTGGACCGGAGCCCAAATCCCAGGCTCTTACCACATGAGCAATGCATTTATAAATATCTTATGATTACGACATAAGAACCTATTCTCACGAGTGACGAACATCACTCGACTTCTACCGGGTCCTATAGCATAGCAGCTATCGATCTAGCATACTAGTAAAAGAACATAGGTACTTAGGGATCATGCATCTAGGGTTTCAAATCAACTCTTGAAACGTAAATGCACAATCATAGCAACAATAATTACATAAATTTCAAAAACAAGGTTAATGATCCGGGGCTTGCCTTTGATGGCAAGGTTGGCCTTGGGCCCTTCTGGACTTTGGTCCAGGTCTTGCTCTACAACGACGTGGTGCACGTCTCCATCAGCTCCTCTGTCTCCTCCTTCCGGCACACGCGTACAGCTACTGTCGGAAAGATCTACATGAGGATGCAGATGCAAGATTCAATTGACGATCTTTAATTTAATTAATTACAAACAACATATGCCAACCATGAAGAGTATGGTTGGCCATATTCACCTTAACAAACACACCTTGGCATAACCTTTCTATTAAGTAATTTCTCACGGTGCTTTATTATTATTTTTTTACAATGGCTGTGTACATATTTTATGTGAATAAAATAATTTAGCTTTCGCAAACAGCAGGGGTTGATCTTTATCATTTTAAAATGATTTAAATCACACACATTGGATCCTTTTATGTGTAGTTGATGGTTTTTCCATTTAAGTTAGTATTAAACTTTAAAAGGCTTCCATAGCTTTTATTCATAAAATCCTTTAATAAAATTCAGTGGGATGTCTCATGTAGCATTTCCAAACCTACTTAAGCCACCGCACACACATGCACTATTAGAAAAGCTATGAATTTAATTATACCGAAATAGTGCACTATTAGAACACATCAAAATGATTCCAACTTTCTCACACATGATATGTGGTCCAAACATAAGCTAGGAATGCAACATATACACCTAGAACTATTATGAAACTTGACTTATGCAATTATAAAGAAAAACAAGCATATTTCAAGAATAAATATTTCTTATAATTATAAAATTGTGATTAATTCACCAGAGGCGCATTTTGGCATAACAAGATAGCATGCATAAGTTGGGCACAAAAACTTTATTATTTTTAGCTACAAAAATCTTTTGGTCAGATTCTGCAGAAATGGAAAACAATTTTTGTAAAAAGATTTACAAAATAACTTTGTGCAATTTTTGGTACAGGAGCTAGCCACCACATATCACATAACATATCCAAAAATTGGACACATAGGATTTATGGTTTTGAAGATATAGCAGATCTAGGGTTTTCACATTTCTATTTTTCGTGCTCAAAGTATTAGGAAACAGCTCAGGCAAGAATAACAAAAGTTTTAGGATATTTTGCATCGAATCCAAAAAAATTGGGATTGCATTTTTCTGATTTGTCTACGATTTTATACGAATTTTCAAAGTTTCAGCAAATCTGGAAAAGACAGATTTACGAACAGACCCTCGAATTTCGCAGACAGGCCCTTGGGACGAAAATTTAGACTGCAATTGGGTCCCTGGCGCCTGACCGGCAGTGGGAGCTCAATTCCGGCGAGGGGAAGGCTCGGCTCGGTCGGGAAAGGGCGGGGGAGTGCTCAGGGGCTCACCTACGACCGATTTGTGCTCACGGACGGGGTAGGGAGGCGCCCGGCGGTGGCTTGCGGCGGTGGCCGGCGGTTCCTGCCGCTGGAGCTTCTGCTCCTGGGGAGAGGAGGCACCGGCGTGGTGTCCAACGACACAGGGAGGTGGAGTGGGGTCGTGTGGAGTTGCTAGGACGCTTGGCCGGTGGTGGTAAGGTCGGAATACCGAAGCTCACCATGGGACTTCGAGGGCAGACGACTGCGTCGGCCTGCGCATGGGCAGCAGGCTGCCTAAATAGCCGGCTGGCTCCCTGCCTTCGTCGTGAAGGGACGCGTCCGCCTTAACTACCCAGTACGACACCGAACTAGGTAGGCTCGCTCGGTAGGGAAACGGGCAACGGACCGCTGGGTGGCGTGCGGTGGCAGTACGGCGCGACACGCGCTCCAAGGCGACGGCTCGCGTTCCTAGGTGACACGCGCGAAGGGGACCGGCGGCCCGTGGCTCGAGGCAATGGGGGAAACGGGCCTACGCGAACGCCGAGGCGGCGCGGTGGCTCGCGCACGGCGCGTGACGCATCCAAGCCGGCAGAGCGCCCGGCGTGCCGGCGGCGCTCTAGAGCGCGGCCAAGCAGCGTTTCAGCCGGTCAACGCGACTTTGACTGCGCGGTTCTCCAAAAAGTTGAACTGTGCGACAAAAACGGTAGATACAAAAGTTCTAGATGAGACATCCCTCTACAACATTTGCAAAAGTCGTCCTATGTTTTTCTCGACGGTTTGAGCAGGAACGCCAAGCAAAGTTGGGGTTCTGCAGAGTGCTGATGAACAGTGAAAACTGCAGTTGACCAAGTTTTTCACACTTTTCCACTCAAAATTTGAAATGCCATCAAACATGAAAGTTGTGTTCCCCGAAAAACTGTTCAACTTTTATTTTGGTAGAATTTGAAGTGTTTAGGTGAAATTTGGAGAACGTGGCAAAAGTTCCGGAAGACATTCACCGACATCAGTTTTTAAGCGGGGTTTGACCGTGTCTTTGACCAAGGGTTGGCCATGGGTGTGTGGATACTTGGGCAAGGGGTTCAATAGGGTTTACTGGCGAGGTTTTCGAGGTGATGACCCAAGTTGACCTAGGTTTGACCAGTGTTGGCCGGTATAACTCGGCTGATTCAGTCATTAGCGTTAATGACGTTAATTAAAAACCTGGGGCGTCACATCCTCTAACCCTAGAACACCGAAAACTCCAAAATCGAACTCCTTAACTCACGGATTTGGGAAGGGAATCACAGTCCAAAGAACCATGAAGGGTTCCTACAAATTTCCCCCATCAAATCCCCAAGAGCAAGGTCCCGAAAACACCCCAAGAAAAACACCAAGAGAGGGCTCCGAAAATCACCACTAAGAACAACTCGAACAACACAACAAGGCCTTGAGGAACCACGCCGAATCATCTATACATACCAAGAAGGTTCATACAAGGTCTAGCTTGCCGTCCGATCATCCAACCCTGTCACAAGATCTCACCATGAAGCTCTCAAGCTAGTCCTAGGGAAATCCTAAGAAAATAGGAAGGGAAAAATAGAAAAGCAAATGAACTAGGGTTCCAAGAGATGGCTGCCATCCTCTGACCTCATGGGTTATATGGAGGCACCCAAAAGTATAAAATACCCTTACTTAACAACTAGGGATACAAGCCCCTCAATGGCAGTTTTGGAAGTCTTTGTCATCGCTCCATCGGACGGATGCCCGGCGACCCCAACCTGCTTAGCCTCGACGCAAGCCTTGCGATCCCAACGCGTGTCCTCCGCTTCGAAGATTCTGGACTGCATCGTCGCACACCGGTCAGACTGGTGCTCCTCACCAGTTAGACCGATACCCACCGGGCCGGACCGGTACCCCCGGTCGACCGGCCGGACCCACCGGTCGACCGGGCCGGCACTTCGCCGCAAAGACCGTCTTCGGTTCTTCGGTCTTGGCTTTGTGGATCAACCAAGGAACCCAATGGTTTTCTGGTGAACCACCAGAAACCCCGCGAACCTGGTGTAGCCTTCGCCAATCACCACTCATGACTCGGCTCCCACGTAGTCCCGGCTCGACCTTGGTTTTGAGGCTCTACCACGAAACCGTCCATGACTTCATCTTGCTGTTCATGCCACCATGCGGCCCGCACTTGACCTTGCTGGCCACCGGGTCCCTCGAACGAAGCCTACTTGTCTTCTCCACACCTGGAGGCCTCACCAGCGATGACCTTTCGTGCTTGTTCTTCACCTGCACCAACACCAGTCAAGCCGCAACCTGCACCTGTAATACTTAACCAAGAATCAGTCCACACAACGTCGTCAATCACTCATCACACAAGGAAGCGACCATCCACCGGTCCTCGAACCACACATTGTCCTCGATTGGGCGCACTTCGACCCACTTGGAGAATTTGTCGATGGCAACCAGTAGGAGGGTGTAGCCCCCGGGCGCTTTCCACAAGGACCCGACGATGTCCAGCCCCCACACGACGAAGGGCCATGTGAAGGGGATAGTCTACAGGGCGTGCACAGGGAGGTTGGTCTTGCAGGGGTAGAATTAGCACCCTTCGCAGGTGCGCACGATCTCGCTAGCATCAGCGACCGCCGTGGGCCAGTAGAAGCCCTGACGGAACGCGTTTCCCACGAGGGTGCGTGGTGCTGCATGGTGGCCGCACATGCCTGCGTGAATGTATCGAAGGAGCTCGCGCCCCTGAGGGATGGGCACACATCGCTGCAGGACGCCTAATGCGGCGTGTATGTACAGCTCGTTATCGATGAGGGCGAATGACTTGGCCATCCTGGAGATACGTCTAGCCTCGGATCGGTTTGGGGGAAGCTCGCCTCGGTCCATCCAGGCAATGTATTTGTCTCGCCAGTCCTCCGTGCGGGGGACCTGCTCTGTATCCATGGCATCGGCCTCGTTCGCACCATACCCCTCGAGCAGGGAGAGTACAAACGCCTCGTTCGAGGGGTCCTCGTCCATAGGCTCTGCGCCTGTTGGGTCCGAGGGAGCCCCCGAGGGTTCCTCCTGACTCGAGGGGGTCGGCTCGAGGTTGACCGACGGTCTTGCGACATCCCACGCAAAAACGTTCGGGGGAACGGTGATTCGCCCCGACGCAATTTTGGCGAGCTCATCCGCCTCCTCATTGTACCGGCGGGGCACGTGGTTAAGCTCTATACTGTAGAACTTGTCCTTGAGGGCCTGTATGACATTGCAGTATGCTTCCATCTTGTCATCGTGACAGCTCGCGTTCTTCATGACCTGGTCGATCACAAGTGCGAGTCTCCCCTAACGTCGAGGCGCTTGATGCCCATCATGGCCATTCTGAGGCCGCAGGGAAGTGCAGGCGCACCGCGTACCTCATGTGCTCCCCGAGGGGTGAGATGAAGAGCAGGCCCACGCCTGCCCCCGTCTTCATCACCGACCCATCGAAGTAGAGAGTCCAGCATTCGGCCTGGATTTGCGGCGGCGGCAACTGCGTGTCGGTCCATTCGGCGACGAAATCTTCCAGGATCTGGGACTTGATCGCTTTGCGCGGCGCATAGGTGAGTGTTTCGCCCATTAACTCCACCGACCACTTGGCAATCCTGCCCGCCGCATCTGGGTTTCGGATAATCTCTCCTAACGGAAAGGAGGAGACCACCGTGACTGGATGGGCCTCGAAGTAGTGGTGAAGCTTGCGCCGTGCGAGCACAACCGCGTAGAGCAGCTTTTGGATCTACGGGTAACGCGTCTTGGTCTCGGACAACACCTCGCTGATGTAGTAAACGGGCCGCTGGACCGGTAGGGCGTGCCCTTCCTCCGTACGTTCCACCACGATGACGGCGCTGACCACCTGGGTGGTTGCGGCGACATAGAGGTACAGATGCTCGCCATCTCGGGGTGGCGTTAAGATCGGCACGTGGGCCAGCGTCGCCTTGAGCTTGTCAAGCGCATCCTGAGCCTCGACGGTCCAGGAGAAGCGCTTGTGCTTCTTCAAGAGTCGGTAGAGGGGCAGCCTCTTCTCGCCGAGCTGCGAAATGAAGCGTCTCAAGGCGGCGAGCCACCCCAGCACCTTCTGGACCCCCTTAAGGTCTCAAATTGGGCCCATCTGCTCGAGGGCTGTGAACTTCTCAGGGTTGAGCTTGGGTTGGGCTCGATGCCCCGCTGGGAGACAATATACCCCAGCAACATGCCTCGCGGCACTCCGAAGACGCACTTCTCGGGGTTCAGCTTCACCCCGTTGGCTTGCAGGCAATCGAATGCAACGCGCAGGTCATTAAACAGGTCGTCCGCCTTTCTGGTCTTTACTACGTAGGCCTCAACGGTTCACCCGATGTGATCCTTGAAAACGTGCTGCATAAATTGTTGGTATGTAGCGCCCGCATTTCGGAGACCAAACGGCATCATTACGTAGCAGTACATCTCGAAGGGAGTGATGAATGAAGTCACGAGCTGGTCGGACTCCTTCATTTTTATTTGGTGGTACCCGGAATAGGCATCAAGAAAGCATAAGAGTTCGCACCCTGCAGTCGAGTCAACGATTTGATCGATTCGTGGCAAAGGAAGAGGAACTTTAGGCTAGTGTAATCTACACACATCCGCCACTTCCCATTCTTTTTCTTAACTAGTACAGGATTAGCTAGCCACGTAGGGTGGAACACTTCCTTGATGAATCCGGCCTCGAGGAGCTTCCGCAGCTCCACTCTGATTGCCCGGTGCCGCTCTTCGTCAAAGCGGCGCAGCCGTTGCTGCACCGCGCGGGAGTGAGGTAGGATGTCAAGGGAGTGCTCGGCGACCTCCCTCGGGATGCCTGGCATATCTGAGGGGCTCCACGCAAAGATGTCAGCGTTGGCGCGGAGAATGTCGACGACCACCACTTCCTATTTCGGGTTGAGGGTGGAACTGACCCTCAACGCCTTGCCCTCGGGGGCAGCAGGGTCGAGGGGCACCTCTTTGGTTTGCTTAGCAGCCTCGAAGCTGCCGGCGTGCTTGGCGATGATGTCGAGGTCCTCGTTGACTAGCTTCTCCAGGTTCGCCATGAGCGCTTCATCCAGCGCTAGCGCCTCAGCGTGTTCCACGCACTCAACGTCGCAGTCGAACGAGTGCTCGATCGATGAGCCCACGGTGACGACGCCCTTAGACCCCGGCACCTTCATCTTGAGGTAGGTGTAGTTTGGGACCGCCATGAACATGGTGTAGCACGACCGCCCGAGAATGGCGTGGTACGCGCCCCTGAACCCCACCACCTCGAAGGTGAGAGTCTCCTTGCGGAAGTTGTCTGGCGTGCCGAACCAGACAGGCAGGTCGATCTGCCCGAGGTGCTGGACGCGCTTGCCTGGCGCGACGCCATGGAACGACGTCGTGCTGGGCCGCAGCTGGTCCAACCCGATTCGCAGCAGGCGCAGAGTGTGCGCATAGAGGATGCTGAGGCTGCTGCTTCCGTCCATCAGCACCTTGGAGAAGCGCGCATTGCTGATGACCGGGTCGACGACCAGTGGGTACTGGCCCGGGTTGGGGATGCGGTTCGGTTGATCCTCGCGGCTGAAGGTGATGGCGTCCTCCGACCAGTCGAGGAAGGAGGGAGGAGCCTTCTCTGCGGCGAGGACCTCGTGCCTCTCCCGCTTGCGCTGGCTATTGGACATGTCCACGGTCGGCCCCCCTGAAGATGAGGAATACATTTTCCATCGTGGGGAAGCCGCCAACGTCGCCGTCACCCCCATCCTTCGTGGCCTTGCCATCCTTCGCGGCGGCGCAGCTGTAGTGTCTTTTTAGTAGGTCATACTGCTCGAGGGTGTGGTTGACCAGCGTCTTGTGGTACGGACAGGGCTTCTTCAACATGTCGTCAAATACGCCAGGTCCTCGAGGGGCCACTCGAGGACCCCTTCGAGCTGGGTTAACAGCGAGGGTCTCGTTCCCTTCGTCGTCGCGCCCCTGCGCGCGCGCCTAATGGCGCGGCTTCTTGCCCTTTTTGCCCCACTTGTGCTTCTGCTGGGGCTCCTTGGACTTGCTGCCCTCCGGAGGTGCGTCGTCCATGCACTTGCCCTTCTTCCCGTCAAAGATGGCACCCACTGCCTCCTCGCGGGAGGCGAAGCTGGTGGCGATGTCGAACAACTCATTGGAGTCGACCGGCAGGCTACGCCTGAGCTCGGTCCTGGCAGGTCGTGCCCTCGAAGAAGGCTCCGTGCAGCGCTTGGATAAGCGTCGTATGAAGTCTCGGAGTGACTCACTGGGCTTCTGGGTGCACACGCGCAGGTCCCAGGAGTTCCCAGGGTGCAGGTATGTGCCCTGGAAGTTCCCCACAAAGGTGCGAACTAGGTCATCCCAATTGTGGATCTGGCTGGCCGGCAGATGCTCGAGCCACATTTCGTGCTGAATCGGCGAGGTGCAGCGGCAGGTTGAGGATGATGACCTCGTTGGTGGTGGCTCCGCCCAGCTGACATGCCAGGCGATAGTCGTTGAGCCATATACGGGGGTTCGTCTCCCCCGTGTACTTGACGATGGACGTGGGCTAGCGGAAGCGCTGTGGGAAGCTCGCCGTGTGGATCTCCCGGCTGAACACGCGGGTCCCTGGGGGCTCCGGTGTCGGCGAGCGGTCCTCACGGCTGTCGTAGTGCCCACCTCGCCGCGGGTGGTAGCCTGCTGCCGCCCGCGTCTCTGCGTTGCCCTTCCGCCAGCCGTTGATGATGTTGCGAGCGTCGCCGTCTTGGGCCTTCCCACGCGTGTCAAGGATCCTCTCCCTAACTGACGTCCGGCCTTGGTTGGCGAGCTGCCCCACTGCGCCGCCTGCGTGAACTGACACCTCAGGGCCTTGCGCGCCTCCGTCGTCCCGCGCGCTCCCCTACTGGCAAATGCGAGACACCGAGCATTCGGCCTGTTGCACGGCCGCTTGCTCGATGAGCGCCTGCGCCTCGCGGTGCAGGTTCCGTGCCTCGGGCGTTGAAGGAGCGGGCACGGCTCGCAGCAGCATCGCGGCAGCGATGAGCTTTTGGCTCGCTCACGGGGGCGTGCTTGGGTTGTCGACGTCGAAGTCGGCGTTGATGCGCTCGCGGGCTTGCTTGCCTAGCTCACGCGCACATTCGCCGCGCGCGGAGGCTTCCCCAGCGATGGAGGTGTGAAATAGTCGCACCACGCGGTACGCCTCCGCGAGTTTGGCCTCGAGCTCACGCGCTTGAGCTAGCTGCACGTTGATGTCCGTGCCCTTCGGTGGCGAGGTGGGGGCGCACTTGGCCCCGAGCCTTGGTGTGGTCCAGTTCCCGAGTGGAGGGGAACCTCTCCATCACCAGCTTCTGCCGCGTTTGCGGCGTTTGCTTGGTCGTTGGCGATCACGACGAAGCACTCCCGTGTGGGGTCGTAGCTCCCAGCGCTGGAGTGGTCGGAGTAGCCGAACCAATAGTCCGCGGCGTCGAGGAACCACTGGAACATCACCGGGTCCGGCACGCCGGAGAAGTCCCATTCCACGTACTCGTGCGAAGTGGCGGGTGGCAGCTCGCTAGTGGAGCCGTGGTAGGACTCCTCGCCGGTGGTGGCGGCGAGGTTCCTAGCCACCGGGACGTGGCGGCCGGAATGGCCCTCGCGCGCGACCACATTGGGGCTGGCAGACGAGGCATATGCCATTGTGGCATTGTGCATGTCGTGGGGGGGGGGGATTGTGGTTCGAAAACCACGCTCTCCCCTGCGGGAGCGGTCTCCATCGCGCTAGTGGTCGCGTCGCTTTGAGAGGCGACGCGGGCGGCCCGACGTCGTTCCATCCGCGCCTGTCGAGAGCGCTGGCCGGAGCGTCGTCGGCGTTGTGGCGCTAAGGGACCCGCATCGTCTGCTTGTGTGAGCACCGGGACATCAGCAGCAGGCATGGCGGGAACTGGTCTTGTCCCGGTTGACCGCCACGGGTGAAGCTCGGCGCGGTTGGTGATGCGCATGAGGTAGCCATTCCCAGTAGCCTGAAAGTTCAGGCTCCCGAACCGGATTTCGAATCTGGCTAGGAGGGGGCCCGAGTTGCCCATGGAGTATCTCTGGCCCCTGTACTTGGTGCGGATCACCGTCGAGATAGCTGGTGGGAGCTGATCTTCAGCGCGCGTCCCCTACCTGGCGTGCCAACTGTCGGTGAGGAAAGTAGTCCCAACACTAACTAGTAAGAAGCGCTGAGATCTATCTCTCGGTGGCCGGTGCAAAGCAACTAGTGACACTGGGTTTTATCCTGGTTCCGGCCAGGGCCCGTACGTCCAGCAGTGGTGTGCTCGGGGCACTATATTGCATTGCACCGTGGTGCTCGTAGAGGGGGCTACAAGCGAGGTGGGAGAGGAGGTCGGACCTCCAGGTCCCGGAGGTACTGATTGAGGCAAGTGCCAATATCACGGTCAAGGCGGAAAGTTTGCAAGTGATCGCTATCTGTCGTGCCTGCGGCTAGGGGACTGTCCCTCCTTTTATAGGCCAAGGAGGCGGCAGTTTACAAGCGTGCCGCACTATTTCATCTACGTGTAGAGGTATGGTGTACAGCATCGCGGAGTGGACGGCCGTCCTGGCGAATCTCGCTTTTGGCTGGGCGTCATGGCACATCCTGTGTGCGTCCAGGAGCGGCTTCGAGGGTGGCGGTGTAGAGGTCTCTTGTTCGACGACCGCCCACGTGAGGGCTCGAGGGTGCCATTGGCGCCAGGCCGTACGGGGGTACAGTAGCTGGCGTGGCGGCGTTCCGTCGCCGCACGCTTCTGCAGTGTCGGGGATGGTGAGGCAGTGGCCGGGATGGCATTGGGGACGGCGGGGATGGTCGCACACAGTCGATGGCGACGGAGGTGACATAGCGTAGTTGTTCGTCTTCCCTTCGAGGGCTCCGCCATCCTTCTTCGAGGGTGCGGCGTGCCGGCCGTACGGGAGTGGGTGGCACAGTGCCACGGGGTTGCTGCTGACCATGCTGCACAGTGTCGCACAGTGGCGAGGATGGCCTCGCCAGGGGAGTTGGCGGAGCAGTGCCGGGTCATGATTCCCAGGCGCGTAGTGGTGCGGATCCGCCTTTGACTTGGGTCCTTGCAAATGTCAGTGCATTAAATGCCCCTGCCGGGGGAGCAGGTATGGAGGCGGCGGGCCCGTGATGCCCTCGAGCGAGACAGAAACTTGCTCGAGTGGGCGCTCGTCTCTCGATCAAGACGGGGCCTCACTCGAGTGGAGGAACCTCACCCGAGGCGGCGACCGGCCCTCGAGCGAGGCGAAGTTGTACCGGTGCGGCGGCGTACCCCTCGAGCGAAGTGGAGTTCCGCCCGACGGGGGCTAGGCCGATTGTTTGGTGGGCTGCGGGATTGTCTTGCGCGTGTTCTTAAGTTCGTTTGCGCTTGTTTTTTACGAATGTAAGCGGGTTTTCCCTGGTTGTTTAGGGGACCCTCATGGATTTCCCCGGCACCCTCAACCTACCACACCAAGCTCTAGGCGCCTGCTTCAACCCATACAGCGCCTTCCTCAACTTGTACACCCGGTGGGGGTACTTCTCACTCTCAAACCCCGGTGGCTGCCACACATACACTTCTTCCTCCAGCACACCATTAAAAAAGGCACTCTTCACATCCATCTAGTGTAACTTGAACCCTTTAGCCATGGAGAAGGCTAGAAGGATCCTGATCGCCTCCAAACGAGCTACGGGAGCAAAGGTCTCCTCGTAGTCGATCCCCTCCCCCTGACTGAACCCCTGAGCAACAAGCCTTGACTTGTTTCTCACCACTTCACCTTTCTCTCCCTCTTTGTTCTTCCACACCCATTTTGTCCCAATCGGCTTACACCCTGGGGGAGGGTCAACCAATTCCCAAACCTGATACCTCTCAAAGCTCTCCAACTCCTCATGCATCGAATTAACCCAATTATGATCAGATAGTGCGTGTCTGATGTCTTTGGGCTCAAAGGTGGCAACAAAGCAGCATGGGCAAAATGAGAATTGTTCCGAACCCTCGACCGTGTAGTACATTCATTCATGTCGCCGATGATCCACGAAGCTGGGTGATTCACTTGTACTCACCGGGGAGGTTCTCGCCTTGATGCTACCTTCCCCTCAACAGTAGCTTCTCCTCGATCTTGGTTTGTCGTCGTAGGTGTGGGAGAGGGGCCGTCCATCACCGTAGTCGAAGTAGTAGGTACATGCTCAGCCGCGGGGCACCACACCGCCATCTTCTTCATCTCCATGTACATGCTCCTCCTCCTAAAAGATCTCCTCGCCAAGTTCATCATCACCTGCACACTCAAAGACAAGCTGACTACGTGGCTATGTATCGTCGAAAGTTACCTCGCAAGTCTCCACGATTTGGTTTGTTTCAGGATTGCGCACATGATATGCTCTAGAGTGAGATGCATAACCAAAGAAAATACCATCGACTGACCTAGCCTCAAACTTATCCAACTTCTTCCCTTTCTTGAGAATGAAACACTTGCAACCAAAGACATGGAAGTGACTCACCTTGGATGTGCAACCATGCATAAACTCATAGCAGGTTTTCTTCTTATGCACTCTGAGGTAGATCCTGTTTGAAACATAGCACACAGTAGTGACCGCCTCAACCCAGAACCTTCTTAGAGTCCTATGCTCATCAAGCATCGTCCGAGACATCTCATAGAAGGTTCTGTTTTTCTTTTCCACAACACCATTCTATGGAGGCGTATAAGGACTCAAAAACTGGTGTTCAAGACCCAAGTCATGGCAAAAGGTTTCAAAACGACAGTTTCTGAATTCCGAGCCATTGTCACTGCGGATTGCTCGTATGGCATCTCCGTACCTCTCGTTCCTCAACCTCAAGACAAGATCTCGAACAAAACCAAACGTCTCCCTTTTCTCCTCAAGAAAGAATACCCACGCATACAGAGAGTAGTCATCCACCACAACAAGGATGTACCACTTCCCACCCGCAGATCGCACACGAGCTGGGCCAACAAAGTCCATATGGAGCAGCTCACATGGACGCTCAGTCATCACATCGGTGAGAGGCGGGTGAGAAGAGTCTACCATCTTGGCATGCCTACACGACGCACAAACCAACTCTTTCTCAAACCTCAACCGTGGCAATCCTCAGAACAAATTGAGTTTACTCAAGCGAGACAAAAGGTCAAAGCTCAAGTGACCCAACTTCCTATGCCACTTCCACACCTCACTCGAAGAACCAGCCACGAAACAACGCTCAACACCAAAAGACTGAGAAAAATCACCTCGAAACACCTGACCATCGGGGATGACCAACCATACAGACAAGGTCCCCTTGAGAATCCAAAATCCGAGAACCGCCAAGCCGAAACAACACCTCAAGCCCCTCATCCAATAGCTGGAACACAAAAAGAAAATTGTATCCAAGCCATTGAACAAGAGCAACACGCCTGAAAGTGATCTTGTCACTCACCTTAATCTCACCTTCTGATAACACATGCCCTCGCCCATTGTCCCCAAAGGTGATGTACCTCTTTGTCACCACCGGGACGAGACTTGAGAACCACCCCTTGTCTCCGGTCATATGCCTCGAGCAACCGGAGTCAATCAGCCAAAACTTCTTCAAATTTCCCACCTGAAATTCAAAAATGAGCACATGAGCGAACAAACGACTCAGCACTGGGGTTAGTACCAAAAGAGTAAAATCAGTGCCGAGCCATTTACTCGAAAGTGGGGTTAGCACACTCCAAAGAATCTCTCCTATCGAAGCTACCTCCACGAACACCACCATGGTAACCACTACAAGGGAACCATCCCTCTCTAACTGGAGGAGGACCAAAACCACGAAAGGAAGACCGTGGACCGTCCCACCTCTCCATCTCAAAGCTACGACTCCTCCCATCCCCGTATTGAGCACGAGGGGGAGAACGTCTAGCAAACTTACCACCTACAGACTCACCATGCTAACCACCAGAACCATGACCTCCAGAACTGAAACCACTCGACTCACCACCTTGAAAACCACTCCACAAAGATTTCTGGGGGGTCGGTTTGACCGCCTAGTCAGGCCGGTACAACCGCCCCCCCTCTGGGCAGGGCCGGTCTGACCGCCCTCTCTAGAAAAGCTTCTCGGCTGCGGGAACTCCCATCTCCCATGCTGGAACACTTGTCACAACAACCTTACCCCTGGGCAGTGGCACACGAGGCTTAGGTACACCATGGGAAGGGTGGTACCTATCCTTGTTAGCCCACTCATTTTCCATTCTCTCCTCTTGCTTCCTCTTGAAGCAAAACTCATCCTTGTGACCATCTTTCCCACAATAGCCACAATGAAACTTTATGGGCTTAGGCTTAGGCTTGGAATGGGGCTGCTCATTTGGTTTCTCTCCACTCGGTTGCTCAACCGGTTTCTCCTCACTAGGCTTCTCACTCTCTTTCCCAAAGAACACTTTACCCGAAGTTCCTATGAATTTTATGGGCTTTTGGAAATCATTTGTGGAGTGAGGGAATATGGGTGGATCTGGATTTGTGTCGAGTTTGTTTAGTAGTGGGTTGGGTTTAGGGACATAGGCATTCTTGTGGTGGGTTTTTGGTGGAGAAAGGATATCACCAATCTTTTCTTCTCCCTCACCACTAGACTCCCCAATCTTCTCCGACCCAAACCCACGCCCATCTTGGCGCTTATAGGTCTCCATCATCATTCTCAGCTAGGGTTCATGCCCCGACAACCAACCCATCATTTTTTCAACTCATCATTCTCATCCTGCAAACGATCAACATAATGTGCAAGTTCCAGATTCTTCAAAGCATGCAATTCACAGGTAGAGCAAGAAGTAGGCATAGGTTCTTTCAACTTAGCCTCAAGCGAAAAAGTGTAAGCATGCATCTCATCAAGTTTTCCATGCAAAACAGGGCAAGAAGTGCAAGCACCTAGCAAAGCAGGTCTAGATTTAAGCTCAGCCACTTCCACCCTAAGCACATCTAGTTCCTCACACTTTGAGGCATGCTTTTCCTTAAACAGAGCAAGATCAGCTAGGAATATAGGACAATCAGCACATTCGACTTCATCAGAAACAATAGGTGAAGCTTTAAGCGAGTCAATTTCAAGTTTAGCATCCAAGTTCTGTCTTTCTAACTCAGCCACTCTAGTCCTAGCATCCTCAAGCGAAGCCCTAAGCTCTTTCCTTATCTTCTTAGCCTCTCTAAGCATGTCATCGCGATTATCAAGCAACAAGCCAAGTTGTTCCTCCTCCTGACGCGAGAAGGGAAGTTCATCACGCACCTCATCGTCGGAGTCGGAGTCCGAGTCGCTCTGGTTGCTCTTCTTGCTTCTGGAGCTAAGCGCCATGGTGCAGAAGACGTCTCTAGCAAAGCAGCTCAGCCCGCTAAGGTTCCTGGACGACTTCCTACCCTTGCGCTGATCACCTTCATATTCACTGCTACTCGAGCTCGAGGTGGAGTATGCGGAACTAGAGTCGACGTCGCTCACTCCAACCATCGCTCGGGCCTTGCCTCGGCCATCCTTCTTCCTCAATTGTCGCTCATCCTTGTACTTGCTCTTGTGCTTGTGCTTGTGGTCACGCCTTGATCGGTACTTCCCTTCCGTCTTCGACTTGTGCTTGTAGGTGTCATTGTTCTCGACATTCTCAGGGCAGTCGACGACGAAGTGTCCCGGCTTGCCGCATTGGAAGCAAGTCCTCGTGTTTCTCCTTGTGTTCACTCGGTTCTCGTGCTTCCTCTCGAACCGCCTGGTCAGCAACGTCAACTTATCCTCGCCGAGCACGTCGAACTCCTCATCTGACAAAAACATCAAAGAAGACAAGGAGAACATCCTGGTGGATGGGTTAGAGTTAGACTTTCCTTTTGAGCCACCGATGAGGGCGAGACTATGAGAGGCAGTCGAGCCCTCAATCTTAACTGTCATGCCCCGATCCACCTCAGCCGACTTGAGCCCCGATCCACGGTTAGAGTGTCATACTTCTCCGACTCCACAATGGCCTCGAACTTTCCACCCCAAACCGTATGATCCATCGAGTGTAAGAGCTTGACGGCTCTATCATGATCGTCGTATGGGAGCACGTCCACATTGGCCCTCATGTTGTTCACCACCACCGTAAACCTCTGATACAAGGCATCGATGTACTCACCGGGGAGATAAGTGATGTTCTCATACTCTCTCCGGTAAGTTGCATACATCTGAGCCTGAACCTAGGCGTTCCAATATGAGCTTCCTTCAACACCATCCAAATTCTACAAGCCAAGCTCTTTGTGTGCACCCGATTGAATTCAGGCTGACACAGAGCATGAAATAAGTAGTCGACCGCCTTGTTGTTGGCGTCGAACATGTCCCTCGATCCTGGAGCAAGGAAGTTCATCGGCTAGACATAGCCTGTGTCCACCATGATATCCCAAAGGAACTGACCCATTCCGTGGAGGAACGCCGCCATCCGCTTACTCCACATCTGGTAGTTCTTCCCACCAAAGTGTGGAGGACCCAAACCCCGTTCCTGGTATGCCATCTTTGGATCTTAAACTAGCTAGAGTCAATAAAGACCCGAACCGGCTCTGATACCAATTGAAGGACCGATTAGGTGACCGAAGAGGGGGGGAGTGAATGGGAGACGATAAAAATTATTCTCGAAGGAGATTGAAACTCCAACAAGACGAACTCGCTCGATCGGACCCCCAAAATCACACGCTCCACACTTCTACCTTCTGTTTGCCAAAACCACGTAGCCACTGAAGTGCTACTGGTCCTAGGAACAAACACTACCAACAACCTCAACTCCTACACGCATACAGAAGTGGAAACAACTCGGGAGCCGGCTGTTTGGAGGGGGCGGTTAGACCGGGTATGGGGGGCGGTTAGACCGCCTCCACCAGGCAACCAAGAAATCCTTTGAAACACCTCTTCCGAGCACCAAAAAGCACCACGGTTTCACCAACAGAATTCTCTGGTCAAGGCCAAGCTAGCTACCCGGCAATCTTGGTGAAATCCAAAACTTCACCCAGGGGCCTAGGGGTGGTTTGACCGGCTACCAGGGGCGGTCTAACCTCTTGTACACAACAACGAACTCTGGGCAAGAACTCCTAGCAAACAACATGAAAACGACCCAAGATTTCACCTGAACGCTCCTCTGATCAAAGCGAACAAACTCACAGAGGAAAAGCTGGCAAAATCAAAGCCTTCACCTGGAAGGCCCGGGGCGGTTAGACTGCCCCCAGGTAGTTAGACCAACCATTCCAGAAAACCTACCCGCGGGTCAAACCTCAACTTCCCATCGCCTGATCTCCCAAATCACTCCACGGATTGCAGCGAAACTTCGGGAATAGCTGGGTTACCTCCTGGGCAACCTCTACCTCAAAGGAATAGACCCGAATCGCTCACAATCAAGAGGAATCACGAATTTCGGCTCTCTAGGGCAAGAACTCGGGCAACTCAAAAAACCAGCAAAACGAGTCCGATTCAAGGGGATTCTTGGGGCAAAGTCACCAGCCAAAGAGGCACAAGGTCCTCATACGTGACACCCAACAAGAATCTCGCAAGAAAACATCCCCAAAACTCCTCCAAGAAAATCACAACAAAGAGCTCCGAAAATCACCAAAAAGGAGGACGGGAAAGGCAACACAAGAGCTTGAGCAGCCACGCCGAATCATCTATACATACTATGAAGGTTCATACAAGGTCTAGCTTGCCACCCATACATCCATCCCTCTCTCTAGATGTCACATGAAGCTCTCAAGCTAGTCCTAGAAAACTAGAGGAAAATAAGAACAAAAAAGAGAAAACAAATGAGCTAGAGTTCCAAGCGTTGGCTGCCATCCATCCCCTCAAGAGTATATATGGAGGCATCCAAAAGACCAAACTACCCTTACTTAATAACTAGGGATACATGTCTTATGGACCTCCTGGGCCCACTACCTCAGTGGGTAACAGGACCGACTACTCGGTGGGCCCCTAGGACTACCCGACTTGTGTTGCACGGTACCTGATGGCATGAGGCGCAAGGACTACGGTGGAGAAGTACTCGGATAGCAAGCTATACATACACTGTACTGTGTAGAGGACTCCTAGACGTACACGACTAGTACTCTCTCCCTAAACCGACCTGTAACCCTGCCTCCCGGACTATATAAGGTGAGGTAGGGACCCTTCTCTCTCAGATTACGCATCATCTGGTAATCACATCCAATCAATCCAGAGCTACACAGCATACAGGACGTAGGGTATTATGCACCTCGCGGCCCGAACCTGTCTAAATTGTGTGCCACGTGACTCTTCCTTCGAGTTACCGATCTCGGCGAGGACACATGCATCTAGCTCGGGTACTCCGCTTGGTAGGTTGCCGGTCTAAAACACCGACAGCTGGCGCGCCAGGTAGGGGATCTCGCCGAAGATCATATGGCGAACTCGACGGTTTCCATCTTCATCAAGCCAACCGTCGCCTTCAACCGCGACGACACCTTTGTCTTCGGCTCCTGGGTCTACACTGCTGACGGCGCCGGATCCTTCCAACGCCGCCTCATCATGCCTCCAAACCCAGAGACTGGGCTCATGACGCTTCCCGAAGTAGTCACAGGCAATCTCGCCGGAAAGTTCGGCGAAATGTTGCTCTACAACCAACATGCCAACTTCGAGCTTGGATCCGACTCCAACTCGAACTCGATGTCCCCGTGGGCTATCGTATGTGAGTCGGCTACCCAGCCATCGCGTGCGGACTCCCCACTCCGTGAGAGCTTCACACGCGGTCCTCGCAACGTCAGCAGGGCCCACGCAAAGGGTGCCATTGCGCGCTGGGCCAGCAAGGAGATAGTATCCGAGTACGACTCGAACTCCAACACCGTTCCCGGCTACAACTCGGACTCCAACCCTCTCTCCAGCTTCTACTCGGACGCCTCCTACGAGTTCGACTTCGGGTCGGACCCTGACGAGCCCGAGTCCGAGAACAATACTACAGAGCATCCGCTGTCAGGACCAGCTTCCGGCCTGGTTATAACATCTACACCCACCGAGAGATTCGTCTACTGGCCGGACCGCAAGCCCGCAGACCTGACAGGAGGGAACACACTTCCCTTCCAGGAGGGAACACCGCTTGCCCCAGCTGGGGAGCACACTCCGACAGAGATGGCAACCAGTGACTCCAGCCTTGGCTCTCCTGATCGGCAAGTCTTCATGACTACCAATGAGACGCCAAGGCCCTCAGGGACAGTCCCTGAACGATATCTCGAGGATATCTCAGCGAACGAGTTGTCCGCCAACGCACCCGTCGACGAGACCGACGCCAACAGGGACGCTCGACGTGAACGCAACAGAAAGCGGAACGAACGGCGCCGACGTCTTCGCGAGTCCCTTCCCATCTGGAACCTCGCTGAAGCCCTCGACCATGTCGAGAGCCGGGTACACACCACCCCAGAGCAATGCCACATGTCTATCACTACGATAGCACGTCAGGCTCAGGGGATGCACGCGGGAGAAGTCATCGCCAAGCTCGCAGAAGACGCCTACTTCACGTGAGTTGAAAACATGGTCACTCAAGTGCCCCCGTCAGGAACCGCTAGCAAGACAACGAAGCCACAAGTCATAGTGCGGACATCGGTCGCAACCATACTCGAGCGGAGCTACCAGCTAACCCCAACCATACTCGGGCAACAGCCGGTGGACCCTCTCATGGTGGAAACAGTGCCAGCGGCGACCGGGAGATCATCCCTCATCGTGATCCTGGCGGTGGAGGCAGCGACGGCGGGAGCTCCAACCACGGGGCTGGCAGGAGAGTCGGGGGCGGAGGCGACCGCAGCGGCCGAGGCCACGCGAACAGTCACATCTCCGGCGCCTCATGTGGCGTCTTCGATGCCCGCCAGAAAATCAAAGAACTACGACGCAAGAAGTCCTCCACGGCAGGCGACAATGACGGCTTCCCCGCCTTCTCTGCGTGACTTCGCAACCTACTTCTCCCGGAGAAATTCAAGCCTCTGGGGATCTCCAAGTACGACACGAAGCAGGATCCAGTGCCGTGGCTCAGATGCTACGCCCTCTCCATCGAGAACGCTGGTGGCAATAACGACACGAAGTGTCTCTATTTCCCCTTCTGTCTAGACCAAGCCCCGCTTAGATGGCTCGAGTCACTCGAGAAGTACTCGATCGACAAGTGGGACCAGCTGAAGGAACAGTTCACTAGCAACTTTGCGGGTGCTATGGGCCGCTCGGGTACTCACATGGACCTGGCAATGGTAAAGCAGGAATAGGGCGAGAACCTTCGCAAGTACATACGGCGCTTTTTCGACAAGCGCGCCACCGTAGTTGACAAGGAGGTCATCGACCTCTTCCAAGACGGTCTCTACCACCGTCGCACCTTCACCCACCTCAAGGACATGATCACCTCTTGGGCCGATGAAGAAGACAAGGCTAACGCCAAGTACGATGCCATCCGTGGCAAGAGCAAACAGAACACAGGTGGCAACAACAACAACAACAACGGGAACCAAGGCGTTCGCAACAGCAACTACTCGGGTCCTAATCGCAAGCGCAAGCCAGACAACACCGTCGCGGCTATCCAGCACCCTTCGAAAGACAACTCGAAAAAGACCTCCAGTGGCTTCAAAGACTTGTTGAAAGAGAAGTGCCCGTGGCATCTGGACGGCAACCACACCACCGAGCAGTGCTACCAACTACGGCGAGCACTCAAGGATACTCCAGAGCCACGTCACCCTCACAACAAGAAAGGCAAGAAGAAGGCCGACGAGGGCAACGACGACTTCCAGGAACCCGACAAGACGGTGAACGTCCTCTTCGGCGGCCTACCCAACCGACGGGCTCAGAAAGCCACTCATCGAGAAGTCATGAGCATTGAACCAGCGGTCCCGACCCCTCTCTGGTGGTCGGAGATACCCATTACCTTCTCCCCCGCGGATCAATGGACACGCTTCTCTGAACTAGGATGGTTCCCACTCGTTCTGAAGCCGGTGGTCGCGGGCTCCAAACTCAACAAGGTCCTCATCGATGGTGGAAGCGGGCTCCATGTCCTTTTCACAAAGACCTTGAAGAAGATGAAGCTCGACATCACCCACATGCTCACTAAGAGCACCTCGCCTTTCTACGGCATCGTCCCCGGGAATGTGGCTATCCCACTGGGCTCAGTGGTTCTGCCAGTTACCTTCGGGGAAAGAAGGGACAACTACAGTACCGAGCACGTCAAGTTCGAAGTCCCAGACTTCGAAACGTCCTACCATGCCATCCTCTACAGACCGGCTATCGCCAAGTTCATGGCGGTACCTCACTACACCTACTTGGTACTCAAGATGCCAAGTCCAGTCGGTGTACTCTCACTGCAAGGGGACTTGAAGATATCCTTCGACTGCGACACAGAGGTTGTTGTCGGTGTTTTAGACCGGCAACCTACTACGGGGAGTACCCGAAGTAGATGAATGTGACTCGCCGAGATCGGTAACTCGAAGGAAGAGACACGTGGCACACAATTTAGACAGGTTCGGGCCGCGAGGTGCGTAATACCCTACGCCTGTATGCTTTGCGTAGCTACGGATTGATAGGGCACGATTACACGATGGTGCAGTAGTGCGCCGTGGGTTGTATGAGATGAGATTGGATGAGGGAGATCGGTCCCTGCCTCGCCTTATATAGTCCGGGAGGCAGGGTTACAAGTCGGAGTAGGAAGAGAGTACTAGTCGAGTACGTCTAGGAGTCCTCTGTACAGTGCGGAACATGCACAGCTTCCTAACCGAGTACTACTCCTGTGTAGTCCTTGTGCTCCACGCCTTCAGATGCCGTGTAGCGCAAGCCGGTAGTCCCAGGGGCCCACCGAGTAGTCGGTCCCGGTACCCACCGAAGTAGTGGGCCCGGTGGAGGTCCATACGACAAGCCCCCGAGTACTTTGTAGTCGAGAAGGATAGCTTCAAGTAGTCTTGACGGCCTTAACGAGTAGTCCTCAAGCGTCCCTGAGCGCTACAAGTCAAAAGTCCTCAAGAATAGTTGAAGCATCCCGAGGCTGGAATGTACTCCAGCTGATGTTTGAGCAATCTTGACGTCTTCTCGAGTAGTCCCAAGCGTCCTTGAAATCTGCCTTCGAAGGTCTTCAAGAAATGCCAGCCTTGTCTTGAAGCCGGAGCCGTCATGGAGGTGCGACTTGCAGAACCGCACTCCACATGAAGTAGCCCCCGAGCCTCGAGCCGCGGGCTCTGGCTCAGGGTCCACCTGGAATCTTGGCAAGATAATCCCGAAAAATCCGGAGAGAAAAAACCGAAGGACACGTGGCACGGAGCCCCCGAGCCTTGAGTCGAGTACTTCCTCTCGAATTGAAGGGTCTTCTTGAAGAATGTGTCCTGAGATGCTCTTGAAACTAGCCGCTTCCCAGGTAGTCGAGTAGAAGTAGCCGAGCCCCCGAGATGAGGCGCGTCGACTAGTAGAATACGAAGAGTCACGCGCAGCCGCTGAGTCAGCCGCACGTGGACTTATCCAGCCACCCGTTACGGAGGCGATTTGGCTTATAAATAAGAGCCAAAAACCTTAGGGTTTTCACCCAAGTGAGCCGCAGTCATTGCCATTTGAATCTTGAAGTAGATCCACTCCAGCGCCTGCTGCTGCCGTAGTAGATCCGAGCGCATCGCCACCCGAAGCCTCTAGGGTAGCCCCCGAGCGGATGCAAGTGAAAACTCCTTGTACTTGGAGAATGAAGCCGTCGCCGTCGAAGACGTCGAAGATCGGCGGGAAGAAGAGGGGCCGTGCAGAGGCCGCCGCGGCCGCCACCGGTGCGGCAGCGCTGT
Source organism: Cenchrus americanus (assembly GCA_947561735.1). Taxonomy (NCBI): domain Eukaryota; kingdom Viridiplantae; phylum Streptophyta; class Magnoliopsida; order Poales; family Poaceae; genus Cenchrus; species Cenchrus americanus. Next base: position 181,563,827 of record OX387241.1, on the reverse strand, counting down.
CTCCACCGCGCGCTGATCCAAGACGCGAGTGGAAGAAATCGAAGGTCCAGACGGAGGACCTACTGACCCTGTTGAACAGCGGGTTCATCAGGGAAAAGGAGATCGACATGTGGAGATCCGCCGCAGGAGATCCCTATCCAATGGAGAAGGCCGAAGACGAGATCCCAATGTTCTCTCGCTTCGTGGAGCGCGGGCTTGCGCTCCCAACAAGCGACTTCTTCAAGGGGCTGCTCAGGTACTACGGTATCGAGTACCTCAATCTGAACCCCAACGGAATCTTCCATAAATCTGTCTTCGTACACTTCTGCGAAGCCTTCTTGGGAATCAAGCCGCACTGGGTGCTCTTCCGGAAGTTCTTCCGTGTCAAGCCGCAGCCCAGCGCCTCCAACCCTAGAGTAGTCGGAGGGGCCGGAATCCAGCTGAGGGAGGACGCCGCGGAGCAATACCTGGCGTACAAGCTCGTGGACTCCAACACCGACTGGAAGACGAGATGGTTCTACATCACGAACCACCATCCTGAGCTACCGAAGCCGAGCGGACGGCGGCCCGGGCACCAAGAGTGGTGGAACACGGAGCCCACCATGCAAGAGGGGATCCGGCTCACGATTTGCTAGCGCGCATCAAGACTCTCGGGGATGCGGGAGCGAGGGCCGAGCACGTGGCCTTCGTTTCATGAAGCGCGAGATCCGGCCGGCCGATGGCGCGGGATACGATGGGCTTCGAGTACACCGGCGACAACGACACGTCGCGGATGTCGGGGGGCGAGTTGGACGACAACGACATCGTCGAGAGGTTGTCGAGGATCTTCGAGGACATGCCGCCGTACACGGCGTGTCCGGTCGAGGAGTACTCTGCCGCGCGCCCGCCCAACGAGGTGAGTAGTCGTACCCCCTCGCCGAGTAGCGAGTACCCGTAGTGAAGTTTCTGACGCCTTGTGTGTTTGCGCAGGATGATGTGAAGCGGTTTGTCTCTGAGCCGCAGCCGCCACCGAGCGGGATCGAGATCCCGGCGGTGGGGAAGGTGAAGGAGCGCCGCGAAGTTGGAGAAGGCGACGACACCGTCATTGTGGAGGATACCTCCGATGACGACGATGAAGACGAAGAGACTCTTCAGGACCGCTTCCAGCTGCGGTCGAGGTTTAGCCGTCCGGGCTTGCCTCATGTGCCACTTGTTCAAGATCCTCCGCCAGCTCCGGAGGCTAGCCTTGCCGCGCCGCCGAGGAAGCCGCGCAACCCCACCAAGAAGCGGGTGGCGAAGAAGATGAAGGTCTCAGAGACCACGCCTCCGGAGGTAAGTCATCTTGAGCGAGTAGTCGAGTACCCACTTGTTCGAGTACATTGTCGACGAGTAGTATTCCTTTGTGTGCGGGAGGTGCCGCCAGCGGAGCCCGTGGAGGAGGGCGACGAGGGCATGTGGCCCACGGTGGGGGAACCGGGGCGGAAGCCGAAGTCCGCCCCCACCGTCGAAGAACCTCGGCGGGCGGAGCGCCGGCCCCCCTGCTCCAGAGGAGAGCAGAGTACCCGCGGCCGCCGCCGTTGGAGAGATGGAAGCCGCAGGGACGCAGGAGACGTCTGCGCCGGCCGCCGCCACCGTGGAGGAGGCAGTAGCCGAAGAGGCGGAGGAAGAGACGCCCGCCGAGGGTGGACTGGTTGACATTGCCAGCATCCTCGGTGCTCCGGCCGTGACTATCGTCCGGTCGAACTTGTAAGTACCACGTCCTCATGAGCAGTACTCGTTGTAGTAGTCGATTTGTCTGACGACCCTCTGTGGATACTTGCGGGAAAATCCACAGATCTGAGCTGGGACGGAGAAGAGCCCTCGACAGCAGAGGCGGAGGAAACTGCGCCGTCGATCGAGGAGGCCGCTCCCGAAGCCCAAGCCGCGACCGAGCCCCCGGCTACCGAAGCGCCGCTGCCAGAGGCGGTCGTAGTCGAAGGTGAGTTCTCGTCTTGAAACCGTAGGACTCCAAGATGAGTAGTCGTAGGCACTGATGCGCGTGTCATGTGTTGGCAGGCGCTGAAGGAGATGACATCCCTGCAGGGGTGCCCGTGCAGGAGTTGACGCCAGAGGCCCCGGAGGCTGCGGAAGGAGCCCCCGAGCCCGCGGGCGAAGTCGTCGAGAAGTCCGCCGGGGGAGAAGCGGCTACCACGTCGCCAGGGGTTGCCCTGGAGGTGGCTATCCGATCCCCCGAGACCCAAGACGAGGAGCCTATCCGCTCGGCGCCGATGACAGAGGCTACGTCGGGTAGCCGCGGCGGGATTGAACTTCTGGCCGACGACCTCGTCGAGCCGGCGATGCCGGCGCGGCACACTCGGAGGCAATGCGGCGAGCCGAACGATGGATGAAGGTACGTAGCCGTAGCCTCCCGAGTAGTCAATCCTTTGCGTTGAGTACTGCGCTTGACTTGAGCTTGTCTTGTGCGGGACGTCGCGGAGCGATCCCGCGAGAAGTCGAATCTGCGCAAGGTTACGGCGACACCGTGCTCCGAGCGAGAGGCCACGGAGGAGCAGCTCGTGAAGTCGCGGAAGCACGCGGCTGCCATGCAGTCGAAACTCGATGCCGCCTTCGCCAAGTACCACAACGACGTGATTGAGTTGCAGGCGAAGGGCGACGAGTTGGTGCGGAAGAACAAAGGTCTCCGCAACAAGAATAAAGGTATGTCTCTTGACTTGTCGGGTACTTGTTGGAAGTCGTCAAGGCTCTGACCCGTTGCTGTGTTTGCAGAACTCGAGGGCCAGGTGGAGCAGCTGAAGGCCTCGGAGGTCAGCATGAAGAACCTCTTCTACCGGGAGCAGGAGGCCCGCCAGGTACTTGAGCTCGACTACAAGGAGCTCGCCTTCGAGTGCGAGAAGCACATGGAGCTGCGGATTGCCTCTGACCGAGATCTCGTCAAGCTGCACAAATCTTTGCGATGTTGAATGAAGATTGCGAGGCGCTCCGGGCCCAGCTGAAGGACCTTGAAGAGGCTGCTCTCCCGATCGCGAGGCTTCTGGTGCCACACCCGGGCGGCCCCAAGATCGCCCCTCTGACAGATCGACTTCGTGAGGCGCCAAGCCGGCTGGCCGCTTATGTCCAGCACATGGCCAAGTCAATCCCGAAGCAAGTCCTGGCCTTCATGAAGTCGTACTTCCCGAAGGCTCCAGTGGAGGTGGTCGCCGGCGGGGTAGCCGCCAACTGCTCGGATGAGCAGTACGCAGAGCTGCTGGAGCAGATGGCTCCCATAGCGGAGCAGGTAGCCGAGAAGTTGAACCTCCAGTAGTCCTGCATAGGTGGCTAGTAGCCATAGTTGTACAGGAAACAGTTGTAATGAACTATTCATGTATCAATGAAATGAGATTTTCCATCGATGAGTACTCGTAACCGCGATCTCAGAGTGCGGAGCGCCCATCGTGGAGTAGGTGCGAGTAGTAGTACTCGGCTAAGTAGTCCCGTCGTAGGGAGCAGTAAACAAGTTGATGAACAATCAAGCTTTATTACTGAAGAAGTACACCTGGGTGGCCAGGGCCGTAGTTACAAGTAGTCGCCTGGACCCGGAGGCCACTTACAGCTAAGTGGCGCTGGAGCGGGTAGCCGCTTTGCAGCGAGTGATCCGTAGGTAGCCGTGTAGTCTGGATCGCAGATCCGTAGGTAGCCGAGCAGGCTGGATCTTGGAGTGTGGTCTCTTGGTAGACCGTCGCTAGAGTCCTTGACGCTCGTCGCAGCCCCGGTGGTCCGTAGGTAGCCGCGTGGGCCGGACCACGGTGGAGAGTAGTCCGGAGACTTGGAGCCGGGACCGGAGGGTCGCTTGCGGCAAGGGGTGTTGATGTAGTCGTGTGGACTAGGACCCCGGAGTAGTCGTGTAGACTAGGCGTAGAATCGACGAGAGTTGGTCGATGTTCCACGAGTTGTTGACTTCTTCGCCTTCAAGTGTTTGGAGGCGGTAGGAGCTCCGGCCCTGGTCACCTTAGCCACGGTGAAGGGCCTTCCCGTGGGGAGCTGAGCTTGTGGAGTCCTTCCGTGTTCTGGATACGGCGGAGGACAAGTTCTCCAACGTTGAAGGAGCGTTCCTTGACGTTGCGATCATGGTAGCGTCGGATACCCTCCAGGTACCTTGCCGATTGGACGAGGGCGGCGCAGCGAGCTTCTTCGAGGGCCGTCGATATCAACTCGTCCGTCGTCTTCCGAGACGCCTTCGTCGTAGTGCTCCACTGCTGGCGAGTTCCATGTGACGTCGGCAGGGAGGATGGCTTCGCAGCCGTAGACCAGAAGTAGGGGGATTGCCCCGTTGGCTTGGATGGTTGAGTCCGCAGCCCCCGCAGTGCGTTGGGTAGTTCCTTGATCCACTTGCCCCCTCTCGGGAGTTAGCGGCGTCGTGCAGCCGCTTCTTGAGGGCGTCGAGCACCATCCCATTGGCGCGCTCGACTTGTCCGTTGGCCCGTGGATGGGCGACCGAGACGTATCGGACGTCGATTCCGGCCCGTTCTCGCGGTACTCCCCGAACCGGTGGTTGTTGAAGTTGGACCCCGGTGTCCGTGATGATGCGGTGGGGTAGCCCATAGCGGTGTACGAGTTCATCCAGAAAGTCGAGTACTCTGTCAGCCTTGGGGCATGTGACCGGCTTGACCTCGATCCACTAGGTGAACTTGTCGATAGCCACCGGTACCTCGTTGAATCCTCCCCGGCGCGGTTGGCGGTGGCCCAATCATGTCGAGCCCCCGAGCAGGCAAAGGGCCAGGTTGGCGGTATGGTGACTAGCTTGTAGGCCGGGACGTGTTGCTGCTTGGCGAAGAACCGACATCCTTGGCACCTTCGACGAGTTCTTCGGCATCGCCCGGGCCGTGGGCCGTAGAAGGCTCGCCGGAAGGCCTTGCTGACTAGCGTGCGTGACGACGCGTGGTTGCCGCAGATGCCCTTGTGGATCTCCTCCAAGATGTCCTTGCCTTCTTCGCGGGGGACGCACTTCATGAGTACTCCAGAAGATGCGCCCCGCTTGTAGAGTTTGTCTCCGACGAGGACGTAAGACTTGGCGTGGCGGACGAGTTGTTCGGCTGCGTTCTTGTCGGAGGGGACCATCTTCTCGCTGAGGTAGTCGATGAAGGGTTGCCTCCAGTCCACGTCGATCATCATGACCTCCTGCCCAGCTGGTGGATGGGCTGGTACAGTGGTCGGTGGTGCCGGCTCCGGGATGTATGGCGCGTGAAGCTCATGGACGAAGACGCCCGCGGGTACTTGGGCGCGGGTAGATCCGAGCTTCGAGAGGACGTCCGCTGCAACGTTGTTGTCGCGGACGATGTGATGGAACTCGAGACCATAGTATTTGTTCTCGATCTTGCGGACTTCTAGGCAGTAGGCGTCCATGTTCTCCTTGTTGCGGTCCACGGACTTGTTGACTTGGTTGATGACCACTGCGGAGTCGCCGTAGACTAGTAGCCGCTTGATGCCAAGTGAAGCCGCGAGGCGGAGCCCATGTAGAAGAGCTTCATACTCGGCTTCGTTGTTTGAGACCTTCCAGAAGATCTGCAGGACGTACTTGAGTTGTTCGCCGTTGGAGAGATCGGGGAGTACCCCCGCGCCCGCGCCCTCGAGGTTGAGTGAGCCATCAAAGTACATCACCCAATGCTCGGTCGCACGGTGGGAGTAGGTAGCTGGTTCTCCCGCCACTCTGCCATGAAGTCGACTAGCGCTTGCGACTTGATGGCTGTGCGTGGCTTGAAGTCGATGGTGAGGGCACCGAGCTCGACAGCCCACTTGGAGATTCTCCCGGTGGCGTCTTGGTTCCTCAGGATGTCGCCGAGCGGGTAGTCGGTGATGACGGAGACCGAGTACTCCTGGAAGTAGTGTCGCAGCTTCCGCGAGGTGATGAGTAGAGCGTACAGGAGCTTCTGCACGGGTTGGTAGCGAGCCTTGGACTCTGATAGAACCTCGCTGACGAAGTAGACCGGGCGCTGGACCGGGTAGGCGTGGCCGTCTTCCTGCCGCTCGACAACGATGGCAGTGCTGACCACGTGAGTAGTCGCAGCTAGGTAGAGCAAAGAGGGCCGCTCGCCCTTGTGAGGAGCCGTGAGGATTGGCGGCTTCGACAGAAGTCCTTGAGCCGGGCAAGGGCTTGGTCCGCCTCTCGTAGTCCACACGAACTTCTCGTGGTGCTTGAGTAGTTTGAAGAAGGGGGAGGCCCCGTTCTCCTAGCCTCGAGATGAATCCGTTCAACGCCGCCATGCACCCCGTCGGCTTCGGATGTCCTTGATGCTCGTGGGAGCTTCCATGCCTGGTGATGGCGGAGATCTTCTCGGGGGTTGGCTTCGATGCCACGCCGGGCCGATGATGAAGCCGAGTAGTTTGCCCGAAGGGACGCCGAAGACGCACTTGTTCGGGTTGAGCTTCCGGGCGGTACTCGCGTAGCGATGCGAAGGTCTCTTCAAGGTCGTCGATGAGGGTACCGGAGTCCTGGTTTTGACAACCACGTCATCCACGTAGGCCTCGACGTTCTTGTTGAGTTGCCGCTTGAAGCTGTGCCCGGATGGCCCGTTGATAGGTAGCGCCGGCGTTCTTCAACCCGAATGACATAGTCGTGTAGCAGACGCGCCAAACGGGGTGATGAACGCGGTCTTCTCCGGTCTTCTTCCTTGATTGCGATCCGGTGGTACCGGAGTAGCGGTCGAGGAAGCGAGCGAGTCGCAGCCTCGCCGTGGAGTCGATGACTTGATCAATCCACGGCAACCCGAAGGGGTCCTTGGGGCAGTGCTTGTTGAGGTCGGTGTAGTCGACGCACGTCCTCCACTCGTTCGAGTTCTTCTTGCGGACGAGGACGGGGTTGGCGAGCCACTCAGGATGGAAGACTTCTCGGATGAAGCCGGCCGCCAGGAGCTTGGCGAGCTCCTTCTTGATGGCGTTCCGTCTGTCGTCGGCAAAGCGTCGGAGGTGTTGTCGCTTTGGGGTGGCCTTTGGATCGACGTTGAGGCAGTGCTCAATCGGCCTCCCCGGGCACTCCGGCATGTCCGTCGGCTTCCACGCGAAGATGTCGCGGTTAGCCCGAAGGAAGCTGATGAGCGCGTCTTCCTATTTGGGGTCGAGGCCGGCCCCGATGGTGGTGGTCTTGCTGGGGTCGCCTGTTCCAAGGTCGATCGCCCTGACGAGTACCTCCTCAGGTGGCTGAGGCTTATTGGCGCTGTCAGACTTCTCTGGGATGTCGAGTTCGCTTGTGGCAAGCTTCTTTGACGCAGCGTAGACCTCCATCATCGGGTTGGGTACTTGGTTTGTTGAAGCGATCACCACGGCCTCCTCGTATCGCGGTCGTGAGAGATCTTCAAGTCCCCCCCGGAGGGAGAGTACACCGGCCGGGCTTGGCATCTTGAGTACCAAGTAGGTGTAGTGGGGCACCGCCATGAACTTGGCGATGGCCGTTCGCCGAGGATGGCGTGGTAAGAGGTCTCGAAGTCCGGCGACCTCGAACTTGATGTACTCGGTGCGGTAGTTGTCCCGAGACGCCCGAAGGTAATCGGCGGCACCACCGAGCCCGGGGGGATAGCCGCGTTGCCTGGGACGATGCCGTAGAAGGGCATGCTGCTCTTGTCGAGCATGGGGGTGACGTCGAGGTTCATCTTCTTCAAGGTCTTGGTGAAGAGGACGTTGAGCCCGCTTCCACCGTCGATGAGCACCTTGTTGAGCTTGGAACCCGCCACTGTTGGCTTCAGGACGAGGGGGAACCGTCCTGGTTTGGAGAAGTTGGTCCATTGGTCCGCGCGGGAGAAGGTGATGGGTACCTCCGACCACCTGAGAGGGGTCGGGACCGCTGGTTCAATGGACATCACTTCGCGACGGATAGCCTTCGCTCCCGCCGCGGGGCGCTCCGCCAAAGAGGACGTTGACGGTCTTCTCGGGTTCTTGGAAGTCGTTGTCGTCGCCGTCTTTCTTCTTGCCCTTTTGGTCGTGAGGGTGCGGTGGCTCCGGCGTATCCTTGAGTGCATGCCCGAGCCGGTAGCACTTGCTCCGTAGTGTGGTTGCCGTTTGGATGCCACGGGCACTTCTCCTTCGGCGGGTCCTTGAGCCCGCCGAGTTCTTCTTCGAGTTCCCTTTCGGAGGGCGCTGGATAGCCACGACGGTGTTGTCTGGCTTGCGCTTGCGGTTGGAACCCGAGAAGTTGTTGTTGTTGTTGTTGTTGTTGTTGCGGCCGCCTTGGTTCGCATTCTGCCGCGCCGCCGCCGCCCTGGTTCTGCTTGGACATGCCGCGGATGGCGTCGTACTTGGCGTTGGCCTTGTCCTCTTCATCCGCCCAGGACGTGATCATGTCCTTGAGGTGGGGAATGGACCTGGGGCGGCGACGACCGAAGTCCTCGAAGGTGCGGCGATGGTAAAGGCCGTCCGGAAGAGGTCGATGACCTCCTTGTCGGTGACGTCGACGACGGTAGCGCGCTTGTCGAAGAAGCGGCGCATGTACTTGCGGAGGGTCTCGCCTTGTTCCTGCTTGATCATGGCAAGGTCCATGCGAGTACCCGAACGGCCCATGGCGCCCGCGAAGTTGCTCGTGAAGCTGGTTCCTTCGCCCGGTCCCACTTGTCGATCGAGTGCTTGTCCAGCGACTCGAGCCATGTGAGTGGGGCTTGGTCCGAGCGAAGGGGAAGTAGAGGCACTTGGTGTCGCTGTTGCCGCCAGCGTTCTCGATGGAGAGGGCGTAGCATCGGAGCCACTGGATGGGATCCTACTTCGCGTCGTACTTAGTAATCCCCAAAGGTTTGAACTTGTCGGGGAGGAGCAGGTTGCGAAGCCGGGGTGAGAAGGCGGGGAAGCCGTCGCCTTCGCGGCGGTGGTCGACTTCTTCTCGCCGCAACTCCTCGATCCTCCGGCGAGCATCGTACCCGCCATGAGAGGCACCGGAGGCGTGGCTATGCGCGTGGCCACGGCCGCCGCGGCGCCGCCGCCTCCCGGCTTTCTTGTTGGCCCCGTGGTTGGAGCTGCCGCCGTCGCTGCCGCCGCCGTCAGGGTCGTTGCCGCCGCCACCGGCCGGAGCACGGTGGGGAACGACTTCTCGGTTGCCTTGGTCTTGTCGTGAAGGTCCGCCAGCATTGGAGCGGCGGCGGTTTGGATCAGCCGGGAGGTCAGCTCGAGTACGGTTGGGACCAGGATCAGCACTGCGACTAGTAGCTTCGTTGTCGCGGGGCTTAGCTGGGAGAGGTTGGCTGACTCTGTTGTCGACCCGCATGAAGTAGGCTTCTTCAGCGAGCTTGGCGATGACCTCTCCAGCGCGTATGCCCTGAGCCTGTCGTGCGATCGCTGTGATCGACATGAGGCACTGCTCAGGGGTGGTGTGTACTCTGCTCTCGACCGCCTCGAGAGCCTCCGCGAGGTTGCGGATGGGAAGGTTGTCTCTGAGCCGCCGGCGCCGTTCGCTACGCTTCCTGTTGCGTTCGCGTCGGGCGTCCCTGTTGGCGACGGTCTCGTCTGCAGGTGCGTTGGCAGACAGCTCGTCTGCGGAGATGTCCTCCAGGTACCTGTCTTCAGCCGCGCTTGAGGGTCCTGGGGTGTTGTCGCCGGCAGCCATGAAGACTTGGCGATCGGGGGTACCCAAGCTGGACTCAGAGGGTGCCACCTCAGTTGGTGTGTTTGAGTCAGCCTGGGCTAGTGGTGTTCCCTCTGGAACGGTAGTGAGTCGATGTAGGCGACGTAGCGTGAGTCCTCCTTTGTCGGTTCGGCGGGCTTGCGGTCTGGCCAGTAGACGTATCTTCCGCCGGCGTCGATCTTATAACCGGCCCGGGCCGGCCCCCGACAAGGGAAGCTCAGAGGAGTCATCTTCGGACTCGGGCTCCTCAGGGTCCGACCCAAAGTCGAACTAATAGTCCGGGTTCGAGTAGAACTTGGAGAGAGGGCTGGAGTCCGAGATGCGGTCGGGGACGGCGTCGGAGTCCGAGTTGTACTCGGTTACGGGCTCCTTGCCGGCCCGGCGTGGTGTAGGAGCCTCCGTGCGGGCCCGGCTGAAGACGCGAGGGCCACGCGCGGAGCGCTGGCATGGAGAAGGGGCCGCCTGCGATGGCTGAGCGGCCGGCTCGCATGCGACGACCCATGGCGACGTCGGGTTCGAGTTGGAGACGGACTCGAGCTCGAAGTCAGCGTGATGGTTGAAGAGCGAAATTTCGCCAAACTTGCTGGCGAGTTCGCCTGCGACAACTTCGGGAAGCGTCACGAGGCCTGTCTTCGGGTTGGGCTATATGGTCAGGCGGCGCTGGAAGGAGCCCGCGCCATCAGCAATGCAGACCCAGGCGCTGAAGACGAAGGTGTCGCCGCGATTGAAGGCGACGGTTGGCTTGATGTGAACGGAAGCCGTCGAGTTCGCCATGTGATCTCGAGCGAGAGCCCCTACCTGGCGCGCCGGTGTCGGTGTTTTAGACCGGCAACCTACGACGGGGAGTACCCGAAGTAGATGAATGTGACTCGCCGAGATCGGTAACTCGAAGGAAGAGACACGTGGCACACAATTTAGACAGGTTCGGGCCGCGAGGTGCGTAATACCCTACGTCCTGTATGCTGCGTAGCTCTGGATTGATAGGGCACGATTACACGATGGTGCAGTAGTGCGCCGTGGGTTGTATGAGATGAGATTGGATGAGCGAGATCGGTCCCTGCCTCGCCTTATATAGTCCGGGAGGCAGGGTTACAAGTCGGAGTAGGAAGAGAGTACTAGTCGAGTACGTCTAGGAGTCCTCTATACAGTGCGGAACATGCACAGCTTCCTAACCGAGTACTACTCCTGTGTAGTCCTTGTGCTCCACGCCTTCAGATGCCGTGTAGCGCAAGCCGGGTAGTCCCAGGGGCCCACCGAGTAGTCGGTCCTGGTACCCACCGAAGTAGTGGGCCCAGGGAGGTCCATACGACAGTTGTGGAACTCGCAGCTACGAATCAAGTACCCAACGCAGTGATGGAGATCTACGCTGCGTCGAAGAAGCTTGCTCCAAGCGAACTCGACATCCCAGAGAAGTCGAACAAAGCCAACAAGCCTTAGCCACCTGAGGAAGTTCTAGTCAAGACAATTGACCTTGGGTCAGGCGACAGCAGCAAGACCACCACCATCGGGTCGGGCCTCGACCCGAAATAGGAAGACTCGCTCATCAACTTCCTCCGGGCTAATCGAGACATTTTCGCGTGGAAACCAGCGGACATGCCAAGGGTGCCCAGGGAGCTGATCGAGCATTCACTCAACGTCTACCCTAAAGCTACCCCGAAGCGACAACACCTCCGCCGCTTCGGCCAGAGGCCACCCCGGTGAGGACACCGCCTCACCTCCCCTGTGGACGCCGCGGCCTTCGAGCAGAGGCGGAACGTTTCGCGCCACCGCACCACCGCGCCGCTGCTGGTGATGCCGGCCATCGAGCCAGGCTGGGTTGCAATCTTCTGCAGGTGCCGCCGCCTTCGTCGACACGCGCGCCACCGGCCTAGCCTCTTCCCTCTTGCCGTAGGACGCCGCCACCATTCGGTCGCCGTCGCGCCGTATTGGTGCGCCCGCGTCGCGTCCGTGTCGCGTGCGTGTCCGCACGCGCGCGCCCGTGTTGGCCACGGCGCTCGCAAGCGTGCATCCCCGCACGCGTGCGCCGTAGCCTTGAAGGAAAGGCCGGGCCTTTGGCCCCTTTTTAGTGCCTCCGCCGTGCTCGCCGCCGTGCACCGGACGGCCGCGCCGCCGTGACCTCGCCGTGGCCATGTGAGACGCGCGCACGGTCGCCAAAGGAAGGAACGCCTCGTTCTTGGTCGCCCTAAACACCACGTCGTGCACCCCGTCGCGTACGCGCCAACCAACCACGGGTGCCGCGCTCGCCGCCACCCATGGCGTCGAGCCGGCTCCGCCGTGAACGCCGCCACGACACCCCGTCGCGACCCCAACCCTACGCTCCGCATGAGTAACCCGACGAGCGTGCACACCCCCGCCCACGCCGTCCCCCTTCGTGCCGCCTCGCCCCGCGCGAGTTAGGTTTCCAGCGCTGTCGCCGCGCTGCCGCCGCGCCCACGCCGGCGATGGGTTGGTGTTTGCTCTCTTTTGGTTCTTAAAATCCTAGTTTTTCCCTTTGAAAAAATCCTAGAAAATCCATTTTAACTCCAAAAATTGTGAAACCTCTTCCAGAAAATTTCTAAAATCTTAAACTCCGGGTTGGGTTGGTGTTTGCTCTCTTTTGGTTCTAAAATGGTCTTATTTGGATTTAAATTGCATTAGGACCGCTATTAATTTTTCCTTTCGCGCTATTAGGAGCAGCAGGAGCCGGAGAGCTGAGCCAGGAGTACGACTAGGCCGACGACTTCGCTGCAGAGGACTACCCGACCCCAGGTTCACGCCCGACTGATTCTAAAATACCCATTAGGCATTGCAAAGTAGTATTGCTAGTGGTTCTTGGCGTGTGTGGGGCAAAAACCGGCAGGAGAAGGCGTTTTGGGTACTTTGGCGGGGGTGAGCTCGAAACAACCGATCTGGGATCGGGGATAGGGGTGCACTCCTCAGTGCATCCCTCCTGTTACGGTTTTCGGAGCCTAGGTGTTGGTGTTTTACGTGCGCTTGGAGGACATGAGCTCGCCCCGGTCTGAAACCGAGTGGATCAACTTGTCTATAGGACATCGTACACACCACCCCCCCGAGAGTGGGGATAGGGCCGTGTTGAGCTTGGCAAGTGCGGAACCATACCTGCTTAGGAAGGATAGAGGGTATCTGTGGGGGAGCGGTGGAGGTGAGACCACCCTCTCAGAGCGTCTCCCGTGTGGCCACACGGGAGCATTTCACAGTTCCGGTGCTGTTCTCGCTGCGGAGGGGACCGCGTTGAGGGCCGGATGCAGGGTGGGACCCTAACTACCGAGAGTTCGCCGGTAGGATGGGCTCGGTCGGCCGTACACCGGCCGGGTACCATTCCGGGATGGGTACAGGTGTACACACTCTGCAGAGTTGTTCGATCTATAGCTATAGCCGCGTCCTCGGTTATGGACACTACCTAGAAGACATGTTCGTTCCTCATGTTTTGGGATTTCTACCTTTCCCCTATAAGTGAGAGTGTGGTGAGCCGTGGTTGCAGCCGGCTAGAGGAGAGAGGCTCCATCTACCTCGTCGATCCGTTTGTAATCATTGAGGTGCGAGGAGAGGAAGTTCTCGCATCGACCCTAGACAGGAGTAGGAGGTGGAGACGGATCTCCTGGGTAACCAGGTGATTCAGAGCTGTGTTGAGAGACTTGGGTTTTGGGATTATTGATGGAGATACCTTGTTTATACTCTGCTGCTGCTGCTTAGGAAACCACAACTGCTTCCTTGTCTACTTTCCTTTCCCTTAGATGTTAGGCCACTTAAAGTTGCATACAGTTGGTGACGTGGACCTATCCCACTCCTTGGGGATAGACTTTGGGTGTGCAGGGTACGAGTCCGAGTTCGACTGCAACGCCGACGGATGGTACGACTGAGGGATACGTCGCTTCGCTCAAGTTTGCCTGTGGCGGGAAGAATAAAGATGGAGACCCTTCTGAGAAGATAGCTACCGATGCGTAGAATTTTCACTCTGATTCAGCCAAGAGGCTTGTAATGATGTACTCCATAATGGACTTATAATAAATTCTTGTACTATTATCTTTATGTAAGGCGATGTATGACTTTGTGTATCTATCTGTGAGACGTTCTGTACGCGATAGCCACTGATCCAGGGACTATCGCGATGGTACAGGGATTTGGGTTTTCTATGAAAATCTGGGGTTTTACACTGGGAAGGTCCCTTCACAGTTGCAAAGGTGACCGGACCGGGCTCCTATCGGCTCCAGACGCTCGAAGGCGAAGACGTCAACAACTCGTGGAATATTGACCAGCTCTGTCGATTCTACGCCTAGTCTATCGACTACCCTGGGGGCTCAAGTCTACACGACTACTCCAAAACCCCTTCGCTGTAAGCAGCCTCCGGGTCCACGCACTAGTCTCCGGACTACTCTACTCCAAGATCCAGCGTTAATGGCTACTAACGGATCTTGGGCTGCTCCGAGCAACAAAGGACTCCAGCAGCGGTCTACTAAGAGACCATGTACTCCTAGATCCAGCCTATACGGCTACTAACAGATCTACTGCTGTAAGCGGCTATACGCCCTAGCACCACTTAGCCGTAGGCGGCCTCCGGGTCCTGGCAACTACTCTTGTTAAACGGCCCTGGCCATCCAGGTGTATTTCTCTCAGTAATGAAGTTTGATTATCTATCAACTGATTTACTGCTTTTTTCCCTCAACGGGTCTACTGGCGAGTAAGACTACTCGTGACAACTCCACAATGAGAACTCCGCATACACACCTTGCGACAACGAGTATTCATTTCTGAGAAGTTTTCTCATTTCATACTTAAACAAGTTCAATACAACTCTGTTTATACAATCATTGCTACAAGCTAACCCTACAGGACTACTGAAGGTTAAGCTTCTCGGCAACCTGCTCAGCAATTGGCACCATTTGCTCCAGGAGCTCCGCATACTGCACGTCCGTGCAGTTGGCGGCTAGTCCACCGGCGACTACATCCACTGGAGCCTTCGGGAAGTACGACTTCATGTACGCCAAGATCTGATTAGGCATCGACTTCGTCAAGTGCTTTACGTACGTCGCCAGACGACTGGGAGCTTGTTGACGGATAAAAGACGTATCCCTCTACGATCCACAAGCGTACGGACCCCACACCTTTTTCACCACGGGATTCCCAAGGTTCTTGTCAATCCGCGGAGCAAGGGGATTACAAGCGTTCAATCTACTTTTACACACTAGCAACTAAAACCCTAACTATTATTATACTAGAAAACAACTAAACTACACTAGAGAGAACGATAAACAATCGAGATAGGAGACACTCGCCCATGGGTCTACGATGCTAGAGCATGCAATCAATTAAAGACATGAAAACCAATCTAATCTATCGGGGTTGTGACCACGGTTTCGCCCTTTCCCTCCTCTCGCACTGTCACTACGCGAAGGTATTCATGACTAGACCTATGATGGACACGGTGTATTGAATGGATCCAAGGAAGCATTGAGGCCTATACTCCCTTTACGGCATGGTAGCTAACCTCAAGCATTAAAGTATATTCAACACAAGATGATAGATAGATAATCCAACAAAGTATGAGTACATCTTAAGATCGATTACAACCCATGGACGAATAAGAAGATTACCCCATCAAGGTGCTGGACATAGCACCGTTGATCATGGTTTCCCTTCCGACGGTGTCTTCCTTCTTCTCCACGAGAGGGTGCTTCCTTTGAGGTGGTTGATCTCCCTCCAGAGATACTCATCCTCTCTCTCTCTAGCTTGTGGATGGCCTCCTGGTGCGAATGGCTCTCCCCTTCTGTCGAATGGTGGCGCCCAGGCTTTTAGGGTTCAAGATCCTTTGGGTGCAAGGAAAACGGGACCGAACTGGCCGCCGAAGTGGGTTGGGCCGGCCGGCCTGGGTCGACCGGCCTGGGCCCACCTCGGCCCGGTTCGGTCGCCCCTTTCGCTCATGTGGGTCCTTATGCATTTATGTACTTTGCCCCCTCCACTTGCATGATTTAGACGATGTCATCCTCGCGTCCAAGATGGAGGTTCTCTTTGCATGAAGTTCTGTCTTTTACGCTTCAATCCCCGGGGGTGTTCCTCGTAACACTTCGGTCCTCGCCACCATTGGAAGTGATTTCATCAAGCTCATGAACACGAACAAGACTCCGTAAATGCTCCTTTTAACTTGTTGCGAATCCGTCCTTTATGTCCATGTTTTCCTACATAAACACAACACTTCCAAATGCATGCACATAGATGAACTTGTTATATGATTAGTGTGCCTAGTGGCGGGTTAGTTCCATAATCAAATCCAAACCAAAGTGTAATGAACATGCTAGTTGCACCAAAATACACCGTCAACATCTCCCCCACGCTTAGCTCTTGCTCGTCCTCGAGCAAGTACTTGTAAAAGAACTTCGTCCAAAGCGTTGTAATCGTGTATCGCTAATCCTTCTTCGCAAGTTAGTCAATCCTTTCATCTTTAATACATAAACACAAAGTAATGATCATCAAACATAAACATGAGAGTTTAGAATTTTTACCACGTCAAGATTTACCCCACAACTCAAACTCTTCACTCGAAATCTTCAATTTCAGCCACGCTTACTTCTTTGCTTTTATGATTTTTCAAACAAAATTCCTGCAACATGTATTAGACAAAAACCTTTCTCCATGCTCTCTCAAGTCACTCATATGAGGTGGATATCCTAAACCAATTTTATAAAACTCTCACCTCCCATAAGTCTCTCATAAAACATGTAAAGTGGAGCTATAGGTAGGGGTAGTGCAATCAACACAAGTATTATCAAATTAAGAACTTCCTTTAATGGTTGTTTACCTTTCAAAGCCAATGATCATGAGAATTAACCATATGTAGGGATATCAAGGATGAAAAGATTTAGATTGGTGGACATGTGCAAGGGAAAAAGAAAATTGTGACTACAAGGCACCGATGATGTCCTCGTTGTCGGATTGCACATGGTTGGAAAAAGAATGAAAGTTTCGTCTCTCAACAACGTGACATCCTTCCTTACACTTTTTTTCTTTCACTTGATCCACCCCTCTCATATCTTTATTGCTACCTACTCTTTTCTCTCCCTTTTTTTCTTCTTTTTCTTTTTCATTCATTCTTCTTTCTTTCATTCACATATATATTTTTTCTTTCTTTCTTTCTTTCTTTTCAATACTCATACTTTTCTCTTTATTTTTCTCTCTCTTGACAACTTTTCAAAGCTCTCAACTCCTCTCTTTCTTGCATGCATACAACCCGAAATTTTAATTAGACCATGCTGGAGACGAGACGAAACTTTTGAAAGTAGGTTGTGTTCAAGGAATGTGATGTACAAAAGAGATGTATAGGGTTGGGTATGGAATTCGGCGATGTACGGGACTTCCAATGTGAAAGTCTCGTTACCGAATGTATGATGAGGCTAGCAACAAAAGATAAGCACAAGAACATGATCATTGCTCGAAATTAAAACTCACAAGAGAGAAGGATCCTAGCCTACTCATCGTGCTAATCACAGTTATGGTGGAGCAAAAACAATTGGCTTTGTATAGGATTTTTTCTTACCCTCAACTTGGAAGAAGAGGTTTCGCTAACCTTTATTACAAGGTTTTAAGATAATTTTTAGAACTGAAAACCTCCAACTTTTAGCATTGAACATAGCACAACTAACATGTGAAGCTCAAGATCGAAGTGCGGTATGTGTACTTTTAAGTAGTAGCAATTCCACTAAGCAAAACGGTAAACATTTTTCAAATCACACACTTATGTTCATATATCAAGAATCAAAGATAAACAAACAAGTGAATAAAGATAAGCATCACACAAGACACAAAAATATATATAGACACTTTTTATTTGATTTTCTTTGACTCAACACTAATTTAAGACACTTTCAAACTTGCAAAAATTTAAAAACACACTCGAAAACTAAGACTCATTAAACTCTAAGACTCTCGCTCGAAGATTAAACCGAACCTAAACTTGAAACTTAAAAGCTAAGGCTAGCTAGCTAGCTCTCCCCCACGCTAAAAGCATACGACGTCATCGTCGTATCTTACAAAATTCCTAAGGGGAAAAACTAGACCTAGTGGAACTTCAAGCAAGTATTGCACCACTTGCCTCTCATGTTCCCAACATGCCAAAAAGTTTGCGCACGTTACGGTTAAGGAACTTATAGTTGTCTTCAACTACGTGCTCCAAATCCTCCATACGAAGCTTCATCGCTTCCATGGCTTGGAGACATTCATCGACCAACGTGTAGAGATCCCCTATGGATTGATGGCAAGTTCGACAACACATCGGATGCAATCCAAAGGGGTCGTCATCGCCATTGTCTCCACCGTCGTCGCCACCTTCGTTGCCATTGTTGCCATCGTTGCCGTCGCCGTTGGGGCCTTCGGGAGTCCTCTCTTTGGGCTGCTCATCCCAAATGTAGAGGTCGTTACCATCTCTTCCGGCGGTCGCCCACGAGCTCGGGCTACGATCGTCGGAGTAGTCGCTACCCCCATAATCCTTAGGCTCTGGCGACGCCTCCTTGTAGTCTTTGCGCTTCATGCCTTCGATGCGTGCCTACCTTCGAACGGGTGTAGGGACCTTCTCTCCTTCGACGGGGTTGCGAGATGCAAGAGCTCCGGTCGGGACACGCCCTCCGCAACGGATGCGGGCGGTCCTCTTGACGGGTAGCTTGAGCTCGCATCGCATCGCCTCCTCCATCAATGGCTCCTTGGCTTCTAGCTTCAACTCTAAGCTTCTTGGGGACACAATGGTTGCTTCAAGGGTGCAAAATATTGCTTGAAGGGGTTGATTCTCGAGCTCCCAATTCGGCCAAATAAATAGTCCGAAGAGAAAAACCCTGAGAACCTCATTTTCCTTTTTAAACTTCCCTTAAATTTTTCTGACCAAAGAAGAAAGTCGAAAAGGAGCAATTCGGGCAAAAATCGGGGACGACGGCCGCCGGGACCCACCTGGGCCGGTCGGCCTGGGCCGGCCGGCCCACCCTGTCTCGGGGGCCGGCCGGGCCGGTTTTCACGCACCGCCCTTTTTTCACCTCCTTAGCCCATGGGAAAAAGTTGGCCCAGTAAATCTTCGCGAGAAACTCCAGAAAACTAAAAGAAAAACTATTTACAGAAGTTCATGCCTTGTTTTTCGTCCTAGGCGGGACGTTCGGGCTCTTCCTCCATGGTGAAGACATCAACATGATGAAGGGGCACAACGTCGGGTTCGTAGTAAACCTTAATCCTTTGACCATCCACCATAAATTGATCGCCTTTTATATCCATGATGGTTACCGCTCCGTTGGAGAGCACCGAATGCACAACATAAGGTCCGTTCCACTTGCTTTGCAATTTCCCCTTTCCGAAGGTTTTAAACCTCGAATTGTAGAGGAGGACCTTACCTCCTTCTTTAAACTCTTTCTTTTTCAATCTTTTATCATACCACCTT
The DNA here is from genome assembly GCA_947561735.1 of Cenchrus americanus. NCBI lineage: Eukaryota > Viridiplantae > Streptophyta > Magnoliopsida > Poales > Poaceae > Cenchrus > Cenchrus americanus. The sequence goes on along the minus strand of OX387241.1, from coordinate 181,544,889 downwards.
TTGATTCTCTCCTTGTATATGCTTGCATTTTCATATGCTTTCAACCTCAACTCCTCTAGCTCGCTTATTTGGATCCTTCGTTTTACCACCGCGGCATCGAGATCGAGGTTCATCTCTTTAATTGCCCAATAGGCTTTATGTTCCAGCTCAACCGGAAGGTGGCAAGCCTTTCCATAGACGAATTGATAAGGGGTCATACTTATCGGTATCTTGAACGCCGTTCGATAAGCCCATAAAGCTCCGTCTAATTTTTTTGACCAATATTTGCCTTCCTTCTCTATGGTTTTGTTGAGGATGCTTTTTAATTTCCTATTTGACGTTTCCGCTTATCCGTTGGTTTGTGGGTGATAGGCCGTAGAGACCCTATGCTCAATTCCCAACTTGGACAAGCACTTTTTGAAATTCTTCCCGGTGAAGTGAGTTCCTCCATCATTTATTTAGATTCTCGGTGTACCAAAACGAGGAAAAATCACGTTCTTGATCATAGTAATGGACTCCTCCGTGGAAGCTTTACGACATGGTATAGCCTCTACCCACTTGGATACATAATCAACCATGTCTAGGATATACTCGAATCCAAATGAGTTTTTAAAAGGCCCCATGAAGTCTATACCCCATACATCGAATATGTCGATTTGTAGGTTGTATTTCAAAGGCATAGAATTTCTTTGAGAGATGTTTCCGGTTCTTTGGCATTCGGGGCATGATGCAACATATCTTTTAGTATCTTCATGCATCTCCAGCCAAAAGAATCCGTTTGACCATACTTTTGCTTGGGTTCGAAAATGACTATAGTGTCCACCGTATTCCGCCGAGTGACACTTCCTTAGAATTTCTACCCTCTCTTCTCTTGGCACACATCTTCTCATTACACCATCATTGCCAAGTTTGAAGAGGTATGGTGCATCCCAAAAGTATTTCCTACTTTCGGAGATTATCTTCTTTTGAGAGTTTTTATCTAAATGATCGAGAGGCATCTTCCGAAACGCTTGAATGATATCGATCATCCAAGTATCTTTATCAAGCACTCGATAGAGGTGGTCATGTCTCATCTTATCTTTGATGGGCTCTTTATCATCTTGTCCATGATTCATCCTAGACAAATGATCGGCCACAACATTTTCCACCCCCTTTTCATCACGAATTTCAACATCAAATTCTTGGAGAAGAAGGATCCAACGAATCAAACGTGGTTTAGCTTCCTTCTTAGCCAAGAGATACTTGATGGCTGCGTGATCGGTGTAAACAATGGCCTTCGAGTTCACGATGTAAGATCTGAATTTTTTGAAAGCGAATACCACCTCTAGCAACTCCTTTTCCGTAGTGGCATAATTTAATTGCGCCCCACTAAGAGTTTTGCTAGCATAGTAAACGGCGTGAACTCGGCCTTCCTTTCTTTGACCCAAAACCGCGCCTACAACGTAGTCACTTGCGTCACACATGATCTCGAAAGGTTGGCTCCAATCCGGAGGTTGGATAATGGGAGCACTCACCAACGCATTTTTCAAGGTCCGGAATGCCGCTAGGCACTTCTGATCAACGTCGAAAGCCACATCCTTTTGAAGAAGAAGCGTTAAAGGCTTAGTGATCTTCGAGAAGTCCTTAATAAATCTTTTATAGAATCCGGCATGGCCTAGAAAGCTCCTTAAGGACTTAACATCTATAGGAGGTGGGAGTTGCTAAACCGTCTCTACCTTAGCCTTTTCCACTTCAATTCCTCTCTCCGATATAACATGTCCGAGCACTATGCCTTGCTTAACCATGAAGTGGCATTTTTCCCAATTTAACACCAAATCTACCTCCACACACCTCGTGAGGACCTTTTCCAAGTTTGCCAAGCAATCCATGAACGTCTTCCCATAAACGGAAAAGTCATCCATGAACACCTCAACAATTTCTTCGATGAATTCCGAAAATACGGCCATCATTCAACGTTGAAAAGAGGTCGGAGCGTAAGGGCATGAGAACGACCATCATAGACCGAAGGGCATCCTTCTATATGCAAACGTTCCGTAAGGGCATGTAAACGTTGTTTTGTGTTGATCTTCCAGGTGAATGGGAATTTGCATGAACCCCGAGTACCCATCGAGAAAGCAAAAATAAGTGTGGTTTGCTAATCTCTCGAGCATCTCGTCGATGAACGGTAGGGGGAAGTGATCTTTCTTCGTCGCTTTATTAAGCTTACGATAATCGATACACATCCGCCACCCGGTCATGGTTCTTTGTGGTATCAATTCATTCTTCTCATTATTAACCACGGTCAAACCTCCTTTCTTTGGTACAAAATGTACCGGGCTCACCCATTCGCTATGCGGAACTGGGTAGATGATTCCGGCATCAAGTAACTTGATGACCTCTTTCTTAACTACCTCTCGCATGGCATGAGTTAGCCTCCTTTGGTGGTCCACTACGGGCTTACATTGCTCTTCCATTAGTATACGATGAGTGCAAAAGGCTGGGCTAATACCTTTGAGATCATTAATCGAATATCCAATCACCTTCCTATGTTTTTCAATAAAATCAGCAACGCCTCATTTTCTTCGGGACTCATCTCGTCGCTCACGATGACTGGATAGGTCTTGTCTGGGCCCCAAAATTCATACTTTAATCCTTTGGGCAAAGGTTTAAGGTCTACCTCGGGCGCTTGTGGCTCCTCGGGTTTAATCTCTCCTATGTCTTCGAATTTTCCTTCCTCCACGCTTCCATCACGTGGTTCCAAGCCTTTTGTTGCTTCTTCTAGTTCTTCATCTTGTTGATCACTAATTTGATTTTCCATCGCTCTTTGCAGTGGGTCTCTAAGAGTTTCAACAAAACAAAGACTATCTACCTCTTCTACTTCTTCATCTTCGGGAGGAAAGGGTGTAAGGTGTTTAGAAGCACGAAGAAAGTTATATGTGTACTTTGTTCCATTAAGGTTCATTGTTACTTTGCCTTCTCCGGCATCTAACACGGCATCAACCAACTTAAGAAAGGGCCTACCTAGGATTATGTGATCATGATTACTATGGTAAGCATCAATAACAAAGAAGTCAGTTGGTATATAATTTCTAGTGATTTTTACTTTCATGTTGCAAGCAATACCTAGAGGTTTAATAGTTCTACCATCTCCCATAATTAATTTCGTTGATGTTGGAGCTAAGTCTAGGTTGTGGTCTTGAACTTTATCGTAAATTTTAGAAGATAGGACACTTACTTGTGCTTCGATGTCGCATAAAGCTTTACATTGAACTCCGTTGATCTCGCAACTCAAGTGTGGTGTCATCTTCTCTTCTTCTTCGGATCCTATCGTGTAAATTTCGGCGAGGCGAGCGTATGGTGATGCTTCGGGCTTGATCCCCATGATTCTCTTCACCTCAGCTATGTGTTCCGGATCCACTATGTCATCTCCAAAGAGCTTTTGAAAAATCTCACCGGTGGTTTCAAGGTTGTATGAATTTTCCGCTTTCTTCTCCGGTGGGAAATCCACTTCCACTGCTCACGCCATTCCCTTTTGATTAGGGAACGGTCTTCTCTTGTCAAATACTTCTCCGTAATCGATAGGAACCCAATCCATTGGTTCGAACTCCCTTAGTGGCTTCGCGCTTGACATGCTTCTCTTGTTTGTCTCATTTGGTACGGCGAAGTCGACGCTCGGTGTAGTTCTTCACTTGATGTGTTCTTATTCAAGCTTTTGTGTGATTGGTTCCACTTTTGTGACTTCCGGGGTTGCCTCTTTAGAAAATTCAGCACACTTCTTCTTCCTTAAATGGTATTCCGGCTCTTCTGCAAGTCTTGTTTCCCAATCTCTTCGCATGGCAGCCGCTTTACTAACTTTTTGTAGAAGTTGGGCGGCTTCCGTGAGTGTTTTCTCCATGAGATCCCCACCTGCACACATTTCGACGTGTTGCATGCAACTAGGGGTTAGGGAAAAGAAAAATGTATGCAAGAGTATATCACCGGTGAAGCCAAGTTTTGGTCCTTGTTCGATCAACCCATTAAACCTATCCCAGGCTTGTTCTATCCCTTCCTCTTCTCCTTGCATGAAATTGATCACTTGCCTCCTAAGATGTTGAACCTTGCTAATTGGAAAGAACTTCTCGCAAAACTTCTTTGTCAACTTGTTCCAATTGCCTTCAACTTCAAATGACGCAAATGAGTACCATGTCTTTGCATTGCCGGCAAGTGAGTAGGGAAAGAGATTCCATTTGAACCATTCATCGGGGACTCCTTCTTGACGCATCGTGTTGCATATCGTCGTGAAATGCCTTATGTGTTTATATGGGTTCTCCGTAACCATCCCTTCGAATGGGGTTGCCGCCACCATCTCGATGATCTTGGATTTAATCTCATACTTGGTCGCTTCGAGCTTCGAATCCGACTCTTGTACTTTTATGTCTTCACATCGAGGGCTAGCGTAATCCCTTAATGATTTCTCCGGTTCTTCCACGGGTTGATTGACGAACGCCATCTAGACAATAAGATAAAAACAAAAACAAATCAAAAACAAAGGTTTTTCTAGATAATAGGTGTTAGATAAAACAAATAAAAGATAAACTAAATATAAAACTAAGTTAAATGCAAACCAAATGATGTAAACTAGCTTGCTCCCCGGCAACGGTGCCAGAAAAAGGGGCTTGTTGATGGATAAAAGACGTATCCCTCTACGATCCGCAAGCGTACAGACCCCACACCTTTTTCACCACGGGATTCCCAAGGTTCTTGTCAACCCGTGGAGCAAGGGGATTACAAGCGTTCAATCTACTTTTACGCACTAGCAACTAAAACCCTCACAATTATTATACTAGAAGACAACTAAACTACACTAGAGAGAATGATAAACAATCGAGATAGGAGACACTCGCCCATGGGTCTACGATGCTAGAGTATGCAATCAATTAAAGACATGAAAACCAATTTAATCTATCAGGGTTGTGACCACGGTTTCGCCCTTTTCCACCTCTCGTACTGTCACTATGCGAAGGTATTCATGACTAGACCTATGATGTACACGGTGTATTGAATGGATCCAAGGAAGCATTGAGGCCTATACTCCCTTTACGGCATGGTAGCTAACCTTAAGCATTCAAGTATATTCAACACAAGATGATAGATAGATAATCCAACAAAGTATGATTACATCTTAAGATCTATTACAACCCATGGACGAATAAGAAGATTACCCCATAAAGGTGCTGGACATAGCACCGTTGATCATGGTTTCCCTTCCGACGGTGTCTTCCTTCTTCTCCACGAGAGGGTGCTTCCTTCGAGGTGGTTGATCTCCCTCCAGAGATCCTTCTCCTCTCTCTCTCTAGCTTGTAGATGGCCTCCTAGTGTGAATGGCTCTCCCCTTTTGTCGAATGGCGGCGCCCAGGCTTTTAGGGTTCAAGATCCTTCGGGTGCAAGGAAAACAGGACCAAACTGGCCACCGAAGTGGGTTGGGCCGGCCGGCCTGGGCCGACCGGCCTGGGCCCACCTCGGCCCGGTTCGGTCGCCCCTTTCGCTCCCGTGGGTCCTTATGCATTTATGTACTTTGCCCCCTCCACTTGCATGATTTTGACGATGTCATCCTCACGTCAAGATGGAGGTTCTCTTTGCATGAAGTTCGGTCTATTATGCTTCAATCCCCGGGGGTGTTCCTCATAGCACTTCGGTCCTCGCCACCATTGGAAGTGATTTCATCAAGCTCATGAACACGAACAAGACTCCGTAAATGCTCCTTTTAACTTGTTGCAAATCCGTCATTTATGTCCATGTTTTCCTACATAAACACAACACTTCCAAATGCATGCACATAGATGAACTTGTTATATGATTAGTGTGCCTAGTGGCGGGTTAGTTCCATAATCAAATCCAAACCAAAGTGTAATGAACATGCTAGGTGCACCAAAATACACCTTCAACAGAGCTTCTCTCAGCCGGTCCACCAAGGGAGCTATCTTCGACCCGCCCGGATGAGGCACCAGTAGCCTCGCAATGGGAAGTGCGGCTTCCTCGAGTTCCTTCGAGTACGGGCCCGCCGCTTCTCGCGATCCTCGTTCGCCTTCCGCAGTTTTGTAGCAGTTGACGAGGTCACGATCCGAGGCAATTCGAAGCTCCATGTGCTTTTTGCACTCATAAGCCAACTGCTTATAGTCATATTCAAGTACCTCACGGGCCTCCTTCTCCCGGTAGAAAGGTTCTTCATGTCGACTTCTGAAGCTCTCAGCTGCTCGACACGAGTCTCAAGCTCTGCCATCAACAAGCAAGGCGGGTCAGACTACTGCAAAGTACTTCCAATGGGTACTCGACAAGACAACGTGTACCTTTATTCTTGTTGCGGAGTGACTTGTTCTTCCCCACCAGCTCGTCGCTCTTCGCCTGCATATCCTGGACTTCATTGTGATATTGGGCGAAGGCGCCGTCAAGTTTTGACTGGAGCATGGCGGATTGCTTCCGGGCTTTCACGAGTTGTTCCTCCAAGGCCTCCGCCCGGAGCACTGCGTCACCGTACCCCTGGAGCATGCAAGATTTCTGTCGGGATCTCTCCACGACATCTTGCAGCAGACAACAGCTGTCACCTGGGTACTCAGCATCTACGGCAGATTGACTACTCAAGGGCATCGACAACTCACCTTCATCCACTGCTCGGCCTGGCGCATCGCTTCCAAGTGACGTGCTACCGCCGCCGAGTCAAAAAGGTCGTCTGCCAGGAGTTCAACCCCGCCACGACTACTCGTGGCGGCTCCAGACATCGGCGCCGAGCGGATAGGCTCCGCATCTTGGATCTCCGGCGAAGAGACGACTACTTCTAGGGTTGACTTTGGCAGTACATCGTCGCGTTCTTCTCCGACCATCGCGGGGGCTTCTCCGCTGGCTACCTCCACCAGCTCGGGGGCTGCTCCGGCGGCTCCTTGGGTCTCTGGCGCCAAGCCTTCAACGGGCACTGCCTCGGGGATGGTGCTTCCTTCGGCTTTGGCCCCTATCAACAGAAGACAACCAGATTAGTCACTCTTGGCGGTTACGACTACTCCTTGAGAATAACTGTGTTTGTGCAGTATGCTCACCTTCTACCATACTGGCCTCTGGCAATGTGGCCTCCACGGTCGGTGCCTCGGCCTCTGCTTGAGGGGCGGGAGTGGACTCCTCGGCGGTTGGTGTGGATTCCTCTTCAGCCACCGCCGCGCTGAGTTCATCCTCATCCCAGGTCAAGTCCGTGGATATCCGACAGAGTACACAACTGGTTGTCAACCAAGTACGACTACCAAACCACACCTACTACTTGGGAAAGATCTTCACTTACAGGCTCGACCGAACTACTGTCACGGTCGAGGCGCCAAGGATGCTGGCGATGTCGAATAGTCCAACATCAGCAGGTGCATCCTCCTGGGCCTCAGTAGTCGTTGGCTCTTCAGCAACAGCCACGGCTGGCTCAGTTCTCCCCTCAACAACTGGGGGCTGACGCGTTAATTGCGCCACGAGTTCTTCCACGGTGGGGGCTAGGCTGCGGCAGGCTCCAGCCGGCTCTCCCACCGTACCCCAGTCACCTTTGTCCCCTTGGTCTACGGGGTCGGAAGGTGGGATCTCCTGCAAGCAACGGAATTCTTTCGTCAGCATACACAATATCGAGAAACAAGTACTCAGCTACACTACTCCATGAGCTTACCTCTTGGGATGTGGTCTTAGTGACCTTAAGCTTCTTGGCCACGCGCTTGCGGGCCATGTTGCGTGGCTTCTTTGGCGGTGCAGGCAAACTAGCCTCCAAGCTAGTTGGAAGATCCTGGATGAGAGGAACGTTGGGCAGTCCAGGGCGTCTGAATCTTGACTGCAGCTGGAACCGCTCTTGAAGCATCTCCTCGTCATCCTCGTCCAACATGTCTTCGACGACAATAGTGTTGTCCCCTTTGCCGACTTCGCGGTGCTCTTTGGCCTTGCCCTTCCCCTCCTCTAGGATTTCGACAAGTCGAGAAGGTGAAGACGGCTCGGAAACAAACTTCACTATGTCATCCTGCAAGAAGCACATTGGGTGAGCACGACTACTACTACATAATCAGTACTCGACATTGAGTATGGCTACTGACCTCGTTCGGTGGACGCGTGGCAGAGTACTCGGGCACGGGGCAGGGCGTGTACGTCGGCATGTCCTTGAAGATTCTCCCCAGCCTGTCGACGATGTCGTCGTCATCGATTTCATCACCGGGCATCCGTGACGAGTCGCCGTCGTCGGTGTACTGGTAGCCCAGGGTGTCGCGAGCCATCAGTGGCTGCACCCTCCTCTTCATGATGCTAAAGGCCGCATGCTCGGCCCTCAGTCTGGGTTCTCTCAAAGCGTTGATCTTCGCCAGCAGTTCGGGTAGCTTGATACCCTCCTGCATCGTCGGCTCAGTGTTCCACAGGGCTGGTGCTTTGGCTGCTTCCCACTGGGCTTCGGCAGCTCCGGGTGGTGGTTGCTGATGTAGAACCACTTTGACTTCCAATCTTGGTTGGAGTCGATCAACTTGTACGCCAGGTACTGCTCCGCGGCGTCTTCGCACATCTGGATGCCGGCTCCTCCAACTACTCGGGGGTTGTTGGCACTCGGCTAGGGCTTCACTCGGAAAAACTTTCGGAAGAGTACCCAGTGGGGTTTGATCCCAAGGAAAGCTTCGCAAAAGTGGACGAAGATGGAGGTGTGGAAGATACCGTTGGGGTTGAGGTTGAGGTACTCGATGTCGTAGTACTCCAAGAGCCCCTTGAAGAAGTTGCTCGCTGGGATAGCCAACCCGCGCTCCGCGAACCGCGTGACCATCGGGATCTCATCCAGATTCTTCTCCATGGGGTACGGATCCCCCGCGGCAGTGCGCCACATATCAACTTCCTTCTCCCGAAGAAATCCACTGTTCAGCAGCGCCAGCAGATCCTCAGTCTTCGCCTTCGACTTCTTCCACTCTTGGTTGGGATTTGGGCACGGCGGAGACACCGGCGGTGATGACCCTGCGGCGGATCCGGCGGCATCCTCTCGGGATCTCTTCTTCCCGCCGGCAGTCTTCAAGCTCTTAGACGGAGAGGGCTTCATTCTCCAAGTGCACTAAGTTTTCACTCGCATTCGCTCGGGGGCTAAGGCGGTGGCTTCCGGCGGCGGCGCGATTAGATCCGCGATCTACTCTGAGGTGGCAGTGTGCACTAGCGGCGGATTCTAGGCAATATCTGTTCGGAATGGCTGCAAGTGCGTGGGGTGAAAACCTCTAAGGGTTTTGGCTTCTATTTATAAGTCAACGGGAGACTCCTCAACGGCCGGACGGATAAGTCTCAAGCCGGCTGACTCAGCGGCAGCACCTGACCCTTTAACTTCTAGTAGTCGATGTGCCTTATCTCGGGGGCTCGGCTACATCTAACCAATTCCCTGGGAAGCAACAAGGTTCAAGAGCGACTCAGGACGCATTCTACATACAAGATGACCCTTCAATTCGAGAGGAAGTACTCGACTCAAGGCTCGGGGGCTCCGTGCCACATGTCCTTCGGTTTTTTCTCCGGTTTTGCGGGATAATCTTGCCAGAACTTCAGATTGACCCTCAGCCAGAGTCTACGACTCAACCTAAGGCTCGGGGGCTACTCCATGGAGTGCGATTTTGCAATCGCACTTCCATATCAACTTCGGCTTCAAGACAACACGGGTATTGTTGAAGACCTTCAAGAGTAGCACCCGAGGACGCTTGGGACTACTCGAGAACACTTCAGGAGTACTCAGATATCAGTTGGAGTACCTACCAGCCTCGGGATGCTTCAAGTATTCTTGAGGACTTTTGACTTGTAGTACTCGGGGACGCTTGAGGACTACTCGTCAAGGTCGTCAAGACTACTCGAAGCTATCCTGCTCGACTTCAAAGTACTTCAAAGTACCTCCCTGGGCCCACTACCTCGGTGGGTACCAGGACCGACTACTCAGTGGGCCCCTGGGACTACCCGACTTGTGCCGCACGGTACCTGATGCGTGAGGCGCAAGGACTACGGTGGAGAAGTACTCGGATAAGAAGCAATACATACCATGTACTGTGTAGAGGACTCCTAGACGTACATGACTAGTACTCTCTCCCTAAATCGACCTGTAACCCTGCCTCCCGGACTATATAAGACAAGGCAGGGACCCTTCTCTCTCAGATTATGCATCATCTTGTAATCACATCCATCAATCTAGAGCTACGCAGCATACAGGACGTAGGGTATTACGCACCCCGCGGCCCGAACCTGTCTAAATTATGTGCCACGTGTCTCTTCCTTCGAGTTACCGATCTCGGCGAGGCCACATTCATCTACCTCGGGTACTCCCCTTGGTAGGTTGCCGGTCTAAAACACCAACAATACATGCCCCTCAGGGGCGAATTTGGAAGTCTTCAGATTTTCTCCATCGGACGGATGCCCAGCGACCGCAACTTGCTCAGCCTCGACGCAAGCCTTGCAATCCCGACGCGTGTCCTCCGCTTCGAAGCTTCTCGGTGGCAGTGACCAGGGCGGTTAGACCGGCCCTTGCGGTCTGACCGGCCCTCCTAGATGGTTGAACCGGCCTGGGTGGATGCACCTCCTCGTCACGTCTTCGGCCTCGGTTTTGTAGCTCAACCAAGTAACCTAGTGGTTTTCTGGTGAACCACTGCAAACCCCGCAAACTCGGTGTAGCCTCCGCCAGTCGCCACTCATGACTCGGCTCCCACGTAGTTCCGGCTCGACCTTGGTTTTGAGGCTCAACCAAGAAACCGTCCACAACATCGTCCCATTGTTTTTGCCACCATGCGACCCGCACTTGACTCTGCTGGCCACCGGTCTCTCGAACCAAGCCTACTTGTCTTCTCAACACCTGGAGGCCTCACTGGCGACGACCTTTCGCGCTTGTTCGGCACCTGCACCAACACCAGTCAAGTCGCAACCTGCACCTGCAATACTTAGCCAAGAGTCAGTCCACGCAACTTTGTCAATCACTCATCACACCATGAAGCGACCATCCACCGGTCCTCGAACCACACATGGTCCTCACAGGTGGAAGTATTTTCCCGAGCAGATGTGCAAGACGCTTCGGTAGTACTCCTGCCTCTGACGCTTCGTCGTGTGCACTAGTTCATTGGAGCCCCCCGAAATTGCATTGATGATGTTGACCATGCCCATCAGCCTTGGGCCATTAGAATCAGGTGCTTCCTGCTTCGGTGGGGCGGTGGTTGGTGCGGTTCCTGGCTGTATGCTGCTTGAGGGTGAGCGGGTGGGTTCGGCCAGGAAGGTACAAAGACCGAAGGTGGTTGTGTATGCATGGGTGGAGGTGGGGGCGGCTGCGGTGCCGAGGGGGCGAACATCTGTGGTGATTAGAACGCCTGCGTCGGCGCCGAAGGTTGGAAAGGTTGGGGCGGGTGGTATGGCGATGGTAAAGCTTACCCCGTGTTCTGGTACTTCATGACGTGGTTTACGGCCAGCCCTGCCGCCTTTGCCTTCTCCTCAGTTTCTCATTCTATCTTCTTCTTGATTGCCGAAGGGCACTGGTGAGTGTGGTGATATGCATTGGTCCCATGGAGCCAACAGAAGTACCTCTCACCGCCACTTTGAGCTGGTGGGGGTCGTTGCGGGGGCTTCGGTCCCCTATTGTTCTTATGCCCTCCTTTGTGTCCTCCGCTGCCTTTGCTTTGGTTAGGGTCAGTGGGTGTAGACACATTGTTGACTTGCCAGTACGATTGCTTCGGTGGGTGGTTCTGCCATCCTTTCGGTGCATCCCACTGACCCTGTTGAAGGACCGATACGGCGAACCAGAGAGGGGGGGAGTGAATGGGAGCCGATAAAAATTCTTCTCGAAGGAGATGGAAACTCCAACAAGATGAACACGGCTTCCAAAACACGTCTCCGACTCACTACCAAGTTGGTCAAGCCCACGTAGCCACTGGAGTGCTGCTGGACCTAGGAACCAACACACCACCTTCCGACCCGAGAAACGTAGCGGAAAAACCAAACTTCGAGTCTACAGACCCACACCGGTCAGACCGGTGAGCACCACCGGTCAGACCGGTCCCTGCTGGTGAAACTGAGCAACTTCCACTAAGTGGCTCTACACCGGCCGAGCCGTGAGACACACCGATCGGGACCGATTGCAGCGTGAAAGCCCCCAAGGCACCAAACAGGCCAACCGACCACCAAACTGACCCAAACTCGAAACAGCAGCAACACGAGACAATAGCGAACACACCAAGACGTTCACACGAGCAAAATCCCACAAGGGCTCGCACCGGTCAGACCGGCCGGGAGCACGGCCGGGGACCGTGTAGCTCGGGCGCTCGGGATGAACAGCACCCGGGGGTCAACTCCCCCAAATCCAAATCTCGATCTCCCGAATCGCTCCACGGACTTGAACAAGACTTTGGGGATATTAGGAACACCTCATGAGGAGTCCATAGCCAAGTTTAATCCCACCAAAACTCGTCCAAAAAGGAGGAATCAAGCAAATCCCGCCAAGAGCACTTCCAACCCAAGAACTCAAGAAACCCCAAAATCGAGCACCTTTACTCACGGATTTGGGAGGGGAATCACAGCCCAAAGAACCACGAAGAGTTCCCACAAATTTCCCCCCATCAAATCCCCAAGAGAAAGGTCCCGAAAACAACCCAAAGAAATCACTAAGAGAGGGCTCCGAAAATCACCACCAAGAACAACCGGGGAAAACACATCCAAACCTTGAGGAACCACGCCGAATCATCTATACATGAAACAAAGGTTCATACAAGGTCTAGCAAGCCGCCTGATCATCCAACCCTCTCAACAAGATCTCTCCATGAAGCTCTCTTGCTAGTCCTATGGAAAAGCTAAGGAAAATAGGAAGGAAAATAGGAAAACAAATGAGCTAGGGTTCCAAGAGTTGGCTGCCATCCTCTCACCTCTTGGGTTATATGGAGGCAACCGAATGTCTAAAACGCCCTTCTCTACTAACTAGGGATACAAGCCCCTCAAGGGCGGATTTGGAATTCTTGATGTCTTCACCATCGGACGGATGCCCCGCGACCGCACCCTGCGTAGCCTCGACACAAGCCATGCGATCCCGACGCGTGTCCTCCGCTTCGAAGTATCCGACCGCGTCGTCGCACACCGGTCGACCGTGCTCCTCCGGCCGACCTACCGGTCGACCGGTGCCCGCACCGCCGTAGCTCCGTCTTCGGTTCTCCGGTCTTGGCTTTGTGGATCAACCAAGGAACCCAGTGGTTTTTTGGTGAACCACCGGAAACCCCGCGAACTCGGTGTAGCCTCCACCATTCTCCACTCATGACTTGGCTCCCACGTAGTCCCGACTCGACCTTGGTTTTGAGGATCAACCAAGAAACCGTCCACGACTTCATCTTGCTGTTCATGCCACCATGCGGCCCACACTTGACCCCGCTAGCCACTGGGTCCCTCGAACGAAGCCTACTTGTCTTCTCCACACCTGGAGGCCTCACCGGCAACGACCTTTCGCGCTTGTTCTTCACCTGCACCAACACCAATCAAGCCGCAACCTGCACCTGCAATACTTAGCCAAGAATCAGTCCACACAACGTTGTCAATCACTCATCACACAAGGAAGCGACCATCCACCGGTCATCGAACCACACATGGTCCTCAATCTCCCCCTTGATGAGTGCATTGACAACACCCACATGAAAGTAACAAGAGAGAAAAGAAAAAGAAAAGAAACGAACAAAAAGAAACTCCAACAAGCGATCGAAAGCCAAACAAAGGCAAAGAGAAAGATCACTTGAAGAAGACACGTCTCGAACCCCTTAGGCAAGGGCAACGGCTCGACACATCCGAGACAAAAACAAAGCTCAAGCAAAGAGTGCAAACCACCAAAGCAAAGCTCGAAAAACCACAAAGAGCTCCCCCTGCACACATGCAAGCTCCCCCTGAACCAATGCACCCCCCCTGGACGAATGCATGCAAGACACCCCTTGAAACAGGGCAGCTGGAACAACTTCAGCTCACACCGGTCAGACCGGTCATCACCACCGGTCAGACCGGTGCCTAACATGTGTACAGGTCCAGCACTCACACCGGTCAGACCGGTGCTCTTCACCGGTCAGACCGGTGTACAACAGAGCCCATAAATGGCTCGAAACCACCTGAAAACCTTCTAAATGCGTCCGGTAAGCCATTTCAAGCTCAAACTTCTCCCCCTTGTTGGCAATGCATGAATCAAGCCAAAAATGCAAAACTTTCAACCTAGAGCTTCTCAAATAGACAAAATTCAACAAAGAAAGCTACACATGTCCAATAGAGCAAGTTAGTTACTCTACGGCTTCGTATCGATCTCAACTACATGATCACCAAGTTTCACAACCATTGGACGAAGCTAAGATGGATTTTGGCAATTTTGCGAAAAACTTGCCTCTCATGAGCAAAGTCCTAAACATGATCAAAGCATGTCAAAATGGCAAAGCCACACAAACTTCATGCTAGGACAGCCATTCTAACCATAAGACCATCACAAACACCCACAAGCACCTCATGTCATGTCAAAGCCACCGAGCCATGTGCCTACTTCTATGTATGAGACTTCTCATTGGTAGGCATCATGCAACGGTTTAGCACCCAAAGCAAGTTAAATTCAGCACATATGACATGGGAGCATATTTTCCAAGCATTTTTTATTTCATTTTCATATTTGTAAATGGTACATGAAATGTCTTTGCGACAAAAAGGAACTTATGCCCCTCCACAAGATGAAGCAAGAGGGCTAAACATTCATGATGGCAAATGAGCCTTTGGCCCCATATGATCAATAAACTAGCTATCCAACCACAAATTAAGCATAGCCAAGCCACTAAAACATGTAAAGAGCATATAAAGGCATTTACACATGAGAGCGCATACATGTGACATTTTTCAAAAACATAGCCATCAACCATGGATTATTCATCAAGATCATCAAGATCTAAGTCAAACTAACCATAGCATACCCAACAAGCTCACAAAGACATATTTCAATCCATGGTGAACAATGTATATAAGAGAAGCTTTTCCTAACCAATGCATATGATACAGAATGCATGCAATCTAAGATACAAGGATACCTATACATCATGTTACATATGCCATGCCAAATGCAAGAAATGCACAAAGGAAAGCTATACATATGCTACAAAGGAGCTCCCACACACAAAGCTCACAAACCACCTGTCGGTGTTTAAACCTCTCGACCTCCATGGGAGGTACCCGCAGCAAGGTAGAAGGTGAGGATCGCCATGATCTGGAACCCGAAGGTCTGCGCAAGGACACAAGACACGAGATTTATACAGGTTCAGGTAGCCAGAGTAGCTACCCTACGTCCTGTTTAGAGTAGTATTGCGCCCTGCGCTTGGTGTTGTCCCCGGAGGGATAGAGGATGTGCGGCTAGGTACCCAGCCCTCCTTTATGTAGTCCAGGGGGCGGGTTCCTAGTCGGTTACAAGGCAGGAGTCCTAGTCGGAGTACACAGAGCGAGTCCTAGTAGGAGTACAGGGGAATTCTACTAGGAGTTCGTCTTCTACTATTCTTCCTTCCTTGCATGAGTACCTGGGGTGTATGCCCGACAAGCCCCCGAGCACGTTGGGGTCGAGAGTAGTAGTTCGGGTAGTCTTGAAGCCTCTTCGAGTAGTTCTTGAGCGTCCTTGAGTACTGCTTGGAGAAGTCTTCAATAGTACTTGAACTGCCGCGAGGTCGGAAGGTGGTCCAAACTCATCATCTTGAAAAAAAAATTGAATGATGGGTGTAGCATAGCAGCCCCCGAGCCTTGAAATGATTAGGTAATCAATCCAAGGGTCTTCAGTGTTCGCGAAGCCATCATCTGAGTACTCTTGCAGCGTGAAGCCCCGAGATAAGAGAGCCGTATGAGCCACGTCGAGTAGTGATTGGTGAGGAGCCCCCGAGCTTGAGAGCGAGCGAAGCATGCTGAAGTTATCTTCAAGTAGCCCCCGAGCTGGAGAGATTCCAAGTAGCAGTTTGGTGTCGAGCCGTGGAGCTTGAGAAGTAGTCGTGCTGTCAGAGCGGACTTTAGAATGCGACTTAAAAACCGAAGTCGACTTTGTGCCGCGCGGAGCAGACTTTGAGATGTGACTTGAAATCCGAAGTCGACTTTAGTTGCCGCGCGGAGTGGACTTTGATATGCGACTTAAAAACCGAAGTCGACTTTGTGATGCCGCGTGGAGCAGACTTTGAGTTGCGACTTGAAAACCGAAGTCGACTTTAGGGTGCCGCACAGAGCAGACTTTGATATGCGACTTTAGAAGTCGACTTTAGTTTGCCACGTAGAGCTGACTTTAAGATGCGACTTGAAAACCGAAGTCGACTTTGTGCCGCGCGGAGCGGACTTTGAGATGTGACTACGATAGCCGGCTTTGTGCCACGCAGGGTGGACTTAAGATGTAAAAAACGAAAAGCACTTTCCGGAAAGCCAAAGAGAATAAAAAATCAGAGAAAACGAGTAGGTTTGCCACCGGAGCGGGCTTATGATTGCGACCGGAGTCGGCTTGTGCCACCGGAGTGGGCTTAAGTACCTGAGCCATGGATTTCAGACCCAAGGTACAGTTGCCGCCGGAGCGGGCTTGTGCCACCGGAGTGGGCTTGGATGCGACCGTTAGCGTCGACTTGTGCCACCGGAGTGGGCTTAAGTACCTGAGCCATGGATTTCAGACCCAAGGTACGATTGCCGCCGGAGCGGGCTTGTGCCACCGGAGTGGGCTTGAAGGTGCGACCGGAGTCGACCTGCGTACCTGGGCCATGAACTTCAGACCCAAGGTATGGTTGCCGCCAGAGCGGGCTTGTGCCACCGGAGTGGGCTTGAAGGTGCGACCGGAGTCGACCTGCGTACCCGGGCCATGGATTTCAGACCCACGGTGGGCGCCAGCTGTCGGTGTTTAAACCTCTCGACCTCCATGGGAGGTACCCGCAGCAAGGTAGAAGGTGAGGATCGCCATGATCTGGAACCCGAAGGTCTGCGCAAGGACACAAGACACGAGATTTATACGAGTTCGAGTAGCCAGAGTAGCTACCCTACGTCCTGTTTAGAGTAGTATTGCGCCCTGCGCTTGGTGTTGTCCCCGGAGGGATAGAGGATGTGCGGCTAGGTACCCGGCCCTCCTTTATATAGTCCAGGGGGCGGGTTCCTAGTCGGTTACAAGGCAGGAGTCCTAGTCGGAGTACACAGAGCGAGTCCTAGTAGGAGTACAGGGGAATTCTACTAGGAGTCCGTCTTCTACTATTCTTCCTTCCTTGCATGAGTACCCGGGGTGTATGCCCGACACCACCGGCTCCTCGAGGGGAGGCAAAAAGGGCTCGACACCACCGGCCAAAGAGCAAAGGAGCACCAAACTCACAAGCTCCCCCTAAACTCATGCACTAAGGCCAAAGAGCATACAAAGCTCACCTTACACACATGAGATAAGGCAAATAGCAAAAGAAACCAAGTGGCTTGACCAAGGCCACACACTCAAATGTCACAAATACACTTACCTTTATCATTTCTTCACAATTCACTCATCCTTGTCCACCATCCCCGAAAGTGATGCACCTACATGTCACCACTGGGATATGAAGCCGAAGAACCACCCCCAATATCAACCAAATGTTCTCCGGGCTATCCACCTGCAACTCAAAACCAAGAGCGAGAGCGAGCAAATGACTCAACACTGGGGTTAGTTCCAAATGTGTAAAACCAGTGCCTAGCCATTTGCTCGAAAGTGGGGTTAGTACAAACCAAACCATCCTTCCTACCAAATCTACCTCGACGAACACCACTACGGTAACCACCATGAGGGAACCAACCCTCTCTGCCTGGAGCAGGACCAAAACCACGAATGAAAGCCCGTGGACCATCCCTCCTCTCCTTCTCAAAGCCATGACTCCTCCCTTCCCCGTAGTGAGCTTGAGGGGGAGAATGCCTAGCAAACTGGCCTCCTGCAAACTTTCCAGACCAACCACCAGAACCACGACCTCCAGAAACAACACTCGCACCTGTACGAACACGAAACCCAAACTGCTGCCTGTCCAGGCCTGCACCGGTCTGACCGGTGCTCCACACCGGTCTGACCGGTGTAGCATGGGCAGCAGCACCTCCAATAGACTTCCGCTCTCCCCAAGCCCGAACTAACCTCACACTCGCCTTGACCCTGGGCAACTGCACACGAGGCTCAAGTACACCATCGAAAGGGTGGTACTTGTCCTTGTTAGCCCACTCCTTCGCCATTCTCTCCTCACGCTTCCTCTTGAAGCAAAACGCTCTCTTGTGACCATCCTTTCCACAAAACTCACAATGGAAACGGATTGATCTGGGCTTAGGCTTGGGATGAGGCTCTTCACAAGGCTTCTCACTTGGTTTCTCACTAGGCGTTTCACTTGCCTTTTCACTCGGTTTTTCTCTTGGTTGGTTTGGATTGGATGCAAACTTGTCTTTGGGTGTGGGTACTGGTGGAACTAAGACATTCCCAAATTTCCTTTCTCTCTCACCACTGCCTTCACCAACCTTATCCAATCCCAAGGCCCAACCGTCAAAGCACTTACAGCTAGCAATCATCATACCAAGCTGAGGATCTTGACTAGACAACCAACTCAGCGCTTCACGCAACTTATCATTCTCATCTTGCAAGCGACCAACACATTTTGCAAGATCCAAATTCTTCATAGCATGCAACTCACATGTAGAGCAAGAAGTAGGAATAGGCACTTTCAAATCAGCCTCAAGCGAAACAATGCGAGAACGGAGCTCAGCAATTTTCTCATGCAAACTAGGGCAAGAAGTGCAAGCACCAAGCAAAGTGGGTCTAGATTGTAGCTCAACCAACTCAACCCTAAGCACATCTAGTTCCTCACACTTGGAGGCATACCTCTCCCTAAGATCACCAAGTCACCTAGGAAAGCGAGCACTCAAGACAATCATTCTCATCGAAACAACAGGGGCTAGCCTTAAGAGAATCAATTTCAAGCTTGCTATGAAGAACTTGTGTTTCTAGCTCAGCCACTCTAGTCCTAGCATCCTCGAGCAAAGATCTGAGCTCCTTCCTAAGCTTCTTAGACTCTCTAAGCATGTGATCGCGATTATCAAGCAAGTCAACCAACTCCTCATTCTCCTTGCGTAAAGAAGAGAGCTCATCACATACCTCATCCTCGGAATCCAAGTCCGAGGTGTCCTTCTGGTTTCTCTTGCTGCTCGAACTGCGAGCCATGCCACAGAAGTCGTCCCCGAGGCTTAGGCTCGTCACACAGAGGCCGTTGAGATACTTGCCAAAGTTCTTCTTCTTCCTCTTCTTCCCATCCTGTTCGTCTTCATCACTCGCGCTTGAAGACGTGTCCTCGGAATCGGACTCGATGTCGCTTGATCTCTTCATCTTCTCTCGAGACCGTGTCTTCATCCCATGTCCATGATCCTTCTTCTTGGACTTCTTCCTCTTGTCCTTGAACTTGTGATTGTCGTGGTTGTTCACCTTCGGACACAGCGAAATAGTGTCCAGTCTTGCCGCACTTGAAGCATGTCCTCGTGTTCCTCCTCATGTTCACGCGGTTCTCGTGCAGCCTCTCGAACCGCCTCGTCAGGAACGCCAGCTCGTCCTCTCCAAGCTCGTCGAACTCTTCATCCGCCATAGACATCAAGGAGGAGAAAGAGAACATCTCGGTGGATGGGTTAGAGTTAGCCTTTCCTTTGGAACCACCAACAAGGGCAAGACTATGGGAATCAGCCGGTCCCTCGAGCTTGGCAGTCATGCCCCTATCCACCTCACCGACTTGAGCTTCGAGAACAGACTCGCTCACCGTCGTAGTGTCATACTTCTCCGACTCCACAATGGCCTCGAACTTTCCGCCCCAAATCGTACGATCCAAAGAGTGTAAGAGCTTGACCGCTCTATCATGATCATCGTACGGGAGCACGTCCGCATTGGCCCTCATGTTGTTCACCACCACCGTGAACCTCTGAAACAAGGCATCGATGGACTCACTGGGGAGATGAGTGAAGTTCTCGTACTCTCTCCGGTAGGTCGCATATATCCGTGCTTGAACCTGGGCGTTCCCAACATGGGCCTCCTTCAACACCGCCCAAATCCTACAAGCCAAGTGCTCGGTGTGCACCCGATCAAACTCATGCTGAGACAAAGCACGAAACAAGTAGTCGACCACCTTATTGTTGGCGTCGAATCTGTCCCTCGATCCTGGAGCGAGGAAATCAACCGGCTGGACATAGCCTGTGTCCACCGTGACATCCCAAAGGATCTGACCCTTTCCGCGGAGAAAAGCACCCATCCGCTTGCTCCACATCTGGTAGTTCTTGCCATTGAAGTGTGGAGGGCCCGAACCCCGTTCCTGGTACGCCATCCTTGGATCTTAGACTAGTTAGAGTCAATAAAGACCCGAACCGGCTCTGATACCACTTGAAGGACCGATACGGCGAACCAGAGAGGGGGGGAGTGAATGGGAGCCGATAAAAATTCTTCTCGAAGGAGATGGAAACTCCAACAAGATGAACATTGCTTCCAAAACATGTCTCCGACTCACTACCAAGATTGGTCAAGCCCACGTAGCCACTGGAGTGCTACTGGACCTAGGAACCAACACACCACCTTCCGACCCGAGAAACGCAGCGGAAAAACCAAACCTCGAGTCTACAGACCCACACCGGCCGACCGGTGAGCACCACCGGCCGACCGGTCCCTCGCCGGGTGAAACCGAGCAACTTCCACTAAGTGGCTCTACACCGGGCCGACCGGTGAGACACACCGGCCGACCGATGGCAACCGAAAGCCCCCAAGGCACCAAACAAGCCAACCGACCACCAAACCGACCCAAACTCGAAACAAGCAGCAACACGGGACAACAACAACACACCAAGACGTTCACCCGAGCAAAATCCCACAAGGGATCGCACCCGCCGACCGGTCGGGAGCACCTGGGCCGACCGGTGTAGCCTCGGGAAGCTCGGGATGAACAAAGACCCGCGGGTCAACTCCCCCAAATCCAAATCTCGATCTCCTGAATCGCTCCACGGACTTGAACAAGACTTTGGGGATATTAGGAACACCTCATGAGGAGTCCATAGCCAAGTTTAATCCCACCAAAACTCGTCCAAAAAGGAGGAATCAAGGAAATCCCGCCAAGAGCACTTCCAACCCAAGAAGTCAAGAAACCCCAAAATCGAGCACCTTTACTCACGGATATGGGAGGGGAATCACAGCCCAAAGAACCACGAAGGGTTCCCACAAATTTCCCCCATCAAATCCCCAAGAGAAAGGTCCCGAAAACAACCCAAAGAAATCACCAAGAGAGGGCTCCGAAAATCACCACCAAGAACAACCGGGGAAAACACATCCAAACCTTGAGGAACCACGCCGAATCATCTATACATGAAACAAAGGTTCATACAAGGTCTAGCAAGCCGCCCGATCATCCAACCCTCTCAATAAGATCTCTCCATGAAGCTCTCTTGCTAGTACTATGGAAAACCTAAGGAAAATAGGAAGGAAAATAGGAAAACAAATGAGCTAGGGTTCCAAGAGTTGGCTGCCATCCTCTCACCTCTTGGGTTATATGGAGGCAACCGAATGTCTAAAACGCCCTTCTCTACTAACTAGGGATACAAGCCCCTCAAGGGTGGATTTGGAATTCTTGATGTCTTCACCATCGGACGGATGCCCAGCGACCGCACCCTACGTAGCCTCGACGCAAGCCATGCGATCCCGACGCGTGTCCTCCGCTTCGAAGTATCCGGACCGCGCCGCCGCACACCGGCCGACCGGTGCTCCTCACCGGCCGACCGGTCCCCACGGGCCGACCGGGCGGACCCACCTGGCCGACCGTCCGGCGCCGCCGCAGCCTCCGTCTTCGGTTCTCCGGTCTTGGCTTTGTGGATCAACCAAGGAACCCAGTGGTTTTCTGGTGAACCACCGGAAACCCCGCGAACTCGGTGTAGCCTCCGCCATTCTCCACTAATGACTTGGCTCCCACGTAGTCCCGGCTCGACCTTGGTTTTGAGGATCAACCAAAAAACCGTCCACGACTTCATCTTGTTGTTCATGCCACCATGCGGCCCGCACATGACCCCGCTGGCCACCGGATCCCTCGAACGAAGCCTACTTGTCTTCTCCACACCTGGAGGCCTCACCGGCAACGACCTTTTGCGCTTGTTCTTCACCTGCACCAACACCAATCAAGCCGCAACCTACACCTGCAATACTTAGCCAAGAATCAGTCCACACAACATTGTCAATCACTCATCACACAAGGAAGCGACCATCCACCAGTCCTCGAACCACACATGGTCCTCACCTGTCGCTTTTGCTTCTTGGCTGCATTGGCTTGGTCCAGCCTTCGACGGCGGCCTTTGTCAGATTTGCAGTATTCTTGCATCACTTCGAATAACTCTTGGAGGGACTTTGGTCTGATTCTATTGAGCACATCCTGGCAGTTGCCTACCCTCAGGCCCCCTACGATGGCACCAATGGTGCTGCTTTCGGACACCCTAGGCGCCCGCGCTATTAGCTTGACCACTCTATGCATGTACTCCTGCAGAGACTCCTTGTCCCCTTGGATACACATGTTGACGAGGTTGTTAGAATCCAGCTCTTCGACCTGCATGCCCTTGAAGCTGGACAATAGCTTGTTGCAGAGCTGAAACCATGAGGTTATGTGACCCTTCGGTATGTTGGCAAACCAGTACTGGACTTCGCCTTACAGGGACATTACGAGTGCTTTGGCCTTCATTGTGGCATCGCCACCATTAGATTCTACTGTAGCTTCGAATTTGTCGGGGACAGCCCTAGGGGTCCCCTTTAAACTGGAAAATCCCCACTTAAAACCTGCAACAAAGCCAAAATACACTTTGCCTAACCGTGCAGGATACGGCCCACGCTGCAAAGGACCTCAACGGCCCACCAAGGTGGCCCTCTTCAAGATCCCCTCGAGCAGGCTTCGCCTCGCTCGAGGGTACACGCCTCCCTCGAGGGGGCTCCGTCCCGTTCGAGGGGGTGCGCTCTCCTCGAGCGGGTTCCGCCCTGCTCGAGGGACCGCTCCCCCTCGGGCAGACTCCGCCTCGCTCGAGGGCGCCCCGCTCGCGTGCGCCTGCCCCCGTACTCTGGCCATTTAACGCCCTGACACCAGCGGGACAGTGCCATCATACGCCCGGGGCTCGTGCCCCGGTGCCGCCGCACCAACTCCCCAGGAGGGAGCCCATCCCCATCACTGTGGGAAGGGACTGTGCGGCGCGGCCGCCGTCAGTCCCGTGACGCCGTGCGCCTGCCTCAGTACGGCTAACGTGCCGAGCCCTCGAAGGGGGGCCGGCTTCACCCTCGATTTGCTTTCTTGTGACCCTACGGGGGTTAGGGTGGGAGGTGCTAGGCGGGAGGAACGCATCCCTGCCACTGTTACGGCATGGCAGCCTCCCGTCCCCGTGCGTGCGGGCGCACGCCCGGCGCCGTAGCAACAACTCCGCACGGCGAAGCGTATAGGAACGGGACGCCGTTTTACCTACCCCTGTACTCTGTACGGGCCAACGTCACAAGCTCCCTCGAGCCTATCAGAGGACATCACCGCCATCCGCTGCCCCCCTACCCTCGAACCGCCACTGTTCGGGTACAAGATAGGCCCTGACGGCCGAATCGCTGCAAGGATTGTCCGGACGGCCGCCCACTCTACAGCATAGCACGCCACACCCCTTCACATAGCTAGGTAGCGCGGCGTGCATGTAATTCGCTCCCCCTTGATCTATGAAAGGGGGACGAACCCCCCTGCCGCGGGGGGACGACAGAGGACTACAGACACCCCCGCAGGAGACGAGCAGCTCCACGCACTTGTCTTCTCAATCTCCCACAACATCTTCAGTCATACACCAGGGACTTGGAAGCCAGGCTTCCTCTCCCGCCTCGCTTGTAGCAGCCCCACTACAGGCACCCCCGGTGCTAAGTAATATAGTGCCTTGAGCACGCCACTGCTAGACGTACGGCCCCCTCGGCCGGAACCAGGATAAACTCTGTGTCACTTGATGCTTGGCATCGACCATTGAGGGATAGACCACGACGCTTATTACTGGTTAGTGTCGGGACCACATTCCGCACCGACAGTTGGCGCCCACCGTGGGGCAATCTGAGCGCCTAAAGGTCAATCCGTCAACTCCCTCCATGGTGATCCGCACTGAGTACCGCTGTACACGCTACAACATGGGCAGCTCGGACCCCCTCCCAGCCGGGTTCGAAATCCAGTTTGGGGGCCTAAACTTCCAGGCCACGGGGAATGGCTACCTCATGCGCCTCACCAACCGTGAGGAACTGCGCGCGCGGCGCCAGGCCGGGTCCACCCGGTCCCTCGCACACGCACCGCCACGGCGCGGTACGCCCGCGAGCACGGACGCCGCGGGCCCGTCGACACCACGCCGTCGCCGCCGCTCGGGAGCGCGTTCGCGCCGGGCGCGGTCCGAGCGACGGCAGCCGAGCGCGCCGCCTCTCAACCCGGCGCGCACCGCCATCACGACCGCCGCCACCCCAGCAGGACGGCGCGCGGTCTCCGGACCGCGCCTTCCCATTGGGCTGCGCGGAGCCACGACGGCCTACAACAACAACGTCAACACCACGATGCGCAGGGTCCCACCTGGCCGTCACGTTTTCGTCGCCAGGGATCCTGGCGCTTCAGCGGGCGACGAGTCGTCCCTAGGCTCCCTCGATGCTCCGCCACCCGCCAACCGCCACGGGTACGCGGAATGGGACTTCTCCGGCATGCCGGACCCAGTCATGTTCACGAGCTTTCTTGACGCCACGGACTACTGGTTCGGGTGCTCCGATGACTCCAGCACCGGGAGCTACGACCCCGTGCGGGAGTGCTACGCCGTCATCACCAACAACCCAGCCAATGCCGCTGGCGCGGTGGGCGCCGGAGACGGGGAGGTCACGCCTGCCCAGGGATCGCCGCACGCCTAGCCGCGGGGCCAAGCGCTCCGCCGGGCCGACGCCGACGCCCACGCGCCGGCCCAAGCCCGCGAGCTCGAGGCCAAGCTGGCGGAGGAATACCGGACGGTGCGGCTGCTCCGCGCCTCGATGGCTGGAGAAGCCTCCGCTCGCGGCGAACGCATGCGGGAGCCGGCGCATGTGCTCGCGACCGCATCAACACCGACAACCCTGATGTGCTGCCGCGGGCAAGTCAGAAGCTCGTTGCCGCCGCGACGCTGCTACGGGCCATGCCGGCGCCCTCGACTCCTGAGGCACGAGATCTGCACCGCGAGGTGCAGACTCTCATCGAGCAAGCGGCCGTCCAGCAGGCCGAGAGCTCGGCCTCGCGCATCCGCCAACAAGGGGATGCGCGGGGCGACGGGGCCGCACAAGGGGGCGAACCCTCGGTCCACGCAGGAGGGGCGACGGAGCGTCCCGCCAACTCAGGACGCGCACCAGCCAAGGAACGGCTCCTTGACACGCGCAGAGCTCTGGACGGTGACGCCCGCAACGTCATCAACGCCCGCCGCACAAGCAAGGCGGACGCCCGAGCAGCGGTGGGCTACCACCCTCGACGGGGCGGACGTTACGACAGCGGCGAGGATCGCTCCCCGACACCGGAGCCCCCGGGCACCCGTGTGTTCAACCGGGAGATCCGCACGGCGGCCTTCCCCCAGCGCTTTCGCCAGCCTTCGACCATCTTCAAGTACAACGGGGAGACGGATCGCCGCGTGTGGCTCAACGACTACCGCTTGGCTTGCCAGCTGGGCGGGGCAACCAGCGACGAGGTCATCATCCGCAACTTGCCCCTGCACCTCGGCGATGCGGCCCGGACATGGCTCGAGCACCTGCCCGCCAGCCAAATCCACAATTGGGACGATCTGGTCCGCACGTTCGTGGGCAACTTCCAGGGCACGTACGTGCGCCCCGGGAATTCCTGGGACCTGCGCTCCTGCACGCAGAAGCCCGGCGAGTCGCTGCGGGACTTCATACGGCGCTTCTCCAAGCGTTGCACGGAGCTCCCCAGCCGTGGCGCGCCTCCGAGATCGTGCACGCCTTCCTCGAGGGCACCACGTGCCGGACCTCGTGCGGGAGCTGGGACGCAGCCCGCTCGCGGACTCCAACGAGCTGTTCGACATCGCCACCAGCTTCGCTTCAGGAGACGAGGCCGTGGGGGCGATCTTCGACGGCAAGAAGGGCAAGCGCCCGGAGGACGCGCCCGCGGAGGGCAGCAAGTCCAGGGAGCCCCACCGCAACGACAAGCGGGGCAAGAAGGGAAAGAAGCCGCGCCGCGAGGCGCGCGAGCGCGAGGGCGCGACGGCGGTAATGCTGAGGCCCTCGCTGTTGACCCGGCTCGACGGGGCCCTCGACCGGCCCCTCGAGGCCCGGGGGTGTTCGACGACATGCTAAAGAAGCCATGTCCGTATCACAAAACCCCAGTGAACCACACCCTTGAGCTGTGCGACATGCTCAAGAAGTTCTATGGCCGCGCCGCCGCGAAGGAGGCAGAGGCCAAGAAAGACGGAGGAGAAGGCGACGCCGGCGGCTTCCCCGCCATAGAGAACGTGTTCCTCATCTTCGATGGACCCACTGTTGACATGTCGACCCGGCAGCGCAAGAAGGAGCGGCACGAGGTCCTCGCCGCGGAGAAGGCGCCTCCTTCCTTCCTCAATTGGTCGGAGGATGCCATCACCTTCAGCCGGGAGGATCATCCGAACCGCGTCCCCAACCCAGGCCAGTACCCGCTGGTAGTCGATCCCATCATCGGGAACGCGCAGTTCTCGAAGGTCTTGATGGACGGAGGCAGCAGCCTCAACATCCTCTAAGCGCATACGCTACGCTTGATGGGGATCGGGTTGGACCAGCTGCGGCCCAGCACGAAGCCATTTCATGGCATCGCGCCGGGCAAGCAGGTTCAGCCCCTCGGGCAGATCGATCTGCCAGTTTGGTTTGGCACCGCAAAGAATTTCCGCAAGGAGATCCTTACCTTCGAGGTGGTAGGGTTCAAGGGAGCCTACCACGCTATACTTGGGCGACCCTGTTACGCCAAATTCATGGCGGTCCCCAACTATACCTACTTGAAGATGAAGATGCCAGGACCAAACGGCGTCATCACCGTCGGCTCGTCCATCGAGCACGCGTTCGACTGCGACGTCGAATGCGTGGAGCACGCAGAGGCACTGGCGCTGGATGAAGCGCTGGTAACCACCTTGGAGAAGATGGTCAACGACGACCTCGGCTCCACCACCAAGCACGCCGGCACCTTCGAGGCCGCGGAGCACACCAAGGAGGTCCCCTCGATCCTCTCGCCCCCGAGGGCAAGGCGTTGAGGGTCAGCTCCACCCTCGACCCCAAATAGGAAGTGGTGCTCATCGACTTCCTCCGCGCCAACGCCGACATCTTCACGTGGAGCCCCTCGGATATGCCAGGCATCCCGAGGGAAGTCGCCGAGCACTCCCTTGACATCCTGCCTAACGCCCGCCCCGTGCAGCAACGGCTCCGCCGCTTCGACGAGGAGCGGCGACGGGCAATCGGAGCGGAGCTGCGGAAGCTTCTCGAGGCCGGATTCATCAAGGGAGTGTTCCACCCGACGTGGCTAGCAAACCCCGTGCTTGTAAAGAAAAAGAATGGGAAATGGCGGATGTGTATAGACTACACCAGTCTTAATAAAGCATGTCCTAAAGTTCCTTTTCCTTTGCCACACATTGATCAAATCGTCGATTCAACGGCTGGGTGTGAATTGCTTTGCTTCCTTGATGCTTACTCCGGATACCATCAAATAAAAATGAAGGAGTCCGACCAGCTCGCGACTTCGTTCATCACGCCGTTCGGGATGTTCTGCTACGTCACGATGCCATTTGGCCTCCGAAACGCGGGTGGAACGTACCAACGCTGCATGCAGCATGTTTTCGGAGACCACATCGGGTGGACGGTCGAGGCGTATGTGGATGACATTGTCGTAAAAACCAGGAAGGCGGACGACCTGGTGGGCGACCTTGGCATCGCATTCGGTTGCCTACGGGCAAACGGGGTCAAGTTAAACCCCGAAAAATGTGTCTTCGGAGTGCCGCGAGGCATGCTCCTTGGATACATTGTCTCCCAACGGGGGATCGAGGCCAACCCCGAAAAGGTTGCGGCCCTCGAATGAATGGGTCCGATTCGGGACCTCAAGGGGGTGCAAAAAGTGCTAGGGTGCCTTGCCGCCTTAAGCCGCTTCATTTCGAGGCTCGGCAAAAAGGGCCTGCCCCTCTACCGCCTCCTCAAGAAGCACGAACGCTTCTCCTGGACCGCCGAGGCCCAGGACGCGCTCGACAAGCTAAAAGCGTCCTTAGCGCATGCCCCCATTCTCACGCCGCCACAGGACGGCAAGCCCTTACAGCTCTACGTCGCCACAACCACCCAGGTGGTCAGCGCCGTGATCGTCGTGGAGCGCACGGAGGAAGGGCATGCTTTACCTGTGCAGCGACCCGTCTATTACGTCAGCGAGGTCCTGTCAGACACCAAGACGCGCTACCCCCAGGTCCAGAAGTTGCTGTAGGCAGTGATCCTTGCGCGGCGCAAGCTCCGCCACTACTTCGAGGCCCACCCCGTCACGGTGGTCTCCTCTTTCCCACTGGGGGAGATCATCCGCAACCCCGACGCCGCAGGAAGGATTGCCAAGTGGTCCGTGGAGCTGATGGGCGAGACGTTTGCCTACGCCCCGCGCAAGGCCATCAAGTCGCAAATCTTGGCGGATTTCGTCGCGGAGTGGACGGATACGCAGCTACCGCCCCCGCAGATCCAGGCAGAGTGCTGGACTCTGTTCTTCGACGGCTCGGTGATGAAAACAGGGGCGGGCGCGGGCCTGCTCTTCGTGTCACCCCTTGGGGAGCACATGCGCTATGCAGTGCGCCTCCACTTCCCCGCGTCTAACAACATGGCCGAATACGAGGCCCTCCCTCGTGGCCTCAGAATCGCCATTGAGTTAGGCGTCAAGCGCCTCGACGTGCGGGGGGACTCGCAGCTCGTAATCGATCAAGTCATGAAGAACGCGAGCTGCCACGACGACAAGATGGAGGCCTACTGCAAAGCCGTGCGAGCCCTCGAAGACAAGTTCTACAGCATCGAGCTCAACCACGTGCCCCGCCGGTACAACGAGGAGGTGGATGACCTAGCCAAGATTGCGTCCGGGCGAATCACCGTTCCCCCGAACGTTTTCGCGCGCGACGTCGCGCAACCCTCGGTCGTCTTCGAGCCCCACCCCTCGAGTCACGCTGAACCCTCGGGGGCTCCCTCGAACCCAACGGGTGCGGAACCCATGGACGAGGACCCCTCGAACGAGGCGTACGTGCTCTCCCTCCTCGAGGGGTATGGCGCTTACGGGGCTGACGTAATGGACATCGAGCCAGCTCCTGTCAAAACGGACTGGCGTGACAAATACATTGCCTGGATGGCTCGAGGGGAACCCCCCGCGAACTGGGCCGCGGCCAGGCGCATTGCCATGATGGCCAAGTCTTTTACCCTCGTTGACGGCGAGCTGTACAAGCGCGCCGCCTCTGGCATCCTGCAGCGGTGCGTGCCCATTCCTGAAGGGCGCGAACTCCTGCGGGACATTCACGCCGGGATCTGCGGCCATCACGCAGCGCCTCATACCCTCGTCGGCAACGCATTCCGCCAAGGCTTTTACTGGCCTACCGCGGTTGTGGACGCCAGCAAAATCGTACGCACCTGCGAAGGGTGTTAGTTCTACGCCCGCAAGTCCAACCTACCCGCCCATGCCCTGCAGACCATCCCCATAACATGGCCATTTGCCGTGTGGGGGCTGGACATCGTTGGGCCCCTGCGGAAGGCGCCCGGGGGCTTCACCCACTTGTTGGTCGCAATCGACAAGTTCTGCAAGTGGGTCGAGGTGCGCCCCATCACGAATCTAAGGGCAGAGCAGGCGGTAACATTCTTCACCGACATCGTCTACCGCTTTGGAGTGCCAAACTCCATCATCACCGACAATGGGTCCCAGTTCATGGGCAGGAAGTTTTTGGAGTTTTGCGACAAATTCCACATCCGTGTGGACTGGGCGGCTGTGGCACACCCACAGACCAACGGCCAAGTAGAGCGTGCCAACGACATGATCCTACAGGGCCTCAAGCCCAGAATTTTCGACCAGCTCAACAAATCTGGACGAAAATGGCTCCAAGAGCTACCAGCGGTTGTGTGGAGCCTAAGGACCACCCCGAGCAGAGCCACTGGGTTCACCCCGTTTTTCCTAGTCCATGGCGCGGAGGCCGTCCTCCCCACGGACTTAGAATACGGATCGCCCAGGGTTCGAGGCTACGACGAAGAGGCCAACCAGCGAGCCCTCGAGGACTCACTGGATCAGCTGGACGAGGCACGCCTCGTGGCCCTGATGCATTCAGCAAGGTATCAACAGTCTATAAGACACTACCAAGCGTGCAAGATACGTCGGCGGGACTTTAGTGAAGGGGATTTGGTTCTAAGGCTACGCCAAGACAACCGAGGGCGCCACAAGTTGTCGCCCCCATGGGAGGGACCCTACGTCGTGGTGAAGGTACTCAAGCCCGGCACGTACAAGCTGGCCAACGAGGACGGTGAAGAGCTCACCAACGCTTGGAACATCCAACAGCTACGTTGCTTCTACCCTTAGCTAGGATTTCCAAGCACTTCTTATTGTAAAAACCATATGATCAACGCCCCAGTTGGCCACAACCATGTAAATGCTTCAAGTCTAATAAAAAGGGCAACTCGGCTTTCCCCTGAAACCCAAGTTACCCTCGGGGGCTACTGCGGGGGGGCACCCCCCCAAAATGGTCCCGTTTTTTGCGCAAAAACGAAACAACTCACGCGCACTAAGTTTGTTTTCTACTTCGACCCCGAGCAAGGATTCGAACAGGGCGCAGGCGGCCTAGCGGAAGGAGCGCGCGAGCCAGAGATAGCCTACGCCACGTGGATATGGCCCTTCTCTCTCGCCTCCAACCCAACAGGCCCCCCGCGAAAATCGAACTCCCCTAACTAGAATCTACTCAGGAAGAAGGAGAAACAAAAAGCGTAGTAAACAAAAGACTTCATTTCAGCAAATGTTTATGTCGAAGAAACAACTTGTTCATTTACAAAAGGCCACGAGGCCAGAATACTGATACACATAAAAATGGGCCAATTGCCCAGCTGTCTTCAGGCAGGAGGAGCGGCAGCGTCAACAGCGTCCGGGAAGAGGAATTCTTCGAAGGCTTCAGCGAGCGACCCGGCGGCGTCAGCGGCGAGCGCGTCTACACGCTCCATCGCCACCTCGTCCTCGACACCTTCAGGGACGACGTAGCCCTCCGCCAGCGCCTCGAAGTTGACCTCGTAGTGGGATCGTACCACTCCGAGGGCCTTCTGGACGCCCAGACGCAGTGCTCGCCGCATCCGCTCGGTGACGTGGCCGCCAAGAGCGCGCGAGCGGCCGGCCGCCGAGCCGCCGGCGGCCGGCCGAGCCGCCGACCGCGGTTCACCCTCCTCCACGGCTTGGCAGGTCTCGAGAGCCGCACCACGCAGCTCCTGCAACTCCTGCTCGGAGGAGTTATAGGAAGCCTGCAGCGCCTCGGCCCGCTCAGCTGCGTGCCCCAGAGCGGTGCGCAAGCCTGGAGTCACCAAGACAAAAGAGAAATCAGAAAAGGGGAGTGCGAGTTCCCAAACAAAAAACCAACCAAACGAGAATCAAGCAGCAGCTCACCTTCGACCTGCTTCCTCTCCGTCTCGAAGTCGCGGCGCACAGCCTCGACCGTCAGCTCGAGGCGTTTGACGGTCTCACCTTGCTCCTGGAGGGCCAGCTCGTTGTTCGCATTTGTAATGCTGAGCACGGTGAGCTCGCCCTCGGCCTTGGAGTACGCGGTGTTCCGCTCCTCCAGCGACTTCTGCGCCGCCTCACGCGCGACGCGCTCCTGCTCCAGCGCTGACCGGGGATCGACGAGGGCGGCTTGCTCCTGTTGGAGCCGCCCCTCAGCCCCTTGGCGGGCGGTGCGCTCCTCGCCGGCTGCTCCTCGGCGACGGCGAGCGCCGCGACCTTGGCGTCGAGGGCGGCCTTCAAATCGTCGGCTTCCTTGGCCCGCCCTTTGCTCCCGGCCCGCGCGCCCGCTCCTCGGCCGGCGCCGCCGCGCTCGCGCCCCCTCGAGCGACGAGCGGAGCCCCCGGTTCTCGCCGCGGACGTTGGCCACTTCCGCCTCCCAATTGGTGGCCAGCGTCCGCATCTTCTCCAAGTCCGAGCGCGCCCGCCACAGCGCCTCATCACGATCGATGAGAGCTGTGCAGACCCGCTCGAGACTAGAGCGGCGCGCCGGGTCCTGCCTCGTGCTCTCGGGGAGTTCGTCGCGCAAGACCATGGCCGGGTACGCCAGCCATCCGTCCGGGTTCCTGAGGGCATCAGTGAGCGCGCGTCAGAAGCGCCGCATCGCTCCCGAGCCGGGTGGAGCTCGGCGTTCACCCGGTCGAAGGCGTCGTATTTGTCGTGGGCGCGGCGCTCGAGCTCCTGGCACCCATAAATCAATACCCGTAAGCGCCATAGCACAGAAACAGCACATGAGAACGAGGGAAAGAAGAAAACGAACAACAACGCCTTACCTGGGAGACGCGCCATGCCAGGCCGCCATGGACCCTCAGCGCCTCATTCAGCGCGTGGTTGAGCGTGGCGCCGTGGCTCCGGAGCTCTCCCCAGAGCTCCTGCTCCCCATGGGCGTCAGCAAACGCGGGGGGATCGCCAGCGGCCCCCTCCACCTGGGCAGAATGGCCGGCGCGAAAGGACGAGGCCTCGGCGCCGCGTCCTCGGTCCCCCGCCACCATATGACCCTCGTGCCGCCTCACGAGGGCCCCCTCCTGGGGCTCGGGGGAGCGTGTGGGGAGGCTAGCCCACTGATCCCACCCGGGCGGCGGGGGGTCGTCATCCGGGACCTCCACCACCTCCGCCGGAACCGCCGGCCGGCGCCGGCCCTTGCGCCGCCCTCCGCCGGCGCCTCCACTTGCGCCTCCGTGGCCGCGACCGCCCGTTGTGACGCCGCGGCCACCACCCTCCGGCCGTGCCGCCACGCCCACGGGCGCCGCCGCGGGTTGCACCCGCTCCGCCTCCTCGCAGCCGGCGCCACGGGCCGCGCCTCCGTAGCGGCAGCCTCCGCCGTCGGCGCGCCTCCACCACGGCCGCCGCCGTGGCCTCGCGTCCCCACAACGGCCGCCGCGGCGGGTCGACCCGCCCGCCGAGGCCTCGAGGCCTCGGCCCGGGCTTTGCGAGCTCTCGCCCGCCGCCGTGCTGGCCCCCGCCTGCGACGCCCTCGACGAGCGCCGCCGGGTGGGGATGGATGCGTCCGCCCTCAGCACCTTGGCCGGTGCGAGGGGAGGCACAGTTGGCACCACCCTGCGCAGGCGCAAAGCGAAGAGTGAGAATGCCTGGTCGACACAAAACCAAGCCAAGTGAAAAGTGAGCCCCTTACCTCAAAGAGGAAAAGGCGCGTTTCCTTTTCCTCGAAGCCTCAGCGGATGAGGCCGGCGCGGCCGGCGCGCCCGCCGCCGCGCCTCTTGACGACGCCACCACGAGCGCGGGCCCCGCCCCGCCCGCAGCACGCTCACCCCTCGCGCGGGCACGCTTGCCGCGCGCGCGGCGCACTTGCCGTGCGCGCCTCCGCGGCACGCGCGGCGCGCCTCCGCGCGCGCGCGCGCGCCCTCGTTGTCGATTGCCGGCGGCGGGCGCCGTTGCGCCCGCCCCCGGCGATGCCGCCCTTGCCGCCGGCGCCGGCTCCGGCGACGGGGGCGCGAGCTCCCACCTATCAGAGGGGCCCTCCCCCTCAGCCTCTTCCTCTTCGTCCTCCTCCGAGGACGAGTAGTCCTCCGTCCCCGGGGAGGGAGAGCCCCAGCTCCTCGCGCCGCCGGTACTCCGCGCTCCCGCCCGCGCGCCGCCCGCTCCCGTTCCCGCCGGCCGCGCCGCCCGACCATGCGCGCGGGAGTCCGGGGTGGGCGGAACGGACCTCGCAGCGGTGAAGCTCACCAGCTGCATACAGGAACAACGAAGACGCGTTAGGAGGCAGAGGCGACACCAAAAACTAAAACGGAATCAAGAATCGAACTCACCAGCGGGCCGGTGGGGAGCATCTCGATGTCCCACGGGGTCCGGCCTGGGTCCGCCAACATCCGGGTATCGACGGCGCTCCGCGCCCGGGTGAGCGCGTACGGCCGCCCGAGGGGGGTCGGGAGCATCCGCGACCTCGCCAGGGCGACGGGGTCCGCCTCCTCTGTCATCTCAAAGATGCAGAGCGGCCTCTCCATCAGAGGCACGACCCGCCGGTGGTGGAGGAAGGCGAGGACGCCCGCCGCGGTCAGCCCTCGCTCCGCCAGGCTCCTCAAGGCGCCCAGAACCGACTCCTGCTGCCGCCGATGCTGGGCCGTGGACACCCCATAGCCCCAGGAGCTGGGCTTCTCCTTGAACACCCGACCGATGTAGGGGGGAGGCCGGGCTCGGCGTTGCGCAGATAGAACCATCCCCGCTCCAAGCCGGCGTTGTTCGTCGTCATGGTGCAGGGGATGTAGACGTCCTTGAACTGCGCCCGCAGGGCGAGCGACATCCTGCCGGCGCGCACCGCGCGGCGGGTCCTCGGCTCCGTCATGGGCTGCGTGAAGAGCTCCGCGCGGAAGAGGTGCACCCAGAGCTCCCAGTTGACTGAGATCCCCAGGTACCCCTCGCAGACGCCCACGAACGTGGCCGCCTGCGAGATCGCGTTGGGCGCGAAGTTGTGCAGCTCCACGCCGTAGTAGTGGCACAGCGCCCGCATGAAGCGGCTCGCCGGCGCATTGAAGCCCCGCTCGTGGAAGCGGATGAAGCTCACCACGTAGCCCTCCGGCGGGTTGGGCGCGCGGTCCTCCGCCGGTGGCACTATCCACTCCGCCGGACGGCCGTCCTCATTAGCCGACAACTGGACGGCGGTAACCAGCTCGCCAAGGGCCAGCGGGGTCACCGTCGACCGCTCCCAGGCGTACGGGTCAAGGATCGTCAGGGGCTGAGGCGGCGCCATGAGGAAGGGCGAAGGGTACGAAGAACGAAGGACATGAAGAGGAGGAAAAGCTCTAATGGCGAAGCCACGCGGTGGCAAAAACAAAGCGGGGAAGAAAGCACGGAGGGCTAAGATGGCGGAGCGCTAAGGTAAAAAATCGCCGTTTCCCCTTCTCCTCAGATTTATAAGCCGCGCGCGAGCTCTCCGGAGCGGATGTCCCGCGCGTGTTAACTGTAGGGAATCTTTCTCTTCTCGCTGGCAAGCGGGCCCCACCACGACCGCGGCGGCCATGTCACCACAAACGGGCCATCATCACGGTGAAGACTGGCTGGGGGCGTGGCAGGCGGTCACGTCCGCCTGCCCACGCCGCCCATTACGCGCGCGCGCGGCTGCAACGCCTAAAAAGGCGCGCCCGCGACGCGAAACCCACAGCCTCTACTATGGAGCATTTAATGCCCCGGTCCCTTGTGAAACAAGGAGAACCCTCGAGCGGCACGGACTCCGGGCTCGAGATAAATTCAGCCCTCGAGCAGGTGCAAGCGTGAGAAGGTCGCCCCGAGGCCCGCCTGAAGCAAAGTGAGCCTCGCGAGCACCCATGCCACGTAGCACCCTCGAGCGGCACGAGCCCCTGGCTCTAGACAACGTCAACCCTCTAAGGGACATTGGCGTGAGAAGGATGCCACGGGATCCGCTTGAAGTAAAGCAGGCCCCGCTAGCACCCTTGCCTCGCAAAACCCTCGAGCGGAGCGAGCCCCTGGCTCTAGACAAAGTCTACCTTCTAAAGGGGCACAAGCGTGAGAAGGTCGCTCCGCGGCCCGCCTTGAACAAGGCAGACACCACGAGCACCCATGCCACGCTGTGCTGTTAACCAACGCCTCGAGGGCCGGCACGCCCAGACCACTCGACGGCCGCAACGCAAAGACGGGGCTGCCCAGGCGCCGCCCCGCACGGCCCTACTGATCAGAGGTTCGAAGCCTGACCCTCGACGGGTTCGAACAGGCGCCCCAGATCGCAGAGAGTCAGGGACGACAAGGGCACGCGCGTTCGAGCCGTTCCACGAGCCCATCGGCTCGAGGGTGCCCCACATGTCGTGTTCGAGAGCCAGCGAGGGCAGCTAGCCGGGGGATCCCAACGAGGGAGAGCTTCCGCGCCCTCGGTCCCTATCGAACGGGACCGAGCCCCACCTAGCAAACCTACGCAAGCGCTTCAATGGACGTGTCTCCGGACCACGCAGCCTACCCTTATCGAACGGGGCATGGGCATCCACTCGAACCACCCGCTAACAGCTCGACGAGGAATACGCAATTCGCGACCCGCTCGATGGGGGTTGCGGGGACCTCACCCTCCGTCCCGCGGAGGGACGGCGAGGGCGCGTTAAAAAAACAAGTCGTAAAGCTCTACCCGATCGCCTCGAACGGGGCCAGTCTCGGGGGCTTGACGCACGGCTACACCTCCTTGAATTGCACCCGCCGGAGACAGTGCCAGCAGCGCGTGCGTCACCGAGGCCGGCTGCGATATCGCCGATGCCGGTTGAAACATGTGCCACGCCCTCTGATCAGATCTCACGGTTAACCCCCCGCGAAGCATCCACGCCCCCGCAGGGCCGAGGGGGCTAGACCCGCGGGCCCGCCGGGCGCGGCCCCACGGAAAGCGTTCACAAGACAAGGAGGGAAGAACGTCCTATCAGTAGGTTCCAGCATCTGCGGGAGTCTCAATGGCAAACCCACAGATGCTCGGGGGCTACTGTCGGGGACAGCCCTAGGGGTCCCCTTTAAACCGGAAAATCCCCACTTAAAACCTGCAACAAAGCCAAAATACACTTTGCCTAACCGTGCAGGATACGGCCCACGCTGCAAAGGACCTCAACGGCCCACCAAGGTGGCCCTCTTGAAGATCCCCTCGAGCAGGCTTCGCCTCGCTCGAGGGTACACGCCTCCCTCGAGGGGGCTCCGTCCCGTTCGAGGGGGTGTGCTCTCCTCGAGCGGGGTCCGCCCTGCTCGAGGGACCGCTCCCCCTCGGGCAGACTCCACCTCGCTCGAGGGCGCCCCGCTCGCGTGCGCCTGCCCCCGTACGCTGGGCATTTAACGCCCTGACACCGGCGGGACAGTGCCATCATGCGCCCGGGGCTCGCGCCCCGGTGCCGCCGCACCAACTCCCCAGGAGGGAGCCCATCCCCATCACTGTGGGAAGGGACTGTGCGGCGCGGCCAGCGTTAGTCCCGTGACGCCGTGTGCCTGCCTCAGTACGGCTAACGTGCCGAGCCCTCGAAGGGGGGCCGGCTTCACCCTAGATTTGCTTTCTTGTTACCCTACAGGGTTAGGTGGAGGCGCTAGGAGGGAGGAACGCCATCCCTGCCACTGTTACGGCATGGCAACCGTCCCCGTGCGTGCAGGCGCACGCCCGGCGCTGTAGCAACAGCTCCGGTACGGCGAAGCGTAAAGGAACGGGACGCCGTTTTACCTACCCCTGTACTCCGTACGGGCCAACGTCAGCAGCTCCCTCGAGCCTATCAGAGGACATCACCGCCATCCGCTGCCCCCCACCCTCGAACCGCCACTGTTCGGGTACAAGATAGGCCCTGATGGCCGAATCGCTGCAAGGATCGTCCGGACGGCCGCCCACTCTACAGCATAGCACGCCACGCCCCTTCACGTAGCTAGGTAGCGCAGCGTGCATGTAATTCGCTCCCCCTTGATCTATAAAAGGGGGACGAACCCCCCTGCCGCGGGGGGGCGACAGAGGACTACAGACACCCCCGCAGGAGACGAGCAGCTCCACGCACTTGTCTTCTCATTCTCCCACAACATCTTCAGTCATACACCAGGGACTTGGAAGCCAGGCTTCCTCTCCCGCCTCGCTTGTAGCAGCCCCACTACAGGCACCCCCGGTGCTAAGTAATATAGTGCCTTGAGCACGCCACTGCTGGACGTACGGCCCCCTCGGCCGGAACCAGGATAAACTCTGTGTCACTTGTTGCTTGGCATCGACCATTGAGGGATAGACCACGGCGCTTATTACTGGTTAGTGTCGGGACCACATTCCGCACCGACAGAATTTCATAAGGAACTCTTTGGGATTGTAATCGCCATCGTACTAAGGCAGCGTGTTGGCGTTGAAGCGGCGAGGCCATGGTGCGCTCTCGAGCTCGACCAAGAGCGGGGACACCTGGACAATGTTGCAGAATGGGGCATCGTCCGATGCGAAGTGTTCCAGCCTTTATCCGTGTTATTGTCAGTGTCCGATGCTCTGGCCTTCAGATGCGTCTTTATGCGGCCTCCATTGGTCCAGCTGAGCTTGCATGGCCTGCAGAGTGTGCCAGACGTGCTGCTGGGACGCCTGCGCGGGAGCTGCTGGTGCTGGGGTGGCAGACGAAGGAGCTGTGTGCTGTTGTGGCAACGTGCTGGCAATTTGCCCCTGC
Source organism: Cenchrus americanus (assembly GCA_947561735.1). NCBI lineage: Eukaryota > Viridiplantae > Streptophyta > Magnoliopsida > Poales > Poaceae > Cenchrus > Cenchrus americanus. The sequence goes on along the minus strand of OX387241.1, from coordinate 181,506,608 downwards.
AGTAGAGCGACATAACGCTCAGTCTGCCTGATGTTGAAGTCGATGTTGCCGGTTGTTGCATGCGTCGGTGTCGTGCCCTGGTGCTGGGGCGGCTGTGCTTGGGATGAAGACGGTCGAGCTTCCTGCTCTTGTTGGGCTGCTATGGCCTTGCCGGCGATGAGGGCCCGTATCCTTCTTAGCACTTATATGTCCTGTGCAGAAGCTCCGAGTCCCTCGATGCTAACCTCGAACACCCCCGAAGTGCTATGCTCGACCTCCGGGTTGCTTGCGTCGGCGTCGGTTCCCGCCGAAGGCTGAGCGGCCGAGGCCGAAGGGTTGGCGGCTTCCGGCGCTGGAAGGTGGGGTAGGTGCCTGGGCTGTGGTGGCTTCGGCCCCTGCTGACCGCGTCCTTGCCATGCAGTCTTGGATTCTTCCACGAGATGGGCGCCAAACTGTTGGTGGAAATCAGGCCTGAAGGTGGACTCCGACACAACAGCCCCATGAAACTCATCGCTCTCCTCTGAAGGGGACACGGCCGAAGGCCCCTTCGGAGACGAACGGAACTCGCTACAATAACCTCTCCTCTCGCTAGGCTAGCTAACTCTATGCTACCACTAAATTACTTCTACTTCTACTTCTACTACTTCACGCTAGTAATGAATAAAACACACAAACCGAAAGAACCGGATCGAACTGGAGCCTTCGGAGCTCTCTTCTCATTTATGCATGTGTGACAACCCCACCTGAGATAATTCCGTACTACCGCCTAAACCACTCCATTTGGTCATTAAGCGATAATAAAGAAGTATCCCGTTGAGTGTTGCCGGGTCCACACCCGGTATATCACTTGACATCACAGAGAGGATCGAACGTATGCATTAAAACTCCCACGAAAAAGAGTCCAGAGTGCCTTACAAATTAACCATCACATCCCCGTAGGGTTCTATTGACGCAAAATGTGCACCTAGCGCCAAGCACACAGCAAGCCGAACAAGCTGGCTTCACACGTGCAGAGATCACAAAACGTGCCAGTCAATTTTTCCTGAAAAATAACAAAAGACTCAGTAGTTAAATTCCAAAGCTTGGAACTTGCCGGGTGGTACCAGACAGTTCCATATTTACGGCCAAAAAGCCAGATGGGATGACATATAGCTATAGAAAGCTATCTGTCAGCAAACTGAAACCATTCGGAATCATTAAATAGGAAAGAGTAACATAGCCGAATGGGTGACGCAAGCATGACAGCGATCGGTCTTTATTTGAACAAAGATGCACGTGCGCAAGATCGCGACCGATCCCTGTGGTGATCAACACTAACTAATAAATGAGGTAAAAGCGTGAGCATAAATATGTAATAAACAAGTATGCATAGATCCAAAGCACTAGTCTACCGCATGTCTAGGTACTTTAAAACCTGTCGGGTACGACACCAAGCGAATCTATCCACCGCATGATACAACTTGCTTGGGATCGCGCCACTTTCCACAAATAGATCTATCCACCGCCTGATACAATCTAAATATGGAAAGCTAAAAGCATACGCTATTTAAAGCATAGATTACGCACGTGTTTTACTCATGGAGAACATAACCGAACACGGCTGAACAGCCGATTCGGGGTCCATGGAGAAGGAACGAACATTACCAAGTAAGATAAATCTATCAGATTGATTTGAAATCTAACCCACCGGATGATTAGCTCCAAAGCAACCCAAAAACCTGCATCTACCGCATGATACCCAGTTTTTTCAAGATTTATACAAGCTTTGGCAAGCTCGAACCCGCAACATGTGACAACCTAGATCGATTCAATTTCGGCTATCGAAAAGCATGTGATCCACGTGTTAAATTGACCAAAGGCTCCAACTCGACTCGCATAAGGATCATCAAAAGGGATAAAGCCGACCCAAACCCATCTAGATTGGGCAAAAAGGTGTTACGTGAATTTAAACATAAAGAAAAAACTCAAAGCAACACAGGGTAACTTAATGAATCTATTGAATCTTGCCAAAATTCAATAGAGCCGATAACTAGCTTCAAGCTAGATCTTAGCCTACCACATGGCTCATGACCTAACAAGAAACCTTCTTGAACCAAGCTTGAATCTACTGCATGACACTAAGCATGGTAACAAGACTACTTACATCAGATCTAAATCCACCGCATGATACTAGATATGATACAAGGTTGCCGGTACTCACGGAGGTCGACGGATCGATGAATCCTCTCGAAGAACTCGACGACATGACAAATGGACTCTAGGGTTTGGCGTAAAGCCGGTTTGTATGGAGAATGATTTCGTATATCTGTTACATACATTCAGGGTTCATATTTATACCCTGCCAAGCACGACCTCGAATGGATTTGATACCTAATTTATCTCTAAGCTTGATCTCTTATCCATCCATTCGTCCTTCCGCTCGGGCCACGTCACTGTGAAGGACCGATACGGCGAACCAGAGAGGGGTGGAGTGAATGGGAGCCGATAAAAATTCTTCTCGAAGGAGATTGAAACTCCAACAAGATGAACACGGCTTCCAGCACACGTCTCCGACTCACTACCAAGGTTGGTCAAGCCCACGTAGCCACTGGAGTGCCACTGGACCTAGGAACCAACACACCACTTTCCGACCCGAGAAACGCAGAGGAAAAAAACCAAACCTCGAGACTACAGACCCATACCGGTCAGACCGGTGACCACCACCGGTCAGACCGGTCCCTGCTGGTGAAACTGAGCAACTTCCACTAAGTGGCTCTACACCGGTCAGACCGGTGAGACACACCGGTCAGACCGATGGCAGCCTGAAAGCCCCCAAGGCACCAAACAGGCCAACCGACCACCAAACGGACCCAAACTCGAAACAGCAGCAACACGGGACAACAGCGAACTCACCAAGACGTTCACCCGAGCAAAAACCCACAAGGGCTCGCACCGGTCAGACCGGTCAAGAGCACCGGTCAGACCGGTGTAGCCTGGGCAGCTCGGGATGAACAGCACCCGCGGGTCAACACCCCAAATCCAAATCTCGATCTCCCGAATCACTCCACGGACTAGAACGAGACTTTGGGGATATCAGGAACACCTCATGAGGAGTCCATAGCCAAGTTTAATCCCACCAAATCTCGTCCAAAAAGGAGGAATCAAAGAAATCCCGCCGAAAGCACTTCCAACCCAAGAACTCAAGAAACCCCAAAATCGAGCACCTTTACTCACGGATTTGGGAGGGGAATCACAGCCCAAAGAACCACGAAGGGTTCCCACAAATTTCCCCCATCAAATCCCCAAGAGAAAGGTCCCGAAAACAACCCGAAGAAATCACCAAGAGAGGGCTCCGAAAATCACCACCAAGAACAACCGGGGAAAACACATCCAAACCTTGAGGAACCACGCCGAATCATCTATACATGAAACAAAGGTTCGTACAAGGTCTAGCAAGCCGCCCGATCATCCATCCCTCTCTACAAGATCTCTCCGTGAAGCTCTCTTGCTAGTCCTAGAGAAAACCTAAGGAAAATAGGTGGAAAATAGGAAAACTAATGAGCTAGGGTTCCAAGAGTTGGCTGCCATCCTCTCACCTCTTGGGTTATATGGAGGCAACCGAATGTCTAAAATGCCCTTCTCTACTAACTAGGGATACAAGCCCCTCAAGGGCGGATATGGAATTCTTGATGTCTTCACCATCGGACGGATGCCCGGCGACCGCACCTTGCGTAGCCTCGACGCAAGCCATGCGATCCCGACGCGTGTCCTCCGCTTCGAAGATTCCGGACCGCGTCGTCGCACCGGCCGACCGGTCCCCACCGGTCGGACCGGTCGACCCACCGGTCGGACCGGTGCGGTGCCGCCGCACCTCCGTCTTCGGTTCTCCGGTCTTGGCTTTGTGGATCAACCAAGGAACCCGGTGGTTTTCCGGTGAACCACCGAAACCCCGCGAACTCGGTGTAGCCTCCGCCAATCTCCACTCATGACTTGGCTCCCACGTAGTCCCGGCTCGACCTTGGTTTTGAGGCTCAACCAAGAAACCGTCCACGACTTCATCTTGCCGTTCATGCTACCCCGCGGCCCACGTTGACCCCGCCGGCCACCGGTCCCTCGAACAAAGCCTACTTGTCTTCTCCACACCCGGAGGCCTCACCGGCGACGACCTTTCGCGCTTGGTCGTCACCTGCACCAACACGAGTCAAGCCGCAACCTGCACCCGCAATACTTAGCCAAGAATCAGTCCACACAACGTTGTCAATCACTCATCACACAAGGAAGCGACCATCCACCGGTCCTCGAACCACACATGGTCCTCAGTCTCCCCCTTGATGAGTGCATTGACAACACCCACATGAAAGTAACAAGAGAGAAAAGAAAAAGCAAAGAAACGAACAAAAAGAAACTCCAACAAGCGATCGAAAGCCAAACAAAGGCAAAAAGCAAGATCACTTGAAGAAGACAAGTCTCGGACCCCTTAGGCAAGGGCAACGGCTCGACACATCCGAGACAAAACAAAGCTGAAACAAGGAGCGCAAACCACCGAAACAAAGCTCGAACACCACAAAGAGCTCCCCCTGCACACATGCAAGCTCCCCCTGAACCAATGCACCTCCCCCTGGACGAATGCATGCAAGACACCACTTGAAACAGGGCAGCTGCAACAAAACAGCCCTGACCGGTCAGACCGGTCCACACCACCGGTCGGACTCCGTGTGCAACATGTGTACGAACCAAAGACTCACACCGGTCGGACCGGTGACCGACCGGTCGGACCGGTGCACCACGAGAGCTCGAAATGGCTTGAAACCACACGAAAACCTTCTAAACACGTCCAAAGAAGCCATTTCAAGCTCAAACTTCTCCCCTTGTTGGCAATGCATGAATCAAGCCAAAAAATGCAAAACTTTCAACCTAGAGCTTCTCAAATAGACAAAATTCAACAAAGAATGCTACACATGTCCAAATGAGCAAGTTAGATACTCTACGGCTTCGTATCGATCTCAACTACATGATCACCAAGTTTCACAACCATTGGACGAAGCTAAGATGGATTTTGGTAATTTTGCGAAAAACTTGCCTCTCATGAGCAAAGTCCTAAACATGATCAAAGCATATCAAAATGGCAAAGCCACACGAACTTCATGCTAGGACAGTCATTCTAACCATAAGACCATCACAAACACCCACAAGCACCTCATGTCATGTCAAAGCCACCGAGCCATGTGCCTACTTCTATGTATGAGACTTCTCATTGGTAGGCATCATGCAACAGTTTAGCACCCAAAGCAAATTAAATTCAGCACATATGACATGGGAGCATATTTTCCAAGCATTTTTCATTTCATTTTCAGATTTGTAAATGGTACATGAAATGTCTTTGCGACAAAAAGGAACTTATGCTCCTCCACAAGATAAATCAAGAGGGCTAAACATTCATGATGGCAAATGAGCCTTTGGCCCCATATGATCAATAAACTAGCCATCCAACCACAAATTAAGCATAGCAAGGCCACAAAAACATGTCAAGAGCATGTAAAGGCATTTACACATGAGAGAGCATACATGTGACATTTTTCAAAAACATAGCTATCAACCATGGATTATTCATCAAGATCATCAAGAGCTAAGCCAAACTAACCATAGCATACCAAACAAGCTCACAAAGACATATATCTCATTCCATGGTGAACAATGTATATGAGAGAAGCTTTCCTAACCAATGCATATGATACAAAATGCATGCAATCTAAGATACAAGGATGCCTATACAACATGTTACATATGCCATGCCAAATGCAATGAATGCACAAAGGAAAGCTATACATATGCTACAAACCGGCTCCTCGAGGGGAGGCAAAACGGGCTCGACACCACCGGCAAAAGAGAGCTCCCACACACCCAACTCAAGAAATCAAACACACACCAAGTTCCCCCCGCAAACGAGTGAAAGTTGCTTGATCTAGGGGTTTGGTGAAAATATCGGCTAGTTGGTGATGTGTGGGTACATGGATCAAAGCTATCTTCCCTTTCTCTACGTTGTCTCTCAGGAAATGATACCTCACTTCTATGTGCTTGGTTTTGGAATGGAGCACTGGGTTCTTTGCAATGCTTATGGCACTGGGGCTATCACATTGAAGTGGGACATGGGTATACTCCTCACCAAAGTCACTCATGGTGTAGGTGATCCAAAGGAGCTGAGAGCAACAACTAGCAGCGGCAACATACTCGGCCTCGGTCGTGGATTGAGCAACACTCGACTGCTTGCGGGAAGACCAAGACACCAAAGAAGAACCCAAAAACTGGCAAGTCCCAGAGGTGGACTTCCTATCCAACCGACACCCGGCAAAATCCGCGTCTGAAAACCATGAAGCGCCAAAGAAGAGGACGCGGAGTACCAAAGGCCGAAGTCGGGAGTGTGACGCAAGTACCTGAAAATTCGCTTCACTGCTTGCCGATGCGAAGTCCTCGGAGACGCTTGAAAACGAGCGCACAGACACACCGAGAACTGTATGTCCGGCCTCGTCGTCGTCAAGTAGAGGAGTGACCCGATCATGCTCCGTACTCCCTTCCGGTCCACGTGTTCACCTTCCTCATCCGCATCAAGAGCCGTAGTCATACTCATCGGCGTCGTCATAGCCTTGGAGTCCTCCATCTTGAACTTCCGCACAATGTCATTGGTGTACTTAGCCCGGTGCACAAATGTTCCTTCCTTTGATTGCTTGATTTGTAGCCCGAGGAAGAACTGCAACTCACCCATCATGCTCATCTCAAACTCCCTCGCTCATATCATCCGCAAACCTTGCAACAAGAGAGTTAGACGAGCCACCAAAGACAATATCATCCATGTACACCCGCACAATCGGGATATCTCCCGCCCCCGCTCAAAAAAACAAGGTCCGATCGACCTTCCCCATCTCAAAACCTCTCTCAAACAAGAACCCCCTCGCCCGCCATACCAAGCTCTAGGCGCCCGCTTCAACCCATACGCCGCCTTCCTCAACTTGTACACCCGGTGGGGGTACTTCTCACTCTCAAACCCCGGAGGTCGCCTCACATACACTTCTTCCTCCAAAGACACCATTCGGAAAAGCACTCTTCACATCCATTTGGTGCAACTTCAACCCTTTAGCCACGGAAAAGGCTAGAAGGATCCTAATCGCCTCCAAACGGGCTACGGGAGCAAAGGTCTCCTCGTAGTCGATCCCCTCCTTCGACCGAACCCCCCGAGCAACAAGTCTCGACTTGTTCCTCACAACCTCACCCTTCTCTCCCTCTTTGTTTTTCCACACCCACTTTGTACCAATCGGCTTACACCCTGGGGGAGGGTCAACCAACTCCCACACCTGATTCCTCTCAAAGTTCTCCAACTCCTCATGCATCGAGTTAACCCAATTGTGATCAGATAGTGCGTGTCCAATGTCTTTGGGCTCAAAAGAAGCAACAAACGCAGCATGAGCAAAATGGGAATTGTTTCGAACCCTCGACCGTGTAGTGCGTTCATTCATGTCGCCGATGATCCTCGAAGCTGGGTGATCCACTTGAACTCGCCGGGGAGGTTCTCGCCTCGAAGCTACCTCCCCCTCAACATCAGCTTCTCCTCGTTCTTGATTCATCGTCGTAGGTGTAGCAGAGGGTCCATCCATCATCGTAGTCGAAGTAGTGGGTACATGTTCAGCCGGGGGCACCGCACCGCCATCCTCATCATCTCCATGTGTCATGCTCCTCCTCCTGAAAGATCTCCTCGCCAAGCTCATCATCACCTGCACACTCAAAGACAAGTTGACTACGTGGCTCTGTCTCCACGATTTGGTTAGTTTCAAGATTGAGCACACGATATGCTCTAGAATGAGATGCATAACCAAGGAAAATGCCATCGACAGACCTAGCCTCAAACTTATCCAACTTCCTGCCTTTCTTCAGAATGAAACACTTGCAACCAAAGACATGGAAGTGACACACCTTGGGTGTGCGGCCATGCATCAACTCATAGCATGTCTTCTTCTTGTGCACTCTGAGGTATATCCAGTTCGACACATAGCACGCGGTATTCGCCGCCTCTGCCCAATACCTCCTCGGAGTCCTATGCTCATCAAGCATCGTCCGAGCCATCTCGCACAAGGTCCTGTTCTTCCTTTCCACAACACCATTCTGGGGAGGCGTATACGGACTCGAAAAGCTCGGTGCTCAAGACCCAAGTCATGGCAAAAAGTTTCAATGATGCAAGCCCACCCATGCACGCATGCAACTCCTGGTGCTTTGTGCGTGGGCAGATTAGCGTTCGTGCACGAGCACATCAAGGTGGACAAATGGCAAGATACCGTTTGCAGCCTAGCCTTCATCTTGCTGCTCGCCGTCGTCGCGCCGTGCCTGTCAGCGTCCGGCGCAGCACACGCTGGGCGCCGGTTCTCTGGCCGGTGGAAGACCACGAGCGGCCATTCCTGACCCTCCCCCGACGGCACTTTCTCGTGCGGCTTCCGGGAGGCCGGCGAGAACGCCGCTCATTCTCCGTCTGGTACACCGGCGCCGTGGAGAAGACCGCCGTCTGGACGGCGAACCCCGGCGCCCGTGAACGGCCGGGGCTCGAGGATCTCATTCCGCCGCGATGGGGGCCTGGCTCTCGACGACGCCAACGGGACTACGGTGTGGGAGAGCAAGACGAGCGGCGGTGGCGGCCGCCCTGGTCGTATCCCTCCTCGACGGCAACCTGGTCATCTTGGATCCGTCTAATAACAACGGCAGCCGCTCCGCGTGGCAGAGCTTCGACTGGCCGACGGACACGCTGGTCCAATCACCAGCCGCTCACCAAGCACATGAAGCTCGTCGCCGGCGACTTCAGCCTCTACTATGACAACGACAACGTGCTGCGCCTCCTCTACGACGGACCCGAGATCTCGAGCATCTACTGGCCGAACCCGGACAATGATCCGTTCAAGAACGGCCGGACGACGTACAACAGCTCGAGGATCGGCGTCCTCGACGATGACGGCTTGTTCCTCTCCAGCGACAACCTGGGAGTCAACGCCTCCGACCTCGGCCCCGGCGTGAAGAGACGGATGACCATCGAGCAGGACGGCAACGTGAGGATCTATGGCATGAATCCGTCGACGGGGGCTGGACGGTGACATGGGCGGCAATGGCGCAGCCGTGCTACGTGCACGGGCTGTGCAGCAAGAACGCGATCTCTGCAGTACCAGCCGAGCCTTAGGTGCTCGTGCGCGCCGGGGTACGAGATGGTCGACCCGCGGGACTGGCGGAAAGGCTGCAGGCGCATGTTCGCCGTCACCAACTACCTTCCAGGCGTCGCCGTCGCCGTCACCCGTCGCCCGGAGCAGCGGTACAAGTTCGTCAAGATGCCGCACACCGACTTCTACGGCTACGATCTGTGGTTCTACCAATCCGTCACGTTCGAGTACTGCAAGAAAATCTGCTTGGAGATGTGCTTGTGCATCGGTTTCTCCTACAAGCTCGAGGGCCAGGGCCTCTGCTACCCAAAGAGCGTGCTGTTCAATGGGTTCACATCTTCAGCATTCACCGGGACCATCTACCTCAAAATACCAGTAGATTTCAACACCTCAGCACCTAAGACCAGGGCACGGAGCACCACAGGCACCGCCTGCGATCCTAACGTTCCCGTGATCTTCCAAGGGTCATCGGCCACGTTAGGGAGACCCGGAAGTGACGCGAAGTGGCCGTACTTGTTTGCGTTCGCCGGAGTCCTGGGAGTTCTCGATCTGATCTTCATCGCGACAGGGTGCTGGTTCCTCTCCAGAAGGCCGAGCATACCGAGCTCGCTGGAGGCAGGGTACAGGATGATCACGGGCCAGTTCAGGAGGTTCACGTACCGGGAACTCAAGGACGCCACGGGGAACTTCAAGGAAGAGCTCGGCCGCGGTGGCTCCGGCGTCGTGTACCGCGGCGTGCTCGACAAGGAAAATTGTGGCGGTGAAGAAGCTGACGAAAGTGACCCGAGGGCGACGAGGAGTTCTGGGCGGAGATGACCGTGATCGACCCGGATTAACCGCATCAACCTCGTCAGGATCTGGGGGTTCTGCTTGCAGGGCAAGCATAAGCTGCTGGTGTACGAGTACGTGGAGAACGAGTCGCTGGACAGGCACCTGTTCGCCACGGACCGGACGCTGCCGTGGCGCGAGCGGTACAGGATCGCGCTGGGCACGGCCAGGGGCCTGGCGTACCTCCACCATGAGTGCCTGGAGTGGGTCATCCACTGCGACGTGAAAACCGGAGAACATCCTGCTGACGCGGGAGTTCGACGCCAAGATCGCCGACTTCGGGCTCGCCAAGCTGTCCAAGAGGGGTGGCGCCGCCGCCAGCCCGGTGGTACGCAGCTGTCCCACATGAGGGGGACGACCCGGGGCATGGCGCCGGGTGGGCGCTGAACGTGCCCATCAACGCCAAGGTCGACGTGTACAGCTACGGCATCGTGCTGCTGGAGATCGTCATCGGGAGTGGATCTCCGAACAGAGGACAGACGGTGGTGAGCTGCTGGAGATGTCGCAGATCGCTGAGGTCCTGAGGCAGGTGGTCGCAAGTGGGGGACATCGTGCCCTTGGTAGATGGCAGGCTCAGGGCGTTCAACCCCCGGCAGGCCGTGGAAATGGTGAGGATTTCTTTGTCGTGTACGGAGGAGAGGAGCAGCAGGCCGACGATGGATGACACATCGCCCAGGCTCTCGCAGCGTGCGACGACGAAGGGACAAACATCCTGCGTACAAGTCATGACTCGACCACTCAGTAAAATGGCACTGAACTTTAGCTGTAGTAATCTGGGAATTGGGAAGCTCTGTCACGGTAAAGTCTCTTCAGGCCGGGTAACACTCGCTATATGGTTGACGATGTTTAAAGTGCACTTAATTGTTTATGTACCTAATTGCAATTAGATGATGTTTTGGAAAAATTTGGATCAAATATTGGGAATATAAACCGTGAATAACTTTTAAGTCGTTAGGTTTGGAAATGTGAAAATTATATTAATAGATTTGTCTTAAAAATATTTAAACTTTTCCGATAAAAATTCTAAAAGGAGAGGTGGTTATGCTGGGATCGTGTCGATTGTCATAAACATCATCTAATAATACTAGTATGAGGGAGTATGTGCTTAATTGTTTATTGACACAATTTTAGAAGTATTCTATCGGAATATAACAAAATACCAAATCTCAAAATAATTTTTTCGTAGCAATACTCAAAATTTTTTATATATTTTTTCTTCTATTTTTCAAAAATAAGTGCTCCCCAAAAATTCACCAAATCTATACACTTGTCGTCGTATCATACGGCAACGGGATCAAACGTCGTATCATACGGCGGCGGGGATGCGCCCCTAGCGCCAACGGTCGGGGAGCGGCGATGCCCTGCCAGTGGGCCAGGGACCCTAGTCATATATGGCATGGCGCTAGGGTCCCAAACGCCAAATGACACGACGTTTCGGCCTACCGTCTTGCCACACAGCGGCAGCCTCACGCCTATATAAGCAGTAGGAGGCTACCGCCAGCCCACCACCCCCTCCTTCCCTCTTCTTCACTCTCATCTCCTCGATGGTCTTCGGGGAGCACTTCGGATCCAAGTACTTTTCTAGTTCTATCTCCTTTAGTTTATAAATTTTAGAAATAGTTTAGAAAAATAGGAATAGAATAAATGGTTTAGCAAATTAAAAAATAGTTTAGAAAATGTAGAAATATTTTAGAATTATTGAAAATAGACGGAAATTCTTATAAATAGCTAGATTGTGTAGAAATTCTTGGAACATGTTAGAAATTCTTAGAAATTGTTGTAAATTCGTGAAAATTGAAATTGCTGCAAATTTCCTTAAATTTGTAGAACTTCCTTGAAATTGCTAAAATTCTTGGAAATTATTGAAAATTTATAGAAATCTAGAAATTGTTGTAAATTTCTAGACATTTGCGAAATTCATAGAATTTGTGGAAATTATTGAAAATTCATAGAAATTGCTAAAAGTTGCTAGAAAGTCTTAGAAATTGTGTTAAATTTCATGAAATTGCTAGAAATTCTTAGAAATTATTGTAAATTCGTGAAAATTAGTGAAAAATTACTTGCTAAATTCTTGCAAATTACCTTAAGTTGTGAAAGTAGTGGAAATTCTATAAATACTTGGAAGTTGTTGAAAATTATTATAAATTCTTGAAAATTGCTGCAAAATTGTGAAAAATACTGAAAATTTCCTTAAATTCCTAGAAATTTTTGTAAATTGATAAACATTTGTAGAAAATCTTAGCAATTGCTTGAAAATTATTGTAAATTCTTCGAAATTGCTAGAATTGTTGAAAATTGTTAGAAATTCTTACATTTTGTTGAAATTACTTTAAATTCCTAGAAGTACTGGTAAATTTCATGAATTTGTTAGAAATTGCTGAAAATTGGTTAATATTGCTACAACTTGTAGCAATTTTGTATAAATGTTCCTAGAAATTGTTCTTATAAGTTACTTTAATTTTTTTAGATATGACTCAGCCGTCAGTTGACTATTTGCGTCCGGAGTTGTTGGACGAGGCGTTGGAGTTGAAGCACCGCTCGTATCGGTCAACCTTTCTGGGAGAGACGCTCTGCACTCTACATGTCAGGACTTCTCACTACCTGATGCCCATACACTAGCTTTGGATCCCTAAGTACGTAAATCATTATTTTAAAATTACTTCTCTTTGTTTTCATTCGTATTTGTATTAAATAAATTTTACTTTGGATTTTGTGTTTTAGGATACGCGCAACAGGACTACTGACTCTCGCGCGGTTAGTCGAGGGAGACAAGCTACGGGCCCAAGTTCCTGCTGCGCAGCTCATGACACACTTCCAGTAGACTCCTCTCTGGTTGTAGCGTTTTTGGACCGGTAGCGACCAGAGACACACTCATTCCATTTTCCCGTTAGCGAGATGACAGTGTGCTTGCATGACGTGGTGATGTTGTTCAGCCTTCGATGTGCGGGAGTCGCAATGGGGGCTATCGACATCGCCAACACTTGGCAAGAGAACTTTCTCACTTGGTTTGAGAACGTTCCTTAGAACGATCACGCGCCTCAGCCTTACGAGTCGTTCAACGACAAGCATGGAACCACCTTGACCTGGTTGCAGCAACGTAGCGTACGTGCTTCTACCTAATATTTTTCATCTTTTGTGTGTATTTAAAACAAATGTGATGATTGACCTTTCTGTGCAAGGTGATTACATGGCGGACGATGCCGAGCCAGAGACAGTCGATAGGTTTCTGGAGGCGTACCCGCCCTTGCTGTTCAGTTTCGTGATGTTCTACAAGTCTATTGGAGACGCAGTGTCCAAGTACTTGATCCCCTACGTTCGGATGATCGCCGACACACCCGTGCATGCGGTGCCATAGATCAGTTGGGGTAGCATTACGTAGTCGACATACGGGGGCTTACGTACGGTGTGTCAAAGGAGGTCGGGGATCCTCTCGGTTGTCCTCTCCCTTCTTCGGCTTTGAATCCATGGCGCTTCGACATTAGTTGGCCGGCGACCTCTCCCGGTACGACACGAGCGCACAGATGACATTGACCCCGCGAGGCCAGGCCCGATGGATTCTCTGTGGTGCCTCACGGAGGGTAGAGTCACATTGACTTTCGTTTTCTTCACATAATTATCGTCTTATTTCGACATAATTAACTTTTTTGTTTGTATGAAACACACTTGGGGTACCGGCGAACGGACGAAGGAGTTCTACAAGGACTTCGTGGGCCAGATCTACGCGATGACCGTTGAGCGAGGTTGGGGTGTACGCCGTACTCAACGTACTTCGAGACAAGCACTGCGGAAGACGATGAGACACTTGGTGCTGTTATGCACACTCTTAAGACGGCGGTGCATGAGTAAGCTATACGAATTTGCTAACATTTAAATGCATTACAAGGTTGACTTTGTAATAAATTTATTTAATTTGTGATAGATGGTCGTGTAAGGGTATCGGGCGCGCGACAGTGGGTCGGCAAGTTGCGAGCGTGCGTGGCTCGGTGGGCTGATGTGTCGGATCATGTTTTCACCTAGGAGCACCCTCACAACAACGGCTTGGACGGCGTGCACGACATGGTACACCGAGGCACGGGCGCGGGTGATGTGCGTTCTTCCATTCGACACGTACCCGAACGCGAGATCAGAACGCCGACACAGGGGTGACTTTGAGGAGTCAATCATATTTATTTCATATTATTATTCATTATAACATGTGCCACTAATTTCATACGCAACACGACGTGCTAGTGGAGGTGGTGCGGATCATGATGGATGTTGGGGGGTCGAAAACTCGGAAAAGGAATCCTAGAGACACAAGAGCATAAGAATACAAAATGCTCGAACGTACAAGCACGGAATGCAATTCACGAAAGGAGGAGACAAAGAATCCTCCCAAAGTGCTCTCGCCTCAAAAAAGTTGTGAATCTCTTTACACGTGCCCTCGTGCCCCCTTTTATAGGGAAGACGAAAAGGACTTTACATTAGAAAATACCCTCGGAATCTAAGGGTATTCTAGTGTGAACATGTACATGAATGTCTTTTACATCTGCGTGATTTGCGAGGGCGATTTCATACATTTACAAGTTTTCCCCTAGTTCACACGCCAAACCGTACTTTTGAAGTTACGTCTTTGGCTTGGCCTTCCTCGGATTCCCTAATCCTTCATCCATAACTCCCCAATTTCGAGTACGGACGCACAATTTCGCGGTCCTTGATTCCGGAGATTCATCGGTTCATGATTCCATATTTCCGCGACTTACGATTCCAAGCCCGCCGAGAATCGTTCATCACGAAGCAGTTGAAATTCAAATACAAGGGCCTAGTTCGGCCATTATTTTTCATGTTTCTTCGAAAACTTGTGCAACATCCGAGACTCGTTAAAATTCTAAATTTCACCCTTTTCTTCATGGAACTGAACCTTTTTCCCGCAGCCGTTTCACGAATATGCCTCATGAATTTCGACACTCCGACATTTCGAGGGTGACACGGTTTATCAAGTTCCCCAACACTAGCCCCTCGGGGGAAGCGGGTTGACCTCGGCCGATCAGTTTCCCACGAAAATCTATGAACTAGGGTAAAAAACATCACCCTCGGAACGTCGAGTGGTTCTGCGTCCTCAAGTAAATCTCTCAACGCGGTCGAATCGAGGCAGGTTCTTGAAAGTACCCCCCTCCCTAAAAATAGTGTGCCTTGGCTTAGTAGAAATTTTTTCACCGTTCCCCAATTTTCTGAACACTTTCGAGAATCTTCGTTGAATTCGCTCTCGTTTTCGCCGCGCCAAGTCTCGAGTTTTCTCTCGATTCGCAAGGTACTTTCACATTTTCCTTGAAGTTTTATTTTCGGCATACTTTAGTTCATACGTTTCAAAATCTTGTATTTATGCTCACACTTTCGTAACTTTCAACGGGTGGCTCGAACTAAAAACCTTTGCTAGACCAATGACTTAGAAGAGCTAGCCGTTGCCGGCTTTGTCCCCCGAACGGAGATGAAGCTCACGAATGCGGGGACATTCATGTTCGTGAAAGTGACTTGGACAGGTGCCCGTGATTTAGAAACTCGTGAAGAGGGGGAAGTCGGATCAAAAGGAGAGGATCTCGAAAATGTTGAAGGCGACCTCGAGAGATCTTGTCCTGGCAAACAATCAAAATCACTGCTGCCTCGTTTGTTTTTGGCGAATCCAAGGTCACTACAAACATGATTCGGGAGTATGAGGTGCTTGGTTACTTTCTGTGGGTGATGGTCGTGCCCCTCTCGACGAGCGAGTCCCCACTCCCGCACCGAGCGAAGTTGTGGTTTTCGAGACTTCTTTACTGCGGGCTCGGACTCACTGTGACCCTATCGATCGCTATCTTGGATAAGTTTTCGGTGAAGATCCATGCGAAGGACCGATACGGCGAACCCGGAGAGGGGGAGTGAATGGGAGCGCGATAAAATTCTTCTCGAAGGAGATGGAAACTCCAACAAGATGAACACGGCTTCCAACACCGTCTCCGACTCACTACCAAGGTTGGACAAGTCCACGTAGCCCTTTGAGTGCCTTTGGACCTAGGAACCAACACACCACCTTGGGCAGAAACGCGGTGGAAAAACCAAACCTCGAGCCTACGGACTCACACCGGTCGGACGGTGAGCACCACGGTTAGACCGGTCCCTGGCTGGTGTAGGCGACAACTTCCACTAAGTGGCTCTGGGTCGGACCGGTGAGACGCACCGGTCGGACCGATGGCCGACTGAAAGCCCCCAAGGCACCAAAACGGAGCCAAACGACCACCAAAACGGAGACCCAAACTTGAAACGGCGGCACCAACACGGGACAACAACGGGCACACCAGGAGACGTTCACCGAGCAAGAATCCCACAAGGGCTCGCACCGGTCGGGCCCAGGTCAAAGGCACGGTCGAACCGGTGTAGCACGGGGCGGCTGGGATGAACGGCACCCCATGAGTCCAACTCCCCCAAATCCCAAATCTCGATCTCCCGAATCACTCCACGGACTTGAACAAGACTTTGAGGATATCGGGAGCACACCTCATGAGGAGTCCATAGCCAAGTTTAATCACCAAATTTCATCCAAAGAGGAATCGAAGAAATCCCGCCGAAAAGCACTTCCAACCCAAGAACTCCAAGAAACCCCAAAATCAGGCACCTTTTCTCACGGATTTGGGAGGGGAATCTGACCCAAAGAACCACGAAGGGTTCCCACAAATTTCCCCATCAAATCCCAAGAGAAAGTCCGAAAACAACCCAAAGAAATCACCCAGAGAGGGCTCGAAAATCACCACGAGAACAACGGGGAAAACACATCCAAACCTTGAGGAACCACGCCGAATCATCATACATGAAACAAAGGTTCGTACAAGGTCTAGCAAGCCGCCCAGATCATCCATCCCTCTCAACAAAGATCTCTCCGTGAAGCTCTCTTGCTAGTCCTAAAGAAAACCCAAGGAAAATAGGTGGAAAATGAGGAAAACTAATGAGCTAGGGTTCAAGAGTTGGCTGCCATCCTCTCACCTCTTGGGTTATATGGAGGCAACCGAATGTCTAAAACGCCCTTCTCTACTAACTAGGGATACAAGCCCCTCAAGGGCGGATTTTGGAATTCTTGATGTCTTCACCATCGGACGGATGCCGAGCGACGCACACTGCGTAGCCTCGACGCAAACTGTACAATCCCGGCCGCGTGTCTCCCGCTTCGGGTCGGAGGCTTGCGTCGTCGCACACGGTCGAGCCGGTGCTCCTCACCGGTCGGACCGGTCCCCACCGGTCGGACCGGTCGGACCCACGGTCGGTGCCGGTGCGGCGTTAGCTGCGGCTCGGGTCTTCGGTTCTTCGGTCAGCAGCTTTTGTGGATCAACCAAAGACCCGGTGGTTTTCGTGAACCACGGAAACCCACGCGAACTCGGTGTAGCCTCGCCATTCTCCACTCATGACTTGGCTCCCACGTAGTCCGGCTCGACCTTGGTTTTTGAGCTCAACCAAGAAACCGTCCACGACTTCATCTTGCGCATTCATGCCACCATGCGGCCCGCACTTGACCCCGGCGGCCACGGGTCTCTCGAACGAAGCTTACTTGTCTTCTCCACACCTGGAGGCACTCCTGGCGGCGACCTTTCGCGCTTGTTCTTCACACGCACCAACACCGGTCAAGCCGCAGCACACTTTGCAATACTTAGCCAAGAATCCCAGTCCACACAACGTTGTCAATCACTCATCACACAAAGACGACCATCCACCGGTCCTCGAACCACACGTAGTCCTCAATCTCCCCCTTGATAGGTGGTGACACCTACAGTAACAAGAAGAAAAAAGAAAAAAAAAAGGAACGAACAAAAGAAACTCAACAAGCGATCGAAAGCCAAACAAAGGCGAGAGAGCAAGATCATGAAGACAAGTCTCGGACCCCTTAGGCAAGGGCAACGGCTCAAGCAAAGCAAAGCTCGAACACCACAAAGAGCTCCCCTTGCACACATGCAAGCTCAAGCAAAGAGCGCAAACCACCAAAACAAAGCTCGAACACCACAAAGAGCTCCCTTGCTACCTGCAAGCTGCCCACTGAACCAATGCACCTCACACAGACAAATGCATGCAAACCGGTACCGAAAACGGGCGGTACACGGCAACTTCAGCTCACACGGTCGGACGGTCATCACCACTTAGGTCGGACGATTCCTTACAACATGTGTACGGGACCAGCACTCACACCGGTCGGACGGTTATGTACCGGTCGAGACCGGTGTACAACGAAACCCGAAGAAATGGCTCGAAACCACTGAAAACCTTCTAAATGCGTCCAGGTAAGCCATTTCAAGCTCAAACTTCTCCCCTTGTTGGCAATGCATGAATCAAGCCAAAAATGCAAAACTTTCAACCAAGAGCTTCTTAAATATACAAAATTCAACAAAGAATGCTACACATGTCCAAATGAGCAAGTTAGATACTCTACGGCTTCGTATCGATCTGTTACATGATCACCAAGTTTCACAACCATTGGACGAGAAACTAAGATGGATTTTGGCAATTTTGCGAAAAACTTGCCTCTCATGAGCAAAGTCCTAAACATGATCAAAGCATATCAAAATGGCAAAGCCACACAAACTTCATGCTAGGACGGCCATTCTAATCATAAGACCATCACAAACACCCACAAGCACCTCATGTCATGTCAAAGCCAAGGCCATGTACCTACTTCTATTTATGAGACTTCTCATTGGTAGGCATCATGCAACGGTTACTAGCACCCAAAGCAAATTAAATTCAGCACATATGACATGGGAGCATATTTTCCAAGCATTTTTCATTTTCATTTTCAGATTTGTAAATGGTACATGAAATGTCTTTGCGACAAAAAGGAACATGCTCCTCCACAAGATAAATCAAGAGGGCTAAACATTCATGATGGCAAATGAGCCTTTGGCCCCATATGATCAATAAACTAGCCATCCAACCACAAATTAAGCATAGCAAGGCCACAAAAGCATGTCAAGAGCATGTAAAGGCATTTACACATGAGAGGCACTTCCATGTGACATTTTCAAAAGCATAGCTATCAACCATGGATTATCTATCAAGATCATCAAGAGCTAAGCCAAACTAACGTAGCATACAAACAAGCTCACAAAGACACCATGTCTCATTCCATGGTAGAACAATGCATATATGAGAGAAGCTTTTCCTAACCAATGCATATGATACAAAATGCATGCAATCTAAGATCTGAGGATGCCTATACATATGTTACATATATATGCCAAATGCAAGAAATGCACAAAGGAAAGCTATACATATGCTACAAGCCGGCTCCTCGAGGGGGAGGCAAAACGGAGCTCGACACCACCGCTAAAAGAGCTCCTACACACCCAACTCAAGAAATCAAACACACCAAGTTCCCCCGCAAACGGAAGTGAAAGAAGTTGCTTGATCTAGGGGTTTGGTGAAAATATCGGCTAGTTGGTCATGTGTGGGTACATGGATCAAAGCTATCTTTCCTTTCTCGACGTTGTCTCTCAGAAAATGGTACCTCACTTCTATGTGCTTGGTTTTGGAATGGAGCACTGGATTCTTTCCCTCTTTGTTTTTCCACACCCACTTGGTACCAATCGGCTTGCACCCTGGGGGAGGGTCAACCAACTCCCACATTTTGATTCCTCTCAAAGTTCTCCAACTCCTCAAGCATCGAGTTAACCCAATTGTGATCGGATAGTGCGGTGTCCAATGTCTTTGGGCTCAAGAAGCAACAAACGCAGCATGAGAAAAATGGGAATTGTTTCGAACCCTCGTAGTGTAGTGCGTTCATTCATGCTCCGCTTCGATGATCCTCGAGCGTTTGGGTGATCCACTTGAACTCGCCGGGGTTCTCGCCTCGAAGCTACCTCCCCCTCAGCATCGACTTCTCCTCATTCTTCGGTTGTCGTCGTAGGTGTAGCGAGGGTCCATCCATCATCGTAGTCGAAGTAGTGGGTACATGTTCGGCGGGGGACACCGCACCACCATCCTCATCATCACCATGTTCATACTCCTCCTCTGAGAAAGATCTCCTCGCCAAGCTCATCATCACCTGCACACTCGAGACAAGGCGGCTACGTGGCTGTCTCGTCAGAAAGTTACCTCGCAAGTCTCCACGATTTGGTTAGTTTCGAGATTGAGCACACGATATGCTCTAAAATGAGATGCATAACCAAAGAAAATGCATCGACGGACCCTGGCCTCAAACTTATCCGGCTTCACCGCAGCACACGGGAATGGAAACACTTGCAACCAAAGACATGGAAGTGACTCACCTTGGGTGTGCGACCATGCATCAACTCATAGCATGTCTTCTTCTTGTGCCTCTTACGAGGGTATATCATGTTCGACACATAGCACTCGGTATTCACGCCTCGGCCCAATACCTCCTCGAGTCCTATGCTCATCAAGCATCGTCGAAACCATCTCGCACAAGGTCTGTTCCTCCTTTCCACAACACCATTCTGGGGAGCGTATACGGACTCAAAAATGGTGCTCAAGACCCAAGTCATGGCAAAAGGTTTTCAAAATGAGAGTTCTGAATTCCGAGCCATTATCACTTTGCGGATAGCTCGTATGGCATCTGCGTGCCTCTCGTTCCTCAACCTCAAGACTAGATCTCGAACAAAACCAAACGTCTCCCCCTTATCCTCGAGAAAGAACCACGCATACGAGAATAGTCGTCCACCACAACAAGGACATACCACTTCCCACCGCCGGATCGCACCGGGGGCGGGCCAACAAGGTCCATATGGGCCGGCTCGCATGGACGCTCGGTCATCACATCGGTGAGAGGCGGGTGAGGAAGAGGCCACCATCTTGGCATGCCTACACGGAGCACAAACCAACTCTTTCTCAAAAGCCTCGGCCGTGGAAATCCTCGGGACCAAATTGAGTTTACTCAAGCGAGACAAAAGGTCAAAGCTTAAGTGACCCAACTTCTATGCCACTTCCACAACTCACTCGAAGAACCGGCCAAGAAACAACGCTCCACACCGAGGCCCGAGAAAAATCAGCACGAAACACACGACCCTCGGGAACGACCATACAAACAAGGTCCCCTCGAGAGTCCACAATCGAGAGAACCACCGGGCCGAAACAACACCTCAAAGCCCTCATCCAACAAGCCGGGACACGAAGCGGTGTACCCCGGCGTTGAACAAGAGCAACACGCCTCGAGTGATCTTGTCACTCACTTTGATCTCACCTTACGAAAGCACACGCCCACGCCCATTGTCCCCAAAGGTGATGTACCTCTTCGTCACCACGGGACGAGACTTGGGAAGCCACCCCCCGTCTCGGGTCATGCCTCGAGCAACGGGAGTCAATCAACAAATGTTCTTCAAGTCTCCCACCTGAAAATTCAAAAATAAGCACGTGAGTGAACAAACGACTCGTTTGGGGTTAGTACCAAAGGAGGAAAACCGGTGCCGAGCCATTTGCTCGAAAGTGGGGTTAGCACCAACCAAAGCATCTCTCCTACCAAAGCTACCTCCACGAGCACCACCACGGTAACCACCACAGGGAACCACCCTCTGCTGGAGGAGGGCCAAATCCACGCAAGAAAACCCGTGGAACGTCCTTCCTCTCCAACTCAAAGCCACGACTCCTTCAATCCCCGTATTGAGCACGAGGAGGAGAACGCCTAGCAAGCGGCCCCTGCACCTTTTCCGGCCCAACCACCCGGAACCCGACCACGAAACAACCCTCGGACTGTACGAGCTCGAAGCCCAAACGGTATGCATCCCGGGCACACGCCAAGTCGGCCGGTGCCCCTGCCCGGTCGGCGGTGTGACCGGGCCGGCCGGCACCACTGCGGCCTTCTTCTCTCTCCAAGCACGAGGCTTGTCCTCACACTCGCCTTGCCCCTGGGCATGCGCATACGAGGCTCAAGTACACCATCGGAAGGGTGGTACTTGTCCTTGTTAGCCCACTCCTTTGCCATTCTCTCCTCTCGCTTCCTCTTGAAGCAAAACTCCTCCTTATGGCCATCTCTCCCACAATAGCCACAATGGAACCTCACAAGCTTAGGCTTAGGCTTGGGATGTGGTGCTCACTCGGTTTCTCTCCACTCCAAACCCTCCACCGGTTTCTCACCACTTGGCTTCTCACTCTCCTTCCTAAAGAACACTTTCCGCGAAGTGCTCACAAACTTGATAGGCTTTTGTAGGTCATTTGTGGGTGTAGGAAACACGGGTGGAGTCTGGGGTTGTGTCTAGTCGATTCCTTAGATGGTTAGGTTTTGGTGGGAAATCATTTTTTTGTGGTGGGTTTTTGGTGGCTCGGGATAGTCTCTCCACTTCCTTCACCAACCTTGTTTGCCCCAAGCCCCTCACCATCTTGCCTCTTAAAGGCCTCGATCATCATCCTCAAGCGAGGCTCATGGCGGGACAACCAACCAATCAACTTCCTCAAATCATCATTCTCATCCTGTAAACGATCAACATAATGTGCAAGCTCCAAATTTTTCAATGCATGCATTTCACGGGTAGAGCAAGATGTAGGCATGGGTTCCTTCAATTTAGCCTCGAGCGAACTAGTGTAAGCATGCATCTCATCAATCTTAGCATGCAAAACGGGGCAAGAAGTGCAAGCACCTAGCAAAGCGAGGGTCTAGACTTAAGCTCGGCCACTTCAACCCTAGGCACATCTAGTTCCTCACACTTGGAGGCATGCTTCTCCTTAAACAAAGCAAGATCGGCAAGGAATATGGAGCAATCGGCACAATCATTCTCATCGAAACAACGGGGCTAGCCTTAGCGAATCAATCTCAAGCTTGCTATCAAGCACTTGTGTCTCTAGCTCGGCCACTCTAGTCCTAGCATCCTCGAGTGAAGCCCTAAGCTCTTTCCTCATTTTCTTGGCCTCTCTAAGCATGTCATCACGGTTATCAAGCAAAGAGCCAAGCCTCTCATTCTCTGGCGCAAGAAGGGAAGTTCATCACGCACCTCGTCGTCGGACTCGGAGTACGAGTCGCTGCGTGTGCTCTTCTTCTTGCCGGAGCTCGAGCCATGGTGCGAAGCCATCTCTCGCGAAGCGGCTCGGCCGCTCGGGTTGTTAGACGACTTCTTGTTCTTGCGGCGATCTCCCTCGTCTTCAGCTGCTTTGCTCGAGCTCGAGGTGGAGTACGCGGAACTGGAGTCGACGTCGCTCGCTCCAACCATCGCTCGGAACTTGCCTCGGCCCTCCTTCTTCCTCGATCGTCGCTCGTCCTTGTACTTGTTCTTGTGCTTGCTCTTGTGGTCGCGCCTCGAACGGTACTTGCCATCGTTCATCCTCAGCTTGTGCTTCTAGCTGTCCTTGGTCTCGGCCTTCTCCGGGCAGTCGGCGACGAAGTGTCCCGGCTTGCCGCACTGGAAGCAAGTCCTCGTGTTCCTCCTCATGTTCACGCGGTTCTCGTGCAGCCTCTCGAACCGCCTATGTCGGTGCGGAATATGGTCCCGACACTAACCAGTAGATAACGCCTAGGTCTATCCCTCAATGGTCGATGCCAAGCAACAAATGACACAAGGTTTTATCCTGGTTCCGGCCGAGGCGGCCGTACATCCAGCAGAGGTGTGCTCGTGGCACTATATTGCTCAGCACCGGGGGTGCTTGTAGTGGGGCAAGTACAAGCAAGGCGGGAGAGGAAGCGTGGCTTCCAAGTCCCTGGAAGAGTGGCTGAAGATGTTGTGAGAGAATAAGAGAGTGAGTGCACGGTGTGTTGTGTTCAACTGAACTCCTTCGTCTCCCCGCGGCTGGGGGCTCGCCTCCCCTTTTATAGGCCAAGGGGACGGCGGGTTACATGCACGCCGCGCTATCCAGCTACGTGGGGGTGCACGTCGTGCTACGGCGTAGAGTGGGCGGCCGTCCGGATGATCTTCGGCCGCGACCCGTCCATGATGGCCTACCCCGTGCCGAACGGTGGCGGTTCGAGGGGTAGGAGGGCGGCGGATGGTGGTGGCGTCCTCCGATAGGCTTCGAGGGAGGTGCCGATGATGGGCGGTACGGGGTACGGGGAGCGGGCGAACGGCGTTCCTTCCCAACGCGCTCCGCGGTGGCGGAGTGGTTGCTACGGCGCCGGGCGTGCGCACGCGGTGTCGGGCGTGCGCACGCACGCGTGGGTACGGCGGCCGCGCGCGTTCACGGTGGCCGGGATGGCCATCCACCGGCCTAGCGCCCCCCACCTACCCCCGTAGAGTCACGGGAAAGTGAAATCGAGGGGTGCGCCCGGCCCCCCCCTTCGAGGGTCGGGCGCGTTAGCCGTCTTGTAGTGGGCACGCGGTGTCACGGGACCGACACCGGCCGTACGCACGGTCCATCTCCACGGTGGCGGGGATGGGCTCCTTCCCTGGGGAGTTGGTGCGGCGGCACGGGGGTGCGAGCCCCGGGCGCATGATGGCGCCGTCCGGCGGCGTCGGGCGTTAAATGCCCAAGTACGGGGTCGGCGCACGCGTGCGGGGTGCCCGTGAGCGTGGCGGGCCCCGGCCGAGGGCGGAGCAAACCCTCGAGCGAGACGAGACCCGCTCGAGGGGGAGTGAGCCCTCGAGCGGGCGTGACCGCTCGAGGGAAGGGGTTGCCCCTCGAACGGGCGGAGCCCGCTCGAGGAGGAGCGTGCCCTCGAGCGAGGGCGGAGCTGCTCGAGGAGGAGCGCGCCCTCGAGCGAGGCGGAGCCCGCTCGAGGGGTCTTCTAAGCGGGCCGTCTTGGTGGGCCGCGGAGTCCCGCCGTGCGGGCCATGTCTGCACGGTTAGTTGCATGGTTAGGCTTAGCGTGTTTTGATGCCGGGATTTAAGTGAGGATTCCCCCGTTGCTTAAGGGGACCCCTAGAGGCATGTCCCCGACGGTAGCCCCAGAGCATGCGAGGGTTTGCCATTGAGGCTCCCGCGGATGCGGGAACCTGCTGATAGGATGTTCTTCCCTCCTTGTTTGCGAACGCTTTCGCGTGGGGCCGCGTCGGCGGACCCGCGGGTCTAGCCCCGAAGCCCTGCGGGAGGTGTGGGTTCTCCTGCGGGGGGGTTAACCGCGAGAACTTTGGTCGGAAAGGCGTGGCACATATGCCAACCGGCATCGGCGGTGTTTCGGCCGGCTTCGGGGGTGCAACTCCCCCATCCTTTGTCTCCCGGCGGGTGCAATTTCAAGGAGGTGTAGCCGTGCGTCAAGCCCCCGAGCCTTGGCCCGTTCGAGGCGATCGGGTTGAGCCTGACGACTTGTTTTTTAACGCGCCCTCGCCGCCCCTCCGCGGGGCGGAGGGTGAGGTTTCCGTGACTCCCATCGAGCGGGTCGCGAATCGCAGATTCCTCGTTGAGCTGCTAGCGGGTGGTTCAAGTGGACGCCGTGCCCCCGTTCGATAAGGGTAGGCTGCGCGGTCCGGAGACGCGTCCATGGAAGCGCTTGCGTGGGTTTGCTAGGTGGGGCTCGGTCCCGTTCGCTAGGGACCGGGGCGCGGAAGCTCTCCCTCGGTGGGATCCCCCGGCTGGGCCCCGCCCTCGGCGGCTCTTGAACACGACATGTGGGGCACCCTCGAGCCAACGGGCTCGAGGAACGGCTCGAATGCGCGTGCCCTCGTCGTCCCTAACTGCGTGATGCGAGGCGCGCTGTTCGAACCCGTCGAGGGTCGGGCTTCGAACCTCCGATCGGTAAGGGCCGTGCGGGGCCGGTGCACAGGCCGGCCCGTCTTTTCTCGTTTGCGGCCGCCGAGGGGTCTGGGCGAGCCAGTCCTCGAGGTGCTGGTTGGTTGCACAGCGTATGCGCTTCGTTTTAGAGGGTTGACATTGTCTCGAGCTGAGGGTCATGCCGCTCGAGGGTTTTACGTGGCATGGGTGCCCGCGGTTGCCTGCTCTACATCGAGCAGGTCCTGGGCGACCTTCTCACGCTGGTATCCCATCGAGGGTCGCCTTTGTTCGAGTCGAGGGTCATGCCGCTCGAGGGTTCTGCGTGGCATGGGTGCCCGCGGTTGCCTGCTCTACGTCGAGCAGGTCCCGGGCGACCTTCTCACGCTGATATCCCTTCGAGGGTCGCCTTTGTTTCGAGCCGAGGGTTCGCCTCGCTCGAGGGCTCTCCTTGCTTGGCAAGGGACCCGGGCATTTAATTGCCTTGCGGTCGTGGCCGCGGTTTCGCAGCGCGGGCGCGTCTTTTTAGGCGCTGCGGCCGCGCGCGCGCGCGTAGTGGGCGGCGCGGCGGGGCGGACGTGACGGTTTTGCCTCGGTTGCTGCCGGTCTTTGCTGCAATGATGACCCGCTCGCAAGGTGTTACGGGGCCGCTGCGGTCGTGGTGCGGCCCATCCGTCGACGCGATGGGAAGATTCCCTGCAGTTAATGCTAGTCGGGGCGTCCGCTCCGGAGAGCCCGCCCGTCGGCCTATAAAACTGCGGGGAGGAAGGGACGGCGGTTTTTTTACCTTAGCTTCTCACCGTTTTCAGTCCCCCACCCCTTCGCCTTCGTCTTGCTCTTGCCACCGCGCGGGCTCGCCGTTACAGCTTTTTTCCTCCGCTCCTTGTCCTCCGCCTCTGCTTGCTTTCGTCCTCTTCATGGCGCCACCTCAGCTTCCCGTCGGGATCCGGAGCCGTACGCACCGGGAGAGGTCGACGGTGACCCGGCTCGCCCTTGGCGAGGGCGGTCGCCGCCGGCCACCGGTCGGCCAACGAAGACGGGCGCCGGCGAGTGGATCGTGCGCGGCGGCGCACCATGAGCCCAACCCGCCGGAGGGCTATGTGGTGAGCTTCCTCCGCTACCACGAGCGTGGCTTCAACGCGCCGGCGAGTACCTTCATGCGGGCGATGTGCCACTACTACGGGGTGGAGCCGCACAACTTCGCCCCCAACGCGATCTCGCGGGGCGGCCACGTTCGTGGGCGTCCGCGAAGGGTACTCCGGGGATCCCGATCAGCGGGATCTGCGGGGTTCACCTTTTCCGCGGGGAGCTCATCACGCAGCCCACGTCGGAGCGGAGGACCCGCCGTGCGGTGCGCGCCGGCGGGATGTCGGCGGCCTGCGGGGGCAGCTCAAGAATTTCTACATCCCCGCACCATGACGACGAACAACGCCGGGCGGGAGCGGGGATGGTTCTACCCGCGCAACGCCGAGCCGGCCTTCCTCCCTACACCGGCCGGGTGTTCAAGAAGAGGCGGGACTCCGGGGCTACGGGGTGTCTACGGCCCGAGATCGGGCGCGGCAAGAGTCCGTCCTCGCCGCCCGCGGCGGGCGGCGAAGCACGGGCTCAACGCGATGGGCGTCCTCGCCTTCCTCCACCACCGGCGGGTCGTGCCTCGATGCGGAGGCCACTCTGCATCTTCGAGATGACGGAGGCGGCCAACCCCGTCGACCTGGCGAGGTCGCGGATTCTCCCGACGCCCCTTGAGCGGCCGTATGCGCTCACCCGGGCGCGGAACGCCGTCGACACCCGGGTGCCGCCGCCTGCGGGGCGGACCCCGTGGGACATCGAGATGCTCCCCACCGGCCCGTTGGTGAGTGTGGTCCTTGATTTCGTTTTGGTTCTTCGCGTTGCCTTTGCCTCCTGACATGCCTTTGGTGCTCCTGTGTGCAGCTGGTGAAGTTCGACATCGCCAAGTCCGTTCCACCCACCCCCGACTCCCGTGCGCTCGGCCGGGCGGCGCAGCGGGAGCAGCAGGAGAGGGCGGCGCGCAAGAGGGAGCACGCCAGGCGTCGCCAAGCGCGCCGCGACCGGCGGGCCGCGGAGTGCCGGCGGCGCGAGGAGGCGGGGCTCTCCTCCCCGGATATCGAGGAGCCCTCGTCTTCGGACGAGGACGAGGAGGAAGAGGGCCGAGGGGGAGGGCCCCTCGGACGGTGGCGCCTGCGCCCTCGTCGCCGGAACCCGCGCGGCGTCGGGGGTGGCTTCGTGCGGGGCGGGCGCACCGGCGCCCGCCGCCGGCAATCGTCGTTAGGGGCGGCACGCGCCGCGGGGGTGCCGGCGCGCGCGCGGAGGCACGAGCGGCGGACGCGCCCCGGGCGCGCGTCGAGTGTGCTCGCGCGTGGGGGGAGCGTGCCCGCGCGCGCGCGCGTCGTCGTCCAAGGGGCGCAACGGCGGGCGGCGTGCCGCGCGCGCGGGCGAGCGTGCCCCGCGCGCGGCGGCGCCTTCGGGGAGGTGCGTCATCGGGCGCGCCCGCGCATGGGGGCGGGCGTGCCTCGCGCGCGCGGTGGCGCCGTCGGGAGGCGCTACGGCAGGCGCGACAGCTGCACCGGCCTCGTCCGCAGAGGCCTCGAGGAAAAGGAAGCGGGCCTTTTCCTCTGCGAGGTAAGGGGCCTGTCCTTCTTCGTTTGGTTTGGCTCGTTGATGACTAAGTGTTTTAACCCTCCGTTCGTGCCTGCGCAGGGCGGTACCAACCGTTCCTCCTCTTGCACCGGCCAAGGTGTTGAGGACGGACGCATCGATCCCCACCCGGCGGCGCTCGTCGAGGGGGTCGCGCCCGGGGACAAGCACGGCGGCGGGCACGAGCTCGCAAGACCCGGGCGGGGCTTCGAGGCCCCGGCCGGCGGATCGACTGCCCGCGGCGCGGCCGGAGGGGCCGCCGGGGACGGCGGCGCCGGTCGTCACGGAGACACGGGTCGCGGCGGCGGCCACGGTGGAGGTGCGGCCCGCGGTGGCCGCCACTGCGGAGGAGGTGGAGCGGGCGCAACCCGCGGGAGCGCCCGCGGATGCGGTGGTACGGCGGAGGTGGCGGCCACGGCGCCACGACGGGCGCCCGTGGCCGCGGAGGCGCAGGTGGTGGTGCCGGCGGAGGCGGCGCAAGCAGCTGCGTCCGCCGGCGATTTGCAGGCGGGGAGGTGGTGGAGCTCTCGGATGACTCCCCGCCGCCTGGGTGGAATCAGTGGGCCAGCTGGCCCACGAACTCCCCCGGGCCCCAGGAGGGGGCCCTCGTGAGGCGGCACGAGGGTCACATGGTGGTGGGGGGCCGAGGGCATGGTGCCGAGGCCTCGTCCTCCCACGCCGGCCGCCGCCGCCGGTGGAGGGGGCCGTCGATGATCCCCGGCGTTTGCGATGCCGGGGGAAGGGGAGCTCTGGGGCGAGCTTCGGAACCACGGCGCCACGCTCAACCGCGCGTTGAACGAGGCGCTGCAAGTCCACGGCGGCCCAGCCTGGCTCGTCTTCCAGGTGAGCCATGGTTGCTCATCCCTCTTCCCTTTTCGTTTTCGCATGTTGCATTCAAGCTTTGGCGCTCACGGGATTTGACGTGTGGATGCCAGGAGCTCGAGCGCCGCGCCCACGACAAATACGACGCGTTCGACCGGGTGAACGCCGAAGCCCAGCGGCTCCGGGAGCAATGCAGCGCTTTCGACGCGCTTGTAGACGCTCTTAGGACGCCAGACAGCTGGTTGGCGTACCGGGCCCTGGCCTGGCCCGACGAGCTCCCCGAGAGCTCGAGGCAGGACGCGGCGCGTCGCTCGAGCCTCGAGCGGGTCCGCGCAGCCCTCTTCGATCGCGACGAGGCGCTATGGAACGCGCGCGCGGACACGGAGAAGACGCGGACGCTAGCCGCCAAGCGGGAGGCGGGGGGTGGCCACCGCTCGCGCCGAAGCCCGGGAGCTCCGCACGTCGCTTGAGGGGGCGCGGGCGCAACGGCGCCGGGCCGAAGAGCGGGCGCGTGGGTTGGAGCAGCGCGCCAAGGAGGCCGATGATGCGAGGGCCGCCCTCGACGCCAAGGCCGCGGCCCTCGTCGGCTGGCCGAGGAGCGGCCGCAGCGAGGAGCGCATCGCCCGCCGGGGGGCGAGGGGCGGCTCCAATAGGAGCGAGGCGCCCTCGGCGACGCCCGAACGGCGCCGGGAGCGGGAGCGCGTCGCGCGCGGGCGGCGGAGAAGTCACTGGAGGAGCGGAACGCCGCATTCTCCGAGGTTGAGGGACGAGGGCGCTCGCGCTCAGCATCAGCCACGCCAATCAGGAGCTGGCCCTCCGCGAGCAAGGCGAGACCGTCCAGCACCTCGAGTTGGCGATCGAGTCCGCGCGCCGCGACTTCGATTTGGAGAGGAAGCAAGTCGAGGGTGAGCCACTGCTTGACTTTGCTTGTTGGTTTTTGCTTTAGAGGGTTTGCTTCCCCCTTTCTGATTTCTTTTCATCTCGTTGATTCCAGGCTTGTGCACCGCGCTGGGGCACGCTGCTGGGCGGGCCGAGGCTCTGCAGGCCTCCTACAACTCCTCCGAGCAGGAGGTGCGGGAGCTGCGCGACGCGGCCCTCGGGACCTGCCACGTCGTCGAGGAGGGCGAGGCCCAAGCCGGCAGCTCGCTGGCCAGCCGCTTGCGCGCCCTTGGCGGCCACGTCACGGAGCGGATGCGCCGGGCGTTGCACCTAGGCGTCCAGAAGGCCCTCGGAGTGGTGCGATCCCACTACGAGGTCAACTTCGAGGCGCTGGCTGAAGGCTACATCGTTCCCGAGGGCGTCGAGGACGAGGTGGCCATGGAGCGTATGGATGCGCTCGCTGCTGACGCCGCCGGATCGCTCGCCGAGGCCTTCGAGGAGTTCCTCTTCCCCGACGTCGCGGACGGCCGTCGCTTCTCCCCGCCTGAAAGTGGTCTGGGCGCTAGGCCCGTTTTTTGTTTATGTGTATCAGAATTCTGGCCTTGTGGCCTTTTGTAAATAAACAAGTTGTCTTGTGAACATGAGTAGTTGCTGTAAATGAAGTTGTTTGTTTGTTACGCTTTTTGTTTCTCCTTCTTCCTGAGTAGATTCTAGTTAGGGGAGTTCGATTTTCGCAGGGGGCCCGCTGGGTTGGAGGCGAGAGAGAAGGGCCATAGCCACGCGGCGTAGGCTATCTCTGGCTCGCACGCTCCTTCCGCTGTGCCGCCTGCGCCCTGTTCGAATCGTGGCTCGAGGTTGAAGTAGGAAACAAACTTAGCGCGTGTCGTTATGTTTTTTGCGCGAAAAAATGGGACCATTTGGGGGGGTGCCCCCCGCAGTAGCCCCCGAGGGTAACTTGGGTTTCAGGGGAAAGCCGAGTTGCCCTTTTATTAGACTTGGAGTATTTACATAGTTGACACCAACTGGGGTGTTGGTCATGTGATTTTACAACAGAAAGTACTTTGGAAATCCTAGCTAAGGGTAGAAGCGACGTAGCTGTTGGATGTTCCAAGCGTTGGTGAGTTCTTCACCGTCCTCGTTGGCCAGCTTGTACGTGCCCGGCTTGAGCACCTTCACCACGACGTAGGGTCCCTCCCATGGGGGCGATAGCTTGTGGCGCCCTCGGTTGTCTTGGCGTAGCCTTAGGACCAGATCCCCTTCGGCGAAATCCCTCCGACGTATCTTGCAAGCTTGGTAACGTCGTAGGGACCGTTGATACCTTGCGAGAGTGCATCAACGCCACGAGGCGTACTTCGTCTAGGCCGGTCCGGCGAGTCCTCGCGGGCTCGCTGGTTAGCATCCTCGTCGTAGCCTCGAACCCTGGGCGACCCATATTCCAGGTCCGTGGGGAGGACGGCCTCCGCGCCATGGACTAGGAAAAACGGGGGTGAACCGGTGGCCCCGCTTGGGGTGGTCCTTAGGCTCCACACGACCGCCGGGTAGTTCTTGGAGCCATTTTCGGCCGTATTTGTTGAGTCGGTCGAAAATTCGGGGCTTGAGGCCTTGTAGAATCATGCCGTTGGCGCGCTCCACTTGGTCGTTGGTCCGTGGGTGTGCCGCGCCTGCCCAATCCACGTGGATGTGGAATTGTCGCAGAACTCCAAGAACTTCCGGCCCATGAATTGGGACCCATTGTCTGTGATGATGGAGTTTGGCACTCCAAAGCGGTATACGATGTCGGTGAAGAACGTGACCGCCTGCTCCGCCCTTAAATTTGTGATGGGACGCACCTCCACCCATTTGGAGAATTTGTCGATCGCGACAAGCAGATGGGTGAAGCCCCCGGGCGCCTTCCGCAGGGGCCCGACGATGTCCAACCCCCACACGGCGAACGGCCATGTCACGGGGATCGTTTGCAGGGCATGAGCGGGCAAGTTGGACTTGCGGGCGTAGAACTGGCACCCTTCGCAGGTGCGTACGATTTCGTTGGCATCCGCGACCGCGGTAGGCCAATAGAAGCCTTGGCGGAACGCGTTGCCAACGAGGGCGCGTGGCGCGGCGTGGTGGCCACAGATCCCTGCGTGGATGTCCCGTAGGAGCTCGCGCCCCTCGGGAATGGGTATACACCGCTGGAGGATGCCTGACGCGGCGCGCTTGTACAGTTCGCCGTCGACGAGGGTGAACGATTTGGCCATCCTGGCGGTGCGCCTGGCTGCGGCCCGATCCACGGGGAGTTCCCCTCGATCGATCCAGGCGATGTATTTTTCCCGCCAATCCGCTTGGACAGGAGCCGGCTCTATGTCCATCGCATCGACCTCGATGGAGCCGTACCCCTCGAGAAGGGAGAGCACGTACGCCTCGTTCGAGGGGTCCTCATCCATGGGTTCCGCACCCGCTGGATTCGAGGGAGCCCCCGAGGGTCCGCCGTCGCTCGAGGGGTAGGGCTCGAAGGCGACCGAGGGCTGCGCGACGTCGCGCGCGAAAACGTTCGGGGGAACGGTGATCCGCCCGGACGCGATCTTCGCCAGCTCGTCCGCTTCCTCGTTGTACCGTCGGGGTACGTGATTAAGCTCGATGCCGTAGAACTTGTCTTCGAGGGCCCGCACGGCTTTACAGTAGGCCTCCATCTTGTCTTCGTGGCAGCTCGCGTTCTTCATGACATGATCGATCACGAGCTGCGAGTCCCCTCGCACGTCGAGGCGCTTGACGCCCAACTCAATGGCGATTTTGAGGCCGCAGAGTAGGGCCTCGTATTCCACCATATTATTGGATGCGGGGAAGTGGAGGCGCACTGCGTAGCGCATGTGCTCTCCGAGGGGTGACACGAAGAACAGGCCCGCGCCCGCTCCTGTCTTCATCACCGAGCCGTCGAAGAACATGGTCCAGCACTCTGTTTGAATCTGAGGGGGCGGCAGCTGCGTGTCCGTCCACTCGGCGACGAAATCGGCTAAGATTTGCGATTTGATGGCCTTACGCGGGGCGTAGGCGAGCGTCTCGCCCATCAACTCTACGGACCACTTGGCAATCCTGCCCGCCGCGTCGGGGTTGCGAATGATTTCTCCTAGCAGGAAGGAGGAGACCACCGTGACCGGGTGGGCCTCGAAGTAGTGGCGGAGCTTGCGCCGCGCAAGGACTACCGCGTACAGCAGCTTCTGGACCTGGGGGTAGCGCGTCTTCGTGTCCGACAGGACTTCACTTGATGTAGTAGACCGGCCTCTGCACGGGCAAGGCGTGCCCT
Source organism: Cenchrus americanus (assembly GCA_947561735.1). Classification (NCBI taxonomy): domain Eukaryota; kingdom Viridiplantae; phylum Streptophyta; class Magnoliopsida; order Poales; family Poaceae; genus Cenchrus; species Cenchrus americanus. The sequence continues at coordinate 181,473,431 of OX387241.1, read as the reverse complement.
TCTTCTGTGCGCTCCACGACGATCACGGCACTGACCACCTGGGTGGTTGCGGCCACGTAGAGCTGCAGGGGTTCGCCATCTCGCGGCGGCGTGAGGATTGGGGCGTGCGTCAGAGACGCCTTCAGCTTGTCGAGCGCGTCCTGGGCCTCGGTGGTCCAAGAGAAGCGCTCGTGCTTCTTGAGCAGCCGGTAGAGGGGCAGGCCCTTCTCACCGAGCCTTGAGATAAAGCGGCTTAAGGCGGCGAGGCACCCCAACACCTTCTGCACCCCTTTGAGGTCCCGAATTGGACCCATTCGCTCGAGGGCCGCGACCTTTTCAGGGTTGGCCTCGATTCCCCGCTGGGAGACGATGTATCCTAGGAGCATGCCCCGCGGCACTCCAAAGACACATTTTTCGGGGTTTAGCTTGACCCCGTTGGCCCGTAGGCAGCTGAACACGACGCCAAGGTCGCTAACCAGGTCGTCCGCCTTCCTGGTCTTGACGACGATGTCGTCCACGTAGGCTTCGACCGTCCGCCCGATGTGATCCCCAAAAACGTGCTGCATGCAGCGCTGATATGTCGCGCCCGCGTTCCTGAGGCCAAAAGGCATCGTGACGTAACAGAACGTCCCGAACGGTGTGATGAACGAAGTCGCGAGCTGGTCGGACTCCTTCATTTTTATTTGGTGATATCCCGAATAGGCATCAAGGAAACAGAGTAGTTCACACCCGGCTGTTGAATCAACGATTTGATCTATACGTGGCAAAGGAAAAGGAACTTTTGGACATGCTTTATTGAGACTAGTGTAGTCTATACACATCCTCCACTTCCCATTTTTCTTTTTTACAAGCACAGGATTAGCTAGCCACGTAGGGTGGAACACTTCCTTGATGAATCCGGCCTTGAGGAGCTTCCGCGGCTCCGCTCCGATCGCCCGCCGCCGCTCCTCGTCGAAGCGGCGCAGCCGCTGCTGTACAGCGCGGGCGTTAGGCAGGATATCAAGGGAGTGCTCGGCGACCTCCCTCGGGATGCCTGGCATGTCCGAGGGGCTCCACGCGAAGACGTCGGCATTGGCGCGGAGGAAGTCGACGAGCACTGCTTCCTATTTAGGGTCGAGGGTCGAGCTGACCCTCAACGCCTTTCCCTCGGGGGCCGACGGGTTGAGGGGGACCCCTTTGGTTTGCTCGGCGGCCTCGAAGGTGCCGACGTGCTTGGCGGCGGAGGGCGAGGTCGTCGTTGACCATCTTCTCCGGCGTGTTCACCGGCGCTTCATCCCAGGCGCTAGTGCCTCTGCATGTTCCACGCACTCGACGTCGCAGTCGAATGCGTGCTCGATTGACGACCCGACGGTGATGACGCCGTTTGGAACCGGCATCTTCATCTTCAGGTACGTGTAGTTGGGGACCGCCATGAATTTGGCATAGCAAGGTCGCCCAAGTATGGCATGGTAGGCCCCTTTGAACCCCACCACCTCGAAGGTGAGGGTTTCCTTGTGGAAATTCTTGGGGGTCCCAAACCAGACCGGCAGATCGATCTGCCCGAGTGGTTGAACCTGCTTGCCGGGCTCGATGCCGTGAAATGGCTTCGTGCTGGGCCGCAGCTGGTCCAGCCCAATCCCCATCAGGCGCAAAGTATGCGCGAAGAGGATATTGAGGCTACTGCCTCCGTCCATAAGGACCTTCGAAAACCGGGCGTTCCCAATGATGGGATCGACCACCAGCGGGTACTGGCCCGGGTTCGGGATTCGGTTTGGGTGGTCGTCCCGGCTAAAGGTGATGGCATCCTTCGACCAGTTGAGGAAGGCCGGAGGCGCCCTCTCTGCGTCGAGGACTTCATGCCGCTCCTTCTTGCGCTGCCGGGTCGACATGTCGACAGTAGGTCCCCCAAAGATGAGGAACACGTTTTCGACAGCGGGGAAGCCACCCGCGTCGCCATCGCCCCCATCTTTCTTGGCCTCTGCCTCCTTCGTGGCGGCACGGCTGTAGAACTTCTTGAGCATGTCGCACTGCTCAAGAGTGTGGTTCACGGGAGTCTTGTGGTAGGGGCATGGCTTCTTCATCATGTCGTCAAACACCCCCGGGCCTCGAGGAGCCGGTCGAGGGCCCCGTCGGGCCGGGTCAACAGCGAGGGCCTCGGCGTTGCCGCCGTTGCGCCCCTGCTCGCGCGCCTCGCGGCGCGGCTTCTTCCCCTTCTTGCCCCGCTTGTCGTTGCGGCGCGGCTCTTTGGACCCGCTGCCCTCCGCGGGCGTGTCCTCGGAGCGCTTGCCCTTCTTGCCGTCGAAGATTGCCCCCACGGCCTCCTCTCCGGAGGCGAAGCTGGTGGCGATGTCGAACAGCTCGTTTGAGTCCGTAGGCGGGCTGCGTCCCAGCTCGCGCACAAGGTCCCGGCACGTGGTGCCCTCGAGGAACGCGTGCACGATCTCGGACTGTGCCACGCTGGGGAGCTCCGTGCAGCGCTTGGAGAAGCGTCGTATGAAGTCCCGCAACGACTCGCCGGGCTTCTGCGTGCAGGAGCGCAGGTCCCAGGAGTTCCCAGGGCGCACGTACGTGCCCTGGAAGTTGCCCACGAACGTGTGGACTAGATCGTCCCAGTTATGGATCTGGCTGGCGGGCAAGTGCTCGAGCCATGTCCGGGCCGCGTCGCCCAGATGCAGGGGCAAGTTGCGGATGATCACTTCGTCGTTGGTGGCCCCGCCCAGCTGACAGGCTAGGCGGTAGTCGTTGAGCCAGACGCGGGGGTCCGTCTCCCCGTTGTATTTGACGATCGTCGAAGGCTGACGGAAGCGCTGGGGGAACGCCGCCGTGCGGATCTCCCGGCTGAACACACGGGTGCCCGGGGGCTCCGGCGTTGGGGAGCGATCCTCACCGCTGTCGTAGCGTCCACCCCTTCGAGGGTGGTAGCCCCTGGCCGCTCGTGCGTCCGCCTTGCTGGTGCACCTGGCGTTGATGACGTTGCGGGCATCGCCATCCAGCGCCCTGCGCGCGTCAAGGATGAAGGACCGATAAGGCGACCAGAGAGGGGGGGAGTGAATGGGAGCTGATAAAAATTCTTCTCGAGGGAGATTGAATCTCCGCCAAGACGAACTAGCTCGGTCGGACCCCCGAAATCACACGCTCCGCACTTCTACCTCCCGTTTGCCAAAACCACGTAGCCACTGGAGTGCTACTGGTCCTAGGAACAAACTCTACCAGCAACCACAACACACACGCAGCACCGTCAGCGGAAACAACTCGAAAGCCGGCTAACCAGAGGGGGCGGTTAGACCGGGTATAGGGGGCGGTTAGACCGCCTCCACCTGGCAACCAAGAAATCCTCCGAAATGCCTCTTCCGAGTACCAAAACACACCACGGTTTCACCAACGGAGATCTCTCGGTCAAGGCCATGCTAGCTACCCCGGAAAATCTTGGCGAAAACCAAAACTTCACCCAAGGGCCTAGGGGCGGTTAGACCGCCTACCGGGGCGGTCTAACCTCCTGTACCCGGCAACGAACTCCAACCAAGAACACCTAGCAAACCGCACGAGAACGACCCCAAATTTCACCCGGACACTCCTCGATCAAGGCGAACAAACTCACGAGAGGAAAATCGGGCGAAACAAAACTTTGACCCCGAAACACCACGGGGCGGTTAGACCGCCCCGTAGGCGGTTAGACCGCCCCTTCCAGAAAACGAACCCGCGGGTCAAACCTCAACTTCCTCGCGCCCGATCTCCCGAATCACTCCACGGATTGCGGCCAAACTTCGGGAATAGCTGGGTTACCTCCTGGGCAACCTCTACCTCAAAGGAATCGACCCGAAACGCTCACAATCAAGAGGAATCGAAGAAATCGCTTCTCTAGGTCAAGAACTCGCCCAACTCGAGAAACCACCAAATCGAGTCCGATTCAAAGAGGATTTGGGGGCAAAGTCACCGGACCAAAGAGGCACAAGAACCTCATACACGACACCCACCAAAAACCCCAAGAAATCGTTCTCAAAACACCGCCAAAAAGAGCTCCGAAAGTCAACACCAAAGAGACGGGACAACCACCATGAAGAACAACGCCAAACCTTCTATACATGCCATGAATGGTTCATACCAGGTCTAGCTTGCCAACCAAACATCCATCCCTCTCTCTAGATCTCACATGAAGCTCTCAAGCTAGCCTTCTAAAAACCTAGGGAAAATGGAGAACGAAAATGGAAAAACCAAATGAGCTAGGGTTCCAAGAGTTGGCTGCCATCCACCCCTCTAATGAGTATATATGGAGGCACCCAAAAGACTAAACTACCCTTCACTAATAACTAGGGATACATGCCCCTCAAGGGCGGATTTGGAATTCTTGATGTCTTCACCATCGGACGGATGCCCGGCGACCGCACCCTGTGTAGCCTCGACGCAAGCCTTGCGATCCCGACGCGTGTCCTCCGCTTCGAAGCTTCTCGGCGCCGGCGGCCAGGGCGGTCAGACCGCCCCCCTTGGGCGGTTAGACCGGCCCCGGGAAGGCGACCGACCCCGGGCGGTCGACCGCCCCCTCCGGGCGGTTGAACCGCACGGGTGGCCGCACCTCCTCGTCGAGTCTTCGGCCTCGGTTTTGTGGCTCAACCGAGTAACCCGGTGGTTTTACGGTGAACCACGCTGCAAACCCCGCGAACTCGGTGTAGCCTCCGCCAATCTCCACTCATGACTCGGCTCCCACGTAGTCCCGGCTCGACCTTGGTTTTGAGGCTCTACCAAGAAACCGTGCACGACTTCATCTTGCTGTTCATGCCACCATGCGGCCCGCACTTGACCCCGCTGACCACCGGGTCCCTCGAACAAAGCCTACTTGTCTTCTCCACACCTGGAGGCCTCACCGGCAACGACCTTTCGCGCTTGTTCTTCACCTGCATCAACACGAGTCAAGCCGCAACCTGCACCTGCAATACTTAGCCAAGAATCAGTCCACACAACGTTGTCAATCACTCATCACACAAGGGAGCGACCATCCACCGGTCCTCGAACCACACATGGTCCTCAAAGGAGCCGCTCCTTGGCCGGCGTGCGTCCCTGGTTAGCAGGTTGGCCTGCGTGCACCGAGGGTTTGCCTCCTGGTGCGGCTTCATCGCCCCGCGCATCCCCCTGTTGACGAATGCGTGAGGCCGAGCTCTCGGCCTGTTGGACGGCCGCTTGCTCGATGAGAGTTTGCACTTCGCGGTGCATATCTCGAGCCTCGGGGGTCGAGGGTGCCGGCATGGCCCGTAGCAGCGTCGCGGCGGCGACGAGCTTCTGGCTTGCTCGCGGCGGGACGTCCGCGTTGTCCGCGTTGGGGGCGGTGTTGAGGCGGTCGCGGACTTGTCGGCCCGGCTCCCGCGCGCGTTCGGCCGCGCGCGGAGGCCTCCCCCCGCCATCGAGGCACGGAGTAGCCGTCTTGTCCGTATTCCTGCGCGGCTTGGCCTCGAGCTCGCGGGCTTGGGCCGGCGTGCGTCGACGTCGGCCCCGGCGGGGAGCGCTTGGCCCCGCAGCCAGGCGCGCAGCGATCCCTGGGGCAGGCGTGACCTCCCCGTCTCCGGCACCTGCCGCGCCAGCGGCGTTAGCCGGGTCGTTGGTGATGACGGCGCAACACTCCCGCGTGGGGTCGTAGCTCCCGGTGCTGGAGTCATCGGAGCAGCCAAACCAGTAGTCCGTGGCGTCGAGGAAGCGCCTGAACGCGACTGGGTCCGGCACGCCGGAGAAGTCCCACTCCACGTACCCATGGCGGTTGGCGGGTGGCATCGTATCGACGGAGCCCAGGGATGACTCATCTGCTGCTGAGGTGCTGGGGTGCCTGGCGACGAAGACATGGCGGCCAGGCGGAACCCTGCGCATCGTCGTGTTGACGTTGGCGTTGTAGGCCGTTGTGGCGCCACGCAGCCCGATGGGGACGCGTGGTCCAGAGACTGCACGCGGTCCCGCCGGGGCGGTGGCGACCGTCGTGACGATGGGCGCACCGCGTTGGACGGCGGCGCGCTCCGCCCGCCGCCGCTCGGACCGCGCCCGGCGTGAGCGTAGCCCCGAGCGACGACGGCGTCGCGGCGGCGACGGACCCGCAGCATCCGTGCTTGCGGGCGTCTGTGCCGGTGTCGTGCGTGCGGCGGAGACCAGAGCGGACCTGGCCTCGCGCTGCGCGCGAAGCTCCTCACGATTAGTGAGGCGCATGAGATAGCCGTTCCCTGTGGCCTGGAAGTTCAGGTCCCCGAAGCGGATCTCGAACCCGGCCGGGAGAGGGTCCGAGCTACCCATGTTGTAACGCGTAGCACGGTACTCAGTGCGGATCACCATGGAGGGAGTTGGCGAAATGACCTTAGGCGCTCGTTTGCCCCACGGTGGGCGCCAACTGTCGGTGCGGAATATGGTCCCGACACTAACCAGTAGATAACGCCTAGGTCTATCCCTCAATGGTCGATGCCAAGCAACAAATGACACAAGGTTTTATCCTGGTTCGGCCGAGGCGGCCGTACATCCCGGCGAGAGGTGTGCTCGTGGCACTATATTGCTCAGCACGGGGGTGCTCGTAGTGGGGCAAGTACAAGCAAGGCGGGAGAGGAAGCGTGGCTTCCAAGTCCCTGGAAGAGTGGCTGAAGATGTTGTGAGAGAATAAGAGAGTGAGTGCACGGTGTGTTGTGTTCAACTGAACTCCTTCGTCTCCCCGCGGCTGGGGGCTCGCCTCCCCTTTTATAGGCCAAGGGGACGGCGGGTTACATGCACGCCGTGCTATCCAGCTACGTGGGGGTGCACGTCGTGCTACGCTGTAGAGTGGGCGGCCGTCCGGACGATCTTCGCTGCGACCCGTCCATGATGGCCTACCCCGTACCCGAACAGTGGCGGTTCGAGGGTAGGAGGGCGGCAGATGGTGGTGGCGTCCTCTGATAGGCTTCGAGGGGAGGTGCGATGATGGGCCGGTACGGGGTACGGGGAGCGAGCGAACGGCGTTCCTTCCCAACGCGCTCCGCGGTGGCGGAGTGGTTGCTACAGCGCCCGGGCGTGCGCCTGCACGCGTGGGTACGGCGGCCGCGCCGTTACAGTGACCGGGATGGCCATCCACCGGCCTAGCGCCCCCCACCTAACACCGTAGAGTCACGGGAAAGTGAAATCGAGGGTGCGCCGGCCCCCTTCGAGGGTCGGGCGCGTTAGCCGTACTGTAGTGGGCGCGCGGTGTCACGGGACTGACACCGGCCGTACCACACAGTCCATCTCCACAGTGGCGGGGATGGGCTCCTTCCTGGGGAGTTGGTGCGGCGGCACCGGGGTGCGAGCCCCGGGCGCATGATGGCGCCGTCCGGCAGCGTCAGGGCGTTAAATGCCCAAGTACGGGGTCGGCGCACGCGTGCGGGGTGCCCGTGAGCGTGGCGGGCCCCGGCCGAGGGCGGAGCAAACCCTCGAGCGAGACGAGACCCGCTCGAGGGGGAGTGAGCCCTCGAGCGGGGCGTGACCGCTCGAGGGAAGGGTTGCCCCTCGAACGGGGCGGAGCCCGCTCGAGGAGGAGCGCGCCCTCGAGCGAGGCGGAGCCTGCTCGAGGAGGAGCGCGCCCTCGAGCGAGGCGGAGCCCGCTCGAGGGGTCTTCTAAGCGGGCCGTCTTGGTGGGCCGCCGGAGTCCCGCCGCGCAGGCCATGTCCTGCACGGTTAGTTACCTGCATGGTTAGGCTTAGCGTGTTTTGATGCCGGGATTTAAGTGAGGATTCCCCCGTTGCTTAAGGGGACCCCTAGGGCTGTCCCCGACAGCCTAGTCAACAGCGCCAGCTCGTCCTCTCCAAGGTCATCAAACTCCTCATCTGGCATAGACATCAAAGAGGAAAACGAGAACATCCTGGTGGATGGGTAAGAGTTAGTCTTTCCTTTGGAACCACCAACGAGGGCAAGACTATGGGAATCAGTCGGTCCCTCGAGCTTGGCAGTCATGCCCCTATCCACCTCAGCCGACTTGAGCTTCGAGAACGACTCGTTCACCGTCGAGTATCATACCTCTCCGACTCGACTATGGCCTCGAACTTTCCGCCCCATATCGTACGATCCAAAGAGTGTAAGAGCTTGACCGCTCTATCATGATCATCGTACGGGGAGCACGTCCACATTGGCCCTCATGTTGTTCACCACCACCGTGAACCTCTGAAACAAGGCATCGATGGACTCACCTGGGAGATGAGTGAAGTTCTCGTACTCTCTCTGGTAGGTCGCATACATCCGTGCCTGAACCTCGGCGTTCCCAACATGAGCCTCCTTCAACACCACCCAAATCCTACAAGCCAAGTGCTCGGTGTGCACCCGATCGAACTCAGGCTGGCACAAAGCACGAAACAAGTAGTCGACCGCCTTATTGTTGGCGTCGAATCTGTCCCTCGACCCTGGAGCAAGGAAATCCATCGGCTGGACATAGCCTGTGTCCACCGTGACATCCCAAAGAAGGCCGACCTTTTCCGCGGAGGAACGTACCCATCCGCTTGCTCCACATACGGTAGTTCTTGCCATCGAAGTGTGGAGGACCCGAACCCCGTTCCCGGTACGTCATCCTTGGATCTTAGACTCGGTTAGAGTCAACAAAGACCCGAACCGGCTCGATACCACTTGAAGGATCGATACGGCGAACCGAGGAGGGGGGGGGGAGTGAATGGGAGCCGATAAAAATTCTTCTCGAAGGAGATTGAAACTCCAACAAGATGAACACGGCTTCCAGCACACGTCTCCGACTCACTACCAAGGTTGGTCAAGCCCACGTAGCCACTGGAGTGCCACTGGACCTAGGAACCAACACACCACCTTCCGACCGGAAAAACGCAGCGGAAAAAAAACCAAACCTCGAGACTACAGACCCACACCGGTCAGACCGGTGAGCACCACCGGTCAGACCGGTCCCTGCTGGTGAAACTGAGCAACTTCCACTAAGTGGCTCTACACCGGTCAGACCGGTGAGACACACCGGTCAGACCGATGGCACACGAAAGCCCCCAAGGCACCAAACAAGCCAACCGACCACCAAACGGACCCAAACTCGAAACGAGCAGCAACACGGGACAACGAGCGAACTCACCAAGACGTTCACCCGAGCAAAAACCCACAAGGGCTTGCACCGGTCGGACCGGTCAAGAGCACCGGTCGGACCGGTGTAGCTCGGGCGACTCGGGATGAACAGCACCGCGCGGTCAACACCCCCAAATCCAAATCTCGATCTCCCGAATCACTCCACGGACTTGAACGAGACTTTGGGGATATCAGGAACACCTCATGAGGAGTCCATAGCCAAGTTTAATCCCACCAAATCTCGTCCAAAAAGGAGGAATCAAAGAAATCCCGCCGAAAGCACTTCCAACCCAAGAACTCAAGAAACCCCAAAATCGAGCACCTTTACTCACGGATTTGGGAGGGGAATCACAGCCCAAAGAACCACGAAGGGTTCCCACAAATTTCCCCCATCAAATCCCCAAGAGAAAGGTCCCGAAAACAACCCGAAGAAATCACCAAGAGAGGGCTCCGAAAATCACCACCAAGAACAACCGGGGAAAACACATCCAAACCTAGGAACCACGCCGAATCATCTATACATGAAACAAAGGTTCGTACAAGGTCTAGCAAGCCGCCCGATCATCCATCCCTCTCTACAAGATCTCTCCGTGAAGCTCTCTTGCTAGTCCTAGAGAAAACCTAAGGAAAATAGGTGGAAAATAGGAAAACTAATGAGCTAGGGTTCCAAGAGGTTGGCGCCATCCTCTCACCTCTTGGGTTATATGGAGGCAACCGAATGTCTAAAATGCCCTTCTCTACTAACTAGGGATACAAGCCCCTCAAGGGCAGATATGGAATTCTTGATGTCTTCACCACTCGGACGGATGCTCGGCGACCGTACCGCGTAGCCTCGACGCAAGCCATGCGATCCCGACGCGTGTCCTCCGCTTCGAAGATTCCGGGACCGCGTCGTCGCACACCGCTCGACCCGTGCTCCTCACCTCCGGCCGACCGGTCCCCACCGGCTGCGACTCGGTCCAGTGCTGCCGCACCTCCGTCTTCGATTCTCGGCCTTGGCTTTGTGGATCAACAAAGGAACCCAAAGTGGTTTTCCCCGTGAACCACCGGAAACTCCGCGAACTCGGTGTAGCCTCCGCCAATCTCCACTCATGACTTGGCTCCCACGTAGTCCCGCTCGACCTTGGTTTTGAGGCTCAACCAAGAAAACCGTCCACGACTTCATCTTGCCGTTCATGCTACCATGCGGCCCACACTCTGACCCCGCCGGCCACCGGTCCCTCGAACAAAGCCTACTTGTCTTCTCCACACCCGGAGGCCTCACCCCATGACTGACCTTTCACGCTTGTTCTTCACCTGCACCAACACGAGTCAAGCCGCAACCTGCACCTGCAATACTTAGCCAAGAATCAGTCCACACAACGTTGTCAATCACTCATCACACAAGGAAGCGACCATCCACCGGTCCTCGAACCACACATGGTCCTCACACCGTACAATCCCGCAAAATCAGCTCAACAGTTCCCTTGCCGAACGGAAACAGATAGCCGACCGCGGATTCTTCTGACGAATGCGTCCGAAGAAACCCTCCTTCCGCCAGACGGATTTCCCACCAAGTTGGACCCACAAGTCAGACTCCTTACCAAATTTCGGTGTTAACACATGCCCCTTCAATTACGGGATAAAAGTGATTTTATTCCGGAATTGGCTCTAGCCACCAACGTCGAATCTGTTCAACACCCGTTCTCTCTCTTTCGCAATCCGCCGGAATCTTCGTCTAGATCCAAACCCTATATCCCCTTGTTCTGAGCTCGAATCCCCAATGGCGGCTCAAAATCAAGCCGCTCGGTAAATTTCTCCACCATAAGCTTCATTCGACACTCGCATTTTCAATCTTTACCCGAAATTTCTTCTCTCGCTTTCCCTCGGAGCTTTCCACCGAGCTTCTGATCCGTATCGAGGCCAATTCAAGATCTTACTTCCTTGGTCCTGTGGGAACCTCTGATCCTCGAGAATTTATCGCAGCTGAATCCCAAAGGATCCCCTTCAAAGCGGCTCTAACCAAGCCTTCCCAGTGGCAGGATGCTTTCAAGAACTGGCCCTTGCCCCCAATCGCAGGCTAGAAAAATTGGTACCAGAGAATCCTCGCAGATAAGAGTGCCAGGACCCAGAACTGGGATGCCCTCCGCATTGCTCAATGCTTGGAGTTATCTTTGGCCGAGACCCCAAAGAACGAAGACCTCTTGATAGCGGCTTGCCACTTCTGGTCAAATGGCGTCAATGCCTTCCTTTTCGGTCATGGCCCGATGTCCCCAACTCTGGCCGATGTGTACATGATTACCGGCCTTGACATTACAGGATCTGTTCGTCCCTGGGATTTCAAAGGTTCCACAAGACAAACAGGGTGAAACCAGGGAGCGGATACAAAATTATATCCCGAACCATATTAAGGACGGCCCCCCTTGGTGAAGTCGAATACGTGGCGTTCCCGAATATGTGGTCATGGCAGTTCATTTTCTCCGTGGTAAAGCCAATGAGCCTACCCCGAATCACATTGCAATGGCTTCCCACTTAGCCAATGGTAATCGCTTTCCTCTTGGGAAATACCTCACCGGGCAAAGGTGTACCACATGCTTCATCAAACTGTCACCCAAATGTACACCACCGACAGGGATAGCATGTGTCAACGGTCCCCGGTGGTTTGTCCAAATGTGGCTGCAACTACACATGCACCAGATTGTTGGTGTTGACCTGAACACCCGGCTCTTTCCTTCATCCAATCATCATGAAGGGGAACTCCAAGTCACCAGAAGATGCCATACCTATGGAGAAGCTGCTTCAACCGTCCTCATCAAGCAAAATGTCGGCCACCTATTCGAGCTCTTCTTCAAAGGCTTACAAAATCCTCTTTGGCTCCCTTATTTGGACAATGACAAATTGACTCTCCCTTGTGAGTTCTCCTTTGAAACTGAACGCCAAGATGGGAGATTTCTGGAGATCCTAAATATCATCATCCATCCATGCATCCTGCCGGGCCGAATTCAAAGGAGGGAGGTCGAACTACGCACTTATGAGTACTATCACCCCAACATGATGGCTCGGCAACTTGGATGTGGCCGGATGCCCCCAAGACCGTTTCGCATGAATTCCTCAAGCCGGAGAGGAAATCAAAGACCCGGTCTTTCGCATGTGTGCGTCCCAACCGTTTACACTGGCCCTTTACACCTACAACAGTAGCTCACCCCGCCTTTAACTCCTGGTGGCAAGAATTCCATGATCACATTTTCAGTGAGCCTGTACACTTATTCTGCACAAAGTTGATGCCTAGTTTTCAGCCAACCTCAGAGGTAAATATGATCAATCCTTGAATCAAACATTTCCTCCTCCAACCATGATCCTGACTTTATTTCCTTTGCCCACAGAACACAATGCCCGCCCCTCTGGCCAGGGAGATTTCTTACAATGCAGTAGGCCCAATCTCAGCATTGGGATTCAGATCACCAACCCTGGCTCAGTTAATGGCTAGGTATGCCACAACAGATCCAACTCGTCCAAAGATTACCGCCGACAGAGGCAAGGCCTGTCTCTGATTGCACCTCCAATTGCTAAGAGGAGAAGAACCATCAAGAAAGTCCTTGTTGAGGTAAAATTTCTTCCTTTCTTGATCACAGGATTACTTTTTTCTGATAAATTACATCTTATGCATTTTCAGACTAGAACTCAGCAATCCTCAGCCTCAGAACCTGCCAATGCTCCATCCAATGGTATGACCTTTACTGTCCTTTCCTTAAGGATGAACACTGGCATTCATTCTTAATCTGGCATTTGCAGAGGAAACCATGGTGGATCAACTTGTGGATGTCCCAGTGTCTCAACAAGCAAGTCCACCTAGGGCTAAACCATCTGTTCGCGTAGAGATCTCATCTTCATCAGGGACTCAGTCACCCCCTGCTCAGACAGAAGCACCAACCTCTCCAAATGTAAATTTCCCAATCCAGCCGGATCCTCCAAGTCCTCCAAGGGCTCAAACACCTACTGGCCAGGCAGAAACATCAACCCCAGTAGAGGCGAATCCAACTTCTCTCTAGCCAGAAGCTTCAGGGTTACCAGAGACTGCATCATTGCCCTCTCACACAGAAGCTTCAGCTTTGCTCGGAACATCCGCCTCACCGGTGATTCCAGAGAGGCCGCCCCCGAACAAAACCCCGCTCCGGTTCGGGAAATCGGACATGAGGTACTTATTTGCGTTTAATCCCGTTATCTTTCGGTTCCCGATACCCCTAACTCGGCAATGTTACTCTTTTAGGATCGAGCTCGGTCACCATCAATCCCACCAATGATGAACAATCTAATTGCCAAGACGAGGGAAAGGGTACCTCAAACCTTGTCAGAGGAAGTGCGAGAAAAGCTCAAGGAGATTTTTGCCTGGCTGCAAAAAGATGCGTGAGATCAGTTCAAAGATCTTGATCACTTTGAAGAAATGCTTGAACCCATCAGCCAAGAACTCCCTGAGGACATCAATGCCTCACTTGAATCCATCTTTGGTCTGGAATTTCATTATGTGCCCATAAGACAAGCTCTGAGAAAGGTGTGTTCCCGCCCAGCTGTTGAACAGAAGAGGGCCAGAGCTGAACAAACCGTGAAAGGGGCACAATCTCAGACCGAGAGTCACAAAGATACATTGGCCAATCTGCAAGCTTCTCGTGAATTGAAGATCGCCAGAAAAGCCGCATTGGAGGCAGAACTGAGAAGTCTGTCAGCTGAAATAGAAGCCGATGCAAGAAAATAGCCGAACTCACTAGATTGATAGAGAAGATCCAAGAGGAAGCAATATCGGCCATAGCTGAGGTGGATCAATGTAATGCAGAACTTACCACCCTGTCCGATGCCCAGAAAGATTATCAAGAGCGGATGGAGAACTTTCGCCAACCAACATCGAATGTCTGCAATGTAATCGTGAAATATTTGAACATCTAAATGTTTTAATCGATGTGTAACCGAACTGGTCGCTCTTGTAACATTTGTTCTTGCAATTTTATTTCTCTTTTCCTCTACACATCCTCCGCAAGATCCGTTCCCAGTGCACATATGTCTGCAGCAAACGCTTCTTGACTCTCTTTGTAACCAGAGGCGCTCTGAGCCAATCTGTTTGCGTCTTCGTTATGTTCCCTAGGAATATGTTGTAGAGTCACCAACGGAAAGCTCTTCAAGATTTCCCTGCATTCTTCGTAGTAACTCCTCAGCGCTTCACTTTTACATTCATATTGGCCGTTCAATTGCTTGATCACCAACTCTGAATCTCCATAAACCTCAACCAAAACGGCCCCGGCTTCTCTCAAGTATTGAAGTCCCCGAAGCAATGCCTCGTATTCAGCCTGATTGTTCGTAACAGTGGGCTGTATAGGGATAGCAAACTCAAACATCTCACCTCTAGGTGAAATCAGCAGAATCCCTACTCCCCCACCTTTGCCACCTGATGACCCATCAAAAAACAAAGCCCAAGGAGTAATTTCAAGCAACTCAACTGATGGATCGCGATGTTCAGTTATAAAATCGGCAATGATCTGACCTTTAATAGCTTTTGCCGATTCGAACTTTAACTCAAACTCCGATAAAGCCAAGATCCATTTGCCAATCCTGCCATTCAAAATTGGCATAGATAACATATGTTTTATTACATCAAACTTGGAATATACAGTGCATTCGGCATTCAACAAGTAGTGCTGAAACTTTGTACACGAGTAGTACACGCACGAGCACGACTTCTCTCGGCCTCGAATACCTCGGTCTCGGGATCAAGTAATTTTCGGCTAAGATATGCTACTACCCGCTCCTTTCCTTCGAATTCTTGAATAAGGGCCGATCCAATGGTTTGGGTATCGGCCGCCACGTATAACTTGAAAGGATTATCCAACTGAGGAGGGACCAGTACTGGTGGCTCCTTCATGTATTGCTTGATCTCGTCAAAAGCCTTTTGTTGTTCGTCACCCCACGTGAACTTCTGATCTTTCTTGAGCTTCAGCAATGGAGAAAACGGCAAAACATTCTGTGACAGATTTGAGATGAATCTCCTTACGAAATTAATTTTGCCGAGCAGTGATTGCAACTCCTTGAGATTAGTTGGAGGGACAACTTCGTTAATGGCCTTCATGCTTTTCTGACCAACTTCAGTCCCTCCTTCGTGGACTAAGAACCCTAAGAACTCTCCAGCTGATACCCCAAAAGCGCATTTGTTTGGATTCATCTTCAAACCATGCTTTTGAGTGCACTACAAGGTCCTTTTCACATCTTCCAAATGTGTGTCATGACTTAGGGACTTGATCACGACATCATCAATGTAAATTTCAACAACTTTGCCGATCAACTCGTGAAAGATGTAATTCATGGCTCGCTGATAAGTCGCACCGGCATTTTTCAACCCAAACGTCATGACTATCCATTCAAACAGGCCTATATGACCAAGACATCTGAAGGCCGTCTTTGATATATCTTCTATTGCCATAAAAATTTGGTTGTATCACGCATTGCCATCCATGAAACCGATAACTTTGTGCCCGGCGGCGGCGTCAACCATCAAATCGGCAACAGACATGGGGTAACCATCCATCGGAGTAGCTCGTTCAAATCCCCCGAAATCTATGCAGACTCTCATCTTCCCATTCTTCTTATAAACAGGGACAATATTAGAGATCCACTCCGCGTATCTGCATGGCCGAACGAAGTTTGCATCAAGTAATCTTTCAACTTCTTTCTTCACATCGGCCAATACTTCGTCCTTGTAGATTTTCCGGGGTTGTTGCTTGTATGGTTTAAAACCAGATTTGATTGGCAACCGATGCTCAACAATGGAACGGTCCAGTCCAGGCATCTCCGAATAATCCCAGGCGAAACAATCTTTATATTCTTTTAGCTTTATTAATTCCTCCCCGAAGTCTGATTGCAAGTTTGCGCTGATGAATGTCGGCCTTGGTTTGTCACCGCTTCCAATGTCAACTTCCTCTAATTTGTCGGCCGACATGAATCCTCGCCCCAATTTGCCATCAGTACCATCGACAGGGTTATCCATTAAAAATTGCTATAAGAGCCGACTGCTTGAATCGGCTGTTGATCGCTGCTGACAGGCTCAACAAGACCTTCTCCCCGCCTCTTTTCACGAGAAACGAGCCAATGCCTTGATACTCCCAGAAAGCTGGTTCCATATTTGCAACGCTCACGGAGTCATCTGCTTGAACTACCTCAATATCATCATCTACCCATTGGATGAGCTGTTGATGCATGGTAGATGGGACGCAGCAGTTGGCGTGAATCTAGTCCCGTCCGAGCAGTAGGCTGTAGGCTCCTTTACCTTCGATAACAAAGAAGGTTGTGAGCAGTGTTTTGAACCCGATCATCAGATCCACGTGAGCGCATCCCTTGGTGTCTGAAGGATTCCCGGCGAAATCGTTCAGTATTATGCTTGTAGGTGTCAGATCACCAGGGCCCATGCCAAGCTTCTTGAAAGTGGTGTACGACATCACATTGACCGCCGCTCCACCGTCGACAAACATCTTGGTCAATGGCTTGCCATTGACATATCCCTTCATGTACAGCGGCCTCATGTGTCGATTTTTGGCCGGTTTGTCGAAGACGGCTTGCTTGGCTAGCACCAGCTGCGCCATCAGTCCCTCGATCTGCTCATCGTCCAGGGACGCCTCTTCCTGCACAACCTGATTAGCAGGAGCCATAAATTCATTCGGCAGAAAATATACCATGCATGCTGGAGCCGAACGGTTTGACCCTTCGAAGTTTATCTTTTGGACGCCACACTGTCTTGTCCGGATCCTCGCTCGCCTTAGTTCGCGGTTCCTCAAGCGTTGAACCCTCCTTTTCTGACTCTTTCTTAGGCCAGGCAGGCACCATTGCCCCTTTTTGATGTACTCGTCCTCGTCCTCCTCTTGATCAGCCCATCTCAAATCGGCTTGTCTCTTCCTGGGATGATCAATGATTTCAATTTTTTTGATGCCGATCCTCGCTAGGATGTATCCTTCCAATTCTTTCATGGACGGTTCGGCGATTGGCGCTCCCGCCCTTGTACTCAAAATACCCGTCACCGCACTCGTGGCGGTTTCTCGGCGTGGGCAGCTTCAACCCTTCGTTCCAGCAGTGCCTGAAGAATGCACACCCCCAGTGTGCGCGCTCCTGCTCGCGCGTATATTGCTCTGAATCTCTCCTGCGTGCTTCCTCTTCGGTCCTGCGCCTCTCCTCCTCGTACTTCCATTTCTCGTAGCGCTTCTTCTCCAGTTGGCGCTGCCACTTATTGAGGAGGATGCGCGTGGTCACCCTGGGTTTGGCCCTGGATGATTCCCCAATCTCGACATGGCTCTTGAAAGCGGGGGGCTTCACCATGCACATGTTCCAAGGTCACTTGGCGTTCTGGGTTTCTTTGCTCCATCTCCGCTCGGCCCGGGCCGAGGTCAAGACTTTGACCTTGCCCTTCTCCTCGCCCCGTCACCATGTTGACGGAAAAGCCTACCATGTTCTGGGGAAAAGGGTGGCCATCCAGTTTCATCTTGTTATCAAACTTGAGGTGTCCCTCCCGTATGGCTTTCCGGATCCTCATCCCGAAGACCCCGCAGCTTGTTGATGGAGTGCGAGTTCCCGTC
This sequence comes from Cenchrus americanus, assembly GCA_947561735.1. Classification (NCBI taxonomy): domain Eukaryota; kingdom Viridiplantae; phylum Streptophyta; class Magnoliopsida; order Poales; family Poaceae; genus Cenchrus; species Cenchrus americanus. The sequence goes on along the minus strand of OX387241.1, from coordinate 181,455,855 downwards.
ATGGAAGCCACGGTAACGTTTCTCCTTCACTCCATCGGGTCGAAGCATGGAATGCCCTTCCGCAATCGATTCGGCCTTCCTTCACCAGAGCTCAAACGGCTTATCGGCTTTAGTGATGTCGAAATCGTAGGTGCCTCGGTCCGTTTGACCCGGCGATTCATGGTCAACGGTTCTTTTCCCCACATGATTTCGGCCGCAGCTACGTCCTTGTCATCATCAGAATCCTCTATTTGGTCGACTTTCTCTAGGAACTGATTGTAGATATCTGCCACGTCGTGCTGTTTGCCGAACCTGGCATCTTTCTTGAAACCGTAGGCTTGGTTGCTCATCAACGACAGCTTTTGGGACAGTTGACCCAGGTTGTCAAATTCCATGCCGAACAGTTTTTCACGTACGGCCGGCAGCATCCTGGCGACGGCCATGTCGGTCAACTGGTCATCCGGCAGATTTAGCGAAAAACACATGCCCTTGACTTCCCTGAACATCCTGAGGAACTCCAAGGGCGTCTCATTGTGCCTCTGTTTCAGGGTAGCGAGGTCGATCAGCTTCTTCTCCGAGCTGCCGCTGAAATAGTGGGCGTGGAATTTCTGTTCCAACTCCTTCCATGTGCTAACTGATTGAGGGGGCAAAGATGAAAACCATTGGAACGCCGCACCCGTCAGTGACGCGGGGAAGTATCTGACTCTGAACGCTTCTTCAGATGAGCACTCTCCAAGCTGCATCAGGTAGCGAGCAATATGCTCCACCGTGCTCGTGTCATCCTGCCCGGAAAACTTTGTGAATTCTGTCGGAGGCTTTACCCTTGGCGGCAGGATCACGTTGTAATACCACTCCGGGAACGGAGGCGTGTAGGTAGGTCCTTGAATTTTTGGTTTGAGGCCGAATTGATTCTGCATCAAGTCAGCCATCTTCTGCGCCAGGATATCATCCTCCTGTGTGCCCGCAGCTGGTCCGTAACCCGGATTCGGGAGAGCATCGATGGCTCCGTAGTTCCCCACCTCGTGGTAGCCTCCGCCGTACAAATTCCTCTGCAGCCTGTTGTTGGCCGGGGCAATCTTGTAGCCGGAAGCAAGCGGGGCTCCAGGCGAGCCGAACGCCAGCTCTCCCTACGTGGGCTGGTACGGGTTCGGCTGTTGCACAGGTTGACCCGCGCTACCCTGCGGTGGTGGCTGGACTGGTCGCCCTCCTGCGGCCTGCAGTGGGGGCTGAACTGGCTGACCTCCAGCACCTTGCGGAGGAGGCTGGCTCTGCAATGGCGGTTGAGAACTGGACTCACCCATCTCCACGGTGTCTCGTTGAAAGGGTGTCTTATTGAACACCTGCTCCATGCCTGGACCGAAGACAGCCACCATCATTTGTTTGAACGCACTCAAGAAAGCTCTATGGTGCCTGCTTAAGACGTGGTCCGCGGTATCTCGGAACGCTTGCATGCATTCCTCCCTCTCCTGCTGGGTTGTAGCGTCACTCTCCCCTGGCAACAACACCCTAGGCATCTCATTTTCAAGTATGGGACACCACTCCTGTTCTTCTTGAAGGATAGCAAACACTTTTGTTGGAACTGATCCACGGCATCCTGCAGTGGTTGCCGCTGTTCCGGAGAGAGGTCTTCAACGTTGACATCCATGACATCCCCGATGTCAGGCATCTTGGCTTTCGGCTGTTATCCCACTGGGCGTGCCAGAAAGTGTGTTGACGCAAAATGTGCACCTAGCGCCAAGCACACAGCAAGCCGAACAAGCTGGCTTCACACGTGCAGAGATCACAAGACGTGCCAGTCAATTTTTCCTGAAAATTAACAAAAGACAAAGTAGTTAAATTCCAAAGCTTGGAACTTGCCGGGTGGTACCGCATGTTCCATATTTACGGCCAAAAAGCCAGATGGGATGACATATAGCTATAGAAAGCTATCTGTCAGCAAACTGAAACCATTTGGAATCATTAAATAGGAAAGAGTAACATAGCCGAATGGGTGACGCAAGCATGACAGTGATCGGTCTTTATTTGGACAAAGATGCACGTGCGCAAGATCGCAACCGATCCCCGTGGTGATCAACACTAACTAATAAATGAGGTAAAAGTGCGAGCATAAATATGTAATAAACAAGTATGCATAGATCCAAAGCACTAGTCTACCGCATGTCTAGGTACTTTAAAACCCGTCGGGTACGACACCAAGTGAATCTATCCACCGCATGATACAACTTGCTTGGGATCGTGCCACTTTCCACAAATAGATCTATCCACCGCATGATACAATCAAAATATGGAAAGCTAAAAGCATACGCTATTTAAAGCATAAATTACGCACGTGTTTTACTCATGAAGAACATAACCGAACACGGCTGAACAGCCGATTCGGGGTCCATGGAGAAGGAACGAACATTACCAAGTAAGACAAATCTATCAGATTGATTTGAAATCTAATCCACTGGATGATTAGCTCCAAAGCAACCCAAAAACCTGCATCTACCGCATGATACCCAGTTCTTTCAAGATTTATACAAGCTTTGGCAAGCTTGAACCCGCAACATGTGACAACCTAGATCGAATCGGTTTCGGCTATCGAAAAGCATGTGATCCACTTGTTAAATTAACCAAAGGCTCCAACTCGACTCGCATAAGGATCATCAAAAGGGATAAAGCCGACCCAAACCCATCTAGATTGGGCAAAAAGGTGTTACGTGAATTTAAACATAAAGCAAAAACTCAAAGCAACACAGGGTAACTTAATGAATCTATTGAATCTTGCCAAAATTCAATAGAGCCGATAACTAGCTTCAAGCTAGATCTTAGCCTACCGCATGGCTCATGACCTAAAAAGAAACCTTCTTGAACCAAGCTTGAATCTACCGCATGACACTAAGCATGGTAACAAGACTACTTGCATCAGATCTAAATCCACCGCATGATACTAGATATGATACAAGGTTGCCGGTACTCACGGAGGTCGACGGATCGATGAACCCTCTCGAAGAACTCGACGACACGACAAATGGACTCTAGGGTTTGGCGTAAAGCCGGTTTGTATTGAGAATGATTTCGTATATCTGTTACATACATTCAGGGTTCATATTTATACCCTGCCAAGCACGACCTCAAATGGATTTGATACCTAATTTATCTCTAAGCTTGATCGCTTATCCATCCATTCGTCCTTCCGCTCGGGCCATGTCACCGTACAATCCCGCAAAATCAGCTCAACAGTTCCCTTGCCGAACGGAAACAGATAGCCGACCGCGGATTCTTCTGCCGAATGCGTCCGAAGAAACCCTCCTTCCACCGGACGAATTTCTCACCAAGTTGGACCCACAAGTCAGACTCCTTACCAAATTTCGGTGTTAACAGGTTCATTATTACAAACGTAGTTCTTTGACACGAAAGTAAATGGTTCAGAGTTTATTGAAAACAGCGGAAGATAACTAAACGATACGATCACATCATAAGAGGCATGTCCATGATGCAATCATTCTTCGTCATCCACCCATTTCAGCTCCCAGCCGGATGGAAGTTCTCCGGGCCACACATCAGATGCATTACCTGGAAACAACATTTATAAAGCAAGGCTGAGTATACTAATACTCAGCAAGACTTACTCGTCTAAAAGAAAGACTTTACCTCAAATCATGCAAGGCTTTTGGCTTGTGGGTTTGTTTGCCAAAAAGCTACTAAGAGCAACTCCAAGAGTCTCTCTAAATATCACTAGCTAAATTACTGATTTGGCTAGTATGTAAAATGAAATAGCTATTAAAAAGTTGATGAAATCCAACAGACAAGCTAAAATCAACTCTCCATATGCTCCACCGCTAGTGGGTCCCGCCTGGCATACTCATGTACAAGGGGATAGCTAGCGGGATGGCTAGCCAAAGATGGCTAACGAAGCCCCCGGTTTAGCTATTGGAGAATAGCTAGGACAAGTTTAGCTAGTCTGTTGGATTGTGTTTTTGGACAAATTTTTCTATTTTTTAGCTAGTTAAGCCAACATAGCTAGTTTCTTCGAGTTGCTCTAAGTAGTGAATCCTTACTTTCACATTTTAGCTCAAGTTATAGTAGAAGCAATCATTACTAGATAAGGAACTATTACAACCAAAGTTGTACAAACAATTAATCAAAGTAATAATTTTCACAAAGTTCCATCATAAAGGGATATCATGGCCAATCGGGTAAGTAGTCTCAGATAACGGTGAGAGGCCGACAATCGATTGATTCATAACCTTGCAAGGTGGACCTAAACACACGGAAGGTGTCCTCACCAAGAGTTCACCAACCAGACGGATCCCGTCATTCTTCGGTTTGGGGATAATAGCTCACAGTCTTAAGTACAATGTTTATCTGGGCTACGCCACCAAGGTCACCCAGCCTCACGCATGCACTCGGGTGGCGAGTCCGGGGCCTCAACCCTAATAGTAGTGATAGTAAAACCCCGTACCGCCTCATTTAGGTACTAGGCTTATCGTACCCATTTCCGACAAGTGTTTAGTACTTTCAAACACTTAGCCAACGAAGCCATTGTACCGGAGCCCAAATCCCATGCTCTTACCACATGAGCAATCCATTTAAACATATGGTGATTCCATAAAGGAGATCCTATTCTCGCGAGTGATGAACATCACTCAACTTTTACCGGATCCTTAAAGCATAGCAACTAGTGACCTAAAATGCTAGTAGAAGATCATAGGTACTTAGGAATCATGCAACTAGGGTTTCAATCAACTCCTGAACGTAAATGCACATATAATAACAATAAGTAAATTCAGAAGTGTAAAGAAACATATAGGTTAATGAATAAACTGGGACTTGCCTTCGTCAGCACAAGCAGACGCACAAACTTCCGGACTTTGGCCCGGGTCTTGCTCTACGGTCACGTAGTGCACGTCTCCTCCTGCTCCCTCGTCCTCGTCAGCCGGCACAAGCGTATAGCTACCGTCGGGGACTTCTACACGGGGAATGCAATGCAGTGATTAGGAGGGTGATTAACTTAATTTAATTCAAAACAGTACCAAATTGTTACAAGGAGTATAAAGTTGGTCATATTCACCTTAAGAAAAGTATTTAACCCTTTTTTCTTTTAAAGATAATCAAAAAGCTTATTTAGCCTTCTCTTTAAGGTGACTGTGTGCACCTCTATTAAAGAATATTTAATTTAATACAAACAGCAAGGGATTTACTTTTATACCACTATTTTTCTTTCCTAACTCATTTATGTGACTTATGCACAAAAGAATGTATTTTTCCTATTTTTCTTTTACTAGATTAATCTAGTTTGCAACCTTTTAATCAACTAAATACATAACAAACTTATCCAACAGTACCTACTGGTCCTAATGACCAGGAGGCACACCTCTGGACAGCAAGCACTTGATTTTTGCACCACTGAATTTAATACACAAAATTGAAGGCATTTCTAGTAAGCAAATAGAGGATTAATACATAATAAAATAAATATAATAGAAATGAATCAAATCTTTCTCCTACACATGCTTTGGTCCAAAACAAGCCTAAAGAACCAATAAACACACCTATAGCCCTTATGGATCTTGCTACACACATTTATGATTGAAAACAAGCACACATGAGGAAATAATATTTCTAACAGAGATAAAATCATGGTAAATTTACCAACGATGCATTTTGATATAACATGATAATAGCCAGAAGTAGGGCTCAAAAATAATTATATTCTAAGCTACAAAACTCATTTAGGCAGATTTAACAATATCACAAGATAATTTATATAAAAAAGATCCCTTCAATAACTTTGTGCAATGTTTGGCAAAGAACCTAACAGTCTAGTTTCGACAACATATCCAAAATCCAGCTCAAGATCTTGTGTGGATTTTGCAGAATCACAAATCTAGGTATTTTACATTTCTATTTTTCAAGCAAAAACTGTAGCTCAAAAGTATGTACATATTTGGAGAAAGTTGTATTTCTTGATACACTGAGCACAACAAAATTCAGTTTGCTATTTTTGGATTTTTCTACAATTTTTAATTGATTTTACAAGTTTCAGCCATAACACCCAAAAGGGCTAGAATTTTATACACTTAGGACCCTAGAACTTTTGAAAGTCTTACAATCAGGCCCTTGGTCCCCCCCCCCTTGGACCCGACGGTGATGGCGAGCTCGCCGGCGGCGAGGTGGGGCACGGCCAGGCAAACATGCGACGAGGAACTGCGATTGGACTCACCCGTGATCGACTGGTGGCGGTGGATCGGCCGGGGAGGTCGCCGGTGAGCGGCGGCGGCAGAGCGGCGGCGGCGCGGCCGCGGGAACTCAAACGGCGGTGAAGACCGGGCCTGGGCTCAACCATGTGCTGCACGGGAAGCTTCCATGTGGCCTAGGGAAGATGCTAGGCAAGCGCCTGGGCTCGAAGGATCAGCGGAGGGGAGAGCTCGGCGGCTGCGGTCCGGCGGCGGCCGCGGAAACTCGGGCTCCGGCGATCGTGCGGCTTGGCTTGATCAACAAGCGGCTCGGGGAGCCCCTGTGACGCACAAGGAAGGGTTCAGGATCTTGCGGGGGTGAGGGCGTCGACTGGAGGGATGTTTGCACTGGGCGGCGCCAATGGCGGAACAGCGGGGCTCGGGGCGTGTGCGCGTGCGTGCGAGGAACGGCCGGGCGCGGGTTTTTATGGACGCAGGAGGTCGGTTAGGCGCTAGGGAGGTCACGACGATGACTCGTGCACGCGTGGAGAGGTCGCGGGATGGCCGGCGACGTGCGGCGCTTCCCGGCGGCCAATGGCGCGCCACGGGCGGTGCGCCGGCCGGTGGATCTACGCCACCCGGCGTGGCCCACTTGCCACGGACGGCATGGGTGTGCTCCCGCGTGCGCGCCCGACGCGGGTACGGCACGTACAGCGGGTGGCCGACGTGGCCGCGCACGACGTCGCGACGGAGCTCGTCTCGGGCGTTCCCGGGCGTTTGTATTTCGCTGAAGCAGTTTTCAAATTGAATTTTCTCTGGATTTTCAAACTAAAGTGCACCTTATGGTCTAAAGCAAAGTTTAAGATCACACATCCCTCTACAACTTTCACAAAGGTTGGTAGGGGCGTTACCCAAAGAATCAAGCAGGAACATCGTGCCAAGTTGGCCAATTTCTCGGTGCCTACCCCCCTTAACGGGAATCTCGTCCCGAGATTCGAAATCAAGAGTACATGAAGAAGATTTACTCACGAGTTTGACTTGGAAGAAATTCGGGGTACTTGGTGTTTAGAAATTGCTCGGTCTCCCATGTAGCTTCTTCTTCGGTGTGGTGACTCCATTTTATCTTGTACATATTCACCTTTTGTATCCTAGTTTGTCTTTCTTTATGATCCAATACCCTCATTGGATACTCTGCTAGTGATAGATCTGGTTCTATTTCTGCATATGTCGGTGTTTTAGACCGGCAAACCTACTAAGGGGGTACCCGAGGTAGTAGATTGTGCGGTGGGGATCGCGATCGGGAGACCGAGAACTCGAAGGTATGCGCAAGGACACGGGACACAAGATTTATACAGGTTCGGGTTGCCAAGGTGGCGAACCCTACATCCTGTTTGGGGGATCAAGTATGGCGCCCTGCGCTTGGTGTTGGGTTGTCCCCGGAGGGATTGGGGATGTCCTCCGAGGTACCCGGCCCTCCTTTATATAATCCAGGGGGCGGGTGCCTAGTCGGTTACAAGGCAGGAGTCCTAGTAGGATTACACAGAGCGAGTTCTAGTAGGAGTACAGGGGAATTCTAGTACGAGTCCGTCTTCTACTCTTCCTCCTTCCTTGCATGAGTACCCGGGGAGTATGCCCGACAGCATATGTTTCTTCAATTATTTGTGCCTCTGGAATTTGCTCACACTTCTTCAATTGCGAGACGTGGAACACGTCGTGCACTGCAGACAATCGGTCGGGAAGTCGAATACGGTAGGCAACCGTACCAAACTTCTCGGTGACTTCATAAGGACCAATATAGCATGGAGCCAATTTTCGTTTTACTCCAAAGCGTTGTACGCCTTTGGTCGGAGATACCTTTAGGTATACATAATTACCAACTTCAAAATCTCGGGGTGCTTTAGCTTTATCATGGTAACTCTTTTGCCTCATCTGAGCTGCTCTCAGATTTTCTCTAATTACACTCACTTTCTCTTCAGCTTCTTGTACTAATTTGGGGCCAAATAAGGTTCGCTCACCCGCTTGTGACCAATTCAAAGGGGTGCGACACCTTCTTCCATACAAAGCTTCAAATGGGGCCATCTTCAAACTAGCTTGATAACAATTGTTATAAGCAAACTTTGCTAGGGCTTAGCATTTGTCCCAAGATTTGTCAAAATGAATGACGCAAGCTCTCAACATATCTTCTACTATTTGATTTACTCTTTCCGTTTGACCATCAGTCTGAGGATGATAGCTGGAGCTATGGATTAGTTTGGTTCCCAAGGATTCGTGCACTTGTGCCCAAAAGCGAGCAACGAATTGAGTGCCTCGATCTGACAAGATAGTCTTGGGAACACCGTGTAAGCGCACTACGAGATCGATGTAGATTTCCACGTAGCGCTCAGCTGAATAGGTAGTGTGAATGGGGATAAAGTGAGCAGTCTTGGTAAGCCGGTCTACTATTACCCAAATGGAATCATGCTTCCGGGGCGTGAGAGGTAACCCAACAATAAAATCCATGCTGATATCGTCCCACTTCCATGCAGGAATGGACAATGGTTGCATCTGACCTGTGGTCTTTAGGTGACTAGCCTTGATTCTCTGGCATGTATCACAACTGGACACATACTCGGCTATTTCACCTTTCATATTTAACCACCAAAAGTTTTCCCTAAGATCTCGGTACATTTATGTACTTCCGGGGTGAATGGTGAACTTAGAGAGATGGGCCTCATCTAAAATTTCCTTCTTTAGGTCTTGATACTGAGGTACCACTAGTCTTTGTCTGAACCAGACAACTCCCTTGTCGTCCCATTGGAAACAATCATACTTGGGGTCTTTTTCTTCCAATTTCTGTTTGATTTTCTGAACCTCTTCATCAATGAGTTGAGCTATAGCAATTCTCTCATGGAGAGGAGATTCGATCGAGACGGCATGAAGCTTGCCATGCTCGACCACTTCCAAGCTAAGCTTCCTCATTTCTTCACATAAGGTTTCATTCTTCGGCTCTAATGTCACATAGTTGCAATGCTTGCGGCTAAGCGCATCTGCAACCACGTTAGCTTTGCCGGGATGATAATGGACTTCCAAATCATAATCCTTGATTAATTCAAACCATCTTCTTTGCCTCATATTCAGATCAGATTGAGTGAAAATATACTTGAGACTCTTGTGGTCGGTGTAGATATTGCAGTGATTACCCATCAAGTAGTGCCGCCAAAGTTTTAAGGCATGCACAACTGCTGCTTGCTCAAGATCATGAGTTGGATAGTTCTTCTCGTGAGGTCCGTCGGTGTTTTGGACCGGCAACCTACTACGGGGAGTACCCGAAGTAGATGAATGTGACTCGCCGAGATCGGTAACTCGAAGGAAGAGGCACGCGACACACAATTTAGACAGGTTCGGGCCGCGAGGTGCGTAATACCCTACGTCCTGTATGCTGCGTAGCTCGGATTGATAGGGCACGGTTACGGGGATGGTGCAACGGTGCGCCGTGAGTTGAGATTGGATGAGGTGAGGTGATCCTGAGATCGGTCCCTGCCTCGCCTTATATAGTCCGGGAGGCAGGGTTACAAGTCGGAGTAGGGAAGGAGTACTAGTCGAGTACGTCTAGGAGACCTCTATACGGTGCGGAACGTGTACGAGCCTTAACCGAGTACTACTCCCGTGTTTGTCCTTGTGCTCCACGCCTCCGGGTGCCGTGTAGCGCAAGTCGGGTAGTCCCGTGGGCCCACCGAGTAGTCGGTCCCGGTACCCACCGAGGTAGTGGGCCCGGGGAGGTCCATACGACAAGCCCCCGAGTACTTTGTAGTCGAGAAGGATAGCTTCCGGTAGTCTTGACGGCCTTAACGAGTAGTCCTCGGGCGTCCCCGAGTGCTACAAGTCAAAAGTCCTCAAGAGTAGTCGAAGCATCCCGAGGCTGGAATGTACTCCAGCTGATGTTTGAGCAATCTTGAAGTCTTCTCGAGTAGTCCCAAGCGTCCTTGAAATCCGCCTTCGAAGGTCTTCAAAAATGCCTGTCTTGTCTTGAAGCCGGAGCCGTCAAGAAGATACGATTTGCGGAACCGCAGTCCACATAGGGTAGCCCCCGAGCCTCGAGCCGCGGGCTCTGGCTGAGGATCTATCCGAAGCCTTCGCGAGAAAATCCCGAAAAATCCGGAGAGAAAAAACCGAAGGACACGTGGCACGGAGCCCCCGAGCCTTGAGTCGAGTACTTCCTCTCGAATTGAAGGGTCTTCTTGAAGAATGTGTCCTGAGATGCTCTTGAGACTAGCCGCGTCCCAGGTAGTCGAGTAGAAGTAGCCGAGCCACCGAGGTGAGGCACGTCGACTAGTAGAATACGAAGAGTCACGCGCGGCCGCCGAGTCGGCCACGCGCGGACTTATCCAACCGCCCGTTACGAGAGGCGATTTGGCTTATAAATTCAAGCCGAACCCCTTAGGGTTTTTCACCCAAGTGAGCCGCGAACATTCGCCACTTGAATCTTGAAGTAGATCCACTCCAACGAGCACCGCCGCCGCAAGAGATCCAAGCGCATCGCCACCCGAAAGCCGTAGGGTAGCCCCCGAGCGGATGCGAGTGAAGACTCCCTGTTCTTGGAGAATGAAACCGTCCCCGTCGAAGACGTTGAAGGCCGGCGGGAAGAAGAGGAGCCATGCGAGCCGCCGCGGCGGTGCCGGAGCGGCGCCGCCCACGTCTCCACCGCGCGCTGACCCAAGCCGCGAGTGGAAGAGGTCGAAGGTGAAGACCGAAGACCTACTGACCCTGTTGAACTCCGGGTTCATCAGGGAGAAGGAGATCGATATGTGGAGATCGCACGCGGAGATCCCTATCCAATGGAGAAGGCGCAAGACGAGATCCCGATGTTCTCGCGCTTCGTGGAGCGCGGGCTTGCGCTCCCGCCGAGCGATTTCTTCAAAGGACTTCTCGGGTACTACGGCATCGAGTACCTCAACTTGAACCCCAACGGAATCTTCCACGCTTCGTATTCGTCCATTTATCGCGAAGCATTCTTGGGGATCAAGCCGCATTGGATTCTCTTCCGAAGTTCTTCCGCGTGAAGCCGCGCCCGGCGCCTCCAACCCCGCAGTAGTCGGCGGGGCCGGGATCCGGTTGAGGGAAGATGCCGCCGAGCGATGCACGGCGTACAAGCTCGTGGACTCCAACACGGATTGGAAGACGAGGTGGTTCTATACCACGAACCACCATCCCGAGCCGCCGAAGCCGAGCGGACGGCGGCCCAAGCACCAAGAGTGGTGGAACACGGAACCCACCATGCAAGAGGGGATCCGGCTCCGGAGTTGCCGGGAAGAATCAAGGCCCCGCGTGATGCGGGACCGAGGGCCGAGCATGTGGCCTTCGGTTTCATGAAGCGTCGGATCCGGCCGCCCGCCGCGCGGGATACGATGGGCTTCGAGTACACCGGCGACGACGACACGTCGCGGATGCGGGGGTGAGATTGAAGACAACGACATCGTCGAGAGGTTGTCAAGGATCTTCAAGGACATGCCGGAGTACACGGCGTGCCCCGTCGAGGAGTTCTCCGCCGCGCGCCCGCCCAACGAGGTAAGTAGCCGTACCCGCCTCGTCGAGTAGTAGGCACTTGTAGCAGAGTTGCTGACGCCTTTTGTGTCTTTTTGATGCAGGACGATGTGAAGCGGTTCGTCTCTGAGCCGCAGCCACCACCGAGCGGAATTGAGATTCCAGCGGTGGAGAAGGCGAAGGAGCGCCGAGTAGTCGGAGACGACGATCCCGTCATCGTGGAGGATACCTCCGATGACGAAGAGGACGAGGAGACGCTGCAGGATCGCTTCCAGCTGCGGTCGAGGTTTAGCCGTCCAGGCTTGCCTCATGTGCCTCTCGTCCAAGACCCTCCGGCTAGCCTGGAGGGCTAGCCTTGCCGCGCCGCCGAAGAAGCCGCGCAACCCCGCCAAGAAGCGGGTAGCCAAGAAGATGAAGGTCTCAGAGACCACGCCTCTTGAGGTAAGTCATCTTGAGCGAGAAGACGTCGAGTACCCAATGATCGAGTACGGTGCGACGAGTAGTTATCCCCATGTGCGGGAGAGGCCGCCGGCGGAGCCCATGGAGGAGGGCGATGAGGGCACGTGGCCCACGGTGGGGGAACCGGCCGGAAGCCGAAGTCCGGCCTCCCCGCGTCGAAGAGCTTCGGCGCGCGCCGGAGCGCCGCCCCCCGCCCCCGAAGGGAGCGAGTACCGCGGCCGCCGCCGTTGGAGAGATGGAAGCCGCGGGGACGCGAGAGACGTACGCGCCGCGGCCGCCGCCACCGTGGAGGAGGCGGTAGCCGAAGAGGCCGAAGAAGAGGCGCCCGCCGAGGGTGGACCGGTCGATATCGCCGACATCCTCGGTGCTCCGGCCGTGACTATCGTCCGGTCGAACTTGTAAGTACCGCGTCTTCATGAGTAGTACTCGTTGCGGTAGTCAATGTTGTCCGATGAACCCTTGTGGATACTTGTGCGGAAAAATCCACCGACTTGAGCCGGGACGGAGAGGAGCCCGCGGCGGCGGATGTAGAAGAGGCCGCGCCGCCCGTCGAGGAACCCGCTCCGGAGGCCCAAGCCGCGGCCGAGCCCCCGCCTACCGAAGCGCCGCCGCCGCGGCGGCCATAGTCGAAGGTGAGTACCCTTCTTGAAGCCGTAGAACTCCGGGACGAGTAGTCGTAGGCAATGATGCGCGTGTTCCTTGTTGACGAGGCGGCGAAGGAGGTGACATCCCCGCGGGGGGTACCCATGCAGGAGCTGACACCAGAGGCCCCGGAGGCCGCGGAAGGAGCCGCCGAGCCCGAGGGGGAAGCCGTCGAGAAGTCCGCCGAGGGGGAGGCGGCTACCACGTCGCCAGGGGTTGCCCTGGAGGTGGCAATCCGATCCCCCGAGATCCAAGACGCGGAGCCTATCCGCTCGGCGCCGATGACGGAGGCTACGTCGAGTAGCCGCGGCGGGATCGAGCTGCTGGCCGACGATCTCGTCGAGCCGGCAACGGTAGCCCAGCACCTGGAGGCGATCCGGCGGGCTGAGCAGTGGATGAAGGTACGTAGTCGTAGCCTCCCCGAGTAGTCTATCCTTTGCGTAGAGTACTCGCTTGACTTGAGATTGTCTTCTGCGGGACGTCGCGGAGCGATCCCGCGAGAAGTCCAATGCCGCAAGGCTATGGCGACACGGTCTTCGAGCCGAAGCCTTGGAGGAGCGACTCATGAAGTCGAAGAAGCACGCGGCCGCCATGCGGTCGAAGCTTGACGCCGCCTTCGCCAAGTACCACAACGACGTGATGGACTTGCAGGCGAAGAGCGACGATCTGGTGCGGAAGAACAAAGGCCTCCGCAACAAGAATAAAGGTATGTCTCTTGACTTGTCGGGTACTTGTTAGGAGTCATCAAGCTCGACCCGTTGTTGTGTTCTCGTGTTGCGAACTCGAAGACCGAGTGGAGCGTCCGAAGGGCTCGGAGATCGGCATGAAGAATCTCTTCTACGGGAGCAAGAAGCCCGCCGGTGTACTTGAACTCGACTACAAGGAGCCGGCCTTCGAGTGCGAGAAACACATGGAGTTGAGAATTGCATCCGACGGGATCTCGTCAACCTGCTACAAATCCTTGCGAAGTTGAACGAAGATCGCGAGGCGCTCCGAGCCCAACCGAAGGACTCGGAAGAGGCCGCCCTCCCGATCGCGAGGCTCTCCGTTGGCGGATCGACTTCGTGAGGCGCCAAGCGGCCGGCCGCCTACGTGAAGCACATGGCCAAGTCAATCCCGAAGCGAGTGCCGGCCTTCATGAAGTCGTACTTCCCGAAGGCCCCGGTGGAGGTAGTCGCCGGCGGGGTAGCCGCCAACCGCTCGGATGAGCGAGTATGCGGAGTTGTTGGAGCGAGATGGCTCCTATCGCGGAGCGAGTAGCCGATAAGTCGAATCTCCGGTAGCTCGCATAGATAGCTAGTAGCCATAGTTGTATAGGAAACGCTTGTAATGAACTATCTCTTATATCAATGAAATGTGAAGTTCCATCAATGAGTACTCGTAACCGCGATCTCGAGTGCGGAGCGCCCATCGTGGAGTAGGTGCGAGTAGTAGTACTCGGCTTAGTAGTCCCGTCGCGGGGAGTAGGCGGTAAAGAAGTTGATGAACAATCGAACTTTATTACCGAAGAGGCACACCCGGGTGGCCGGGCCGTAGTTACAAGTAGTCGCTTGGACCCGAGGGCCGCTTACGGTGAGTAGTACCGGAGCGGGTAGCCGCTGCGCCGAGTGATCCGTAGGTAGCCGTGTAGGCCGGATCGCGCATCCGTAAGTAGCCGCGCGGCCGGATCTTAGAGTGTGGTCTTCTTGGTAGACCGCGCTAGAGTCCTTGACGCTCATTGCGGCCCGGGTCCGTAGGTAGCCGCACGGGCCGGACTCCGGAGTAGAATAGTCCGGAGACTTGAAGCCGGGACCGGAGGGTCGTTTGCGGCAAGGGGGTGTTGATGTAGTCGTGTAGACTTGAACCCGGAGTAGTCGAGTAGACTAGGCGTAGAATCGACGAGCCGGTCGACGTTCCACGAGTTGTTGACTTCTTCGCCTTCGAGTGTTTGGAGGCGGTAGGAGCACGGCCGGTCACCTTAGCCACGGTGAAGGGGCCTTCCCGAGGGGAGCCGAGCTTGTGAAGTCCTTCCGTGTTCGGATACGGCGGAGGACAAGATCTCCAACGTTGAAGGAGCGTTCCTTGACGTTGCGATCGTGATAGCGTCGGATACCCTCCGGGTATCTTGCCGATTGGACGAGGGCGGCACGGCGAGCTTCTTCGAGGCCGTCGATATCAACTCGTCTCGTCGTCTTCCGAGACGCCTTCGTCGTAGTGCTCCACCGCCGGCGAGTTCCATATGACATCGGCGGGGAGGATGGCTTCGGAGCCGTAGACCGGGAAGTAGGGGGATTGCCCCGTTGGCTTGGATGGTTGAGTCCGCGCCCCCGCAGTGCGTTGGGTAGTTCCTTGATCCACTTGCCCCCTTTTGAGTTAGCGGCGTCGTGTAGCCGCTTCTTGAGGGCGTCGAGCACCATCCCGTTGGCGCGCTCGACTTGTCCGTTGGCCCGTGGATGGGCGACGGAGACGTATCCGACGTCGATTCCGCCGTTCTCGCGGTACTCCCCCGAACCGGTGGTTGTTGAAGTTGGACCCCGTGTCCGTGATGATGCGGTGGGGTAGCCCGTAGCGGTGTACGAGTTCATCCGGAAGTCGAGTACTCTGTCGCCCTTGGGGCATGTGACCGGCTTGACCTCGATCCACTTGGTGAACTTGTCGATAGCCACCGGTGCCGGTTGAATCCTCTCCCGGCGGCGCGGTTGGCGGTGGCCCAATCATGTCGAGCCCCCGGCAGGCAAAGGGCCGGGTTGGTGGTATGGTGACTAGCTTGTAGGCGGGGACATGTTGCTGCTTGGCGAAGAACTGACATCCTTGGCACCGTCTGACGAGTTCTTCGGCATCGCCCGGGGCCGCTGGGCCGGTAGAAGGCTCGCCGGAAGGCCTTGCTGACCAGCGTGCGGGAGGACGCGTGGTTGCCGCGAACGCCCTTGTGGATCTCCTCCAAGATGTCCTTGCCTTCTTCGCGAGGGACGCATTTCATGAGTACTCCGGAAGATGCGCCTCGCTTGTAAAGCTTGTCGCCGACGAGGACGTAAGACTTGGCGCGGCGGACGAGTTGTTCGAGCCGCGTTCTTGTCGGAGGGGACCTTCGCTCGCCGAGGTAGTCGATGAAGGGTTGCCTCCGGTCCACGTCGATCATCATGACCTCTCGCCCCGGCTGGTTGGTTAGCCGGGACGGTGGCCTCGGTGGCGCCGGCTCCGGGATGGATGGCGCGTGAAGCTCATGGACGAAGACGCCCGCGGGTACTTGGGCGCGGGTGGATCCGAGCTTCGAGAGGACGTCCGCGGCAACGTTGTTGTCGTGAACGATGTGGTGGAACTCGAGACCATAGAATTTGTTCTCGAGCTTGCGGACTTCTAGGCGATGGCGTCCATGTTCTCCTTGTTGCGGTCCCGGGACTTGTTGACTTGGTTGATGACCACCGCGGAGTCGCCGTAGACTAGTAGCCGCTTGATGCCAAGTGAAGCCGCGAGGCGGAGCCCGTGTAGGAGGGCTTCGTACTCGGCTTCGTTGTTCGAGACCTTCCGAGAAGATCTGCGGGACGTACTTGAGTTGTTCGCCCGTTGGGGAGATCGGGGAGTACCCCTGCGCCCTGCGCCCTCGAGGTTGAGTGAGCCGTCGGAGTACATCACCCAATGCTCGGTCGCACGGTGGGAGTAGGTAGCCGGTTCTCCCGCCACTCGCCATGAAGTCGACTAGAGCCTCGCGACTTGATGGCCGTGCGTGGCTTGAAGTCGATGGTGAGGGCGCCGAGCTCGACGGCCCATTTGGAGATCCTTCCGGTGGCGTCCGGGTTCCTCGGGATGTCGCCGAGTGGGTAGTCGGTGACGACGGAGACCGAGTACTCCCGGAAGTAGTGTCGTAGCTTCCGCGAGGTGATGAGTAGAGCGTACGGGAGCTTCGCACGGGCCGGTAGCGAGCCTTGGACTCGATAGAACCTCGCCGACGAAGTAGGACCGGGCGCCCCGGACCGGGTAGGCGTGGCCGTCTTCCCCGCCGCTCGACGACGATGGCGATGCCGACCACGTGAGTAGTCGCGGCGAGGTAGAGCGGCGGCTCGCTCGCCCTTGTAGGGAGCCGTGAGGACCGGGGGCTTCGACGGAAGTCCTTGAGCCGGGCAAGGGCTTGGTCCGCCTCTGCAGGTCCACACGAACTTCTCGTGGTGTTTGAGTAGTTTGAAGAAGGGGAGACCCCGTTCTCCTAGCTTCGAGATGAATCGTTCAATGCCGCCATGCACCCCGTCGCCTTCGGACGTCCTTGATGCTCGTGGGAGCTTTCATGCTTGGTGATGGCGGAGATCTTCTCGGGGTTGGCTTCGATGCCGCGTTGGCCGATGATGAAGCCGAGTAGTTTGCCCGAAGGTACGCCGAAGACGCACTTGTTCGGGTTGAGCTTCCGGCGGTACTCGCGTAGCGATGCGAAGGTCTCTTCAAGGTCGTCGATGAGGGTACCGGAGTCCCCGGTTTTGACAACCACGTCATCCACGTAGGCCTCGACGTTCTTGTTGAGTTGCCGCTTGAAGCAGGCTCGGATGGCCCGTTGGTAAGTGGCGCCGGCGTTCTTCAACCCGAAAGACATGGTCGTGTAGCAATACGCGCCAAACGGGGGTGATGAACGCGGTCTTCTCCTGGTCTTCCTCCTTGATTGCGATCCGGTGGTACCGGAGTAGCGATCGAGGAAGCGAGCGGTCGCGGCCCGCCGTGGAGTCGATGACTTGATCAATCCGTGGCAACCCGAAGGGGTCCTTGGGCGAGTGCTTGTTGAGGTCGGTGTAGTCGACGCACATCCTCCACTCGTTCGAGTTCTTCTTGCGGACGAGGACGGGGTTGGCGAGCCACTCGGGATGGAAGACTTCTCCGATGAAGCCGGCGGCGAGTAGCTTGGCGAGCTCCTTCTTGATGGCGTCCCGTCCGTCGTCGGCGAAGCGTCGGAGGTGTTGTCGCTTGGGGGTGGCCTTTGGGTCGACGTTGAGGCGGTGCTCGATCGGCTCCCCGGGCACTCCCGGCATGTCCGTGGCTTCCACGCGAAGATGTCGCGGTTAGCCCGAAGGAAGCCGATGAGCGCGTCTTCCTATTTGGGGTCGAGGCCGGCCCCGATGGTGGTAGTCTTGGTGGGGTCGCCCGTTCCGAGGTCGACCGTCTTGGTGAGCACCTCCTCGGGTGGCCGAGGCTTGTTGGCGCCTCGTCGGACTTCTCCGGGATGTCGAGTTCGCTTGTGGCAAGCTTCTTCGACGCGGCGTAGACCTCCATCATTGGGGTGGGTACTTGATTTGTCGAAGCAATCACCACGGCCTCTCGTATCGCGGTCGTGAGAGATCTTCAAGTCCCCTTGGAGGGAGAGTACGCCGACTTGGACTTGGCATTTTGAGTACCAAGTATGTGTAGTGGGGCACCGCCATGAACTTGGCGATGGCCGGTCGCCGAGGATGGCATGGTAGGAAGTCTCGATATCCGCGACCTCGAACTTGATGTACTCGGTGCGGTAGTTGTCGCGAGACGCCCCGAAGGTAACTGGCAGTACCACTGAGCCCAGTGGGATAGCCGCGTTGCCCGGGACAATGCCGTAGAAAGGCATGCTGCTCTTGTTGAGCATGGGGGTGACGTCAAGGTTCATCTTCCTGAGAGTCTTGGTGAAGAGGACGTTGAGCCCGCTTCCGCCGTCGATGAGCACCTTGTTGAGCTTAGAGCCCGCCACTGTAGGTTGCAGGACGAGAGGGAAGCGTCCTGGTTCGGAGAAGCTGGTCCATTGGTCCGCGCGGGAGAAGGTGATGGGCGTCTCTGACCACCTGAGAGGGGTCATAACCGCTGGTTCAATGGACATCACTTCACGGCGAGTAGCCTTCGCTCCCGCCCGCGGGGTAGTCCGCCGAAGAGGACGTTGACGGTCTTCTCGGGTTCTTGGAAGTCGTCGCCGTCCTTCTTCTTGTTCTTCGATCGTGAGGGTGCGGTGGCTCCGGCGTATCCTTGAGTGCATGCCCGAGCCGGTAGCACTTTGCTCGGTGGTGTGGTTGCCGTTTGGATGCCACGGGCACTTCTCCTTCGGCGGGTCTTTAAACCCGCCGAGTTCTTCTTCGAGTTCCCTTTCGGGGGACGCCGGATAGCCGCGACGGTGTTGTCCGGCTTGCGCTTGCGATTGGGACCCGAGAAGTTGTTGTTGTTGTTGTTGTTGTTGCGGCCGCCTTGGTTTGGGTTGCGCTGCCGCCGCCGCCTTGGTTCTCGCTTGGACTTGCCGCGGATGGCGTCGTACTTGGCGTTGGCCTTGTCCTCTTCATCCGCCCGGACGTGATCATGTCCTTGAGGTGGGGAATGGACTTGGGACGGCGCCGGCCGAAGTCCTCGAAGGTGCGGCGATGGTAGAGCCCGTCTCGGAAGAGGTCGATGACCTCCTTGTCGGTGACGTCCACGACGGTAGCGCGCTTGTCGAAGAAGCGGCGCATGTACTTGCGGAGGGTCTCGCCTTGTTCTCGCTTGATCATGGCAAGGTCCATGCGAGTACCCGAACGGCCCATGGCGCCCGCGAAGTTGCTTGTGAATTGCTCCTTCACCGGTCCCACTTGTCGATCGAGTGCTTGTCCGGCGACTCGAGCCACGTGAGTGGGGCTTGGTCCGAGCGAAGGGGAAGTAGAGGCACTTGGTGTCGCCGTTGCCGCCGCCGTTCTCGATGGAGAGAGCGTAGCATCGGAGCCACCGGATGGGATCTGCTTCGCGTCGTATTTGGTGATCCCCAAAGGCTTGAACTTGTCGGGGAGGAGCAGAGTTGCGGAGCCGGGGTGAGAAGGCGGGGAAGCCGTCGCCTTCGGCGGCGGTCGTCGACTTCTTCGCCGCAACTCTTCGATTCTCTCGGCGAGCATCGTACCCGCCGTGAGAGGCGCCGGAGGCGTGGCCGTGCGCGTGGCCACGGCCGCCGCGGCGCCGCCGCCTCCCGGCTTTCTTGTTGGCTCCGTGGTTGGAGCCGCCGCCGCCGCCGCCGCCGTCGGGGGTTGTTGCCGCCACCACCGGCCGAGGCACGGTGGGGGACGACTTCTCGGTTGACGTTGTCTTGTCGTGAGGGTCCGCCGGCGGTGGAGCGTCGACGGTTTGGTTCGGCCGGGATGTCGCCCCGAGTACGGTTAGGACCGGGGTCGGCCTTGCGACTAGTAGCCTCGTTGTCGCGAGGCTTGGCCGGGGGAGGTTGGGCGACTCTCTTGTCGACCCGCATGAAGTAAGCTTCCTCGGCGAGCTTGGCGATGACCTCTCCGGCCCGTATGCCCCGAGCCTCGCCGTGCGATCGCCGTGATCGACATGAGGCACGCGCTCGGGAGTGGTGTGAACTCTGCTCTCGGCGCCGAGAGCTTCCGCAAGGTTGCGGATGGGGAGGTTGTCTCCGAGCCGCCGGCGTCGTTCGTTGCGCTTCTCGTTACGTTCGCGCCGGGCGTCTCTGCCGGCGTCGGTCTCGTCCGCGGGGGGCATCGACGGACGGCTCGTACGCGGAGATGTCCTCCGTGGTACTTGTACCGCGGCCGTGCACGAGGTTCCGGGGTGTCGCCGGCGGCCATGAAGACTTGACGGTCGGGCGTTCCCAAGCTTGGCTCGGAAGGCGCCACCTCGGTTGGTGCGCTAGAGTCGGCTTGGGCTAGTGGTGTTCCCTCCGGAACGGTAGCGAGTCGATGTAGGCGACGTAGCGTGAGTCCCCTCGTTGTCGGCTCGGCGAGGTTTGCGGTCGGCCGCAGACGTATCTTCCGGCCGGTGTCGATCTTATAACCCGGCCGGAGGCCGGCCCCGACAAGGGAAGCTCGGAGGAGTTGTCTTCGGACTCGGGCTCCTCGGGGTCCGACCCGAAGTCGAACTCGTAGTCCGGGTTCGAGAAGAACTCGGAGAGAGGGCCGGAGTCGGGACGCGGTTGGGGGCGGCGTCGGAGTCCGAGTTGTACTCGGTTACGGGCTCCTTGCCGGCCGGCGTGGTGTAGAAGCCTCCGTGCGGGCCCGGCTGGGAACGCGGGAGCCACGCGCGGAGCGCTGGCGTGGAGAGGGGACCGCGTGCGATGGCTGAGGAGCCGGCTCGCATGCGATGGCCCATGGCGACGTCGGGTTCGAGTTGGAGACGGACTCGAGCTCGAAGTCAGCGTGGAGGTTGGAGAGCGAAATTTCGCCGAACTTGCCGGCGAGCTTGCCCGTGACAACTTCGGGAAGCGTCACAAGGCCTGTCCTCGAGTCGGGTTGCATGATCAAGCGGCGCTGGAAAGAGCCCGCGCCATCAGCAGTGCAGACCCAAGCCCCGAAGACGAAGGTGTCGCCACGGTTGAAGGCGACGGTTGGCTTGATGTGAACAGAAGCCGTCGAGTTCGCCATGTGATCTCGAGCGAGACCCCCTACCTGGCGCGCCAGCTGTCGGTGTTTTGGACCGGCAACCTACTACGGGGAGTACCCGAAGTAGATGAATGTGACTCGCCGAGATCGGTAACTCGAAGGAAGAGGCACGCGACACACAATTTAGACGAGGTTCGGGCCGCGAGGTGCGTAATACCCTACGTCCCGTATGCCGCGTAGCTCGGATTGATAGGGCACGGTTACGGGATGGTGCAACGGTGCGCCGTGAGTTGAGATTGGATGAGGTGAGGTGATCCCGGGATCGGTCCCCGCCTCGCCTTATATAGTCCGGAGGCGGGGTTACAAGTCGGAGTAGGGAAGGAGTACTAGTCGAGTACGTCTAGGAGACCTCTATACGGTGCGGAACGTGTACGCAGCCTTAACCGAGTACTACTCTGTCTTTGTCCTTGTGCTCCACGCCTCCGGTGTGCCGTGTAGCGCAAGTCGGGTAGTCCCGTGGGCCCACCGAGTAGTCGGTCCCGGTACCCACCGAGGTAGTGGGCCCGGGGAGGTCCATACGACAAGGTCGAAGTGCCCGTGAAGCGTAGGCAATGACTCGGTTTTCTTGCATAAGCACGCAACCAAGACCAGTGCCCGAAGCATCACAAAACACCTCAAACGGTTTGGACATATCCGGTTGAGTCAATACGGGAGCTGAGGTTAAGTGTTTCCTCAAGGTATGGAAAGCTTGGTCACACTCCTCACTCCACACAAACTTGACACCCTTCTTCAAAAGTTCAGTCATGGGTTTAGCTATTTTGGAGAAGTCCGGGATAAACCGACGATAATAGCCTGCAAGTACCAGAAAGCTACGGATTTGATGTACAGACTTGGGTGGCTTCCAATCCATGACCTCCTGCACTTTGCTAGGATCCACGGAGATACCATCCTTGGAAATAGTGTGGCCCAAAAACTTCACACTATCCAGCCAGAACTCACACTTAGAGAATTTGGCATAGAGTTTGTGATCTCTCAATCGCTGTAAGACAATACGAAGATGCTTCGCATGCTCGGCTTTGCTCTTGGAATGAGAATATCATCGATGAAGACCACTACGAACTTGTCCAGTTCATTCATGAAGACTGAGTTCGTAAGGTACATGAAATAGGAAGGTGCGTTGGTGAGACCAAAAGACATCACTAGGAATTCATAAAGTCCGTATCGAGTGGAAAAGGCTGTCTTTGGTACGTCACTTGCCCGAATTTTGACTTGATGATAGCCTGATCGAAGATCGATCTTGGAAAAGACCTTGGCACCAGCCAATTGATCAAAGAGCACATCAATACGGAGCAATGGATATTTATTCTTATTTGTCACCGCATTGAGTGGACGATAGTCAACACACATCTGCAAACTACCATCTTTCTTTTTCACAAAAAGCGCGGGGCTTCCCCAAGGAGAAGAACTTGGGCGGATATACCCCTTATCAACCAATTCTTGCAACTGAACTTTCAACTCAGCCAGTTCTTTGGGTGGCATTTGGTAAGGCCTTTTAGCTAATGGTGCGGTGCCTGGCTGAAGCTCTATGACAAATTCGACGTCCCTGTCTGGTGGCATACCAGGAAAGTCGTCGGGAAAGACGTCTGGATATTCGCACACTACTGGAATGTCTTCTAGTTGGATGGTTACGGCAGCATAGGAACAAGGATTTATACCTTCTACCTTGGGTAGGTACAAGATGGTATGACCACTGGTAGGGGAATGGATTTCTATCATTCTAGTGGCAGTGTCCAAAACAACTTGATGTTGGGCCAACCAATTCATTCCTAGAATCACACCTAGACCGCCCAACCCCAAGTGAATCAGGTTGGTTAAGAAAGTTTTGATGCAAAGCTGCAAAGAAACAACTTTGGTTATAGTGTTGGAGAGGATTCTTCCTCCCGTCGTGGCTACGACGAAAGAATCTTTGGTATGACAAGAGTGTAATCCCAACTTGCTCACTAGATTTTCACTAATGAAACTATGGGTTGCTCCAGAATCAAACAAAATTCTAACGGGGTGATCACGGATAGAGAATGTACTTGTCAACACTGCTGCTCCCTCTGGGACGTCAGCCAAGGTGGTGAAGTTGAGTTTGCCCTACTTGACTTGCACCATGGGCTTCTTGCCTTTGTTCTCATGACGGAATTCGGAGCTTTCATTTTGCTTGTTTGGCCTTGGCTTGGGGCACTCATTGATGTAATGCCCGGGCTGCCCACAATTATAACAGCGATGATCCTTGATAGCACTGTTGTTATTGTTGTTTGCTGGGGGTGCATTAGGCTTGTATGGCTGCTGTTGTGCCTTACGGAACTGGAAGTTCCCAGATGGCTTGTTCTGAGACGGGGTCACCCTCCAGTGTCCAGTTGAAGATGACTGGGGGGACCCTGAGTACCTTTCTTGATAAAGCGGAATTTCTTGCCCGACCCACCAGTAGCAGTGAATCCAACCTGCCTCTTTCTATCCCTTTAGGCTTTGGACATGGCATCCTCTTGAGAAATGGCCTTGTTCACAAGGTCCTGATAATTGTTAAGCGCATAAAGATTAAGCCTCACATAGAGATCCCCGTGTAACCCATCACGGAAACACTCTATCTTCTTGGCATCGTTGTCAACATGATGTCCACCCTACTGACACAGGGCGTTGAATTTCTTAGCATACTCATACACCGTTTCGAAGCCTTGCTTTAGAGCAAGCAACTCCTTCATCTTTCTATCCATGAGACCTTTAGGAATGTGATATTCCTTGAAGGCCTGCTTGAATTCAGCCCACGTGATTTGATGTCCGGCAGGAATCATGGTCTTGAAGTTCTCCCACCATATCAACGCTGCACCACGGAGCTGTAGGGCAGCGAAGCTGGCCTTACGCTCCTCGGAGCAGGGCAAGGTGAACACAGAGAACTTGGCCTCAATGGCACTGATCCATGCATCGGCAGCCAGTGGCTCCTTGGTCTCCTCGAAGGTCGGGGGCTTCATGGCATAAAAATGCTCATACTTCGTGACTCGAGGCTGGCCGTTGATGTTTTCCCCACGGGGATTATTCTGCAGCTGTTGAGGAAGCTGCTACTGCGTTTGCAAGAGCTGCCGCATCACCTCTGTTTGGGTGACCATAAACTGCTCTTGAATGGTAATGTTGGGAGGATGGCTGGGGGTGCATTAGGCTTGTATGGCTGTTGCTGTGCCTTACGGAACTGGAAGTTCCCAGATGGCTTGTTCTGAGACGGGGTCACCCTCCAGTGTCCAGTTGAAGATGACTGGGGGGGACCCTAAGTACCTTTCTTGATAAAGCGGAATTTCTTGCCCGACCCACCAGTAGCAGTGAATCCAGCCTGCCTCTTTCTATCCCTCTGGACTTTGGACATGGCATCCTCTTGAGAAATGGCCTTGTTCACAAGGTCCTGATAATTGTTAGGCTCATAAAGATTAAGCCTCTCATAGAGATCCCCGTGTAACCCATCACGGAAACGCTCTATCTTCTTGGCGTCATTGTCAACATGATGTCCACCCTACTGACACAGGGCGTTGAATTTCTTAGCATACTCATACACCGTTTTAGAGCCTTGCTTTAGAGCAAGCAACTCCTTCATCTTTCTATCCATGAGACCTTTAGGAATGTGATGTTCCTTGAAGGCCTGCTTAAATTCAGCCCACGTGATTTGATGTCCAGCAGGAATCATGGTCTTAAAGTTCTCCCACCATATCAACGCTGCACCACGGAGCTGTAGGGCAGCGAAGCTGGCCTTACGCTCCTCGAAGCAGGGCAAGGTGAACACAGAGAACTTGGCCTCAATGGCCCTGATCCATGCATCGGCAGCCAGTGGCTCCTTGGCCTCCTCGAAGGTCGGGGGCTTCATGGCATAAAAATGCTCATACTTCGTGACTCGAGGCTGACCGTCGATGTTTTCCCCATGGGGATTATTCTGCAGATGTTGAGGAAGCTCCTGCTGCATTTGCAAGAGCTTCCGCATCACCTCCGTTTGGGTGACCATAAACCGCTCTTGAATGGTCATGTCGGGAGGAGGAGGCGGAGCGTCACTCCCACTTATGCCAAAACCATTGGGAGAAGTACGAGTTTGTCCCACCATCTGAAATCCATGAGATTTTCATTAGTTACATATTCACAAGCTTGTTTACATCATCCACAAGAAGAATATGCAAAACGAAAACTCATAGCATCAATTTGGTAAAAACCGGACAGCACAGCTGAGTTACTAGAAAATTCATAACTCTCTGCCCGTAATAGCAAAAACTCCCATTTTTGGTCAGCAAGTGCAAAATTTCATGATCTCCAACATTGGTATTCAACCCGAGGTCCAATTCCAACGTTAACATGCCCGAAAAATTCGAACACCAAGGTTCTGCCTAGCTGTTTTTGCTGTAGGCCGAACTGCACAATTTTCGCTATAATTCTCGGTATGCTTATGCAATGGTGGTGAATTTTGGTGAGCATAATCTCCACATCATAACACACAAGATTGGTATTCAGAACAAGGCGAAACTTTGATCACAACAACTCTAATTTATTCATTGAACATGACGACATGAGATGTGCATCCAAGCATTACATGATGCGGAGTCTGTGGATCGCTTACAAACTTATATACAACAAAAGGTCATCAACCATACTCTCTGAGCAGCCTCTACCCTTACACAAAAGCTAACTGAGGAGGCTAAACTAAGAGTACATGATTCCCTCTAAAAGACAACTGCTAACACCACTAATAGCCCGCAGCGGAGCCAGCGCTAGTGTCCGGAGAGTCGGGCGGGGGACCACCAACACTATCCTCGCTCAAGCCCGAAACTCCCTGTAGCTCGTTTGGAGCGGCAGGTGCGGCTGGTGGTGCGATCGGCGGCTGCTGCCCCTGTTGGGCCATCGCCTGCCACACCTCTACCTCTATCTCCATCTCCATCTCAGCTACCTGGTTCTGCATCTCAACCACGTTCTGCACCAAGGCAAAACGCTGGGCCTCAGTGTGAGCTAGCTGCACCTGAGTCATCTCAAGAGCGTGCTCTCGGGCGAACAGCTGCTCTGTGAGCTCGGCACGCTCCTGGTGCCACTGAATACGCTCGTCCTGAAGCGTAACAATCTCCTGCTGGAGGTGAGCAACGGTCTGTCGCTCGTACTGAAGGTCGAGGGTGAGGATATCCCTCATCGCTGTGGAGTCCATCAACACAACTGAGAGCATACCCTGAGTGGAAAGACGAAACACCTGCATGTTGTACACCGCCTCCAAGAACCTCAGAAGCTGGCGCACAACAACCGTTGGAGGGTCTGCCGTGAGCAATACGTCGGTGAGCGAGAGACGCTCACACCAAGCAGGGTCAAGTGGGTCCATGGCCGGGAACAAACCCAGCGCAACGAGCATCACCTCGTCCGGGTGCTGCTCGCAGAAGGTGTGAAGGATCTGCATGGCCGCGGACTCAACTGACTCGACACCGCGGTGGGAAAAGAACATCAAGCTCAAGTCTGCCAACTCCGGGTGCTCGAGGTAAGGAAGTACGGTAGCGGTCGTGCGGGTGTAGGGAACACCCTAGTCCCAAAAAGAGACCACCTCGTACAGGAGCGGCGTAACATAGCCCACTTCACTGAGGGTCTCCCACAAAATGCGGGGAAAACCCTCCCAGTGAAGGGCATCGGTACAAATAGTACCATCCGCATCGATCTCGTAGATCGCTGGCTGCGCCATCTGTACAAAAATTAGGAACTACACGTTAGATATTAATCGACATCAACGAGCAAAAGGGTAAATTCTGGTAGGTATGAACAAAAATTCATAACATAAAAATCAGTACCCCAAAAATTCCCAACTTTTCACAGCAACTGAAAGACATGATTGTGCACACTTTTGGTATTCAAAGGTAGATCTATATTGGATTGAAACATGCTCGAAAAATTTCATTTGCAGAGGGATGCTGCTCTGAAAAACAGCAGAACAGAGACTCACTAAACTGAGCATAACTCTCTACAAAAAATTCCTAAAATCCTGAAAATTTCACGGTGGATGCTCAACTTGATAAGAAACAACTTTCCTAAAGGATGTCTAGTCAGATTCCTTACAGATTTGGCTACAAAAATTGAGAAATGACAGAGACAGAATCTGCCAGAATTTTCCTAACTCGAAAGAGAGGAAAACCTTATCTAAGATCAACCAATTTACTTAGAAAAATTATTCCCGCAACTGGGACCAATTTTAGGTTCACAAGATTTTAATTATGCATGCACACGCCTTAAACGATCTTACTCAACTAGATCCAAAAGACGTAGTTAGTGCCGGTGGCAAGCTTATAATCGGCTCTCCTTATAATAACTAGTCGGAGCTACTCGATTTGCACTTAACGACCTATGAAACGTTGTTAGTGTACCTGCAGAAAACGAACCTTTCGTGCCAGCACGTCACAAAAGCGTCCACATACATTACCGTTCACTTATAGAAACGGTATCCATGCGTCAAGCCGCTACATGGACAGCGTCCAACCTCGGACACCCTCCGTTTGAATGGAGTGTACCCTTGCCTCGCATGATCGACATGCAGAATGCACACGTATGAGACACATGGCGACACCACAACTCATAACTAGACGCGAAGATGGGATCTGTGTAATGGATCACTCCATCAACCCTCGCAATTTTTGTGATGCGGAACACCACACGTATTAAACACGTTGCTCATCTAGTTTGGTTGTGCAATAAAGTAAGTCTGGCATAAAGTAAAGTGCCGGAAGTTAGCGAAATAACCATAGATTCTTATTCCACCTTAAAGAACCCAAAATTCCCTCTAGGGCCTCTCGATCTAGATCATTCCTTAACGATCCAACGAATTTTCAAAATCCGATCAATCTTGGCAAGTTTTATTGTAAATCATGTGATTAGTATTAATCTAATCACTCCGGTGCAAACGGATGCTCTGGTACCAACTGTGACAACCCCACCCGAGATAATTCCGTACTATCGCCTAAACCACTCAATTTGGTCATTCATCGATAATAAAGAAGTATCCCGTTGAGTGTTGCCGTGTCCACGCCCGGTAAATCACTTGACATCACAGAGAGGATCGGATGTATGCATTAAAACTCCCACGAAGGAGAGTCCAGAGTGCCTTACCAATTAACCATCACATCCCCGTAGGGTTCATTATTACAAACGTAGTTCTTTGACACGAAAGTAAATGGTTCAGAGTTTATTGAAAACAGCGGAAGATAACTAAATGATACGATCACATCATAGGAGGCCTGTCCATGATGCAATCATTCTTCGTCATCCAACCATTCCAGCTCCCAGCCGGGTGGAAGTTCTCCGGGCCACACATCAGATGCATTACCTAGAAACAACATTTATAAAGCAAGGCTAAGTATACTAATACTCAGCAAGACTTACCCGTCTAAAGAAAGATTTTACCTCTAATCATGCAA
Organism: Cenchrus americanus; assembly: GCA_947561735.1. NCBI lineage: Eukaryota > Viridiplantae > Streptophyta > Magnoliopsida > Poales > Poaceae > Cenchrus > Cenchrus americanus. Next base: position 181,427,382 of record OX387241.1, on the reverse strand, counting down.
GGCTTTTGGCTTGTGGGTTTGTTTGCCAAAAAGCTACTAAGTAGTGAATCCTTACTTTCACATTTTAGCTCAAGTTCTAGTAGAAGTAATCATTACTAGATAAACAACTATTGCAACCAAAGTTGTACAAACAATTAATCGAAGTAATAATCTTCACAAAGTTCCATCATAAAGGGATATCATGGCCAGTCGGGTAAGTAGTCTCAGATAATGGTGAGAGGCCGACAATCGATTGATTCATAACCTTGCAAGGTGGACCTAAACACACGGAAGGTGTCCTCACCAAGAGTTCACCAACCAGGCGGTTCCCGTCATTCTTCAGTTTGGGGGTAATAGCTCACAGTCTTAAGTACAAGGTTTATCTGGGCTACGCCACCAAGGTCACCCAGCCTCATGCATGCACTCGGGTGGCGAGCCTGGGGCCGCAACCCTAAGAGTAGTGATAGTAAAACCCCCTACCGCTTCATTTAGGTACTAGGCTTATCGTACCCATTTCCGACAAGTGTTTAGTACTTTCAAACACTTAGCCAACGAAGCCATTGGACCGGAGCCCAAATCCCATGCTCTTACCACATGAGCAAACCATTTAAACATATGGTGATTCCATAAAGGAGATCATATTCTCGCGAGTGACGAACATCACTCGACTTTTACCGGATTCTTAAAGCATAGCAACTAGCGACCTAACATGCTAGTAGAAGGTCATAGGTACTTAGGAATCATGCAACTAGGGTTTCAATCAACTCCTAAACGTAAATGCACATATAATAACAATAAGTAAATTCAGAAGTGTAAAGAAACATATAGGTTAATGAATAAACCGTGGCTTGCCTTCGTCAGCACAAGCAGACACACAAACTTCCAGACTTTGGCCTGGGTCTTGCTCTACGGTCACGTAGTGCACGTCTCCTCCTGCTCCCTCGTCCTCGTCAGCCGACACAAGCGTATAGCTACCGTCGGGGACTTCTACACGGGGAATGCAATACAGTGATTAGGAGGGTGATCAATTTAATTTAATTCAAAACAGTACCAAACTGTTACAAGGAGTATAAAGTTGGTCATATTCACCTTAAGAAAAGTATTTAACCCTTTTTTCCTTTTAAAAATAATCAAAAAGCTTATTTAGTCTCTCTTTAAGGTGATTGTGTGCACCTCTATTAAAGAATATTTAATTTAAATACAAACAGCAATGGATTTACTTTTATACCACCATTTTTCTTTCCTAACTCATTTATGTGACTTATGCACAAAACAATGTATTTTTCCTATTTTTCTTTTACTAGATTAATCTAGTTTGCACGGCCACGGGAACTCAAACGGCGGTGAAGACCGGGGCTGGGCACAACCACGTGCTACACGGGAAGCTTCCATGTGGCCTAGGGAAGATGCTAGGCAGGCGCCTGGGCTCGGAGGATCGGCGGAGGGGCGAGCTCGGCGGCGGCGGCGGAAACTCGGGCTCCGGCGATCGTGCGGCTCGGCTTGATCACCAAGCGGCTCGGGGAGCTCTTGTGACGCACAAGGGTTCAGGAGCTTGCGGGGGTGAGGGCGTCGACTGGAGGGAGGTTTGCATTGGGCGGCGCCAATGGCGGAACGGCGGGGCTCGGGGCGGGTGCGCGTGCGCGCGAGGAACGACCGGACGCGGGTTTTTATGGGCGCAAGAGGTCGGTTAGGCACCGGGGAGGTCACGACGACGACGAATCGTGCACGCGTGGAGAGGTCGCGGGGTGGCCGGCAACGTGCGCCGCTCCGGCGGCCAATGGCGCGCCACGGGTGGTGCGCCGGCCGGTGGATCTACGCCACCGGCGCGGCTCACTTGCCTCGGACGGCACGGGTGTGCTCCCGCCGGCGCGGTCTTTGTGACCGGCGGTCACTCCGGCGCCTCGGCGTGCGCGCCCGACGCGGGTACGGCGCGTACGGCGGGTGGCCGACATGGTCGCGCACAACGTCGCGACGGAGCGCGTCTCGGGCGTTCCCGAGCGTTTGTATTTCTCTGAAGAAGTTTTCAAATTGAATTTTCTCTGGATTTTCAAACTAAAGTGCACCTTATGGTCTAAAGCAAAGTTGAAGATCACACATCCCTCTACAACTTTCACAAAGGTTGGTAGGGGCGTTACCCAAAGAATCAAGTAGGAACATCGTGCCAAGTTGGCCAATTTCTCGGCACCGATGAACAGTGAACCAATGCCTTGATTAGCCGTTTTCACCACCCTACACTCCAAACTAGCAATGCCACTCAACAGCAAAGTTGTGTGCCTTGAAATTCTGCACATTTTTCCCTTTGGGTGGTTTTGAAGTGTTTAGGAAAAATTTGGAGAACGTGCACAAATTCCACACTGGCATTAGGGGGTCAAAGGGACATTAGGGTTTTTGAGTTAGGGTTTTGACCATGGGTCAACCTAGGACTCTTCAAGGGTTGTTAAGGAGGTGTTAAGAGGGTCATTAGCACAAAACACCACTGAGCAAAACACGGGGTGTTACAACACGTCAGTTCAGTTACAAAGGAACCTCTATTTATAGGAGGCCCCGGGGGTGTTCAATCACCCCAATTACACCTTTTCCATTCCTAATAAACAGCTTTACACGATTTTCAAGGGTACAACGGTAACTCCTAGCTTCGTACGGGCCTCCAGCGTGTCTTCGCACGACCGAGCCCCTTTACACACGGTGCCTTTTATCTCTTCTTCGTACGACGCCCTTTACACGTCCGACACGCTTACGTGTGGCGTGCCCCTCTGACTGGACTGGGCCACTGCACACGTCGTCCCTTCGGCACCAAAGCATCTCGCGATCCCGCCCTCGCCGTAGGAAGGCTTCGAGGCCTACCATGCGGCCTCCTCCAGTTCGGCACGGTGCCTTCTCAATGAGTGGCCTCCTCGACCGATCCGCACCTTCGGCGCCGAAGCTCCGCGATGCCGAACCAATCGCGTACAAGTCAGCACCTGTGGACAGTACACATGCAGTTCAAATGAAATTAGCACTCCTGCTAATCGTCATCACATATACCGAAGCGTCTTCATACGGGTGGTTTGAAGTTGGCGATCCCAGCCGGCCGTGGGGAAATTTTTCCGCAGGCCCTGTTCCCCAACAAAGGGATCCAAGTACATGCGCAACAGAAGAGCTCGCGGACGTCGGCCGTGGCCCGGCCATTCTATGCAGGTGAAGCCGTTTCAAGAATAAGAAGCCGTCAAAGCAGCAGCAAGCAGCTCGGTCGAGCCTGCAGCTGCACAGTTACGATTTCCTGGATGCGGTTGGTTCGCAAGTCGCTGCCCAGCCAAGCCGCGAGACCTTTTCTGTGCCCGCACGGCCACGGTCCAGGAACCGCTGGTGACGAGGACGACTTTTTTTAGTTCAATCAAGGCAAGCCCGTCGTCGCCCGTCGTTTCATGAGCTGTCGATAGATCTTTAGAATTTCTAGTGAAGAACATGTCGGAAAATAAACTTAGACTACACACGTGTGCTGAGAGTACAAATAGTTGTGGGTTTATAGTAGTGTAGAACAGAAGAAACGAGGCACATACGGCCGGCGATGCCATTCCTAATCCCTTGGGTGGTTAAAAAAAGTTGCACAGCCAGGCAGCCCGCCCGTGGCGTCTGCTCTGCTCGGCGCCACCAACTGCTCTGCTGCCCTGCCCAGCTGGCTGGCAACCCTACCCACCTCATCCAACCAAGTGACCAACTGGTTTGCCGCTTTGCCGTCACGGCATCACCCATCAATCACCAATCAAGAAGGGAAAAAACGCTGGCCAACTGAAACGGAACCTGGCTCCCTGCCGCCGCACGACACCTCGCCTCCTCTCATCGCCTTCTCGATGGCCAAAGCCGCAAATCCAACTCACCGGGTGACAAGAAACGAATGATCTGCACGCACACCAGCATAACTCGTCCGGGCTTGTCCCTCTCACGTTAGGTGATCTCTCTCGGCTCCTGATCCCGCAAAGGCCAAAGCTTTTTTCTATTCCTCCGCGACTCGGACGCGAGCCCCCATTTCCGGTTTTCTTTATCGCGCCGAGGCCGTCGCCACCGCCCGCGGGCGCCACGGTGGTTGCACCGATCGAGATGGAAGCTGCTGCGGCAGGCCTGCAGATCGTCTCCATCTGCCTCGTTTGACCTGCCCCCGCTTCCATAATCCAAGCCGCCGATCAAACGCACGCACGCCGCCCGGCGGCCACGTTGCCTCCATCAAGCGGTCAAGCACGACGGGGAGAAGGGAATCCTTCAACAGCCAGCCAAGCCTGGCGCTGCTGCTGCTTCTACCACCGCCTACCGAATCGAATGCGGTGGTTGCCGTGTTGGGTGAACTGACTGGGGCCTCAGACGCCGAGCGTGTTCTGTTCTTCCGTGCGGCGCCGTCTGCGGTGGTGTCATGCGGCCTTGATCGACCAGCGCGCGCGTTCGCGACGGGAATGGAGGGAGCTTGTTCTTCTTCTGCTTCGTCGTCGTCGTCGGCGGCGGCGGCAGCGGTGCAGGCGGGAGGCCGGGCCGGGGAGGTGGGGATCCGGGTCGGCGCCACCAACATTGGGAGGCTGCGCGGCGCGGCGCGGCAGCAGCAGGGGAAGCAGCAGCACTGCGCGAGGGGTGGCGTCGGCGTCACGTCGTGGCACCTCCGGGTGTTCGCTGCCGTCGTCGGGGTCATGGGCTGCGTCCTGCTCGCCGCCTCCCTCGCCATGTCCGCGCTGCACCAGGTGCAGTTCAGGAACGCCGTCATCTCCAGGAACTTCAGGGGGCTCCAGGTGTGTTCCTCGTTTTCTGTTGCCGATTGATTGGATCTTGTCCTTGTGCGGTGCGGTCATGGCCACGCATCACGGTGGTTGGTTCTGCTTTGAGCCGCAGATGTGCCTTTCCTTCTTTCTCGTCTGATTCTGTTCTTCAATTTCACGACGAGCACAAGTCGTCAGCTCTTGAGTGCCTAATTATTATTGCTACTTCTTACCATTCCTAGCTATGACATTTTGCTGTGAGGTCACACCGATTGACAGTGACAAACTGGCTTTTGTAATGAAGGAGCTCAAGCAGAACATTGTGAGGGAGCAGCCAGACCAGATAATGCATGAACGACTCCTGCAAATGGCAACTTCAGCTGTCACCAAGGTGTGAATTTTGATGAACACACAAGCCACTTTCTGCAGCTCAAAACCTTTTTTTTATAAAGAAAGAAAAAACCCAGTGCATCTTTACCTTTTTACTCATGTTGCAAGTTTCCTTTCCCGCCAGTGCAGAACGTCTCTGAATCAGAGGATTTCGCGCTATGGGAAGAGCCTTACAAACAAGCGAGGAAATGGACGCCCTGTGCTGCTAAGCACAGTTTGGCTGATGAAGGTAGTATTACTTTGTTCGAACAGCGTATCATTTTTTCTGCGAGGATCAAACAGCATAATTAGTTATATACTATATATAAACACTACACATGTAATCCAGGTGGCCTTTAATCCCCATTTACAGTGATGAATGTATAATGTAACTTCCTAGTCAGCAAGATCAGGCATATTAGATTCCTAAAAATTATTTTGCTACCTGAATATTGAATCCTTGTGGTGGTATCATCATGATTCCGTAATGTTCACATTGCGAGAGCTCCATGTCTTCATTTCTGACATCAGGACTTGTCCTCACAGAGGCTGACGAGATCAACAACGGTTTCATACTGATCAGCGCGAATGGTGGTCTCAACCAACAGCGTGTCGCTGTAAGGATTTGCTAGTGCTGAAATGCTCAACAACCTATCCTCAAATTTTGTAGCTAAATCAATCTCAATCTTTCAGGTATGCAATGCTGTTGTGGTTGCTGCTCTGCTCAATGCTACACTAGTCCTGCCCCGATTCCTGTACAGCAGTGTGTGGAAGGACACAAGGTACCGAACGCGCCGAACCTTGTTTGTTTCTGATTTTGTACCCAGTTTGTATCACTAATTTTTCTTTTAATTCTTAGATGACATAAAGGATATTCAAAGATTTTGCCCGATTCCTGCCAATGTTTTCGTATTTGTCCAGATTACATCACAGAAAGGAGCACAATAACATGAAAGTTTTCCTTTACCTGAATTAGCAAGTTAATCCTTGGCATGACAAAAATGCAGTGTGTAGATTCAAATTGATCTGGTTCTGGCATATCTGATAACTTATGTTTGCTGCGCTTGACATGCCTTCTCTTTCAACCAGTCAGTTCGGCGACATCTATCAGGAAGACTACTTCATGAACTACTTGAAGAATGATGTGCGGATTGTGAAGGAATTTCCATCACACCTTCAGTCACTAGATCTCGAAGCAATCGGCAGCCAGGTTGGGGACTCTCAGCCGTGTCCTGGAATTTCTCAACTCAACCCAGGGAATATCAGTTTATCAGACACACTTTGCTTTAATTGCACTCTTGCCTTCGTCTCAGGTCACTGACATGGACATTTCGAAGGAGGCCGAGCCATCTGAATTCGTCAAATCCGTGCTTCCAATACTTCAGCAAAATGGCGTCGTTCATTTCCTCGCATTCGGAAACCGTCTGGGCTTCGACACAGTACCTGTCCACCTGCAGGTAACAATTTGCCTGTCCTCATTTCACACGAACATCTCCGTGCTCTGTTTTCTCGTCACGAACAAAGTTCTTTTACTGCAGAGGCTGAGGTGCAGATGCAACTTCCACGCTCTCAAGTTCGTCCCAGAGCTCCAGAAAGCAGGCTCCCTTCTGGTCCAGCGACTGCGCAAGGTAAGCACGATGCAAACGGAGATGGACAAGCAGCTGTTCGGGAACAACATGGTCGAGCTCGACCCGGCGGTCTTCGCCGCCGGCGGGCCGAGCAGGTACCTCGCCTTGCACATGAGGTTCGAGGAGGACATGGTGGCCTATTCCCTCTGCGAGTTCGGCGGCGGGGAGGTGGAGAGGAGGGAGCTCCAGGCGTACAGGGAGACCCACTTCCCGACGCTCGCCGCGCGCCTACGGAACTTGTACGTCACACGCCAGCCATTGCCAACTTCTGCCTGTTTGTCATGAGTCATGACCACGGGGGCCTCCGTCTCCTGCTGCGTTGTCTCATCTCGATCACTTGCCTACCACAGGACGGTCTCGCCGGAGGAGCAGCGCAGCCTGGGGAGGTGCCCGCTGACGCCGGAGGAATCGGGGCTCATCCTCTCAGCTCTCGGCTACGATCGCCGCACGTTCATCTACGTTGCCGGGTCGCAGATATACGGCGGCGCGCCACGGTTGCGGCCCCTGACGCGGCTGTACCCGAATCTCGTCACCAAGGAGGACATCCTGACCGCCGACGAGCTCGCTCCGTTCAAGAACTTCTCTTCTCGGGTAAAGAGCGCAGATTCATTCCATCCTATCATGCATCGTATCACTTCTTGATTTGAACTGATAGTGCCGACGGATCGAAAAGTTAACCTGCCGTTGTCTTCTCTCATCGTAGCTTGCCGCGCTGGACTTCATCGCGTGCGCCTCGGCGGACGTGTTCGCGGTGACGGACTCCGGCAGCCAGCTGTCGTCGCTGGTGTCCGGGTTCCGGATCTACCACGGGAGGGGCCGCGCGCCGACGCTGCACCCGAACCGGAAGCGCTACGCACAGGTGCTTTCGGAGGAAGGGAGCATCGCGTGGGGCGGGTTCCGGAAGAGGGTGAGGCAGATGGTGGAGGAGTACAAGCGGGTGAGCCCGCGGCCGAGGGGCCGGAGCGTGTACCGGCAGCCGAGGACGCCGGGGTGCATGTGCAGGGCCGCCGGCGACGGCAGCGTCGACTTCTGAAGCTTCGAGATTGCGCCCGTCTGCGGCGGTCGTTGGTCCGGGATGATGCATCTGTTCCATTGATTCTTTTGATAGTAGCTTGTGCATAACTTATCTTAAGTCTTGTGAGCCTGTTCGTGTGGCTGGTGACTGATGGCTGGTGCTGATTTGTTTTGAGAGAAAATCTTCTTTGGGCGATTCTTGGTGGCTGGTTTGTTTTGAGATAAAAATCTTTTTTGCCAGGTGTATGATAAGCCAAACGAACAGGCAGGAAAGGTGGTACACTTTTGAGTTCTTAGGGCACTCTCAACCCAGACTTCACCATGGAGTCTAAGTCTATTAATTACCATATCATTTATAGCTTTTTGCTGATGTGGTACTGTATTTAATGAAGAAAGAGAGGGAAAACATAAGACTCCAAGTCTAACTAAGAAACCAGGTCTTCACGCAAATCATGATCAGTTGTGAGAGAGACAAGTGGGTCCTGTGATGCTATGATAGAAAATTGCATTGTGGAAGATAGTTTCTTAACTCAAAATCCAAAAATATAGAAACTATGATAGTTTCTAGCATTGGGAGTGCCCATATAGGTTGTAACTAGGATTGAAGCAGTGACGAATGTAGGATGGAGGACAAGCGGGGGCTGAAACAATGGAGATGCTGATTTTCACAAAGATTTAATAGTGATTTAAGGCTTTTTCTACGGTCATTAGAGCCCCCTAGACTCACTGGTAGATTCGCCACTGGAACGAAGGTAGGATGAGTGAGTTGGGGGCTCATTCTCCTTCCGCTTCTTTCTCTCCCTATTTTCCCTCTCTTCTCCCTCCTTCCCTCTTCTTTTCAATGGAGCACATAGTGGTGGGGTGGGGTCGAGCCCCCTCTGCCCCACCTGATGCCTCCGTGACTGCATGTAACACATCTTTACAGAGGAGATGTGCAAAAGTAAAATGTGCGAGGCATAAATACATCTCCAATCTATTGATCAACACGTGATTCGTCCTTGTCCATTGATCGCAGATTCAATGATCGATCAACCAATGGTGACGGGCAGACCGGTGTCCGGTGCCCTTGAGTTGAGTTAAATCAAGGGGTTATGGTAGTTTTAGACTTGTAAAAGGATTTACTTACGACTCAATACCTCCCCATCCTGTAAATATAAAGGGACATATCCGATTGAGGCATCCAATCGATCAAATAGATCTATTCTTTATTATTTTGCTTTTTCTTTTATTTCTTTTCCCTAGCTTTTTTAACCCCATATGTTATTCTTCCTTGTCTCTACGACATCCCAAGGTGTTTTAGGTGGCCTACCGATCTTAGAGCAACCCTATGTGCACGAACTCCAACAAGGTCCCTCCCGAGCAGGCATTCATAGGTGCCTGCGCAGAGGAGCTGCAACATATCTTCCACGCGCTATTGGCCCGAAAAAGACGCCAACGAATTTGGCAACTGTGATGGGGAAGAAGATCTTGGTTTTAAAACCAATCAATCTAACTCCGGCACGATAGGCTCAAATACCGAACTTGAGAAGGCCAACATCATTGACATCACGAATGAGGAGCTCTCACTTGAAGATCGTCAAGCCATGGAAGAATTCATGAAGAAGAAGGCAGAACAAGATCGCCAGGCCATAAAAGAACTTATGAAGGAGATGGCTGAAAAAAATCAATTCTACTACCTGTCGCACTTCAAGAAGAATCATCATGGCAACTTCAAGAAAACCAATGAGATCATCACCTTCGATACTCCACCTACCGAGGTACCACCCAATGTTACCGCTAATGATTTTTCAACTATGGTAGATACTTTGTGCTTATCAATGATGAAAGTATGCAAACATGGTAGACAAGAGTCTCGGTAAACAAGTAGAGGGGGCTAATGATGTTTGCATCTGTTTCTAAAACTGTCGGTGCGAAAAGTAGTCCTGACACTAACTAGTAGATGCGCTGAGATCGGTCTCTCGATGGTCAGTGCTAAACAACAAGGGGACACGAGATTTATCCTGGTTTTGGCTGTGGGTCGTTCGTCCAGCAGGCTTACGCTCGTGGCGTTGTATTGCTATGCACCATGGTGCCCGTAGAGGGGGGCTACAAGCGAGGCGGGAGAGGAGGAGAGACCCCCAAGTCCCTACTAAGTGATTGAGGCAAGTGCCAATATCAAGAGCGTGAGTGAGTGCGAACGGGCGAATTGTTGTGTTTTTGTGCTTGCTCTCGCGGCTAGGTGGCCACCTCCTCCGTTTATAAACCAAGGGGAGGCATCTTACAGTTGTGCTGCGTGGCTTTAGGTGCATTGTTGCGGTGCTGGTGCGCAATACTTTAAAGGACCGATACGGCGAACTAGAGAGGGGGGGGGGGGGTGGGGGAGTGCATGGGAGCCGATAAAAATTCTTCTCGAAGGAGATGGAGGCTCAAAGAAGATGAACACGACATCCAACACACGTCTCCGACTCACTACTAAAGTTGACCAAGACCACGCAGCCACTGGAGTGCTACTGGACCTAGGAACCAACAACCAACCTCACAGACCCGAGAAAGCAGCGGAACACAAACCTCGAGCCTTACTGACTTACACCGGTCAGGCCAGTGAGCACCACCGGTCAGACCGGTCCCTGCTGGTGAAACCTGGAGACTTTCACATAACAGCCCCTACACCGGTCAGGCTGGTGTAGCTCACCGGTCAGACCGGTTCAAGCCAGAAAGCCCCAAAACACCAAATAGGCCTATCGAGCTCCAAACTGACCCAAACTCGAAACAGCAGCCACACGGGACAACAGAGAACACACCCAAACATTCACCCGAGCAAAAACCCAACTAGGGTCTGCACCAGTCAGACCGGTGAGAGGCACCAGTCAGACCGGTGTGGCCTGGGCTCTCGGGATGAACAACACCCGCGGGTCAACTCCCCCAAATCCAACTCCCGATCTCCCGAATCGCTTCACGGATTTGCACAAGACTTTGGGGATAGTAGGAACACCTCATGGGGAGTCCATAGCCAAGATTTTGTCCACCAAAACTTGCAAAATCAAGAGGAATCGAAGAAATCCCGCCAAGAACTCCGCTAACCCTAGAACACCGAAAACCCCAAAATCGAGCCCCTTTGCTCACGGATTTGGGAGGGGAATCAAAGGGAAAATAACCACGAAGGGTTCATGCATACATCCCCCACCAAATCCCCAAGAGAAAGGTCCCGAAATCACTCCAAGAAAATCGCCAAGAAAGGGCTCCGAAAATCACCAAAAAGAACGAACGGGAACAACACATCCAAGCCTTGAGGAACCACGCCTAATCATCTATACATCACAAAGAGGTTCATACAAGGTCTAGCTTGCCGCCCGATCATCCTTCCCTCTCACAAGATCTCACCATGAAGCTCTCAAGCTAGTCCTATAGAAATCCTAAGGAAAATAGGAAAACCAAATGAGCTAGGGTTCCAAGAGTTGGCTGCCATCATCTCACCTCTTGGGTTATATGGAGGCAACCACAAGTCTAAAATACCCTTACTAGCTAATTAGGGATACATGCCCCTCGAGGGCGAATTCGGTAATCTTTGTCATCGCTCCATCGGACGGATGCCCAGCGACGGCAAACTTGCTTAGCCTCGATGCAAGCCTTGCGATCCCGATGCGTGTCCTTCGCTTCGAAGTCTCCGGACTGCGTCGTCGCAAACCGATCAGACTGGTGCTCCTCATCGATCAGACTAGTACCCACTAGTATCCACGACTTCATCTTGCTGTTCTTGCCACCATGCGACCCGCACTTGACGCCACTGGCCACCGGGTCCCTCGAACGAAGCCTACTTGTCTTCTCCGCACCCAGAGGCCTTACTGGCAACGACCTTTCGCACTTGTTCTTCACCGGCACAAATACCAGTCAAGCCGCAACCTGCACCTACAATACTTAGCCAAGAATCAGTCCACACAACATTGTCAATTACTCATCACACCAGGAAGTGACCATCCACCGGTCCTCGAACCACACATGGTCCTCAATCTCCCGCTTGATGAGTGGATTGACAACACACACATATAGTAACCAGAGAGAAAAGAAAAAGGAAAGAAACGAATAAAAAGAAACTCCAACAAGCGATCGAAAGCCAAAGAAAGGCAAAGAACAAGATCACTTGAAAAAGACAAGTCTCGAACCCCTTAGGCAAGGGCTACGGCTCGACACATCCGAGACAAAACTATGCTCAAGCAAAGAGCGCAAACCACCAAACCAAAGCTCGAAAACAATAAAGAGCTCCCCCTGCACACATGCAAGCTCCAGCTGAACCAATGCAACTCCCCCTGGACGAATGCAAGCGAACCACTTCATGAAATAGAGCAGCTGCAACAGCTCAGCTTTCACCGGTCAGACCGGTCACCCTCATCGGTCACACCAGTGGACAAGATCGCCCAACACCTGGGAACTACACCGGTCAGACCAGTGCCCCTCACCGGTTAGGCCGATGCTGCCTGGGAAACTGCCAGAGCTCAAAAACAGCTCGAAACCACTTGGAAACATTCTAAATGTGTGCAACAAGCCATTTCAAGCTCAAACTTCTCCCCTTGTTGACAATGCATGGATCAAGCCAAAAATGTGAAAAATTCAACCTAGAGCTTCTCAAATAGATAAAATTCAACATAGGATGCTACACATGTCCAAATGAGCAAGTTAGATTCTCTATAGCTTTGTAATGATATCAACTTCATGACCACCAAGTTTCACAACCATTGGATGAAGCTAAGATAGAATCGAGCACTTTTGCGAAAAATTTACCCTCTCATGAGCAAAGTCCTAAACATGAGCAAAACATGTCAAAATGGCAAAGTCACACAAACTTCATGCTAGGACAACCATTCTAATCATAAGACCATCACAAACACCCACAAGCACCTCATGTCATGTCAAAGCCACCGAGCCATGTGCCTACTTCTATATATGAGACTTCTCATCGGTAGGAATCATGCAACGGTTTAACACCCAAAGAAAATTAGATTTAACACATATGACATGGGAGCACATTTTCCAAGCATTGTACATTTCTTTTCAGATTGATATTTGGTGCATGACATGTTTTTGCGACAAAAAGGAACTTATGCCCCTCCACAAGATAAAGCATGAGGGCTAAACATTCATGATGGCAAATGTGCCTTTGGCCCCATATGATCAAAATAAGCTATCCAACCACAAATTAAGCATAGCCAAGCCACTAAAACATGTCAAGACCATATAAAGGCATCTACTCACAAGAGAGCATACATGTGACATTTTTCAAAAAAAAATAGCCATCAACCATGGATATAGACCAAGATTATAAAGAGCTAAGACAAACTAACCATATCATACCAAACAAGCTCGCAAATACATACATATCATTCCAAGGTGAACAATGTATATAGGAGAAGCTTTTCCTAACCAATGCATATGATACAAAATGCATGCAATCTAAGATACAAGGATGCCTATACATCATGTTACATATGCCATGTGAAATGCAAGAAATGCACAAAGAAAAGCTATACATATGCTACAAAGGAGCTCCCACACACAAAGCTCACAAACGACCGGCTCCTCGAGGGGAGGCAAAAAGGGCTTGACACCACTGGCAAAAGAGCAAACGAGCGCAAAACTCACAAGCCCCCCTAAACTCATGCATTAAGGCCAAGGAGCATACAAAGCTCACCTTACACACACTTGAAGGTCACAAATTCACTTACCTTTATCATTTCTTCAGAAGTCACTCATCCTTGTCCACCATCCCCGAAAGTGATGTACCTCCATGTCACCACCGGGGTATGAGGCCAGAGAACCACCCCTGATATCAACTAAATGTTTTCCGGGCCTCCCACCTGCAACTCAAAACCAAGAGCGAGAGCGAGCAAATGACTCAACACTGGGGTTAGTTCCAAAGGTGTCAAACCAGTGTCGGGCCATTTCCTCGAAAGTAGGATTAGCAACATTTATCCTACTGTGGCTATCAGTACTGTGATCCATCCTGTCAAACCTATCAAACCTGGAACCACCATGGGGAAACCACTCCTGTATAATGGGAGGAGTACGAGTACCACGAAAGGGAAAGCGTAGTCCGTAGCCCCTCTGAGACTCAAAGCTGCAACCTCTCCCAAACTCGTATTGATCACGAGGTGGAGAATGTCCAGCAAACTCAACAGCACCAGACTCAAGGTACCTACCATTTGTTCCACGACTGAAAGGACTGAACCCTCTAGTATCATGGCCACGAAAACCAAACTCTCCAGCAATCTGCCTAGCACCGGTTTGACCGGTCACCCTAACCGGTCTGGTCGGTGGTCCTCGGCCAGCAGACTTGCCTCCACCTGAGGCTCTCCTATCTTTCCATGCTGGAACCGTATACACAAAACCCTTTCCCTTGGGTAGAGGCATACGAGGCTCAGGCACACCATGAGAAGGGTGGTACCTGTCCTTGTTTGCCCACTCCTTAGCCATCCTCGCCTCTCTCCTTCTCTTATAACAAAACTCTTTCTTGTGGCCCTCCTTTCCACAAAACTCACAATGGAAATGGATTGATCTGGGCTTAGGCTTGGGGTGAGGCTCTTCACATGTCTTCTCGCTAGGCTTCCCACTTGGTTTCTCACTAGGCTTTTCACTTGCCTTCTCACTCGGGTTTTCTCTCGGTTGGTTTGGCTTGGATGCAAACTTGTCTTTGGGTGTGGGTTGTGGTGGAACTGGAACATTCCCAAATTTCCCTTCTCTCTCACCACTGCTCTCACTAAACTTATTAGATCCCAAAGCCCAACTATCAAAGCGCTTATAATTGGCAATCAACACACCTAGTTGAGGTTCCTGACTAGACAACCAACTCAACACTTCACGCAACTTATAGTTCTCATCCTGCAAACCATCAACACATTGTGCAAGTTCCAAATTCTTCATAGCATGCAACTCATAGGCAGAACAAGAAGTAGGAATAGGCACTTTCAAATCAGCTTCAAGAGAAACATTGCGAGATCGAAGCTCAACAATTTTTCATGCAAACCAGGGTAAGAAGTACATGCACGAAGCAAAGTGCGTCTAGATTGCAGCTCAGCCAACTCAACCCTAAGCACATCTAGTTCCTCACACTTGGAGGCATGCTTTTCCCTAAGAGCAGTCAAATCATCTAGGAAAACAGAGCAATAAGCACAATCAACCTCATCAGAAACCACAGGGCTAGCCTTAAGAGAATCATTTTCAAGCTTGCCATCAAGAACCTGTGTTTCTAATTCAGCCACTCTAGTCCTAGCATCTTCAAGCAAAGCTCAAAGTTCCTTCCTAAGCTTCTTAGCCTCTCTAAGCATGTGATCACGATTATCAAGCAAATCAACCAACTCCTCATTCTCCTCGCGCAAAGAAGAAAGCTCGTCACATACCTTATCCTCAGAATCTAAGTCTGAGGCGTCCTTCTGGCTTCTCTTGTTGCTGGAGCTGCGAGCCATGCCGCAGAAGTCGTCCTTGAGGCTTAGGCCCGTCACACAAAGGCTGTTGAGATACTTGCCGAGGTTCTTCTTCACTCGAGCTTGAAGACGTGTCCTCGGAGTCGGACTCAATGTCGCTCGATCTCTTCATCTTCTCTCGAGACAGCATCTTCTTCCCATGTCCATGATCCTTCTTCTTGGACTTCCTCCTCTTGTCCATGGACTTGTGCTTGTCGTTGTTGTTCAACCTCGGACACTCGGCGAAAAAGTGTCCGGTCTTGCCGCACTTGAATTCACCCGGTTCTCATGTATCCTCTCGAACTGCCTGGTCAACAATGCCAGCTCGTCCTCTCCAAGCACGTCGAACTCCTCGTTTGGCAAAGACATCAAAGAGGAGAAAGAAAACATCCTGGTGGATGGGTTAGCATTAGATTTTTCCTTTCGAGCCACAAATGAGGGCGAGACTATGAGAGTCAATCGGGCCCTCAATCTTGGCTGTCATACCCCGATCCACCTCAGCCGACTTGAGCTTCGAGAACAGCTCGTTCATGGTCAGAGAGTCATACTTCTCCGACTCTACAATGGCCTTGAACTTTCTGTCGTATGGACCTCCCTGGGCCCACTACCTCGGTGGGTACCAGGACCGACTACTTGGTGGGCCAATGGGACTACTCGGCTTGTGCCACACGACACCTGATGGCGTGGGGCGCAAGGACTATGCCGGAGAAGTACTCGGATAGGAAGCTATACATGTCCTGTACTATGTAGAGAACTCCTAGCCGTACCCGACTAGTACTCTCTCCTCAAACCGACTTGTAACCCTGCCTCCCGGGCTATATAAGGCGAGGCAGGGACCCCTCTCTCAAATATTGAAGGACCGATATGGCGAACCAGAGAGGGGGGGGGGTAGAGTGAATGGGAGCCGATAAAAATTCTTCTCGAAGGAGATGGAAACTCCAACAAGATGAACACGGCTTCCAACACACTTCTGAGGACCATGTGTGGTTTGAGGACCGGTGGATGGTCGCTTCCTCGTGTGATGCGTGATTGACAACGTTGTGTGGACTGATTCTTGGCTAAGTATTGCAGGTGCAGGTTGCGGCTTGACTGGTGTCGGTGTAGGTGAAGAACAAGCGCGAAAGGTCGTCGCCGGTGAGGCCTCCAGGTGTGGAGAAGACAAGTAGGCTTCGTTCGAGGGACCCGGTGGCCAGCGGGGTCAAGTGAGGGCCGCATGGTGGCATGAACAGCAAGATGAAGTCGTGGACGGTTTCTTGGTTGAGCCTCAAAACCAAGGTCGAGCTGGGATTACGTGGGAGCCGAGTCATGAGTGGTGATTGGCGGAGGCTACACTGAGTTCGCAGGGTTTCCAGCTGTTCACCAGAAAACCATTGGGTTCCTTGGTTGATCCACAAAGCCAAGACCGAAGAACCGAAGACGGTGCTGCAACAGTGCCAGACCGGTCTGATCGGTGGGTACCGGTCTGACCGGTGAGGAGCACCGGTCTAACCAGTGTGCGACGACGCAGTCCGGAATCTTCGAAGCGGAGGACATGCGTCGGGATCGCAAGGCTTGCGTCGAGGCTAAGCAGGTTGCGGTCGCCGGGCATCCGTCCGATGGAGAAAGCTTCAAGTCTTCCAAAACTGCCCTTGAGGGGCTTGTATCCCTAGTTGTTAGAGAAGGGTATTTCAGACTTTCGGTTGCCTCCATATAACCCAAGAGGTGAGAGGATGGCAGCCAAGCCTTGGAACCCTAGCTCATTTGTTTTCCTATTTTCCTTCCTATTTTTCCTTAGGTTTTCCATAGGAATAGCTTGAGATCTTCATGGAGAGATCTTGTTGAGAGGGATGGATGATCGGGCGGCTTGCTAGACCTTGTATGAACCTTTGTTTCTTGTATAGATGATCCGGCGTGGTTCCTCAAGGTTTGGATGTGTTTACCCCGGTTGTTCTTGGTGGTGATTTTCGGAGCCCTCTCTTGGTGATTTCTTTGGGTTGTTTTCGGAACCTTTCTCTTGGGGATTTGATGGGGGGAATTTGTGGGAACCCTTCGTGGTTCTTTGGGCTGTGATTCCCCTCCCAAATCCGTGAGTAAAGGTGCTCGATTTCGGGGTTTCTTGAGTTCTTGGGTTGGAAGTGCTCTTGGCGGGATTTCCTTGATTCCTCCTTTTTGGACGAGTTTTGGTGGGATTAAACTTGGCTATGGACTCCTCATGAGGTGTTCCTAATATCCCCAAAGTCCTGTTGAAGTCAGTGGAGCGATTCGGGAGATCGAAGTTTGGATTTGGGGGAGTTGACCCGCGGGTGCTGTTCATCCCGAGCTGCCCACGCTACACCGGTCTGACCGGTGCTCTTGACCAGTCTGACCGGTGCAACCCTCTATGGGTTTTTGCTCGGGTGAACGCCTGGGTGTGTTCGATGTTGTCCCGTGTTGCTGCTGTTTCGAGTTTGGGTCAGTTTGGAGGTTGGTTGACCTGTTTGGTGCCTTGGGGGCTTTCAGGCTGTGACCGGTCTAACCGGTGTGTCTCACCGGTCTGACCGGTGTGGAGCCACTTAGTGAAAGCTACCCAGTTTCACCAGCAGGGATCGGTCTTACCGGTGGTGCTCACCGGTCTGACCGGTGTTGGTCTGAAGACTCGAGGTTTGGTGTTCCACTGCGTTCTCGGGTCGGAAGGGTGTGTGTGTTGGTTCCTAGGTCCAGTGGCACTCCAGTGGCTACGTGGGCTTAGCCAACTTGGGTAGTGAGTCGGAGACGTGTGTTGGAAGCTGTGTTCATCTTGTAGGAGTTTCCATCTCCTTCGAGAAGAATTTTTATCGGCTCCCATTCACTCTCCCCCTCTCTGGTTCACCGTATCGGTCCTTCAAGTGGTATCAGAGCCGGTTCGGGTCTTTATTGACTCTAAGCAGTCTAAGATCCAAGGATGGCGTACTAGGAACGGGGTTCGGGTCCTCCACACTTCGATGGCAAGAACTACCAGATGTGGAGCAAGCGGATGAGTGCGTTTCTCTGCGGAAAGGGTCAGATCCTTTAGGATGTCACGGTGGACACATGCTATGTCCAGCCGATGGACTTCCTCACTTCAGGATCGAGGGACAGATTCAACGCCAACAATAAGGCGGTCGACTACTTGTTTCGTGCTTTGTGTCAGCCTGAGTTCGATCGGGTGCACACCAAGCACTCGGCTTGTAGAATTTGGTCCGTGCTGAAGGAGGCTCATGTTGGGAATACCCAGGTTCAGGCACGGATGTATGCGACCTACCGGAGAGAGTATGAGAACTTCACTCATCTCCCGGTGAGTCCATCGATGCCTTGTTTCAGAGGTTCACGGTGGTTGTGAACAACATGAGGGCCAATGTGGACGTGCTCCCCTACGATGATCATGATAGAGCTGTTAATCTCTTACACTCTTTGGATCGTACAATTTGGGGTGGCAAGTTCGAGGCCATTGTGGAGTCAGAGAAGTATGACACTCTGACGGTGAACGAGCTATTCTCGAAGCTCAAGTCAGCTGAGGTGGATAGGGGCATGATAGCCAAGATCGAGGGCCCGACTGACTCTCATAGTCTCGCCCTCATCGGTGGTTCAAATGGAAAGGCTAACACTAACCCATCCACCAGGATGTTCTCTTTGTCCTCTTTGATGTCTATACCAGATGAGGAGTTTGACGTGCTTGGAGAGGACGAGCTGGCGCTCCTGACGAGGCGGTTCGAGAGGCTGCACGAGAACCAGGTGAACATGAGGAGGAACACGAGGACATGCTTCAAGTGCGGCAAGGCTGGACACTATTTCGCCGAGTGTCCGAAGGTGAACAACCACGACAAGCACAAGTTCATGGACAAGAGGAAGAAGTTCAAGAAGAAGGATCATGAACATGGGAAGAAGGCTCGGTCTCGAGAGAAGATGAAGAGATCAAGCGACATCGAGTCCGATTCCGAGGACACGTCTTCAAGCTCAAGTGATGAAGACGAAGAGGATGACAAGAAGAAGAAGAAGAACCTCGGCGAGTATCTCAACGGCCTTTGTGTGACGGGCATAAGCCTCAAGGACGACTTCTGCGGCATGGCTCGCAGTTCGAGCAGCAAGAGAAGCCAGAAGGACGCCTCGGACTTGGATTCCGAGGATGAGGTATGTGATGAGCTCTCTTCTTTGCGCAAGGAGAATGAGGAGTTGGTTGACTTGCTTGATAATCGTGATCACATGCTTAGAGAGGCTAAGAAGCTTAGGAAGGAGCTTAGATCTTTGCTCGAGGATGCTAGGACTAGAGTGGCTGAGCTAGAAACACAGGTTCTTGATAGCAAGCTTGAAATTGATTCTCTTAAGGCTAGCCGTGTTGTTTCTGATGAGAACGATTGTGCTGATTGCTCTGCTTTCCTGGCTGATTTGACTGATCTTAGGGAGAAGTATGCCTCCAAGTGTGAGGAACTAGATGTGCTTAGGGTTGAGTTGGCTGAGCTACAATCTAGACCCACTTTGCTTGGTACTTGCACTTCTTGCCCTAGTTTGCATGAGAAAATTGCTGAGCTTCGTTCTCGCATTCGCTTGAGGCTGATTTGAAAGTGCCTATTCCTACTTCTTGCTCTACATGTGAGTTGCATGCTATGAAGAATTTGGATCTTGCAAAAGGTGTTGGTCGCTTGCAAGATGAGAATGATAAGTTGCGTGAAGCGCTGAGTTGGTTGTCGTGTCAAGAACCTCAGCTTGGTATGATGATTGCTAGCTGTAAGCGCTTTGATGGTTGGGCTTTGGGATTGGATAAGGTTGGTGAGGGCAGTTGTGAGAGAGAAAGGAAATTTGGGAATGTTTCAGTTCTACCACAACCCACACCCAAAGACAGGTTTGCATCCAAGCCAAACCTACCAAGAGAAAAACCAAGTGAGAAGGCAAGTGAAATGCCTAGTGAGAAACCAAGTGAGAAGCCTTGTGAAGAGCCTCATCCCAAGCCTAAGTCCAGATCAATCTGTTTCCGTTGTAAGTTTTGTGGAAAGGATGGTCACAAGAGAGTGTTTTGCTTCAAGAGGAAGCGTGAGGAGAGAATGGCGAAGGAGTGGGCTGACAAGGACAAGTACCACCCTTCTGATGGTGTACTTGGGCCTCGTGTGCAGTTGCCCAGGGCCAAGGCAAGTGTGAGGTCAGTTCGGGCTTGGGGAGAGCGGAAGGCTGTTGGAGGTGTCTTCTTGCCCGGGCTACCCGGTCGGACGGTGAGGGGCACCGGTCGGACGGTGCGGGCCCAGGACGGCGGCGGCGGTTGGGTTTCGTGCTCGTACGGTGTGAGGTTTGATTCCGGAGTTCGTGGTTCGGTGGTTGGGGCGGAGAGTTTGCGGGGAGGTCGGTTGCTAGGCATTCTCCCCCTCGAGCTCACTACGGGGATGGGAGGAGTCTTAGCTTTGAGAAGGAGAGGAGGGACAGTCCACGGGCTTTCTTTCGTGGTTTTGGTCCTCCTTCAGGTAGAGAGGTTTGGTTACCTCATGGTGGTTACCATGGTGGTGTTCGTGGAGGTAGCTTTGGTAGGAAAGATGGTTTGGTTTGTGCTAACCCCACTTTCGAGCAAATGGCTAGGCACTGGTTTTACACATTTGGAACTAACCCCAGTGTTGAGTCGTTTGCTCGCTCTCGCTCTTGGTTTTGAGTTGCAGGTGGATGGCCCGGAGAACATTTGGTTGATATCGGGGGTGGTTCTTCGGCTTCATATCCCGGTGGTGACATGTAGGTGCATCACTTTCGGGGAAGGTGGACAAGGATGAGTGATTTGTGAAGAAATGATAAAGGTGAGTGTATTTGTGACCTTCAAGTCTGTGGCCTTGGTCAAGCCACTTTGTTTGTTTTGCTCCCTCTCTATCTCATGTGTGTAGGGTGAGCTTTGTATGCTCTTTGGCCCTAGTGCATGTGTTTAGGGGGAGCTTGTGAGTTTTGTGCTCCTTTGCTCTTTTGCCGGTGGTTTCGAGCCCTTTTTGCCTCCCCTCGAGGAGCCGGTGGTTTGTGAGCTTTGTGTGCGTGAGCTCCTTTGTAGCATATGTATAGCTTTCCTTTATGCATTTCTTGCATTTGGCATGGCATATGTAACATGATGTATAGGCATCCTTGTATCTTAGATTGCATGCATTTTGTATCATATGCATTGGTTAGGAAAAGCTTCTCTCATATACATTGTTCACCATGGAATGAGATATATGTCTTTGTGAGCTTGTTTGGTATGCTATGGTTAGTTTGGCTTAGCTCTTGATGATCTTGATGAATAATTCATGGTTGATAGCTATGTTTTTGAAAATGACACATGTATGCTCTCTCATGTGTAAATGCCTTTATATGATCTTGACATGTTTTAGTGGCTTGGCTATGCTTAATTTGTGGTTGGATAGCTAGTTTATTGATCTTGGGGCCAAAGGCTCATTTGCCATCATGAATGTTTAGCCCTCTTGCCTTATCATGTGGAGGGGCATAAGTTCCTTTTTGTCGCAAAGGCATTTCATGTACCAATCATAAATCTGAAAATGAAATGAAAATGCTTGGAAAATGTGCTCCCATGTCTTATGTGCTGAATTTAATTTGCTTTGGGTGCTACACCGTTGCATGATGCCTACCAATGAGAAGTCTCATACATAGAAGTAGGCACATGGCTCGGTGGCTTTGACATGACATGAGGTGCTTGTGGGTGTTTGTGATTGTCTTTTGATTAGAATGATTGTCCTAGCATGAAGTTTGTGTGGCTTTGCCATTTTGATATGTTTTGATCATGTTTAGGACTTTGCTCATGAGAGGCAAGTTTTTCGCAAAATTGCCCAAATCCATCTTAGCTTCGTCCAATGGTTGTGAAACTTGGTGATCATGTAGTTGAGATCGATACGAAGCTGTAGAGTATCTAACTTGCTCATTTGGACATGTGTAGCATTCTTTGTTGAATTTTGTCTATTTGAGAAGCTCTAGGTTGAAACTTTTGCATTTTTGGCTTGATTCATGCATTGCCAACAAGGGGGAGAAGTTTGAGCTTGAAATGGCTTCTTTGGACGCATTTAGAAGGTTTTCGGGTGGTTTTGAGCCATTTACGGGTTCTCTGTTGTGCACCGGTCCGACCGGTGAGGAGCACCGGTCCGACCGGTGTGAGTCTTGGTCTGTGCACATGTTGGGCACCGGTCGACCGGTGGTGGTGACCGGTCCGACCGGTGTGAGGCGAAGTTCTTTTGCAGCTGCCCTTTTTTCTGCTGGTTTACATGCATTTGTCCAGGGGGAGGTGCATTGGTTCAGGGGGAGCTTGCATGTGTGCAGGGGGAGCTCTTTGTGGTTTTTCGAGCTTTGTTTCGGTGGTTTGCGCTCTTTGCTTGAGCTTTGCTTTGTCTCGGATGTGTCGAGCCGTTGCCCTTGCCTAAGGGGTCCGAGACTTGTCTTCTTCAAGTGATCTTGCTCTTTGCCTTTGTTTGGTTTTCGGTCGCTTGTTGGAGTTTCTTTTTGTTCGTTTCTTTTCGTTTTCTTTTCTCTCTTGATTACTTTCGTGTGGGTGTTGTCAATGCACTAATCAAGGGGGAGATTGAGGACCATGTGTGGTTCGAGGACCGGTGGATGGTCGCTTCCTCGTGTGATGAGTGATTGACAACGTTGTGTGGACTGATTCTTAGCTAAGTATTACAGGTGCAGCTTGCGGCTTGATTGGTGTTGGTGCAGGTGAAGAACAAGCGCGAAAGGTCATCGCCGGTGAGGCCTCCAGGTGTGGAGAGGACAAGTAGGCTTCGTTCGAGGGACTCGGTGGCCAGCGGGGTCAAGTGCGGGCCGCATGGTGGCATGAACAGCAAGATGAAGTCGTGGACGGTTTCTTGGTTGAGCCTCAAAACCAAGGTCGAGCGCAAACTACCAAAGCAAAGCTCGAACATCACAAAGAGCTCCCCCTGCACATATGCATGCTCCCCCTGAGCCAAAGCACACTCCCCCTGAACAAATGCAGCAATGCAGAACGGGAATGCAACAAAGAGCGAAACCTGCTCACTCTGCCCGTGGCGGTTAGACCGCCTGTACAGGGCGGTTAGACCGCCTGTGCCTCATCTGACCGCCCCATGAGACCGGCCCTGCACCAAGCTGCTCAAAAATTGCCCGAACCAATTGGAACACCTTCCAAACACTCCCAGGTGCCCAAAGCATGCACAAACTTCTCCCCCTTGTTGACAATGCATGAATCAAGGCAAAATGCGAAAACTTTCAACATATAGTTTCTCGAATATACAAAATTGATCATAAGGAGCTACACAAGTCCAAATGAGCAAGTTAGATACTATATAGGTTCGTAATGACCTTAACTACGTGATCGCCAAGTTTCACAACTATTGGACAAGGCTAAAAAGGATTTGAGTAATTTTGCGAAAAGTTACTCTCTCACAAGCAAAAACCTAAACATGAGCAAAACATGTCAAAATGGCAAAGCCACACAAACTTCATGCTAGGACAGCCATTCTAATCATAAGACCATCACAAACACCCGCAAGCACCCCATGTCATGTCAAAGCCACCGAGCCATGTGCCTACTTCTATGTATGAGACTTCTCATTGGTAGGCATCATGCAACGGTTTAGCACCCAAAGCAAATTAAATTCAGCACATATAACATGGGAACAAATTTTCCAAGCATTTCTCATTTCATTTTCAGATTTATAGATGGTACATGAAATGTCTTTGCGACAAAAAGGAACTTATGCCCCTCCATAAGATCAAGCAAGAGGGCTAAACATTCATGATGGCAAATGAGCCTTTGGCCCCATATGATCAATAAACTAGCTATCCAACCACAAATTAAGCATAGCAAAGCCACTAAAACATATCAAGATCATATAAAGGCATTTACACATGAGAGAGCATATATGTGACATTTTTCAAAAATATAGCCATCAACCATTTATCATTCAACAAGATCATCAAGAGCTTAAGCCAAACTAACCAAAGCATACCAAACAAGCTCACAAATACATATATAGCATCCCATGGTGAACAATGTATATAGGAGAAGCTTTTCCTATCCAATGCATATGATACAAAATGCATGCAATCTAAGATACAAGGATGCCTATACATCATGTTACATATGCCATGCCAAATGCAAGAAATGCACAAAGGAAACTATACATATGCTACAAAGGAGCTCCCACACACCCTACTCAAGAAATCAAACACACACCAAGTTCGCCCCGCAAACGAGTGAAAGTTGCTTGATCTAGGGGTTTGGTGAAAATATCGGCTAGTTGATCATGTGTGGGTACATGAATCAAAGCTATGTTTCCTTTTTCTACGTTGTCTCTCAGGAAATGACACCTCACTTCTATGTGCTTGGTTTTGGAATGGAGCACTGGGTTCTTTGCAACGCTTATGGCACTAGTGCTATCACATTGAAGTGGGACATGGGTATACTCCTCACCAAAGTCACTCATGGTGTATGAAATCCAAAGGAGCTGAGAGCAACAACTAGCAGCGGCAACATACTCGACGCCGGTTGTGGATTGAGCAACACTCAATTGTTTGCGGGAAGACCAAGACACCAAAGAAGAACCCAAAAACTGGCAAGTCCCAGAAGTGGACTTCCTATCCAACCGACACCCGGCAAAATCCGCGTCTGAAAAACCATGAAGCGCCAGAGAAGAGGACACGGAGTACCAAAGGCCGAAGTCGGGAGTGTGATGCAAGTACCTGACAATTCTCTTCACCGCTTGCCGATGCGAAGTCCTCGGAGACGCTTGAAAACGAGCGCACAGACACACCGAAAACTGTATGTCCGGCCTCGTCGCCGTCAAGTAGAGGAGTGACCCGATCATGCTCTGGTACTCCTTCTGGTCCACGTGTTCACCTTCCTCGTCCGCATCAAGAGCTGTAGTCGTACTCATCGGCGTCGTCATAGCCTTGGAGTCCTCCATCTTGAACTTCCACACAATGTCCTTGGTGTACTTAGCCTGGTGCACAAATGTTCCTTCCTTTGATTGTTTGATTTGTAGCCCGAGGAAGAACTGCAACTCACCCATAATGCTCATCTCAAATTCCCTGCTCATATCATCTGCAAATCTTGCAACAAGAGAGTTAGACGAGCCACCAAAGACAATATCATCCACGTACACCTGCACAATCAGGATATCTCTGCCCTGCCTCAGCAAAAACAAGGTCTGATCGACCTTCCCCATCTCAAAACCTCTCTCAAACAAGAACCCCCTCAACCTACCATACCAAGCTCTAGGCGCCTGCTTCAACCCATACAACGCCTTCCTCAACTTGTACACCCGGTGGGGGTACTTCTCACTCTCAAACCCGGAGGTTGCCTCACATACACTTCTTCCTCGAACACACCATTCAGGAAAGCACTCTTCACATCCATTTGGTGCAACTTGAACCCTTTAGCCACGGAAAAGGCTAGAAGGATCCTAATCGCCTCCAAACGGGCTACGGGAGCAAAGGTCTCCTCGTAGTCGATCCCCTCCTTCTGACTGAACCCCTGAGCAACAAGCCTCGACTTGTTCGTCACAACTTCACCTTTCTCTCCCTCTTTGTTTTTCCACACCCACTTTGTACCAATCGGCTTACACCCTGGAGGAGGGTCAACCAACTCCCACACCTGATTCCTCTCAAAGTTCTCCAACTCCTCATGCATCGAATTAACCCAATTGTGATCAGATAGTGCGTGTCCAATGTCTTTGGGCTCAAACGTAGCAACAAACGCAGCATGAGCGAAATGGGAGTTGTTCCGAACCCTCGACCGTGTAGTGCGTTCGTTCATGTCGCCGATGATCCTCGAAGCTAGGTGATCCACTTGTACTCGCCGAGGAGGTTCTCGCCTCGATGGTACCTCCCCCTCAACATCAGCTTCTCCTCGTTCTTGATTTGTCGTCGTAGGTGTAGTAGAGGGTCCGTCCATCACCGTAGTCGAAGTAGTAGGTACATGTTCAGCCGGGGGTACCGCACCGCCATCCTCATCGTCTCCATGTTCATGCTCCTCCTCCTGAAAGATCTCCTCGCCAAGCTCATCATCACCTGCACACTCAAAGACAAGCTGACTACGTGGCTCGTCTCGTCGAAGGTTACCTCGCAAGTTTCCACGATTTGGTTAGTTTCAAGATTGAGCACACGATATGCTCTAGAATGAGATGCATAACCAAAGAAAATACCGTCGACGGACCTAGCCTCAAACTTATCCAACTTCCCGCCTTTCTTCGAATGAAACACTTGCAACCAAAGACATGGAAGTGACTCACCTTGGGTGTGCGACCATGCATCAACTCATAGCATGTCTTCTTCTTGTGCACTACGAGGTATATCTCGTTCGACACATAGCACGCGGTATTCACCGCCTCGGCCCAATACCTCCTCGGAGTCCTATGCTCATCAAGCATCGTCCGAGCCATCTCGCACAAGGTCTTTCTTCCTTTCCAAAACACCATTCTGGGGAGGCGTATACGGACTCGAAAACTGGTGCTCAAGACCCAAGTCATGGAAAAAGGTTTCAAAACGAGAGTTTCTGAATTCCGAGCCATTATCACCGCGGATAGCTCGTATGGCATCTCCGTGCCTCTCGTTCCTACACCACAAGCTGTTCATGCCACCATGTGGCCCACACTTGACCCCGCTAGCCACCGGGTCCCTCGAACGAAGCCTACTCGTCTTCTCCGCACCTGGGGCCTCACCAGCGATGACCTTTCGCGCTTGTTCTTCACCTGCACCAACATCAGTCAAGCCGCAACCTGCACCTGCAATACTTAGCCAAGAATCAGTCCACACAACGTTGTCAATCACTCATCACACAAGGAAGCGACCATCCACCGGTCCTCGAACCACACATGGTCCTCGCAGTGCCACCTGGACCAAGGAACCACACAACCTTCCGACTCGAGAACGCAGCGGAACACCAAACCTCGAGTCCACTGACCAACACTGGTCAGACCGGTGAGCAGCATCGGTCAGACCGGTCCCTGCTGGTTTAACTTGGCGACTTCCACTAAGTGGCTCCACACCGGTCAGGCCGGTGCGACACACCGGTCAGACCGGTCTATGCCTGAAAGCCCCCAAATCCTCAAACAGGTCAACCGACCTCCAAACTGACCCAAACTCGAAACAGCCCCAACACAGGACAACAGCGAACACACCCAGACGTTCACCCGAGCAAAAACCCACCGAGGGTTGCACCGGTCAGACCAGTCAAGAGCACCGGTCAGACCGGTGTAGCCTGAGCAGCTCGGGATGAACAGCATCCGCGGGTCAACTCCCCCAAATCCAAACCTCGATCTCCCGAATCGCTCCACGGACTTGAACAAGACTTTGGAGACAATAGGAACACCTCATGAGGAGTCCATAGCCAAGTTTAATCCCACCAAAACTTGTCCAAAAAGGAGGAATCGAAGAAATCCCGCCAAGAACACCACAAACCCTAGAACTCGGAAAACCCCAAAATCGAGCCCCTTTACTCACGGATTTGGGAGGGGAATCACAGCCCAAAGAACCACGAAGGGTTCCCACAAATTTCTCCCATCAAATCCCCAAGAGCAAGATCCTGAAAACAACCCAAAGAAATTACCAAGAGAGGGCTCCGAAAATGACCACTAAGAACAACCGGGAACAACACATCCAAACCTTGAGGAACCACACCGAATCATCTATACATGCAACAAAGGTTCATACAAGGTCTAGCTTGCCGCCCGATCATTCAACCCTCTCAACAAGATCTCACCATGAAGCTCTCAAGCTAGTCCTATGGAAATCCTAAGGAAAATAGGAAGAGAAAATAGGGAGGCAAATGAACTAGGGTTTCAAAGCTTGGCTGCCATCCTCTCACCTCTTGGGTTATATGGAGGCAACCGAAAGTCTAAAATGCCCTTTCCTAATAATTAGGGATACAAGCCCCTCAAGAGCGGATTTGGAAGTCTTCATGTCTTCACCATCGGACGGATGCCCGGCGACCGCACCCTGCGTAGCCTCGACGCAAGCCATGCGATCCCGATGCGTGTCCTCCGCTTCGAAGTCTCCGGACTGCGTCGTCGCACACCGGACAGACCGGTGCTCCCCACCGGTCAGACCGGTACCCACCGGTCAGACCGGTCTAGTGCTGCTGCAGCTCCTTCTTCGGTTCTTTGGTCTTGGCTTTGTGGATCAACCAAGGAACCCAGTGGTTTTCTGGTGAACCACCGAAAACCCTGCAAACTCGGTGTAGCCTCCTCCAATCTCCACTCATGAGTCGGCTCCCACGTAGTCCCGGCTCGACCTTGGTTTTGAGGCTCAACCAAGAAACCATCCACGACTTCATCTTGCTGTTCATGCCACCATGCGGCCCGCACTTGACCCCGCTAGCCACCGGGTCCCTCGAACGAAGCCTACTTGTCTTCTCCGCACCTGGAGGCCTCACCGGCGACGACCTTTCGCGCTTGTTCTTCACCTGCACCAACATCAGTCAAGCCGCAACCTGCACCTGCAATACTTAGCCAAGAATCAGTCCACACAACGTTGTCAATCACTCATCACACAAGGAAGCGACCATCCACCGGTCCTCGAACCACACATGGTCCTCAGAGTGCCACTGGACCTAGGAACCACACAACCTTCCGATTCGAGAACGCAGCGGAACACCAAACCTCGAATCCATTGACCAACACTGGTCAGACCGGTGAGCAGCATCGGTAAGACCGGTCCCTGCTGGTTAAACTGGGTGACTTCCACTAAGTGGCTCCACACCGGTCAGGCCGGTGCGAAACACTTGCAACCAAAGACATGGAAGTGACTCACCTTGGGTGTGCGACCATGCATCAACTCATAGCATGTCTTCTTCTTGTGCACTCTGAGGTATATCCTGTTCGACACATAGCACGCGGTATTCACCGCCTCAGCCCAATACCTCCTCGGAGTCCTATGCTCATCAAGCATCGTCCGAGCCATCTCGCACAAGGTCCTGTTCTTCCTTTCCACAACACCATTCTGGGGAGGCGTATACGGACTCGAAAACTGGTGCTCAAGACCCAAGTCATGGAAAAAGGTTTCAAAACGAGAGTTTCTGAATTCCGAGCCATTATCACTGCGGATAGCTCGTATGGCATCTCCGTGCCTCTCGTTCCTCCACCACAAGCTGTTCATGCCACCATGCGGCCCACACTTGACCCCGCTAGCCACCGGGTCCCTCGAACGAAGCCTACTTGTCTTCTCCGCACCTGGGGCCTCACCAGCGATGACCTTTCACGCTTGTTCTTCACCTGCACCAACATCAGTCAAGCCGCAACCTGCACCTGCAATACTTAGCCAAGAATCAGTCCACACAACGTTGTCAATCACTCATCACACAAGGAAGCGACCATCCACCGGTCCTCGAACCACACATGGTCCTCAGAGTGCCACTGGACCAAGGAACCACACAACCTTCCGACTCGAGAACGCAGCGGAACAACAAACCTCGAGTCCACTGACCAACACTGGTCAGACCGGTGAGCAGCATCGGTCAGACCGGTCCCTGCTGGTTAAACTTGGCGACTTC
This sequence comes from Cenchrus americanus, assembly GCA_947561735.1. NCBI lineage: Eukaryota > Viridiplantae > Streptophyta > Magnoliopsida > Poales > Poaceae > Cenchrus > Cenchrus americanus. The sequence goes on along the minus strand of OX387241.1, from coordinate 181,397,801 downwards.
CACTAAGTGGCTCCACACCGGTCAGGCCGGTGCGACACACCGGTCAGACCGGTCTATGCCTGAAAGCCCCCAAATCCCCAAACAGGTCAACTGACCTCCAAACTGACCCAAACTCGAAACAGCCCCAACACAGGACAACAGCGAACACACCCAGACGTTCACCCGAGCAAAAACCCACCGAGGGTTGCACCGGTCAGACCAGTCAAGAGCACCGGTCAGACCGGTGTAGCCTGAGCAGCTCGGGATGAACAACATCCGCGGGTCAACTCCCCCAAATCCAAACCTCGATCTCCCGAATCGCTCCACGGACTTGAACAAGACTTTGGAGATAATAGGAACACCTTATGAGGAGTCCATAGCCAAGTTTAATCCCACCAAAAGTTGTCCAAAAAGGAGGACTCGAAGAAATCCCGCCAAGAACACCACAAACCCTAGAACTCGGAAAACCCCAAAATCGAGCCCCTTTACTCACGGATTTAGGAGGGGAATCACAGCCCAAAGAACCACGAAGGGTTCCCACAAATTTCTCCCATCAAATCCCCAAGAGCAAGGTCCTGAAAACAACCCAAAGAACTCACCAAGAGATGGCTCCGAAAATGACCACTAAGAACAACCGGGAACAACACATCCAAACCTTGAGGAACCACACCGAATCATCTATACATGAAACAAAGGTTCATACAAGGTCTAGCTTGCCGCCCGATCATTCAACCCTCTCAACAAGATCTCACCATGAAGCTCTCAAGCTAGTCCTATGGAAATCCTAAGGAAAATAGGAAGAGAAAATAGAAAGGCAAATGAACTAGGGTTTCAAAGCTTGGCTGCCATCCTCTCACCTCTTGGGTGATATGGTGGCAACCGAAAGTCTAAAATGCCCTTTCCTAATAATTAGGGATACAAGCCCCTCAACGGCGGATTTGGAAGTCTTCATGTCTTCACCATCGGACGGATGCCCGGCGACCGCACCCTGCGTAGCCTCGACGCAAGCCATGCGATCCCGATGCGTGTCCTCCGCTTCGAAGTCTCCGGACTGCGTCGTCGCACACCGGACAGACCGGTGCTCCCCACCGGTCAGACCGGTACCCACCGGTCAGACCGGTCTAGTGCTGCTGCAGCTCCTTCTTCGGTTATTTGGTCTTGGCTTTGTGGATCAACCAAGGAACCAGTGGTTTTCTGGTGAACCACCGAAAACCCCGCAAACTCGGTGTAGCCTCCTCCAATCTCCACTCATGACTCGGCTCCCACGTAGTCCCGGCTCGACCTTGGTTTTGAGGCTCAACCAAGAAACCGTCCACGACTTCATCTTGCTGTTCATGCCACCATGCGGCCCGCACTTGACCCCGCTAGCCACCGGGTCCCTCGAACGAAGCCTACTTGTCTTCCCCGCACCTGGAGGCCTCACCGGCGACGACCTTTCGCGCTTGTTCTTCACCTGCACCAACATCAGTCAAGCCGCAACCTGCACCTGCAATACTTAGCCAAGAATCGGTCCACACAACGTTGTCAATCACTCATCACACAAGGAAGCGACCATCCACCGGTCCTCGAACCACACATGGTCCTCAGAGTGCCACTGGACCTAGGAACCACACTACCTTCCGACTCGAGAACGCAGCGGAACACCAAACCTCGAGTCCACTGACCAACACTGGTCAGACCGGTGAGCAGCATCAGTCAGACCGGTCCCTGCTGGTTAAACTTGGCGACTTCCACTAAGTGGCTCCACACCGGTCAGGCCGGTGCGACACACCGGTCTGACCGGTCTAAGCCTGAAAGCCCCCAAATCCCCAAACAGTTCAACCGACCTCCAAACTGACCCAAACTCGAAACAGCCCCAACGCAGGACAACAGCGAACACACCCAGACGTTCACCCGAGCAAAAACCCACCGAGGGTTGCACCGGTCAGACCGGTCAAGAGCACCGGTCAGACCGGTGTAGCCTGAGCAGCTCGGGATGAACAGCATCCGCGGGTCAACTCCCCCAAATCCAAACCTCGATCTCCCGAATCGCTCCACGGACTTGAACAAGACTTTGGAGATAATAGGAACACCTCATGAGGAGTCCATAGCCAAGTTTAATCCCACCAAAAGTTGTCCAAAAAGGAGGAATCGAAGAAATCCCGCCAAGAACACCACAAACCCTAGAACTCGGAAAACCCCAAAATCGAGCCCCTTTACTCACGGATTTAGGAGGGGAATCACAGCCCAAAGAACCACGAAGGGTTCCCACAAATTTCTCCCATCAAATCCCCAAGAGCAAGGTCCTGAAAACAACCCAAAGAAATCACCAAGAGAGGGCTCCGAAAATGACCACTAAGAACAACCGGGAACAACACATCCAAACCTTGAGGAACCACACCGAATCATCTATACATGCAACAAAGTTTCATACAAGGTCTAGCTTGCCGCCCGATCATTCAACCCTCTCAACAAGATCTCACCATGAAGCTCTCAAGCTAGTCCTATGGAAATCCTAAAGAAAATAGGAAGACAAAATAGGAAGGCAAATGAACTAGGGTTTCAAAGCTTGGCTGCCATCCTCTCACCTCTTGGGTTATATGGAGGCAACCGAATGTCTAAAATGCCCTTTCCTAATAATTAAGGATACAAGCCCCTCAAGGGTGGATTTGGAAGTCTTCATGTCTTCACCATCGGATGGATGCCCGGCGACCGCACCCTGCGTAGCCTCGACGCAAGCCATGCGATCCCGATGCGTGTCCTCCGCTTCGAAGTCTCCGGACTGCGTCGTCGCACACCGGACAGACCGGTGCTCCCCACCGGTCAGACCGGTCTAGTGCTGCTGCAGCTCCTTCTTCGGTTCTTTGGTCTTGGCTTTGTGGATCAACCACGGAACCCAGTGGTTTTCTGTTGAACCACCGAAAACCCCGCAAACTCGGTGTAGCCTCCTCCAATCTCCACTCATGACTCGGCTCCCACGTAGTCCCAGCTCGACCTTGGTTTTGAGGCTCAACCAAGAAACCGTCCACGACTTCATCTTGTCGTTCATGCCACCATGCAGCCCGCACTTGACCCCCGCTAGCCACCGGGTCCCTCGAACGAAGCCTACTTGTCTTCTCTCGCACTCGGAGGCCTCACCGGCGATGACCTTTCGCGCTTGTTCTTCACCCGCACCAACATCGCTCAAGCCGCAACCTCGAACCAACAATACTTAGCCAAGAATCGGTCCACACAACGTTGTCAATCACTCATCACACAAGGAAGCGACCATCCACCGGTCCTCGAACCACACATGGTCCTCAGAGTGCCACTGGACCTAGGAACCACACAACCTTCCGACTCGAGAACGCAGCGGAACACCAAACCTCGAGTCCACTGACCAACACTGGTCAGACCGGTGAGCAGCATCGGTCAGACCGGTCCCTGCTGGTTAAACTTGGCGACTTCCACTAAGTGGCTCCACACCGGTCAGGCCGGTGCGACACACCGGTCAGACCGGTCTAAGCCTGAAAGCCCCCAAATCCCCAAACAGGTCAACCGACCTCCAAACTGACCCAAACTCGAAACAGCCCCAACACAGGACAACATCGAACACACCCAGACGTTCAGCCGAGCAAAAACCCACCGAGGGTTGCACCGGTCAGACCGGTCAAGAGCACCGGTCAGACCGGTGTAGCCTGAGCAGCTTGGGATGAACAGCATCCGCGGGTCAACTCCCCCAAATCCAAACCTTGATCTCCCGAATCGCTCCACGGACTTGAACAAGACTTTGGAGATAATAGGAACACCTCATGAGGAGTCCATAGCCAAGTTTAATCCCACCAAAACTTGTCCAAAAAGGAGGAATCGAAGAAATCCCGCCAAGAACACCACAAACCCTAGAACTCGGAAAACCCCAAAATCGAGCCCCTTTACTCACGGATTTGGGAGGGGAATCACAGCCCAAAGAACCACGAAGGGTTCCCACAAATTTCTCCCATCAAATCCCCAAGAGCAAGGTCCTGAAAACAACCCAAAGAAATCACCAAGAGAGGGCTCCGAAAATGACCACTAAGAACAACCGGGAACAACTCATCCAAACCTTGAGGAACCACACCGAACCATCTATACATGCAACAAAGGTTCATACAAGGTCTAGCTTGCCGCCCGATCATTCAACCCTCTTAACAAGATCTCACCATGAAGCTCTCAAGCTAGTCCTATGGAAATCCTAAGGAAAATAGGAAGAGAAAATAGGAAGGCAAATGAACTAGGGTTTCAAAGCTTGGCTGCCATCCTCTCACCTCTTGGGTTATATGGAGGCAACCGAATGTCTAAAATGCCCTTTCCTAATAATTAAGTGAGGACCATGTGTGGTTCAAGGACCGGTGGATGGTCGCTTCCTTGTGTGATGAGTGATTGACAACGTTGTGTGGACCGATTCTTGGCGAAGTATTGCGAGGTGCGGAGTTGCGGCTTGACTCGTGTTGGTGCGGGTGAAGAACAAGCGCGAAAGGTCGTCGCCGGTGAGGCCTCCGGTGTGGAGAAGACAAGTAGGCTTTGTTCGAGGGACCCGGTGGCCGGCGGGGGTCAAGTGCGGACCGCATGGTGGCATGAACAACAAGATGAAGTCGTGGACGGTTTCTTGGTTGAGCCTCAAAACCAAGGTCGAGCCGGGACTACGTGGGAGCCAAGTCATGAGTGGAGATTGGCGGAGGCTACACCAAGTTCGCGGGGTTTCCGGTGGTTCACCAAAAAACCACCGGGTTCCTTGGTTGATCCACAAAGCCAAGACCGGAGAACCGAAGACGGAGGTGCAGCGAAGACCGGACCGGTCCGACCGGTGGGTCTGACCGGTCTGACCGGTGGGGACCGGCTCGACCGGTGAGGAGCACCGGTCTGACCGGTGTGCGACGACGCAGTCCGGAATCTTCGAAGCGGAGGACACGCGTCGGGATCGCATAGCTTGCGTCGAGGCTACGCAGGGGGCGGTTGCCGGGCATCCGTCCGATGGTGAAGACATCAAGAATTCCAAATCCGCCCTTGAGGGGCTTGTATCCCTAGTTAGTAGAGAGGGGCATTTTAGACATTCGGTTGCCGCCTATATAACCCAAGAGGTGAGAGGTTGGCAGCCAACTCTTGGAACCCTAGCTCATTAGTTTTCCTATTTTCCACCTATTTTCCTTAGGTTTTCTCTAGGACTAGCAAGAGAGCTTCACGGAGAGATCTTGTAGAGAGGGATGGATGATCGGGCGGCTTGCTAGACCTTGTACGAACCTTTGTTTCATGTATAGATGATTCGGCGTGGTTCCTCAAGGTTTGGATGTGTTTTCCCCGTTGTTCTTGGTGGTGATTTTCGGAGCCCTCTCTCGGTGATTTCTTTGGGTTGTTTTCGGGGCTTTTCTCTTGGGGATTTGATGGGGGAAATTTGTGGGAACCCTTCGTGGTTCTTTGGGTTGTGATTCCCCTCCCAAATCCGTGAGAAAAGGTGCTCGATTTTGGGGTTTCTTGAGTTCTTGGGTTGGAAGTGCTTTCGGCGGGATTTCTTCGATTCCTCCTTTTTGGACGAGTTTTTGTGGGATTAAACTTGGCTATGAACTCCTCATGAGGTGTTCTTGATATCCCCAAAGTCTTGTTCAAGTCCGTGGAGCGATTCGGGAGATCGAGATTTGGATTTGGGGGAGTTGACCCGCGGGTGTCGTTCATCCCGAGCGCCCGGAGCTACACCGGCTCGACCGTGCTCATGACCGGTCCGACCGGTGCAAGCCCTTGTGGGTTTTTGCTCGGGTGAACGTCTTGGTGTGTTCGTTGTTGTCCCGTGTTGCGCTGTTTTGAGTTTGGGTCCGTTTGGTGGTCGGTTGACCCGTTTGGTGCCTTGGGGGGCTTTCGGGCGCCACCGGTCCGACCGGTGTGCCTCACCGGTCGACCGGTGTAGAGCCACTTAGTGAAAGTTGCTCGGTTTCACCGGCGGGGACCGGTCCGACCGGTGGTGCTCACCGGTCCGACCGGTGTGGGTCTCGTAGACTCGAGGCTTGGTTTTTCCGCCGCGTTTCTCGGGTCGGAAGGTGGTGTGTTGGTTCCTAGGTCCGGTGGCACTCCGGTGGCTACGTGGGCTTGACCAACCTTGGTAGTGAGTCGGAGACGTGTGTTGGAAGCCGTGTTCATCTTGTTGGAGTTTCGATCTCCTTCGAGAAGAATTTTTATCGGCTTCCATTCACTCCCCCCCTCCTCCGGTTCGCCGTATCGGTCCTTCAAGTGGTATCGAGCCGGTTCGGGTCTTTGTTGACTCTAACCGCCTAAGATCCAAGGATGGCGTACCGAGAACGGGGTTCGGGTCCTCCACACTTCGATGGCAAGAACTACCGTATGTGGAGCAAGCGGATGGGTGCTTTTCTCCGCGGAAAGGGTCGCATCCTTTGGGATGTCACGGTGGACACAGGCTATGTCCGGCCCGGTTGATTTCCTCGCTCCGGATCGAGGGACGCCTTCGACGCCAACAATAAAGCGGTCGACTACTTGTTTCGTGCTTTGTGTCGGCCCGAGTTCGATCGGGTGCACACCGAGCACTTGGCTTGTAGGATTTGGGCGGTGTTGAAGGAGGCTCATGTTGGGAACGCCCGTGTTCGGAGCACGGTTGTATGCGACCTACGGAGAGAGTACGAGAACTTCACTCATCTCCCCGGTGAGTCCATCGATGCCTTGTTTCGCAGGTTCACGGTGGTGGTGAACAACATGAGGGCCAATGTGGACGTGCTCCCGTACGATGATCATGATAGAGCGGTCAAGCTCTTACACTCTTTGGATCGTACGATATGGAGCGGAAAGTTCGAGGCCATAGTCGAGTCGGAGCGGTACGATACTCGACGGTGAACGAGCCTGTTCTCGAAGCTCAAGTCGGCCGAGGTGGATAGGGGCATGATCGCCAAGCTCGAGGGACCGATCGATTCCCATAGTCTTGCCCTCGTTGGTGGTTCCAAAGGAAAGACTAACTCTAACCCATCCACCAGGATGTTCTCGTTTTCCTCTCTGATGTCTATGCCAGATGAGGAGTTTGATGACCTTGGAGAGGACGAGCTGGCGCTGTTGACGAGGCGGTTCGAGAGGCTGCACGAGAACCGCGTGAACATGAGGAGGAACACGAGGACTTGCTTCCAGTGCGGCAAGCCGGGACACTTCGTCGCCGACTGCCCGGAGAAGGCCGAGAACAAGGACAGCTACAAGCACAAGCCGAGGAAGAACGACGACAAGTACCGTTCGAGGCACGACCACAAGAGCAAGCACAAGAACAAGTACAAGAACGAGCGACGATCGAGGAAGAAGGAGGGCCGAGGCAAGGCCCGAGCGATGGTTGGAGCGAGCGACGTCGACTCCAGTTCCGCGTACTCCACCTCGAGCTCGAGCAGCAGCGACGACGAGGGAGATCGCCGCAAGAACAAGAGGTCGTCCAAGAACCTGAGCGGGGCCGAGCGCCGCGAGAGACGGCTTCTCGCACCATGGCGTTGAGCTCCGGCAAGAAGAAGAGCACACGGAGCGACTCGGACTGCGAGTCCGACGACGAGGTGCGTGATGAGCTTCCCTTCTTGCGCCGGAGAATGAGAGACTTGGCTCTTTGCTTGATAACCGTGATGACATGCTTAGAGAGGCCAAGAAAATGAGGAAAGAGCTTAGGGCTTCACTCGAGGATGCTAGGACTAGAGTGGGCCGAGAGCTAGAGACACAGGTGCTTGATAGCAAGCTTGAGATTGATTCGCTTAAGGCTAGCCCTGTTGTTTCTGATGAGAATGATTGTGCTGATTGCTCTATTTTCCTTGCTGATCTTGCTTTGTTCAAGGAGAAGCATGCCTCAAAGTGTGAGGAACTAGATGTGCTTAGGGTTGAAGTGGCTGAGCTTAAGTCTAGACATGCTTTGCTAGGTGCTTGCACTTCTTGCCCTGTTTTGCATGCTAAGATCGATGAGATGCATGCTTACACTAGTTCGCTCGAGGCTAAATTGAAGGAACCCATGCCTACATCTTGCTCTACCTGTGAAATGCATGCATTGAAAAATTTGGAGCTTGCACATTATGTTGACCGTTTGCAGGATGAGAATGATGATTTGAGGAAGTTGATGGGTTGGTTGTCCGGTCACGAGCCTCACTTGAGGATGATGATTGAGGCCTTTAAGAGGCAAGATGGTGAGGGGCTTGGGGCAAACAAGGTTGGTGAGGGAAGTGGTGAGAATATCCCGGAGCCACCAAAAACCCACCACAAGAATGATTTCCCACCAAAACCTAACCATCTAAGGAACCGACTAGACACAACCCCGGCTCCACCCGTGTTTCCTACACCCACAAATGACCTACAAAAGCCTATCAAGTTTGTGAGCACTTCCGGAAAGTGTTCTTTGGGAAGGAGAGTGAGAAGGCTAGTGGTGAGAAACCGGTGGAGGGTTTGAGTGGAGAGAAACCGAGTGAGCGACCACATCCCAAGCCAAAGCCTAAGCTTGTGAGGTTCCATTGTGGCTATTGTGGGAGAGATGGCCATAAGGAGGAGTTTTGCTTCAAGAGGAAGCGAGATGAGAGAATGGAGAAGGAGTGGGCTAACAAGGACAAGTACCACCCTTCCGATGGTGTACTTGAGCCTCGTGTGCGGATGCCCGGGGGCAAGGCGATTGTGAGGACAGTTCGGGCTTGGGGAGAGAAGAAGGTCAGAGGCGGTCGCTGCCCACACACCACCGGTCGGACCGGTGTGGAGCACCGGTCAGACCGGTGCAGGCCTGGGCAGACAGATGTTCGGGTCTCGTGCTCGTACAGGTGCGAGGGTTGTTTCTGGTGGTCGTGGTTCTGGTGGTTGGGTTGGAAAGGGTGCAGGTGGTCAGTTTGCTAGGCGTTCTCCTCCTCGTGCTCAATACGGGGATTGGAGGAGTCGTGGCGGTGTGTTGGAGAGGAAGGACGTGCCACGGGCTTTCTTGCGTGGTTTTGGTCCTCCTCCAGGCGAGAGGGGTGGTTCCCTCGGGGTGGTTACCGTGGTGGTGTTCGTGGAGGTAGCTTTGGTAGGAGAGATGCTTTGGTTGGTGCTAACCCCACTTTCGAGCAAATGGCTCGGCACCTGGTTTTCCTCTTTTGGTTCTAACCCCGATCTTTGAGTCGTTTGTTCGCTCACGTGCCTATTTTTGATGTGCAGGTGGGAGACTTGAAGAACATTTGGTTGATTGACTCCGGTTGTTCGAGGCATATGACCGGAGACAGGGGGTGGTTCTCAAGTCTCGTCCCGGTGGTGACGAAGAGGTACATCACCTTTGGGGACAATGGGCGTGGGCGTGTGCTTTCAGAAGGTGAGATAAAAGTGAGTGACAAGATCACTCTGAGGCGAGTTGCTCTTGTTCAATCGCTGGGATACAATTTGCTTTCTGTGTCTCAGTTGTTGGATGAGGGTTTTGAGGTGTTGTTTCGGCCTGGTGGTTCTCGGATTGTGGACTCTCGAGGGGACCTTGTCTGTATGGTCGTTCCCGAGGGTCAGGTGTTTCGTGCTGATTTTTCTCAGTCTTCGGGTGTGGAGCGTTGTTTCTTGGCTGGTTCTTCGAGTGAGTTGTGGAAGTGGCATAGGAAGTTGGGTCACTTGAGCTTTGACCTTTTGTCACGCTTGAGTAAACTCAATTTGGTCCGAGGATTGCCACGGTTGAGGCTTGAGAAAGAGTTGGTTTGTGCTCCGTGTAGGCATGCCAAGATGGTGGCCTCTTCTCACCCGCCTCTCACCGATGTGATGACTGAGCGTCCATGCGAGCTGCTCCATATGGACTTTGTTGGCCCAGCTCGTGTGCAATCTGCAGGTGGGAAGTGGTATGTCCTTGTTGTGGTGGACGACTATTCTCGGTATGCGTGGGTGTTCTTTCTCGAGGATAAGGGGGAGACGTTTGGTTTTGTTCGAGATCTAGTCTTGAGGTTGAGGAACGAGAGGCACGGAGATGCCATACGAGCTATCCGCAAGGATAATGGCTCGGAATTCGGGAACTCTCGTTTTGAAACCTTTTGTCATGACTTGGGTCTTGAGCACCAGTTTTCGAGTCCGTATACGCCTCCCCGAGAATGGTGTTGTGGAAAGGAAGAACAGGACCTTGTGCGAGATGGCACGGACGATGCTTGATGAGCATAGGACTCCGAGGAGGTATTGGGGTGAGGCGGTGAATACCGCGTGCTATGTGTCGAACAGATATACCTCGCAGTGCACAAGAAGAAGACATGCTATGAGTTGATGCATGGGCGCACACCCAAGGTGAGTCACTTCCATGTCTTTGGTTGCAAGTGTTTCATTCTCAAGAAAGGCGGGGAAGTTGGATAAGTTTGAGGCTAGGTCTCGTCGATGGCATTTTCTTTGGTTATGCATCTCATTCTAGAGCATATCGTGTGCTCAATCTTGAAACTAACCAAATCGTGGAGACTTGCGAGGTAACCTTCGACGAGACAGAGCCACGTAGTCGGCTTGTCTTTGAGTGTGCGGTGATGATGAGCTTGGCAAGGAGATCTTTCGGGAGGAGGAGCATGAACATGGTGATGATGAGGATGGTGGTGCGGAGCCCCCGGCCGAACATGTACCCACTACTTCGACTACGGTGATGGATGGACCCTCTCGCTACACCTACGACGACAAATCAAGAACGAGGAGAAGCCGATGTTGAGGGGGAGGTAGCTTCGAGGCGAGAACCTCCCCGGCGAGTTCAAGTGGATCACCCGGCTTCGAGGATCATCGGCGACATGAATGAACGCACTACACCGGTCGAGGGTTCGAAACAATTCCCATTTTGCTCATGCTTTGCGTTTGTTGCTTCTTTCGAGCCCAAAGACATTGGACACGCACTATCCGATCACAATTGGGTTAACTCGATGCATGAGGAGTTGGAGAACTTTGAGAGGAATCGGGTGTGGGAGTTGGTTGACCCTCCCCCGGGGTGTAAGCCGATTGGTACCAAGTGGGTGTGGAAAAACAAAGAGGGAGAGAAGGGTGAGGTTGTGAGGAACAAGTCGAGACTTGTTGCCCGGGGGTTCGGTCGTAAGGAGGGGATCGACTACGAGGAGACCTTTGCTCCCGTAGCCCGTTTGGAGGCGATTAGGATCCTTCTAGCCTTTTCTCGTGGCTAAAGGGTTCAAGTTGCACCAAATGGATGTGAAGAGTGCTTTTCTCGAATGGAGTGTTGGAGGAAGAAGTGTATGTGAGGCGGCCTCCGGGGTTTGAGAGTGAGAAGTACCCCCACCGGTGTACAAGTTGAGGAAGGCGCCGTATGGGTTGAAGCAGGCGCCTAGAGCTTGGTATGGCGAGGTTGAGGGGGTTCTTGTTTGAGAGAGGATTTGAGATGGGGAAGGTCGATCGGACCTTGTTTTTGCTTGAGGCGGGGCGGAGATATCCCGATTGTGCGGGTGTACGTGGATGATATTGTCTTTGGTGGCTCGTCTAACTCTCTTGTTGCGAGGTTTGCGAGATGATATGAGCAGGGAGTTTGAGATGAGCATGATGGGCGAGTTGCGGTTCTTCCTTGGGCTACAAATCAAGCAATCAAAGGAAGGAACATTTGTGCACCGGGCTAAGTACACCAAGGACATTGTGAGGAAGTTCAAGATGGAGGACTCCAAGGCTATGACGACGCCGATGAGTACGACTACGGCTCTTGATGCGGATGAGGAAGGTGAACACGTGGACCAGAAGGAGTACCGAGCATGATCGGGTCACTCCTCTACTTGACGGCGACGAGGCCGGACATACAGTTCTCAGTGTGTCTGTGCGCTCGTTTTCAAGCGTCTCCGAGGACTTCGCATCGGCAAGCGGTGAAGAGAATTTTCAGGTACTTGCGTCACACTCCCGACTTCGGCCTTTGGTACTCCGCGTCCTCTTCTTTGGCGCTTCATGGTTTTTCATACGCGGATTTTGCCGGGTGTCGGTTGGATAGGAAGTCCACTTCTGGGACTTGCCGCTTTTGGGCTCTTCGTTGGTGTCTTGGTCTTCCCGTAAGCAGTCGAGTGTTGCTCAATCCACGACCGAGGCCGAGTATGTTGCCGCCGCTAGTTGTTGCTCTCGGCTCCTTTGGATCACCTACACCATGAGTGACTTTGGTGAGGAGTATACCCATGTCCCACTTCAATGTGATAGCACCGGTGCCATAAGCGTTGCAAAGAACCCGTTGCTCCATTCTAAAACCAAGCACATAGAAGTGAGGTATCATTTCCTGAGAGACAATGTTGAGAAAGGAAAGATAGCCTTGATCCATGTACCCACACATGACCAACTAGCCGATATTTTCACCAAACCCCTAGATCAAGCAACTTTCACTCGTTTGCGGGGAGAACTTGGTGTGTGTTTGATTTCTTGAGTTGGGTGTGTGGGAGCCGTCTTTTTGCCGGTGGTGTCGAGCCCGTTTTGCCTCCCCTCGAGGAGCCGGTTTTGTAGCATATGTATAGCTTTTCTTTGTGCATTTCTTGCATTTTGCATGGCATATGTAACATGATGTATAGGCATCCTTGTATCTTAGATTGCATGCATTTTGTATCATATGCATTGGTTAGGAAAAGCTTCTCTCATATACATTGTTCACCATGGAATGAGATATATGTCTTTATGAGCTTGTTTGGTATGCTATGGTTAGTTTGGCTTAGCTCTTGATGATCTTGATGAATAATCCATGGTTGATAGCTATGCTTTTGAAAAATGTCACATGTATGCTCTCTCATGTGTAAATGCCTTTACATGCTCTTGACATGTTTTTGTGGCCTTGCTATGCTTAATTTGTGATTGGATGGCTAGTTTATTGATCATATGGGGCCAAAGGCTCATTTGCCATCATGAATGTTTAGCCCTCTAGATTTATCTTGTGGAGGAGCATAAGTTCCTTTTTGTCGCAAAGACATTTCATGTACCATTTACAAATCTGAAAATGAAATGAAAAATGCTTGGAAAATATGCTCCCATGTCATATGTGCTGAATTTAATTTGCTTTGGGTGCTAAACCGTTGCATGATGCCTACCAATGAGAAGTCTCATAAATAGAAGTAGGCACATGGCTCGGTGGCTTTGACATGACATGAGGTGCTTGTGGGTGTTTGTGATGGTCTTATGGTTAGAATAGCTGTCCTAGCATGAAGTTTGTGTGGCTTTGCCATTTTGATATGCTTTGATCATGTTTAGGACTTTGCTCATGAGAGGCAAGTTTTTCGCAAAATTGCTCAAATCCATCTTAGCTTCGTCCAATGGTTGTGAAACTTGGTGATCATGTAGTTGAGATCGATACGAAGCCGTAGAGTACCTAACTTGCTCATTTGGACATGTGTAGCATTCCTTGTTGAATTTTGTATATTTGAGAAGCTCTAGGTTGAAAGTTTTGCATTTTTGGCTTGATTCATGCATTGCCAACAAGGGGGAGAAGTTTGAGCTTGAAATGGCTTGTTGGGCGCGTTTAGAAGGTTTTCGGGTGGTTTCGAGCCATTTCTCGGGCTTTCGTTGTACACCGGTCTGACCGGTGATGAGCACCGGTCTGACCGGTGTGAGTGCTGGTCCTGTATACATGTTAGGCACCGGTCTGACCGGTGGTGATGACCGGTCTGACCGGTGTGAGCTGAAATTGCTGCAGCTGCCCTGTTTTCATCGGTTTTGCATGCATTCGTCCGGGGGAGTTGCATTGGTTCGGGGGGAGTTTGCATGTGTGCGGGGGAGCTCTTTGAGAGTTTTCGAGCTTTGTTTCGGTGGTTTGTGCTCTTTGCTTGAGCTTTGCTTTGCCTCGGATGTGTCGAGCCGTTGCCCTTGCCTAAGGGGTCCGAGACTCGTTTCCTTCAAGTGATCTTGTTTTTTGCCTTTGTTTGGCTTTCGATCGCTTGTTGGAGTTTCTTTTTGTTCGTTTCTTTTCTTTTTCTTTTCTCTCTTGTTACTTCCGTGTGGGTGTTGTCAATGCACTCATCAAGGGGGAGATTGAGGACCATGTGTGGTTCAAGGACCGGTGGATGGTCGCTTCCTTGTGTGATGAGTGATTGACAACGTTGTGTGGACTGATTCTTGGCGAAGTATTGCAGGTGCAGGTTGCGGCTTGACTCGTGTTGGTGCAGGTGAAGAACAAGCGCGAAAGGTCGTCGCCGGTGAGGCCTCCGTGTGGAGAAGACAAGTAGGCTTTGTTCGAGGGACCCGGTGGCCGGCGGGGGTCAAGTGCGGACCGCATGGTGGCATGAACAAGAAGATGAAGTCGTGGACGGTTTCTTGGTTGAGCCTCAAAACCAAGGTCGAGCCGGGACTACGTGGGAGCCAAGTCATGAGTGGAGATTGGCGGAGGCTACACCAAGTTCGCGGGGTTTCCGGTGGTTCACCGTAAAAACCACCGGGTTCCTTGGTTGATCCACAAAGCCAAGACCGGAGAACCGAAGACGGAGGTGCAGCGGCACGGCACCGGTCCGACCGGTGGGTCCGACCGGTCCGACGTGGGGACCGGTCGGCCGGTGAGGAGCACCGGTCGACCGGTGTGCGACGACGCAGTCCGAATCTTCGAAGCGGAGGACACGCGTCGGGATCGCATAGCTTGCGTCGAGGCTACGCAGGGTGCGGTTGCCCGGGCATCCGTCCGATGGTGAAGACATCAAGAATTCCAAATCCGCCCTTGAGGGGCTTGTATCCCTAGTTAGTAGAGAGGGGCATTTTAGACATTCGGTTGCCGCCTATATAACCCAAGAGGTGAGAGGTTGGCAGCCAACTCTTGGAACCCTAGCTCATTAGTTTTCCTATTTTCCACCTATTTTCCTTAGGTTTTCTCTAGGACTAGCAAGAGAGCTTCACGGAGAGATCTTGTAGAGAGGGATGGATGATCGGGCGGCTTGCTAGACCTTGTACGAACCTTTGTTTCATGTATAGATGATTCGGCGTGGTTCCTCAAGGTTTGGATGTGTTTTCCCCGGTTGTTCTTGGTGGTGATTTTCGGAGCCCTCTCTCGGTGATTTCTTTGGGTTGTTTTCGGGGCTTTTCTCTTGGGGATTTGATGGGGGAAATTTGTGGGAACCCTTCGTGGTTCTTTGGGTTGTGATTCCCCTCCCAAATCCGTGAGAAAAGGTGCTCGATTTTGGGGTTTCTTGAGTTCTTGGGTTGGAAGTGCTTTCGGCGGGATTTCTTCGATTCCTCCTTTTTGGACGAGTTTTTGTGGGATTAAACTTGGCTATGAACTCCTCATGAGGTGTTCTTGATATCCCCAAAGTCTTGTTCAAGTCCGTGGAGCGATTCGGGAGATCGAGATTTGGATTTGGGGGGAGTTGACCCGCGGGTGCTTGTTCATCCCGAGCGCCCGAGCTACACCGGTCCGACCGGTGCTCATGACCGGTCCGACCGGTGCAAGCCCTTGTGGGTTTTTGCTCGGGTGAACGTCTTGGTGTGTTCGTTGTTGTCCCGTGTTGCTTGCTGTTTTGAGTTTGGGTCCGTTTGGTGGTCGGTTGACCCGTTTGGTGCCTTGGGGGGCTTTCGGTCGCCACCGGTCCGACCGGTGTGCCTCACCGGTCCGACCGGTGTAGAGCCACTTAGTGAAAGTTGCTCGGTTTCACCGGCGGGGGACCGGTCCGACCGGTGGTGCTCACCGGTCCGACCGGTGTGGGTCCGTAGACTCGAGGCTTGGTTTTTCCGCCGCGTTTCTCGGGTCGGAAGGTGGTGTGTTGGTTCCTAGGTCTAGTGGCACTCCAGTGGCTACGTGGGCTTGACCAACCTTGGTAGTGAGTCGGAGACGTGTGTTGGAAGCCGTGTTCATCTTGTTGGAGTTTCGATCTCCTTCGAGAAGAATTTTTATCGGCTTCCATTCACTCCCCCCCTCTCCGGTTCGCCGTATCGGTCCTTCATTAAGGATACAAGCCCCTCAAGGGTGGATTTGGAAGTCTTCATGTCTTCACCATCGGATGGATGCCCGGCGACCGCACCCCGCGTAGCCTCGACGCAAGCCATGCGATCCCGATGCGTGTCCTCCGCTTCGAAGTCTCCGGACCGCGCGTTCGCCGCACACCGACGTGGACCGGTGCTCCCCACCGGTCAGACCGGTCTAGTGCTGCTGCAGCTCCTTCTTCGGTTCTTTGGTCTTGGCTTTGTGGATCAACCACGGAACCCAGTGGTTTTCTGTTGAACCACCGAAAACCCCGCAAACTCGGTGTAGCCTCCTCCAATCTCCACTCATGACTCGGCTCCCACGTAGTCCCAGCTCGACCTTGGTTTTGAGGCTCAACCAAGAAACCGTCCACGACTTCATCTTGCTGTTCATGCCACCATGCGGCCCGCACTTGACCCCGCTAGCCACCGGGTCCCTCGAACGAAGCCTACTTGTCTTCTCCGCACTCCCCGGAGGCCTCACCGAGCGACGACCTTTCGCGCTTGTTCTTCACCTGCACCAACATCAGTCAAGCCGCAACCTGCACCTGCAATACTTAGCCAAGAATCAGTCCACACAACGTTGTCAATCACTCATCACACAAGGAAGCGACCATCCACCGGTCCTCGAACCACACATGGTCCTCAGAGTGCCACTGGACCTAGGAACCACACTACCTTCCGACTCGAGAACGCAGCGGAACACCAAACCTCGAGTCCACTAACCAACACTGGTCAGACCGGTGAGCAGCATCAGTCAGACCGGTCCCTGCTGGTTAAACTTGGCGACTTCCACTAAGTGGCTCCACACCGGTCAGGCCGGTGCGACACACCGGTCCGACCGGCCTAAGCCCGAAAGCCCCCAAATCCCCAAACAAGTTCAACCGACCTCCAAACCCGACCCAAACTCGAAACGGCCCCAACGCAGAGAACAACGGCGAACACACCCGGACGTTCACCCGAGCAAAAACCCACCGAGGGTTGCACCGGTCGGCCACGTCAAGAGCACCGGTCGGACCGGTGTAGCTCGAGCACTCGGGATGAACGACATCCGCGGGTCAACTCCCCCAAATCCAAACCTCGATCTCCCGAATCGCTCCACGGACTTGAACAAGACTTTGGAGATAATAGGAACACCTCATGAGGAGTCCATAGCCAAGTTTAATCCCACCAAAACTTGTCCAAAAAGGAGGAATCGAAGAAATCCCGCCAAGAACACCACAAACCCTAGAACTCGGAAAACCCCAAAATCGAGCCCCTTTACTCACAAATTTGGGAGGGGAATCACAGCCCAAAGAAGCACGAAGGGTTCCCACAAATTTCTCCCATCAAATCCCCAAGAGAAAGGTCCTGAAAACAACCCAAAGAAATCACCAAGAGAGGGCTCCGAAAATGACCACTAAGAACAACCGGGAACAACACAACAAGGCCATGAGGAACCACGCCGAATCATCTATACATGCCACGAAGGTTCATACAAGGTCTAGCTTGCCACCCGATCATCCAACCCTCTCACATGATCTCACCATGAAGCTATCAAGCTAGTCCTATGGAAATCCTAAGAGAATAGGAAGGGAAAATAGGAAAGCAAATGATCTAGGGTTCCTAGAGCTTGGCTGCCATCCTCTCACCTCATGGGTTATATGGAGGCAACCGAAAGTCTAAAGTACCCTTTACTAATAACTAGGGATACAAGCCCCTCAAGGGCGGTTTTGGAAGTCTTCAAGCTTTCTCCATCGGACGGATGCACAGCGACCGCAACCTGCTTAACCTCGACGCAAGCCTTGCGATCCCGACGCGTGTCTTACGCTTCGAAGATTCCGGACTACGTCGTCGCACACCGGTCAGACCGGTGCTCCTCACCGGTCAGACCTGTATCTCACGCGGTTAGGGCACCGGCGCCGACCCACCCCGGTCGACCGGCCCGGCACCGCTCGCGGCAAAGACCGTCTTCGGTTCTTCAGTCTCGGATTTGTGGATCAACCAAGGAACCTAGTGGTTTTCTGGTGAACCACTGCAAACCCCATGAACTCGTTGTAGCCTCCGCCAATCTCCACTCATGGCTCGGCTCCCACATAGTCCCGGCTCGACCTTGGTTTTTAGGCTCAACCGAGAAACCGTCCATGACTTCATCTTGCTGTTCATGCCACCATGCGGCCCGCACTTGACCCCGCTGGCCACCTGGTCCCTCGAACGAAGCCTACTTGTCTTCTCCACACCTGGAGGCCTCACCGGCGACGACCTTTCGTGCTTGTTCTTCATCTGCACCAACACCAGCTAAGCCGCAACCTGCACCTGCAATACTTAGCCAAGAATCAGTCCACACAACATTGTCAATCACTCATCACACAAGGAAGCGACCATCCACCGGTCCTCGAACCACACATGGTCCTCAATCTCCCCCTTGATGAGTGCATTGACAACACCCACACAAAGTAACAAGAGAGAAAAGAAAAAGAAAAAAACGAACAAAAAGAAACTCCAACAAGCGATCGAAAGCCAAACAAAGGGAAAGAGCAAGATCACTTGAAGAAGACAAGTCTCGGACCCCTTAGGCAAGGGCAACGGCTCGACACATCCGAGGCAAAACAAAGCTCAATCAAAGAGCGCAAACCACTGCACACATGCAAGCTCCCCCTGAACCAATGCACCTCCCCCTGGACGAATGCATACAAACCACTTGAAAACAGGGCAGCTGCAACAACTTCAGCTCACACCGGTCAGACCGGTCACCACCACCGGTCAGACCGGTGCCCAACATGTGCACAGGACCAGCACTCTGACCGGTCAGACCGGTGCTCTCGACCGTCCGTCCGTGCACACGAGCCCCCGTAAATGGCTCGAAACCACCTGAAAACCTTCTAAATGCATCCAACAAGACATTTCAAGCTCAAACTTCTCCCCCTTGTTGGCAATGCATGAATCAAGCTAAAAACGCAAAACTTTCAACCTAGGGCTTCTCAAATAGACAAAATTCAACAAAGGATGCTACACATGTCCAAATAAGCAAGTTAGATACTCTACAGCTTCGTATCGATCTCAACTACATGATCACCAAGTTTCACAACAATTGGACGAAGCTAAGATGGATTTGGGAAATTTTGCGAAAAATTTGCCTCTCATGAGCAAAGTCCTAATCATGATCAAAACACATCAAAATGGCAAAGCCACACAAACTTCATGCTAGGACAGCTATTCTAATCATAAGACCATCACAAACACCCACAAGCACCTCATGTCATGTCAAAGCCACCGAGCCATGTGCCTACTTCTATGTTTGAGACTTCTCATTGGTAGGCATCATGCAACGGTTTAGCACCCAAAGCAAATTAAGATCAGCACATATGACATGGGAGCACATTTTCCAAGCATTTTACATTTCATTTCCAGATTCATAATTGGTACATGAAATTTCTTTGCGACAAAAAGGAACTTATGCCCCTCCATAAGATAAAGCAAGAGGGCTTAACATTCATGATGGCAAATGAGCCTTTGGCCCCATATGATCAATAAACTAGCTATCCAACCACAAATTAAGCATAGCAAAACCACTAAAACATGTCAAGATCATGTAAAGGCATTTACACATGAGAGAGCCTATATGAGACATTTTTCAAAAACATAGCCATCAACCATGGATTATTCATCAAGATCATCAAGAGCTAAGCCAAACTAACCATAGCATACCAAACAAGCTCACAAAGACATAAATAGCATTCCATGGTGAACAATGTATATAGGAGAAGCTTTTCCTATCCAATGCATATGATACAAAATGCATGCAATCTAAGATACAAGGATACCTATACATCATGTTACATATGCCATGCCAAATGCAAGAAATGCACAAAAGAAACCTATACATATGCTACAAAGGAGCTCCCACACACCCAACTCAAGAAATCAAACACACACCAAGCTCCCCCCCGCAAACGAGTGAAAGTTGCTTGATCTAGGGGTTTGGTGAAAATATCGGCTAGTTGGTCATGTGTGGGTACATGGATCAAAGCTATCTTTCCTTTCTCTACGTTGTCTCTCAGGAAATGTACCTCACTTCTATGTGCTTGGTTTTGGAATGGAGCACTGGGTTCTTTGCAACGCTTATGGCACTGGTGCTATCACATTGAAGTGGGACATGGGTATACTCCTCACAAAAGTCAGTCATGGTGTATGAAATCCAAAGGAGCTGAGAACAACAACTAGCAGCAGCAACATACACGGCCTCGGTAGTGAATTGTGTAACACTCGACTGTTTGCGGGAGTACCAAGACACCAAAGAAGAACCCAAAAACTGGCAAGTCCCAGAAGTGAACTTCTTATCCAACCGACACCCGGCAAAATCCGCGTCTGAAAAACCATGAAGCGCCAAAGAAGAGGACGCGGAGTACCAAAGGCCGAAGTTGGGAGTGTGACGCAAGTACTTGAAAATTCGCTTCACCGCTTGCCGATGCGAAGTCCTCGGAGACGCTTGAAAACGAGCGTACAGACATACCGAGAACTGGATGTCCTGCCTCGTCGCCGTCAAGTAGAGGAGTGACCCGATCATTGAAGGACCGATTCGGGCGACCAAAGAGGGGGGGAGTGAATGGGAGCCGATAAAAATTCTTCCCTTTGGTTCAATTCGGCCTATACCCCAAATTCACAACTACGGATTCCCACACGAGTTTGCCAAGGTCACGTAGTCACAACGGACCTACCAACCCTAGGAACAAACCCCAACTCAATCCAACATAGAAGCACAACTCAAAAAGCAAAGGACTTAGGCAATCTGGAAAGCACCAGGCGGACCGTCCGCAGTGTCCGTGCGGACTGTCCGCGAGGAGGGCGCGGACTGTCCGCGAGGAGGGCACAGACCGTCCGAAAATGCTACCCGAACCTCCAGTACTGCACCGACAAATATGGACCGTCCGTGATGGACCCGCGGACCGTACGCCTCGTAACTGACCGTCCGACACTCTAGTACGGACCGTCCACAAACTTCATGCACCAAAAACCCACCGACTAAATGGATCGAAAGAGAGGCGCTCAAGAACCCGCACGAACACGAAGAACAACCGTCGGCCGTCGGCACCTCGCGGACGGTCCGCGGTGACCTCGCGGACGGTCCGCGGCTACCTCGTGGACGGTCCGCGGTGACCTCGCAGACTGTCCACCAGGTGCGAATCAGCACAGCCGAGGAACACGAGAAACAACCTCAAACTTCCAATCGACAGATCTCCTAAACCGTTGGACGGATTGACCCCAAAATTTGGGTAGATAAGAAGCGCCACTACGTGAAGCTATGCCCAAAATCTTGGAACCCTAAACCAATCCAATCAACCAGAATCGCAAACCTCGTGCACTCAAAGCACAAACCCGAGTTCATCCAATCCTCACCAAATCGAGCCCGATTCCCGGTGTTTGAAGGGTCAAGATCATCACCAAAGGTGCATAAGGCATCCATCCATGATCCCCTCAAAGAAATCCGGAGCCAAACAACACTACTAGATTTTCCCCCTAATGCAACGCACAAATGTGTTGCAATATGCCATATTTGGTTGCAATAGACACAATTGCAACCAAATTATTCCGTGGGCCATGGGATGCGAAAGGCCGCGTTGCATTAGGGTATTGCGTCGTTGTCCATCTAGTGGTTGCCAAAGTTTTTTTGTTGCAACGTAACGCAACGTTGCAATTAGGGTTTTTTACAACACTTGTTCTGGTTGCAAAGTGTACTATTGCGACACATCCGCGGTGTTGCCAAAAGTGCAATTGCAACGTTTCGTTTCGTTGCAAGTTATAATATTGCTACGCACCGACTTTGGTTGCTATTGGTTGAACCTCGTCTATTACCACGAAAGTAATTTGGTTGGAATATGTAGTATTGTCCGATGCCACGAAATTGGTTAGTTGCTATAGGTGGTCTCCTCTATTGCCACAAAAGTTGATTTCGATGTGATAGGTAGCATTGTCTCGATGCCACGATATTGGTTACGTTGCTTTAGGTGGTATCCTCTATTGCCACGTAATTTGATTGGTTGTAATATGTGGTCCTCTATTATTGCTTCGAAATTTGGTTGGTTGCCATAAGTTAAAGTCTTTATTACAACGTTTCTATTAGGGTTGCTACAAGTGCACTATCTATTGCCACGCTCATTTTGTGTTGCTACAAGTTGAACTTCTTATTACCACGTTCCTATTAAGGGTTGCTTCAAGTACACCATACTATTACCACGTTCCTTTTGTGTCGCTACAAGTTGAATTTCTTATTACCACGTTCGTATTAGGGGTGTTACAAGTGCACCTTACTATTGCCACGCTACTTTTTGGCAACGAAAAACACTGGTGTATTCTGCCACGCTCATTTATGTAGCAGCAGTAATTGCAACATTAATTAACATCAGCAGATAAACATAACAATGCATCTATAGTTAATTAACCAACATTGAACCATCCACTGAGTTAATTACATGACTCATGAAGTACTTAAATACTGAAAAGTTTGGCACCAGGACATTGTTTCAACACACAGTAGACAAATTTGCTAGGACATGAAGAACTTGGTCTGCCAATTGTTACTTGGAGATGATCCCAACACTTGATCAAGCAAAGGGGGATTCAATGCAAGGAGGTCGCATCACCCGTAAAGAATCAACAAAATTTTTAAGCTAGCATCAATTAATCTCTAATATTGGAATTTGTGAAACAACAACATATAGCAAACCAAAGATTGATTGTGATTCATAAAAATAGCATAATGACATCAAATAATTACAACAACCATAAACACACTTTGACAAATTGAAACATGAATTACATTCACAAGCAAGAAGAGTTGTTGAAAAAAGCTTCACCTCATGTCTTTTTGGTGCTTTGTCGTCTCCTTTGTGCAACTTGTACCCGTAGTCGTTGAGAAGAAATTTGTCTAACGGTGGATTGTGTTTCGGATTGTTAACACCACCTTTAGTGCTTCGGTTTTGCGAAATACTTGTTTTCGAGCTTCTTCGCATTCCTTCTCCTATGAACCAATCATTTGGAAGGACAAGATTAGGCGTAATTTCATCAAGAATCGATGATATGTACTAGTAAAAAGTTGTGAATTCGAGAACAACTCCGAGTACACGAGAGCACATTCCTGGAGTCTGGTTGTACATTCCCAGATGTAGGAATTGATGGTTCCGCCGCCACGTTGTCTGCGGATTCAGCGACAAGGTTGTTTTGCTGGGTGATTGATGCAACCGCCGCCATGTCGGCAGATTCAGTGACATTGTTGCTTGGGCATGGTTGCACAGATATTGGCTGGTCAACCTACCAAAGGATACAAACATTCATATATAGAACCCAAGGAAAGAAACCCATTCATGCAAATAGCTTGACCGCTACTGTGGAACTTGTGATTGTCCATTTGATGCTTGCGGCATTGATAGGAACTCTTGCCTAAGCCGTTGTAGATCCGCCTCGCCTTCTCTTTTCACTTTCTTCAAGTTGGCGTGCATGTTCTCTCCTTTCTCGCTTCCCTTTCTTCTTCCCATCCCGACATTTTTTCTTGTAGCCGCCCAAATGCGTCCATGAGCTCGACGTGTTCCTCATGCCGTAGCTCTTCCCTACGAATTTGTTCCTCGCGCTCCGCATTGAGCACCGCCTTCTAGTTGGGTTTTTTGCCGTGTACCCGTTTCCATGCAACTTGGTTGATTTGCACTTCGTGACTTCTTTGTAGGCTTTTTGGAACATCTCGTTTTTTTCCTTTTGGGAAACAAAGTTGTTGTCTGCATTTGATTCCGCCTCAGCAATAACGCTGCTTGCGGTGTCCTAACATTTGCAAGGCACAGGTGGAGGAGTTAGTTGAACAAGAGATTGGTTGCATTCTATAGTTGCATAAGCCTATGTATAGTAATGTATGAACTAATTCATTGAGAACTCACATAGACATTTTTAGATTGTTCGTCTGTCCAAGACCCCTGGTTACTGTGAGTTATCCACCAAAGTTCCATATCATCAGGCTCTTCACCGGTTCTGGATCTCTCTCGTTATGCCAAGAAAATAACAAATTAATGTTCTTCATCCTGCAAGACAGATTGGAGATGTGCTTGTCCAGTTATTACCTTCTCATAGCCGCGCCGAGAATAAGGCTTAGCGCCGGACAAATGTCTTGTCATTTGTTGGCATCGAATCGCAGAATTTTGTGTGCTCCTTTCCTATACAATGTAAAGTTATGAACAAAAATCTTAAAGACTCAGACATCGCCATTTGAATGAAAAATGTAGTGGTCAGAAGTCGTAATTAACAATGTGGAACAAACCTTGAATTTAGCAAGATCGAAATACTTCAACGAGATAGTGCCATTCAACAATATCTAATTCTCGTAGGCTTATGTAACATTCTCTCGGTGGTAGCCGTTGTATGTCTTGGCCGTAGCACCGAAAGTTGAACGCCATCCTTTGTAACGCTCCCTAGCAATGGCCCATATCTTTTCCCTTGATTCAAAGATTATCCTCCATGTCCCACTTTGCCTCGTTATATAATCACAATAGCATTCAAATATTGTGTGAGTTCATATGTTAGTTTTTATTTGAATTGTACTTGAAAAGCAAAGTGTATTATTACCAATACATCGGTTGCTATTGCGTTTTTGACTTCTTCCCTAACATTTTTCCATGATTTCACTCCAATGATAGGAGCCCTTTTCCTTGTATACATGACCACTTCATCAACGAATGAGCGGTAGTTATCACCTACCGGTCCTCCATGTTTAGAGAATTGAATGTCTAACTGCTGCTTGCCCGCCTTGATTCTCTTGGCGATTACCGTCAATGCTCTTACGGGACCGCGTCCTCTTTTCTTAACTTTTTGTGAGCCTATTCCATGCGAACAACATGCATGTGATAATACCCACAAAATAACTGTATGCACAGACAGGTAAATTCTATGGAACACATGTTACCAGATCCTTGCTCCTGTTGTTTCCAACGCCGAGCATGAGATGGAGGCTGCACTGCAGGTGTTGGGTTCATTTCATTCCTGTGTTGCAAAATGAAGGTGGGGTCCACATACCGTTTTGCAGAGAATTTAGTGGCATATGATGACCGATCATATTTTGTAGTATGACAAAAAATGGTAATTTGCTTGCAAATTTGGAGAGGGATATTACCGATGTCTTCAAGCAGTCCTGCAACATTCAGGTATTCTCTGTATGTATCGATTGTGTCATCCCTGAAAATGTCTTTTAATTCTGAAATATAATCCATAATTAATGTCATTCATGTGACTGAACATGCACATTCAGGAGTATAAGTACACAAATATTTGGTCGAAGCATATCTTACCCAAGGATTTCTTCTCTTGATGCAAATCGCTAGCCAAAGTTTGTATTCATCTAAGTCACATTCTTCTACTTCTTCTTCATCATCGGCATTTATGTAAGCACTTTTGGATTTCAAAGGTGTTATGGCCATGGTATGGTTTATAGGTATTGGCTCTCTGGAGATAACTAATCCGATCACCATCTCCTCCTCGTGAATCTGTTTCATTCTTTCTACGTCGACGTCGTAGTCGATCTCGGTGAGTGTTGCTTCCGCAAGAGAGTCGAGAATTCTAGTCTTGTAGTAAACAATGTCCCTCATCCCGTACCGCAAGCTTTTGTTTCGAGTTGTTTATGGTTTGTAGGGTGATTTGTGAACCACGAGGGTGACAAGTATGTGTTGTATCTGGCTCCCCATCTATACCCTTCTCAATCATATATACGGTCCAAGACTGATCATCTAATGATCTGCGCATTCATTTCAATGTCATATCAATAACATGTGAAGAAATTTGGTGTGCAAATCACGTGATCAAATGCATGAAATCTAGGGTACCAGTGCGTGCACAGATGCATGAGATGTTGGATGCAAGACGAACGAGGGGAAAGATGGAACCACGATACGCCGTACTCGGCCTCGGTCGTCTCGTCCCGAGATGAAGGTAAAACATCGTGTCCGCACCTATGTCCACGTCGACGCGTGCTTCATTGTCGCCCGAAGGTGATGATGACCCAAAGAGAGCCCCCCGTCGCCCTAGGCCTAGGGGCCATGGTGGCGGTAGGTTCACCAATCGCCGCACCAGGGGTTGTGAACATTCTAGGTAGCATGGCCGACGACGGTGTGCGCTGCGCTTCAGAGGACGTAGGGGTCACCCTTGCCGGCTCCCTCGACGACGGCATCCTCGTGTACGCGAGGCGAGAAGCAGCTTGGCGGCGGCGGCGGCGGTAGTCGTATCATCTACCCGGCCCCTAACTGACCGAGTTGTAGATTTGTTTTGCGAGGGGATTCAAGAGGGAAAGTAAAGACGCGCGACTTTTTACTCTTGTAACCTGGCGTGGTGGCCCCAGTCATGGTTGCGCAGTAGTTTGGGCGAAAGTTAAATAATTCGGATGGGAAAAAACTGGCGGCACATTCCAAATCGCTGGCTACCCATTTTTTCTGAACGTTTGGCGTATTTGAGGGATGCATTTTGGTGTGGCCGGTGACCGACGGTGGGTCCCACAAAGTTTACTTCTTGTTTACCACAAAGTTATTGTATATTGGTTACACATTTTTTGATGTGGTCGAGTAAATTTACGAATGTCATATTTGTATAAACTTTAGCGACTACCATAAACCCTTTATCGATTTGTACCGCAGTAAAATGCATCACACAAATATGTGTAACAAACATAAAGATCGGGTAGCAATCGGTAAGATTTATGACAACCGAGTTTTCACAAAGCTAGCTACCCGAGTCACGTTGACACCACACCAACTAAGGATCATAAAAAACATGCTCTACAAGGACACAAATTGTAAAGACACATACATAGTCGAAAGACACAACTTGAGAGACATGCTTTGTGCTTATTAGCTGGATTTCTTCAAAGATGTGACTGAAATGACGCCAGAAGGGGTACGATCACGTAGAACAAAAATGACATGTCTCCGACCAAGTTTCTTAAACAATGAGAGTGAACCTAGGATTAACTAACAATGTGTAGGACCACTTCTTCAAATGAGAATCCAACCAATATAAAGATTGTTCATCTCGACGAGCTATGAAACTTTGGTATTCATCTCATTTCAAATTGACGTCGTCTACTGATTGAAAATCTTGAATCTAGTTATGAAATGTTCTATTTTTAAATTATTATTGCTCAGACGCTGTGACACGATATGGAGTGGACACCATGATCTAGATTATGTTGTCATAAGAATGTAGGAAAAAAATTCCTGATTTGGACGTCATTTGACAAATATAAACAACTTTGAAGTTATGATTAAACGATACAAATGATCAAGTTCATTATGAACATGAACAACTCAAGAACACATCCCAATCTGGGTGCCGACAGGTGGGGCCCACAACTCTGTCCAATGAGGAAATCTCTCGCGGGTTCAGGCGGCGCAACAATCCTACCGACAGGTGGGTCCCGCAACTCTGTCCACAGATGGGGTCACCCAGAGTCAAATTTCCGTTAAAGACTGATTTGTGGGCCAACAAGTGGCTGGGTAGACCCGTCATTGACCCTTGGTAACCACCCCACCCCGCCGAGTTAGTGGGGTCGCGTCCCTGCAATGGGATATTCTGCCTTTTAGTCATTGATCTGTCGGCCCCACACGGTAGTGGTACGAATGCAGTTAACCCGACGCGAGTTATATAACCGCGGGGCCTCGCTGTGTTTTCCAATCCTGCTCCTTTGCACCGCGCCGCTCTCGTCGATCTTGAGTAGCCGCTCGTCTCCCCCCTCGACTCCCTGCGCGCATCTATGGCCGGAGAGAAGCGCCCCGCAGAAGAGGCCCCCGGGGGTTCGTCGCCGTCGGTCCCGCCGCGTCTCCGTCGGTTGCTTTCTCGCCGGGGGTGAGTGTCTTCCCGTCTCCATAATTTCCCGTGCTCGCCGAGGATCCGATGCTTGTCATTCTTCTTCTCGTTTCCTAGTGCGACATATGGCCCGGTCCTTCGGCCCGGCGCGGCGCCTCCGTCCGGTGGATCTTCGTCGTCGGAATCCTGGAGCTTATCTTCTTCCTCGTCTCGGGGCGACGCCCCCGTTCGTCAGGAGGCCGGGGACTCGGCAGAGGAACTGGCGAGGACGCGGCATCGTCTAGACGACGCGCTGCGCAAGGTACGGGACCTGGAGGGGACCCGGGATGCGATGCATACCGCCCTTCGGGGCGGCCGAGACCGGAGACGACCGA
The DNA here is from genome assembly GCA_947561735.1 of Cenchrus americanus. Taxonomy (NCBI): domain Eukaryota; kingdom Viridiplantae; phylum Streptophyta; class Magnoliopsida; order Poales; family Poaceae; genus Cenchrus; species Cenchrus americanus. The sequence continues at coordinate 181,369,848 of OX387241.1, read as the reverse complement.
AGTTCGCAGCGCCAAGGCCGATGTGGAGGCCCGCTGCTTTGGTGAGTTCCTGTATTCCGTCAGTGCACGCCGCCCACTAGGCTCTTGTTTGACTCGTCGCCATTGTTTCTTGCCTCGGCCGAGGAGGCGGAGGCGTCTTTTTCCACCGTGAGCAGGCGGAGGAGCTGCGCCGCCGCCTGAACGATCTGGAGGATCGCCACGATGAACTTACGCGCGCGGCTGAGGTCGCCGTCACGATGGTCGGCCCGGGGCTCCAGCTGCTGCCCGACCGTCTTCGCACGCTCCCAATGCGTGTCAAGGAGGTGGTGCGTGCCGGTGCGCGCCGTGGGAGCCGCCCGCGCGCTCGCGACGGCGGACATTCAAGTCGACTTTCCCTTGGCCGATCCGCGCCGGAGTGGCCATTACCGCCGGATCGGCACCGGCACTACGCGCCGCACTTCCCCCATTGCGGCCGATGCCGCCGCCGCGGGGGGTTGACATCGACGGCGTGCTTCGCGGCGGCGCCGCCGCCGACATTGGCGGCCCGTAACTCACCTTTCTAAGATTAATCCGTACCCGGTCCCTCGTGGCCGAGGAAATCGAACTTCGCATTGTTCCTTGTTTGTGCCATTGCGATTTTTGTTCACCGCCGCGAGGGGGGGGGCGTGGTCGGGTGTACGAAGCAAACTACTCCGCCCCCCGTGCCGTCTTGTCACCGTCCACGGCCGCGACGCGTGCTCGCTAGGAGGCTAGGAGCTTCGTTGAACAGGCGTCCAGGGTACTCGAGTAGTGTACGTAGGACTGAACGCGTGGGAGATCGCGAGGCGCGCGCCGCGTTTCTTCTTCCGTTCGCATCTAAATAAAATTAGCCCCAAGAATCTTTCATAAATGGAACACTAAATATAATTTATTTGTAAAACCTTTTCACGTGTCGCCGTAACTTTGTGTGACGAATCTAATGAACCTACTTAATCCAATATTTAGCTACGGACTTTGAAAGTAGTTTTGAAAATAACTTACTTTAATACTTGTAATTAATGGTGCACCTTCATGGAGTAGTAAATGTAGATGAAATCTAAAACTAAATACATAGTTTGGATCTACTTTGCGATACGCAGCTTTTCGCAAACCTTTTCGTACATCAAACCCTTAGTGTGATTTTGCATGCAACTATCCGGTGGGTGAAGTGTTGCGGCCGGACCACGACTCCCCGTGCGCGCGTGCGTGTAGCAATTGATTAGGAACCGCCGCCCCTTCGTCTTGCCGGTTGTCTTCAAATCTTGCCATGCCCATTGCTTCGGCAACCACCACGTCGATTTGACTCCGTATATGAAGCCGAAACGACAAGATAGAATATACTAGTTTAGCCTCTTCCCTACCCCGCCCCACCCCCTCGCTCCCACTATCACATCGAAGGAGAAGGGGTTTTCTTTCCTGCCGCCATTGCCGGCGACCCCCCCGAAGCTTGCAATCTCTGCAACCGCCATCGCAAGCGACCTCGAAACGGCGGCGATGACCCGAAGCGACGCATCGGGTGACGGCGGCGCCCCACAAATGAAGGGGATGCCGTAGAGGCCACCGCCGCCGCCGGCCTCTACAGTAACCTAGGTGATGCGGGCGGAGCAATCACTGCCGCGTCAGCAGAGAGCGTCGCTACGAAGGTTAGTCCTGCAAGGCACAATGAGTTGCTAGCTAGTCGTGGATTTGTCACGAGGTTGAAGATACGGAACTTTGTTTTCTTGGTTTGGGCCTGCAGGGTGGCAAGCGTGTCGCCCTCAACCCGTGGGAGGCCGCCGTTGATCCAGCCGACGTTCGAGATCGGAGCGGCTGGGAGTGGGACGAATGGCGCCCCGCCGTCGTCCGTCCACGACTTTCGGAGGAGCAGGGGACCGCCCCCAACTACGATGCACGAGGTTGAATTCTTCAAGGAGCGGTACCCGAGCATCAAGACCATCGTCACTTGCGACGCCGCAGTAGTGGCGGAGTACATCAACGAAATCAAAGGTAGCCCACCTCCCGAACGTTTGCTCGTTGGATTGGACACCGAGTGGATTCAGCTTCGCGCGTGGCGGGTACAAGCTCGCATTACTGCAATTGTGTGTCGGTTCGAGCTGCCTTATTTACCAGGTGCACCATGCTGGCTACAAGCTTCCTGATGTCCTGAGCAAGTTTCTCAGCGATGAAGGCCACATCTTTGTCGGAGCGCATATCACCAATGATGTTGAACGCCTACAGGATGACTGCGGCGTCAAGATTACTAACTGGAAAGACCTTCAACTGATTGTTGGTGACGTTGATGAGAAGTATAGCCATCTGTACCGAAATGGTTACAGGTCGTCACTAGAGAAGATTGGAAATCGAGTGCTGGAGCTACCTCTGTACAAGGACAGAAATGTGAACCACAGGCTTTGGGGTTTGAGGGTGTTGCACGAATGGCAGGTGAAATACGCCGCCAAGGATGCATTTCTGTCTTTTGAGATTGCTAATCAGCTTGAGATCAAGCATTGTTACCGATTTCTCGCCGTATGCTAATTTGTAGAATCATGTAAATAATGTACTAACCAAAAGTAGCAAGTAAAATTTCTTGGTTTTCGAACAAGTATATGTGTACATATTAGTAGTAATTCAGTGATGGATTGAAACTAGGAGGCCTTGTTTATTTGGGCAATTTTGACAGATAATTTCCATATTACTCTAATTATTTGTTGATTTACTAAAGATTAATTTGTATCATTTGTTAGTCAATTTTTTATTTTCTATATCAACATATTAAAAGCAACAGCACATATGCAAATTATCAATGTGCCCTTTTGTTAGAAAAGGATTGCAGTCCGAGATTGGGCCGGCCCATTTGTCCTTATTACTTCCCGGTAGTGCGAAGCGCCGCACGGAAAGACATCGAAGATAATCTTTAGTGCCACACCGCTACCTCAAGCGGGCGCACCACAACTTAAAAGGCGAGGCGTGCTTCCCATCCCGAACTCCTCTCGAACACTCGCTTCCTCTCTACTAACCTCCGGCTTGTTGGGCCGGCCGGCCCATCGGGCTCCCGCCGCCGGGCTTCACGCTCGCCGGTAGAGCCTGTTGGTGACCTGGCCTGCCCTACAGCCCCCTATTTTTGTTCGTCATACCAATTTTTAGATTCATATTTTAAATATTAAGATTTATGCAAAAGTCTTCCAGAAGTAGTAAATAATGGCAACATAGAAGTTATGACTACGCTCGAGTAAGTATCAATTGAAAAACTCATCATCTTGGGCATCTTGAACTATTGGTGCAACAATTCCATCATCAATGTACGTGTCATCTGCATCATGTTCATCATCAACATCAAATACTTCATCGTCTGGTTCGTCAACCGCCTCGGCCCGAACCTCGATTAATAACCGAGACATCGCCGGTTGTGCCTTCCTTGTCCGATCTAGACCAATTTGTCAAAACTCCGGTGATCACCGAGCAAATTAATACCTTCGATACCCACAAGCAAGTGAGTCCTCGAGATCTAATTCGGGCATGGCAAACAAGTTCCTTGGTTTCATTGAAATAACAACTCGCTCCAAACCCGTGTTTGTTCACCGCATTCACATAAAACACCGGTTCTGCTCGTGTTGCCGGAATATAGGGTTCATTGCTAAACTTGTGTCGAGTAGTATCGATGTCAATGACCCCATATTTATCTTTACCGTATCCTTTGCCTCTCGTTGGTACTTGTGACAAGAGGCACATCAAACCGTCTCACACCGGAACAGAATAACTTCTTTTTTGTCCAGGGAATTCTAGTGAGATCATTTTTTTAATCACCCCATACCAATTTGTGCCTTCGCCTCACCCTTGACAAGCACACCACCGTTTTGTGTCACAAGGGTTCTCTCGATGTTAACGGTACGAAACGACCAATTGTTGATATGACATCTATTCAATGTACGAGGTCGGGGATCCGGTCCTTGAGGAAGTGCAAACAAATCCGAACTTACTTCCCCTCTAGCATGTAAACTCGTGATCTTGCTTTCAAACCATCTTACGAGTTGAGCCTCATGTCGCTTATCAAGATTTCTGGATCCATGTGCCCTCAGTTCTTCCAAATGCTCGCTGCACACAAAAAAATATTACCGTTAGTTTGATATTTAAAATTAAAAGCAATAATGATGTTCAGTAGTGCATCTTACTCGACATATGGTCTAGCTTCATCACAATTGCAAATTATGTAGTGCCTCATCTTCCGAAACTCATTTGGTGGTATTTCTTCAACCGTCTGTCCTCTCCTCTTGTAATCCATTTCGAAAAAATGCTCAAACCGCATGGTGGCTCATTAACAAGAACCGTTTCATGTCGATCAACACGATTGTCTTTGGTGTCCACGTCCAAGAATCTTGAGCAGAATGTAAGGCACTCCTCGAGTATGTATCCCTCAAGCAATTGAACCTTCGGTGAGCCTTGTTCCTCACATATCCTTTCAAAGTGCGTAGGTACCGTTCCACCGGGTACATCCATCCGTAACGCATCGGCCCCCCAAGTTTGGCTTCTTCGACTAGATGAACAGCAAATGGATCATGATATCAAAAAATGCGGTGGGAATATCATCTCAAGTCGACAAACGACCTCTCTAATTGAACAAATGGAGCTCGTCCAATTCCGATTCCACCAACTCCTTTGAACATAGTGCATCGAAGAAATTACTAAGCTGAATCAATCCAATGACAACAAACTTCCGGCAAAATCCTACGCACCACTAAGGGTAAAAGTTTCTGTAGAATTAGATGGTAGTCATGCGTTTTCAAGCCTGACACCTTACGTGACTTTACATCAACACATCTTCTTATATTCGACGAAACCCCATCAGGCATCTTCACTCCATATAGAAATTCACACAAACTTTTTCTGGCATCCTTATCTAACTCGTACAAGGCTGATGGCAAGGTATACTTATCACCTTTAATCACAGGGTGCTGATCTGGTCGTATCCGTAGATGCTCCATGTCAAGCCGAGCATTCTCCCCGTCCTTACATTTGCCATCCAACTTAAGCAGAGTGCCTAGTATGCTCTCGCATATATTTTTCTCAATGTGCATCACGTCCAAATTATGCCTGATGAGCAAAGAAGACCAGGTAGGGAGCTCAAAAAAATACTCTTCTTCCTCCGGTTGTGCCATCTCGTTGTCTTCGTCACGCTTCCTTTTTTTTATAACAATGTCTTTCCAAATTCTACTTGTTCAAAAGTAGAATACCGCTCAAGTACCGTGCACCGGATAGTGGTTCGGTGCCTCCCCGGTTTCGACCTTGTTGTTGAAGCCGGCCGCATTGTTGCGCCATGGATGGTCGGGGGCCAAAAAACGTCGATGTGCCATGTAGCAGTTGCTTCCGCCCATGTTTCAACCACAAATACTCGCATGTTTGTGGCGCGTATGGACATGCAAACTTTCCTTTAGTGCTCCAACCGTACAACATAGCATAGGCCGGAAGTCATTAATTGTCCAAAGAAGTATAGCACGCAATCTAAAATTCTTCTTAGTCCCTGCATCTCTTGTTTTAACACCATTATTCCAAAGCTCCTTGAGCTCCACTATCAGGGGCCTCAAATATACATCAATATCCATTCCAGGAGATTTTGGACCAGGAATCAACATTGACAAAATCCAGTTAGATTGTTTCTGACACATCCATGGAGGCAAATTGTAAGGAACCAGGATGACAGGCCAAATGGAATACGTAAGACTTTGCATGCCAAAGGGATTGAACCCATCAGAAGCAAGACCCAGCCTAACGTTACGACCTCCTCCTTCTGAAAACCATTTAAACTCTGAATCCACGTGCTTCCATGCCTTTGAGTCAGCAGGGTGACACATTTTCCCATCATTCACCAATTCATTCTTGTGCCACTGCATGTCTTTTGACATTTGCTTTGACATATACATTCTTTGAAGCCGAGGAATAAGAGGAAAGTAGCGTAGGATCTTAATCGGTAACCGCTTCTTAACGAAGTAGCACCCACCGCACCGCAATTATTATCGAGGTTTTATCTACAACTTTCCACCTTGACTCCTTACAAATGGGACATGTTTCCAGATTTGCGTATTTATCAAAAAATAACACACAATCATTTTGGCATGCGTGTATCTTGACATAGTCCAAGCCCAAGTCTCGAATCACCCTTTGCACTTTATCCAAGGAGTCAGGAATACAATGCCGGTCAGGGAGAACCTTTCCAAAGATCTTAAGTATGGCCTCCAATGACGCGTTACTTAAGCCATACATGCACTTTATCTGAAAAAGCTCCACAATAAAAGAGACCTTCGTTGCATTTTTGCATCCTGGATACAATTCCTTCTTTGCCTCGCTCTAATAGTTTCAAAAAGATCTCTCGCTCGCTTATCTACCTCTTCCTCATCTCTCGGTTTGTCCATAATGTATAGTGCCACCGATAATGTTTCTAATCGCAGTATTGGTGGCAACAGGGTTATCATCCAAACCATCTTCTTCATCGTCTTCTACAAATAAATGTGTTGTATCATCAGCTGTAGGTAGTGCATCATGATTATTGAGATCAGCAGTAACATCTTGATTCACAGGACTCTGAGAAGAAGTATTAGTTTGGTCTTGAATGTTACCAGCATCGATGAAACAATCAACAAACCCTCTATTGAGTAAATGAATTTGAATGGGACCCACGGTGGAATGTCTGATCATGCATTGACACAAATTACATGGACACGCAATAGATCCACCTCGCGCTGATGAGGCCGTAAATTCTTGCAAAAAAATTCGAAAATTGTTTTGCCAATCCGCTGAGTGTCGAGGCAAGCGCATCCAACTTCGATCTTCGTCTGATGCCATTAGTTAATCTGCATTGTTCATGTTTCAATCGACCTTGATCACGATATATATACCAATATACATATATATGCAGCGAACGATTGGATATATATATGAGATCAAGACATCGGTACATACCGGCCGTGGCCGTAGTGCCGCTCAGATCTCTGCAACAAGAATCACGTGGAGATCGCCGTGGAGATCGATCCCCTAGAGGCCCTCGTGGAGATCTCCGCAACAATAACCAGGTTGTCGAAGACGGAATTTTGGAATGGTCCAGATCGGAAGAGCCCCTACCTGATCGTGGCAATACATACACGATAGACAAAATTTTAGTGCAACCAAGGAATACCTGGTTTCAATATTTCTGAGGTTGTACGTAGTATGACCTTTCTCAGGGTTTTCAACATATGCGTAATTCATTATTTTTCTTTTCCGATCGGCTACTATAGAGGCTAACAATAATACACAAAATTCAGGAGTTCTAGTGAAGAGTCTCCAAATTGTTGATCACAATGCTTTGTGAATATACACATGAATAGCATAAACAATAGCATGTCGCAATTCCGAAAACGGACGGATGGATAGTCCAAATATGCATGACAGACCCAACGTATTTCAATTTGTGTCACTCATGAGTTCAAATATTTTGCAAGGGCTCATCCGGATCCAAACACATAGACAAACGAAGATGCATATATAAAGGTTCAAAGTTATTACTTAGATGTTGCCACATACACATCCATTCTTAGACCATTCACCAAAGATCCGCATAACATTCACCTAGGACCCGGTTATGTTACGTACTAAGCTAGATTACTACTACTTGCGATTGACTTTATCCCGAAGCCGGCGGATCTTCTTCGCCATCACTTCTAACTTGTCGCCAACAGCCTCCATGAATTCCTTCGGGGTCATCTCCATGTCTTCCAAACGTTCCAAAGAATGTCGACGCTTAGGTTCTCAATCGCTCCCGCAAATCATCATAGCGCTCCTTCACTTCGTAGAACCATTTGGGGCAAGGGCATTTGCTATGGCGGACAACAAACACAAGTTACTAACATGAAATGTGTTACAACAGCTGTGGCCAATGCAGCAAAATAGTCAAAAAAATGCACCTTTCTTTTCGATGATCCCGAAGCTTTCGATGGAGACGGTTTCTTGCTATTGTCCTGCTCATCATCTGGAATGATGATCCTCACCTGATTAGCAGTGTTCACTAGCCTGAGAAAACAAAACAATTTGCTGTTTTTCAGTTTTAAACAGCCTATTCAATCTCTTGACTCATAATGTATACCAATTTACCCGTGATCCCCCGACTACCGCGAAAAGGCCTAACCTACTAAATGGGACAACTTTCGCGTTCATTTGGCCGGCTTTGTTTTCGGGATTGCGATCAAATGTACACAGGTCGGATTCACAAGCAAAAGATGGCAAGAAATCAAGCCAATTATCATTATCATTATCTAGTATGGGGTGAGATGGATCCGCACAAAAACACAATTATCATTATCTAGTATGAAATTTTGATTACTATGAACTACTAACATTTTTCTAATTGCAAAAGGAGTCACACGATTCCTGGAAAATCAAAGAGGGTAGGGCAGTGTACCTCACTTCTCTTCTAGAACGCTTGCATCCGACTAGGGCCTGCTTACCCTTACCGGATGGATCGACTTGGCGATGTGGGCCGTCAGACGACGACGACGAGGTGGCGGTGTCGTCCGTACCAGAGGACGACAGAGTTGGGGTGCCGCCGACCATACCGGAGGACGACGAGGTAGGTGGTGTGGAACACTTGAACCGCCCGCGTGCATCGCGCTTCTGCGTGGTGGAGTAGTGGCACCTCCGTACGCCACCGCCGCTCGCCTGAAAACCCTCGGTGCGGCCCCGCCGTCCGCTTCCGCCGCTCTCCAGGATCCCCTCGATGCGGCCCCCGCCCGCCGTGGCGGGCGCTCGGCGCCGTGTTACGCGCGCGCGGCCCCTTCGTCCGCGCCCGCCACCGGTCCGGGAAGGCTCGATGCGGCCACTCCGGCCGCCGTCGCCGCTTGCGCGCAGGGAAACCGCGATGCGGGGGCATCTCGATGTGGACGCGACGGTCGCAGCCGACGAGGGGGATGGTTGGGAGCAAAAGTGTATTGGGGGTGGGGGAGCTGAAAGTTATAGACGATTTGGGCCGGCATATCCTTGTTTTTGTTACTCTCATCGGCCCATTTGACATTTTCACATCCTAGTCTCCAGTACCTTTAGTGCCACCCCGTAAACTGAGAAGGGGGTATCCCAGCTTAAAAGGAGAGGCATGCCTGCATTTTCGAACTCCGTATTACAATCATCAACTAATGCTTGCTACTTGCGCTATGGGGCTTAATGGGTTGGCCGGTCCACTCGGGCTCGCGCTCGCTGGGCTTTACGCTCGCCGGTTGAGCCTATTGTGGTCTGGCTTAGCCCACATCCCCATAGCACACAATTTTTTCATCTAAACAAATCCTCTCTTTTTTTCATGGTACATATAGTCTATACCATATTGTTAAAATTCAGATTTTTCATAATATAATTTATTTATTAAATCGCATTTTAAATTTCGCTACAACCCCATAGCAGATTTTTTCATCAAAACAAATTTTGTGGCAATACGTACAGAATATTCCTCCTTGAGGCTAGAAACGAAGCAGTAGCCTTCCTTGTTTTGCAACAACGCAAAGAGATATTTGCAACCCAAATAAGATGTTGCGTAAGGCCGTTCAAACGCAACCAACCCTAGTATGGTAGCCATAGCAAGTTTATATTGCAACACCCGAATTTCTAGTGCAACGCGAAATAGGGTAGCAATATTTCCTACCAAATGCAACACAATTTTGAATAATGGGTGCATTAGCGCCAACTTGTTGCAACATCGCAAAGATATATTTGCAACCAAAATTCTACGTTGCGACATACTTGTTCAAACACAACCATCCCTAGTATGGTGGCTATAGCAACTTTCTGTTGCAACGCAAGGAATGCTAATGCAACACAAAATTGGGGTGGTATTATTTCCAACCAAATGCAACGGAAATCCTAAAAAAGGGTGCATTAGCGTCAACATGTTGCAACCAAACAAATAAATAATGCAACTCAAATTTTGTGTTGCAATAGACACACAAATTGCAACCAAATCACCGTTTCGGTGCAATAGTACCCCCCTATTGCAACCGAAATAGTGGTGTTTGTTGACGGTTAATAATTGTATCAAAGTTCGTTCGTGACTCGCAAGCGTACAAGTCTCCCGTCGTAGTCAAGGGACCATTCTTCCCTCGAGTGGTGAACCCAAGGTATCGAATCGTGGAACAAATGTGTGACGCAAAACTTAATCTATTAAAGCCAAGTAACTTCAATCTTCGATAAAGAAACCCTAATGCATCTAAGTAAAAGACACAAAACAAATCTAATCTACTAAAAACCGGAGAAAACAAAGTAAGATTGGGTAGATAAACCGATCTAAAGGGATCGGGGTAAGCCTTTTGTTGAAGTTCCAAGCAAGAGAAGAAGTAGGAAATCGAATCTTAATAGAAGCCTCTTTAAATCGTGGTTTCCCATCCAAATCCGAAAACATCCGCCTTTCGAGACCCCCGTTCTGTCACAACGTATCCCTATTCATGCGGGGAGTTTAGGGCGAGTCAAAAGACAAGTCGAGATTCTTTCGGAAGATCCGGCGTGTACCTCTAGCCACCGCGGCTACGAGAACACCCTATGTAATCTATCTCGAGAATAGAATTGGAATAAGCAAAGCCGATCGAAAAATGAAATCTTCGAGGAAACACTTGATCGCTAGGAAAAGATTCAACTTGATAATTCAACTATAACAATGATACATACACAAGATCACCACCGGGATCCTTCCTTGATATTGCATCTAGCTCCGGGAACTCTGATGTGGTCTTCCGTGCAAGGTTCCCACGTCGGCTAGGGAAACCCTAGTCAACTAGCTCGACCCTCTCCTCTCCGAGATGGTGTCCCTCTCTTCTCTGCTCCTCGGCGGACGATCACGAAATCTTCTCCCCGAGGCTCTCGGTCAGGGGGCTATAAATAGCCCGATTGGCGGCTAGGGCAAAGGAGGGGGCATTTGGGCCCAAATGGGCCTGGGCCGACCGGCCTGGGCCCATTTAGGCCCAGCCCGAGGGCTCCTTCGCTCCACGTCGGTTCCCTTGCTTCCTGGATGTTTCCCCCTTCTGCATGTAGGTCCATGTCGTCGGTTTCTCTCCGAATTGGACTCAACTCCTTGTCTTGCAAGATTCAGCACTTTTCTGGTCAGGTCCCTGGAGTCTGTCGTCTTCTCGGATCGAGTCCCCGGCTTCTTGGAGTTAAGTTTGCTTCATTGCATGACTTGTACGGGGCTTCAAGGTCTTGTCATGAGGTGCTTGATGAACTTATCCCGAAAGTCTTGCATTCAACACTAAAACCCTGCATAAACATTAAACTCCAAAACCGACATGCACACGTGAACTTGTTATACCACGGGGGTTAGTACCAATGGATAAGGTATAAAACTCATGCCAACACCGAAGGTAAACTCATGGCTAGGTTGACGGATTTTCACCGTCAACATCTCCCCCATGCTTAAACCTTCCTCGTCCTCGAGTAAGCCTTCGATGGATATCATCATTGCCAAACAATGTTTAAACTTTGCATTTGATCACACATGAGAAAACCTAATGCTCTCAAAATTTTAATTCATTAAAGTTCCATAATGTACTAGCCTTCATCTCTACGGAGGGTAGATTCTTATTAAGCTTATCCCACAAGTATTAACATGCTCACATAGTTTAAATAGATCTCAGAATTTTTGAAATAAAGAACGAGATAAAGAAAAGCTAAACCGAGTTCACAAATTTAAATCATCTTGTATATTGCTCATGAACTCTCATCTCACTTGTCTCTCAAGCCTATATATTCTACTCCTTTCCCTCTCATATATATGTGTGGTAGGCTTTATATGGAGCTTTGGGAAAGTTTAGTCCTAACAAGATTTTATAAATGAGGTGTTGTCAAAACAAGACAAGCTTCTCATGGACACACTTTTAGATGAGTGGACATGTGCAAATGGCAAAGAGTGATCCCGAGGCACAAAGGAAGTCCTCGTTATCGGATTGCACATGGTTGGAAAATGAGAATGGATCTTTTTAACTTGAAGCCTTGAATACACTTTTAGAGAGCCAGGGAGTTCACTTTACGCACATATATTTTTTCTCTTTCTCATATTTCTCATTCTTTTCTTTCTTTCTTTCTTCCATTCATTATATATATATTTTTTTCTTTCTTTCTTCTTGTGAGACCTTCACCTTGGAAGTCACGCATATCGCCGAATTTTTTTCTTTCATCATTATTTCATTTTTTTTAAAAATACTCCCTTTTTGAACTCTAAAACTGCACCGTACCTACCTCCTCCCCCATGCTTGGACGTTGCTCGTCCTTGAGCAAAGAGGCGAAAAATATGGTAGGTACCGAAAATAATTTTCCTTGGAGAGATACTTGAAATCTTCAATGTCGGCACCGTCTTGCGATCTTCCTTGAATTGATGATCCATTCTCAACGATAGGTTGTGGTCAAGGAGGTAATCACAAAAGATGATATTTGGTTTAAGGGTGGATATCCGGCGAAGTTTGTGAGATCTTCGATGCGGGGATACACAATGCACGGATAAAAGGCTAGCAAAAAGATAGATACGCAAAAATGGAATGACCAGCTTCTTAGTCTCGGGCCAGAGAAATCATGGCCTGCAATAACTCACTCAAAAATAAATCTTGTACACTAAGGTTTATGCACTCAAATATATATAAGGCTTTGGATAGGTTGAGCAACACACAAGTGATATTTGTGACAAGGTTAGCAATATTTTTGAGCATAAAAGACATCTTTAATCTATTTATAACTCGAGAGCACATAAAACACTATGGGTCTTTATTTTAATCATAACCTCCGCTGAAAATTAAGCTAGCATTTAAATAAATTCAGATTTGTATTTTTAACAGAGCACTAGCTTAAACATGCATAAATCAATTACAAAGATGAACAAAGCTGCAATTATAATCATATATCATCATGGCACGAATTTTGTAACTTTTCCAATGATATAATCAAGGTGGTGTCTTTATTAATGATGACATCAAGTTGAAATACAAACTGAAAATAAACAAGCATGCTTGCTGAAATTTAAATAAAAACAGAAAACACTATGCAAACACACATAAGCAAAAGCTGAAAATTACAGAGAAAAAGAAAAGAAAAGAAAACTAAAGTTCCTAAATCTTCTAGTCCTCCGCCGGTGGTTGATGTTGATGATCTTGATAATAATACCCTTGCTCATAATACGATTGGACATTCCCTCCGACGAATTGATTTGGCTCCACGAGGTGAAGGCGTCCGAGCTCGAAGGCAATATTTGCATTTCCTTCACCAAGTTGAGCTGCGTTAGCTTGGATGGCTGCGATGTTTTGAGCGTTTCTTGCAGCATACCCTCCAATTATGGCCATGCTTTGTTGTGGTTGGGGATGATGAGCGTAGGACTCCGAGAAGTTAGCGTTGGGCACAACATAATTTGGTGGGGGTACCGGTGCACCACCCCCCCATGCTTGCTCTTGTGGCCCTCCGTAGTAACTTGGCGGAGGAGGGATCCCGCCGAATGGTTGCACATTGGGTTGTGCTCCACTCGCTTGTGCGGAGGATGTTCCCTCCTCTACGATTCTTCCTCTTTTGTTCTTGCTTGCGGGGACAATTAGTCCCTCTTCCAACCAATCTTCCCTTCCTTCGGTGAAAAGCCTAAGCCTCTCATTCGGAAGGGGTAGGTTCACTATGGCCAACCGATAACCTCCTCTCTCATCTCCACTAATGTATTTGCCTTGCCGCAAATACTCAATGCCGAGAGAGGTACCACGCAAAAGGTGGTCGGGGTTTCTTGCGATCCCCGGCCGCAAGGAGAAGGCCAACATGGAGAGGTAACACCCCGAACCAATATTACCCGCCCCCGATGTTGCTTCACAACACCAACGGTTGATCATGAGGTAAGAGGGGTCTATTGGCTGCCTGGCAATTAAAGCCGAGTATAGCCAATTCAACTCCGTGTCGGTCACCTTTGTCTCCTTCATCCTCCCCAATACCCTCTTGCACATCCAAGAGTGAAATATCCGGATAATGGGGTTGCGGATGCAATTGCGTTGTTGATGGGCTTCTCCGGAGATCATGTTCCAAAATCCCGCTAACATGCCGGGTCGCACGTCAACTTTCTCCAGAGCTCCCTTATGGAATCCAAGCATCTCCCTAACGTGCTCGTAGGGAACCACTTGTTGGACTCCCTCCAAACGGAATGACAAGCTTTGCACCCCATCATCATCAACGATGGGTGCAATAGTCATCAAAATTTCCAAGGCGAACCCCAAATGGGTGTCCACCGATACTCCGTTGGAGAACTGCACCCATCCAAGGTTCCCCAACATATAGTATATGTCGGTGCCAAAACCCAAGGTGTAGAGTGCTTGGTCGTCGAACTCGACGTTGGGCACAAGCCTCTTCTCAAGATTAGAGAGCCTCTCCTCCTCCTCCGCCTACAAGATGATGAAGCCGTACGAAGAGTACGTCGGGGTGTAAGGAGGTGGAGCGGTTGAGCGAGTCGATTGTCGTGGTGGCGCGGGCTGCTCCTCCGTGTGCCCACGAGGTTCGGTGAACCTCATGGAAGTGCTTCTCGCAACCCTCATACCACCAAGGAGGAGAGCATCGTTCCTCCTCGGTGGTGCCGTATCCGTCTCCATGCTCCGGGGAGACTCGGAAACCGAGTGCCTCCTCGAAGACGTGGTTGATGACGGCTTGGATGACGACGAACTCTTCTTCTTGGAGAAGAGACTTGTGGTCTTCTTCCACATGGTTGCTGCACTCTTTTCTTCAACTAAAACTCCGGGTTGCAACCGGTAACTAGGCACTTAAACTCTTTGCTTCGGATGTGGACTTTGAGTGGATTAAGGATGTGGATTTTTTCTTGAGCTATCAAGCTTGGGAAGGTTGGCTATGTCTACGGAGGTTTTGAGCACACAAACTTGAACACACAAACAAAGGAAGGAGAGGGAAGCTTGCGTGTAGAAAACGGGAGCCGGGGGGCTCCTTAAGTAGGTGAGGCCGGCCGGCCTGGGCCGGCCGGCCTGGGGGTCTCCTGGCTCCTCCCCGCCTCGTCTTTCTTCCAGCACGATCATTTCGCCTCTCGCAACTTTCCCCGCCCGCGTGCTCCACGAGTTGCACCGCCCAAACGCTCTCGTCCACTCCTTTTCTTGCATTATTGGTCCTTCCACTTGATGCTCCATGCTTTGGGTCATGTCCATGCTCCCTAGCTCCACTTGCTTCACATGCCACCATGAAATTCCTGTAAAGTTGATGCTTGCTGCCCACCATTCTTGTCCTTTGCATGTGGAATTGGTGAAAGTTGATAAAAGGGAATCCAATTGTGCATGCATGATTAATTCAAACTAGATTGCCTCCATTAAGGTGTGTTTAAGGTTAAGCACTCCTCCAATTCGAAATTTAAAATATTTTTCAGAGCCATGCAAGAGCTCAAACATAATTTTAGAGAAGTTTTTAAACCATTAAAAACAAATGTAAGTCGAAAATATTTTTCGACTACGTCGATTTCGGTCTCACCGGTATAGTTTGCCTTCATTGGTTGAGAGCAGACATTTTCCCGGCATGATCATGGGGGCATAGGTTTAGGTTCTAATTTTGGCTAAATAAGAAAGATTTTGAATAAAACAAAATTAGAATAGGCTTAGAAAAATTCTAATCCTAGAGATACCAAGGATAAAGATTTTTAAAACCAACCAAAAGTTTTGATTTCTAGGTTCACGCGAGTCCTACCACGTGCTGAATTTTATTAACACTTAAATATAAATCGTGGCTCCACTCGTGTGGTTTTAGCATGAAAAATAAGTCAACCTCAGCACCATAATGAGGGTGAAAGGTTGAGTTAGGTTCTGAAATTATTTGGTTGAGGTTTCTCGAAAAGAAAAGAACAAACAAGCACATAGGAGGGTTCATGCAAAGGGTTTATGATAAAGCAAACATTCAATCAAGAATTATGTCTCTAATATTGTTCAACCACTTCTAAGTCTAATGTCTTTGCGTAATAAAACTCAAAAACTAAATTATTAAAAATACTCGAAAAACCTGGAATCGGGTTGTCCTCCCGGTGGCTTATTCTTGACTCGACGAAACGGGTTGCCTCCCGCCTAGCGCTTCGTTTATAGTCTATAGCTAGACTTCTTCACTTGATTACTCCGGATCAACGCTCTTTGCGGGCGTTGCAATGTTGGGTACCCACTTCCGCACCATCTTGGGCGCGGGCTTGTCTTCCGGCTTAGTTGGCTTAGTCATTTTTTTGGTCTTCACAGGCGGCTTCTCTTCCTTTGTCTTGACGGATGCAACACCTTCTTTGATTTTCTTTACGTTCATTTTTTTCGGCTCCTTCTTCTTTTTCAGCCCCTCCGTTTGTTTTGGTTCTCCCTTCACTCCAATCATGTTGCATGCCTCGATTCTTGGACGGAACTTGAAGGAACTCCTTTCTCTGTTGATATCGAACATGATCTCCCCCTTGCCAACATCAATAGTAGCTCCCACGGTCTTGAGGAACGGCCTCCCTAGGATGAACGGCGGCTTCTCCCTCGCTCCCATCTCGAGCACAACGAAGTCGACGGGGACGAAGTGGTGTCCAATCTTCACGGGTACATCTTCAGCAATGCCTAAGGGATAGCGAATGGAGTTGTCTCCCAACTCCAAACATATTCCCGTAGGCTCCATCGGTAGGCGTAGCTTCTCGAACACATCCCTCGGCATGACGCTTACACTAGCTCCAAGGTCGCATAACGCCTTCTCGAAGTTGAAAGAACCAACTGAACATGGAATTGTAGGGCACCCGGGGTCTTTTTGCTTCTCTAGCCCATTAGCAATAGCTGCACTACACTCCTCGGACATCTTGACATGATCTACCCCGAGTGTTGCTATCTCATATTTATTTGCAAGTATGTCTTTAAAGTAACGAGAATATGTAGGCACTTGTTGGGCATCTAGTAATGGCATGTTGATGCTAAGTCTACGCACAACTTCCACAAGCTTCTCAAAGTGGTTGTCAAGTTTACCTCGGAAGTAGCGTGGCTTGAGTTGCGGTATCCTCGTGTCTTCCTCCGGCATCTCGAAATCGGGTTCCTCGGTGACGATCCCCGTAACCTTCTCTTTAGCAACTCCTTCCACCTCGGTGGATGGTTTAAGCTTCCTTGCTCGATTCGGGACATTTGGGTTGTCCCGGAAGCTTCCCTTCATCATTAGTGAGGCGCCCCGCAAGTTGTCCAACTTGCGTCTCGAGCATCTTCATCATGTTGAGCACTTGATGATTGGAACTTCCGACCTCCGTCACTTTGCTATCGATGTTCTCCAACACCTTGTCTATGGTCTTGAACTTGGTGACGGTGTCCTTGTTGATCTTAGCTTGCTCATCCATGAACTCCTTCAATTGTATACGAAGCGGAACCGCGTTAGGAATAGATGAGCTTGCATTAAATTGAGGCCTACCTTGCCCGTAGCAGAAGTTTGGCAGTTCTCCCTTCCTCATGTAGTCGAGCACTTTGGCTTCCTCCGGACAATCTTTGCAGACATGGCCATACTCTCCACATTCTTCGCATGTGTACCTTGCTTCGGCGGCCTTCAAGTCTTAAGCCTCTTTCTTTTCCATCTCCATCTTCTCCAACCTCCTCATGAGCGAGTCGATCTTGCCTTCAAGTATGTTCTCCTTCTCCACTTGCAAGACTCCTTTGACGTTCCCCGTGGGTTGAACCGGATGTAGGCGCCCGGACGACGCCCACGTGTCATTATCCGCGACCTTCTTGAATAGCGTGAAAGCTTCCGTCGGTGTAAGCTCGATGATAGATCCTCCCGCCGATGCATCGATGATCGTCCTTGACGCCATGGTGAGTCCTTGATAGAACTTTTGCACGAGGTCTTCTTTCGGGAACTTGTGATGAGGAACCGCCCGTGTGTACTCGTTGAAGCGCTCGAATGCCTCCGAGATAGTTTCTGTAGGATATTAAACAAAGGTGGCAATCTTATTACGCAAACTTTGAGTTTTACCCGGTGAGTAGTATTCCTTCATGAAAGCCTTCATCAACGTGTTCCAATTTTGCACAGTCTCCGCCGGTTGAGAGTGGAACCATTGCAAAGCCTTCCCGAGTAGAGAGAACGGAAAAAGCCTTGCCCTCATTTGGTCTTGAGTCACCCCATCCATGTTGAAAGTCTGACATAGTTGAATGAATGCTTGGAGGTGAAGGTTCGGATCCTCTTTGCCGGTGAAGGGTGAATGTTGCACCATGCGGATTGTTGAGGTCTTGATCTCGAACGGTCTTCCGATCTCCTCGAGGATCAAGATTGGTAGGTCGATGATGTCTGGGGTGCATAGCTCCCCAATCTTGCGTTCTTGCGGTGGTTGGTCACCCATCGGTGGAAGTCGATTCTCCCGAGGACTTTGAGGTGGTGAATTCTTCGGAGATTCCTGCGATCCCTTGTCTTCCGACTCTGAATCTACAAAATCCAGCTTTTTAGCTTGATGTGCTTCGCGTCTCCTTAGCCTGTAAAGTTTTTCTGGATCATCCACAAAATTATTTGGTTTGTTGGAGAGGTTGCCGTCCATCTCCTGTTAGATTTAGCAATAAACAAAGTATGCAAAAAAACTAGAAAGTAAAAACAAATCTATAAAAACTAGAGTTAGACAAACTAGATTAGATGTATTTTGAGGATGATCAAAATTTAGTAGATGCAAAAATAAAAACAAAAAGAAAACTGAAAATTACAAAAAGGCAATAAAAAAATCAAATCTTGATCACTTGTTCCCCGGCAACGGCGCCAGAAAAAGGGGCTTGTTGACGGTTAATAATTGTATCAAAGTTCGTTCGTGACTCGCAAGCGTACAAGTCTCCCGTCGTAGTCAAGGGACCCTTCTTCCCTCGAGTGGTGAACCCAAGGTATCGAATCCGTGGAACAAATGTGTGACGCAAAACTTAATCTATTAAAGCCAAGTAACTTCAATCTTCGATAAAGAAACCCTAATGCATCTAAGTAAAAGACACAAAACAAATCTAATCTACTAAAGACCGGAGAAAACAAAGTAAGATTGGGTAGATAAACCGATCTAGAGGGATCGGGGTAAGCCTTTTGTTGAAGTTCCAAGCAAGAGAAGAAGTAGCAAATCGAATCTTAATAGAAGCCTCTTTAAATCGTGGTTTCCCGTCCAAATCCGAAAACATCCGCCTTTCGAGACCCCCGTTCTGTCACAACGTATCCCTATTCATGCGGGGAGTTTAGGGCGAGTCAAAAGACAAGTCGAGATTCTTTCGGAAGATCCGGCGTGTACCTCTAGCCACCGCGGCTACAAGAACACCCTATGTAATCTATCTCGAGAATAGAATTGGAATAAGCAAAGCCGATCGAAACACGAAATCTTTGAGGAAACACTTGATCGCTAGGAAAAGATTCAACTTGATAATTCAACTATAACAATGATACATACACAAGATCACCACCGGGATCCTTCCTTGATCTTGCTTCTAGCTCCTGGAACTCCGACGTGGTCTTCCGTGCAAGGTTCCCACGTCGGCTAGGGAAACCCTAGTCAACTAGCTCGAACCTCTCCTCTCCGAGATGGTGTCCCTCTCTTCTCTGCTCCTCGGCGGCCGATCACGAAATCTTCTCCCCGAGGCTCTCGGTCAGGGGGCTATAAATAGCCCGATTGGCGGCTAGGGCAAAGGAGGGGGCATTTGGGCCCCAAATGGGCCTGGGCCGACCGGACTGGGCCGGCCGGCTTGGGCCCATTTAGGCCCAGCCCGAGGGCTCCTTCGCTCCACGTCGGTTCCCTTACTTCTCGGATGTTTCCCCCTTCGCATGTAGGTCCATGTCGTCGGTTTCTCTCCGAATTGGACTCAACTCCTTGTCTTGCAAGATTCGAGACTTTTCCGGTCAGGTCCCTGGAGTCTGTCGTCTTCTCGGATCGAGTCCCCGGCTTCTTGGAGTTAAGTTTGCTTCATTGCATGACTTGTACGGGGCTTCAAGGTCTTGTCATGAGGTGCTTGATGAACTTATCCCGAAAGTCTTGCATTCAACACTAAAACCCTGCATAAACATTAAACTCCAAAACCGACATGCACACGTGAACTTGTTATACCACGGGGGTTAGTACCAATGGATAAGGTATAAAACTCATGCCAACACCGAAGGTAAACTCATGGCTAGGTTGACGGATTTTCACCGTCAACAGTGTTGCCTAAGGGATTTGTTGCAATAGGGGGAAAACCTTGTAGTGCAACCTAGAAACAACGAATCGAGCCAAGCACGAAAATAGCACAAAAAGAGCTCCTAAAAAGCAATAAAAGAAACTCGGGAAAAGAAAGATTGGCACAAGATTTAGAGGATGAATTCACTATGAATATCTTGTCCAATCGATTACAAGCCACTCCTAGAATCCAAATCTAAGATGGCAAAAAGCTCCAATCAAAGAACCACTCTCTCCTCTCTCCCTCTCTCCCAAAGCACTCCAGAATGAAAGAGTACCACAACCTACTAGCCCAAGAGGTGGCTGAAAATTCAGCCCCTCCTCCTATATATAGGCCCTCCGGAAAAGACCGAAGTGCCCCTACACTAGGAGTACAACACAAGCCCTCACAGGGGCATTTTGGTCAACACATGAAGTTCACCATCAGACGGCCGCGCATCCATCAGGCCTTCACGTCCCCCTAACGCAAGCACCTCGATCATGCCGCGTGTCGTCCGCCTCGAAGCTTCCCGACGCACCCGGATACCATCTCCGTCACGCTAGGACCTCGGGCAAGGTTTGAGGCCCAAACCGAAAATCCCTCCTCCGATGGTTTTGTAGCCAAACCACTAAACCCCGCATACACGGCCCGGCCTCACCACGCCAAGCGTCGAGCCCACCAAGCCTTTCACCTCCGGTGCCCGGACGGTCTACTCAGTCTTGCCTCGTTCCTTGACTTGGCCACCACCGATGCACCGGCTCCATGTCCACGACTTCGTCTTGCTCTTCTTGCACCATGCGGCTCGCACTTGATTCCGTCGGCCACCGGGTCCCTCAAACCAGTCCTACTTGTCTCTCCACTCCACGGAGGCCCCGCAAGGCTAAGACCTTTCGTGCCTGTTCTTCACCTACACCAACGCAAACCAAGCCGCAACCAACACCTGCAATACTAGGCCAAGAGTCAGTCCACACAACGTTGTCAACCACTCCTCACGAGTGCATTGACAACACACCACATAAACAATAAGGTAAATACACAAAATAAAACACACACAACACAACTCAACACTACACACACAAAGCTGAAAACCATCCGTTCAATCACTCATCACACACGGACCAAGGTAGTTCTCAACTTGGTTCCTCAATCTCCCCCTTGATGAGTGCATTGACAAAAGAAGGTCAAAAAGCAAACAAGAACTCATTCAAGCGCCACAAAGCCAATAAAAGGCAAACAAAAGGCCACTTGAAGTGAGAAGGGATAAAAGCATGCTCCGAGAAATTCCTCTCGAAACCAAAGCAAGCACAAAGGCTAAGCGCAATCGAAGAGACACACTACCAACATGCAATCCCTAAAATCCATCAAACCAAAATGCTCAACACAAAGTGCCATAAAACTCTTACCAAAACACTTGTGAACTGCTCATCACCATCAAATCAAAGTTCGTATCAACTTGATTTTCCAAATTTCTCCCCCTTGAGGAGCGGATTGACAACAAGTGAGCACAACGAAATGGTTTGAGAGGGCAAAGGCCGAACACCTCGTCCAAGTGAAAGAAAATCACACAAGAGCAAAGAACAAGGTCACTTGGCATGAGAGAAACCACAAAGGCCAACTCAATGTCTCGGTCACCAAAGACATGGGCAACGGCTCGACACAACCGAGACAAGAATGCATGATCCCTCAAGAAGAGGCACAAAGGGCTCAACACCGATCATGGACAAGCAAAATCACACGATCCCTCAAGAAGAGGCACAAAAGGGCTCAACACCAATCATGTGATAATCGAAAACACAAGTCAACCACCGGCTCGTCAAGAAGAGGCAAAGGGGCTCAACACCACCAGCACAAGAGCACAAAACTCACAAGCTCCCCCTAAACACATGAACTAGGGCCACAACTCAGGCAAACAAAGGAAACTCACCAAAGCTCTCCCTACACAAATGCATACTTATCCTGAAATGTGCATGCAAACTTAAGTTCTCCCCCTAACCTGAGTATCCCTCTGGATGCCACAAATGCCCGAAAGTTGAAACATTTTCTCCCCCAAATGCAACTTTTCCTACTTGATGACAATGCATGAATGTAAGACAAAGCATATAAACATCTACATGAGCTTCTCAAATAGGACAAATCTAGTTGCAAAGGCTAGAAGTGAGACAAAGAGCACACATATGAATCATAGCAAAGTCAAAGCATTGCCACAAGTAATATATTGAAATATAGCATGTGACAAAGCAAATTTTCAGATTTGAGCAGTTTTAACAAAAGATGGCTCACTTCAAATTTAAAGGCCTATCCATGTCATATTCTAGCCAAAAACATGCATATCATTCAGAGATGATACAAGGAGATCAAATTCTTAACAAAAGATCATTGCAAACACCCATAAAGCAAAGCATGTCATGTGTCCACTTCGGGGAGACTTCTCCAATGGTGAACATCATGCAACATGTTTTGCACCCATGTGTGAAAGATTAGACATTTTAAGCATAAACATGATGGATGGAGCATTTTTTAAGCATACACACTTCTTTTCAAGATTAATTCATTTCATGGTACATGAAGTGCCTTTGCGGCAAAAAGAAGCTTATGCTCCTCCATGAATGCAACATAGGCTAAACATTCACAATGATATCGGCCTTTGGCCAAAATGCAAGAAGGAGGCATCCAAGCACAATCTTAGCATGAAAAGTACATTTAGACCAAAAATGACATGGATACACTACTACACATGAGTGGAGCACATTTCATCAAATTTAGTCAAGATTAGCATTTGATTCAAAAAGGCTATCTCACAACACATATATCTAAAATATTCCAAGAGCATAGCCTCACATAGCCATTTCTCCAGACACATGACCAATATCTCACAAGTAGCCAAAGAAACTCAAATGAGGCATATGGAAGAAGCTCATCATTCTAAAATGCAATATGATACAAATGCAACATAGGTAGATATGTACATCAAAAGAAACATGATATATGACAGAATGCGAGACACAAATGTCAAACCTACCAAAGTCTATACATCATGATTTATGATACAAATGCAATGCAAAATGCATAGGGAGACAAGGAACTTGACTCAACACCAATCAAGCTCACGAGGGAACACACCAACCAAGAATTGCTCCAAGCGAGAGAAGAGCCACCAAAGGTCCCAATTGAGTACCATAGAAAAAGTACCAATTGCAAAACCGCAAAGATCCCAATTGAATACCATAGAAGGAATACCAATTTAAGGATCACAAAGACTGCCCAAAAGCCACAACCCTTCTTGGAATCAAATTCCCTATCAAAAGAAGCCAAGCTCCCCCTCAACCAAGGGCAACTAACAAAGCAAAATCTAGGAAAAGAAAGAGCAAGGAAAACTCCAAAACCAACCGAAAAGAGGAACAACAACACAACCCGAAGAAAAGACAAGCCCAAAACTCCAAGGAAAGCTCACAACATGCTACACAATGCATTGACAATATCAATTAACATAAATAGAGCATTGTAACATGATTCCACAAATATGAATAAGCATGGGCAAGTAAGTATGTCAACAAGGTACAACACTAAACCAAAATGATACCAAAGAACAACATGCCAAACAATATACAAGAACTAAACAAAGACATGATACAAGTTCACATGGATCATCCACCAACATATATTACAAAGATAGCATGACAAGATATACATGGGGGACAAACATGCCAACAAGAAAGGTACCATCGAGCTAGACAAAAATGATATGGATGAACAACATGACATATCCGAGCAACCAACCATAAAGCATGACATGATGTTCATAAATATCATCCATCATAAAATCATACAAAGATAGCAAGATAGATATTCTAGATCACAAAGCTATCATGAACAAGGTGGCTAGCCTACAATGGTTTTCACACAAGCAAGACACAAGTATACACAAGAGAGGACAAGGGGAAAAGAAAACTCACTATACATGTGTACAAAGGCTTTCAAGTGCCATCCAAAATGGTGTGGAGAACCATCTTGTCTTGATCTCCTCACGGATAGAGATCAAGCCCATCCAACTCATGTTCTCCAATCGCGTCTCCATACCTACACACAAGGAGACCAAGAAGACGGAGCCTTGGATCCCAAAGGGTTAGCAAGCACATACTTGGGAATCCAAAGCTTAGTCACACGGGTAAATGATGGACTCAACTTATCATGTGGGTTAGCATGATGCAAATGCCGGTTCGAATGGAAAGATCTTGAACCCTCTTGGAACCATGCCTCAAAGGAATAACTCGAGAAGAAGAACGAGTGCTACCACAAGCAAAAAGGCAAAGATCCTTCGGGGTCGTAGGAGAAGAACCAACACAAGCACCACGGGAAGCATGTCGCGGACCAACACAAGAAACACTAGAAGCATGTCCACGAGCATGGCCTAACTCACTAGAAAGAGTGTCATAAAACCCGTCCACAAATCGCGCCTTCTTAGGCTCACAAGTGTTCATGCCATGAAAAGGGCTATGAACAACCAAAGGCCTAGAGGCACCTACTCGCCGTATTCTCCTTGCCCGGCGGTAGCAAAAGCTCTCTTGATGCCCATCCTTCCCACAGTGAGAGCAATGGTACAAAGGCCTATCGAGAGGCACGGTTCGAGTGGATGAATCACCATTTTCTTGTAAGTGGGAAGTCCCTTGGGACTTAGAGCATGAAGCATCAACCCCAACATCCAACTTGGTGCCCACATTAGAATCACACATGCCATGAGAAAGGCTACGTGGCTTCTCAAAAGCTTTGGCACGCACACGTCGCTCGTGCTTGACACGGCGAAAGCAAAACTCAACGGTATGCCCATCCTTATTGCAAAAGGTGCATTGGAACCTCGGCTTGGGAGTATGAGTTACAAATATGTGGGAGGCACCCTTTCCATTCAAATCACCTTGGGCAACACCGGAAGAAGCAACAAGCTTAGGAGTAGCTATGGGAGAGCTATCCAAAGCACTAGCACACTTACCACCATCTAAAGACTCACACTCAAGAGAAGAAGTCGACTCCGGTTTAGAAGAAGCAAATTTAGAAGCATCAACATCGGAGTGACAAGAGAAGCGTGAATCCAAACCCTTGGCACAAAGACTCTTGCACCTTGTGCGCAAAACCTCATCTTGAGAATTGCGGTGCTAACAAGTACCACATGTCATATTTCTCAAATTATTGATTTCTTCTTCAATGCATTTAGCATATGTGGTACGCAAGAGTTCATTTTCTTTCTCAAGGTTGGCACTCATCTCATCATGCTCAACCAACTTAGCGCTCATATCCTCGCGCATCTTTTTCAAAGCCAAAACTTCACTTTCCAAATCAATGCTTGAGGTGCAAACGAAATCACATGAACAAGCAATATCATTTACATCTCGCAAAGCATTATCATTGAAAGAAGTATGGCAAGCATCCTCAACCAGCAACAAAGAGCACTTGCTACAAGGCATGGATTTCATATCACAAATTTCAGCCCTAGCATGCTCAAGTTTATCTACACATGTGGTGTGAGTCAATTTTAGTTCATTAATTTCAGCAAGCAAAGACTCACAAGAAACACATGGTAGGGAAGCACTTGACTCTAACAAAGCAATCTTACTCCTAGCCATATCAAGTTCATCATTCAAAGCAACACAAGAGTTGCAAGGCATAGAAGCATTGGATTTCAACAAGTCAATTTCAGATTGCAAGTTAGCAAGAGATGATCTCAATTCATCATTCTCAAAATCAAGATTGTTGCATTCTCTTCTAAAAGCTTCAACATGCATTTTGCACCATTTAACTTGATCTTTTAATTTCTCATTTTCAGCACACAAGGCATCACAAGATTTGCATGGCAAAGAAGCTTTGAAATTTAACACCTTAATTTCAGATTTCAAGCATGCAATGGAAGCAATCAAAGCATCATTCTTAGCATGCATGGTGTTACAAGAAGTGCAAGAATTCAAAGCACAAGACTTCCAATGAGCCATACCACATTTCAACCTAGTAAGAGAGCATTTCATCTTCTCATTCTTCCTACGCAAGGCATCACACAAATCTATGTTTCTCCTATGCAAGTCTCCACAATCACGCTCACAATCATCCAACCTATTGCATAGGATCAAGATAGCTTTGGCAAGTGTACCTTGGTTCATGCCTCCTAGCTTGTGGTAGAGCTCGCCTTTCTTGATGTCACCATCTTGATAGTCCTCGATGAGAGATATCATCTCCTCCACTTCGGCTTCCGCCTCAACCTCCATACTCCTCCTGCTCAAAGAACTACAGAGAGAAGAACTTGGTGCCATAAACAAAGTACCAGTTAGGATTAGCGGAAACTGTCACACCTGTTTTCCAAAGAAAACCAAGTGCAAGCCTATATGCATGCCAAGATCAAGTTTCATGCATATATCTGACATAAGTGAATGATAGAAACAATATCACGAAAGAAAACGGGAGATTATCAGAGTATTACGCTATATCCTGGAAACGGAGGCACCAAACTTCACAAGCAGTCGACTGGGGGTTGCGTACGCCTAGAACCACAACATCTTCACAAGACTTCAGAGTAGCTTCCTCCTTCTGAGCAACATTGTTTATAGCAAGGGTGAGCACTTGTCGTACTCAGCAAGTGTGGGAAAAGAATGAATGCAAAGGCTTTATGGTGGACAGGCTCAAAGCATTTAGCATTTTAGTTGGTCAAATTTTATTAAGCAACTATTTACTAGCAAGTATAAGTATATACCATCCCACAATTAAGCATAAAGATAAGAGATACACCATGAGCACATGGCAAACATAACCATAACACATATCACAATTTAAGTCCATCTTCAAGTTCAGTTAATCATGTGAGGGTCCAGGCCGCTCTTGACCGTGAGCACGGCTAATCGATTAGTTTTACACTCTGCAGAGGTTGTACACTTTCACCACAAGCAGCGTAAAAGCTCCGAAGAACTTTGGACCCAACCATGCGATGCTGATCAGGCACCATACCACACTGCCGAGGTGTGGTTGCATAGGGACGCTACAAGGCCTTTACAAAGGTTCTCCAACAAGTTGTGACCCACAAGGTCCGGATCAGTTAGCAAGGTATAAAGTCCCCTAGCAGGTCAATACCCCACCATAAAAAGAATAACTCACCCAACCCCCTGCTAGAACGAGTCCATACCCCGCAGTACCGCCGATCCCTTGTCCTTATCAGGAAAGATCACCACAAGCTAAAGTTCCTAATTATTCAGCCAAGACCATTGCCCATTAGTTCTTGTGGTTGTACAGTTTTCCTGGGTGGTTCTCCATGTTCCAATTAATGCACAGTGATCTTGTATTAAAATTATCATAAAGGAACATAGAGCATAAAATGATAACCATGTTGATTATTACCAACCCAGTTGAGCAAACTAAGCAATATCTACCATCAATATTAATTAAGAACCAGGTTCAAGATAACAGTCAAAAGAGGCTAGTCATCCTTAATAGGCACCCATCAAAATTAATGCAAGGCACATGCAATAGTGATTAATAAAATTATTAGGACAAAAGATCAAGGACACACTTGCCTTTAACCAAGTGGTGATGTTGCTCAGAATCTTCACCTTCACACTCTTCCAAGCTCTCGAGCCACGTTCATTCTATGTGTATCAATCATCGGGCACAAGCATGCAAAGCAAACACACGAGTACAACTAAGAACAATACACCAATCGAAAAAAGCTTTAAAAGAGCGCACGAAAGAAATGACTCGATTAGATGGATCGCTAAAGAACACAAAGTGTGCTTGGAAGAGAAAGGCTTGGTTAGCTTTAAAGAGATGGTTGCGGAAGATTGAGCAAGGACCGGAGAGATCACACTGAAATAGAGCTCGATTCTATTGGTTACGCAAGCGCAAGAAACACTGAAAACGGAACTAAGCTTGAAACTATCGTGAGATCACTATCAAACAACAAGAGACTACGCTTGGCATATTTTAATTAAGAAATCATGTAAAAGAATATTTCATAGAAATACTCTATGTTACCATTAAACAAGTTAGATTTAATTAAATAAATCACAATAAACCTAATCATGTTTTATATATAACATTCAAGTGGAAGTTATGTCAAATTAACGGTTAACATTAAAAGGACAAAGCATGTGAAAGAATCTAATCGAATAACTTTATATGGCGTGTTCAACTAAACATGTTAAAATTGAAAAAACATTTAATATCATTAAGCACATTAACTTTATTATGAAAACCGATGTATAACACTAAGCATGTTTTATTTATCAAAGTTGGTTATATATAAGAATTTACCAAGTTACATCATGATTAGAGAAAGCCGGGATTGAACCTAATCACGTTTATTTAGAAACCAATGGATTAAGTATTAGTCAAGATTAACATGCAACTTTGATGTTAAAACAAAAGTAACAGGTGGTACACAAGCTAACGCATAGGTTAAGGTGAAATGAACTAGAACGACACAAACGTACTATAACAGTACAAAATTAATTTACACATTAGAAGGAACATGTTAGTGAAGGAATTACTGAGATCGGAATTGAATAGAATAAGATATGAATTTTAATAACAAGAAAAAGATAACTGATTGAATAGGTCATAAAGAGTATGTCACTATGAGTAATAATAAAGAAAAGAAATTAAATTATAGATTGGATGACTGTGAGCAAGGATTTTACAGATGAATAAATAATTATTCCATAGATCAAAGATTTGTAAAGCCTAATGGTTAATGAAATTTCACAATACCGAAAAGAAGGGTAGGAAAAGTGCTGATTATTTGGTAAAGGGAAAGTCCTAATTACCACATAATCATGATGTCACCATGATGTCATCACCGTCAAGGGCAAGTATGAACGACGATACATGGCTTGGTTTCTTCTGTACAAGAACGTAACTTCCTTTACATGGCTACCATCTTAGTGTCCAGACCTCCCTAGCTTGTGCTTTGACCATGATGGCTAACGACGGCATGGCTGCAAGGAGACACGAGGTGTCTTCAACTCAGTCGTCAAGGAACAACAATGAGTTGTACGCAGCATGAATAAGATAGAAAACATAGACGGGGAAGTGCAAGATGTGCAGGTCTTTCACTAGCTGCGACAACGTCCGGCAACGATGGGTGATCACTGATCAGCACGGAGTGGGCTAGCAGATCAGATAACTCGCCATGACAGGAAGCAACTGGTGGAGAACAAAAACTAGATGAGTTATGGGTGTTCATTGATAGGCAAAGCTACAGATCATGAAAGATGAGGATCACCAGATGCAAAACAAAACGAGGAGAAGATTAGCGACGTGCCAGTATTCTCACCCGAAGCAAAATATGAACGACGGCTTCAGATCGATCTCGACAAGGACGGTTGATTCTTGCCGTAAAGGTGACCTCGGCATGGCCTTCGTGATGGGCTTCATGCAGCGATGGTTCGTAGCTTCAGGGCATGGATGAATTGGGCGGCGGCTGGTGTACAGCTTGATGTCGAATGGAACCTAGCGTGGCAGGGTTGACCTGCTTCAGCGATCGGTGTCGGCGAGCTGCTCGTGCAGATGAGATCGACGGCGGTAGCGTGTAGCTTGATCTGACGGCGCACCGGAAGGAAAGGGCGGCGGCTCACCTAACAAAGGCGGCACGCGGCGCGGGTGGTTAGGGCTGCGGCTGCAAAGGAGATAGCTAGGGCAGAAAGATCTTGCAGAAATAGTTGTGATGATTTATAGGCTTAGGTCGGCCTCTGCGTGCGTGCCAGGCACGGGCGTGAGAGGAACTCGGACTCTATCTCGAGTTTGACTGCAGCATGCACGTATAGTTGGAAGGCACGTACAAAACAGGAAGAACTGCTTGCTTGCTCGTATGGATACGCAGGCATGCATGTTGTTTACTTGCAGACACCGTTGTGGCTTATAATGCAACAAACAATAGGCACGACCAAGATACATGGATGGATGAACGAAGGAGTTCATGCATACAAGTCCTCACTGGCAGTAGATGTACAGCAAACGATGATGTTAAAAACTCAGCTCAAACTTGGGAAGATCACAGTATTTCGGGCATGACGGAAATAGGGGCTCGCCTGAGTCGCGGAACGGAGAGAGGAGGGAGGACCGCCTAGGTGTGCTCACCAGCGGTGGAGGACGACGGGTGGCGCCGGATTCCAGAGGATAGCGGCCGGCGGTCGTGCTCGGGGGCAGCCGGACTTCGCGACGGTGGCGACCCTCCGGTGCTCCTCTGGTGATGGGAACCAGCATGATGGGTGCAGCTCGGCCTCGCGGATCCCCGGGTGGTCTCGGCGTAGTTCACCGGCGCTTCCTTACATCGAATCGACGAAGGCCAGCAGCGGTGCCTAGCCTGGCCAACGAACTCGCAAGGCGGCGGCACGACGCGATGCGACGCGAGCAGGCGAGGTGCGGGGTGGAGGCGGTGGCTAGGGCATGCGGGAGGACGGGGCCACACCCTTTATAGGTGCGGGCGACACGGCACGCACGCCAAGGCAGGAGGCCTGGCGGTGGCACACTTGTCGTGTCAGCCGTGGACACTGGCAAGTTTTGGGACCAGATGGGCATAGGCAGGCCTGGGGCTGGGCTGACGGAGATGGGTCGAGCCCTCGGCTCGGCCCAAACTGAAGGGATAAGATTTCCCTTTATTTTCTGAAATTACTTTTCAATGCGAAAAAATTCCAGTAAAGACTAGAAAATGTTTTAAGGCACAAAAAGTACTCAAAAATTCTCAAAACTCCAGGAAAATTCCCAGAAATAGAATGAGACACGAACAATCCAAATAGAATGTTTGGAGCTCATGAAAAAGATTTTTAGAGCCTTCTAATAAATAGAAATAGCTCAAGGGAAATGAGAATAAATTCCAGAAAAATCCGGAAAATTCACAGAAGGATTTGGACAGCTCCTAAACGCATTTTTGAAACCTTAAGCACTCAGGAAGCACCAAGATGCATCGGCATGAATGCAACACACATAACAATTTATTTGATTTAGAAAATCAAACAAAGGATTTTTCCTATACTATATTCCCTGTAAAGAAAAATAAATGTTGGAAAAATTTTAAAATTATGAGAAAATTGTTATTTAATTATTTTCTCTATTCACATCCTGAAATTGGAAATTTCAGGGTGTGACAGAAACCAAGCTCAAGGAACAAGCAACGATGCAAAGAAAGCACTCAAAATGCCTCAATTCTCTAACAAGTACCACGAGTTCAATAGCAAAGGATCTTATCTTTTTCCCAAAATTTTACCACTGAACAGGGAGCATCAAAGATAGAGGCACAAAAAATTCCAGCTCAAAATAATTTGAAATGAAGCATAGAGAAAATCCAGAAGAAACAAGACAAAGCCGCAAGAGACTTAAATGAGGATTTTTCAATTATCTTCTTGATTTTTTATGAATTTTTGAACACCCCAAAATGATCTTTAGATGGTTTTGGATCACCTAAAAATGGAGTCATGAAACCACTGTAAAAATTTGAGCCAAAACGGAGCAGCGAGCGAAAAGTTATGCCCGTTTTACTGAAGGTATCTCATGTTATGTTTTTCCAAGGGCACAACTCCAAATCGCCGGACTCAAAACGCGCAAACCAAAGTCGCAAGCAAAAGCACCTCTTTCCTCTAGTCACCCTATGGATTCAAGACTTGTTAGAGTCATAAGAATCCACAACCAGCTCTGATACCAATTGAAGGACCGATTCGGGCGACCAGAGAGGGGGGAGTGAATGGGAGCCGATAAAAATTCTTCCCTTTGGTTGAATTCGGCCTATACCCCAAATTCACAACTACGGATTCCACACGAGTTTGCCAAGGTCACGTAGTCACAACGGACCTACCAACCCTAGGAACAAACCCCAACTCAATCCGACACGGAAGCACAACTCAAAAAGCAAAGGACTTAGGCAATCTGGAAAGCACCAAGCGGACCGTTCGCAGTGTCCGGGCGGACTGTCCGCGAGGAGGGCGCGGACCGTCCGAAAATGCTACGCGAACCTCCAGTACTGCACCGAGAAAAACGGACTATCCGTGATGGACTCGCGGACCGTCCGCCTTGTCACGGACCGTCCGATACTCTAGTACGGACCGTCCGCAAACTTCATGCACCAAAAACCCACCGACAAAATGGATCGAAAGAGAGGCGCTCAAGAACCCGCATGAACATGAAGAACAGCTGGCTTGTCAGGCACCTCGCGGACGTTCTGTGGTAACCTCGCGGATGGTCTGCGGTGACCTCGCGGACAGTCCACCAGGTGCGAATCAGCACAACCGAGGAACACGAGAAACAACCTCAAACTTCCAATCGATGGATCTCCTAAACGTTGGACGGATTGACCCCAAAATTTGGCTAGATAAGAAGTGCCACTTTGTGAAGCTATGCCCAAAATCTTGGAACCCTAAACCAATCCAATCAACTGGAATCGCAAATATCGTGCACTTAAAGCACAAACCTGAGTTCATCCAATCCTCACCAAATTGAGCCCAATTCCCGGCGTTTGAGGGGTCAAGATCATCACCAAAGGTGCGCAAGGCATCCATCCATGATCCCCTCAAAGAAATCTGGAGCCAAACGACCTAGAAACGATGAATCGATCCAAGCACGAAAATAGCACAAAAAGAGCTCCTAAAAAGCAATAAAAGAAACTCGGGAAAAGAAAGATTGGCACAAAATTTAGAGGATGAATTCACTATGAATATCTTGTCCAATCGATTACATGCCACTCCTAGAATCCAAATCTAAGATGGCAAAAAGCTCCAATCAAAGAGCCACTCTCTCCTCTGTCTCTCTCTCTCTCTCTCCCAAAGCACTCCAAAATGAAAGAGTACCACAACCTACTAGCCCAAGAGGTGGCTGAAAATTCAGCACCCTCCTCCTATGTATAGGCCCTCCGGAAAAGGCCGAAGTGCCCCTACACTAGGAGTACAACACAAGCCCTCACAGGGGCATTTTGGTCAACACATGAAGTTCACGATCGGACGGCCGCGCATCCATCAGGCCTTCACATCCTCCTAATACAAGCACCTCGATAATGCCGCGTGTTGCCCGCCTCGAAGCTTCCCGACGTACCCGGATACCGTCTCCGTCACGCCAGGCCCTCGGGCTCGGTTTTGAGGCCCAAACCGAGAAACCCTCCTCCGATGGTTTTGTGGCCAAACCACCAAACCCCGCGTACACGGCCCGGCCTCACCACACCAAGCGTCGAGCCCGCCAAGCCTTTCACCTCCGGTGCCCGGACGGTCTACTCAGTCTTGCCTCGTTCCTTGACTTGGCCACCACCGATGCACCGGCTCCATGTCCACGACTTCGTCTTGCTCTTCTTGCACCATGCGGCTCGCACTTGATCCCGTCGGCCACCGGGTCCCTCCAACCAAGCCTACTTGTCTCTCCACTCCTTAGAGGCCCCGCAAGGCTAAGACCTTTCGCGCCTGTTCTTCACCTGCACCAACGCAAACCAAGCCGCAACCAACACCAGCAATAGTAGGCCAAGAGTCAGTCCACACAACGTTGTCAACCACTCCTCACGAGTGCATTGACAACAGACCACATAAACAATAAGGTAAATACACAAAATAAAACACACAACACAACTCAACACAACATACACAAAGCTTCAAACCACCTGGTCAATCACTCATCACACACGGACTAAGGTACTTCTCAACTTGGTCCCTCAATGCTTTGGTACTCCTTCTGGTCCACGTGTTCACCTTCCTCGTCCACATCAAGAGACGTAGTCGTACTCATAGGCATCGTCATAGCCTTGGAATCCTCCATCTTGAACTTCCGCACAATGTCCTTGGTGTACTTAGCTTGGGGCACAAATATTCCTTCCTTTGATTGCTTGATTTTTAGCCCGAGGAAGAACTGCAACTCGCCCATCCTGCTCATCTCAAATTCCCTGCTCATATCCTTTGCAAACCTTGCAACAAGAGAGTTAGACGAGCCACCGAGGACAATATCATCCACGTACACCTGCACAATCGGGATATCTCTGCCCTGCCTCAGTAGAAACAAGGTCTGATCGACCTTCCCCATCTCAAAACCTCTCTCAAACAAGAACCCCCTCAATCTACCATACCAAGCTTTAGGCGCCTGCTTCAACCCATACATCGCCTTCTTCAACTTGTACACCCGGTGGGGGTACTTCTCACTCTCAAACCCCGGAGGTTGCCTCACATACACCTCTTCCTTCAACACACCATTCAGGAAAGCACTCTTCACATGCATTTGGTGCAACTTGAACCCTTTAGCCACGGAAAAGGCTAGAAGGATCCTTATTGCCTCCAAACGGGCTACGGGAGCAAAGGTCTCCTCGTAGTCGATCCCCTCCTTCTGACTGAACCCCTGAGCAACAAGCCTCGACTTGTTTCTCACCACTTCACCTTTCTCTCCTTCTTTGTTCTTCCACACCCACTTAGTACCAATCGGCTTACACCCCAGGGGAGGGTCAACCAACTCCCAAACCTGATTCCTCTCAAAGTTTTCCAACTCCTCATGCATCGAATTAACCCAATTGTGATCAGATAGTGCGTGTCCAATGTCTTTGGGCTCAAACGTTGGACAAATGTCGCATGAGCGAAATGAGAGTTGTTCCGAAGCCTCGACCGTGTAGTGCGTTCATTCATGTCACCAATGATCCTCGAAGCTGGGTGATCCACTTGTACTCGCCAGGGAGAGTTCTCGCCTCGATGCTACCTCCCCCTCAACAACAGCTTCTCCTCGTTCTTGATTTGTCGTCGTAGGTGTAGGAGAGAATCCGTCCACCACTTTAGTCGAAGTAGTCGGTACATGTTCAGCCGGGGGCACCACACCACCATATTCATCATCTCCAAGTTCATGCTTCTCCCACTACTAGGAATCAACCCTTTGCCAACACCTATATATGGTTGCAATATGGCTGTTTTGGTTGCATCTGGAATCAGTTGCATCGAAGTGAGGTGGTCGACAGATGGTTGCAATTGGAACGGTGCAATAGCTAGAGGCAACCGTAAATTTTCATGTTTTAAGAAATTACATGAACAGGAAAATAAATGAAAAGAAACAACCGTTAGATGTTAAGTCATTTGACAATGTTCATGGGTAGTACTATGCATGCGGTGCTAGACATGAATCCAACAATCTAATATGATGGTTACCTTATCATAATGGCATTTAAGATGTAGAATATATCTTCAAAGGGATCAGATTTATGTGCTGCAGATGTCATTTATTTAGAAATAAATAAGAATAAATTCAGAGACGTATGCACCGAGAGTTTAGCAATTGACCTTTAGAAGGCCACGCAGATGAATAGGGCTGGCAACCATGAACCAAAGGACTGCTTAGGATCCCCATGAATCGGTTCAGAACCTTTACGAATTTGGACACGAACAAATTCAAAATTGAATGGAATATCAGCACATCTGGGCAAGGAACATCAGGGCATGGACATCAACGCAGGGACTTAATGGAACATATTACATCAGGGCAAGGACATGAGGCACAAACCAGCGATGGTTCCATCTAAAAAAAATTGTGCCTGACACAAAAGAATTTAGCAAATTACCCTCTCCTCCAAGCGCCCTGAACCGGCCAGCGGCCAGCGCCGCTGCGCCGCACCACCCCCACGCCGCCAGGCAGAGATGTAGGAAGGGATGGCCGAACAGGTGGCAGCACCGGGCCACGGCAGCACGCACACGCTTCGCGGAGCAGCCGCGTCGCCGCGCCGTCTCCGCCTAGCTACCGCCGTCGCTGCCGGGACGCCGCCGCGTTGTGCCGCAGACCGCCTCCGCGCTGCCTCTGCGGTTTCGGAAGAAGAACATCGCACCGAGGTGGGAGACGGCGGATCGGGGAGAGGAACGAGAGAGAGCTAGGGTTCGTGAATGTGCGACCATTTTATGGATCTCTGTAGCGAATCTGAGCCATCGAATCGAGAATGAATGGCTTCAAATAGTTGGTCCATTTGGACTGGAACGGGCCTTGATTCATTTACTCACTATCTAATATTTTTCTTTTTCTTTTCATGTTATTATACCATTGTGAAGTAACACTTAAAAATAATTATCTTATATGCACAAATATATTTTTAATATATAATAGTATGCATATAGGTTGTCACCTAGGAGTTTGACGAATTTTCAAGTAGATTTGCTATTTTATATCATTTAAATGAATTTCTGTATATTTACTGAAATAATTCCAATATGACCTATATGCACCTCTAATAAGACTCAAAAAAATCAAGACAATTATATTTAGACGCCTATAGTCCATTCTAGCTCACATTTGGAAGATTGACGAAAAATTCAATTGATTTACAGGGAAAATTCAAACTTCTATTAGTAATCTTATTATAAAATAATGATAATAGTACCTAAATCTCGTCCATAAATTATGAAATTTGTCATGGAATCATTTCAAGGATGTTTAAACTTGACATAAATTTTTCAAGAGATTTCTCAAAAAAAGGAGGAGACATTGTTCACAAATGGACACAACTCTTATATAGGTTAATACAATTGAAGACAAACTATGAGATTTGAATACCTCATGATTATCTTGGAATTGTATGCATCTAAATTTTGGACACAACCTTATGTTGACCATAACATTAGCAAATATGAAGTTACATTACCTTTTTTTCTTAAAAAAGTTGGTTTTCTATTTTTAAATACCTAATAAAGGTTCCTTTATGAAGTAACATGAAAATTAATCACCTTATATACCCCCAATACATTTTCACATGTAGCAAACAACATTTAAGTTTCCTTCCAGGCGTTTCAAGATTTTTTCGAATAGATTTGCAATTTTCTATCATTTAGTTAAATTTCTGCGTGCTTGCCGAGAGTAATTCCTAGTTGACCTATGTGTACCACCAATAAAATTGGAAAAAAATCACAAAAATCATATTTAAGCTTCTATGTTCCATTCTAGTCCATATTTTTAATAAAACGATAGCATCTCTATAATAAGCTAAATACTATACAAGTTTCACAAACAACCTTATATCATAGTGGTAAAGCACATGACTCATCAAGATCTAAAACTTTTATTTAGAGAATTTTGTCATTTTCAAAAGTGCTAACAACTTGTAGTACAAATTCTACAAGTCCCTCACAGTTTGATAAACTATGTGAGTGATTGTAGGATTAATGAACAATGTATACCAACACTTTCTCAAATGAAAAAATGACCAAAATAAAGTTTGTACATCTTGATGAGTTATGAATCTTTGGTATTCAAAACTTTTTCGTTCGACATCATTTAGCGTTTCAAAATCTTGCTTCTACTTGTCATTTTTTGAAATTCAAATTTTGGATTGTTCAAACTTTGTCAAATAGAGTAATGACCTAAATAACATTTGTAGGTCTTGATGAGTTCTACAACTTTTGTATTCATGACTTTTTCATTTGACAACGTTTAGTGTTCCACAATTTTATTTTAAGTATCGAAATTTGAATTTTGTCAAACTTTGTCGAAACAAAAGATGGACAAGATAAATTGATAGAGCATGATTTTAGAAAAAATTAGAAAAAAGAATCATCAAATTCGGAGTTTGGAGGAGGGAGAAAAACTAGTTACAAGTTTTAATCCGAGATTAAAAAGAGAAATTACTTGTTCGTCATGAACTGGTGAAGAAGAAGAACAACCTGATGAACAAGTGATTTCTATTTTTAATCTCTGATTAAAACTTGTAATTTATTTTTCTCCCTCATACGGTTTCCAAATTTGATGATTTTTTTCTAAACTTTTCTAAAATCATGCTCTATCAATTTATGGTGTTGACTTTGGTCATATCATCATGTTCAAACTTTTGAACAATTTGAATTTTAAATTTCAAAAAAGTGACAACTAAAAGTGAGTTTTTTGTAGCACTAAATGATGTCCGAAAAAATATTTAATTCCTTAAACTTTGAAAATTTTGAATTTAAACAGTTCAATCTAACTCGGATTGGGAAATTATCAAAACAAAATTTGAAGATCTCGGTGAGTTCTACAATTTTATTGTTCATCACTTTTTCATTTAAAGTCATTTAGCATCTGAAAAAATATTTTAAATTTATTTGCTATCAGAAAAAAGAAAAAATATGTAACTTAAACTGGACTCGCGGCGTATAAATTAACTTTTGTCCAGCCGAGGACTAGCAACTGACAACTCGGGGCCACCAGTTAGGCTGAAAATTTCACTGCGGCACCTAGCTCTCTCCCGCGCTGTCCCACTCGCCGACACATGGGACCCACCCCACCTCCCGCTCAAACCATCCGAACCCCTTCACCTTTATCCTCTTGCCCGGACAAACAAAGGGGAAAATCCCCAATCCCTCACGCCGCCCCGCCGGCCATTTGCTCATCCCGCGTCGAGCTCCTCCCTTCTGCTCATCCCTGCCGGTTGGGAGACGCTCCTCCTCCTCCCTGCTACTCGTCCCCACTGGTCGGAAGCACGCGCGCAGACGCCCCTCCCACTTGTCCTCCTTCGCGGCTCGTCCCGCGACGCGCTAGAGCGGCTCCCCGCCGACGCTGGTCGTCCTCGCCTAGAAGCTCCTCCCCGCCGACACTGCTCGTCCTCACCGGCCATGTTCTACTAGGTACATCTTCCACCTTTCTTGCCCGTCTCCCCC
This sequence comes from Cenchrus americanus, assembly GCA_947561735.1. NCBI lineage: Eukaryota > Viridiplantae > Streptophyta > Magnoliopsida > Poales > Poaceae > Cenchrus > Cenchrus americanus. The sequence goes on along the minus strand of OX387241.1, from coordinate 181,331,180 downwards.
GCTGTGCAAGATACTCACTCTTTTCATGCTAATAGAAGTTGCAGCGCTACACGGGCTGCATATTCGGAAGATTCACCAAACCTGACCGTAGGTGTACGAGGCCACCGAGAGGATCTCGCTGGTGAGCTCGTTTATGGCGTCGCTGGTGAGCGGATTGGGAAACTAGCACCAGCATATACCGTGGCTGGAAAGATGTCCCCCTATTTTGTTCAGAGATAAGTTTAGCTGAATGACTTTCTTTTTCTTGGTGTCTGTCTATGCTCACAACTTCACATCTTGAAAGGCTGGATAATATGAATGAGCTGTAGCAACTTTTTTTTATAACATTGTTTACTCGTGACACCAACTTGTCAAGTTGATATTTCTATTTTTTATGTTCTTGCAGATTTCAGTTTTCAAGCAGCTGTGTAGTTTCTGTCTTTTATGTTCTTGTAGATTTTAGTTCTCAAGCAGCTGTCTAGATATTCAGTGGTCAGTTCACACATTTTATTGCATATCATTGTTTATGTGTTCATAATAGTAGTGATTTAGGGATAGCAAAATACTATGTTACTAACTGAAGTGCGAGAATAACCTTGCTAGTTACAGACTTGCAATGGCCTTATTATGGCATGGGCTCTGTTGTGTACCATACCTGAATGTTTTTGTGCTTTGTGCTCTACTGTTTTTTCTAGGATGTGCAATGGCCTTGTTACAGACTAACTGAAGCTAAACTACTCTAATAATGTGATCTGCTCCTTCCTAGCCTATAGTTGCCGCAGAAGGATAGATACTGCTTGACCACTCATACATGGAAGGAATGACATGTACTATAGAAGGCCACGATGACATGTCCCTGAAGGTGAGAAAGCTCAATCGTCCTAAACACTTACGTGTGATGGTACCTGAGAGTATACACTTATGAGCATTACCTTGTTGGAAGTTTGATATTTAACTGCAGTCTTGACTACTATCTACATGGAAGGTTCTAATGACTCGTTTTGTGAATCTGGAACTCTGGATGTCAATTTATACTATGCATGCGTGCTTACAGCGTTAATAGCATCATTCAGCCATGAATTTTGTTTCTAGTAATATACAAAGACATGCCATAGTAGCTGTGGATGTTGGGCAGAGAGGTGGAGCTATAGAGTTAAAATGGATGTGCCTTAATTTTCGTTTAATAAAACTCTAGAATTTTCGTTGAGACATGCATGTTTTTACTAAATCCATTACAAAGGTAATGCTAATGTGTTATTAAGATGAGGGGCTAGTGATTTCTAGCTTGTACATTAATCTTCTTTCACAAGTAAAGTTTTTCTGTAAAAATGATCTTTCACACTTTAGGCTTGCAGGTCACTAATGCTGCACGATTCCTCTAAGGCTCTAACCAACCAATCAACCACTAATGGAAAATAAGCAATATAATTATCTTAATGTCCGAATTTGCTGGGCTAAGATAGGAGTACTTGCTGTACCATATTGTTGATGACTTACCATTTTGCTAGCTTATCCTTTATCTGAATTGTTTTTGAAAATAATCCTTTATCTGAATTGTAGTTCAAAGGTATTCCAAAATGCTCTATACACAGTGGTACTTGAATGAGTGGGCGTGGTATTTTTTCACTACCAAAATTCTCTACTTTCATATACAGTAATGGTTTCTTTTCAGTTGTATGCATGATAACCAGTGTATGTATGTATTATAACCAGTGCCTGAACACTCCTAAAAATTTTCTTTCTCTATCAGTCCAGAGAAGGTCCCTTGATGGTGATTAATAACAAAGTCTTGATGTTCATTTCGAGGTGTTAGTTTAAATTCCTATTTTGTTTATAGAAAAGTAACAGGGCCACATGGTACTGCAAATAGGTTCACTTTTTGTCGATCGAGGTGAATATATCCATCTGACGACGAAGGGAACTAGCGTTGTGGACTGGGAAACTTTGTTTTTTTGTCATTATTTATTTCATGTACTCGATAATTGATATTCTTTAATTACTTGGAGTCAGAATTTTTTTATATCATGTAAGGCTAAGCCATCCATCCCTCTGTGAATATATGATTTGTATGTTGATGCAGTTCCAGACTTGAACATATCGCATTTTCTATATCTCAGTTTTTTAAGGCACATACACGCTGGACATGTGTGTGGGCACGGTCAGGATGTGGGTGGCTTTTGGTTTGCCTATGTTGGATCAATCCAATAGTTCTATGCATTCCATCTGTTTTTTGGTTTTTCTAAGAAAATGGATTCTTTGATACACCACAAAGTTATGTTGTTTTAATTCACTAGAACAACTGTTGTGATTCTAAGAATGTTGGGCAAGGATGATTTCCCAAATAGTTAAATTATTTTATCGTGGCAACGCATGGGTATTTCATGAACTTTTTTTTATTAAATGTCATTTTAATGTGCGATTTCTGTGTTTTTGGTATAAAAGTTTAGTTATCCCATAGCAACGTACGGGCACGAACCTAGTACTTGTAAATTTATCAGTTAGCTACCTGAACCTAGTACTTGTAAATTTATCAGTTAGCTAGATTTGAGAATTTGCTTGCAAGGTACTTGAAAATAATTTATTACTTCCAAATCAATGAGCATGCTATTCAGACCATAATAATTCAAGGTCCTACCTATTTCATGCTATTTTTTAGAATATGTGTACGTAAGTTTGTATGGGATGGCCCAAAAAAAGAAAAACTTTGTGTGCTTACTCATGAAATAGGTAGGACAAAAATGAATTTTGTGGGCTTCTCATGTGTCGATGGGCTGGGGCTTTTCTTTTTGTGTTTTCTTCAAATGCGCAGGTGTGCTCAATTAAGTTTCTAACTTTTTTCTGGCGCAACCAAAAATAGTCTAATGACCTCACAAAATTCATTTGTGGCAATAGATGCTCTTTGATGCAACGAATTAGTTTTTGGATGCAACAAACACATGAGCTATCGCAACAAAGGTTAAATCTTTAGAGAACGTTATTTTATCGTGGCCACATACATGGCTATTTGCAACTAACTAAATATTCGTGGCAATAGACACACATCTATTGCAACGAATTGATTTTTGGATGTAACAGGCACATGAGCAATCGCAACAAAGGTTAAGTTTTAGACAACATTATTTGATCGTGGTCACAGCTATATCTATTCGCGACCAATTAAATATTCGTCGCAACAGACACACATATATCGCAACGATTTGTTTTATGGATGCAACAAGCACCTGGAGCTATCGCATCGAAGACTAACTTCTGCACAACGGTATTCTATCGTGGCCACATACATGGTTAGTCGCAACCAACTAACTATTCGTGACAACAAACATGCATCTATTGCAACACTAAATCGATACCATCGCAATGGAGAACTACTTGTGGCAATAGGTACCCACAAAGGCAACCATCTGTTTCACCGTGGCATTTACAACAACCTCTTGCAACTATTGTTTCAAACGACGCAACCCACATTTTTGGTGGCCATAATATATAGATATCGCAACCCAAAAAATTCTTCGTTGCCATAGAACGAGTTGTTGCAACCAATTTTGTGGTGTTGCGAGAAAATTTGGTGGTCTAAGCCTCATTTCCTAGTAGTGTCCTCCTGAAAGATCTCCTCGCCAAGCTCATCATCACCTGCACACTCAAAGACAAGCTGACTACGTGGCTGTCTCGTCGAAGTTTACCTCGCAAGTCTCCACGATTTGGTTAGTTTCAAGATTGAGCACACGATATGCTCTAGAATGAGATGCCTAACCAAACAAAATACCGTCTACAGACCTAACCTCAAACTTATCCAGCTTCTTCCCTTTTTTCAGAATAAAGCATTTGCAACCAAAGACATGGAAGAGACTCACCTTGGGTGTGCGACTGTGCATCAGTTCATAGCAAGTTTTCTTCTTATGCACCCTGAGGTAGATCCTGTTCGACACATAGCACCGGTATTCACCGCCTCAGCCCAACACCTCCTCAGAGTCCTATGCTCATCAAGCATCGTCCGAGCCATCTCGCACAAGGTCCTGTTCTTCCTTTCCACAACACCATTCTGGGGAGGCGTATACGGACTCGAAAACTGGTGTTCAAGACCCAAGTCATGGCAAAAGGTTTCAAAACAAGAGTTTCTGAATTCTGAGCCATTGTCACTGCAGATTGCTCGTATGGCATCTCCGTGCCCCTCGTTCCTCAACCTCAAGACTAGATCTCGAACAAAACCAAACGTCTCCCCCTTATCCTTGAGAAAGAACACCCACGCATGCCGAGAGTAGTCGTCCACCACAACAAGGACATACCACTTCACACCCGCAGATCGCACACGAGCTGGGCCAACAAGGTCCATATGGTGCAGCTCGCATGGACGCTCAGTCATCACATTGGTGAGAGGCGGGTGAGAAGAGGCTACCATCTTGGCATGCCTACACGGCGCACAAACCAACTCTTTCTCAAGCCTCAACCGTGGCAATCCTCATACCAAATTGAGTTTACTCAAGTGAGACAAAAGGTCAAAGCTCAAGTGACCCAACTTCCTATGCCACTTCCACAACTCATTCGAAGAACCAGCCAAGAAACAATGCTCCACACCCGAAGATTGAGAAAAATTAGCACGAAACACCTGACCCTCGGGAATGACCATACAGACAAGGTCCCCTCGAGAGTCCAAAATCCGAGAACCACCTGACCGAAACAACACCTCAAAACCCTCATCCAACAGCTGGGACACAGAAAGCTAATTGTACCCCAGCGATTGAACAAGAGCAACACGCCTGAGAGTGATCTTGTCACTCACCTTAATCTCACCTTCTGAAAGCACACGCCCACGCCCATTGACCCCAAAAGTGATGTACCTCCTTGTCACCACCGGGACGAGACTTGAGAACCACCCCCTGTCTCCGGTCATATGCCTCGAGCAACCGGAGTCAATCCACCAAATGTTCTTCAAGTCTCCCACCTGAAATTCAAAATGAGCACTTGAGCGAAGAAACGACTCAACACTGGGGTTAGTACCAAAAGAGTAAAACCAGTGCCGAGCCATTGAAGGACCGATTAGGCGACCAGAGAGGGGGGGGGAGTGAATGGGAGCCGATAAAAATTCTTCTCGAGGGAGATTGAAACTCCGACAAGACGAACTAGCTCGGTCGAACCCCCGAAATCACATGCTCCGCACTTCTACCTCCCGTTTGCCAAAACCACGTAGCCACTGGAGTGCTACTGGTCCTAGGAACAAACTCTACCAGCAACCACAACACACACGCAGCAACGACAGCGGAAACAACTCGAAAGCCGGCTAACGAGAGGGGGCGGTTAGACCGGGTATAGGGGGCGGTTAGACCGCCTCCACCTGGCAACCAAGAAATCCTCCGAAATGCCTCTTCCGAGCACCAAAACTCACCACGGTTTCACCAACAGAGATTTCTGGTCAAGGCCATGCTAGCTACCAGAAAATCTTGGTGAAAACCAAAACTTCACCCAAGGGCCTAGGGGCGGTTAGACCGGCTACCTGGGGCGGTCTAACCTCATGTACCCGAAGAACGAACCCCGACCAAGAACACCTAGCAAACTGCACGAGAACGACCCCAAATTTCACCCATACACTCCGCTGATCAAGGCGAACAAACTCACGAGAGGAAAATCCGGCGAAACAAATCTTTGACCCGAAACACCCCGGCGGTTAGACCGCCCCCCGTAGGCGGTTAGACCGCCCCTTCCCGTAAAAACGAACCCGCGGGTCAAACCTCAACTTCCTCGCGCCCGATCTCCCGAATCACTCCACGGATTGCAGCCAAACTTCGGGAATAGTCTGGGTTACCTCCTGGGCAACCTCTACCTCAAAGGAATCGACCCGAAACGCTCACAATCAAGAGGAATCGAGGAAATTGCTTCTCTAGGTCAAGAACTCGCCCAACTCGAGAAACCACCAAATCGAGTCCGATTCAAAGGGTATTTGGGGGCAAAGTCACCAGCCAAAGAGGCACAAGAACCTCATACGTGACACCCACCAAAAGCCCCAAGAAATCGTCCTCAAAACACCGCCAAAAGGAGCTCCGAAAATCAACACCAAAGAGACGGGAAAACCACCATGATGAACAACGCCAAACCTTCTATACATGCCATGAATGGTTCGTACAAGGTCTAGCTTGCCACCCAAACATCCATCCCTCTCTCTAGATCACACATGAAGCTCTCAAGCTAGCCTTCTAAAAACCTAAGGAAAATGGAGAACGAAAATGGAAAAACCAAATGAGCTAGGGTTCCAAGTTGGCTGCCATCCACCCCTCTAATGAGTATATATGGAGGCACCCAAAAGACTAAACTACCCTTCACTAATAACTAGGGATACATGCCCCTCGAGGGCGGATTTGGAATTCTTGACGTCTTCACCATCGGACGGATGCCTGGCGACCGCACCCTGCGTAGCCTCGACGCAAGCCTTGCGATCCCGACGCGTGTCCTCCGCTTCGAAGCTTCTCGGCGCCGGCGGCCAGGGCGGTCAGACCGCCCCCCCGGGCGGTTAGGACCGGCCGGTGGATCCGACCGGCCCCGGCGGTCCGACCGCCCCTCCCCGGGCGGTTGAACCGGCTGGGTGGCCGCACCTCCTCGTCGAGTCTTCGGCCTTGGTTTTATGGCTCAACCGAGTAACCCAGTGGTTTTCTGGTGAACCACTGCAAACCCCGCGAACTCGGTGTAGCCTCCGCCAATCTCCACTCATGACTCGGCTCCCACGTAGTCCCGGCTCGACCTTGGTTTTGAGGCTCTACCAAGAAACCGTCCACGACTTCATCTTGCTTGTTCATGCCACCATGCGGCCCGCACTTGACCCCGCTGGCCACCGGGTCCCTCGAACGAAGCCTACTTGTCTTCTCCACACCTGGAGGCCTCACCGGCAACGACCTTTCGCGCTTGTTCTTCACCTGCACCAACACGAGTCAAGCCACAACCTGCACCTGCAATACTTAGCCAAGAATCAGTCCACACAACGTTGTCAATCACTCATCACACAAGGAAGCGACCATCCACCGGTCCTCGAACCACACATGGTCCTCAACCATTTACTTGAAAGTGGGGTTAGCACACACCAAACCATCTTTCCTACCAAAACTACCACCACGAACACCACCTCGGTAACCACTCCGAGGAAACCAACCTTCTCTGCCTGGAGGAGGACCAAAACCACAAAAGAAAGCCCGTGTACTGTCCCTCCTCTCCTTCTCAAAGCTACAACTCCTCCCATCCCTGTAGTGAACTCGAGGGGGAGAATGCCTAGCAACCTGACCACCTGCAAACTCTCCAGCCCAACCACCAGAACCACAACCTCCAGAAACAACCCTCGCACCTGTACAAGCATGAAACCCAAAATGCTTCCTGTCCAGGCCTGCACCGGTCTGACCAGTGCCCCACACCGGTCTGACCGGTGTAGCCTGGGCAGTAGCACCTCCAACAGCCTTCTGCTCTCCCCAAGCCCGAATTGTCCTCACACTCGCCTTAGCCCTGGGCATCTGCACACAAGGCTCAAGTGCATCATCAAAAGGGTGGTACTTGTCCTTGTTGGCCCACTCCTTTGCCATTCTCTCCTCCCGCTTCCTCTTGAAGCAAAACTCATCCTTTTGGCCATCTCTCCCACAATAGCCACAATGGAACCTCACAAGCTTAGGCTTAGGCTTGGGCTGTGGCTGCTCACTTGTTTTCTCTCCACTGAACTCCTCCACCGGTTTATCCTCACTAGCCTTCTCGCTTTCTTTCCCAAAGAACACTTTCCCCAAAGTGCTCACAAACTTGATAGGCTTTTGGAGATCATTTGTTGGTGTAGGAAACACGGGTGGAGCTGGGGTTGTGTCTAGTCGGTTCCTAAGATGGTTAGGTTTTGGAGGGAAATCATTTTTGTGGTGGGTTTTTGGTGGCTCTGCAATATTCTCTCTACTTCCCTCACCAACCTTGTTTGCCCCAAGTCCCTCACCATTTTGCCTCTTAAATGCCTCGATCATCATCCTCAACTGAGGCTCATGACCAGACAACCAACCCATCAACTTTGTCAGCTCAACATTCTCATCTTGCAAACGATCAACATAATGTGCAAGTTCCAAATTTTTCAAAGTATGCTTTTCACAGGTAGAGCAAGATGTAGGAATTGGTTCTTTCAGCTTAGCCTCAAGGGAAGCAGTGTAAGCATGCATCTCATCAATCTTAGCATGCAAAACAGGGCAAGAAGTACAAGCACCTAGCAAAGCAGGTCTAGATTTAAGCTCAGCCACTTCAACCCTAAGCACATCTAGTTCCTCACACTTGGAGGCATGCTTCTCCTTAAACAAAGCAAGATCAGTAAGAAAGATGGAGCAATCAGCACAATCAACCTCATCAGAAACAACAGGGCTAGCCTTAAGGGAATCAATCTCAAGCTTGCTATCAAGAACCTGTGTTTATAGCTCAACCACTCTAGTCCTAGAATCCTCGAGTGAAGCCCTAAGCTCTTTCCTCATTTTCTTCGCCTCTCTAATCATTTCATCGTGGTTATCAAGCAACGAGCCAAGCCTCTCATTCTCCTGGCGCAAGAAGGGAAGTTCATCACACACCTTGTCGTCGGAATCAGAGTCCGAGTCGCTCTGTGAGCTCTTCTTGCTGCCGGGGCTCAGCGCCATGGTGCAGAAGCTGTCTCTCGCGAAGTAGCTCAGCCCGCTCAGGTTCTTGGAAGACTTCCTGCTCTTGCGACGATTGCCTTCGTCTTCATTGCAGCTTGAGCTCGAGGTGGAGTACATGGAACTGGAGTCGACGTCGCTCGCTCCAACCATCGCTCGGGCCTTGCCTCGGCTCTCCTTCTTCCTCGATCATCGCTCATCCTTGTGCTTTTTCTTGTGCTTGCTCTTGTGGTCACGCCTCGACCGGTACTTGCCATCCATCCTCGACTCATGCTTGTAGCCGTCCTTGTTCTCGACTTTCTCCGACAGTCGGCGACGAAGTGTCCCGGCTTGCCGCACTGGAAGCATGTCCTCGTGTTCCTCCTCTTGTTCACCCAGTTCTCGTGCAGCCTCTCGAACCTCCTCTTAAGCAACGCCAGCTCGTCCTCTCCAAGCACATCAAACTCCTCATCTGGCATAGACATCAAAGAGGACAAATAGAACATCCTGGTGGATGGGTTAGTGTTAGCCTTTCCTTTCGAACCACCAACGAGGGAAAGACTATGGGAATCAGTCGGACCCTCGAGCTTGGCAGTCATGCCCCTATCCACCTGAGCCGACTTGAGCTTCGAGAACAGCTCGTTCACCGTCAGAGTGCCATACTTCTCCGACTCCGCAATGGCCTTGAACTTTCCGCCCCAAATCGTACGATCCAAATAGTTTAAGAGCTTGACAGCTCTATCATGATCATCGTACGGGAGCACGTCCACATTGGCCCTCATGTTGTTCACAACCACCGTGAACCTCTGAAACAAGGCATCGATGGACTCACCGGGGAGATGAGTGAAGTTCTCGTACTCTCTCCGGTAGGTCGCATACATCCGTGCCTGAACCTGGGCATTCCCAACATGAGCCTCCTTCAACACCAACTAGATTCTACAGGCCAAGTGCTCGGTGTGCACCCAATCGAACTCAGGCTGACACAAGGCACGAAACAAGTAGTCAACCGCCTTATTGTTGATGTCGAACATGTCCCTTGATCCTGGAGCAAGGAAGTTCATCGGGTGGACATAGGCTGTGTCCACTGTGACATCCCAAAGGATCTGACCCTTTCCTCTAAGAAACAAAGCCATCTGCTTACTCCACATCTGGTAGTTCTTGCCATCGAAGTGTGGATGACCCGAACCCCATTCCTGGTATGCCATCCTTGGATCTTAGACTGGTTAGAGTCAATAAATACCTGAACCGGCTCTGATACCACTTGAAGGACCGATACGGCGAACCAGAGAGGGGGGAGTGAATGGGAGCCGATAAAAATTCTTCTCGAAGGAGATGGAAACTCCAACAAGATGAACACGACTTCCAACACACGTCTCCGACTCACTACCCAAGTTGGCCAAGCCCACGTAGCCACTGGAGTGCCACTGGACCTAGGAACCAACACACAACCTTCCGACCCGAGAACGCAGCGGAACACCAAACCTCGAGTCCACTGACCAACACCGGTCAGACCAGTGAGCAGCACCGGTCAGACCGGTCCCTGCTGGTGAAACATGGCGACTTCCACTAAGTGGCTCCACACCGGTCAGGCCGGTGCGACACACTGGTCAGACCGGTCTAAGCCTGAAAGCCCCCAAATCCCCAAACAGGCCAACCGACCTCCAAACTGACCCAAACTCGAAACAACCCCAACACAGGACAACAGCGAACACACCCAGACGTTCACCCGAGCAAAAACCCACCAAGGGTTGCACCGGTCAGACCGGTCAAGAGCACTGGTCAGACCAGTGTAGCACAGGCGACTCGGGATGAACGAAGACCCGCGGGTCAACTCCCCCAAATCCAAACATCGATCTCCCAAATCGCTCCAAGGACTTGAACAAGACTTTGGGGATAATAGGAACACCTCATGAGGAGTCCATAGCCAACTTTAATCCCACCAAAACTTGTCCAAAAAGGAGGAATCAAAGAAATCCCGCCAAGAACACCTCTAACCCTAGAACTCGGAAAATCCCAAAATCGACCCCTTTATCACGGATTTGGGAGGGGAATCACAACCCAAAGAACCACGAAGGGTTCCCACAAATTTCCGCCATCAACTTCCCAAGAGAAAGGTCCCGAAAACAAACCAAGAAAAACACCAAGAAAGGGCTCCGAAAATCACCACCAAGAACAACCGGGAAGAACACAACAAGGCCTTGAGGAACCACGCCGAATCATCTATACATGCCACGAAGGTTCATACAAGGTCTAGCTTGCCGCCTGATCATCCAACCCTCTCACAAGATCTCACCATGAAGCTCTCAAGCTAGTCCTATGGAAATCCTAAGAAAATAGGAAGGGAAAATAGGAAAGCAAATGAACTAGGGTTCCAAGAGCTTAGCTGCCATCCTCTCACCTCATGGGTTATATGGAGGCAACTGAAAGTCTAAAATACCATTTTCTAATAACTAGGGATACAAGCCCCTCAAGGGCGGTTTTGGAAGTCTTCAAGCTTTCTCCATCGGACGGATGCCCGGTGACCGCAACCTGCTTAGCCTCGACGCAAGCCTTGCGATCCCGAAGCGTGTCCTTCGCTTCGAAGATTCCGGACTGCGTCGTCGCACATCGGTCAGACCGGTGCTCCTCATCGGTCAGACCGGTACCCACCGGTCGACCGGCCGACCCACCCACCGGTCGACCGGCTCGGCACCGCCTTGCAAAGACCGTCTTCGGTTCTTCGGTCTCGGCTTGGTGGATCAACCAAGGAACCCAGTGGTTTTCTGGTGAACCAGTGGAATCTCCACGAACTCGGTGTAGCCTCCGCCAATCTCCACTGATGACTCGGCTCCCACGTAGTCCCGGCTCGACCTTGGTTTTCAGGCTCAACCAAGAAACCGTCCATGACATCTTGCTGTTCATGCCACCATGCGGCCTGCACTTGACCCCGCTGGCCACCGGGTCCCTCGAACGAAGCCTACTTGTCTTCTCCACACCTGGAGGCCTCACCGGCGACGACCTTTCGCTCTTGTTCTTCACCTGCACCAACTCCAGTCAAGCCGCAACCTGCACATGCAATACTTAGCCAAGAATCAGTCCACACAACGTTGTCAATCACTCATCACACAAGGAAGCGACCATCCACCGATCCTCGAACCACACATGGTCCTCATGTATACGCATCATCTTGTAAACACACCCAATTAATCCAGAGCTACGTAGCATATAGGACATAGGGTATTACGCACCTCGCGGCCCGAACCTGTCTAAATTGTGTGGCACGTGTCTCTTCCTTTGAGTTACCGATCTCGGCGAGGCCACATTCATCTACCTCGGGTACTCCACTTAGTAGGTTGTCGGTCTAAAACATTGACAGCTGGCGCGCCAGGTAGGGGCTCTCGCTGAAGATCTCATGGCGAACTCGACGGCTTCAGTCTTCATCAAGCCAATCGTCGCTTTCAACCGCGGCGACACCTTCGTCTTCGGGTCCTAGGTGTGCACCGCTGACGGCGCCAGATCTTTCCAACGTCGCCTCACCATGACTCCCAACCAGAGCACTGGGTTCGTGACGCTTCCCGAAGTAGTCACGGGCGAACTCGCTAGAAAATTCGGCGAAATCTCGCTCTTCAACCAACACGCCGATTTTGAGCTTGGATCCGCCTCCAACTCGAACTCGATGTCCCCATGGGCCATCGCGTGCGAGCCGGCTATCGAGCCATCGTGTGCGGACTCCCCACTCCATGAGCACTTCCCATACGGCCTCTGCAACGATAGCAAGGCCCATGCGAAGGCTCTCACTGCACGCTGGGCTGGCAAGGAGATCGTCTCCGACTACACCTCGGACTCCAACCCCGTCTCCGGCTACTACTCGGACTCCTCCTACGAGTTCGACTTCAGATCGGACCCAGACGAGTCTGAGTCCGAGACCTCCACGACCGAGCAACCGCTGTCAGGACCAGCTACTGGCCTAGTTATAACATCTACACCCGCCGGGAGATTCGTCTACTGGCCAAACCGCAAGCCTGCAGACCTAACTGACGGAAACTCGCGCTGCATCGCCTACCTCAACTCGCTTCCCTTCCAGGAGGGAACACCACTAGCTCTAGTAGAGGAGCACACTCCAACAGAGGTGGCGACTACTGACTCCAGTCTCGGCTCTCCTGATCGTCAAGTCTTCATGACTACCAATGAGACGCCGAGACCTTCAGGGACACGGCTTGACCGTTACCTCAAAGATATCTCAGCAGACGAGTTGTCTGCCAATGCACCCACAGACGAAACTAGCGACGACAAGAACGCCCAACGTGAGCACAACAGGAAGCGTAACGAACGGCGTCGACATATCCGTGAGAGCATCCCCATACAGAACCTCACAGAGGCGCTTAACCAAGTCGAAAGCCGGGTGCATACTACTCCTGAACAGTGCCTCATGCCTATCACCACGATAGCACGTCAGGCTCAGGGAATGCGTGCGGGAGAAGTCATCGCCAAGCTCGCGGAGGACGCCTACTTCATGAGAGTCGACAACAGAGTCACTCAAGTACCTCCCCTCAGAACTCGCGAAGCTGACCATGAAGCCACAAGTCGCAATCCAGCTGACAACGGACGCAACCGTACTCGAGGAGAACTACCACAGAACCCCAACCGCACTAGGGCTTCAGCTGGTGGACCCTCTGAGGACCAGGAGCGTCCCGGTGGTCGGTGGATGACCGCTCCTCAGTGATGAGTGATTGACAACGGGTGTTGGACTGACTCTTGGCTTAGTGCGCAGGTGTAGGCTGCGGCCTAGTTCGTGTTGTTGCAGGTGAAGAACGGGCGCGAAAGGTCTTCAGCCTTGAGGGGCCTCCGAGAGATGGAGAGAAAAGTAGGCTCGGTTCGAGGGACCCGGTGGACAGCGGGACTGGGTGCGGGTCACATGGTGGCGACACATGCAAGGCGAAGTCATGGACAAGCGAGCCGGTGCACGGTGGCGGTCGAGTCAAGTGGTTTGGCGGGAGGCCGGACCGGGCACGCGGGGTTTGGTGGTTTGCCCAGAAAACCATCGGCGGGCGGTTTCTTGGTTTGGGCCTCAAAACCAAGTCCGAGGGCCCAACACGACGGAGACGGGATCTGGGCGTGTCGGGAAGCTTCGAGGCGGAGGACACACGGCGGGATCGCATGGCTTGCGTCGGGAGGACGCGGGGTGCGGCAAAGGCGTGGTCGTCCGATGGCAAGACCCACAAACATTACCAAAATGCCCCTACGTGGGTTGTATCGCCAGTAGTTAAGTTAGGGGTAGTCGAGTCATTTACCACTCCGGCGGGACCTGATATATAAGCCATGAGTGTGTGTTGATGGCTCTCTCTCTCTCCGTGACTTAGGGTTTCATTTCCTCCCTCCTCTTTCTCATTTTCGTAGCTATTTTTCTTCCATTTTTCTCTAGGCTAGCATGAGAGCTTCATGAGAGATTTGTTGAGAGGGATGGATGCTAGGGCGGCATGCTAGACCTTGTGAATCTTTCCTGGTTTGTATAGAAGATTCGGGGTTGTTTTTCGTGGCTTTTCATGCTTGTTTTCGTGCCTTTGTTCCCGGTGTCATTCCGCGGATTTGAGTGGGTTTCTCCCCGGATTTCTTTGAGGGAAACATGGATAGATGTCTTGTGCATCTTTGTGCTTGATCTTGTGCCCTCAAACGTCGGGAAACCACTTCGATTCGTGAGTTTTCGTTCGGTGCTCTAGCTTTTGGTGGTGCTCAAAGGATTCGTGATTCCCGGTGATTTAGGGAGTTAGGAGGCAAGATTTTTGGGCTATAGCATCCTTGTGTGACGCTTTTCAAGTACCCAAACCCTTGTCTCTACAGCTTCAACCGTTTGGGAAATCCGATGATGATTTGGGGGAGTTGACTTTCGGGGTCGGGCGTTTTCAGCTCTGTCCGCACCTGGCGGACGGTCCGCGAGGACCAGGCGGACGGTCCGCGCGGCTAGGGTTCGTCCCGTGTTCTTCGTGTTCTTGCTCGTCTTTCGTTTCGATCCGTCTCGATTTTGGTTTTCGGTTGGACGGAGTTTCGGACGGTCCGCGGTGTTGGGCGGACGGTCCGCGGGTGCTGGCGGACGGTCCGCGTGCTCCCCCGCGGACGGTCCGTGGTTCGTGGTGTGCCACCGGTGGTTCCGTTGGCTTTAACGGACGGTCCGCGGCTCGGGCGGACGGTCCGCGGCTCGGGTGCGGACGGTCCGCGGTACCGGCCGGACGGTCCGCGCGGCCCTTTGCGGACGGTCCGCCTGTCCGGCGGACGGTCCGCCCGAGGCCGAGCGCTTTTCTTCTTGGTTCGATTCCTTCCCCCCTTCTTTCGTGCTTCTGCGTGTGCTTCAAGGAATCGTTCCTAGGACTAGAGGTTGTTCCATAACCTCGTGGTCTTGGCGATTGGTGCGTGATTCGATCCATCGCTTGTGTGTGATCGGGATTTGAGTAGGGCATAGGCCGGGTTCTTTGGGAAAAATTTTTACCGGCTCCTATTCACTCCCCCCTCTCTAGTCGCCATCCGATCCTTCAATTGGTATCAGAGCTTGGTGCTGAATTCTTTGCGACTTTGAGAAGTCTCGAATCCTAAGATGGCGTACGTTGAGCGGGGCGGTCCGCCGCACTTCGATGGCAAGGATTACCACAAGTGGGTGGCTCGTATGATGATCTTTCTTCGTGGGAAGCTGTTGGATTTCATTGTGCTTGACAAGAACCATGCTATTCCGGTCAACATCCATACTCTTATGGTGACCGATGCCGGTGCTAAGGCCAAGTATGAGGCTAATGCAAAAGCCGTTGATCACTTGGTCCGGAGCTTGTGTGATCCAGAGTTTGAGCGTGTTCGCCATTTGAATCTTGCTTGGCAAATTTGGGAAAAGTTGTTGGTTGCTCACGGTGGTGATAACCATGTGAAGGCTCGCCTCTTTGTCTCTTACCGGATGCAATATGAGAATTTCACTCCACTTCCGGTGAGGATATTGATGCGATGTTTCGCAGGTTCACCGCCATCGTGAACAACATGAAGGCTAATGTTGAGGATTTTCCGTACACCGAGCATGATCGGGCTTTGAAGCTCTTGCATGTCTTGGACCCAAATGTTTGGGGTGCTAAGGTTGAGGCCATCAAGGAGTCCGGGCATTATTTGACTATTGAGTTGGATGACCTCTTTTCTAAGCTCAAGTCGGCCGAGGTTGACGGAAGTTGCAATCCAAGCATGAGGGCTCGACCGACCATAGTCTTGCTCTTGTGGGCGGATCAAAGGGCAAATCTAACCCTTCCTCGTCGACGCTTTTCCTTGTCTTCTCTCATGTCCATTCCGGATGAGGAGATTGATGTGCTGGGTGAGGAGGAGCTGGCCTTGCTCTCAAGAAGGTTTGAACGACTACACGAGAGTCGGAGGAACGCAAGGCGGAGCTCAGGGACGTGTTACAAGTGTGGCAAGCGTGGCCACTTCATCGCCGAGTGCCCGAAGCGGAGGAGAACAAGTACAAGGTGAACGAGTACAAGGCGCACCCGAGGCGTGAAGACAAGTACTCCTCCAAGGGCAAGCACTTCAACAAGTCCAAGAGCAAGGACAAGGACAAGCGGCGACCAAGCAAGAGCGGCAACAAGAAGAACAAGGCAAGAGCGATGGTGGCCGGTGCGAGCGACGTCGACTCAAGCTCAAGCGAGGAGCGATCAAGCTCAAGCGGCCCGAAGATGAAGACGCCGGAAGGCGCAACGGCAAGAAGAGTGCAAGCCGGAACCTCGGCGGGCCGAGCCGTGTGGCACTCGAGGGCTTTTGTGGCATGGCCCATAGCTCAAGCGACAAGAAGAGTGAGAAGGAAGACGGCGACTCCGACTCGAGGATGAGGTAAACCGTGACCCCGACTCTTTGCTCGCCGAGATTGCTAGGTTGAATGGTTTGCTTGATAACCGTGATAGTGTGCTGAGAGATGCCAAAAAGATGAGGAAAGATCTTAGGGCTCAGCTTGAGAATGCTAGCGAGAAAGTAGGAGAGTTAGAGTCAAAATTGCTTGAATTGAAACTTGAGAATGACTCTTTGAAACTTTCTCCTACTACTACTGATGATGTTGAATGTGTTGAATGTGATGCTTGGTTGAATGATATCAAAATGCTTAATGAGAAGAATGCTTCTACTTTGGCTCAACTAGATGCTCTTAGGACTGAATATGATGAGCTTAAGGCTAGACCTACTTTGCTTGGTGCTTGCAAATCATGTCCTACTATGCATGCTAAGCTCGTCGATGCTCGTTCTACCATTAGTTCTTTGGAAGCATCTTTGAAATCTCCTGTTGCAAATGCATGTTCTAGCTGTGATGAAGTTACTTTGCGCAATATTGAACTTACTTCCCGTTTGGATGTCATCTATGAGGAGAATGACTATTTGACAAAGGTGTTGGGTTGGTTGTCTAGGCAGGAACCTCAATTGAAAATCATGATTGAGGAGTTCAAGAGAGCTGATGGTCGTGGTTTGGGGTTTGAGAAGTTGGGTGAGAAAATGGGAGAGAACAGTGGGGAGAGTGTGTACGAGAAGTGTGTTGAGTCTAACCCCGAGTTTGAGGTGATCGGAGAGATCCAAGTCCCACTCCCAAAAGCACCCAAGAACTCTTTCACACCAAAGCCCAACCACCTTTGCAACAAGCTTGACACAACCCAAGATCCACCCAAATTCCCACCTAAGACAAATGATTTCCAGAAACCAGTGAAGTTTGTGGGTGAGAAGGGTGAGAAGCCTAGAGAGAAGCCAGAGCCAAAACCAAAACCCATCCCCTTCAGGTGTGAGTATTGTGGCAAGGAGAGGCATCTTGTAGAGTTTTGCTACAAGAGGAAGAGGGATGAGAGGCTTGCTAGGGAGCAAGCAAACCAGGATAGGTATCGCCAGCCTCATGGTATTCCTGAGCCTAGAGTGCCACTTTCACGGGGTGTGGGAAGTGTGAGGAGTGTTGGCAGGTTCCCACAGAGAGGTGGTGGTGAGAGGTTTGTCAGGAGAGAGGATGGTGTGCGTGCTGGTGAGAGGTTTGGTCGGGCTCGTGGTGGCTTTGCTGGACGTCCTCCTACTCATCCTCAGTACGGGTTTAGGGGAGATGATCGCAGCTTTGGGTTCCAGAGGAACTACGGACCACGTTTCCCCCTCGTGGTGCTCGTACTCCTCCCATGGGACATGGGAAGTTTGGTGGCAAGGGAGTGATGTTTGTTAACCCCTCTTTTGAGCAGATGGCTCGACACTGGTTTAACTTTCTTTGTGCTAACCCCAGTGTCGAGTCGCTAGCTCACTCTCGTTCTTGTTTACGATTTGCGGGCAGGGAGGCTTGGAGGACATTTGGTTGATGGACTCCGGGTGTTCTCGACACATGACCGGAGATAAGAAGTGGTTCTCCAGCCTCACCCCAGTGAAGGAAAAGATGTACATCACATTTGGGGACAATGGACGAGGTAGGGTCTTTGTCGAGGGTGTTGTGCATGTGAGTGACAAGGTAACGTTGAAGAGAGTGGCTCTTGTGAAGTCTTTGGGTTTCAATTTGCTTTCGGTTTCTCAATTGCTTGATGAGGGTTTTGAGGTGCGTTTCAAGTCTGGCGAGTCTCGTTTGCTTGATTCTCGAGGTGATCTTGTCTGTATGATCATCCCCGAGGGTCGATTTTCGGGGCTGATTTCTCTCGTTCTTTGGGTCCTGCTCGTTGTTTGATGGCTGGTCCTTCGTCTGATTTGTGGAAATGGCATAGGCGGTTGGGACACTTGAGCTTTGATTTGGTTTCCCGTTGAGTGGTCTTGACCTTGTCCGAGGATTGCCGAGGTTGAAGCTTGAGAAGGATTTGGTTTGTGCTCCTTGTAGGCATGGTAAGATGGTAGCCACTCCCCATCCACCCCTGACCGATGTCATGACCGAGCGTCCGACAGAGCTGTTGCATATGGACCTTGTTGGGCCAGCTTGAGTTCGCTCGGTGGGTGGGAAGTGGTATGTCCTTGTTGTGGTGGACGATTACTCTCGCTATGCCTGGGTGTTCTTCTTGGAGGATAAGAGTGAGACATTTGGTTTTGTTCGAGATCGATCGTGAGGTTGAAAAACGAGAGGCATGGGAATGCTATTCGAGCTATCCGCGGTGATAATGGCTGCGAGTTCAAGAACTCTCGTTTTGATGCCTTTTGTCGTGATCTAGGTCTTGAACATCGGTATTCGACCCCTTATGTGCCCCCTCAAAATGGAGTTGTGGAAAGGAAAAATCGGACTCTTTGTGAGATGGCTAGGACGATGCTCGATGAGCACGGGACTCCTAGGAGGTATTGGGGTCGAGGCGGTCAATACGGCTTGTCATGTTTCCAACCGGATTTTATTGAGAGCTTTCAAGAAGAAGACTGTTATGAGCTTATGCATGGTCGGGCACCCAAGGTGAGTCATTTCCAAGTCTTTGGCTACAAATGCTTTTTTTCGAAGAAGGGAAAACTCGACAAGTTTGAGGCTAGGTCTAGTGATGGTATTTTCTTTGGATATGCTAACCACTCTAGAGCCTATAGGGTGCTTAACCTTGAGACTAACAAAATCATGGAGACTTGCGAGGTGACCTTCGACGAGACAATACCATGTACCTCTCTTGGCTTTGAATGTGCAGGTGATGAAGAGATGGCCGAGGACCTCTTTGAAGAGGAAAAAGATGAAGCTGGAGATGATGATGGGGAGAACCATGCGCCTGATGCTGATCATGTACCCACTACTTCCCCTACGACCACTTTGGAGCATGGACCATCTACTTCATGGACAACGACGGTGCAACAAGAGGACCAGGCGAGAGAAGCTGAAGTTGAGGGGGAGGTAGTCTCGAGGCGTGAGGCTCCCCGGCGAATTCAAGAAGTGCATCCCCTGTCGAAGATCATTGGGAACATCGATGAACGCACTACACGGTCGCGGTCCGGAATTCCTCTCATTTTGGTCATCTTGCTTTCGTTGCCACTTTTGAGCCCAAGGACATTGGACATGCTTTATCCGATGCAAACCGGGTCAATTCTATGCATGAGGAGTTGGAAAACTTTGAGAGGAACCGGGGTGTGGTAGTTAGTTGAACCACCTCCAAATTGCCATCCCATAGGAACCAAGTGGGTCCGGAAGAACAAAGAGGGAGAGAATGGGATGGTTGTGAGGAACAAGTCCAGACTTGTTGCTCAGGGGTTTAGTCAGAAGGAGGGGATCGACTATGAGGAGACCTTTGCTCCTGTGGCCCGTCTTGAGGCAATTCGGATCCTTCTAGCCTTTGCCGTGGCTAAAGGGTTCAAGTTGTTTCAGATGGACGTGAAGAGTGCTTTTCTGAATGGGGTCATAGAGGAGGTGTATGTGAAGTAGCCACCTGGGTTTGAGAGCGAGTTGTACCCACACAGGGTATACAGGTTGAAAAGGGCTCTGTATGGGTTGAAACGGGCGCCCCCGTGCTTGGTATGGGAGATTGAGAGGTTTTCTTTTGAGCAGAGGGTTTGTGAAGGGTACCGTGGATAGAACCTTGTTTCTCCTCAAGCATGGAAATGACTTGCTGATTGTTCAGATATACGTGGATGATATTGTCTTTGGTGGCTCGACACATAACCTTGTTGCCAAGTTTGCAGATGAGATGAGCAGGGAGTTCGAGATGAGCATGATGGGCGAGTTGCAGTATTTTCTCGGACTGCAGATCAAGCAAGTGAAGGATGGAACATTCGTGCACCAGACCAAGTACACAAAAGACATGCTGAGGAAGTTCCAGATGCAAGGTGTGAAGCCGATGTCGACTCCCATGGGGAGTACGGCCACTTTGGATGCGGATGATGACGGAGAACCAGTGGACCAGCGTGAGTACAGGAGCATGATCGGCTCCCTCCTCTACTTGACGGCGACGAGGCCAGACATACAGTTCATTGTGTGTCTGTGCGCTCGTTTTCAGGCTTCGCCGAGGACATCACATCGACGGGCCGTCAAGAGGATTTTCGGTACCTACGATGCCCCTCGGTCTTGCCTTTGGTATTCTTCCTCCTCGACTCTTTCTCTTCATGGTTTTTCCGATGCGGATTTTGTTGGATGTCGAGTCGAGAGGAAGTCTACTTCGGTACTTGCCGCGTTTCTTGGGTCTTCGTTGGTCTCATGGTCTTCCCGCAAGCGGTCTAGTGTAGCTCGGTCTACCACGGAGGCGAGTATGTTGCTTCGCCGCGAGTTGTTGTTCCCCCGTTTGTGGATTTCGTACACTTTGAGAGACTTTGGTGAGGAGTGCACCCGGATCCCACTTCTTTGTGATAGCACCGGTGTCATAAGCGTAGCCAAAAACCCGGTGCTTCACTCCCGGAACCAAACATATAGAAGTGAGGTATCATTTCTTGAGGGACAATGTGGAGAAAGGAACCATTGTGTTGAGCCATGTCCCTACCCAAGATCAGCTAGCCGACATCTTTACAAAGCCTCTCTACCAAGCTACTTTTGTGCGCTTGCGGGGGGAACTTGGGGTTTGTTGCCCTTTCTAGTTGATTCTTGGGGGATTTCCTTTTTGTACCATATGTATCATACCATGTTTTACTTTGATGTATATACATGCTTTGCTTCATGTACAAACCATGGTAGGGTAGCCATCTTGTCATATATCATGTTGCATTTGTCTCATATTGCATTTTAGGATGATGAGCTTCTTTCATATGCCATATTTGAGTCTCTCTAGCTATTTGTGAGATATTGGTCATATGTGTGGAGAAATGGTGATGTGAGGCTATGCTCTTGGAATATTTGAGATATATGTGTGGTGAGATAGCCCTTTTTGAAATAAATGCTAATCTTGACTAATTTTTGATGAAATATGCTTCACTCATGTGTAGTTGTGTATCCATGTCACAGTTTAGTCTAAATGTGTTTTTCATGCTTAGATTGTGCTTGGATGCCTTGTTCTTGCATTTGGGCCAAAGGCCGAATATCATTGTGAATGTTTAGCCTATGTTGCATTCATGGGGGAGCATAAGCTTCTTTTTGCCGCAAAGGCACTTCATGTACCATAAAATGAATTAATCTTGAAAAGAAGTGTGAATGCTTGAAAAATGTTCCATCCATCATGTCTATGCTTGAAATGTATTATCTTTCACATATGGGTGCTAAACATGTTGCATGATGTTCACCAGTGGAGAAGTCTCCCCGAAGTGGACACATGGCTCATGAGCTTTGACATGACATGCTTTGCTTTATGGGTGTTTGCCATGATCTTTTGCTGAGAATTTGATATCCTTGTATGATCTTTGAATGGTATGCATGTTTGTGGCTCAAGTGTGACATGGATAGGCTTTTACATGTGAAGCGAGCCTTCTTTTGGTAAAACTGCTTAAATCTGAAACTTTTGCTTTGTCACATGCCTTTATTTTCATATATTACTTGTGGCCATGCTTTAACTATGCTATGATTCACATGTGTGATCTTTGTCTCATTTTTAGCCTTTGACACTAAATTTGGCCTATTTGAGAAGCTCATGTAGATGTTTATATGCTCTGCTTTGCATTTCTGCATTTTCACCTTGATTCATACATTGTCAACAAGGGGGAGAAAAGGTGAGCTTAATCAAAATTCAGAAGAGGTGAACTGAAATTTGGTGAGCTGAAATTTGGAAGTTTGCATCCACATGTTCAGGGGGAGCTTGCATTTGTTCAGGGGGATCTTTCTTGCTGTTTTCGGTGTGGAGTTTGTGCTTTGCTTGGCTTGTGACCTTTCTTCGCCTTTCTTTGGTTTTGGTCATGAGTTGAGCTTCTTTGTTTTTCTTTCTTCTTCCTTCCTTTCTTTCTCTGAATTTCATTTCGCGTTGTGTGTTGTCATGCACTCATCAAGGGGGAGATTGAGGACCAGGAGCGTCCCGGTGGTCGGTGGATGACCGCTCCTCAGTGATGAGTGATTGACAACGGGTGTTGGACTGACTCTTGGCTTAGTGCGCAGGTGTAGGCTGCGGCCTAGTTCGTGTTGTTGCAGGTGAAGAACGGGCGCGAAAGGTCTTCAGCCTTGAGGGGCCTCCGGGAGATGGAGAGACAAGTAGGCTCGGTTCGAGGGACCGGTGGACGGCGGGGCCCGGGTGCGGGTCACATGGTGGCGACACAAGCAAGACGAAGTCATGGACAAGCGAGCCGGTGCACGGTGGCGGTCGATTCAAGTGGTTTGGCGGGAGGCCGGACTGGGCACGCGGGGTTTGGTGGTTTGCCCACAAAACCATCGGCGGGCGGTTTCTTGGTTTGGGCCTCAAAACCAAGTCCGAGGGCCCAACACAACGGAGACGGGATCCGGGCGTGACGGGAAGCTTCGAGGCGGAGGACACGCGGCGGGATCACATGGCTTGCGTCGGGAGGACGCGGGGTGCGGCAAAGGTGTGGCCGTCCGATGGCAAGACCCACAAACATTACCAAAATGCCCCTACGTGGGTTGTATCGCCAGTATTTAAGTTAGGGGTAGTCGAGTCATTTACCACTCCGGCGGGACCTGATATATAAGCCATGAGTGTGTGTTGATGGCTCTCTCTCTCCATGACTTAGGGTATCATTTCCTCCCTCCTCTTTCTCATTTTCGTAGCTATTTTTCTTCCATTTTTCTCTAGGCTAGCATGAGAGCTTCATGAGAGATTTGTTGAGAGGGATGGATGCTAGGGCGGCATGCTAGACCATGTGAATCTTTCCTAGTTTGTATAGAAGATCCGGGGTTGTTTTTCGTGGCTTTTCGTGCTTGTTTTTGTGCCTTTGTTCCCGGTGTGATTCCGCGGATTTGAGTGGGTTTCTCCCCGGATTTCTTTGAGGGAAACATGGATAGATGTCTTGTGCATCTTTGTGCTTGATCTTGTGCCCTCAAACGTCGGGAAACCACTTCGATTCGTGAGTTTTCGTTCGGTGCTCTAGCTTTTGGTGGTGCTCAAAGGATTCGCGATTCCCGGTGATTTAGGGAGTTAGGAGGCAAGATTTTTGGGCTATAGCATCCTTGTGTGACGCTTTTCAAGTACCCAAACCCTTGTCTCTACAGCTTCAACCGTTTGGGAAATCCGATGATGATTTGGGGGAGTTGACTTTCGGGGTCGGGGCGTTTTCGGCTCCGTCCGCACCGGCGGACGGTCCGCGAGGACCAGGCGGACGGTCCGCGCGACTAGGGTTCGTCCCGTGTTCTTCGTGTTCTTGCTCGTCCTTCGTTTCGATCCGTCTCGATTTTGGTTTTCGGTTGGACGGAGTTTCGGACGGTCCGCGGTGTTGGGCGGACGGTCCGCGGGTGCTTGGCGGACGGTCCGCGTGCTCCCTGCGGACGGTCCGTGGTTCGTGGTGTGCCACTAGTGGTTCTGTTGGCTTTAAAGGACGGTCCGCGGCTCAGGCCGGACGGTCCGCGGCTCGGGTGCGGACGGTCCGCGGTACCCGGCCGGACGGTCCCACGCGGCCCTTTGCGGACGGTCCGCCCTGTCTGGCCGGACGGTCCGCCTGAGGCTGAGTGCTTTGCTTCTTGGTTCGATTCCTTCCCCCCTTCTTTCGTGCTTCCGCGTGTGCTTCAAGGAATCGTTCCTAGGACTAGAGGTTGATCCATAACCTCGTGGTCTTGGCGTTTGGTGCGTGATTCGATCCATCGCTTGTGTGTGATCGGGATTTGAGTAGGGCATAGGCCGGGTTCTTTGGGAAGAATTTTTACCGGCTCCTATTCACTCCCCCCCTCTCTAGTCGCCATCCGATCCTTCACCCTCTCAGGGCGGCCACAGCGCCAGTGGCGCTGGCGGCAGTCGCACCGTGGTGGCTCATAGCGACACCGGCGGTGGAGGCAGCGGCGGCAGGAGCTCTTCACATGGGGCTGGAAGGAGAGCCGGTGGCGGAGGCGACCGCGTGGCCGAGGCCACGCAGATAGCCACGTCACCGGTGTCTCACGCGGCGGCTACGATGCCCGCCACAGAATTGAAGAAATTCAATGCAAGAAATCCTCCACGGCAGGCGAGAACAACGGCTTCCCCGCCTTCTCTGCTCGACTTCGCAATCTGCTTCTCCCAGAGAAATTCAAGCCTCTGGGGATCACCAAGTACGATGCAAAGCAAGATCCAGTACAGTGGCTTAGATGCTACTCCCTCTCCATCGAGAATGCTGGTGGCAACAACGATACATAGTGCCTCTACTTGCCCTTCTGTCTGGACCAAGCTCCACTTACATGGCTCAAGTCTCTCGAGAAGTACCCGATCGACAAGTGGGACCAGCTCAAGGAGCAGTTCACCAGCAACTTCGCGGGCGCCATGGGACACTCGAGTACTCGCATGGACCTGGCTATGGTGAAGCAAGAACAGGGCAAGACCTTGCGCAAGTACATGTGACGCTTTTTCGACAAGCGTGCCACTGTAGTTGATGTCACCGACAAGGAAGTCATCGACCTTTTCCAAGATGGTCTCTACCACTGTCGCACCATCGAAGACTTCGGTCGCCGCCGCCCGAGCTCTATCACCAAGCTCAAAGACATGATCACTTTATTGGCCGACGAAGAAGACAAGGCGAACGCTAAGTATGACGCTATTCGCGGCAAGAGCAAGCAAAACGCGGGTGGCAGCAACAACAACAACCGGGATCAAGGCAGTCACAATAACAACAACTCGGGTCTTAATCGCAAGCGCAAGCCAGACAACACAGTCACGGCTATCCAGTGCCGTGCGAAAGACAACTCGAAGAAGACCTTTGACGGCTTCAAGGAATTGCTGAAAGAGAAATGCCCGTGGCACCTGGAGGTCAATCACACTACCGAGCAGTGCTACCAACTCCGGCGAGCACTCAAGGACTCTCCAGACCCACGACCTCCTCACGACAAGAAAGGCAAGAAAAAAGTCGATGAAGGCAATGGCAACTTCCAAGAACCCGACAAGACGGTGAACGTCCTCTTTGGCAGACTATCGACCAAGCGGTCTCAGAAGGCCACTCGACGGGAAGTCTTACACATTGAACCAGCAGTTCCGACTCCTCTGAGGTGGTCGAAGCTACATATCACCTTCTCCCGCGCGGATCAATGGACAAGCTTCTCTGAACCAGGGCTGTTTCCTCTCGTCCTAAAGCCGGTAGTTGCGGGCTCCAGACTCAACAAGGTACTCATCGACGGTAGGAGCGGGCTCAACGTCCTTTTGACCAAGACCATGAAGAAGATGAAGCTCGACATCACTCACATGCTCACCAAGAGCACATCGCCTTTCTACGGCATCGTCCCCGGGAACGCAGCTATCCCACTAGGCTCAGTGGTCCTGCCAGTTACCTTCGGGGAAACCAGAGAAAACTACCGCACCGAGTACATCATGTTCGAAGTCGCGGACTTCGAAACTTCCTACCATGCCATCCTCGGCAGACCACCTATCGCCAAGTTCATGGCGGTACCCCACTACACGTACTTGGTACTCAAGATGCCAAGTCCGGCCGGTGTACTCTCGCTACAAGGGGACTTGGAGATATCCTTCGACAGCGACACAGAAGCTGTGGAACTCGTAGCCACCAACCAAGTACCCAATTCCATGATGGAGATCTATGCTGCATCAAAGATGCTTGCCCCAAGTGAACTCGACATCCCACAGAAGTCGGACAAAGCCAACAAGCCTCATCCATCAGAGGAAGTGCAAATCAAGGCAATCGATCTTGGGACAGGCGACAGCAGCAAGACCACCATGATCGGGGCGGGCCTTGACCCGAAATAGGAAGACGAGCTCATCAGCTTCCTCCGGGCGAACCGAGACATCTTCGCTTGGAAACCAGCGGACATGCCAGGGGTGCCCAGAAATCTGACCGAGCACTCACTCAACGTCGACCCTAAAGCTACCCCGAAACGACAACACCTCCGCCGTTTCGCTGACGTCCGACGGGATGCCATCAAGAAGGAACTCGCCAAACTATTCACGGCTGGCTTCATCAGAGAAGTATTCCATCCTGAGTGGCTCACCAACCTCGTCCTTGTCCGCAAGAAGAACTCCAATGAGTGGAGGATGTGCGTCGACTACACCGACCTCAACAAGCACTGCCCCAAGGACCCCTTCGGGTTGCCGCGGATAGATCAAGTCATCGACTCCCCGGTGGGCTACGACCTTCTCTGCTTCCTCGACTGCTACTCCGGGTACCACCGGATTGCTATCAAGGAACAAGACCAGGAGAAGACCGCGTTCAGCACCCAGTTCGGTGCCTACTGCTACACGACCATGTCGTTTGGGTTGAAGAACGCCGGCTGTACCTAGCAGCGAGCTATCCAGGCTTGCTTCAAGAGACAGCTCAACAAGAACGTCGAGGCTCACGTGGATGACGTGGTCGTCAAGACCATAAACTCCGACACGCTCATCGCCGATCTTGAAGAGACTTTGGCATCCTTGCGAGAGTACCGCTGGAAGCTCAATCCAAACAAATGCGTCTTTGGCGTACTGTCGGGAAAACTACTCGGCTTCATCATCAGCCGTCGTGGCATCGAAGCCAACCCCAAGAAGATCTCCGCCATCACCAATATGAAAGCTCCCACCTGCATCAAAGACGTGCAAAAGCTTACCGGGTGCATGGCGGCCTTGAACAGATTCATCACCTCGCGGAAGCTACGACACTACTTCCAGGAGTACTCGATCTCCGTTGTCACTGACTACCCGCTCGGAAACATCCTACAGCACCAAGATGCTACTGGAAGAATCTCTAAATGGGCAGTCGAACTCGGTGCCCTTAATATCGACTTCAAGCCACGAACAACCATCAAGTCGCAAGCACTAGTCGACTTCATGGCAGAATGGCGGGAGAATCAGCTACCAACTCCAACCGAGCGACCAGAGCATTGGGTGATGTACTTCGACGGCTCGCTCAAGCTCGAAGGTTCAGGTGCAGGGGTACTCCTGATTTCTCCAATAGGCGAACAACTCAAGTATGTCATGCAGATCTTCTGGAAGGTCTCAGACAACGAAGCCGAGTACGAAGATCTACTACACGGGCTCCGCCTCGCAGCTTCTCTAGGCATCAAGCGACAACTAGTCTACAGAGACTCTATAGTGGTCATCAACCAAGTCAACAAGTCTTGGGACCGCAACAAGGAGAACATGGACGCCTACTGCCTAGAAGTCCACAAGCTTGAGAACAAGTTCTACGGTCTCGAGTTCCATCACATCGTTCGCGACAACAACATTGCAGTGGACGTCCTGTTGAAGCTCGGTTTCTACTCGTGCTCAAGTACCAGCGGGTGTCTTCGTCCACGAGCTTCACGTGCCATCCATCCCGAAGACGGCGCCTACGACCACTGACCCAGCGAATCTGCCAGCTGGCCAGGAGGTCATGATGATCGACATGGACTGGCGATAGCCCTTCATCAACTAGATCCGCGAGCAGAAGGTTCCCACAGACAAAAACTTGGCCGAGCAACTCATCCGCCAATCCAAGTCCTACGCCTAGTCGGAGACAAGCTATACGGGCGGGGCGCCACTTCTGGAGTACTCATGAACTGCGTTCCCCGAGAAGAAGGCAAGGACATCTTGGAGGAGATCCATAAAGGCATCTGTGGCAACCACGCATCTTCACGTATGCTGGTCAGCAAGGCCTTCCGACGAGCTTTCTACTGGCCCACAGCTCTGGGCGATGCCGAAGAACTCGTCAGAAGGTTCCAAGGATGCCAGTACTTCGCCAAGCAACAACACGTCCCGGCCTACAAGCTAGTCACCATACCACCAACCTGGCCTTTCGCCAGCTGGGGGCTCGACAAGATTGGGCCTCTTCCAACTGCGCCAGGAGGATTCAACAGAGTTTTGGTGGCCATCGACAAGTTCACCAAGTGGGTCGATGTCAAGCCGGTCACTTGTCCCAAGACCGACAGGGTACTCGACTTCTTGGATGAACTCGTGCATCGCTACGGACTACCCCATCGCATCATCACAGACCTGGGCTCCAACTTCAACAATCACCAGTTCTGGGAGTACTGCGAGAACAACAGGATCGACATCCGGTATGCCTCAGTCGCCCATCCACAGGCCAATGGACAAGTCGAGCGCGCCAACGGGATGGTACTCGACGCTCTCAAGAAGTGTCTGCACGACGCTGCTAACACAAAAGGAGGAAAGTGGATCAAGGAACTGCCCAATGCTCTCTGGGGGGCTGCGTACTCAACCCACCAAGCCGACGGGACAGTCACCCTACTTTCTGGTCTACGGCTCCGAAGCTATTATACCTGCTGACGTCATGTGGGAGTCGCCAGCAGTAGAGCAATACGACAAAGGCATATCCGAAGATAGCAGACGAGTTGATATCGATGGACTCGAAGAAGCTCGCTGCGCTGCCCTCGTCCAATCAGCAAAGTACCTAGAGGGTATCCGACGCTACCACGATCACAACGTCAAGGAGCGCTCCTTCAACGTTGGCGATCTAGTCCTCCGCCACATCCAGAATAAGGAAGGACTACACAAGCTCAGCTCGCCATGGGAAGGTCCCTTCAAAGTCTCAAAGGTGACTGGACCAGGCTCGTATCGCCTCCAGACACTTGAAGGCGAAGACATCAGCAACTCGTGGAATGTCGACCAGCTGTGTCGGTTTTACGCGTAGTCTCTCGACTACTCTGTGGGCTCAAGTCTACATGGCTACTCCCGAGCCCTTCACTGTAAGCGGCCTCCTGGTCCAGGCACTAGCCTCCGGACTACTCCACTCCGAGATCCAGCGCTAACGGCTACTAACGGAACTCGGGCTGCTTAGAGCGTCAAGGACTCTAGCGGCGGTTTATCAAGAGACCATGTACTCCTAAGATCCAGCCTATACGGCTATTAATGGATCTACTACTGTAAGCGGCCACGCGCCCTTGCATTACTCTAGCCGTAGGCGGCCTCCGGGTCCTGGCGACTTCACTTGTAAACGGGCATGTCCATCTAGGTGTACTCTCTTACTATAAAGTTCGACTTTTGATCAACTCATTTAATGTGTCTCCCTCAACGGGTCTGCTACCGAGTACTACTACTCACGACAACTCCACAGATGGGCACTCCGCATACAACATCGCGACAACGAGTACTCATTCGATGGAAGTTTTTTCGTTAATACTTAAACAAGTTCATTACAACTTTGTTTATATAGAATTGCTGCCACAAGCTAACCCTACATGATAACCACTGGCGGTTCAACTTCTCCGCGACTTGCTCTGCGATCAGCGCCATCTACTCCAGCAGTTCTGCGTACTGCTCATCTGTGCAATTGGCGGCTAGTCCACCCGCGACCACATCCACTGGGCCTTGGGGAAGTATGACTTCATGAACACCAAGACTTGGTTTGGGATAGACTTCGCCAAATGCTTGACATAAGTAGCGAGGCATCCGGGGGATTCCGTCAGCTGGTCAACCAGAGGAGCTATCTTTGGCCCGCCCAGGTGTGGCACCAGTAGCCTCGCGATGGGGAGCGCGGCTTCTTCGAGTTCTTTGAGCTGCCCCCGCAACTTCTCGCTGTCTTCATTCAGCTTCTGCAAAGATTTATAGCAGTTGACAAGGTCACGATCCGAGGCGATCCGAAGCTCCATGTGCATATTACACTCATGGGCCAGCTACTTATAATCGTACATAAGTACCTTGCGGGCATCCTTTTCTCGGTAGAAGAGATTCTTCATATCGACTTCTGATGCTTCAGCTGTTCAACTCGGGTCTCAAGATCTGCAAACAACTCAAAGGGAGATGTCAAACTACTATAGGGTACCCACAATAAGTACTCGACTTTATGACATCGGCATACCTCTGTTTTTCTGGTGCAGTGACTTGTTCTTACGGACCAACTCATCGCTATTAGCCTGCATGTCTTGTACCTCATTGTGGTACTGGGCGAAGGCACCATCAAGCTTGGACTGGAGCATGGCGGGATGCTTCCTACGTCCTGTATGCTGTGTAGCTCTGGATTGATTGGGTATGATTACAAGATGATGCAATCTTACGCCGTGAGATGAGATGTTTCAGAGAGGGGTCCCTGCCTCGCCTTATATACTCCGGGAGGCAGGGATACAAGTCGGTTTAGGGAGAGAGTACCAGTCGAGTACGTCTAGGAGTCCTCTATACAGTGCGGAACATGTACAGCTTCCTAACCGAGTACTTCTCCTTTGTAGTCCTTGTGCTTCACGCCATCAGGTGCCGTGCAGCGCAAGTCGGGTAGTCCCAGGGGTCCACCGAGTAGTTGGTCCTGGTACCCACCGAGGTAGTGGGCCCAGGGAGGTCCATACGACAAGCCCCCGAGTACTTTGTAGTCGAGAAGGATAGCTTCAAGTATTCTTGACGGCCTTAACGAGTAGTCCTCAGGCGTCCCCGAGTACTACAAGTCAAAAGTCCTCAAGAGTAATTGAAGCATCCCGAGGCTGGAATGTACTCCAGCTGATGTTTGAGCAATCCTGAAGTCTTCTCGAGTAGTCCCAAGCGTCCTCGAGTGCTGCCCTTTAAGGTCTTCAAAAATGCCCGTACTGTCTTGAAGCCGAAAATGATATGGAAGTGCAATTGCAAAATCGCACTCCATATGGAGTAGCCCCCGAGCCTTAGGTTGAGTTGTAGACTCTGGCTGAGAGTCCATCTGAAGTTTTGGAAAGAATATCCCCAAAAACCCGGAGAAAAAACCGAAGGACACGTGGCACAGAGCCCCCGAGCCTTGACTCGAGTACTTCCTCTCGAATTGAAGGGTCAACTTGTAGAATGTGTCCTGGGATGCTCCTGAGTCTTGTCGCTTCCCAAGTAGTCGAGTAGAAGTAGCCGAGCCCCCGAGATGAGCCGCGTCAACTAGTTGAAGTTGAAGGGTCGCGTGCGGCCGCTGAGTCAGCCATGCGCAGACTTATCCGTCTGGCCGTTGGAGGGCCGCATTGACTTATAAATAGAAGCCAAAACCCTTAGGGTTTCTCACCCCACGCAGCTGCAGCCATTCTGTCACACCCAGTTTTAAAGGCAAAACCGAATGCATTGATCACGTGTGCGCCAGGATCAAATTACACACACGCTTAGACATAATGAATACCAAAAACAGTGCCACACGAATAAAGAGTTATTACAAACCATAGTCTTAAACGAATCTTAAACAACGAGTTCTCGCAGCGGACAAAATGCCTCCACAGGCAGCTGACTGAAGACCACGCACACCTAGAACTCCTGGAAATCTCCTGGAATATCTTCAAAGTTCTCCCAGTCTGAGCAGCAAATCCGGGTATTGTAGATGCAAGAGAATAAACAAGCGTGAGCACATGACGTACTCAGCAAGAGAGAACAACGTAACATGCAAGGCCATATGGTGGATGGCTAAGGTTCAAGCAGTTAAGCATTTTAGTGGATCAAGTTTTATTAGCAACCTGATTACCAAAAGAGTGTAAGTTCATACCAACCCAATTAATAAGATATAAGCATCATAAAGTAAAGAACAAAACAGCAATTAAACATTAAAGTTCCATAATTTAATCATGTGAGTGTTCAGGCCGCTCTTGATCGTGAGCACGGCTAATCGATTAGTTTAACACTCTGAAGAGGTTGTACATCTTTACCCACAAGTAGCGTAAAATCTCCAGAGAACTTTAGACCCAACCATGCGGTGTTGGCAAGGCACCATACCACACTACTGAGGTGTGATTGCATAGGGACGCTACATGGCCTTTACAAAGGTTCCCTAGCAAGTTATGACCCACAAGGTCTGGATCAGTTAGCAAGGTATAAAGTCCCCTAGCAGGTCGATACCCCACCATAAAAAGAATAACTCACCCAACCCCCTGCTAGAGTGAGTCTATACCCCACAGTACCGCCGATCCCTCGTCATTACCAGGTAAGACCATCCCAAGCTAAAGTTCCTATTTATTCAGCCAAGACCATTGCCCATTAGTTCTTGTGGTTGTACTGTTTTCCTGGGTGGTTCTCCATGTTCTGATTATCATATTAAAGTGGTCTTGTAAAGTAAAGATCATAAACAGAACATAGAATAGTAAAAGTATCCAAGTTTGATTAATACCAATCCCAGTTGAGCATAAGCAATAGCTACCACAAGATTAATTTGATAAACCCGGTATCAAGGTAAAGGTAATAAAAGTCTAGGCATGATCCTTAATAGGTTCCCATCAAATTAATGCAAGCGGAAAAGTAAAGACAGTGAAATCAAATGCATGTTATGTAGGACAAGCGGGTATGCATCAAGGAATACTCGCCTTCAACAAAGCCTTGCTGCTCAAACTCTTGCAAGACTTGATCTTCAAATCCCTCGAACAAATCGCTCTCTACGGTCCACAATCATCACATACAAGCATCCAACAAGAATAAATAAGAAACTGTCACCAAACAGGTCAAACAGATCTAAACAGTAGCATAAAACTAATCTACACTTCGAGACGAATGCGTGGACATAAAGAACGCTAAAATCGGAGCTAAAACGACTAAGTTATGGCTTATAGAAGGTGTAGGGACTAAACTGTAAAGATTTAAAAAGGTTCTGGGCTAAAATAAAGAAAAAGGACTGAACTGTAAGAAAACATCTAAGGTGGAATGGTATTTTTGTGAATATCAGAAAACTTGGGGTGTTTTCTGTAAAACTGCTGGGCCGGCTGGGTTTCACTGGCTGACTTGGGCCGGCTTGATCTGGATCCATTGGATCTAGATCCAAGGGCTGCGGTGGCATGCGGGCGGTGGGATTGGACAGGTGCGTCGGATCTTAATCCGACGGCCGAGATCGCGTGCGAGCGGCCAAAGCGACGGTGGCCGGCTAGAGACGGCGGTGTGCGGCGGCGGAGCTCGCCGGTGTACCCAATTTAGGGCTCCGGTGCACGATTTGAAGCGCGAGTGGCATCTAAGCGCGGCGCGCGAACACGCGAAGAAAGATGGGGCGGCGGTCGCGGCGGAGTTGCGGCGGAGCGACCGGTCGACGTGGCGGCGCGGCCCATGAACTCCAGCGAGGTCTTCCGGTCCCTACGGAGCTCGAACTCGACGACTTGCGACGCGGGCGCTACTCACCTCCAGACGCAGCTCGTGGACAGCTTCAAGGCGACGAAGCGGCGGCGGAGGCGGGGAACCGAAGGCGGTGGCGCTATGGTTTCGGTGGCGGCGCAAGGCGGCGGCTAGGGCACGGGGGTCTCGGGTAGGCGGTCCAGGGGGCGGCGGCGGCCTTAAATAGTCCCGGGCGGACCGCCTTGGCGTGCGGGCCATGCGGAGGGGGCGTGCGGGGGTCGGACTCGCGGCGGCCGCGCGGCCTCGGCCGAGTCCCGGTCGGGAACGGCGTAGCGGGAGGGATGACACGCGGGCTCCTCCCGTCGGCGGCTCGGGGCGCGGAAGTGGGGAAGCGGGCCGGCGGCCTTGCCGGGTCGGCGGACGGGGATGCTTTGGGCTGCTCGTGGCCGGGCTATGCGGCTGCGCGGGTTGGGCCGCAACGCGGGGAGGAAAACGGGGCGGCGGCGGCCTGCGGCGGCGGGGGCGGCACGCGGCCGGGTTGGCTACTGCGGCCTGCTGGGCTAGATGGTGGAGGGTTGGGCTGCTGGGTTGGATAGGTGGGTTTAGGTATTAGGGATTTTGGGTTTCAGGAAAAGGATTCAAATCAAAAAGAATTCAAACTTGAATTTGAATTCCAGCAACCAAAAGAAATGCACCGGCATGAATGCAACAATTAAATCCTATATTTCATTAACTTTATTTTAGAAAAGTTTTAAATGCCTAAAAATAAATAAAGTAACCTTATATTCCTTAAGCAAATAAAGGTTTCTAGCAAATTTTAATATAGCCAATTTTTTGTAAAATTAGGGTGTTACAAATCCTACCCCCCTTAAGAAGAATCTCGTCATCGAGGTTCGGACAGATTGGTGAAAAGATCTGGAAATTCTGCTTTCAGCTCATCCTCTCTTTCCCATGTTGCCTCATCCTCTGCATGATTACTCCATTGTACTTTGCACATCTTGATAACACTATTCCTGGTGACCCTTGTCATAGTTTCCAATATCCGAATAGGGTGTTCAACAATAGTGAGATCCTCTTTAACGTTTATATCATCCAAGGGTAACGGCTCCTTGTCATGAGGACCAAAACCCTTCTTCAACTGAGAGATATGGATTACATCATGCACACCAGCTAGCTGGACTGGCAACTCCAACCTGTAAGCCACTTCTCCCACTCTCTCAAGAATCTTGAAAGGTCCAATAAATTGAGGTGACAACTTTCCTTTAACTCTGAATCGATGCAAACCTCTGATAGGTGATACCTTTAGCTACAGATAGTCACCTTCATGAAAGACCACATCCCTTCGTTTACTATATGCATAACTTTTCTGTCTAGACTGAGTAATCCTCAGATTCTCTCTGATGATCTGAACTAGTTTCTCTGCTTCTCTGATGATGTCTGCCCCAAATAACTGCCTTTCGTCTGCCTCACTCCAGTATAATGGAGTTCTACACTTCCTTCCATACAAGGCCACAAAGGGTGACATTTTGAGACTGGCTTGGTAGCTGTTGTTATAAGAGAACTCAGCGTATGGCAAACTCTTATCCCAACTACCACCATGCTTAAGCGCACATGCTCTCAGCATGTCTTCTAGGATCTGATTGGTTCTCTCTGTCTGTCCATCTGTCTGTCGATGATAAGCTGAGCTGAAACTTAACTTAGTATCCAGAGACTCATGCAACTTCCCCCAGAAACGAGAAGTGAACTGAGTACCTCTATCTGACACGATCTTTTTCGGCACACCATGCAAAAACACAATCCTCGACATGTATAGTTCTGCCAACTTAGCTCCTGTATACGTAGTTTTCACCAGAGTGAAGTGAGCTACCTTGGTCAAACGATCCACAATGACCCAAATTGAATCATAACCATCTCGGGTTCGGGGTAAACCCAATATGAAGTCCATTCCGATCTCTTTCCACTTCCACTCAGGCACCTTCAATGGTTGAAGCAAACCAGCGGGTCTCTGATGTTCAGCCTTAACCCGGTGGCAAGTGTCACACAAAGCCACATGTGCGGCCAGATCTCTCTTCATACCGTACCACTAATACCTCTGCTTGAGATCCTGGTACATCTTAGTACTGCCTGCATGGATAGAATAAGCTGAGTTGTGATCTTCTCTCAAGATAGTCTCTCTGAGGTCTCCTGTCTCTGGTACACACAACCGGTTCTTAAACCACACGGTTCCTTGTTCATGTTCTGTGAAATCTGGGGCTTCTCCCTGTTGCATACTCTCCTTGATTTTCTGTATTCCAGTATCCTCTAGCTGCCACTTACGTATCTCCTGCTCTAGAGTGGACTATACTTCCAAAGTCACTCCCTTTGCATGTGCAACCACTTTCAAGTTGAGCCTTTCAAACTGTTTTACCAACTCATCAGGAAACTGGATAATCATAGCCATGTTAGTATGGCCCTTCCGACACAAAGCATCAGCAACCAGATTCGCTTTACCCGGATGATAGTGAATCTCTAGATCATAGTCTTTAATCAACTCTAACCAACGACACTGTCTTAGATTGAGATCCTTCTGAGTGAAGATATACTTCAGGCTCTTGTGATCCGTATAGATCTGACACTTAGTTCCCATAATGTAGTGTCTCCAAATCTTCAATGCATGAACCACTGCTGCTAACTCAAGATCATGCGTAGGATAGTTCAACTCATGCTTCCTCAACTGACGAGATGCATAGGCTATAACGTGACCTTCTTGCATCAACACACATCCTAGACCTTGTCGAGATGCATCACAATAGATGTCAAAGCTCTTCTGCAGATCAGGCATCACTAGAATAGGTGCTGTGGTTAATCGCTTCTTTAATTCTTCGAAACTGGATTGACATGCACTGGTCCATTTGAACTCCCAGTCCTTCTCTAGCAATGTAGTGAGAGGCTTCACAATCTTGGAGAATCCTTCAATGAATCGACGATAGTAATCAGCGAGTCCAAGGAAACTCCTAATCTCAGACACTGTACGAGGGGCTTCCCACTTCAACACATCACTGACCTTGCTGGGATCTACCACAATACCTCCGTTGGTGATGATATGACCTAGAAAAGACACTTCCTTGAGCCATAACTCACACTTGCTAAACTTTGCATATAACTCATGCTCTCTTAGCTTTTGCAACACAAGCCTCAAATGCTCCTCATGCTCTTCTTCATATTGGAGTAGATCAAAATGTCATCAATAAACACCACAACAAACGTATCCAGATACTCCATAAAGATCTTGTTCATCAAATACATGAAGTAGGCGGGTGCATTGGTTAACCCAAAGGACATAACTGTGTACTCATAAAGTCCGTACCTGGTAGTAAAAGCTGTTTAGGAATATCCGAAGGCCTAATCTTCAACTGATGATAACCTGATCGCAGATCGATCTTAGAAAACACTTTAGCTCCTCTCATCTGATCAAACAAGTCTTCAATACGTGGCAGAGGATACTTGTTCTTGATGGTAACATCATTAAGGGACCTGTAATCAAAACAAATCCTCTGTGTGCCATCTTTCTTACCCACAAAGAAAACTGGTGCTCCCCAAGGTGATGAACTTGCACGAATGAACCCTTTACCCATTAGTTCTTTAATTTGAGCCTTAAGTTCTTGTAACTGATCACTAGACATTCTATATGGGCGCTTAGAGATAGGAGCGGTACTAGGTAAAAGATCAATAACGAACTCAACATCTCGGTCAGGGGGCATAACTGGCAACTCCTCAAGAAACACATTAGGATAATCGCACACTACTCGTATGTCTTCCAAGGCTGCTCCATCAAGCTTATTCACGGCACTGGCGTTTGATGGTGTGGGATCTGCTGCAAACTCAAACCTTTCACCAGCTGGGCTTGTAAGAAGGATTGATCTCTTAGGACACTGTATCACCGCATCACACGAGGTCAACCATCCCATTCCTAGTATCAAATCGATCCCCTTTGAATCCAGGATTATAAGATTGGCACGGAAATCTCTGCCCACAATCTTGAGATGGACGTTGTCACACTTATATATGGCTTTCAATTCCCCGCCCAGGTGAGGTAACTAACATGTGGCGAGACATGGGACTGATGGGTGAAGGACCGATTAGGCGACCAGAGAGGGGGGAGTGAATGGGAGCCGATAAAAATTCTTCTCGAGGGGGATTGAAACTCCTACAAGACGAACTAGCTCAGTCGGACCCCCTAAATCACACGCTCCGCACTTCTACCTTCCGTTTGCCAAAACCACGTAGCCACTGGAGTGCTACTGGTCCTAGCAACAAAATCTACCAGCAACCACAACACACACGCACCAATGACAGCGGAAACAACTCGAAAGCCGGCTAACCAGAGGAGGCGGTTAGACCGGGTATAGGGGGCAGTTAGACCGCCTCCACCTCGTAACCAAGAAATCCTCCGAAACACCTCTTCCGAGCACCAAAACGCACCACGGTTTCACTAATAAAGATCTCTGTTCAAGGCCATGCTAGCTACCAGAAAATCTTTGCGAAAACCAAAACTCCACCCAGGGGCCTAGGGGCGGTTAGACCGGCTACCAGGGGCGGTCTAACCTCCTGTACCAGCAGCGAACTCCAACCAAGAACACCTAGCAAACGGCACGAGAACGACCCGAAATTTCACCCAGACGCTCCTCTGATCAAGGCGAACAAACTCACAGAGGAAAATCCGGTGAAACAAAACCTTGACCTGGAAACACCCAGGGCAGTTAGACCGCCCCCTCCAGGCGGTTAGACCGCCTCTCCTAGAAAAACAGCCCGTGGGTCAAACCTAACTTCCTCGCGCCCTATCTCCCGAATCACTGCACGGATTGCAGCGAAACTTCGGGATTAGCTGGGTCACCTCCTGGGCAACGTCTACCTCAAAGGAATCGACCCGAAACGCTCACAATCAAGAGGAATCGACGAAATCGCCTCTCTAGGTCAAGAACTCATCCAACTCGAAAAACCACCAAATCGAGTCCGATTCAAAAGAGATTTGGGGACAAAGTCACCAGCCAAAGAGGCACAAGATCCTCATACGTGACACCCACCAAAAACCCCAAGAAATCATCCTCAAAACACCGCCAACAAAGAGCTCCGAAAGACAACACAACAGAGAGCGGGAAAACCACCTTGAGGAACAACGTCGAACCATCTATACATACCATGAAGGTTCGTACAAGGTCTAGCTTGCCACCCAAACATCCATCCCTCTCTCTAGATCTCACATGAAGCTCTCAAGCTAGTCCTAGAAAAACTAGGGAAAATGGAGAACGAAAACGGAAAAACAAATGAGCTAGGGTTCCAAGAGTTAGCTGCCATCCTCTCACCTCTTGGGTTATATGGAGGCAACCGAATGTCTAAAATGCCCTTTCCTAATAACTAGGAATACAAGCCTCTCAAGGGCGGATTTGGAAGTCTTCATGTCTTCACCATCAGACGGATGCCCGGCGACCGCACCCTACGTAGCCTCGACGCAAGCCATGCGATCCCGACGCGTGTCCTCCGCTTCGAAGTCTCCAGACTGCGTCGTCGCACACCAGTCAGACCGGTGCTCCCCACCGGTCAGACCGGTACCCACCGGTCAGACCAGTCTGGTACTGCTGCAGCACCGTCTTCGGTTCTTCGGTCTTGGCTTTGTAGATCAACCAAGGAACCCAATAGTTTTCAGGTGAACCACCGGAAACCCCTCGAACTCGGTGTAGCCTCCGCCAATCTCCACTCATGACTTGGCTCCCACGTAGTCCCGGCTCGACGAAGAACCTGTCCATGACTTCATCTTGCTGTTCATGCCACCATGCGGCCCACACTTGACCCCGTTGGCCACCGGGTCCCTCGAACGAAGCCTACTTGTCTTCTCCACACCTGGAGGCCTCATCTGCGATGACCTTTCGCGCTTGTTCTTCACCTGCACCAACACCAGTCAAGCCGCAACCTGCACCTGCAATACTTAGCCAAGAATCAGTCCACACAACGTTGTCAATCACTCATCACACAAGGAAGCGACCATCCACCAGTCCTCGAACCACACATTGTCCTCAATCTCCCCCTTGATGAGTGCATTGACAACACCCACACGAAATAACACAAGAGAAAAGGAAAAGAAAAGAAACAAATAAAAAGAAACCTCATCAAGCGTTCAAAAGCCAAAGAAAGGCGAAGAGCAAGATCACTTGAAAAAGACAAGTCTCGTACCCCTTAGTCAAGGGCAACGGCTCGACACATCCGAGAAAAAACAAAGCTCAAGAAAAGAGCGCAAACCACCAAAGCGAAGCTCGAACACCACAAAGAGCTCCCCCTGCACATATGCAAGCTCCCCCTGAGCCAAAGCACACTCCCCCTGAACAAATGCAGCAATGCAACACGAGAATGCAACAAAGAGCAAAACCTGCTCACTCTGCCCAGAGCGGTTAGACCGCCTGTACAGGGCGGTTAGACCGCCTGCACCTCATCTGACCGCCTGGGGGCGGTTAGACCGCCCCATGTGACCGGCCCTGCACCAAACTGCTCAAAATTTGCCCGAACCAATTGGAACACCTTCCAAACACTCCCAGGTGCCCAAAGCATGCACAAACTTCTCCCCCTTGCTAACAATGCATTAATCATGGAAAAATGCGAAACTTTACAACATATAGCTTCTCAAGTATACAAAATTTATCACAAGGAGCTACACAAGTCCAAATGAGCAAGTTAGATACTCTACAGGTTCGTAATGACCTTAACTACATGATCACCAAGTTTCACAATCATTGGACAAGGCCAAAAAGGATTTGAGTAATTTTGCGAAAAGTTACTCTCTCATAAGTAAATACCTAAACATGAGCAAAACATATCAAAATGGCACAGCCACACAAACTTCATGATAGGACAACCATTCTAATCATAAGACCATCATAAACCATGGATCATTCATCAAGATCATCAAGAGCTAAGCCAAACTAACCAACATACCAAACTAGCTCACA
Organism: Cenchrus americanus; assembly: GCA_947561735.1. Lineage (NCBI taxonomy): Eukaryota > Viridiplantae > Streptophyta > Magnoliopsida > Poales > Poaceae > Cenchrus > Cenchrus americanus. The sequence goes on along the minus strand of OX387241.1, from coordinate 181,290,830 downwards.
CAATCATATATAGCCCATCATGGTGAACAATGTATATAGGAGAAGCTTTACATAACAAATGCATATGATACAAAAAGCATGCAACCTAAAATTCAAAGTTGCCTATACATTATGTTACATATGCTATGCCAAATGCAAGAAATGCACAAAGGAAAGCTATACATATGCTACACAAGGAGTTTCACCACCAACTTAGGAAACCAACCACACACACAAAGCTCACAAAAGACCGGCTCCTCCAGGGGAGGCAAAAAGGGCTCGACACCACCGGCAAAAGAGCAAAAGAGCACAAAACTCACAAGCTCCCCCTAAACTTATGCGTTAAGGCCAAAAAGCATACAAAGCTCACCTTCCACACATGAGATAGGGCAAAGAGCAAAATGAACCAAGTGGCTTGACCAAGGCCACACATTTGAAAGTCACAGATTCACTTACCTTTATCATTTCTTCAGAAGTCACTTATCCTTGTCCACCATCCTCGAAAGTGATGTACCTCCATGTCACCACCGGGGTATGAGGCCGAAGAACCACCCCCGATATCAACCAAATGTTCTCTGGGCCTCCCACCTGCAACTCAAAACCAAGAGCGAGAACGAGCAAATGACTCAACACTGGGGTTAGTCCCAAAGGTGTGAAACCAGTGTCGGGCCATTTCCTCAAAAGTAGGGTTAGCAACATCCATCCTACCGCACCTATCAAAACTGTGATCCATCCTGTCAAACCTATCAAACCTAGAACCACCATGGAAAAACCACTCTCGTCTCACTGGAGGAGTACGAGTACCACGAAAAGGAAAGCATGGTCCGTAGCCCCTCTGAGACTCAAAGCTGCGACCACTCCCAAACTCGTATTGATCACGAGGTAGAGAACGTCCAGCAAACTCAACACCATCAGACTCAAAGTGTCTACCATCTGCACCATGACCAAGCGAACTGAAACCACCAGCATTACGACCTCGGAAACAGAACTGCCCAGAAATCTGGGGAGGGCCGGTCTGACCGCCCTTCCCTGGGCAGGGCTGGTCTGACCGCCCAGCCAGGCCGGTCTGACCGCCCTCTCCAGACCACCACCACGGCTACGGGATTTCTCATCTCCCCATGCCGGATCCTTACGCACAAAGCCATTTCCCTTAGGTAGTGGCATACGAGGCTCAGGTACACCATGAGAAGAGTGGTACCTGTCCTTGTTCGCCCACTCCTTAGCCATTCTCGCCTCTCTCTTTCTCTTATAGCAAAACTCTCTCTTGTGACCATCCTTTCCACAAAACTCATAATGGAAAAGGATTGGTTTGGGCTTAGGCTTGGGGTGAGGCTCTTCACTTGGTTTCTCACTAGGCTTTTCACTAGGTTGGTTTGGCTTGGATGCAAACTTGTCTTTGGGTGTGTGTTGTGGTGGAAATGAAACATTACCAAATTTCCTTTCTCTCTCACCACTGCCCTCACCAACCTTATCCAATCCCAAATCCCAACCATCAAAGCGCTTATAGCTAGCAATCATCATACCAAGCTGAGGTTATTGACTCGACAACAAACTCAGCGCTTCACGCAACTTATCATTCTCATCTTGCAAGCGACCAACACATTTTGCAAGATCCAAATTCTTCATAGCATGCAACTCACATGTAGAACAAGAAGTTGGAATAGGCACTTCACCTCTAGCGAACCAATGCGAGAACGAAGCTCAACAATTTTCTCATGCAAACCAGGGCAAGAAGAGCAAGCACCAAGTAAAGTGGGTCTAGATTGTAGCTCAGCCAACTCAACCCTAAGCACATCTAGTTCCTCACACTTGGAGGCATACTTCTCCCTAAGATCAGCCAAGTCAGCTAGGAACGCAGAGCAATCAGCACAATCATTTTCATCAGAAACAACAGGGCTAGCCTTAAGTGAATTAATTACAAGCTTGCTATCAAGAACCTGTGTTTCTAGCTCAGCCACTCTAGTCCTAGCATCCTCGAGCAAAGATCTAAGCTCCTTCCTAAGCTTCTTAGCCCCTCTAAGCATGTGATCACGATAACCCAAGCAAGTCAACCAACTCCTCATTCTCCTTGCGCAAAGAAGAGAGCTCATCACATACCTCATCCTCGGAATCCAAGTCCAAGGCGTCCTTCAGGCTTCTCTTGCTGCTCGAACTGCGAGCCATGCCGCATAAGTCGTCCTTGAGGCTTAGGCCAGTCACACAAAGGCCGTTGATATACTAGCCGAGGTTCTTCTTCCTCTTCTTCTTCTTGTCATCCTCTTCGTCTTCATCACTCGAGCTTGAAGACGTGTCCTCAGAATCGGACTCGATGTCGCTTGATCTCTTCATCTTCTCTCGAGATCGTGTCTTCTTCCCATGTCCATGATCCTTCTTCTCGGGCTTCTTCCTCTTGTCCTTGAACTTGTGCTTGTCGTGGTTGTTCACCTTCGGACACTCGGCGAAATAGTGTCCAGCCTTGCCGCACTTGAAGCATGTCCTCGTGTTCCTCCTCATGTTCACTCGGTTCTCGTGCAGCCTCTCGAACCGCCTCGTCAGGAGCGCCAACTCGTCCTCTCCAAGCACGTCGAACTCCTCATCTGGTATAGACGTCAAGGAGGACAACGAGAACATCCTGGTGGATGGGTTAGCATTAGCCTTTCCTTTTGAGCCACCAATGAGGGCGAGACTATGGGAGTCAGTCGGACCCTCGAGCTTGGCAGTCATGCCCCTATCCACCTCAGCCGACTTGAACTTCGAGAACAGCTCGTTCACCGTCAGAGTGTCATACTTCTCCGACTCCACAATGGCCTCGAACTTTCCGCCCCATATTGTACGATCCAAAGAGTGTAAGAGCTTGACAGCTCTATCATGATTATCGTATAGGAGCACGTCGACATTGGTCCTCATGTTGTTCACAACCACTGTAAACCTCTGAAACAAGGCATCGATGGACTCACCGGGGAGATGAGTGAAGTTCTCGTACTCTCTCCGGTAGGTCGCATACATCCGTGCCTGAACCTGGGCATTCCCAACATGAGCCTCCTTCAACACCGTCCAAATTCTACAAGCCAAGTGCTCGGTGTGCACCCGATCGAACTCAGGCTGACACAAAGCACGAAACAAGTAGTCGACCGCCTTGTTGTTGGCGTCGAATTTGTCCCTCGATCATGGAGCGAGGAAGTCCATCGGCTGGACATAGCCTGTGTCCACCGTGACATCCCACAGAATCTGACCCTTTCCGTGGAGGAACGCACCCATCCGCTTACTCCACATCTGGTAGTTCCTGCCATCGAAGTGTGGAGGACCCGAACCCCGTTCCTGGTACACCATCCTTGGATCCTAGACTGGTTAGAGTCAACAAAGACCCGAACCGGCTCTGATACCACTTGAAGGACCGATTAGGCGACCAGAGAGGGGGGGAGTGAATGGGAGCCGATAAAATTCTTCTCGAGGGAGATTGTAACTCCGACAAGACGAACTAGCTCTGCCGGACCCCCTAAATCACATGCTCTGCACTTCTACCTTCCGTTTGCCAAAACCACGTAGCCACTGGAGTGCTACTGGTCCTAGGAACAAACTCTACCAGCAACCACAACACACATGCACCAACGACAGCAGAAACAACTCGAAAGCCGGCTAACCAGAGGGGGCGGTTAGACCGAGTATAGGGGCGGTTAGACCGCCTCCACCTGGTAACCAAGAAATCCTCCGAAACACCTCTTCCGAGCACCAAAACGCACCACGGTTTCACCAATAAAGATCTCAGGTCAAGGCCATGATAGCTACCAGAAAATCTTGGCAAAAACCAAAACTCCACCCAGGGGACTAGGGGCGGTTAGACCGGCTACCAGGGGTGGTCTAACCTCCTATACCCAGCAACGAACTCCAACCAAGAACACCTAGCAAAGGGCACGAGAACGACCCAAAATTTCACTCAGACGCTCCCCTGATCAAGGCGAACAAACTCACAAAGGAAATTCTGGCGAAACAAAACCTTGACCTGGAAACACCCAGGGTGGTTAGACCGCTCCGCCTCTCCCAGAAAAACAACCCGCGGGTCAAACCCTAACTTCCGCGTGCCCGATCTCCTGAATCACTCCACGGATTGCAGCGAAACTTCGGGATTAGCGGGGTTACCTTATGGGCAACCTCTACCTCAAAGGAATCGACCCGAAACGCTCACAATCAAGAGGAATCGATGGAATCGCCTCTCTAGGTCAAGAACTCGCCCAACTCGAAAAACCACCAAATCGAGTGCGATTCAAGAGAGATTTGGGGGCAAAGTCACCAACCAAAGAGGCACAAGATCCTCATACGTGGCACCCACCAAAAACCCCAAGAAATCATCCTCAAAACACCGCCAACAAAGAGCTCCGAAAGTCAACACAAAAGAGAGCGGGAAAACCACCTTGAGGAACAATGCCGAACCATCTATACATACCATGAAGGTTCGTACAAGGTCTAGCTTGCCACCCAAACATCCATCCCTTTGTCTAGATCTCACATGAAGCTCTCAAGCTAGTCCTAGGAAAAACTAGGGAAAATGGAGAACGAAAATGGAGAAACAAATGAGCTATGGTTCCAAGAGTTAGATGCCATCCTCTCACCTCCTGGGTTATATGGAGGCAACCGAATGTCTAAAATGCCCCTCAAAGGCGGATTTGGAAGTCTTCATGTCTTCACCATCAGACGGATGCCCGGCGACCGCACCCTGCATAGCCTCGACGCAAGCCATGCGATCCCGATGTGTGTCCTCCGCTTCGAAGTCTCCGGACTGCGTCGTCGCACACCGGTCAGACCGGTGCTCCCCACAGGTCAGACTGGTACCCACTGGTCAGACCGGTCAGACCCACCGGTCAGACCGGTCTGGTACTGCTGCAGCACCGTCTTTGGTTCTTCGGTCTTGGCTTTGTGGATCAACCAAGGAACCCAATGGTTTTCAGGTGAACCACTGGAAACCCCTCGAACTCGGTGTAGCCTCCGCCATGCGGCCCACACTTGACTTCATCTTGCTGTTCATGCCGCCATGCGGCCCACACTTGACCCCGCTGGCCACCGGGTCCCTCGAACGAAGCCTACTTGTCTTCTCCACACCTAGAAGCCTCACCGGCGACGACCTTTCGCGCTTGTTCTTCGCCTGCACCAACACCAGTCAAGTCGCAACAAGCACCTGCAATACTTAGCCAAGAATCACTCCACACAACATTGTCAATCACTCATCACACAAGGAAGCGACCATCCACCGGTCCTCGACCCACACATGGTGCTCAATGTGTATATTATGTTGAGCTACGAACTGTGATGTAATGAAAGAATGGGATGCTCCAGAATCAAACAAAACTGAGGCAGGAGTAGAGTTGACTAGAAACATACCGAGCACTACTCTGGGGTTCTCCTGGGCGACTTCAGCATCAACGTGCATCGCCTTGCCTCGTGCATAGCTCTGTTGTCCTTTTTTGTTCTGCGGGGTCTGCCTCTCGCTCCTTGTCTGCTGCTGGTTCTGTACTGGGGTGTGTGGAGGGTTCCTCTTTGGGCAAGCATTGGCATAGTGACCAAGCTCTCCGCACTTGAAGCAAGTAGTGGTGGCGGGATTAGGAGGTGCCACGGACCTCACAGGTGTGCCAACTGGGGCTCTCTGCTGACTTTGCTGGGAAACTAGGCGGGGAGTCTAAGGAACAGGACGCTGAAACTGCTGAGCAGGCTGCTGGAACTGCTGAGCAAGACGTTGGGACTACTGCTGCCCAAAGTTTCCACCCGGTCCCTCAAAGAGGAACGGGGTGTTCGGCGGTGGGTTAAAGCGTGGGCGAGATGCACTCCCGAACTGCCCAGAGCTGGCGACCTTCCTCTTTTGCTCTCCGAGCTCCTTGCGCTTGTGCTCCAAGCGGATGGCGGCATCAACTAGCTGCTGAAAGTTAGGGAAGGATAAGGCATCAGCTGGTACTGCAGCGAACCAGCTAACCCATCCAGGAACAACTCCTGCTTCTTCCTGTCTTCTTCTACCTCCTCAGCTGCATAGCGAGACAACTCAGTGAACTTTTCTCTGTACTCAGCCACTGACATTCCTCCCTGCTTCGGAGAAAGGATCTACTTCTTCTTGATCTTCATGACTCCAAAGGGTATGTGATGGCTCCTGAAGTTGGTGGTAAACTCTTCCCAGGTGATGGTGTCTGGGGCGGCATGAGCGGCAGAGTACGCATCTCACCAAGCGGCTGCAGATCCTTGAAGTCATCCTGCAGCATACAGGACCTTCTCTCTGTCGTCACACTGACAGGTTGTGAGCATCTTCAGCACTGTCTTCAGCCAATCTTCAGCTTCAAGTGGATCAGCGGCATGAGTGAACACAGGAGGGTGGTGACTCATAAACTCCCCGTGCTTGTTGCGAGGCGCCGGTGGCTGCGCCGGTGGCTGCACCGGTGGATTGTTGACCTGGGCTTGCAAGTTTGTCACGGTGTTGGCCAGGTTCTGGAGGAGCTAAGTCTGTGCCTCCAGGAACTGCTGCATAGCGGGATCCATTGGTGCTGGCTGGGGTGCTCTTCCTGCTGGTTGATCAACACCTGATCCTGACCTGGTGTTCACCATCTGAGTGTTAGGGACATTACTTTAGATGATTGCACCAAGGGTTAAACTCAGAAAGAATAGATAGCTATGATGTTTAGATAAGACATATTCTGTTGACTCCACACAATCAGGCATAACTCTCAGTGTGGGTAACCAAAAATTATGGATTTTGGACTGATAAAAGATAATGAAATTACCAAACCACTCCAACTGGAATCACCTCAATCGGAGTTGTGTAACTGGTTATAAAATAAGGTAGGTCAGCAGTGTTTAACAGATTCGTGAGGCTGTAATGTTTCAGTCATAACTCTCTGATTATCCATCAAAATATTCTGAATTTTTCACAGAAAATCAGTCACGAAATTGCTGAACTTTTCCAATTGGTTTTACTGCAATCGGAGTTCTGTAGCTCAAGATAAAATTAAAACAGTGCAGCTGACTCAGAAAGCTGCGCGAACAGATTTAGAGATCTCGGATTTGCATTAAGGGAAAACTTAAAGAGACAAAAAGGATTAAGATAGATAATTAATTGAGACTGAAAGCTAACCCCCACAAACTTACTACTAAACCAATGTTGTTGTGGTCATCACTCCACAACACATTGCACTCAAACAAAAATCCAGCTCAAACATTAAGCACAAAACCAAGCATTCAACCACACCTCTAAGCTAAACACAATTTACCGATCGTCTACTAGCGATTACAAAAGAGATCCTATTCTTAACATAAACCTGTCGGGGACAGCCCTAGGGGTCCCCTTAAACGACGGGGGAATCCTCACTTAAATCCCGGTGTCAAAACACGCTACGCCTAACCATGCAGGCAACTAACCATGCAGGACATGGCCTACGCCGCGGGACTCCGACGGCCCACCAAGACGGCCCGCCCGGGAAGACCCTCGAGCAGGCTCCGCCTCGCTCGAGGGCGCCCCCCTCCCCTCGAACGGGCTCCGCCCCCGTTCGAGGGGCGACCCTTCCCTCAAGCGGTCCCGCCCCGCTCGAGGGCTCGCTCCCCCCTCGAGCGGGTCTCGTCTCGCTCGAGGGTCCGCCCCGCCCCTCGGGCGGGGCCCGCCACGATCACGGGCGCTCCGCACGCGTGCGCTGGCCCTGTACTTGGGCATTTAACGCCCTGACGCCGCAGGACGGCGCCATCATGCGCCCGGGGCTCACGCCCCGGTGCCGCCGCACCAACTCCCCAGGGAGGAGCCCATCCCCGCCACTGTGGGATGGACTGTGCGGTACGGCCGGTGTCAGTCCCGTGACACCGTGCGCCCACTACAGTACGACTAACGCGCCCGACCCTCGAAAAGGGGCCGGGCGCACCCTCGATTCCACTTTCCCGTGACCCTGCAGGTTAGGTGAGGGGCGCTAGGCCGGTGGATGGCCATCCCGGCCACTGTAACGCGCGGCCGCCGTACCCACGCGTGCAGGCGCACGCCCGCACCGCAGCGCACGCCCGGCACCGCAAGAACCACTCCGCTACCGCGAGGCGCATTGGGAAGGAACGCCGTTCGCCCGCTCCCCGCACCCCGTACCGCCCATCATCGCACCTCCCCTCGAAGCCTATCAGAGGACGCCACCGCCGTCTGCCGCCGTCCTACCCTCGAACCACCACTGTTCGGGTACGGGGTAGGCCATCATGGCCGGATCGCAGCGAAGATCGACCGGACGGCCGCCCACTCTACACCGTAGCGCGACGTGCTCCCTCACGTAGCTAGGAAGCGCGGCGTGCATGTAACCCGCCGCCCCCTTGGCCTATAAAAGGGGAGGCGAGCCCCCAGCCGCGGGGGGACAAGAAGAAAGGAGTTCAGTTCGACGCAACGCACCGTGCACTCACTCTCTTATTCTCCCACAACATCTTCAGCCACTCCACCAGGGACTTGGAAGCCACGCTTCCTCTCCCCCCTTGCTTGTACTTGCCCCACTACAAGCACCCCCGGTGCCGAGCAATATAGTGCCACGAGCACGCCCCTGTTGGACGTACGGCCCCCTCGGCCGGAACCAGGATAAAACCTTGTGTCATTTGTTGCTTGGCATCGACCATTGAGGGATAGACCTAGGCGCTATCTACTGGTTAGTGTCGGGACCACATTCCGCACCGACAGTTGGCGCCCACCGTGGGGCTAACGAGCGCCTAAGGTCATTTCGCTAACTCCCTCCATGGTGATCCGCACTGAGTACCGTGCTACGCGTTACAACATGGGTAGCTCGGACCCTCTCCCGGCCGGGTTCGAGATCCGCTTCGGGGACCTGAACTTCCAGGCCACAGGGAACGGCTATCTCATGCGCCTCACTAATCGAGAGGAGCTTCGCGCGCAGCGCGAGGCCAGGTCCGCTCTGGTCTCCGCCGCACGCACGACACCGCGCGGACGCCCGCGAGCACGGATGCCGCGGGTCCGTCGACGCCGTGACGCCGCCGTCGCTCCGGGCTACGCTCGCGCCGGGCGCGGACCGAGCGGCGGCAGGCCGAGCGCGCCGCCGCCCAACGCGGTGCGCCCCACCGTCACGACGGCCGCCACCGCCCCGGCGGGACCGCGTGCGGTCTCCGGACCACGCGTTCCCATCGGGCTGCGTGGCGCCACGACGGCCCATAACGCCAACGTGAACACGACGATGCGCCGGGTTCCACCTGGCCGCCACGTCTTCGTCGCCAGGGACCCCGGCACCTCAGCAGCAGACGAGTCATCCCTGGGCTCCGTTGACACGATGCCACCCGCCAACCGCCATGGGTACGCGGAGTGGGACTTCTCCGGTGTGCCGGTCCCAGTCGCGTTCAGACGCTTCCTCGACGCCACGGACTACTGGTTTGGCTGCTCCGACGACTCCAAAGATCGGGAGCTACGACCCCACGCGGGAGTGTTGCGCCGTCATCACCAACGACCGGCCAACGCCGCCGGTGCGGCGGGTGCCGGAGACGGGGAAGTCACGCCCGCCCCGGGGATCGCCACGCGCCCGGCCGCGGGGCCAAGCGCTCCCGCCGGGGCCGACGTCGACGCACAGCTGGCCCAAGCCCACGAGCTCGAGGCCAAGCTGGCGGAGGAATACCGGACAGTGCGGCTGCTCCGCGCCTCGATGGCAGGGGAGGCCTCCGCGCGCGGCGAACGCGCGCGGGAGCTAGGCCGACAGGTCCGTGACCGCATCAACCCCGCTCCCAACGTCGACAACGCAGACACTCCGCCACGGGCGAGCCAAAAGCTCATCGCCGCCGCGACGTTGCTACGCGCCATGCCGGCACCCTCGACCCCCGAGGCTCGAGATATGCACCGCGAGGTGCAGACCCTCCTTGAGCAAGCGACCGTCCAGCAGGCCGAGAGCTCGGCCTCACGCATCCGCCAACAGGGGGACGCGCGGGGTGATGATCCTGCACCAGGAGGCGAACCCTCGGTGCACGTGGGTCAACCTACTGACCAGGGACGCACGCCGGCCAAGGAGCGGCTCCTTGACACACGCAGGGCGCTGGATGGAGATGCCCGCAACGTCATCAACGCCAGGCGCACCAGCAAGGCGGACGCACGAGCGGCCAGGGGCTACCACCCTCGAAGGGGTGGACGCTACGACAGCGGTGAGGATCGCTCCCCGACACCGGAGCCCCCGGGCACCCGTGTGTTCAGCCGGGAGATCCGCACGGCCGCGTTCCCCCAGCGCTTCCGTCAGCCCTCGACGATCGTCAAATACAACGGGGAGACGGACCCTCGCGTCTGGCTCAACGACTACCGCCTAGCCTGTCAGCTGGGCGGGGCCACCAACGACGAAGTGATCATCCGCAACTTGCCCCTGCACCTGGGCGACGCGGCCCGGACATGGCTCGAGCACTTGCCCGCCAGCCAGATCCATAACTGGGACGATCTAGTCCACACCTTCGTGGGCAACTTCCAGGGCACATACGTGCGCCATGGGAACAACTGGGATCTGCGCTCCCCGCACGCGAGGCCGGGCGACCGCCGCGGGACTTCATACGGCGCTTCTCCAAGCGCTGCACAGAGCTCCCCAGCGTGGCACAGTCCGAGATCGTGCACGCGTTCCTCGAGGGCACCACGTGCCGGGACCTTGTGCGCGAGCTAGGACGCAGCCCGCCTACGGACTCAAACGAGCTGTTCGACATCGCCACCAGCTTCGCCTCCGGAGAGGAGGCCGTGGGGGCAATCTTCGACGGCAAGAAGGGCAAGCGCGCTGAGGACACGCCCGCGGAGGGCAGCGGGTCCAAAGAGCCGCGCCGCAACGATAAGCGGGGCAAGAAGGGGAAGAAGGGGTACGACTAACGTGCCCGACCCTCGAAAAGGGGCCGGGCGCACCCTCGATTCCACTTTCCCGTGACCCTGCAGGTTAGGTGAGGGGCGCTAGGCCGGTGGATGGCCATCCCGGCCACTGTAACGGCGCGGCCGCCGTACCCACGCGTGCAGGCGCACGCCCGGCACCGCAGCGCACGCCCGGCACCGCAAGAACCACTCCCGCTACCGCGAGGCGCATTGGGAAGGAACGCCGTTCGCCCGCTCCCCGCACCCCGTACCGCCCATCATCGCACCTCCCTCGAAGCCTATCGAGGACGCCACCGCCGTTCGCCGCCCTCCTACCCTCGAACCACCACTGTTCGGGTACGGGGTAGGCCATCATGGCCGGATCGCAGCGAAGATCGACCGGACGGCCGCCCACTCTACACCGTAGCGCGACGTGCTCCCTCACGTAGCTAGGAAGCGCGGCGTGCATGTAACCCGCCGCCCCCTTGGCCTATAAAAGGGGAGGCGAGCCCCCAGCCGCGGGGGGACAAGAAGAAAGGAGTTCAGTTCGACGCAACGCACCGTGCACTCACTCTCTTATTCTCCCACAACATCTTCAGCCACTCCACCAGGGACTTGGAAGCCACGCTTCCTCTCCCGCCTTGCTTGTACTTGCCCCACTACAAGCACCCCCGGTGCCGAGCAATATAGTGCCACGAGCACGCCCCTCGTCGGACGTACGGCCCCCTCGGCCGGAACCAGGATAAAACCTTGTGTCATTTGTTGCTTGGCATCGACCATTGAGGGATAGACCTAGGCGCTATCTACTGGTTAGTGTCGGGACCACATTCCGCACCGACAAAACCTAAGGACTATCTTCTGCCATGGCATCTGTGCGGGCGTCAGGGGAGTCGTTGTGTGGCCTCTTGGGTGACGAGGAGGTACATCCTTCTGTGGCTTCATGAGCATCCGGCTGCTCCCTGTTCTGAAGTGCAGCTTCTAAGGCACGCCTCTGCGTCTCCAGAGTGAAAATCTGCTGCTGTGCCGCATATAGAGTGTTGTTGGCATCGTCCAGTGCGGTGTTCACAGCTGAAGTAGACTCCGGACATTGTTCAGCGTTCCTTCGTAGGCTGGTGCTGGGGCGATGTTGGTCTTGGCTTCCCCACTAGCTCTAAAAGGTGTGTAACGACAGTGGGTATCCTCCAACCTGTCACGCTCCTTGTGAGAGAGCACATAGAGCACCCTCCGAGCTGACTCTGCTATACCAGCATCCATAGTAGTCCTGTGAGCCACATCGTGATGCTTGGACACCTCCTTTACTCCACGGCATGGAATGTACTCCTCCAGGATGGCAGCAACTTCCCAATGGGGCTCGAACCATGGATGAGTCCACAGCTCACAATGGTAGACAGGGGCCTTATCATAGCCCAAGTGGAGTACCATAGCTCGCAGGTGGTCTGCTATGGAAATGCCTACTCCATCAGCTCTGTAGCGGTACACTTCCCAGATTGCTTCCTCAGCTTCCTCCTCTTGCTCTTGTTCTTCTTCCTCCATCTCTTGATCAAGGTGATCCTGATCTTCTCATGGCGCTTGCTCTTCTAGGTTGGGCTGTTCAGCTAGCTCATCCTCCTCTGGGATCATCTCCTTTGGATCCTCCTCATCATCAGGTACCATGATAAGGTTAGGGAAGACCATAGGTGCAGGCTCCATCTCAATCTCCTCATCTGTGTCTCCATCATGGAAGTCATGGTACTGTTCTTGCGGGGCATACTGGTGGACAGCTCCAGCAAGAGAGGTCTTCAAACTGCGAACCATCTGTAGTGCAGTGCAGAATGCGATAGATGGTAAGACTAAAAGGATGAGAGCTAAAGCAAGCACAAGGTAAAGAATGCAAATAGCTAAAGAGTAAGGCAAAAAGGCAAGAGTAAGGTTAATAGAAATAAAGCAAGCACGTAAGAGAAAGCTTCTGTGATTATAAAATCTTTAGTTCGACCATTTCTATCTAGGCTAGCGTTCCTACAGTCAACACAGCTCTGATACCACTCTGTCACACCCAGTTTTAAAGGCAAAACCGAATGCATTGATCACGTGTGCGCCAGGATCAAGTTACACACACGCTTAGACATAATGAATACCAAAAACAGTGCCACACGAATAAAGAGTTATTACAAACCATAGTCTTAAACGAATCTTAAACAACGAGTTCTCGCAGCGGACAAAATGCCTCCATAGGCAGCTGAATGAAGACTACGCACACCTAGAACTCCTGGAAATCTCCTGGAATATCATCAAAGTTCTCCTAGTCTGAGCAGCAAATCCGGGTATTGTAGATGCAAGGGAATAAACAAGAGTGAGCACATGACGTACTCAGCAAGAGAGAACAACATAACATGCAAGGCCATATGGTGGATGGCTAAGGTCAAGCAGTTAAGCATTTTAGTGGATCAAGTTTTATTTGCAACCTGATTACTAAAGAGTGTAAATTCATACCAACCCAATTAATAAGATATAAGCATCATAAAGTAAAGAATAAAATAGCAATTAAACATTAAAGTTCCATAATTTAATCATGTCAGTGTCTAGGCCGCTCTTGACCGTGAGCACGGCTAATCGATTATTTTAACACTCTGCAGAGGTTGTACATCTTTACCCACAAGTAGCATAAAAGATCCAAAGAACTTTAGACCCAACCATGTGGTGTTTGCAAGGCACCATACCACACTACCAAGGTGTGATTGCATAGGGACGCTACATGGCCTTTACAAAGGTTCCCTAGCAAGTTATGACCCACAAGGTCCGGATCAGTTAGCAAGGTGTAAAGTCCCCTAGCAGGTTGATACCCCACCATAAAAAGAATAACTCACCCAACCCCCTGCTAGAGCGTGTCTATACCCCACAGTACCGTCGATCCCTTGTCCTTATCAGGTAAGACCATCCCAAGCTAAAGTTCCAATTTATTCAGCCAAGACCATTGCCCATTAGTTCTTGTGGTTGTACTGTTTTCCTGGGTGGTTCTCCATGTTCTGATTATCATATTAAAGTGGTCTTGTAAAGTAAAGATCATAAACGGAACATAGAATAGTAAAAGTAAACATGTTTGATTAATACCAATCCCAGTTGAGCATGCTAAGCAATAGCTACCACAAGATTAATTTGATAAACTCGGTATCAAGGTAAAAGTAATAAAAGTCTAGGCATGATCCTTAATAGGTTCCCATCAAATTAATGCAAGCAGAAAAGTAAAGACAGTGAAATTAAATGCATGTTATGTAGGACAAGCAGGTATGCATAAACGAATACTTTCCTTCAACAAAGCCTTGCTGCTCAAACTCTTACACGACTTGATCTTCAAATCCCTCGAACGAATCGCTCTCTACGGTCCACCAAACAGATCAAACAGATCTAAACAGTAGCATAAAACTAATCTACACTTCGAGACGAACGCGTGGACATAAAGAACACTAAAATCGGAGCTAAAACGACTAAGTTATGGCTTATAGAAGGTGTAGGGACTAAACTGTAAAGATTTGAAAAGGTTCTGGGCTAAAATAAAGAAAAAGGACTGAACTGTAAGAAAACTTCTAAGGTGGAAGGGTATTTTTGTGAATATCAGAAAACTTGGGGTGTTTTCTGCAAAACTGCTGGGCCGGCTGGGTTTGACTAGCTGACTTGGGCCGGCTTGATCTGGATCCATTGGATCTAGATCCAAGGGCTGCGGTGGCACGTGGGCGGTGGGATTGGACAGGGGCGTCGGATCTTAATCCGACGGCCGAGATCGTGTGCGAGCGGCCAAAGTGACGGCGGTCGGCTGGAGACGGCGGTGTGCGGCGGCGGGCGGCGGCGGAGCTCGCCGGTGTACCCAATCTAGGGCTCCGGTGCACGATTTGAAGCGCGGGTGGCATCTAAGCGTGGCGCGCGAGCACGTGAAGCAAGATGGGACGGCGGTCGCGGCGGAGTTGCGGCGGAGCAACCGGTCGACGCGGCGGCGCGGCCCACGAACTCCGGCGAGGTCTTTCGGTCCCTACGGAGCTCGAACTCGATGACTTGCGACGCGGGCGCGCTGCGCACCTCCAAACACAGCTCGTGGACAGCTTCAAGGCGACGAAGCGGCGTCGGAGGCAGGGAACCGAAGGCGGCGGCGCTAGGGTTTCGGTGGCGGAGCAAGGCGGCGCCTAGGGCACGGGGGTCTCAGGTAGGCGGTCCAGGGGGCGGCGACGGCCTTAAATAGTCACGGGCAGACTGCCTTGGCATGCGGGCCACACGGATGGGGCGTGCCAGGGTCGGACTCGCGGCGGCGGCGCGCGCCCTCGGCCGAGTCCCGGGCTCCGGGAATGGCGCGGCGGGAGGGATGACTCGCGGGCCCCTCCCGTCGGCGGCTCGGGCGAGGGAGCGGGGAAGCGGGCCGGCGGCCTTGCCGGGCCGGCGGGACGAAAAAGCCCGGGTCGGCCGCGCCGGGCCGTGCGGCCCGCGCGGGTTGGGCTGCGCGCGCGGGGAGGAAAACGGGCTGGCGGCGGCCTGCAGCGCTAGCGGCCGGCGCGCGGCCGGGTTCGGCCATCGCGGCCCACCGGGCTAGATGGTGGAGGGTTGGGCTGCTGGGTTGGATAGGTGGGTTTAGGTATTAGGGATTTTGGGTTTTAGGAAAAGGATTCAAATAAAAAAGAATTCAAACTTGAATTTGAATTCCAGCAAGCAAAAGAAATGCACCGACATGAATGCAACAATTAATTCCTATATTTCATTAACTTTATTTTAGAAAAGTTTTAAATGCCTAAAAATAAATAAAGCAACCATATATTCCTTAAGCAAATAAAGGTTTCTAGCAAACTTTAATAAAGCCAATTTTTTGTAAAATTAGGGTGTTACACATTCCTAGCAGATCTAGCCAAGATTCACTGGTGCGCCCTACCACCGCTGAGTAGAACTTGTAAACCCATCCCCGCGCGCCGTTGAGGACCATGTGTGGTTCGAGGACCGGTGGATGGTCGCTTCCTTGTGTGATGAGTGATTGACAACGTTGTGTGGACTGATTCTTGGCTAAGTATTGCAGGTGCAGGTTGCGGCTTGACTCGTGTTGGTGCAGGTGAAGAACAAGCGCGAAAGGTCGTTGCCGGTGAGGCCTCCAGGTGTGGAGAAGACAAGTAGGCTTCGTTCGAGGGACCCGGTGGCCGCGGGGTCAAGTGCGGGCCGCATGGTGGCATGAACAAGAAGATGAAGTCGTGGACGGTTTCTTGGTTGAGCCTCAAAACCAAGGTCGAGCCGGGACTACGTGGGAGCCAAGTCATGAGTGGAGATTGGCGGAGGCTACACCGAGTTCGCGGGGGTTTCCGGTGGTTCACCGTAAAACCACCGGGTTCCTTGGTTGATCCACAAAGCCAAGACCGGAGAACCGAAGACGGAGGTGCAAGAAGCACTGGACCGGCTCCGACCGGTGGGTCTGACCGGTCTGACCGGTGGGGACCGGTCTGACCGGTGAGGAGCACCGGTCTGACCGGTGTGCGACGACGCAGTCCGAATCTTCGAAGCGGAGGACACGCGTCGGGATCGCATAGCTTGCGTCGAGGCTACGCAGGGTGCGGTTGCCGGGCATCCGTCCGATGGTGAAGACATCAAGAATTCCAAATCCGCCCTTGAGGGGCTTGTATCCCTAGTTAGTAGAGAGGGGCATTTTAGACATTCGGTTGCCGCCTATATAACCCAAGAGGTGAGAGGTTGGCAGCCAACTCTTGGAACCCTAGCTCATTTGTTTTCCTATTTTTCCACCTATTTTCCTTAGGTTTTCCTTAGGACTAGCAAGAGAGCTTCACGGAGAGATCTTGTAGAGAGGGATGGATGATCGGGCGGCTTGCTAGACCTTGTACGAACCTTTGTCTCATGTATAGATGATTCGGCGTGTTTCCTCAAGGTTTGGATGTGTTTTCCCCGGTTGTTCTTGGTGATGATTTTCGGAGCCCTTTCTCGGTGATTTCTTTGGGTTGGTTTCGAGGCTTTTCTCTTGGGGATTTGATGGGGGAAATTTGTGGGAACCCTTCGTGGTTCTTTGGGCCGTGATTCCCCTCCCAAATCCGTGAGTAAAAGTGCTCGATTTTGGGGGTTTCTTGAGTTCTTGGGTTGAAAGTGCTTTCGGTGGGATTTCTTCGATTCCTCCTTTTTGGATGAGATTTGGTGGGATTAAACTTGGCTATGGACTCCTCATGAGGTGTTCCTGATATCCCCAAAGTCTTGTTCAAGTCCGTGGAGCGATTCGGGAGATCGAGATTTGGATTTGGGGGAGTTGACCCGCGGGTGCTGTTCATCCCGAGCCGCCTGTGCCACACCGGTCGACCGGTGCTCTTGACCGGTCCGACCGGTGCAAGCCCTTGTGGGATTTTGCTCGGGTGAACGTCTTGGTGTGTTCGTAGTTGTCCCGTGGTGCCGCCGTTTCGAGTTTGGGTCCGTTTGGTGGTCGGTTGGCCCGTTTGGTGTCTTGGGGGCTTTCGGCCGCCACCGGTCCGACCGGTGTGTCTCACCGGTCTAACCGGTGTAGAGCCACTTAGTGAAAGTTGCTCGTGTTCACTCCGCAGGGACCGGTCTGACCGGTGGTGCTCACCGGTCTGACCGGTGTGGGTCTCGTAGACTCGAGGTTTGTTTTTCCGCCGCGTTCTCGAGCTCGGAAGGCCGTGTGTGTTGGTTCCTAGGTCCAGTGGGCACTCCGGTGGCTACGTGGGCTTGGCCAACTTGGGTAGTGAGTCGGAGACGTGTGTTGGTAGCCGCGTTCGTCTTGTTGGAGTTCTCATCTCCATCGAGAAGAATTTTTATCGGCTCCCATTCACTCCCCCTCTCTCGGTTCGCCGTATCGGTCCTTCAAGTGGTATCGAGCCGGTTCGGGTCTTTATTGACTCTAACCGCCTAAGATCCAAGGATGGCGTACCAGAACGGGGTTCGGGTCCTCCACACTTCGATGGCAAGAACTACCGCATGTGGAGCAAGCGGATGGGTGCGTTTCTCCGCGGAAAGGGTCGGATCCTTTTTGATGTCACGGTGGACACAGGCTATGTCCATCCGGCTGATTTCCTCGCTCCGGGATCGAGGGGACGCCTTCGACGCCAACAATAAGGCGGTCGACTACTTGTTTCGTGCTTTGTGTCGCCCCGAGTTCGATCGGGTGCACACCGAGCACTTGGCTTGTAGGATTTGGGCGGTGTTGAAGGAGGCTCATGTTGGGAACGCCCGTGTTCGGTGCACGGTTGTATGCGACCTACCGGAGAGAGTACGAGAACTTCACTCATCTCCCCGGTGAGTCCATCGATGCCTTGTTTCGCGAGGTTCACGGTGGTGGTGAACAACATGAGGGCCAATGTGGACGTGCTCCCGTACGATGATCATGATAGAGCGGTCAAGCTCTTACACTCTTTGGATCGTACGATATGGAGCGGAAGTTCGAGGCCATAGTCGAGTCGGAGAGGTACGACACTCGACGGTGAACGAGCCGTTCTCGAAGCTCAAGTCGGCCGAGGTGGATAGGGGCATGACCGCCAAGCTCGAGGGACCGACCGACTCCCATAGTCTTGCCCTCGTTGGTGGTTCCAAAGGAAAGACTAACTCTAACCCATCCACCAGGATGTTCTCGTTTTCCTCTCCTCGATGTCTATGCCGGATGAGGAGTTTGATGACCTTGGAGAGGACGAGCCGGCGCCGTTGACGAGGCGGTTCGAGAGGCCGCACGAGAACCGCGTGAACATGAGGAGGAACACGAGGACTTGCTTCCGGTGCGGCAAGCCGGGACACTTCGTCGCCGACCGCCCGGGAGAAGGCCGAGAACAAGGACGGCTACAAGCACAAGCCGAGGAAGAACGACGACAAGTACCGTTCGAGGCGCGACCACAAGAGCAAGCACAAGAACAAGTACAAGGACGAGCGACGATCGAGGAGGAAGGAGGGCCGAGGCAAGGCCCGAGCGATGGTTGGAGCGAGCGACGTCGACTCCAGTTCCGCGTACTCCACCTCGAGCTCGAGCAGCAGCAACGACGAGGGAGATCGCCGCAAGAACAAGAGGTCGTCCAAGAACCTGAGCGGGCTGAGCTGCTTCGCGAGAGACGGCTTCGCACCATGGCGTTGAGCTCCGGCAAGCAAGAAGAGCACACGAGCGACTCGGACTCGAGTCCGACGACGAGGTGCGTGATGAGCTTCCCTTCTTGCGCCAGAGAATGAGAGGCTTGGCTCTTTGCTTGATAACCGTGATGACATGCTTAGAGAGGCCAAGAAAATGAGGAAAGAGCTTAGGGCTTCACTCGAGGATGCTAGGACTAGAGTGGCCGAGCTAGAGACACGGGTGCTTGATAGCAAGCTTGAGATTGATTCGCTTAAGGCTAGCCCCGTTGTTTCGATGAGAATGATTGTGCCGATTGCTCTATTTTCCTTGCCGATCTTGCTTTGTTCAAGGAGAAGCATGCCTCCAAGTGTGAGGAACTAGATGTGCTTAGGGTTGAAGTGGCCGAGCTTAAGTCTAGACCTCGCTTTGCTAGGTGCTTGCACTTCTTGCCCCGTTTTGCATGCTAAGATTGATGAGATGCATGCTTACACTAGTTCGCTCGAGGCTAAATTGAAGGAACCCATGCCTACATCTTGCTCTACCCGTGAAATGCATGCATTGAAAAATTTGGAGCTTGCACATTATGTTGATCGTTTGCGGGATGAGAATGATGATTTGAGGAAGTTGATGGGTTGGTTGTCCGGTCACGAGCCTCGCTTGAGGATGATGATCGAGGCCTTTAAGAGGCAAGATGGTGAGGGACTTGGGGCAAACAAGGTTGGTGAGGGAAGTGGAGAGAATATCCCGAGCCACCAAAAACCCACCACAAGAATGATTTCCCACCAAAACCTAACCATCTAAGGAACCGACTAGACACAACCCCAGCTCCACCCGTGTTTCCTACACCCACAAATGACGTACAAAAGCCTATCAAGTTTGTGAGCACTTCGGGGAAAGTGTTCTTTGGGAAGGAGAGTGAGAAGGCTAGTGGTGAGAAACCGGTGGAGGGTTTGAGTGGAGAGAAACCAAGTGAGCAGCCACATCCCAAGCCAAAGCCTAAGCTTGTGAGGTTCCATTGTGGCTATTGTGGGAGAGATGGCCATAAGGAGGAGTTTTGCTTCAAGAGGAAGCGAGAGGAGAGAATGAGGAAGGAGTGGGCTAACAAGGACAAGTACCACCCTTCCGATGGTGTACTTGAGCCTCGTATGCAGATGCCCAGGGGCAAGGCGATTGTGAGGACAGTTCGGGCTTGGGGAGAGAAGAAGGCCGCAGTGGTGCTCCGTCTGTGTCACACCGGTCGACCGGTGTGGGGCACCGGCCGACCGGTGCGGGCCCGGACAGACGGATGTTCGGGTTTCGAGCTCGTGCGGTGCGAGGGTTGTTTCGGTGGTCGTGGTTCGGTGGTTGGGCCGGAAAGGGTGCGGGTGGTCGGCTTGCTAGACGTTCTCCTCCTCGTGCTCAATACGGGGATTGGAGGAGTCGTGGAGTTGAGTTGGAGAGGAAGGACGTTCCACGGGCTTTCTTGCGTGGTTTTGGTCCTCCTCCAGCAGAGAGGGGTGGTTCCCTCAGGGTGGTTACCATGGTGGTGTTCGTGGAGGTAGTTTTGGTAGGAGAGATGCTTTGGTTGGTGCTAACCCCACTTTCGAGCAAATGGCTCGGCAGCTCGGTTTTCCTCTTTTGGTACTAACCCCGCTCTGAGTCGTTTGTTCGCTCACGTGCCTATTTTTGAGTTTCGGTGGGAGACTTGAAGAACATTTGGTTGATTGACTCCGTTGTTCGAGGCATATGACCGGAGACAGGGGGTGGTTCTCAAGTCTCGTCCCGGTGGTGACGAAGAGGTACATCACTTTTGGGGACAATGGGTGTGGGCGTGTGCTTTCGAAGGTGAGATAAAAGTGAGTGACAAGATCACTCTGAGGCGTGTCGCTCTTGTTCAATCGCTGGGGTACAATTTGCTTTCTGTGTCTCAGTTGTTGGATGAGGGTTTTGAGGTGTTGTTTCGGCCTCGGTGGTTCTCGGATTGTGGACTCTCGAGGGGACCTTGTTTGTATGGTCGTTCCCGAGGGTCGGGTGTTTCGTGCTGATTTTTCTCGGGCTTCGGGTGTTGAGCGTTGTTTCTTGGCCGGTTCTTCGAGTGAGTTGTGGAAATGGCATAGGAAGTTGGGTCACTTGAGCTTTGACCTTTTGTCTCGCTTGAGTAAACTCAATTTGGTCCGAGGATTGCCACGTTTGAAGCTTGAGAAAGAGTTGGTTTGTGCTCCGTGTAGGCATGCCAAGATGGTGGCCTCTACTCACCCGCCTCTCACCGATGTGATGACCGAGCGTCCATGCGAGCCGCTCCATATGGACCTTGTTGGCCCGGCTCGTGTGCGATCCGCGGGTGGGAAGTGGTATGTCCTTGTTGTGGTGGATGACTATTCTCGGTATGCGTGGGTGTTCTTTCTCGGAGGATAAGGGGGAGACGTTTGGTTTTGTTCGAGATCTAGTCTTGAGGTTGAGGAACGAGAGGCACGGAGATGCCATACGAGCTATCCGCAAAGTGATAATGGCTCGGAATTCGGAACTCTCGTTTTGAAACCTTTTGTCATGACTTGGGTCTTGAGCACCCGCTTTCGAGTCCGTATACGCCTCCCCGCAATGGTGTTGTGGAAAGGAAGAACAGGACCTTGTGCGAGATGGCTCGGACGATGCTCGATGAGCATAGGACTCCGAGGAGGTATTGGGCCGAGGCGGTGAATACCGCATGCTATGTGTCGAACAGGATATACCTCGCAGTGCACAAGAAGAAGACATGCTATGAGTTGATGCATGGTCGCACACCCAAAGTGAGTCACTTCCATGTCTTTGGTTGCAAGTGTTTCATTCTCAAGAAGGGCGAGAAGTTGGATAAATTTGAGGCTAGGTCCGTCGATGGCATTTTCTTTGGTTATGCATCTCATTCTAGAGCATATCGTGTGCTCAATCTTGAAACTAACCAAATCGTGGAGACTTGCGAGGTAACCTTCGACGAGACAGAGCCACGTAGTCGCCTTGTCTTTGAGTGTGCGGGTGATGATGAGCTTGGCGAGGAGATCTTTCGGGAGGAGGAGCATGAACATGGAGATGATGAGGATGGCGGTGCGGTGCCCCCGCCGAACATGTACCCACTACTTCGACTACGATGATGGATGGACCCTCTCGCTACACCTACGACGACAAATCAAGAACGAGGAGAAGCCGATGTTGAGGGGGAGGTAGCTTCGAGGCGAGAACCTCCCCGGCGAGTTCGGTGGATCACCCGGCTTCGAGGATCATCGGCGACATGAATGAACGCACTACACGATCGAGGGTTCGAAACAATTCCCATTTTGCTCATGCTGCATTTGTTGCTTCTTTCGAGCCCAAAGACATTGGACACGCGCTATCTGATCACAATTGGGTTAACTCGATGCATGAGGAGTTGGAGAACTTTGAGAGGAATCGGTGTGGGAGTTGGTTGACCCTCCCCCCGTGGTGTAAGCCGATTGGTACAAAGTGGGTGTGGAAAAACAAAGAGGGAGAGAAGGGTGAGGTTGTGAGGAACAAGTCGAGACTTGTTGCTCAAGGGTTCGCCGAAGGAGGGGATCGACTACGAGGAGACCTTTGCTCCCCGTAGCCCGTTTGGAGGCGATTAGGATCCTTCTAGCCTTTTCTCGTGGCTAAAGGGTTCAAGTTGCACCAAATGGATGTGAAGAGTGCTTTTCCGAATGGAGTGTTGGAGGAAGAAGTGTATGTGAGGCGACCTCCGGGGTTTGAGATTGAGAAGTACCCCCACCGGTGTACAAGTTGAGGAAGGCGCCGTATGGGTTGAAGCAGCGCCTAGAGCTTGGTATGGCAGGTTGAGGGGGTTCTTGTTTGAGAGAGGCTTTGAGATGGGGAAGGTCGATCAGACCTTGTTTTTGCGAGGCGGGGCGAGATATCCCGATTGTGCAGGTGTACGTGGATGATATTGTCTTTGGTGGCTCGTCTAACTCTCTTGTTGCAAGGTTTGCAGATGATATGAGCAGGGAGTTCGAGATGAGCATGATGGGTGAGTTGCGCTTCTTCCTCGGGCTACAAATCAAGCAATCAAAGGAAGGAACATTTGTGCACCGTGCTAAGTACACCAAGGACATTGTGAGGAAGTTCAAGATGGAGGACTCCAAGGCTATGACGACGCCGATGAGTACGACTACGGCTCTTGATGCGGATGAGGAAGGTGAACACGTGGACCGGAAGGAGTACCGGAGCATGATCGGGTCACTCCTCTACTTGACGGCGACGAGGCCGGACATACGCTTCTCGGTGTGTCCGTGCGCTCGTTTTCAAGCGTCTCCGAGGACTTCGCATCGGCAAGCGGGAAGAGAATTTTCGTGTACTTGCGTCACACTCCCGACTTCGGCCTTTGGTACTCCGCGTCCTCTTCTTTGGCGCTTCATGGCTTTTCAGACGCGGATTTTGCCGGGTGTCGGTTGGATAGAAAGTCCACTTCTGGGACTTGCCAGTTTTTGGGTTCTTCGTTGGTGTCTTGGTCTTCTCGTAAGCAGTCGAGTGTTGCTCAATCCACGACCGAAGCCGAGTTTGTTGCCGCTGCTAGTTGTTGCTCTCAGCTCCTTTGGATCACCTACACCATGAGTGACTTTGGTGAGGAGTATACCCATGTCCCACTTCAATGTGATAGCACCAGTGCCATAAGCGTCGCAAAGAACCCAGTGCTCCATTCTAAAACCAAGCACATAGAAGTGAGGTATCATTTCCTGAGAGACAACGTTGAGAAAGGAAAGATAGCGTTGATCCATGTACCCACACATCACCAACTAGCCGATATTTTCACCAAACCCCTAGATCAAGCAACTTTCACTCGTTTGCGGGGGGAACTTGGTGTGTGTTTGATTTCTTGAGTTGGGTGTGTGGGAGCTCTCTTTTGCCGGTGGTGTCGAGCCCGATTTGCCTCCCCTCGAGGAGCCGGTTTGTGGTTTATGTATAGCTTTCCTTTGTGCATTTCTTGCATTTTGGCATGGCATATGTAACATGATGTATAGGCATCCTTGTATCTTAGATTGCATGCATTTTGTATCATATGCATTGGTTAGGAAAGCTTCTCTCATATACATTGTTCACCATGGAATGAGATATTTGTCTTTGTGAGCTTGTTTGGTATGCTACGGTTAGTTTGGCTTAGCTCTTGATGATCTTGATGAATAATCCATGGTTGATAGCTATGCTTTTGAAAAATGTCACATGTATGCTCTCTCATGTGTAAATGCCTTTACATGCTCTTGACATGTTTTTGTGGCTTTGCTATGCTTAATTTGTGGTTGGATAGCTAGCTTATTGATCATATGGGGCCAAAGGCTCATTTGCCATCATGAATGTTTAGCCCTCTAGATTTATCTTGTGGAGGAGCATAAGTTCCTTTTTGTCGCAAAGACATTTCATGTACCATTTACAAATCTGAAAATGAAATGAAAAATGCTTGGAAATGTGCTCCCATGTCATACGTGCGGAATTTAATTTGCTTTGGGTGCTAAACCGTTGCATGATGCCTACCAATGAGAAGTCTCATACATAGAAGTAGGCACATGGCTCGGTGGCTTTGACATGACATGAGGTGCTTGTGGGTGTTTGTGATGGTCTTATGGTTAGAATAGCTGTCCTAGCATGAAGTTTGTGTGGCTTTGCCATTTTGATATGCTTTGACCATGTTTAGGACTTTGCTCATGAGAGGCAAGTTTTCGCAAAATTGCCAAAATCCATCTTAGCTTCGTCCAATGGTTGTGAAACTTGGTGATCATGTAGTTGAGATCGATACGAAGCCGTAGAGTATCTAACTTGCTCATTTGGACATGTGTAGCATTCTTTGTTGAATTTTGCATATTTGAGAAGCTCTAGGTTGCAAGTTTTGCATTTTTGGCTTGATTCATGCATTGCCAACAAGGGGGAGATGTTTGAGCTTGAAATGGCTTGTTGGATGCGTTTAGAAGGTTTTCAGGTGGTTTCGAGCCATTTCTGGGCTCTGTTGTACACCGGTCTGACCGGTGATGAGCACCGGTCTGACCGGTGTGAGTGCTGGTCCTGTACACATGTTGGGCACCGGTCTGACCGGTGGTGTTGACCGGTCTGACCGGTGTGAGCTGAAAGTGCTGCAGCTGTCCTGTTTCATGTGGTTTCTTGCATGCATTCGTCCAGGGGGAGTTGCATTGGTTCAGGGGGAGTTTGCATGTGTGCAGGGGGAGCTCTTTGAGAGTTTTCGAGCTTTGTTTTGGTGGTTTGTGCTCTTTGCTTGAGCTTTGCTTTGTCTCGGATGTGTCGAGCCGTTGCCCTTGCCTAAGGGGTCCGAGACTTGTCTTCTTCAAGTGATCTTGCTATTTGCCTTTGTTTGGCTTTCGATCGCTTGTTGGAGTTTCTTTTTGTTCGTTTCTTTTCTTTTTCTTTTCTCTCTTGTTACTTTCGTGTGGGTGTTGTCAATGCACTCATCAAGGGGGAGATTGAGGACCATGTGTGGTTCGAGGACCGATGGATGGTCGCTTCCTTGTGTGATGAGTGATTGACAACGTTGTGTGGACCGATTCTTGGCTAAGTATTGCGGGTGCGGGTTGCGGCTTGACTCGTGTTGGTGCGGGTGTGAAGAACAAGCGCGAAAGGTCGTTGCGGTGAGGCCTCCGGTGTGGAGAAGACAAGTAGGCTTCGTTCGAGGGACCCGGTGGCCGCCGGGGTCAAGTGCGGGCCGCATGGTGGCATGAACAAGAAGATGAAGTCGTGGACGGTTTCTTGGTTGAGCCTCAAAACCAAGGTCGAGCCGGGACTACGTGGGAGCCAAGTCATGAGTGGAGATTGGTGGAGGCTACACCGAGTTCGCGGGGTTTCCG
Organism: Cenchrus americanus; assembly: GCA_947561735.1. NCBI lineage: Eukaryota > Viridiplantae > Streptophyta > Magnoliopsida > Poales > Poaceae > Cenchrus > Cenchrus americanus. Next base: position 181,265,227 of record OX387241.1, on the reverse strand, counting down.
GTGGTTCACCGTAAAACCACCGGGTTCCTTGGTTGATCCACAAAGCCAAGACCGGAGAACCGAAGACGGAGGTGCAACGAAGACACCGGACCGGTCGACCGGTGGGGACCGGTCTGACCGGTGAGGAGCACCGGTCTGACCGGTGTGCGACGACGCAGTCCGAATCTTCGAAGCGGAGGACACGCGTCGGGATCGCATAGCTTGCGTCGAGGCTACGCAGGGTGCGGTTGCCGGCATCCGTCCGATGGTGAAGACATCAAGAATTCCAAATCCGCCCTTGAGGGGCTTGTATCCCTAGTTAGTAGAGAGGGGCATTTTAGACATTCGGTTGCCGCCTATATAACCCAAGAGGTGAGAGGTTGGCAGCCAACTCTTGGAACCCTAGCTCATTTGTTTTCCTATTTTTCCACCTATTTTCCTTAGGTTTTCCTTAGGACTAGCAAGAGAGCTTCACGGAGAGATCTTGTAGAGAGGGATGGATGATCGGGCGGCTTGCTAGACCTTGTACGAACCTTTGTCTCATGTATAGATGATTCGGCGTGGTTCCTCAAGGTTTGGATGTGTTTTCCCCGGTTGTTCTTGGTGATGATTTTCGGAGCCCTTTCTCGGTGATTTCTTTGGGTTGGTTTCGAGGCTTTTCTCTTGGGGATTTGATGGGGGAAATTTGTGGGAACCCTTCGTGGTTCTTTGGGCTGTGATTCCCCTCCCAAATCCGTGAGTAAAAGTGCTCGATTTTGGGGGTTTCTTGAGTTCTTGGGTTGAAAGTGCTTTCGGTGGGATTTCTTCGATTCCTCCTTTTTGGATGAGATTTGGTGGGATTAAACTTGGCTATGGACTCCTCATGAGGTGTTCCTGATATCCCCAAAGTCTTGTTCAAGTCCGTGGAGCGATTCGGGAGATCGAGATTTGGATTTGGGGGAGTTGACCCGCGGGTGCTGTTCATCCCGAGCTGCCCAGGCCACACCGGTCTGACCGGTGCTCTTGACCGGTCTGACCGGTGCAAGCCCTTGTGGGATTTTGCTCGGGTGAACGTCTTGGTGTGTTCGTAGTTGTCCCGTGGTGCTGCTGTTTCGAGTTTGGGTCCGTTTGGTGGTCGGTTGGCCTCGTTTGGTGTCTTGGGGGCTTTCGGGTCGCCACCGGTCCGACCGGTGTGTCTCACCGGTCTAACCGGTGTAGAGCCACTTAGTGAAAGTTGCTCAGGTTCACCTGCAGGGACCGGTCTGACCGGTGGTGCTCACCGGTCTGACCGGTGTGGGTCTGTAGACTCGAGGTTTGTTTTTCCGCTGCGTTCTCGAGTCGGAAGGCTGTGTGTGTTGGTTCCTAGGTCCAGTGGCACTCCAGTGGCTACGTGGGCTTGGCCAACTTGGGTAGTGAGTCGGAGACGTGTGTTGGTAGCCGCGTTCGTCTTGTTGGAGTTCTCATCTCCATCGAGAAGAATTTTTATCGGCTCCCATTCACTCCCCCCCTCTCTGGTTCGCCGTATCGGTCCTTCAGCCGTAGAGAGCCAGTGCTGTAGCCCCCGAGCGAATGCGCGTGAAGACACCATGCACTTGGAGGATGAAGCCATCTCCGTAGAAGACCACGAAGGCCGCCGGCAGAAAGAAGAGGGGCCGTGAGGAGGCCGTCGGATCTGCCGCAGGGACATCACCGCCGGTGTCCCCGCCGCGGCCAGATCCAAACCGTGAGTGGAAGAAATCCAAGGAGAAAACCGAAGACTTGTTGGCCCTCCTCAATAGTGGGTTCCTGCGCGAGAAGGAGGTGGACATGTGCAGGGCCGCCGCCGGGGATCCGTACCCCATGGAGAAGAATCCAGATGAGATCCCGATGTTCGCGCGGTTCGCGGAGCGTGGACTTTCTCTCCCAGCGAGTGACTTCTTCAAGGGGCCCATCGGGTACTACGGCGTCGAGTACCTCAACCTCAACCCCAACAGTATCTTCCACACTGCCGTCTTCGTATATTTCTGCGAAGCTTTTCTGGGGATCAAGCCCCATTGGATCTTGTTCCGGAAGTTCTTCCGGGTGAAGCCGCAACCCAGCGCCAGCAACCCACGGGTAGTCGTAGGAGCGGGGATCCAGATGAGGGAGGACGCCGCTGAGCAGTACCTCTCGTACAAGCTGATAGACTCCAATCAGGATTGGAAGGCCAAGTGGTTCTACGTCACAAACCACCACCCAATATGCCGAAGCCCAGCGGGAAGCAGCCCAAGCATCGCCCGTGGTGGAACTCGGAGCCGACGATGCAGGAAGGGATCCAGCTGCCCGAGTTGTTGGCGCGGACCAAGGCGCTGAGGGAAGCTGGGCTAAGGGCCGAGCACGTGGCCTTCAGCTTCATGAAGCGCAGGGTGCAGCCGCTGATGGCTCGCGACTCCCTGGGGTACGAGTACAACGGGGACGACGACACGTCGCGGATGCCTGGAGACGAAGTCGACGACGACGATATTGTTGACAGGCTGGCCCGGATCTTCAAAGATATGCCGCCGTACACAGCGTGCCCCGTACCGGAGTACTCTGCCGCGCGCCCACCAAAGGAGGTAAGTAGCTGCATCCATATACGAGTACCCATTCCATGTGAGTAGTTGCACTGATGAGTTGTTTCTTGCAGGACGACTTGAAGAAGTTTGTCTCCGAGGCCCCGCCGCCTCCTCAGTTGGTCGAGGTCCCAGAGGAGGGAAAAGCCAAGGCCAAGGAGCGGTGCGAAGTCGGCGAAGTAGACGACACGATTGTCGTAGAAGACACGTCCGAGGAGGACGACGACGAGGAGACGTTGCAGGACCTCTTCCAGTTGCGGTCGAGGTTCAGCCGCCCTGGCTTGCCACATGTGCCTCTCGTTAAGGATCCTCCACCTATCCTGGAGGCTAGTCTGGCCGCGCCGCCGAGGAGGCCGCACAATCCGGCCCACAAACGCGTGGCGAAGAAGTTGAAGGTCACGGAGACCACGTCCCAAGAGGTAAGCCATCTTGAGTAGTGTAGTCGAGTTCTGATGCCTCGAGTTGGTATGTTGATGATGAAGCTTCCTTGCTTGTAGGAGATCGCACCTTCCGAGCCCGTTGAGCAGGGCGACGAAGGCGAGTGGGACACGGTGGGGGAGGCAGCTGGTAGCCGAAGCCCAGCCCCCACTGTCGAAGAACTCTTGGCGCAGATGGAGCGCCAGCCCCCTGCTGCTCAGGGGATCACGGAGGAGGCAACAATCGCAGAGGTGTAGGAGGCGCCTGCCGAGGCGGGACTGGTTGATATCACCAGCATCCTCGGCGCCCCGACCGTGACGGTAGTCCGGTCAAGCCTGTAAGTGCTGAATTTCCCCGAGTAGTACTTGATGTGGTATTCGTACTTGGTTGACAACCGGCTTGTGTACTCTGCAGGAAATCGACGGACCTGTCTTGGGAGGAAGATGAACCCGCTTCAGAGGTGGCGGAGAAAGAAGCCGCGCCACCTGCTGAGGAGTCCGCTCCTGCCCCACAGGCAGAACCCGAGGCGTTGACCGCTAAGGCTAGGTTGCCTGAAGCCAGCGTCGTTGAAGGTGAGTACTCTGCTGAGGTTAAAGTACCCCCGTAGAGTAGTCGTAGTCGTTAGATATGACTGATGCACTTGTTGATAGGTGCTGAGGCCGAAAGGAACGACATCCCGTCGGCGGTGCCCGTTGAAGACGTGGCACCAGAGACTAAGGAGGCTGCCGCAGAAACCCCCGAGCTAATGGAGGTGGCCGCCGGAGTAGCCTCCGCGACGACTGGAGAAAAGGACACCGCGCTCCCAGAACCCGCTCTGGAGGTGGTTGTCCGCTCGCCAGAGATCCAGGACGCGGAGCCAATCCGCTCGGCGCCTATGACCGAAGCCGCTACGAGTAGTCGTGGCGGGATCGAGTTGTTGGCGGACAATTTGGTCGATCCGGCGACGGTGGCTCGGCATCTGGAGGCGGTCCGCCAAACCGTGCAATGGATGAAGGTGAGTAGTCATAGCTCTTGAGTAGTCAATCCTTTAGCGTTGAGTACCCATTTGATGCGAGTTGTCTATGCAGGACGTCGCTGAGAGGTCCCTCGGGAAGTCGGAGATGCTTCAGGGGTACAGCGACGTGGTGCTTTGGGTCGAGACATTAGAAGATCAACTCGTGAAGTCCCGGAAGCACGCCGCCGCCATGCAGTCAAAGCTGGACACCGCCTTTGCCAAGTACCATAATGACATCCAAGAGATGCAGGCGAAGAGCGACGACTTGGTACGGAAGAACAAGTCGCTTCGCAACAAGAACAAAGGTACATCACTTGACTTGTTGAGTACTTGTTGTGGCTCGAGAGGTAGTCTAACCCACTGTGCCTTGTTGTTTGCATAGCTTGAGACTCAGATAGGGCAGCTGAAGACTTCAGAGACTGATCTGAAGAATCTCTTTTACTGGGAGCAGGAGGCCCGCCAGGTACTGGAGTTAGATTATAAGGAGCTTGCTTACGAGTGCGACAAGCACATGGAGCTCCGTATTGCATCCGACTGTGACCTCATCAACTGCTACAAATCATTGCAGAAGCTGAACGAGGAATGCGAGAAGTTGCGGGCCCAGCTCAAGGAGCTTGAAGAAGCCGCGCTCCCCATCACGAGGCTGCGGGTGCCTCATCCTGGCAGTTCCAAGATAGCGCTGCTGGTGGACCGGGTGAAGAAAGCCCCCAGCCGACTGGCAGCCTACGTGAAGCACTTGGCGAAGTCAATCCCGAACCAAGTGCTGGCCTTCATGAAGTCGTACTTCCCGAAGGCTCCCGTAGACGTAGTCGCTGGTGGACTAGCCGCCAACTGTACCGACGAGCAGTATGCGGAGCTGCTAGAGCAAATGGCACCCATTGCAGATCAAGTCGCCAAAAAACTTAATCTCCAGTAGTCTTGAAATTGTTATCTTTTAGCAATAGTTGTACAAAAACAATTGTAATTGTTTAAGTATGAATGAAGAAAAGTTTCCATAAATGAGTACTCGTTGCCACGATCTCTGAGTGCGGAGTCCCATCGTGGAGTTGTTGCGAGTAGTGGTACTCGGCAGTAGTCCCGCGGAGGGAAAAAGACAGTAAAGAAGTTGATGAACAGTCAAACTTTATTACTGATGAAGTACACCTGGATGGCCAGGGCCGTATTTACAGGGTAGTCGCCAGGACCCAGAGGCCGCCTACAGCTAAGTAGTACTAGGGCGAGTAGCCGCTTACATCAGTAGTTCCGTAAGTAGCCGTATAGGCTGGATCTAGAAGTACATGGTCTCTCAGTAGACCGCTGCTAGAGTCCTTTGTCGCTCGTCGCAGCCCAGGATCCGTAGGTAGCCGCATGGGCTGGATTCTGGAGAGGAGTAGTCCAGAGACTGGTGCCTAGACCCGGAGGCCGCTTACAGCGAAGAAGTAGTCCGGAGACTAGTGCCCGGACCCGGAGGCCGCTTACGGCAGAGGGGTCCTGATGTAGTCGCGTAGACTTGAGCCCCAGGGTAGTCGTGTAGACTAGGCGTAGAACCGACAGAGCTGGTCAACGTTCCACGAGTTGTTGACGTCTTCGCCTTCAAGTGTCTGGAGGCAGTAGGAACCCGGCCCGGTCACCTTTGCGATTGTGAAGGGACCTTCCCAGGGGGAGCTGAGCTTGTGTAGTCCTTTCGTGTTCTGGATGCGACGGAGGATGAGATCGCCAACGTTGAAGGAGCGTTCCTTGACGTTGCGGTCGTGGTAGCATCGGATACCCTCCAGGTACCTTGCTGGTTGGACGAGGGCGGCGCAGCGAGCTTCTTCGAGCCTGTCGATGTCAACTCGTCTGCTGTCCTCAGAGACGCCTTCGTATCCCTCTACGGTCCGCAAGTGTACGGACCCCACACCTTTTTCACCATGGGATTCCCAAGGTTCTTGTCAATCTGCGGATCAAGGGGATTACAAGCGTTCAATCTACAACGACACACTAGCTACTAAAACCCTAACTATTATTATGCTAGAAAACAACTAAACTACACTAGAGAGAATGATTATGATATCAAGATAAAAGACACTCGCCCATGGGTCTACGATACTAGAGCACACAATCGCTTAAAGACATGAAAACCAATCTAATCTATCGGGGTTGTGACCACGGTTTCGCCCTTTCCCTCCTCTCGTACTGTCACTACGCGAAGGTATTCATGACTAGACCTTTGATGGACACGGCGTATTGAATGGATCCAAGGAAGCATTGGAGCTCTACTCCCTTTACGGTATGGTAGCTAACCTTAAGCATTAAAGTATATTCAACACAAGATGATAGATAGATAATCCGACAAAGTGCGATTACATCTCAAGATCGATTACAACCCATGGACAACTGAGAAGATTACCCCATCAAGGTGCTGATCATGGCACCGTTGATCATGGTTTCCCTTCCGCCGGTGTCTTCCTTCTTCTCCACGAGAGGGTGCTTCCTTCGAGGTGGTTGATCTCCCTCCGGAGATCCTCCTCCTGTCTCTCTAGCTTGTGGATGGCCTTCTGGTGCGAATGACTCCCCTCCTCGGTGTTGGCGGTGCCTCGGGGCTTTAAGGGTTCAAGATCCTTCGAGTGCAAGGAAAACGGGAGTGAACCGGCACCAGAACTGGGCTGGGCCGGCCGGCCTGGGCCCAGTTCGGCCCAGTTCGGTCGCCCCTTTTGCTCCGTGGGTCCTTATGCACTTATGTATTTTGCCCCCTCCACTTGCATTATTTTGATGATGTTATCCTCACGTTCAAGATGGAGGTTCTCTTCGCATGAAGTTCAATCTTTTACGCTTCAATCCCCAGGGGTGTTCCTCGTAGCACTTCGGTCCTTGCCACCATTGGAAGTGATTTCATCAAGCTCATGAACACGAACAAGACTCCGTAAATGCTCCTTTGAACTTGTTGCGAATCCGTCCTTTATGTCCATGTTTTCCTACATAAACACAACACTTCCAAATGCATGCACAAAGTTGAACTTGTTATATGATTAGTATGCCTAGTGGCGGGTTAGTTCCATAATCAAATCCAAACCAAAGTGTAATGAACATGCTAGGTGCACCAAAATACACCGTCAACATCTCCCCCACGCTTAGCTCTTGCTCGTCCTCGAGCAAGTACTCGTAAAAGAACTTCGTCCAAGGTGTTGTAATCATATACCACTTATCCTTCTTCAAAAGTTAGTCAATCCCTTCATCTTTAATAAATAAACACAAAGTAATGATAATCAAACATAAACATGGGCGTTTAGAATTTTTACCACGTCAAGTTTTACCCCACAACTCAAACTCTACACTCGAAGCTTTCAATCTCAACCATGCTTACTTCTTTGCTTCCATCGGAGGGTTTTTACGATTTTCAAAACAAAAATTCCTGCAACAAGTATTAGACAAAAACCTTTCTCCAAGCTCTCTCAAGTCACTCATATGAAGTGTCTATCCTAACCAAATTTTATAAAACTCTCACCTCCCATTAATCTCTCATATATCATGTAAAGTGGAGCTATAGGTAGGGCTAGCGCAATCAACACAAGTATTGTCAAACTAAGAACTTCCTCTAATGGTTGTCTACCTTTCAAAGCCAATGATCATGAGAATTAACCATATGTAGGGATATCAAGAATGAGAAAATTTAGAATGGTGGACATGTGCAAGGGCAAAAGAAAATTGTGACTACAAGGCACTGATGACGTCCTCGTTGTCGGATTGCACATGGTTGGAAAAAGAATGAAAGTTTCGTCTCTCAACAATGTGACATCCTTCCTTACACTTTATTTTTCTTTTCTTTCACTTGATCCATCCCTCTCATATCTTTATTTCTACCTCATCTTTTTCTTTTTCTTCTTTCATTCACATATAAATTTTTTTCTTTCTTTCTTTTCCATACACATACTTTTTCTCTTTATTTTTCTCTCTCTTGACAACTTTTCAAAGCTTTCAATTCTCTCTTTCCTTGCATGCATACAATCTGAAATTTTAAATAAATCATGCTACAGACGAGACAAAACTTTGAAAATAGGTTGTGTTCAAGGAATATGATGTACAAAAGAGATGTATAGGGTTGGGTATGGAATTCGGCGATGTACGTGACTTCCGTTCTGAAAGTCAGGTTACTGAATATATGACGAGGCTAGCAACAAAAGATAAGCACAAGAACATGATCATTGCTCGAAATTAAAACTTACCAAGAGAGAAGGGTTCTAGCCTAACTCATCGTGCTAATCACACTTATGGTGGATCAAAAAAAAACTTGGCTTTGGATAGGAATTTTTTCTTACTCTCATCTTGGAAAAAGAGGTTTTGCTAACCTTTATTACAAGGGTTTTAAGATAATTTTCAGAACTGAAAACCTCCAACTTTTAGCATTGAACATAGCACAACTAACATGTGAAGCTCAAGATCGAAGTGTGGTATGGATACTTTAAGTAGTAGCAATTCCACTAAGCACGACGGTAAACGTTTTTCAAACCACATACTTATGTTCATATATCACGAATCGAAGATTAAACAAACAAGTGAATAAAGATAAGCAATACATAAAACACAAAGTTATATATATAGACTCTTTTTATTTGATTTTCTTTGACTCAACACTAATTCAAGACACTTGCAAAAATTTTAAAACGCACTCAAAAACTAAAGACTCATTAAAACACTAAGACTCTCACACGAAGATTAAACCGAACCTAAACTTGAAGTTCAAAAGCTAAGGCTAGCGAGCTAGCTCTCCCCCACGCTTAAAACATACGACGTCCTCGTCGTATCTTACAAAAATCCTAAGGGGAAATCTAGACCTACTGGTACTTAAAGCAAGTATTGCACCACTTGCCTCTCTTGTTTCCAACCATGCCAAAAAGTTTGCGCACGTTACGGTGTCGGAACTTGTAGTCGTCTTCGACTACGCGCTCCAAATCCTCCATACGCTGCTTCATCACTTCCATGGCTTGGTGACATTCATCGGCCAACGTGTAGAGATCCCCGATGGATTGACGGCAAGTTCGACAACACATCGGATGCAATCCGAAGGGGTCTTCATCGCCATTGTCTCCACCGTCATCACCACCGTCGTCGCCACCTCCATTGTCGTTGCCGCTCTCGTTGCCATCGTTACCGTTGCCGTAGGGGCCTTCGGGAGTCCTCTCTTTGGGCTGCTCATCCCAATCGTCATCATCTCTTCCGGCGGCCGCCCACGAGCTCCGGCTTCGATCGTCGGAGTAGTCGCTACCCCCATAATCCTTAGTCTCTGGCAACGCCTCCTTGTAGTCTTTGCGCTTGATGCCTTGGATGCGTGCCGACCTTCGAACGGGCATAGGGACCTTCTCTCCTTCGACGGGGTTGCAAGACGCAAGAGCTCCGGTCGGGACACGCCCTCCGCAACGGATGCGTGCGGTCCTCTTGACGGGTAGCTTGAGCTCGCATCGCATCGCCTCCTCCATCGATGGCTTCTTGGCTTCTAGCTTCAACTCTAAGCTCCTTGGAGGCACAATGGCTGCTACAAGGGTGCAAAATATTACTTGAAAGGTTTGATCCTCGAGCTCCCAATTCGGCCAAATAAATAGTCCTGAGAGAAAAGCCCTGGGAATCTTATTTTCCTTTTTTACACTTCCCTTAAAATTTTCTGACCAAACAAGGAAGTCAAAAAGAAGCAATTCGGGCGAAATTCGGCGTCATCGGCCGCCGGAACCCTCTGGACCGGTCGGCCTGTGCCGGCCGGCCCACCCTGCCTCGGGGGCTGTGCCGGTCCGGGTTTTTGCACACCATCCTATTTTTTCTTCCTTAGCCCATGGGAAAAAGTTGGCCTAGTAAATCTTCACGAAAAAGTCCAGAAAACTAAAAGAAAAATTATTTACAAAAGTTGATGCCTTATTTTTCGTCCTAGGCGGGACGTTCGGCCTCTTCCTCCATGGTGAAGACGTCAACATGGTGAAGGGGCACGACGTCGGGTTCGTAGTAAACCTTAAGCCGTTGACCATTCACCACAAATTGATCGCCGTTTATATCCACAATGGTTACCGCTCTATTGGAGAACACCGAATGCACAACATAAGGTCCGTCCCACTTGCTTTGCAATTTCCCCTTTCCCAAGGTTTTAAACCTCGAATTGTAGAGGAGGACCTTATCTCCTTCTTTAAATTCTTTTTTCTTCAATCTTTTATCGTACCACCTTTTGATTCTCTCCTTGTATATGCTTGCGTTTTCATATGCTTTCAACCTCAACTCCTCTAGCTCGCTTATTTGGATTCTTCGTTTCACCACCGCGGCATCGAGATCAAGGTTCATCTCTTTAATTGCCCAATAGGCTTTATGTTCCAACTAAACCGGAAGGTGGCAAGCTTTTCCATAGATGAATTGATAAGGGGTCATACCTATCGGTGTTTTAAATGCCGTTCGATAAGCCCATAAAGCTCCGTCTAATTTCTTTGACCAATCTTTGCCTCCCTTCTCTATGGTCTTGTTGAGGATGCTTTTTAATTGCCGATTTGACGTTTCCGCTTGTCTGTTGGTTTGCGAGTGATAGGCCGTTGAGACCCTATGCTCAATTCCTAACTTAGACAAGCACTTTTTGAAATTCTTCCCGGTGAAGTGAGTTCCTCCATCACTTATCAAGATTCTCGGTGTACCGAAACGGGGAAAATCACATTCTTGATCATAGTAATCGACTCTTCAGTGGAAGATTTACGACATGGTATAGCCTCTAACCACTTGGATACATAATCAACCGTAACAAGGATGTACTCGAATCCAAATGAGTTTTTAAAAGGCCCCATGAAGTCTATACCCCATACATCGAATATGTCGATTTGTAAGTTATATTTCAAAGGCATAGAATTTCTTTGAGAGATGTTTCTGGTTTTTCGGCATTCGGGGCATGATGTAACATATCTTTTAGTATCTTCAGGCATCTCCAGCCAATAGAATCCGCTCGACCATACCTTTGCTTGGGTTCAAAAATGGCTACAGTGCCCACCGTACTCCGCCGAGTGACACTTTCTTAGAATTTCTACCCTCTCTTCTCTTGGCACACATCTTCTCATCACTCCATCATTGCCAAGTTTGAAGAGGTATGGTGCATCTTAAAAATATTTCCTACTTTCGGAGATTATCTTCTTTTGAGTGTTTTTATCTAGATGATGGAGAGGCATCTTTCGAATTGCTCGAATGATGTCGATCATCCATGTGTCTTTATCAAGCACTCTATAGAGGTGGTCATCTCTCATCTTATCTTCAATGGGCTCTTTATCATCTTGCCCATGATTCATCCTAGACAAATGATCGGCCACAACATTTTCCACCCCCTTTTTATCACGAATTTCAACATCAAATTCTTGGAGAAGAAGGATCCAACGAATCAAACGTGGTTTAGCTTCATTCTTAGCCAAGAGATACTTGATGGCTGCGTGATCGGTGTAAACAATGACCTTCGAGTTCACGATGTAAGATCTGAATTTTTCGAAAGCGAATACCACCGCTAGCAACTCTTTTTTTGTAGTGGCATAATTTAATTGCGCCCCACTAAGAGTTTTGCTAGCATAGTAAACGACGTGAACTCGGCCTTCCTTTCTTTGACCCAAGACCGCGCCTATGGCGTAGTCACTTGCGTCACACATAATCTCGAAAGGTTGGCTCCAATCCGGAGGTTGGATGATGGGAGCACTCACCAACGCATTTTTCAAGGTCCGGAATGCCGCTAGGCACTTCTCATCAAAGTCGAGAGCCACATCCTTTTGAAGAAGATGCGTTAAAGGTTTAGTGATCTTCGAGAAGTCCTTGATAAATCTTCTATAGAATCCGGCATGGCCTAGAAAGCTCCTTAAGGACTTAACATCCGTAGGAGGTGGGAGTTGCTCAACCGTCTCTACCTTAGCCTTGTCCACTTCAATTCCTCTCTCGGATATAACATGTCTGAGCACTATACCTTGCTTAACCATGAAGTGGCACTTTTCCCAATTTAACACCAAATCTGCCTCCGCACACCTCATAAGGACCTTTTCCAGGTTTGCTAAGCAATCCATGAACGTTTTCCCGTAAACGGAAAAGTCATCCATAAACACTTCAACAATTTCTTCGATGAATTCCGAAAATACGGCCATCATGCAACGTTGAAAAGAGGCCGGAGTGTTGCATAGGCCGAAGGGCATCCTTCTATATGCAAACGTTCCATAAGGGCATGTAAACGTTATTTTATGTTGATCTTCCGGGTGAATGGGAATTTGCATGAACCCCGAGTATCCATCGAGAAAGCAAAAATAAGCGTGGTTTGCTAACCTCTCGAGCATCTCGTCAATGAACGGTAGGGGGAAGTGATCTTTCTTCGTCGCTTTGTTAAGCCTACGATAATTGATACACATCCGCCACCCGGTCACGGTTCTTTGCCGTATCAATTCGTTCTTCTAATTCTTCGCCACGGTTAAACCTCCTTTCTTCGGTACACAATGTACCGGGCTCACCCACTCGCTATGCAGAACCGGGTAGATGATTCCGACGTCAAGTAACTTGATAACCTCTTTCTTTACTACCTCTCGCATGGCATGGGTTAGCCTCCTTTTGTGGTCCACTACGGGCTTACATTGGTCTTCCATTGGTATACGATGAGTGCAAAAGGCTGGGCTAATACCTTTGAGATCATTAATCGAATATCCAATCACCTTCCAATGTTTTTTTAAAAAAATCAGCAACGCTTCATTTTCTTCGGGACTCAACTCGTCGCTCACGATGACTGGATAGGTCTTGTTTGGCCCCAAAAATTCATATTTTAATCATTTGGGCAATGGTTTAAGGTCTACCTCGGGCACTTGGGGCTCCTCGGGTTTTATTTCTCCTATGTCTTCGAATTTTCTTTCCTCCACGCTTCCATCATGCGGCTCTAAGCCTTTTGTTGCTTCCTCTAGTTCTTTATCTTGTTGATTACTAATTTGATTTTCCATCGCTCTTTGCAGCGGGTCTCTAAGGGATTCAACAAAACAAAGGCTATCTATCTCTTCTACTTCTTCATCTTCGGGAGGAAAGGGTGTGAGGTGTTTAGAAGCACGAAGAAAGTTATATGTGTTCTTTGTTCCATTAAGGTTCATTGTTACTTTGCCTTCTATGGCATCTAACACGACATCAACCAACTTAAGAAAAGGCCTACCTAAGATTATATGATCATGATTACCATGGTAAGCATCAATAACAAAGAAATCGGTTGGTATGTAATTTTTAGAGATTTTTACTTTCATGTTGCAAGCAATACCTAGAGGTTTGATATTTCTACCATCTCCCATAATTAATTTCGTTGATGTTGGAGCTAAGTCTAGGTTGTGGTCTTGAACTTTATCATAAATTTTAGAAGATAGAACACTTACTAGGGCTCCGATGTCGCATAAAGCTTTGCATTGAACTCCGTTGATCTCGCAACTCAAGTGTGGCATCATCTTCTCTTCTTCTTCGGATCCTATCGAGTAGATTTCGGCGAGGCGAGCGTATGGTGATGCTTCGGGCTTGATCCCCATGATTCTCTTCACTTCGGCAATATGTTTCGGATCCACTACGTCATCTCCAAAGAGCTTTTGAAAAATCTCACCGGTGGTTTCAAGGTCGTATGAATTTTCCGCTTTCTTCTCCGGTGGGAAATCCACTTCCAATGCTCTTGCCATTCCCTTTTGATTAGGGAATGGTCTTCTCTTGTCGAATACTTCTCCGTAATCAATAGGAACCCAATCCATTGGTTCGAACTCCCTTAGTGGCTTCGCGCTTGACATGCTTCTCTTGTTCATCTCCTTTGGTACGGCGAAGTCGACGTTTGGTGTAGTTCTTGACTTGATGTGTTCTTGTTCAAGCTTTTCCATGATTGGTTCCTCTTTTGTGACTTCCGGAGTTGCCTCTTTAGAAAAATCAGCACACTTCTTCTTCCTTGAGTTGTATTCCGGCTCTTCCGCAAGTCTCGTTTCCCAATCTCTTTGCATGACAGCCGCTTTACTAACTTTTTGTAGAAGTTGGGCGGCTTCCGTGAGTGTTGTCTCCATGAGATCATCACCTGCACACATTTTGACGTGCTGCATGCAACTAGGGGTTAGCGAAAAGAAAAATGTATGCAAGAGTACGTCACCGGTGAAGCCGAATTTTGGTCCTTGTTCGATCAATCCATTAAACCTATCCCAGGCTTGGTCTATCCCTTCCTCTTCTCCTTGCATGACAGTGATCACTTGCCTCCTTAGATGTTGAACCTTGCTAATTGGAATGAACTTCTCGCAAAACTTCTTTGTCAACTTGTTCCAATTACCTTCAACTTCAAAGGACGCAACCGAATACCATGTCTTTGCATTGCCGGCAAGTGAGTAGGGAGAGAGATTCCATTTGAACCATTCATCGGGAACTCCTTCTTGACGCACCGTGTTGCATATTGTTGTGAAATCCCTTATGTGTCTATATGGGTTCTCTGTAACCATCCATTCAAATGGGTTCGCCGCCACCATCTTGATGATCTTGGATTTAATCTCATACTTGGTCGCTTCGAGCTTCGAATATGACTCTTGTACTTTTTTGTCTTCAGATCGAGGGCTAGCATAATCCCTTAGTGATTTCTCTAGTTCTTCCACAGGTTCATTAACGAACGCCATCTAGACAATAAGATAAAAACAAAACAAAAACGAAACAAGTGTTTTTCTAGATAATATATGTTAGATATAGCAAATAAACGATAAACTAAATATAAAACAAAGTTAGATGCAAATCAAACGATGTAAACTAACTTGCTTCTCGGCAACGGCGCCAGAAAAAGGGGCTTGTTGACGGATAAAAGACGTATCCCTCTACGGTTCGCAAGCGTACGGACCCCACACCTTTTTCACCACGGGATTCCCAAGATTCTTGTCAATCCGCGGAGCAAGGGGATTACAAGCGTTCAATCTACAACGACACACTAGCTACTAAAACCCTAACTATTATTATGCTAGAAAACAACTAAACTACACTAGAGAGAATGATTAAGATATCAAGATAAAAGACACTCGCCCACAGTTCTACGATACTAGAGCATGCAATCGCTTAAAGACATGTAAACCAATCTAATCTATCGGGGTTGTGACCACGGTTTTGCCCTTTCCCTCCTCTCGTACTGTCACTACGCGAAGGTATTCATGACTAGACCTTTGATGGACACGCCGTATTGAATGGATCCAAGGAAGCATTGGAGCTCTACTCCCTTTATGGCATTGTAGCTAACCTTAAGCATTAAAGTATATTCAACACAAGATGATAGATAGATAATCCGATAAAGTGCGATTACATCTCAAGACCGATTACAACCCATGGACGAATGGGAAGATTACCCCATCAAGGTGCTGATCATGGCACCGTTGATCATGGTTTCCCTTCCGCCGGTGTCTTCCTTCTTCTCCACGAGAGGGTGCTTCCTTCGAGGTGGTTGATCTCCCTCCGGAGATCCTCCTCCTCTCTCTGTAGCTTGTGGATGGCCTTCTGGTGCGAATGACTCCCCTCCTCGGTGTTGGCGGCGCCTCGGGGCTTTTAGGGTTGAAGATCCTTCGAGTGCAAGGAAAACGGGACCGAACCGGCGCCAGAACTGGGTTGGGCCGGCCGGCCTGGGCCGACCGGCTCGGGCCCGCTCGGCCGGTTCGGTCGCCCCTTTTGCTCCGTGGGTCCTTATGCACTTATGTACTTTGCCCCCTCCACTTACATGATTTTGATGATGTTATCCTCGCGTTCAAGATGGAGGTTCTCTTCGCATGAAGTTCGATCTTTTACGCTTCAATCCCCAGGGGTGTTCCTCGTAGCACTTTGGTCCTTGCCACCATTGGAAGTGATTTCATCAAGCTCATGAACACGAACAAGACTCCATAAATGCTCCTTTGAACTTGTTGCGAATCCGTCCTTTATGTCCATGTTTTCCTACATAAACACAACACTTCCAAATGCATGCACAAAGATGAACTTGTTATATGATTAGTATGCCTAGTGGCGGGTTAGTTCCATAATCAAATCCAAACCAAAGTGTAATGAACATGCTAGGTGCACCAAAATACACCGTCAACATGTTGTCGCTTGGGGGTGGCCTTAGGATCGACGTTGAGGCAGTGCTCAATCAACTCCCTGGGCACTTCTGGCATGTCCGCTGGCTTCCACGCGAAGATGTCGCGGTTAGCCCGGAGGAAGTTGATGAGCGCGTCTTCCTATTTGGGGTCAAGGCTGGCCCCGATGGTGGTGGTCTTGCTGTCTCGTCGCTCGTCCCAAGGTCGATCGTCTTGACCGTAACCTCCTCGGTGGGCCGAGGCTTGTTGGCTTTGTCTGACTTCTCAGGGATGTCGAGTTCACTTGGGGCAAGCTTCTTTGACGTAGCGTAGACTTCCATCTTGGCATTGGGTACTTGATTCGTAGAGGCGATCTCCACGGCTTCGGTGTCGTAGTCGTTCGAGATCTTCAAGTCCCCTTGCAGTGAGAGTACACCTGCTGGACTTGGCATCTTGAGTACCAAGTAGGTGTAGTGGGGTACCGCCATGAACTTGGCGATAGCTGGTCTGCTGAGGATGGCATGGTAGGACGTCTCGAAG
This sequence comes from Cenchrus americanus, assembly GCA_947561735.1. Lineage (NCBI taxonomy): Eukaryota > Viridiplantae > Streptophyta > Magnoliopsida > Poales > Poaceae > Cenchrus > Cenchrus americanus. The sequence continues at coordinate 181,248,749 of OX387241.1, read as the reverse complement.
TCCGCGACCTCGAACTTGACGTACTCGATACGGTAGTTGTCCCGAGATTCCCAAAGGTAACTGGCAGGACCACTGAGCCCAGTGGAATAGCCGCGTTGCCGGGGATGATGCCATAGAAGGGCGAGGTGCTCTTGGTGAGCATGTGGGTGATATCGAGCTTCATTTTCTTCAAGGTCTTGGTGAAAAGGACGTTGAGCCCACTTCCACCGTCGACGAGGACCTTGTTGAGTTTGGAGCCCACGACCACCGGCTTCAGGATGAGAGGGAACCGCCCTGGTTCGGAGAAGATGGTCCATTGATCCGCGCGGGAGAAGGTAATGGGTACCTCTGACCACCTAAGAGGGGTCGGAACCACTGGTTCAATGCTCATGACTTCTCGACGAGTAGTCTTTTGCTCCCGTCTGCTGGGTAGTCCGTCGAAGAGGACGTTGACAGTCTTGTCAGGTTCCTGGAAGTCGTCATTGCCTCCGTCGTTCTTCTTCTTGCCTTCTTGTCGTGAGGGTGCGGTGGCTCTGGAGTACTCTTGAGTGCTCGCCTGAGTTGGTAGCACTGCTCGGTGGTGTGGTTGCCGTCCAGATGCCACGAGAACTTCTCCTTTAGCAAGTCTTTGAAGCCGCCGGAGGTCTTCTTTGAGCTCTCCTTCGCAGGGCGCTGGATAGCCGCGACAGTGTTGTCTGGCTTGCGCTTGCGGTTGGGACCCGAGTAGTTGCGCAGGGCGCTGGATAGCCGCGACAGTGTTGTCTGGCTTCTTCGAGTTGTTGTTGTTACGACCGCCTTGGTTCCCGTTGTTGCTGCCGCCGCCGTTGCTCTGCTTGCTCTTGCCACGGATGGCATCGTACTTGGCGTTGGCCTTGTCTTCTTCATCCACCCAGGACGTGATCATGTCCTTGAGGTGGGGGATGGACTTGGGGCGGCGGCGACTAAAGTCTTCGAAAGTGCGGCAGTGGTATAGGCCGTCTTGGAAGAGGTCGATGACCTCCTTGTCGGTGACGTCGACTACGGTGGCGCGCTTGTCGAAGAAGCGACGCATATATACTTGCGGAGGGTCTCGCCTTGTTCCTGTTTGACCATAGCCAGGTCCATGCGAGTACCCGATCGGCCCATGGCGCCTGCGAAGTTGCTATTGAACTAATCGTTTAGCTGGTCCCACTTGTCGATCGAGTGCTTGTCCAGCGACTCGAGCCATGTGAGTGGGGCTTGGTCCAGGCAGAAGGGGAAGTAGAGGCACTCGGTGTCATTGTTGCCGCCAGCGTTCTCGATGGAGAGGGCATAGCACCTGAGCCACTGGATGGGGTCCTACTTCGCGTCGTACTTGGTGATCCCCAAAGGTTTGAACTTGTCAGAGAGGTGAGAAGGCGGGGAAGCCGTCGTTGTCGCCTGCAGTGGCGGACTTCTTCTGCCGCAGCTCTTCGATCTTCTGGCGGGTGTCGTAGCCGCCCTGTGAGGTTCCGGAGGCGTGGCTGTTCGCGTGGTCTCTACCGCCGTGACTGCCCCTGCTGCCGGCCCTCCTGTTGGCCCCGTGGTTGTAGCTTCCGCCGTCGCTGCCGTCGCCGCCAGGGTCACGGCCGCCGCCGCCGGGGGCGCGGTGAGGAACGATCTCGCGATTACTGTTGCCACCCTTTGAGGGTCCGCCGGCATTTGCGCGAGTACGATTGGGCTGAGCCAGCAGCTCAGCTCAAGTACGGTTGCGGCCGAGGTCTGCGCTATGACTTGTAGCTTCGTTGTCGCGGTTCCTGACAGGGGTTGGCTGGGTGACCCTGTTGTCGACCCGCATGAAGTAAGCGTCTTCAGTGAGCTTGGCGATGACTTCTCCAGCACGTATCCCATGAGCTTGCCGCGCGATCGCTGTGATCGACATGAGGCATTGCTCCGGGGTAGTGTGTACTCTGTCTTGACCGCCTCAAGTGCTTACGCGAGGTTGCGGATGGGGAGGTTGTCTCGGAGACACCGACGCCGTTCGTTGCGCTTCCTGTTACGCTCACGTCGAGCGTCCCTGTTGGCGTCGGTCTCATCCGCAGGTGCATCAGCAGACAGCTCGTCTGCAGAGATGTCTTCAAGGTACTTGTCTTGAGCCGTCCTTGAAGGTACTGGCGTGTCGCCGGCAGCCATGAAGACTTGGCGGTCGGGGTTGCCAAGACTGGATTCAGAGCTCGCCACTTCAGTTGGGGTGTACGAGTCAGCTCGGGCAAGTGGTGTTCCCTCCTGGAACGGGAGCGAGTCGAGGTAGGCGACGTAGCGTGAGTCCCCACTTATCAGGTCGGCGGGCTTGCGATCTGGCCAGTAGACGAATCTCCCTGCAGGTGTGGATGTTATAACCAGCCCAGAAGCCGGCCCTGATAAGGGTTGCTCAGTAGTGTTGTCCTCAGACTCAGTATCCTCTGGGTCCGACCCGAAGTCGAACTCGTACGCAGAGTCCGAGTAGAAGCCGGAGAGGGGGTTGGAGTCCGAAGCGTGGCCGGGGGCGGTGTCGGAGTCCGAGTTGTACTTGTGTACGGGCTCCTTGCCGGCGTGGCGCGAAGAGGGAGCCTCCGTGCGGGCCCTGTCGAGGATGCGGGGGCCACTCGTGGAGCGCTCACGGGGTGGTGAAACCACATGCGATGGCTGAGCAGCCGGCTCGCATGCGATAGCCCACGCAGACGTCGGGTTCGAGTTGGAAGCGGACCCGAGCTCGAATTCAGCGTGATGGTCTGTGACGCCCCAGGTTTTCGACCGAGTTAATTAACCCTAGTCACCCAGTCAACAGTGTTGATTTTGGTCAAACGACGGTTCACCTGGGTCATCACCCCGAAAACATCACCGACAAACCCTAATGACACCTTTTGGTCAACTAAAGTTCACCTTGGTCAAAACCCCACTCAAAAATCCCTTGGCTCCTTTTGACCTCCAGTGTCAGCCGGAACTTTTGCCACGTTCTCCAAATTTTGCCTAAACACTTCAAATTCTCCCAATACAAACGTTGTGTGTTTTGTTGAGGGACACAACTTTCATGTTGAGTGACATTTGAACTTTGGAGTGGAGATGTGTGAAAAGTGAAAGTCAACGCTGTAGGCACTATTCACTGGAGCCGAGAATTTCTGCATCTTGGCATCCAATTTGTGCGAAAACGGTTGAGAAATAGGCCATACACCTTTTGTGAAGGTGGTAGACGATTAGGAGATCTACAACTTTGCTGTTGATCACTCGGCCCACTTTAGTTGGAAAAATTGGAGAGAATCATGTTGGAACAGAGCCTCTCGAAATTGGAACCGTGCCGGCTCGCACCCACGCGCGACGCCGTGCGCGTGGCCACGCCGAGCCGCGCCGCCGCCCGACCGGACACGACCGCCGGAGCACCGCCGCGACCGCCGGTCCCAAGGCTTCCGCACCGACGCCCGCACCTAATCATTCCTTGCCACGCGCCGCATGCTCTTGGGTCCCGCAAAACCGTCCTACGCCGACCGCCCAACCGCGACGTCACCGTACGCGAGCCGCACCGCCCCTGCGCGGCTATTGGCCATCGCGCCTCGCCACCGCCTCACCGTGCCCATGCCGTGGACGGCTGTGACCCCCTGCTCAAGGCACGTGTGCCTACAAAAGGGTTAGACTCGCCCCGCGCGCGTTGCCCCGGGCGTCGAGCCGCCATTGCCACCGCCAGCGACGCCAACGTCGAGCTCCTTCCTCCAGCCGCTTGTACTGCCAATGCGTGTTGCTTCGGCCTCCCTTTGGACACCCAGTAGCTACCTGCTCACTTATTGCCCAAACCGAGCTGCCAGCTCGCCGGGATTCAAGCTCCAGCGGCTGCCGCCGGGCAAGCCTTGCCGAGCCGTGCCCCCGCCTGCTCTTCAAGACAATGGGCCCCTGTAGCATCTCCTCTAGGTCACACTGAAGCCTCGTGAGTCAAGTATTGCTCAGCCGGGCCTTTTCCCTCGTCGGACTTCACGCCGCCGCGGCTGTGCTGCCCCGGTGCCGCCGCCGCCGCTCGCCGGCGACCGCTCCGGCCGAGCTACCACCGACAATCACTCAGTGGTGAGCCCAATCGCTTTCTTCGTCGCTCGCTTGCCTACCTGTGCACGCCCTCGCCGCCGGCGAGCTCGTCGTCGCCGTCGGTCCAAGGGGGGGGAGTGAGGACCTGATTGTAAAGGTTTTAAATCTTTCAACGGCCTAAGTGTGTAAAAATTCTTTACTCATTGTGTGTTTTAGCAGAAACTTGTAAAATTGATTTAAAATCGTAGAAAAATCCAAAAATAGCAAACCCAATTTTGTTCTGCTCTGTGTTCATAAAGCTACAACTTTGTCCAAAGGTGTATATACTTTTGAGTTTTACTTTTTGCTTGAAAAATACAAATGTAAAATAACTAGATCTGTGATTCTGTAGAATCTACAACTGTTCTTGAGCTGAGCTTGGGACATGTTGTGGGAACTAGTATGTCTGGGTTCTGTGCCAAAAATTGCACAAAGTTACTGAAGAAATCTTTTATTAAAAATCATTTTTGTGAAAATGAAAAATCTGCCTAGATGATTTTTGTAGCTCCAAATATAATTATTTTTGAGCCTAACTTCTGGCTATGATCCTTTTATGTTAAAAAGCAACTGTGGTGAATTTACCATGATTTTATCTCTGTTAGAAATATTATTTCCTCATTTATGAATGTTTTTAATCATAAATTTGTGTAGCATGTTTCATAAAGGCTATATGTGTGTTTGTTAGATCTTTAAACTTGTTTTGGACCCAAGCATTGGTGAGAGAAAGTTTGAACTCATTTCTGTTGTAATTATTTTAATATGCATTATTCCCTTATATGCTAACTAGTGATGCACTTATTTTGTGTAATTAATTTCAGTGGCACAAAGGCTAGTCTTTTGCTGCCCAAGGAAGTGCTTCTAGTCATTAGGACCAGTAGGTGCTGTTGGTTAGGTTTGACATGTTTTAATTGGTTACAAGGAGTTCAAACTAGTTTAACCTAATAAAGGAGAAATAGGAAAAATGCATCCTTGTGTATGAGGTAGGAGGATGAGCTAAGGAAGTAAAATGGTGGCATTAAAAGTAAATTTCATTGCTGTTGGCAAATAAAGGTAACTTTCTTTTATAATCATGCATGTATTCACCATCATGCAAGTGTCACATAGTCTTTTGTGTTGCTTCAAATAAGTAAATGTTTAAATGCGTTTCGTAGCTGTTGCTGCATTGTCTATGAATTTCATTGATATATATATATATATATATATATATATATATATATATATATATATATATATATATATATATATATATATAGCGCTATTTCATACCTTGTGTATGGAATAGCAGCCTCCCACTGTAGCACTAGCATCCACGAGCGAGGGTCCTTCCCCCCACGATGGCCCTCGTTTTTCTTCTCTCCACCGCCCCCGCGGACCGGACCGGCGCGCAAGTCTTTTCCCCCTCCCCGAACCGTTGGACCGTCGTTTTCTGAAAAAAAGAGAACCGTTAGACCGTCGTTTTCTAAAAAAAAGAGAACCGCTGGACCGTCGGCCTCACAGGTGAAAAAGAGGACCAGCGACAGTTCCAGCCGAACCCCTACAGCGGTCCTCAACGGCCGGGCGAGCGGCGCCTCAGGGCCATGGGATCCTTGAGCCCCAAGGCAGAATCCGCCTGTCTCCTGGTAGAAATCTACAGAAGCAGCGGCGTCTAATGTCGGTAGGCGGATCGATCGCTGACCAATGAAGCTGTTGTTGCTGGTATGAATCACCGGAGGATGGATTTTGGTTCCCCAATTTAGATAAATAAGAAAGCTTTGCACTATCTCTTTATAGGAAGAGTATGCTGATTGTATTTGTATCTAAGTGAATGTATTCAAACTGTGCACCCCGTGTGTCATAAGCTGTTTGAAATTATAAATGAGAGTTGTCACTCAAGCTTTTCTTTGCATCCTCCGTGTAGAAGTGCCCGACGGTAATTACACGCTCGTGTCAGAAGACGTGAACGAGGGAGCCGGGCCAAAGTCCGGAAGATTGTCTAACTACTTGTGCTAGTGAAGTCAAGCCTGTGTTTCTTTAAAACTTCTGAATTTACTTCTTGTTATTGTATGTGCGTTTACGTTCAGGAGTTGAAATGAAACCCTAGTTGCATGATCCATAAGTACCTATGATCTCTTACTAGCATGTTAGGTCGCTAGTCGCTATGCTTAAGGATCCAGTACAAGTCGAGTGATGTTCGTCACTCGCGAGAATAGGATCTCCTCTATGGAATCACCATATGTTTAAATGGGTTGCTCATGTGGTAAAATCATGGGATTTGGGCTCCGGTCCAGTGGCTTCGTGGGCTAAGCTTTTGAATGTACTAAGCACTTGTCGGGAATGGGACCGGTAAGCCTAGTACCTTAATGAGACGGTATGGGATTTTACTACTACTAATCTTGAATCGTCTCCTACCCGGCTTGCAACCAGAAGGAGGGTACCTGTGTGAGGCTGGATGCACTGTGTGGGGCATTCAGATAGTCCTGTAGCCGGGACTGTAGGCTATCATCCCAACCCGAGGATTTTTGGGAACCGTTTGGTCGGTGTCAGCTCTGTGGGGCACCGCTCCGTGTGTTTAGGTTACCTTGCAAGGTGTATGAATCAATCGATTGTCGGCCTCTCACCGTTATCCGAGACTGCTTAATCAGCTGGCCATGATATCCCGTAATAGTGGAAATGTGAAACCTTCTGCGTGAAATAAATGTGTTCTACAATTCTTATTTGTATTAGCTGCTCATTTAGTAATGATAATCTCACTGGAAATCGATCTAAAATATTGAAAGTAAGGACCCATGATCTTAGTGGTTTTTGGCAAAACCAACCCACCAGCCAAAAGCCTTGCTGAGTATTAGTATACTCAGACTTGCTATAATTGCTGTTTTCAGGTGAAGTTGTTTGGCCGGGTAAGATTCCACCCGGCTGGGAGCTGGAATGGGTGGATGAGGACGTTGAGTAATGACGTCACAGATGGCTCTCGTGATGTCGTAACGTATCGTTAGTAGAACTTCCGCTGTTTTAGTAAAACTCTGAATGATTTATTTCCATGTCGAAAATAATGGTTTGTAATAATTGGATCTTAAGGGGAGATTGGTATTTATGTGTAAGGCACTCTGGACTTCCCTTTGTGGGAGTTTTAATGCATTCGTTCGATCCTCTCTGTGTTTCCATGTGATTTACCGGGTGTAAACCCGGCAACACTCAACGGGATGCTTCTTTATTATCGCTTAATGACCAAATGGAGTGGTTTAGGCGATAGTACGGAATTATCTCGGGTGGGGTTGTCACAGCTGGTATCAGAGTGACCGAATGCACCGGAGTTATTAGATTAATACTAATTACATGGTTTACAATAAAACTTGTCAAGATTGATTGGATTTTGAAAATCCGTTGGATCGTTAAGGAATGATCTAGATCAAGAGGCCCTAGAGGGAATTTTGGGTTCTTTAAGGTGGCATAAGAATCTATGGTTTATTTTGCTAACTTCCAGCACTCTACTTTATGTCAGACTTACTTTATTGCACAACCAAACTAGATGAGCCACGTGTTTCATACGTGCGCTGTTCCACGTCACGAGAATTGCGAGGGTTGATGGAGTGATCCCTTCCATGGATCCCATCTTCGCGTCTAGATGTGAGTTGTGGTGTCGCCACGTGTCTCATACGTGTGAATCCTGCATGTCGATCATGCGAGGCAAGGATAGGGTTTCCGAGGTTGGACGCTGTCCATGCAGCGGCTTGACGCATGGATACCGTTTCTATAAGTGAATGGTAATGTATGTGGATGCTTTCATGACGTGCTGCCACGAAAGGTTCGTTTTCTGCAGGTACACTAACCACACTCGTAAGTCGTTAAGTGCGAATCGAATAGCTCCGACTAGTTATTATAAGGAGAGCTGATTATAAGCTTGCCACCGGCACTAACTACGTCTTTTGGATCCATTTGTGTAAAGTCGTACAAGGCGTGTGCATGCATAATTAGGATCTTGATAAAACTAGAAATTGGTTCCCAGTTGCTTGAATAATTTTGCTAGGGTGAATTGCTTGATCTTAGATGAGGTATTCTGCTCTTTTGCATTTAGGAAATGTTGGCCGATTTTGTCTCTGCCATTTCACAATTTTTGCAGCCAAATCTGTAAGGAATCTGACTATACATCCTTTAGGAAAGTTGTTTCTTGGGAACTTGAGCATCCAATGAGAATTTTCCAGGATTTTAGGAATTTTCTACAGAGAGTTATGCTCAGTTTAGTGCATCCCTGTTCTGCTGTTTTTCAGAACAGTATCCTTCTGTAAAAGAAATTTTTCAATCATGTTCCAATCCAATCTAGTCCTACCATTGAATACCAAAGGAGTGCATAATTAAGTCACCGAGTTGCTGCCAAGAATTGGTAATTTTTAGAGTTATAGGTTCTGAGTTATGAAATTTTGAGTCACAACCCCGAACTTTACGCCATCATTTTATGCGTACTCATCCGAGTTTTGGCATATCTTGCACCTTGTGCTAATGGCTGCCCTGAGAATCACCAATTGGGAATCCAATTACCCCTTTTTCTAATTGAAATCTTGTGAAAGTTGGAAACCTTTAGTAGTGGCCTGTGTAGGCAACATTCCCTTTTAATCATGATAACATAACTCTGTATGCGTGTTCGCCTCTGGTTCTGACATGTGTCACTTATTCCAGATGTCTACATCCAGATCTGTGAACGTTGACGCGCAGGCATGGACTCACTTGAACTGCCTCGAGGAGGGTGGTTTTCCGGCGCTTTTGTGGGACACCCTAAAGGACCTTGGGTACACAGTGTATCCCGAGTACTCGGCACGTGAGCTCATGACAACAGGCCAACTGCTTCGTTGGGAAGTGAATGTAAAGATCCCTGTGTGTCCGACACATCCTACTTGGGAAGAGTGGGAGGTGAAGGCACAAGGGTGGAAATTGGCTGGCACCGTGCAAAAGGCTGCGTTGGAGGCACTCACAACTTTTTGTGAGAAGCATGCCTGTCGGGGACAGCCCTAGGGGTCCCCTTAAACCATGGGGAAATCCTCACTTAAAACCCGCAAAAAGGCCAAAACACAAATCGTCTAACCATGCAGGGAACAGCCCACGCCGCAGGGACTCCGACGGCCCATCGAGGCGGCCCACTTAGAGATCCCCTCGAACAGGCTCCGCCTCGTTCGAGGATGCGTGCTCCCCTCGGGCGGGCTCCGCCCCGATTCGAGGGGCAGCACTTCCCTCGAGCAGGCTCCGCCTCGCTCGAGGGTACGCCCCGCCCTCGGCCGGGGTCCGCCACGCTCGAGGGTGCCCCTCACGCGTGCGCCGGCCCCCGTACACGGGCATTTAACGCCCTGACGCCGGCAGGACGACGCCATAATGCGCCCGGGGCTCGCACCCCGGTGCCGCCGCACCAACTCCCCAGGGAGGAGCCCATCCCCGCCACTATGGGAGGGGACTGTGCAGCTCGGCCGGTGTCAGTCCCGTGACACCGTGCGCACGCCCCAGTACGGGTAACGTGCCGAGCCCTTGAAAGGGGGCCAGCGCACCCTCGATTCACTTTCTTGTGACCCTACAGGGTTAGGTGGAGGCGCTAGGCCCGTGGACTGCCATCCCTGTCGCTGTAACGGCGTGGCCGCCGTACCCGCTCGTGCAGGAGCACGCCTGGCGCTGTAGCAACAACTCCAGGCCTGTGAGGCGCGTCGGGAAGGAACGCCGTTCTGCCAACTCCTGTACTCCGTACGAGCTCGCGCGCACCTCCCTCGAGCTTATCAGAAGACTTCACCACCATCCGCTGCTCTACTACCCTCGAGCCGCCACTGTTCGGGTACAAGTCAGGCCATGATGACCAGATCACTGCGAGGATCGCCCGGACGGCCGCCCATTCTACAGCGTAGCACGTCGCACTCCCCCACGTAGCTAGATAGCGCGGCGTGCATGTGATTCGCCTCCCCCTTGAGCTATAAAAGGGGAGCGAACCCCCCAGCCGCAGGGGACGAATGACATGCAAAACAACAGACAACAGGAGCCCTTCACACACACCACGTACTCACTCCGCAATACTCCCACAACATCTTCAGCCAAGGACTTGGAAGCACGCTTCCTCTCCCGCCTTGCTTGTAGCCGCCCCACTACAGGCACCCCCGGTGCTAAGTAATATAGTGCCCCGAGCACACCACTGCTGGACGTACGGCCTCCCCGGCTGGAACCAGGATAAAAACCCTGTGTCACTTGTTGCTTAGCATCGACCATTGAGGGATAGACCTCGGCGCTATCTACTGGTTAGTGTCGGGACCATATTCCGCACCGACAGTTGGCGCCCACCGTGGGGCAAGCGAGCACCTAAGGTCATTTCGCCAACTCCCTCCATGGTGATCCGCACCGAGTACCGTGCTACACGCTACCGCATGGGTAGCTCGGACCCCCCTCCCCGGCCGGGTTCGAAATCGCTCGGGGACCCGAACTTTCGGGACACGGGGAACAAGCTTATCTCATGCGCCTCACTAACCGTGAGGAACTCCGCGCGCGGCTCTAGGCCGGGTCCGCCCGCACCCCCCGCCGCACGCACGACTCGGCGCAGGCGCCCGCAGCACGGATGCCGCGGGTCCGTCGGCGCCACGACGCCACCGTCGCTCGCGGGGCGGCGATCACGACAGGCGCGGTCCGAGCGGCGACAAGCCGAGCGCGCCGCCGCCCGGCCGCGCGCGCGCCCACCATCACGACCGCCACCGCCCGGTGGGGCAGCCGCACGGTCTCCGGACCGCGCATCCCCATCGGGCTGCGAGGCGCTACGACGGCCTACAACGTCAGCGTCAAAACGACGATGCACAGGGTTCCGCCTAGCCGCCACGTCTTCGTCGCCAGGGGTCCCGGCGCCTCAGCAGGAGACGAATCATCCCTGGGCTCCGTCGACACGCTACCACCCGCCAACCGCCACGGGTACGCGGAGTGGGATTTCTCCGGTGTACCTGACCCAGTTGTGTTCCGGCGTTTCCTAGACGTCGCGGACTACTGGTTCGGCTGGTCCGACGACTCCAAGACCGGGAGCTACGACCCCGCGCGGGGAGTGCTGCGCCGTCATCACCAACGACCCGGCCAACGCCGCCGGTGCGGCGGGCGCGAGGAGACGGGGAAGTCACGCCCGCCACGGGGATCGCCGCGCGCCCGGCCGCAGGGCCAAGCGCTCCCCGCCGGGGCCGATGCCGACGCACACGCGGCCCAAGCCCGCGAACTCGAGGCCAAGCCGGCGGAGGAATACCGAACGGTGCGGTTGCTCCGCGCCTCAATGGCGGGGGGAGGCCTCCGCGCGTGGCGAACGCGCACAGGAGCTGGGCCGACAGGTCCGCGACCGCATCAACACCGTCCCAAACGTCGACAACGTGGCCGCACCGCCGCGAGCAAGCCAGAAGCTCATCGCCGCCGCGACGCTGCTACGGGCTATGCCGGCACCCTCGACCCCCGAGGCTCGAGACATGCACCGCGAGGTGCAGACCCTCATCGAGCAAGCGGCCGTCCAACAGGCCGAGAGCTCGGCCTCACACATCCGCCAACAAGGGGGTGCGCGGGGCGATGAAGCGGCACCGGGAGGCGAACCCTCGGTGCACGCGGGGCGACCCACCGAGCAAGGGCGCACGCCGGCCAAGGAGCGACTCCTTGAGGCGCGCAGGGCGCTGGATGGTGACGCCCGCAACGTCATCAACGCCAGGCGCACTAGCAAGGCGGACGCACAAGCAGCAAGGGGTTACCACCCTCGACGGGGTGGACGCTACGACAGCGGCGAGGATCGCTCCCCGACACCGGAGCCCCCAGGCACCCGTGTGTTCAGCCGGGAGATCCGAGCGGCAGCGTTCCCCCAACGCTTCCGCCAACCCTCGACGATCGTCAAGTACAACGAGGAGACGGACCCCCGCGTGTGGCTCAACGACTACCGCTTGGCTTGCCAGCTGGGCGGGGCCACTAGCGACGAGGTCATCATCCGCAACTTGCCCCTGCACCTTGGCGACGCGGCCCGGACATGGCTCGAGCACTTGCCCGCCAGCCAGATCCATAACTGGGACGACCTAGTCCACACTTTCGTGGGCAACTTCCAGGGCACATACGTGCGCCCTGGAAACTCATGGGACCTGCGCTCCTGCACGCAGAAGCCCGGCGAGTCGCTGCGGGACTTCATACGGCGCTTCTCCAAGCGCTGCACGGAGCTCCCCAGCATGGAACAGTCCGAGATCGTGCACGCCTTCCTCGAGGGCACCTCGTGCCGGGACCTCGTGCGGGAGCTGGGACGCAGCCCGCCTGCGGACTCCAACGAGCTGTTCGACAATGCCACCAGCTTCGCCTCTGGGGAGGAGGCCGTGGGGGCGATCTTCGACGGCAAAAAGGTCAAGCGCTCCGAGGACGCGCCCGCGGAGGGCAGCAAGTCCAAGGAGCCCCACCGCAACGACAAGCGGGGCAAAAAGGGGAAAAAGCCGCGCCGCGAGGCGCGCGAGCAGGGGCGCGACGGCGGCAACGCCGAGGCCCTCGCTGTCGACCCGGCTCGACGGGGCCCTCGACCGGCTCCTCGAGGCCCGAGGGTGTTCGATGACATGCTGAAAAAGCCATGTCCCTACCACAAGACTCCCGTGAACCACACTCTTGAGCAGTGCGATATGCTCAAGAAGTTCTATGGCCGTGCCGCCGCGAAGGAGGCAGAGGCCAAGAAAGACGGAGGCGATGGCGACGCAGGCGGCTTCCCTGCTGTCGAAAACGTGTTCCTCATCTTTGGGGGGCCAACTGTCGACATGTCGACACGCCAGCGCAAGAAGGAGCGGCACGAGGTCCTAGCCGCTGAGAGGGCACCTCCGTCCTTCCTCAATTGGTCGGAGGACGCCATCACATTCAGCCGGGAGGACCACCCAAACCGCATCCCCAACCCGGGCCAGTACCCGTTGGTGGTCGATCCCATCATTGGGAATGCCCGGTTCTCGAAGGTCCTCATGGACGGAGGCAGCAGCCTCAACATCCTCTACGCGCATACGCTGCACCTGATGGGGATCGGGTTGGACCAGCTGCGGCCCAGCACGAAGCCGTTCCACGGCATCGCGCCCGGCAAGGGTTCGGCCCCTCGGGCAGATCGACCTGCCGGTCTGGTTTGGCACCCCTAAGAACTTCCGCAAGGAGACCCTCACCTTCGAGGTGGTGGGGTTCAAAGGGGCCTACCATGCTATACTTGGGCGACCCTGTTACGCCAAATTCATGGCGGTCCCCAATTATACTTACCTGAAGATGAAGATGCCGGGACCAAACGGCTTCATCACCGTCGGGTCGTCCATCGAGCACGCATTCGACTGCGACGTCGAGTGCGTGGAGCACGCAGAGGCACTGGCGCTGGACGAAGCGCTGGTGAACACGCTGGAGAAGATGGTCAACGAAGACCTCGACCCCGCCAGCAAGCACGCCGGCACCTTCGAGGCTGCGGAGCGTACAAAGGGGGTCCCCCTCGACCCCCTCGCCCCCGAGGGCAAGGCGTTGAGGGTCGGCCTCCACCCTCGACCCCAAATAGGAAGTGGTGCTCGTCGACTTCCTCTCGCGCCAACGCCGACATCTTCGCGTGGAGCCCCTCGGACATCCCGTGCATCCCGAGGGAAGTCGCCGAGCACTCCCTTGACATCTCGCCAAACGCCCGCGCCGTGCAACGCCGGCCGCGCCGCTTCGACGAGGAGCGGCGACGGGCAATCGGAGCGGAGCTGCGGAAGCTTCTCGAGGCCGGATTCATCAAGGAGGTGTTCCACCCAACGTGGCTAGCAAACCCCGTGCTTGTAAAGAAAAAGAATGGGAAGTGGCGGATGTGTATAGACTACACTAGTCTTAATAAAGCATGTCCTAAAGTTCCTTTTCCTTTGCCACGCATCGATCAAATCATCGATTCAACAGCTGGGTGCGAATTGCTCTGTTTCCTTGACGCCTATTCCGGGTACCACCAAATAAAGATGAAAGAGTCCGACCAGCTCGCGACCTCGTTCATCACACCGTTCGGGACGTTCTGCTACGTCACGATGCCGTTTGGCCTCAGAAACGCGGGTGCAACATACCAGCGCTGCATGCAGCACGTTTTTGGGGATCACATCGGGCGGACGGTCGAAGCGTACGTAGATGACATCGTCGTGAAAACCAGGAAGGCGGACGACCTGGTTGGCGACCTTGGCGTCGCGTTCAATTGCCTACGGGCCAATGGGGTCAAATTAAACCCCGAAAAGTGTGTCTTTGGAGTGCCGCGAGGCATGCTCCTGGGATACATAGTCTCCCAGCGGGGAATCGAGGCCAACCCAGAAAAGGTCGCGGCCCTCAAACGAATGGGTCCGATCTGGGACCTCAAAGGGGTGCAGAAGGTGTTGGGGTGCCTTGCCGCCTTGAGCCGCTTCATCTCGCGGCTCGGTGAGAAGGGCCTGCCCCTCTACCGCCTACTCAAGAGGCACGAGCGCTTCTCCTGGACCACCGAGGCCCAGGATGCGCTCGACAAACTGAAGGCGTCCCTAACACACGCCCCGACCCTCACGCCGCCGCAGGACGGCGAGCCCCTGCAGCTCTACGTGGCCGCGACCACCCAGGTGGTGAGCGCCGTGATCGTTGTGGAGCGCACGGAGGAAGGGCATGCCTTGCCTGTGCAGCGGCCGCCTACTACATCGGCGAGGTCCTCTCGGACACGAAGACGCGCTACCCACGAGGTCCGTGGAGTTGCTATACGCGGTAGTCCTTGCGCGGCGCAAGCTCCGCCACTACTTCGAGGCCCACCCCGTCACGGTGGTTTCTTCCTTTCCGCTAGGAGAGATCATCCGCAACCCCGACGCCGCGGGAAGGATCGCCAAGTGGTCCGTGGAGCTGATGGGCGAAACGCTCGCCTACGCCCCACGCAAGGCCATCAAATCGCAAATCCTGGCGGATTTCATTGCTGAGTGGACAGACACGCAGCTGCCACCCCCCCAAATCCAGGCAGAGTGCTGGACTCTGTTCTTCGACGGCTCAGTGATGAAAACGGGAGCAGGTGCGGGCCTGCTCTTCGTGTCACCCCTCGGGGAGCACATGCGCTACGCAGTGCGCCTCCACCTCCCCGCGTCCAACAATATGGCAGAATACGAGGCCCTTCTCTGCGGCCTCAAAATCGCCATTGAGTTGGGCGTCAAGCGCCTCTACGTGCGGGGGGACTCGCAGCTCGTGATCGATCAAGTCATGAAGAACGCGAGCTGCCATGATGACAAGATGGAGGCCTACTGCAAGGCCGTGCGGGCCCTCGAGGACAAGTTCTACGGCATTGAGCTCAATCATGTGCCCCGCCGGTACAACGAGGAGGCAGACGAACTGGCAAAGATCGCGTCCGGGCGGATCACCGTTCCCCCGAACGTCTTTGCACGCGACGTCGCGCAGCCCTCGGTCTTCTTCGAGCCCTACCCCTCGAGCCACGACGGACCCTCGGGGGCTCCCTCGAATCCAACGGGTGCGGAACCCATGGACGAGGACCCCTCGAACGAGACGTACGTGCTCTCCCTCCTCGAGGGGTACGGCTCCCACGAGGCCGATGCGATGGACATTAAGCCGGTTCCTGTCCCGCGCATTGGCGGGAAAAATACATCGCCCGGATCGCTCGAGGGGAGCTCCCCGCGGACCGGCCGCGGCCCGCACGCATCGCCAGGATGGCCAAATCTTTTGCCCTCGTCGACGGCGAGCCGTACAAGCGCGCGCGCCTCCGCATCCTACGGCGGTGCGTGCCCATTCCCGAGGGGCGCGAGCTCCTACGGGACATCCATGCGGGGATCTGTGGCCACCACGCCGCACCCCGCACCCTCGTCGGCAACGCGTTCCGCCAAGGCTTTTACTGGCCTACCGCGGTCGCGGATGCCAACGAAATCGTACGCACCTGCGAAGGGTGCCAGTTCTACGCCCGCAAGTCCAACTTGCCCGCGCACGCCCTACAGACCATCCCCGTAACATGGCCGTTCGCCGTGTGGGGGCTGGACATCGTCGGGCCCCTGCGGAGGGCGCCCGGGGGCTTCACCCACTTGCTAGTCGCGATCGACAAGTTCTCCAAGTGGGTGGAGGTGCGCCCCATCACGAACCTAAGGGCTGAGCAGGCGGTGACATTCTTCACCGATATCGTCTACCGCTTTGGAGTGCCAAACTCCATCATCACAGACAATGGGTCCCAGTTCACGGGCCGGAAGTTCTTGGAGTTCTGCGACAAGTTCCACATCCGTGTGGATTGGGCGGCCGTGGCACACCCACAGACCAACGGCCAAGTGAAGCGTGCCAACGGCATGATCCTACAGGGCCTTAAGCCCAGAATTTTCGATCAGCTCAACAAATCTGGGCGAAAATGGCTCCAAGAACTACCAGCGGTCGTGTGGAGCCTAAGGACCACCCCAAGCAGAGCCACCGGGTTCACCCCATTTTTTCTAGTCCACGGCGCGGAGGCCGTCCTCCCCACGGATTTAGAATACGGGTCGCCCAAGGTTCGAGGCTATAACGAGGATGCTAACCAACGAGCCCGCGAGGACTCGCTGGACCAGCTGGACGAGGCACGCCTCGTAGCCTTAATGCATTCCGCGAGATATCAACAGTCCCTAAGCCGCTACCAAGCACGCAAGTTACGTCGACGGGATTTCAGCGAGGGGGATCTGGTCCTAAGGCTGCGCCAAGATAACCGAGGGCGCCACAAGCTATCACCCCCATGGGAGGGACCCTACGTCGTGGTGAAGGTACTCAAACCGGGCACATACAAGCTGGCCAACGAGGACGGTGAAGACTTCACCAACGCTTGGAACATCCAACAGCTACGTCGCTTCTACCCTTAGCTAGGATTTTCCAAGTATTTTTTGTTGTAAAAATCACATCGCCAACGCCCCAGTTGGCAACGACTATGTAAATACTTCAAGTCTGAATGCAAAGGATAACTCGGCTTTCCCCTGAAACCCAAGTTACCCTCGGGGGCTACTGCGGGGGGGCACCCCACCCCCCAAAATGGTCCCATTTTTTGCGCAAAATTAAAAACAACTCAGACGCGCTAAGTTTGTTTTCTACTTCAACTACGAGCAACGATTTGAACAGGGCGCGGGCGGCCCATCGGGAGGAGCGTGCGAGCCAGAGATAGCCTACGCCGCGTGGATATGGCCCTTCTCTCTCGCACTCCAACCCAGCGAACCCCCAGCGAAAATCGAACTCCCCCAAGTAAAATCTACTCAGGAAGAAGGAGAAACAAAAAGCGTGATAAACAAATAACTTCATTTACAGCAAATGTTTATGAAACAGCTTGTTTATTTACAAAGGCCACGAGGCCAGAATACTGATACACATCAAAAAACGGGCCTAGCGCCCAACTCGCTTTTCGCGGGAGGAGCAAAGAAGCATCGGCGGCGTCCGGAAGAGGAACTCCTCGAAGGCCTCGGCGAGCAACCCGGCAGCGTCGGCAGTGAGCGCATCCACACGCTCCATGGCCACCTCGTCCTCGACGCCCTTGGGAACGATGTAGCCCTCCGCCAGTGCCTCGAAGTTAACCTCGTAGTGGGACCGCACCACTCCGAGGGCCTTCTGGACACCCAGCTGCAACGCCCGGCGCATCCGCTCGGTGACATGGCCACCAAGGGCACGCAGACGGCCGGCCGTGGAGCCGCCGGCACGGGCCTCGCCCTCCTCGACGGCGCGGCGGTCTCGAGGGCCGCATCGCGCGAGCTCCCGCAGCCTCCCCGCTCGGATGAGTTGTAAGAAGCCCTCGCGCCGCCCTCGGCCCGCTCGCCCGCGTGCCCCGGGCGGTGCGCAAGCTCCGGAAACGCCAAGGCAAGAAAGAAATCGAAAAAAAGGGAATGCGAGTTCCCAAACGAAAAACCAACAAGCAAGAGTCAAACAGTGGCTCACCTTCGACTTGCTTCCTCTCCATCTCGAAGTCCCGGCGCACGGCCTCGACCGCCAGCTCGAGGCGCTTCACGGTCTCGCCTTGCTCCCGGAGGGATATCTCCTGACTGGCGTTGGTGATGCTGAGCATAATCACCTCGCCCTCGGCCTCGGAGAGCTCGGCATCTCGAGCCGCCAAGGTCTTCTGTGTCACCTCGTGGGCGGCGCGCTCCTGCTCCCCGGCCGCACGGGCGTCGACGAGGGCGTCCCCGCTCCCCGCCGAAGCCGCACCTCGGCCCCTTGGCGGCGGTGCTCTCTTGCAGAGCCACTCCTCGCCGACGATGAGGGCCGCGGCCTTGGCGTCGAGGGGCGGCCTTCGTGTCGTCGGCCTCCTTGGCGCACCGCTCCCGCCCCCGCGCGCCCGCTCCTCGCCCGGCGATGTTGCGCCCGCGCCCCCTCAAGCGACGAACGAAGCTCTCGGGTTTCGGCGCGGACGGAAGCCACCTCCGCCTCCCGCCTGGCGGCCGCCGTCCGCGTCTTCTCCAAGTCCGAGCGCGCGTGCCACGGCGCCTCATCACGGTCGATGAGGGCCGCGCGCACCCGCTCGAGGCTCGAGCGGTGCGCCGTGTCCTGCCTCGAGCTCTCGGGGAGCTCATCAGGCCAGGCCAGGGCCCGCACGCCGGCCCACCGTCCGGGACCCGAGGGCGTCAGCAAGCGCGTCGAAAGCGCTGCACCGCTCCCGGAGCTGGTGGACCTCGGTGTTCACCCGGTCAAACGCATCGTACTTGTCGTGGGCGCGGCGCTCGAGCTCCTGGCATCCACACACCAAAACCTGTAAGCACTACGGCACGAAAGCAGCACACGAAGACGAGAAGAAGAGGAAAGCAAGCGACGACACCCTACCTGAAAGACGCGCCATGCGGGGACGCCGTGGACCTGCAACGCCTCGTTCAGCGCGCGGTTGAGCGTAGCGCCGTGGCTCCGGAGCTCGCACCAGAGCTCCTGCTCCCCCTGGGCGTCGGCAAACGCCGGGGGATCATCGATGGCCCCCCTCCACCCGGGCGGGGGCGGCCGCGTGGGAGGACGAGGCCTCGGCGCCGTGTCCTCGACCCCCCACCACCATGTGACCCTCGTGACGCCTCACGAGGGCCCCCCCTCCTCGGGGTTCTCGGGGAATTCGTGGGTCGGCTCGGCCCACCGATTCCACCCAGAGGCGGGGAGTCGTCCGAGACCTCCACCACCTCCGCCCGTGCACCACCGGCGGCGCCGCCGCTCGTGCCGCCTCCACCGGCGCCCCCACTTGCGCCTCCACGGCCGCGGGCGCCCGGCACGGTGCCGCGGCCACCACCTCCGGGCCGTGCCGCCGCATCCACGGCGCCGCCACAGGTTGCGCCCCGCTCCGCCTCCCTCTCCGCGCCGCACCACGGGCCGTGCCTCCGCCAGCCGGCGCCCTCCCCGGCCGCACCTCCACCACGGCCGCCGCCGCGCCCGCGCGTTCCCACGACGGCCGGCGCCGCCGCTCCTCGCCGATCGCCGGTTCCGCCGTGGCGGCCGATCCGCCGCCGAGGCCTCGAGGCCTCCGCCGAACCCTCGCGAGCTCTCGCCCGCCGCCGTCGTGCTTGCCCCCGCCCGCGGCGCCCTCGACGAGCGCCGCCGGTGGGAATGGACGTGTCCGTCCTCAGCACCTTGGCCGGTGCAAGAGGAGGCACGGTTGGCACCACCCTGCGCAGTACGTACGGACGATTAGGACGCTTGAACATCAACAAATCGAACCAAGCAAAAAGACGAGCTCCTTACCTCGAAGAAGAAAAGGCCCGTTTCCTTTTCCTCGAGGCCTCGCCGGATGAGGCCGGCGGGCGCGCGCGCGCGCCGCCGCGCCTCCCGACGGCGCCCGCCGCACGCGCGCGGGCGCCCGCCCCGCGCACGGCCGCGCCCGACGCCGCGCCTTATGAAGGTGCCACCGCGCGCGTGGGCACGCTCGCCCCCGCGTGCGGTGCGAGCTCGCCGTAGCGCCGCCCGACGACGCCGCCGCGTGCGCGAGCACGCTTGTCCCACGCGCGGAGCGCGCTCGCCCCGCGCGCGGGCACGCTCGATGCGCGCACGGGCGCGCTCGCCGCGCGCGCCCGTGGCACGCGCCGCACCTCCGCGCGCGCGCCGCCCCCGATGTCGATGGCCCGGCGGCGGGGCGCCGTTGCACCCGCCCCCGAGGGCGATGCCGCCCTCGCCGCCGGCTCCGCGAGGGGGCGCAGTCGCCACCCGTCGAGGGGCCCTCCCCCTCGCCCTCTTCCTCTTCGTTCTCCTCCGAGGACGAGTACTCTTCGGTCCCCGGGGAGGAGAGCCCCAACTCTTCACGCCGCCGGTACTCCGCGGCTCGCCGGCCGCGGCGCGCTTGATGTCACCTCGCGCGCTCCCTCCCCGCGCGCCGCCCGCTCCTGGCTGCCGCCGCCGTGCCGCCCGCCGAGCGCGCGAGAGCTCGGGGGGTGGGCGGAACGGACTTGGCGATGGTGAAGTTCACCGCCCACACACGGGAGCAACAATGGCGCGTCAGGAGACAGAAGCAAGACCAAGAACCAAAACAAAATTAAGAGCCAAACTCACCAGCGGGCCGGTGGGGAGCATCTCGAGGTCCCATGGGGTCCGACCCGCAGGCGGCGGCACCCGGTGTCAACGGCGCTCCGCGCCGGGTGAGCGCGTACGGCCGCTCGAGGGGCGTCGGGAGCATCCGCGACCTCGCCAAGTCGATGGGGTTGGCCGCCTCTGTCATCTCGAAGATGCAGAGCGGCCTCTCCATCAACGGCACGATCCGCCTGTGACGAAGGAAGGCGAGGACGCCCATCGCGTTCAGCCCCATCGTCGCCGGGCGGCGCGCGCAGCCGCGGCCAGACCGACTCCTCCGCCGCCTCCGATGCCGGGGCGTGGACACCCCGTAGCCCCGTGAGTCGGCCTCTCCTTGAACACCCGCCGGTGTAGGGGGGAACGCCGGGCCGGCGTTGCGCAAGTAGGAACCATCCCCGCTCCCGGCCGGCGTTGTTCGTCGTCATGGTGCAGGGGATGTAGACGTCTTTGAATTGCCCCCGCAGGGCAAGCGACATCCCGCCGGCGCGCACCGCGCGGCGGGTCCTCGGCTCCGTCGTGGGCTGCGTGTAGAGCTCCGCGCGTAAAAGATGAACCCAGAGCTCCCAGTTGACTGGGATTCCCAGGTACCCCTCGCAGACGCCCACGAATGTGGCCGCCTGCGAAATCGCGTTGGGGGCGAAGTTGTGCAGCTCCACTCCGTAGTGGTGGCACATCGCCCGCATGAAGGTGCTCGCCGGCGCATTGAAGCCCCGCTCGTGGTAGCGGATGAAGCTGACCACATAGCCCTCCGGCGGGTTGGGCACGCGGTCCGCCGGCGGCGGCACTATCCATTCCGCCGGACGTCCGTCTTCATTGTCCGCCAGCTGGCCGGCGGCGACCAGCTCGCCAAGGGCCAGCCGGGTCACCGTCGACCTCTCCCAGGCGTACGGCTCCAAGATCGTGAGGGGAGGCTGAGGCGGCGCCATGAAGAAGGCAAAGGGAAAAGCAGAAGCGGAGGACAAGGAACGGAAGAAAGGCTCTAACGGCGACACCGCACGATGGCAAGAGCGAGACGAAGACGAAGGGGCGGGGACTGAAAATGGTGAGGCGTTAAGGTAAAAAACCGCCGTCTCCTCCTCCCCTCAGATTTATAAGCCGACGGGCGAGCTCTCCGGAGCGGATGCCCCGCTCGCATTAACTGCAGGGAATCTTCCCTTCACGTCGACGGACGGGCCCCACCACGACTGCAGCGGCCACGTCACTGCAGGCGGGCCATCATCACGGCGAAGACCCGCAGGGACCGAGGCGAAGCCGTCACGTCCGCCGGCCACGCCGCCCACTACACGCGCGCGAGGCCGCAACGCCTAAAAAGACGCGCCTGCGCTACAAAAACCGCAGCCTCGACTGCGAGGCATTTAATGACCGGGTCTCTTGCCAAGCAAGGAGAACCCTCGAGCGGGGCGAACCCCTGGCTCGAGACAAGGGCAACCCTCGATGGGATATCGACGTGACAAGGCCACCCAGGACCTGCTTGATGTAAAGCAGGCACCGCGGGTACCCATGCCACGTAAAACCCTCGAGCGGCACGAGCCCTCGGCTCAAAACGAAAACGGCCCTCGATGGGACATCGACGTGAGAAGGCCGCCCGGGACCTGCTTGATGTAAAGCAGGCACCGCGGGTACCCATGCCACGTAAAACCCTCGAGCGGCACGAGCCCCCGGCTCGAGACGAAAACAGCCCTCGATGGGACATCGACGTGAGAAGGCCGCCCGGGACCTACTTGATGTAAAGAAGGCACCACGGGTACCGATGCCACGCAAAACCCTCGAGCGGCACGAGCCCCCAGCTCGAGACAATGTCAATTCTCCCAAAAAGAGCACATACGCTGTGCTATCAACCAGCGCCTCGAGGGATGGCTCGCCCAGACCCCTCGACGGCTGCAGACGCGAAAAGACGGGGCCGCCCGTGCGCCACCCCCGCATGGCCCTACCGATCAGAGGTCCGAAGCCTGACCCTCGACGGGTTCGAACAGTGCCCCGCATCGCGAGTTAGGGACGACGAGGGCACGCGCATTCGAGCCGTTCCTCGAGCCCGTCGGCTCGAGGGTGCCCCACATGTCGTGTTCGAGAGCCGGCCGAGGGCGGCTAGCGGGGGATCCCACCGAGGGAGAGCTTCCGCGCCCTCGGTCCCTAGCGAACGGGACCGAGCCCCACCTAGCAAACCCACGCAAGCGCTTCCATGGACGTGTCTCCGACCGCGCGGCCTACCCTTATCGAACGGGGCATGGACGTCCACTTGAACCACCCGCTACCGGCTCGAAGAGGAATCCGCACTTCGCGACCCGCTCGATGGGAGTTGCGGAAACCTCACCCTCCGTCCCGCGGAGGGACGGCGAGGGCGCGCTAAAAAACAAGTCGTGGAGCTCTACCCGATCGCCTCGAACGGGCCAAGGCTCGGGGGCTCGACGCACGGCTACACCTCCTTGAAATTGCACCCGCCGGAGACAAGCCGGCGCCGCGTGCACCCCCGAAGCCGGCTAAAATACCGCCGATGCCGGTTGGCATATGTGCCACGCCCTCTGACCAAAATTCTCGCGGTTAACCCCCTCGCAGAGCACCCACACTCTGCAGGGCTTCGGGGGCTAGACCCGCGGGTCCGCTGACGCGGCCCCACGGAAAGCGTTCGCAGAACAAGGAGGGAAGAACGTCCTATCAGTAGGCTCCAGCATCTGCGGGAGCCTCAATGGCAAACCCACAGATGCTCGGGGGCTACTGTCGGGGACAGCCCTAGGGGTCCCCTTAAACCATGGGGAAATCCTCACTTAAAACCCGCAAAAAGGCCAAAACACAAATCGTCTAACCATGCAGGGAACAGCCCACGCCGCAGGGACTCCGACGGCCCATCGAGGCGGCCCACTTAGAGATCCCCTCGAACAGGCTCCGCCTCGTTCGAGGATGCGTGCTCCCCTCGGGCGGGCTCCGCCCGATTCGAGGGGCGCACTTCCCTCGAGCGAGGCTCCGCCTCGCTCGAGGGTACGCCCCGCCCTCGGCGGGGTCCGCCACGCTCGAGGGCGCCGCTCACGCTTGCGCCGGCCCCCGTACACGGGCATTTAACGCCCCGACGCCGGCGGACGACGCCATCATGCGCCCGGGCTCGCACCCCGGTGCCGCCGCACCAACTCCCCGTGGGAGGAGCCCATCCCCGCCACCGTGGGAGGGGGACCGTGCGCCGCGGCCGGTGTCGGTCCCGTGACACCGTGCGCACGCCCCAGTACGGCTAACGCGCCGAGCCCTCGAAAGGGGGCCGGCGCACCCTCGATTCACTTTCTTGTGACCCTACAGGGTTAGGTGGAGGCGCTAGGCCGGTGGACTGCCATCCCTGTCGCTGTAAATGCGTGGCCGCTGTACCCGCGCGTGCAGGAGCACGCCTGGCGCTGTAGCAACAACTCCAGGCCTGTGAGGCGCGTCGGGAAGGAACGCCGTTTTGCCAACTCCTGTACTCCGTACGATCCTGCGTCAGCACCTCCCTCGAGCCTATCAGAAGACTTCACCACCATCCGCTGCTCTACTACCCTCGAACCGCCACTGTTCGGGTACAAGTCAGGCCATGATGACCAGATCGCTGCGAGGATCGCCCGGACGGCCGCCCATTCTACAGCGTAGCACGTCGCACTCCCCCACGTAGCTAGATAGCGCGGCGTGCATGTGATTCGCCTCCTCCTTGAGCTATAAAAGGGGAGCGAACCCCCCAGCCGCAGGGGACGAACTACACGCGAAACAACAGACAACAGGAGCACTTCACACACACCACGTACTCTCCGCAATTCTCCCACAACATCTTCAGCCAGGGACTTGGAAGCACGCTTCCTCTCCCGCCTTGCTTGTAGCCGCCCCACTACGGGCACCCCCGGTGCTAAGTAATATAGTTCCCCGAGCACACCACTGCTGGACGTACGGCCTCCCCAGCCGGAACCAGGATAAAAACCCTGTGTCACTTGTTGGTTAGCATCGACCATTGAGGGATAGACCTCGGCGCTATCTACTGGTTAGTGTCGGGACCATATTCCGCACCGACAATGCTGATTTGGTAGCTAGTACTACGACTAAGGTGATTCCATTACGCAAGCAGCATTCTGGGCAGGGCATCGAACGCGAAGCTTTTCTCTCCGCTCAGAGTAATCCCCACTATTGTCCTGAACTTGACACCTTAGTTCGTTTCTCCAAAGCTATGTTGGACCTCTATCAATCGATGGTTGGAGAAAGTATGTTCTATAGGCACCAAATTTATAGACAGCAAGTCAACGGTGCAGGAGCTACCGCCCAAGAGTTGAAGGACGCTCAAGAAACGATAGCCAGTCTTAAGAAGAAAAGAAGAAAGGACAAAGTAACAATACAAGAATTGAGCGAAGTCATTCATGAACAGAACTTCTCGTTGCAGCATAATGATCAATATATGCTTGACTTAGAGAATCAACTAGAAGCTGTAGCAGCTCCACCTCCTAATCCAGAAGAGGAAGAAGATCCCGAAGAGATCCAGGGAGAATCTGGGGTGGAGTCTGGACCCGCTTCACCTTAGGAGAACTTAGGCTAGAAGTGTATCTAGTTGATGTTAATTACGCTTTTAATAAAGTAATGTGTTGTCAGAATGGATCTTGAAATGACATTGGCAATGATCGACTTGGACCATGTGATGGATATCAACTTATGTTAAATGTTGGGAAATCTTGCTCACTGACTGTTATCATGTTTGCACATGCGTACCGAGAGTTATGGTGATTTACGTACACCTAGGCCTTAGGTGCCAACAGCTAGGCAGAATCTCGGTTATGGAATTTTTCGGGCATGGCAATGTTGGAAATTGACTTAAAGTTGAATACCAACCTTGGAGCACATGAAATCATGCATCCACTGACCAAAAATGAGAATTTTCGGTGTATAAGCAAGGATTATGAACTTTATGCTTATGACCGTCATGCGGCCCGATTCTGAAAAGTTGCCTCGAATGAGTTTTCGTCGTACATATTCTACTTGTTAATTTATATGAGCAAGCTTACGAATATGTGTTTAATGAGAGCTCAAAATTTTCAGATGGTCGGACCGACACGTAACACCCCCAACGGTTTTGACGCATCGGGTAATGGTGATCTACCACCGCCGCCACCCATGATGCCATTGGAGACTTTCATGGCCGTTCAAACTGAAGTGTTGCGCCAGATTCTGCAGACGCAATAGCAAATCGCGCAATAGATGCACCAGAGACCACCAGTGGGAGCTAATACAGATGGACCGCAAATGGTTACCACATATTCCCATTTTGTCGGGATGAAGCCCCCAACCTTCAACAAAGCTGAAGAACCCCTTGATGCAGATGCATGGGTTAGGGCCATTGATGCCAAATTCTCTGCATTTGTCCTACAGTGTTCTGAGGAGCACAAGGCTAGGTTTGCAGCCTTGCAGCTTCGTGGACAAGCCTTAATGTGGTGGGAGCACTTTAAGATCATGCAACCTGCTAGACATGAAGTTACTTAGACGGAATTCAAGAGAGCTTTCAAGGACCACCACATCCCCAAAGGACTCATGGTCAGAAAAATGAAAGAGTTGCTTGCTCTTAAGCAAGGTGATGACACAGTGTATCAGTATGCACAGAAGTTTATCAGCCTTTGTCAATATGGAGAGCATCACGTGGACACCGATGCCAAAAAGGTGGAACGTTTTCGTGATGGTCTCAGGAGTGAGTTGTACGAAAGACTAAACCTATTAGAGCCAAACAGTTATCATGAGTTAGTGAACAAAGCTATCTCGCAAGAGGATGCCATGATGAAGGTACAGAAGGAGAAGAAGAGGCATAATGAATTTGCTTCGGGAAGTGGATCAGGCAAGAAATTTCGTTTCGTCAAGAAGAATGTCCATGGTTCATCCCAATCATCCGCATCAGGCCATTGGAGAATGACTCCATCTCAGTATAAGCCTTCGGGAAATTTTCAGTACCGTCAGGCTCAACCACAAGTCATCAAGCCAAAGGAAATTCAACCCCGTGTTTGCTACAATTGTAGAAAACCCGGGCATTATGCCAATGAGTGCCCAAACCGTAAGAGGATCAAGACCGAGCAACAAACTCTGAACCCCGGAGTAGCTAAGGGCAATCGTGACAAGAAGCCCATGATTCAAGTGAAGCAAGGTCATCTTAACTTCACGGGTAACCTTTCTATCCGAGAGCATGCCTCCATACCGTTACTTTAATGATGGGACTTACCTCTTCCCCACGTTCTAGTTGTTTTACGAACTAAACCCAGAAATCTTGGTGAACAATTGTAACGACACATTTGTTTACTAGCCTTCCCTTTCTTCATAGAAATCCTTAAAGTAATCAGCTCTTTCTCAACTTAATCTTTCCGCTGGAATCCCAAGTTTCACGCCAAACAACCGGATAAGTTGAAGGAGTAGGATCAAAGATTTCTTGAGAAATCACGGTCAGATCTTTGGACTGTTGGACCCCATTCGTTTCAGTGCCACGATGGTACGACGTCGTAGCATCGCCCTGCCATCTCTTTTCCCGCGACCACGACCACGTCGTCGAGACCTCACGGGCCGACCATTATCGAGCCTCGTATGGCATCCGCTGGATCGCTCCGCGAGCCCCTACCTCAGTCGGTTGGGATGACCGTTGCGTCCGTGGGGCTATAAAAGGGAGAAACCCTCCCGCGGTGTTGCCATTGCCAAGTCCAGCCTGCTCTCAAATTCGACAGAGTCACCACCCTTATTTTTCCTTCCGGCTAGTTTTGGTCGAACCACTGCTAGTCCACCCCTGCTTTGCTCCACCCACTCGCCGAGCAAGTTGGTTAGCTGTCTTCGTTAACCATTTCCAGAAGAAGCTCGAAGGAAGAACTCGACTTCATCGTCGATCATGTCCTAGATCATGGAGATGTTTGAGTCCCTCCTCTAGACGCTTGTAGAGATGTACCTCTGCATTGTCGGTGGAATTTGTCTTCTTTTAGTTTTCCATGTACACATCCATCGTCCTCTTCCTTATGAACTGCGATGAGGCAGCGAGGAGAGTCCCATGTATCTTGCCCTATATGAATTCTCGCTACCTAGAAATGTAAACAAGTGCATATTTCCATCTTGTAACCCTTATCTTGCTAGAAGGTGTTGCTCTACTCTTATTGGCGAATCTCGGGACGAGATTCTGTTTAAGGAGGGTAGGCTGTGACGCCCTAGGTTTCGACCGGGTTAATTAACCCTAGTCACCCAGTCAACAGTGTTGATTTTGGTCAAACGACGGTTCACCTGGGTCATCACCCCAAAAACATCACCGACAAACCCTAATGACACCTTTTGGTCAACCAAAGTTCACCTTGGTCAAAACCCCACTCAAAAACCCCTTTGCTCCTTTTGACCTCCAGTGTCAGCCGAAACTTTTGATGCGTTCTCCAAATTTTCCCTAAACACTTCAAATTCTCCCAATACAAAAGTTGTGTGTTTTATTGAGGGACACAACTTTCATGTTGAGTGACATTTGAAATTTGGAGTGGAAATGTGTGAAAAGTGAAAGTCAACGCCTATAGGCACTATTCACTGGAGCCGAGAATTTCTGCATCTTGGCATCCAATTTGTGCGAAAACGGTTGATAAATAGGCCATACACCTTTTGTGAAAGTGGTAGAGGATAAGGAGATCTACAACTTTGCTATTGATCACTCGGCCCACTTTAGTTGGAAAAATTGGAGAGAATCATGTTGGAACAGAGCCACTCGAAATTGGAACCGTGCCGGCTTGCACCCACGCGCGACGTCGTGCGCGTTGCCACGCCGGGCCGCGCCGCCGCCTGACCGGACACGACTGCCGGAGCACCGCTGTGACCACTGGTCCCAAGGCTTCCGCACTGACGCCCACACCCAATCCGTCCTTGCCACGCGCTGCATGCTCACGGGTCCCGCAAAACCGTCCTGCGCCGACCGCCCAACCGCGACGTCATCGTACGCGCACCGCGCCGCCCTCGCGCGGCTATTGGCCGTCGCGCCTCGCCACCGCCTCACCGTGCCCATGCCGTGGACGGCTTTGACCCCCTGCTCAAGGCACGCGTACCTACAAAAGGGTTAGACTCGCCCCGCGTGCGTTGCCCGGGGCGTCGAGCCGCCATTGCCGCCGCCAGCGACGCCGATGTTGAGCTCCTTCCTCGAGCCGCTTGCGCCGCCAATGCGTGTTGCTTCGGCCTCCCTTAGGACCCCCAGTAGCTACCCTGCTCGCTTATTGCCCAAACCGAGCCGCCAGCTCGCCGGGATTCAAGCTCCCGCGGCCGCCGCCGGGCAAGCCTTGCCGAGCCGTGCCCCCGCCTGCTCTCCAAGCCAATGGGCCCCCGTAGCATCTCCTCTAGGTCACACTGAAGCCTTGTAAGTCGCGTATTGCTCAGCCGGGTCTTTTCCCTCGCCGGACTTCGCGCCGCCGCGGCTGTGCTGCCCGGTGCCGCCACCGCCGCTCGCCGGCGACCGCTCCGGCCGAGCTACCGCCGGCAATCACTCTGTGATGAGCCCAATCGCTTTCCCGTCGCTCGCTTGCCTACCCGTGCACGCCCTCGCCGCCGGCGAGCTCGTCGTCGCCGTAAGTCCAAGGGGGGGAGTGAGGACCTGATTGTAAAGGTTTTAAATCTTTCAAGGGCCTAAGTGTCTAACGATTCTTTACTCTTTGTGTGTTTTAGCAGAAACTTGTAAAATCGATTTAAAATTGTAGAAAAATCCAAAAATAGCAAACCCAATTTTGTTGTGCTCTGTGTACAGAAAACTACAACTTTGTTCAAAGGTATATATACTTTTGAGTTTTAGTTTTTGCTTCAAAAATACAAATGTAAAATACCTAGATCTGTGATTCTGTAGAATCTACAACTGTTCTTGAGGTGAGCTTGGGACATGTTGTGGGAACTAGTATGTCTGGGTTTTGTGCCAAAAATTGGACAAAGTTGCTGAAGAAATCTTTTATTAAAAATCATTTTGTGAAAATGAAAAATCTGCCTAGATGATTTTTGTAGCTCCAAATATAATTATTCTTGAGCCTAACTTCTGGCTATGATTTTTTTTGTTAAAAAGCAACTTTGGTGGATTTACCATGATTTTATCTCTGTTAGAAATATTATTTCCTCATTTATGCATGTTTTTAATCATAAATTTGTGTAGCATGTTTCATAAAGGCTATATGTGGGCTATATGTGTGTTTGTTAGATCTTTAAGCTTGTTTTGGACCCAAGCATTGGTGAGAGAAAGTTTGAACTCATTTCTGTTGTAATTATTTTAATATGCATTATTCCCTTATATGCTAACTAGTGATGCACTTATTTTGTGTAATTAATTTCAGTGGCGCAAAGGCTAGTCTTTTGCTGCCCAAGGAAGTGCTCCTGGTCATTAGGACCAGTATGTGCTGTTGGTTAGGTTTGACATGTTTTAATTGGTTACAAGGAGTTCAAACTAGTTTAACCTAATAAAGGAGAAATAGGAAAAATGCATCCTTGTGTATGAGGTAGGAGGATGAGCTAAGGAAGCAAAATGGTGGTATTAAAAGTAAATATCATTGTTGTTGGCAAATAAAGGTAACTTTCTTTTATAATGATGCATGTATTCACCATCATGCAAGTGTCACATAGTCTTTTGTGTTGCTTCAAATAAGTAAATGTTTAAATGCTTTTCTTAAGGTGAATATGGCCAACCCTATGCCTTTCGTAGCTGTTGCTGCATTGTATATGAATTTCATTGTTTTATATATATATGTACGAGTTACTATTAGAAAGTCTAGATAAGAAAGCTTTGCACTATCTCTTTATAGGAAGAGTATGCTGAATGTATTTGTATATAAGTGAATGTATTCAAACTGTGCACCCCGTGTGTCATAAGCTGTTTGAAATTATAAATGCGAGTTGTCACTCAAGCTTTGCTTTGCATCCTCCGTGTAGAAGTGCCCGACGGTAATTACATGATCGTGTCAGAAGACGTGAACGAGGGAGCCAGAGGAGATGTGCACTACGTCGCCATAGAGCAAGACCCGGGCCAAAGTCCGGAAGATTGTCTAACTGCTTGTGCTAGCGAAGGCAAGCCCCGGTTTATTCATTAACCCTATGTTTCTTTAAAACATCTGAATTTTTTCTTGTTATTGTATGTGCATTTACGTTCAGGAGTTGAAATGAAACCCTAGTGGCATGATCCATAAGTACCTATGATCTCTTACTAGCATGTTAGGTCGCTAGTCGCTATGCTTAAGGATCCGGTACAAGTCGAGTAATGTTCGTCACTCGCGAGAATAGGATCTCCTCTATGGAATCACCATATGTTTAAATGGATTGCTCATGTGGTAAGAGCATGAGATTTGGGCTCTGGTCTAGTGGCTTCATGGGCTAAGCTTTTGAATGTACTAAGCACTTGTCGGGAATGGGATCGGTAAGCCTAGTACCTTAATGAGACGGTACGGGATTTTACTACTACTAATCTTGATTCATCTCCTGCCCGGCTTGCAACCGGAAGGAGGGTACCTGTGTGAGGCTGGATGCACTGTGTGGGGGCATTCAGATAGCCCTGTACCCGGGACTGTAGGCTATCATCCCAACCCGAGGATTTTTGGGAACCGTTTGGTCGGTGTCAGCTCTATGGGGCACCGCTCCGTGTGTTTAGGTTACCCTTCAAGGTGTATGAATCAATCGATTGTCGCCTCTCACCATTATCCGAGACTGCTTAATCAGCTGGCCATGATATCCCGTAATAATGGAACTATGTGAAACCTTATGCGTGAAATAAATGTGTTGTACAATTCTTGTTTGTATTAGCTGCTCATTTAGTAATGATAGTCTCACGGGAAATCGAGCTAAAATATTGAAAGTAAGGACCCATGACCCTAGTGGTTTTTGGCAAAACCAAGCCACCAGGCAAAAGCCGGCATGTCTAGAGGTAGCTTTTGGTCGGGTAAGTCTTGCTGAGTTTTAGTATACTCAGACTTGCTATAATTGCTGTTTTCAGGTGAAGTTGTTTGGCCGGGTAAGATTCCACCCGGCTGGGAGCTGGAATGGGTGATGTCGTAACGTATCGTTAGTAGAACTTCTGTTGTTTTAGTAAAACTCTGAATGATTTATTGCCGTGTCAAAAATAATGGTTTGTAATAATTGGACCCTACGGGGAGATTGGTATTTATGTGTAAGGCACTCTGGACTTCCCTTCGTGGGAGTTTTAATGCATTCGTTCGATCCTCGCTGTGTTTCCAAGTGAGTTACCGAGTGTAAACCCGGCAACACTCAACGGGATGCTTCTTTATTATCGCTTAATGACCAAATGGAGTGGTTTAGGCGATAGTACGAAATTATCTCGGGTGGGGTTGTCACATGGTCGAAAAGCGAAATTTCGCCTAACTTGCCAGCGAGTTCGCCCGTGACAACTTCAGGAAGCGTCACGAAGCCAGTGTCCGGGTTGGGCGGCATGTTGAGGCGGCGTTGGAAAGATTTCGCGCTGTCAGTAGTGCAGACCCAAGCGCCGAAGACGAAGGTGTCGCCGCGGTTGAAGGCGACGGTTGGCTTGATGTAGATAGGAGTCGTCGAGTTCGCCATGTGATCTCGGGCGAGAGCCCCTACCTAGCGCGCCAGCTGTCGGTGTTTTAGACCGGCAACCTACTAAGGGGACTACCCGAAGTAGATGAATGTGGTGTCGCCGAGATCGGTAACTCGAAGGAAGAGACACGTGGCACACGATTTAGATAGGTTCGAGCCGCGAGGTGCGTAATACCCTACGTCTTGTATGCTGCGTAGCTCTGGATTGATTGGGTATGACTACAAGATGATGCAATCTTATTTGAGATGAGATGTTTTAGAGAGGGGTCCCTGCCTCGCCTTATATAGTCCGGGAGGCAGGGTTACAAGTCGGTTTAGGGAGAGAGTACTAGTCGATTACGTCTAGGAGTCCTCTATACAGTGCCGAACATGTACAACTTCCTAACTGAGTACTTCTCCTCTGTAGTCCTTGTGCTTCACCCCCATCAGGTGCCGTGCAGCGCAAGAAGGGTAGTCCTAGGGGTCCACCGAATAGTCGGTCCTGGTACCCACCGAGGTAGTGTGCCCAGGGAGGTCCATACGACAGGCTGGGCTGCGGCTTCTCTCAGCCGGCTCGCCCACCGTCTCCCAGTCATCTCCTTCCCCTTGATCAACGGGGTCAGAGGGTAAGATCTCTTGCGAGAACTCAGAATTCAAGCGTCAGCATACACATGATTGCAAGAGAAGTACTCGGCTACTCTACTTAAGGAGCTTACCTCTTGAGACGTAGTCTCGGTGACCTTCAATTTCTTGGTGACACGCTTGCGCGCCACATTACGCGGCCTCCACGGCAGCGCAGGGAGACTAGCCTCTAGGCTAGTCGGTGGATCGTCGACAAGGGGAATGTTGGGCAGTCCAGGACGGCTGAACCTGGACCGCAGCTGAAAACGGTCTTGCATCGTCTCCCCGTCCTCCTCGTCAGACGTATCTTCGATGGTGATGATGTCGTCACCCTCGCTAACTTCACGACGCTCCTTGGCCTTGCCCTTTCCCTCCTCTGGAATATCCACAAGTCGAGGAGGGGGAGCTGGGTCGGAGACGAACTTCGTCAGGTCATCCTGCAGCAAATAGTTTGGGTGAGCTCGACTACTACAATACAATCAGTACTCGAAGACAAGGTTCGATTACCAACCTTGTTTGGCGGACGAGCTGCGGAGTTCTCAGGGACTGGGCAGGGTGTGTATGGTGGCATATCTTTGAAGATCCTACCCTATCTCTCGACGATGTCTTCATTGTCGACTTCATTACCGAGCATCCTCGACGTGTCGTCGTCGCACGTATATTGGTACCCGAGGGTATTCCGTGCCATCAGCGGCTGCACCCTCCTTTTCATGAAGCTGAAGGCCACGTGTTCGGCCCTCATCCTGGCTTCTCTCAAAGCCTTTATCTTCTGTAGCAGTTCTGGTAGTTGAATACCCTCCTGCATCGTCGGCTCCGTGTTCCACCAGGGTCGATGCTTCGGCTGCTGCCCACTGGGCTTCGGCAGCTCTCAGTGGTGGTTGGTGATGTAGAACCACTTTGCTTTCCAGTCTTGGTTGGAGTCGATAAGCTGTACGACAAGTACGACTCGGTGGCGTCCTCGCGCATCTGGATGCCGGCTCCTCCGACTACTCTTGGGTCTTTGGCGCTCGGCTGCGGTCTCAAGCGGAAGAATTTCCGGAACAAGACCCAGTGGGGCTTGATCCCCACGAAGGCCTCACAGAAATGGACAAAGACGTAGATGTGAAAGATCCCATTAGGGTTCAAGTTCAAGTACTCGATACCGTAGTACTTGAGGAGACCCTTGAAGAAGTCGCTCCCCGGGAGTGCCAGTCCGCGCTCCACGAACCGGGAAAACATCGGGATCTCGTCGGGGTTCTTCTCCATCGGGTACGGGTCGCCCGCGGCAGCGCGCCACATATCCATCTCCTTCTCTTGGAGGAAACAGCTGTTTACTAGCGCCAACAAATCTTCAGTCTTGGCCTTGGATTTCTTACACCCCTTGTTCGGATTTGGGCGCGGGGAGATGTTGGCGGTGTTGACCCTTGGGTAGACCCAGCCGCCTCATCACGGGATCTCTTCTTCCCGGCGCCGGTCATCATGCTCTTCGATGGGGAAGACTTCATCCACTAGGAACACCGGGTCTTCACTCGCATCCGCCCGGGGGCTTCTCTGGTGGCAAGTAGCAACGGCGCGCGTGGATCTACAGATCTAGTGCAGCGGCAGTGGCGGCCGACTCTTGGCTAGATATGTTTCAAATGGTTGCGAATGTGGGGGTGGAAAACCCTAATGGTTTCGGCCTTTATTTATAACCCAAACGGCGGTGCTACAACGGCAGCTGACTTAGTGGTAGCCGCCTGACCCTTCAACTTCCCGTAGTCGATGCACTCCATCTCGGGGGCTCGGCTACGTCTACTCACTTTCTTGGGAGGAAACAAAATTCAAGAGAAACTCAGGACACATTCTACAATCAAGATGACCTTTCAATTCGAGAGGAAGTACTCGACTCAAGGCTCGGGGGCTCCGTGCCACGTGTCCTTCGGTTTTTTCTCTGGATTTTGCGCAATAATCTTGGCAGAACTTCATATTGACCCTCAGCTTGAATCTACGATTCGACCTAAGGCTCGGGGGCAACATTTCATATGGAACGAGATTCTTAGAATCACATTTTCCATATGTTTCTTTTTCAAGACAAGGCGCGCATTATTGAAGACCTTCAACGGAAGAACTCGAGGACGCTTAGGAACTACTCGAGAAGACTTCAAGACTACTCAAGGATCAGCTGGAGTACCTTCCAGCCTCGGATGCTTCGAGTGCTCTTGAGGACTTTTGGCTTGTAGTACTCCGGGACGCTTGAGGACTACTCATCAAGGCCATCAAAGACTACTCGAAACTATCCTACTCGACTACAAAGTACTCGGGGGCTTGTCATATGGACCTCCCTGGGCCACTACCTCGATGGGTACGAGGACCGACTACTCGGTGGGCCCCTAGGACTACTCGGCTTGTGCCACACGGCACCTGACGGCGTTGGGAGCAAGGAATATGGCGGAGAAGTACTTGGATAGGAAGCTATACATGTCCTGTACTATGTAGAGAACTCCTAGCCGTACCCGACTAGTACTCTCTCCTCAAACCGACTTGTAACCCTGCCTCCCAGGCTATATAAGGTGAGGCAGGGACTCCTCTCTCATATATACACATCATCTTGTAAACACACCCAATTAATCCAGAGCTATGCAGCACACAGGACGTTGGGTATTACA
Organism: Cenchrus americanus; assembly: GCA_947561735.1. Classification (NCBI taxonomy): domain Eukaryota; kingdom Viridiplantae; phylum Streptophyta; class Magnoliopsida; order Poales; family Poaceae; genus Cenchrus; species Cenchrus americanus. The sequence continues at coordinate 181,213,587 of OX387241.1, read as the reverse complement.
CACCTCGCGACCCGAACCTGTCTAAATTGTGTTCCACGTGTCTCTTCCTTCGAGTTACCGATCTCAGCGAGGCCACATTCATCTACCTCAGGTACTCCCCTTGGTAGGTTGCCGGTCTAAAACACTGACACTTTCCGCCCCAAACTCTACGATCCAAAGAGTGTAAGAGCTTGACAGCTCTATCATGATCATTGTATGGGAGCACGTCCACATTGGCCCTCATGTTGTTCACTAGAACCGTGAACCTCTGAAACAAGTCATCGATGGACTCACAGAGGAGATGAGTGAAGTTCTTGTACTCTCTCCGGTAGGTCGCATACATCTGAGCCTGAACCTGGGCATTCCGAACATGAGCTTCCTTCAACACCGACCAGATTCTTCAAGATCAAGCTCTCTGTGTGCACCCGATCGAATTCAGACTGACACTGAGCACGAAACAAGTAGTCGACCGCCTTGTTGTTGGCGTCGAACATGTCCCTCGATCCTGGAGCAAGGAAGTTCATCGGCTGGACATAGCCTGTGTCCACCATGACATCCCAAAGGATCTGACCCTTTCCGCGGAGGAACACCGCCATCCGCTTACTCCACATCTGGTAGTTTTTGCAATCGAAGTGTGGAGGACCCGTACCCCGTTCCTGGTACACCATCCTTATGTCTTAGACTGGTTAGAGTCAATCGAGATCCGTAACCAGCTCTGATACCACTTGAAGGACCGATACGGCGAACCAGAGAGGTGGGGAGTGAATGGGAGCCAATAAAAATTCTTCTCAAAGGAGATGGTGGCTCCAACAAGATGAACACGACTTCCAACACACGTCTCAGACTTACTACTCAAGTTGGACAAGACCACGCAGCCACTGGTGTGCTACTTGTTGGTGTTTTAGACCGGCAACCTACTCAGGAGAGTACCCGAAATAGATGGATGTGGCCTCGCCGAGATCGGTAACTCGAAGGAAAAGACACGTGGCACACAATTTAGACAGGTTCGGGCCGCGAGGTGCGTAACACCCTACGTCCTGTATGTTGCGTAGCTCTGGGTTGATTGGGTATGATTACAAGATGATGCAATCTCACGTCGTGAGATGAGATGATTGAGAGAGGGGTCCCTGCCTCGCCTTATATAGCCCAGGAGGCAGGGTTACAAGTCGGTTTAGGGAGAGAGTACTAGTCGAGTACGTCTAGGAGTCTTCCAGATAGTGCGGGACATGTACATCTTCCTAACCGAGTACTTCTCCTCTGTAGTCCTTGTGCTTCACGCTATCAGGTACCGTGCAGCGCAAGTCGGGTAGTCCCAGGGGCCCACCAAGTAGTCGGTCCTGGTACCCACCGAGGTAGTGGGCCCAGAGAGGTCCATACGACATTACTGGACCTAGGAACCAACAACCAACCTCACAGACCCGAGAACGCAGCGGAACACAAACCTCGAGCCTTACTGACCTACACCGGTCAGGCCAGTGGGCACCACGGTCAGACAGGTTCCTGCTGGTGAAACCTGGAGACTTTCACAGAACAGCCCCGACACCGGTCAGGCTGGTGTAGCTCACTGGTCAGACCGGTTCAAGCCAGAAAGCCCCAAAACACCAAATAGGCCTACCGAGCTCCAAACTGACCCAAACTCGAAACAGCAGCCACACGAGACAACAGAAAACACACCCAAATGTTCACCCGAGCAAAAACCCCAACTGAGGTCTGCATTGGTCAGACCGGTGAGAGGCACCGGTCAGACCGGTGTGGCCTGGGCTCTCGGGATGAATAGCAACCGCGGGTAAACTCCCCCAAATCCAACTCCCGATCGCCCGAATTGCTCCACAGATTTGCGCAAGACTTTAAGGATAGTAGGAACACCTCATGGGGAGTCCATAGCCAAGATTTTGTCCACCAAAACTCGCCAAATCAAGAGGAATCGAAGAAATCCCGCCAAGAACTCCTCTAACCCTAGAACACCGAAAACCCCAAAATTGAGCCCCTTTGCTCATGGATTTGGGAGGGGAATCAAAGGGAAAAGAACCACAAAGGGTTCATCCATACATCCAACCAACAAATCCCCAAGAGAAACGTCCCGAAATCGCTCCAAGAAAATCAACAAGAAAGGGCTCCGAAAATCACAAAACAGAACAAACGGGAACAACACATCCAAGCCTTGAGGAACCACGCCGAATCATCTATACATCACAAAGAGGTTCATACAAGGTCTAGCTTGCCGCCCAATCATCCTTCCCTCTCACAAGATCTCACCATGAAGCTCTCAAGCTAGTCCTATAGGAATCCTAATGAAAATAGGAAGGGAAAATATGAAAACCAAATGAGCTAGGGTTCCAAGAGTTGGCTGCCATCCTCTCACCTCTTGGGTTATATGGAGGCAATCGAAAGTCTAAAATACCCTTACTAGCTAATTAGGGATACATGCCCCTCGAGGGCGAATTCGGTAATATTTGTCATCGCTCCATCGGACAGATGCCCAGCGACTGCAAACTTGCTTAGCCTCAACCCTAGCCTTGTGATCCTGACGTGTGTCCTCCGCTTCCAAGTCTCCTGACTGCGTCGTCGCTCACCAATCAAACCGGTGCTCCTCACCAATCAGACCAGTCAGGCCCACCAGTCAGTCCGGTCTGGAGTTGCTGCAACTCCATCTTCGGTTATTCGTTTTTGGCTTTGTGGATCAACCAAGGAACCCAGTGGTGAACCACTAGAATGTAGCGAACATGGCCCCATTTGCCATTTGTTCGAGTTGATTTTGGTGAATCACGCTAACATAAGTAATGGGACTAACCACATTGTCTAGCATGTCTTTGTAGGCATTCATAGGTCTCATGGATGTTACCACATGTTATCATACCATGCACAAGTTAACATACCATGCCCAAGCTAACATGTCGTGCCACAAGTTAACGTACCATGGACATGTTAGGTTACTTACAGCAAATTTGAGGACTTAGTATATATATTTGGAGGCTATAAGTAATGTCATGTTAAGTATGTTATATATGTTAAGTATGTTAAGTTGAAGCAAAGATCCAAGATGAAGACGCGAAGAAAAAGAAGGAAAAAGACACCGTCGGATGAATCGACGGTACCCAAATAGCAAGTGTCGGTGCAATCGTCGGACGAGTTGGTACACTGGTTGAACCCCTAGGTAAGTCGGATGAACCGACAGTGCAATTTTTAGATGCGTCGGACGAGTTGCAGAGGAAGAGCAGCGAGGACAGCAGCACTAGATGATCTGACGGTCTGAGTGGGGACCCCGTCAGTCTATCCGACACTTAGTTTGAATCAAGACAGAGACACACCAAGATGAAGCCTTCAGCACCGGATGATCCGACGCCTTGGTCAAGGGGTAGCGTCGGTCTATCCGACGGTTGCGTGGAAGCTAACAGAAATGACTTGGTTGCGGGGTCTTCAGCACCGGCGACGGACCGTCGGTGTATAGCGTTGGAGCAGTTGTGTCAGAGAATCTCAACGGCCATGTGACATGGGAGGGGCACCAGATGAACCGATGCCTTGGAAAATCTAGCATCGGTTCATCCGACGTTACCTTTTTCAGTGGCCGTCAGCCAACGGCTAGTTTGATGCCTTGGGCTATTTATACTCCCTCCACTCACCCATTTGAGGTTGCTGGATTGTGTGGAAGTGTAGGGAGTTCAAGACACATAGAAGATCATATCCAATCCATCCAAGTGCTTAATTGCTCATCCATAGACTTGCATATGCTTTGTGTATGTGCTTAGTGCTAGGCTTAGCTTAGAGCTGAGTGACTGCAAGGTTGTGCCAACCTTGTGAGGTGATTCCTGAGTGAATCAAGTTGTACAAGGTTCACCGGAAGCCTTGGAGCCTAAGTGGCTCACCGGCAATCGTCATGGACCCTCCGGCTTGGTGTGGAGTGGCGAGGACACTTTCTGCGTGGGACGTGGAGACCCCCTTCCTTGGTGGAGAAGCTCCTAAGTGGAGGCGGCATCAAGCTGACCAAGGGAGCTTGGCAAGTGCCTAAGTGGCTAGCCTTTGTGGCGAGTCAAGTGGTGCTCTTGCGGGAGACTTGGTGACCGGGAAGCAATACTCTTGTGTGAGTGTTTCAACAACGTGGACTAGGGGTGGCTTAGTGCCTACCGATACCACGGGATAAATCACGTGTCAAGAGTTTGCTTACTCTCATCCCCTTTACATTTTTTCATTTAATCTATTGCAATCTTTGCTTGCCTTAATTTCCTAGAGTAGCATCATGCTAGGATTGGCTATAGGTTGCAAACCCTGTTTTGGGATGGGAGTTTCACACTAGAACAACCCTAGTTGCACATCTAGATAGTATGTTCTAGTTTATCTTTGTGTAAATTTAGTGAAGCCATAGGTTAATGTTTTAAGTTGCCTAATTCACCCCCTCCCCCTCTTAGGCTAGCGAGCATCCGATCCCTTACAAGTGGTATTGGAGCTGGGACTCACTTCCCTCACAAGGAAACACCAATTCGATTGGTAAATTGTGAAAACAGGCTCATTGGAATGGTTAGGCCTCACCGCCTAGTGAGTTGCTCTATAGAGGAATGAAAGGGGTGGATACCTTAGGTTTGGCTCCACATTTCGATGGCACGGGCTATCCTCGGTGGAAGGTTCTCAAGGAGGCCTATCTCCAAGCAAAGGACCTTGATGTTTGGAGAGTCATCGATGAGGGCATGAAAAATGGTACTAAGAAGGAAAAGTAATTTGATGTGATTGCTAAGAGTATCATTTTGTCTTCACTAGATGTAGGCGTTTTCAATAGAGTTTTTAATTGTGAAAATGCTCATGAGCTATGGAAAACCATTAAGGAGAAAAATGAGGGTTCAAAAGAAGTTGCTAATGAACGCTACGGTTGTCTCCTTGAGGAATTCAATAGCTTTAAGCAACTTGCAAATGAAAATGCTGAATCTGTGTACTCACGCTTAAATGTGCTTGTCAATGAGATCAATGCTTTAGGTGTGAAGGACATCACAGACTTGAACATGAACCGCAAGATCCTTCAAAGTCTCTGGAAGCCCAATTATGACTTGGTGAAGGCAATCATCTATGAGAAGAGGCTCGAAGATTTGAAGCTATCTCATATTTTGAGCAAGATCATGGCACATGAGCTTTAACTCATGCCCATGTCAAAGAAGGTGCCCCAAGAAAAGCCCCAGGAACCATCCTCTCCAACTACAAGCCATGCTCTCTCAAGCCAACAAGAAAAGATGCTGAGTAGGATGGCTACTCATGGAAGCTCAAGCGAGGATGATGGTGATGATGGTGACAATGAAGATTCCTCAAGTGATGAAGAGGTTGAATCCATGGTGGCCGAGTATGTGAAGAAGATCTTCAAGTATGTTAAGAAAGTCAACATGTACGGTTACAACGTCCACTTGAGAGAAGGGAGTCATCATCAACACATCAACTTGACTAAGATCGAGCATAAGCCCAAGAAGAAGTTGGTCAAGGAGAGGAGACCAAGGCAAGAAGCAACTATCGCCGTCCGTAAGTGGACAAGTGGTGGAGAATCAAGTTCCTCTAGCTCAAGTGATGAATCAAGAAAGAACTTCACCACCCACTTCATGCAAGGTCCATCATCACTACACATGTGCCTTATGGCCAAAGGTATGGAGAGCAATGTAAGTGATGACGAATCTGACACCACCTCTCTCGATGAACTTGTTGAGATAGTCCATGAGCAAAAAGGAATGCTTAAGAAACAAGCTAATGAAATTAAAAGACTCAATGCTCTTAGTGGAACCCTTGCTACATGTTATGAACATTTGTTGTGCAAATTCAAATAGCTTAGCAAGGAGTATGATGAGCTAAAATCTAAGCTTGAGAGCAATGAGACTAAAACAAGTAATTCCTTTGAGCTTGATGAATCATCTATCCCTTGTGCAATTCCTATCTCCAAGATAGATGCTTGAACTTCTTGCATTGATTTAATTGATGAATCTTGCTCACCATCTTACAATGAGAATGTTGTTGTAGAAACATGTGATTCCTTCATAGGCAAGAAGAATGATGAGCTTAAGTAAGAAGTGACATGGTTTCGAGAGAGGTTGGCAAGCTTGATAGGCAAAGTCAAGTGTGATGAGGAACAAGTGGACATCTCTCAAGACATGAAGAGCAAAGTCCAACCTTCTCAAGATAACTGTGATCCCATGGTGAAGAAGCTTGAGAAGGGTGCAACCATGACTTGCTACAAGTGTCATGGAGAAGGGCACAAGTTCTACAAATGCCCTCAATTTGTCAAGAAGATGGACAAGGGTGCAAAGGAGAAGTTGAACCTCAACATCAAGAGCTCACTCATCTACACCAAGCCCAACCGCAAGAACAAGACCAAGAGCAACATCTACATCATCAAGAAGAAGGCTAATGGCAATGTGGTTGCACACAAGGTTGAGAAGATGAAGGAGGAGCGGGGTTGGAACCAACCCATTTGGGTGCCCAAGGGAGTCATCACCAACATGTAGGGGCCTCAAATGGTTTGGGTTCCAAAGGCCACTTGAAGGCTTTGAGTGCGGGGACTTGGGAGGCTTGGCACAATGAAGATGAAAAGATTCAAGTCTAGAAGGCAAGCTTGCAAGTTGGACATATGTTGCCCAAGTTCCCTGGTTGAGGTAATGGAAACTATAACTTATCTCATGTATCATTGTAGCTCCATTGCTTTGTTAATGTTGCATTTGTTGCAATGTTTACATATGGTAGGTTGCTTGTGTCATGTGCTAACCCATGAGCAACTTACATGGTTTGATTAGTGTGTAGGAAAGCTACACTTGTTCTTTCATGGTGCATGTTTTCATATATATCTCTTTGCATCATGAGCAAGCTATAGGGTTAGCTTCCCTTTTGTTGTCATAAATAATGTGCATACAATTAGTTGGTGATTCAAACACTAAATACACAAATTTAGGGGGAGCTCATCCTATGGTTTGGTTATGGAACAAACATTGTTTCATGTTTATCTTATGTAGTCCCTTGGTGACGCGTTCCAGTGCGGAACTTCATTCTAAGAGAATGCTATTTCACTCTCAATGTGATCTAACATCTCTAAAAGAGTAAGTATAGCAATATGAGCTTCATGCTATTGAGTCATGTCCTTGCGAGCTTATGTCTCTACATAAGTTCAAAGGCAATGAACTCATACATTCCTAATCCTTGTGGTACTTCAAGTGTTTTCTTTGCAAGCTTCTTTCAAATTGTGTCACCTCTAGTGATATCATTTCCAAGTGGCTCATCTCAATGTGGTGCAAACAAGGTAAAGAGGATCATCCCCCGGAGGTATGCAATGATCAAAAGACTACAAGTGGTAATGTAACAAGAACCCATTTGTCTTATCTCTTGTCGTTTAAAGCTATCTCCTTTCATGATATGCTCTAAGCTTCCTTGCCTTACAAGTTCGTAGCTATGCACTTGATTTTCACATTATCTTTTTGTGCACACACTTAGGGGGAGCTTAGTTTGTATCATGCTAGTCTCATGAGCTTGTGATCCATCTTAGTTATTCTCACATGTGGTATCTCCATTGACATCATACATAAGGATCATGGTTCATGCGATTTTCTCCCTTGTATTTAACATTTCTCTTTGAGCTATGTTTGCTAGAACTTGCTAGCTTCCTTGGAGCCCTTTTGTTTTGGACTTTTTGGAGCTTTTATTCCAAAGGGGGAGAATGTGAGACCAAAGCAAGCTAGTAGTTCCAAGGATATGAGACCAAAGGGGGAGAATGTGAACTTAGGAAGAGAAGATCAAAAAGGGGAAGGTTGATCTAGGGGGAGTTTGGATGATGGTAAGCATCTAAGCAAGTGTAAGTGGTTCTAATTTTGTCAATTTTTGCAAATTTATACTTGCTTTGCTTGTGTTGTCATAAATCACATAAAAGGGGGAGATTGTAGCGAACATGGCCCCATTTGCCATTTGTTCGAGTTGATTTTGGTGATTCATGCTAACACAAGTAATGGGACTAACCACATTATCTAGCATGTCTTTGTAGGAATTCATAGGTCTCATGGATGTTACCACATGTTCACATACCATGCACAAGTTAACATACCATGCCCAAGCTAACATGTCATGCCACAAGTTAACATACCATGGATATGTTAGGTTACTTACAACAAATTTTAGGACTTAGTATATATTTAGAGGCTATAAGTAATGGCATGTTAAGTAAGTTAAGTATGTTAAGTTGAAGCAAAGATCCATGTTGAGACACGAAGAAAAAGAAGGAAAAAGGCACCATCGGATGAACCGACGGTACCCAAATAGCAAGCGTTGGTGCAATCGTCGGATGAGTTGGTACACTGGTTGAAACCCTAGGCACCATCAGATGAACCGACGGTCCAGTTTCTAGATGCGTAGGATGAGTTGCAGAGGAAGAGCAGCGAAGACAGTAACACCGGATGATCCAACGATCTGAGTGGGGACCCTGTCGGTCTATCTGATGCTTAGTTTGAATCAAGACAGAGAGGTGCCAAGACGAAGCCTTCAGCACCGGATGATCCGACTCCTTGGTCAAGGGGTAGCGTCGGTCTATCCGACGGTCTCGTGGAAGCTAACAGAGACGACTTGGTTGCGGGGTCTTCAGCACCGGATGATCCAACGGGCCGTCGGTGTATAGCGTCAGAGCAGTTGTGTCAGAGAATCTCAATGGCTATGTGACGTGGGAGGGGCACCGGATGAACCGACGCCCTGGAAAATCTAGCATCGATTCATCCGACACTACCTTTTTCAGTGGTCGTTAGCCAACGGCTAGTTTGATACCCTGGGCTATTTATATCCCCTCCACTCACCCATTTGAGGTTACTGGATTGTGTGGAAGTGTAGAGGAGTTCAAGACACATAGAAGATCATACCCAATCCATCCAAGTGCTTAATTGCTCATCCTTAGACTTGCATATGCTTTGTGTATATGCTTAGTGCTAGGCTTAGCTTAGAGCTGAGTGAGTGCAAGGTTGTGCTAACCTTGTGAGGTGATTCTTGAGTGAATCAAGTTGTACAAGGTTCGCCGGAAGCCTTGGGGCCTAAGTGGCTCACCGGCAATCGTCATCGACCCTCTGGCTTGGTGTGGAGCGGCGAGGACACATTGTGCGGGGGACGTGGAGACCCCCTTCCTTGGTGGAGAAGCTCCTTAGTGGAGGTGGCATCAAGGTGACCAAGGGAGCTTGGCAAGTGCCTAAGTGGCTAGACTTTGTGGCGAGTCAAGTGGTGCTCTTGCGAGAGACTTGGTGACCGGGAAGCAATACTCTTGTGTGTGTGCTTCAACAAAGTGGACTTGGGGTGGCTTAGTGCCTACCGATACCACGGGATAAATCGCGTGTCAAGAGTTTGCTTCCTCTCACCCCCTTTATGTTTCCGCATTTACTCTATTGCAATCTTTGCTTGCCTTTACTTTCCTAGAGTAGTATCATGCTAGGATTGGCTATAGGTTGCAAACCTTGTTTTGGGATGGGAGTTTCACACTAGAACAACCCTAGTTGCACATCTAGATAGTATGTTCTAATTTGTTTTTGTGTAAATTTAGTGAAGCCATAGGTTAAGGTTTTAAGTTGCCTAATTCACCCCCTCCCCCTCTTAACCTAACGAGCATCCGATTCCTTACATGGAAACCCCGCGAACTCGGTGTAGCCTCTGCCAATCGCCACTCATGACTTGGCTCCCACGTAGTCCCGACTCGACCTTGTTTTTGAGGCTCAACCAACAAATTGTCCACGACTTCATCTTGCTGTTCTTGCCACCATGCGGCTTGCACTTGACTCCACTGGCCATCGGGTCCCTCAAACGAAGCCTACTTGTCTTCTCCACACTTGGAGGCCTCACCGACAACGACCTTTCACGCTTCTTCTTCACTTGCACCTATACCAGTCAAGCTGCAACCTGCACCTGCAATACTTAGCCAAGAATGAGTCCAGACAACGTTGTCAATCACTCATCACACCAGGAAGCAACCATCCACCGGTCCTCGAACCACACATGGTCCTCATACTTGCGATTTGATGGCCGTCTTGATGAATCTTGGTCCCTACACATGTCGTGATGGCTCCTGTGCTTGTCCAGGGGCGATTTTGAGGGTGGTCGTGCTGGTGCTCATGCCTTTGTCGTCGTCCATACTTCGGCTCGAGGGTCTGGTTGACGGGGGATCTTGGGCACGGTCGTGGCAGGCTCAGGCGGAGCAGACGAACCAAGAGGCTGAGAAGCTGAGTGCTACCCTACAGGAGAAGGCGACGTCGCTTGCTGCAGTGGAGGAGCAGCTCCGCCAGGAGCAGAGCAAGCGCGAGCAGATGGAGACTCAGCTCCAGCAGGAGCGGGCCACCCTAGGGATGCTCGGGCCTCCATATAACACAAGCGTTCGGCGCGGGAGAGGCCTAGGGCTAGCTCCAGCAGGAGCACTCCGCACTAGCGGAGGTCAGGGCCGCACTTTAGCTTCGGGAGTCAGAGGTCGAGCGGCTCACCGGGGAGCTGGTCCAAGAGAGCGTGGCCTTCGAGGACCTGCGGATCGCCGACGAGGAGAAGGATGCCTCTATCCTGCAACTACAGCAAGAGGCCGAGACAGCACGCGCGGACCTCGAGAAGGAGAAGAAGCAAGTCGAAGGTAAGTTGCCCCGGGCCCTTTGTTTATCAGTTGGCTGATTTCGCCAATATTCTCTCTCGACTCATCTCCCTTTCCCTCCAGGTTTGTGGGCAGCTTTCGTGGTGTCGGTGATGCAGCAGAGGCACTCCAGACGGCCAACAACTGCTCACAACAGGACCTAGAGCTTCTGGAGCAGGTGGCCCTCGAGGTGTGCCAGAGCATCGACGGCGGCGCCAATCAAGCAGGGAGCTTGGTGGCGAGTCGCCTCCGGGCCTTGCATGGCCATGTCGTCGAGTGCATGCAAGACATGCTCCACCTGGGGATCCAAAAGACACTCAGCATGGTCCAATCGCACTACTTCATCAACCTTGAGGCGCTGGACACAGGCTACATCATCGTGGATGATCTTGATGGCGACAGGGCACAGTGGTGGTGGACCGCCTAGACTCTCTCACTGCTCCTATTGCCGCCGCTCTTGCTGATGACTTCGAGGAGGTTCTCTTCCCGAACGCTCCCCCACCGGACCCCTTGTGCCCTGAAAGTGGCCGGGCGCTCTCTGCCATTAGGTGGTAGTTAGAATTCGAGCCGGGTGGCTTGCGTAATGAGACAATTCATTTCATTTTGTTATGTTGTTCCGTCCCTTTCCTATTTCTTAGACAAATTTTGGCTAGAGTCAATCGTTTTCACGAGTAGCCCTTAGGCAAAGTGGTGAGAGGGAGGGGTCGTATCCTGTTGGAGGCGTAGGCTGTCCCCGACTCGTCTGTCTTCGCCCTTTGGCTACTCGCATCCCGCGTCTTTTTGCCCAAACTCCTAGGTCGGGACGTTTTTAGCATTTTTAGAATAAAGATTTTTGCAAAAAACGGGACCGTTTAGGGGGGTGCCTCGTGTAGTAGCCTCCATGGGGACTTGGTTTTCAGAGAGAAAGCCGAGTCAACCTTGACTTTATCCACAAACATAACATATATACAACCAACTGCGGCGCCAGATATGCGCAAAATGACTTGGAATTCCTTTCTAAGGGTAGAAGTGATGTAGCTGTTGGATGTTCCAAGCGTTAGTGAGGACTTTGCCCTGCTTGTTCACCAGGTTGTACGTGTCGGGCTTGAGCACCTCGTCGATGATGTAGGGTTCTTCCAACGGTGGTGATAGCTTGTGCCGACCTCGGTTATCTTGTCGTAGCTTTAACACTAGGTCGCCCTCGTTGAAGTCTCGGCGCCGGATTTTCCGAGCCTGGTATTGCCGGAGTGCCTGCTGGTATCTTGCCGAGTGCATCGTCGCCACGTCACAGGCTTCATCTATCTGATCCAACGAGTCTTCGCGAGCTCGCTTGCTTGAAATTTCCTCATAGGCCATGAGTTTGGGTGATCTGTATTCCAAGTCTGTGGGGAGGACGGCCTCCGCGCCATAGACGAGAAAAAAACGGTGTGAATCTGGCTCTGCTCGGGGTGGTCCTGAGGCTCCAAATGACTGCCAGTAGCTCTTTGATCCATTTCCGACCAGACTTGTTCAGTTTGTCGAAGATCCTAGGCTTGAGGCCTTGTAAAATAATGCCATTGGCACGCTCCACTTGGCCATTGGTCTGTGGGTGTGCGACGACTGCCCAATCCACGTGGATATAGTGGTTATCGCAGAATTCTCTGTTGGTGAACTGAGAGCTGTTGTCGGTGATGATGGAGTTCGGCACTCCAAACCTGTGGATGATGTCAGTGAAGAACGACACGACCTGCTCGGATATGAGATTAGTGATGGGGCACGCCGCGATCCATTTTGATTACTTGTCCACAGTGACCAGCAGGTGTCTGTAACCCCCGGGCGCCTTCCGCAGGGGCCCGATGATGTCTAATCCCCACACGGCGAACGACCATGTGACGGGTATGGTCTGGAGGGCGTGACCTGGGAGGTGGGTCTTGCGTGTGTAGAATTGGCACCTTTCGCAGGTGCGCATGACCTCGCTGGCGTCGGCGACCGCCGCAGGCCAGTAGAAGCCTTGGCCTAATGCGTTTCCGACGAGAGTGATGGCTGCAAATGCCCGCGTGGATATCCAGGATCAGCTCACACCCCTGGGGGATGGGGATGCATCGCTGCAGGACTCCAAACAAGGGACACTTATACAACGTCGACCATGGTGAATGATTTGGCCTTTCTGGCGATGGGCCTTGCCTCATTCCGATCTGACGGTAGCTCCCCTCAATCAATCCAACCAAGGTATTTGCTCCACCAGTCCTCTGCGTATGGGGCCGCCTTGATGTCAATGGCTTCGGCCTCGTCCGCCCCGTACCCCTCGAGTCGGGAGAGCACGAACGCCTCGTACGAGGGGTCCTCGTCCATGGACGGTGATTCACCCCGACGTGATCTTCGCGAGCTCATCCGCCTCCTCGTTGTACTTGCGGGGAATGTGGTTGAGCTCAATGCCGTAGAATTTGTCCTCGAGCGCGTGCACGGTGTTACAGTAGGCCTCCATCTTTTCGTCATGGCAGCTCGCGTTCTTCATGACTTGGTCGACTATGAGCTGCGAGTTCCCCTGATGTCGAGGTGCTTGATGCTGGTCTCAATGGTGATTCGGAGGCCACAAAGGAGGTCCTCGTACTCTGCCATGTTATTCAACATGGGGAAGTGCAAGCGCACCTCATGTGCTCTCCGAGGGGTGAGATAAAGAGCAGGCCTGCGCCTGCTCCGGTTTTCATCACCGACCCGTCGAAGTAGAGGGTCGAGCACTTGGCCTGGATCTGTAATGGGGGAAATTGCGTGTCTGTCCATTCATCGACAAAATCTGCGAGGGATTTGGGAATTGATCCGCTTGCGCGGTGCGTAGGTGAGCCTTTCACCCATGAGCTCCACAATCCACTTCACAGTTCTACCGAAGCATTCGGATTATAAATTATCTCCCCCAACGGGAACAACAAGACCTCCATGACCAGATGAGCCTCAAAGGAGTGTCACAACTTGCGCCGTGCGAGCACCACTGCATAGAGTAGCTTCTGGATCTATGGGTACCGCGCTTTGGTCTCGGACAACACCTCACTGATTTAGTACACTGGCCTTTGGACTGGTAGGGTGTGCCATTCCTCTGCTCACTCTACTACGATGACAGCGCTGACCACCTGGGTGGTTGCCGCGACGTAGAGATACAGGGCCAGGCCCTTCTCGCCAAGCTGCGAGATGAAGCGGCTCAAAGCGGCCAGGCAACCCAACACCTTTTGCACCCCTTTCAGGTTTCGACTTGGACCCATTCAGTCGAGCGCAGAGACCTTCTCGGGGTTGGGCTCGATGCCCCGCTGGGAGACAATGTATCCAACAGCATGCCGCGCGGCACCCCAAAGACGCACTTTTCGGGGTTCAATTTAACCCCATTGGCCCGTAGGCAATCAAACACGACACACAAATCGTTAACCAGGTCGTCCTCCTTCCTGGTTTTGACGATGATGTCATCTACGCATGCCTCCATGGTCCGCCTGATGTGGTCCCCAAAAATGTGCTGCATACATCACTGGTATGTAGCACCCGCATTCCGAAGAGCAAAGTACATCGTTACGTAGCAAAACATGACGAATGACATGATGAAAGAGGTCGCGAGTTGATCGGACTCCTTCATCTTTATTTGGTGATAACCCGAATAGGCATCAAGGAAACACAAAAGCTCACACCCCGCAGTGGAATCCACAATTTGATCAATTCGTGGCAAAGGAAAAGGAACTTTGGGACATGATTTATTCAAACCGGTGTAATCTACACACATCCGCCATTTACAAATCTTTTTCTTAACTAGAACAAGATTAGCTAGCTACGTGGGGTGAAACACTTGATTGATGAACCCAGACTTGAGGAGAAGGATCGAAACGGCGAACCAGAGAGGGGGGGGGAGTGAATGGGAGCCGATACAAATTCTATTCAAGAATTTGGCCTATGAACCCGATTTCAATCGTGCACCTCCACAAGCTTCTCTTGCCAAGTTCGGAAACCGGTCAGACCGGTTGGCAAACCGGTCAGACTAACTTTGTTCGGAAACTCCCCAAAAACCCAAAACACCTCAAGAGCCTTTCCACATCTGAACAAAAGAAGCCATAGCGCAACAGAGACTTCCTTGCTCGAAAACCCTTCGCGACAGCCCACAGGGCGAAACCGGTCAGACCGGTTTGGGAAACCAGTCAGACCGGTTTTTGCCTGGACAGTCGGGAAGAACACAGCCCGCGGGAAAAACTCAACCCCTCCACCAATCGATCTCCCGATTCGTCCCACGTGTCAGAGTGAGACTTTGCGGATAGTTGGGGTACTTCGTGGGCTACCCTTGGCTAGAAGCTCGGTCCCCCAAACCCATTCAATCAAGAGGAATCGAAAGTCAACCCTCAAAAACACCTCTAACACTAGAACTCCGAAAACACCAAAATCGAGCCCCTTAACTTGCGGATTTGGGAGGGGAATCAAAGGCAAAAGAACCACGAAGGGTTCACATGAATTTCCCCCATCAAATCCTCAAGAATAAGGTCCCGAAAACACACCGAGAAAACCACCAAGAGAGGGCTCCGAAAATCAACATCAAGAACAACCGGGAACAACACAACAAAGCCTTGAGGAACCACGCCAAATCATCTATACATACCAAGGAGGTTCATACAAGGTCTAACTTGCCGCCCGATCATCCAACCCTCTCACAAGATCTCTCCATGAAGCTCTCAAGCTAGTCCTATGAGAATCCTAAGAAAATAAGAAAAGAAAATAGGAAAGCAAATGAACTTGGGTTCCAAGAGATGGCTGCTATCCTCTCACCTCTTGGGTTATATAGGAGGCAACCTAAAGTCTAAAATGCCCTTACTTAATAACTAGGTATGGAAGCCTCTCAAGGGCGGTTTTGGAATTCTTCAGATTTTTTCCATTGGCCGGATACCCGGTGACCGCACCCTGCTTAGCCTCAACGCAAGCCTTCCGATCCCGACGCGTGTCCTCCGTCGGCGGCCTGCGACCCCAAACCGGTCACACCGGTTCTCCAAACCGGTCAGGCCGGTTTTGACTAGACAACCACGCCCGATCTTCGGCCTCGGCTTTGTGTCTCAGGCGAGTAACCTGGTGATTTTCTGGTGAACCACCTCAAACCCCGCGAACTTGATGTAGCCTCCGCCAATCACCACTAATGTCTTGGCTCCCACGAAGTCCCGGCTTGACCTTGGTTTTGTGGCTCAACCAAGAAACCGTCCACCGACTTCATCTCGCTGTTCTTGCCACCATGCGGCCCGCACTTGACCCCGCTGGCCACCGGGTCCCTCAAGCATAGCCTACTTGTCTTCTCAACACCTGGAGGCTGTCGTATGGACCTCCCTGGGCCCAATACCTCGGTGGGTACCAGGACCGACTACCCGGTGGGCCCCTAGGACTGCCCGGCTTGCGCTGCATGGCATCTAATTGCGTGGAGCACAAGGACTACACAGGAGTAGTACTCGGTTAGGGAGCTGTACATGTTCCGCATTGTATGGAGGACTCCTAGACGTACTCGACTAGTACTCTCTCCCTTCTCCGACTTGTAACCCTGCCTCCCGGACCATATAAGGCGAGGCAGGGACCGATCTCTAGGATCTCACCTAATCACATCTCATCTCATACAACCCTCGGTGCACTATTGCACCATCTTGTAATCGTGCCCAATCAATCCAGAGCTACGCAGCATACAGGACGTAGGGTATTACGCACCTCGCGGCCCGAACCTGTCTAAATTGTGTGCCACGTGTCTCTTCCTTCGTGTTACCGATCTCGGCGAGGCCACATTCATCTACTTCGGGTACTCCCCTTAGTAGGATGCCGGTCTAAAACACCGACTGCTGGCGCGCCAGGTAGGGGCTCTCGCCCGAGATCACATGGCGAACTCGACGGCTCCTGTCTACTTCAAGCCAACCGTCGCCTTCAACCGCGGCGACACCTTCGTATTCGGCGCCTGGGTCTGCACTGCTAACGGCGTGGGCTCCTTCCAGCCCGCCTAACCATGCCGCCCAACCCGAAGACCGGCTTCGTGACGCTTCCTGAAGTTGTCACAGGCGAACTCGCTGGCAAGTTTGGCGAAATTTCGCCCTTCAACCACCACGCTGACTTCGAGCTCGAGTCCGCTTCCAACTCGAACTCGTCGTCTCCATGGGCCATCGCATGCGAGCCGGCTGCTCAGCCATCGCAGGCGGTCCCCCCACCTCGTGAGCACTCCACGCGTGGCCCCCGCATCCTCAGCCGGCCCCGCAGGGGGCTCCGTCTTCGCGCTGGGCCGGCAAGGAGCCCGTACCCGAGTACAACTAGGACTCCGACACTGCCCCCGGTCACGCTTCGGACTCCAACCCTCTCTCGGAGTTCTACTCGAACCCCGATTACGAGTTCGACTTTGGGTCGGACCCTGAGGAGCCTGAGTCCGAGGACAACTCCACTGAGCTTCCCTTGTCAGGGCCGGCCTCTGGGCTGGTTATAACATCCACACCGGCTGGGAGATTCGTCTATTGGCAAGACCGCAAGCTTGCTGACCTGATAAGCAGAGACTCACGCTACATCGCCTACATCGACTCGCTACCGTTCCAGGAGGGTACGCCACTTGCCCAGGCTGACTCAAACACACCAACTGAGGTGGCACCTTCTGAGTCCAGCCTTGGCACCCCCGATCGCCAAGTCTTCATGGCTGCCGGCGACACCCCAGGGCCTTCAGGCACGGCTCAGGACAAGTACCTGGAAGACATCTCCTCCGACGAGCTCTCTGCTGATGCTCCGCCAAATGAGAACCCTGCAGGCAGAGACGCTCGACGCGAGCATAACCGGAAGCGCAACGAACGTCGCCGGCGCCTCCGCGACAACTTCCCCGTCTGCAGCCTTGCGGAAGCTCTCGAGGCGGTCAAGAGCAGAGTACACACTACCCCTGATCAATGCCTCATGTCGATCACAGCGATCGCACGTCAGGCTCAGGGCATCCGCGCTGGAGAGGTCATCGCCAAGTTAGCTGAAGATGCCTACTTCATGCGAGTCAATAATAGGCTCAACCAGCCTCCCCTCGCTAGGCAACGCGACAACGAGGCTACAAGTCGCAGCACTGGCAACGGTCCCAACCGTACTCGAGCTGACCTCCCAGCCGAACCCAACCGCACCCGCTCCAACGCTGGCGGACGTCCACAGCACGACCACAGCAACCGCGAGGTCGTCCCCCACCGCGCTCCGGCCGGCGGCGGCGGCCACGATCCCGACGGCGGCGGCGGCCGACGGCGGAAGCTCGAACCATGGAGCCAACAGGAGGGCTGGCGGCGGCGGTAGTCGCGGTGGCCGAGGCCACGCGAATAGCCACGCCTCTGGTGCCTCGCAGGGCGGGTACGATGCCCGCCAAAAGATTGAGGAGCTGCGGCGGAAGAAGTCGACCACCGCAGGCGACGGCGACGGTTTCCCTGCCTTCTCACCTCGACTTCACAACTTGCTCCTCCCCGACAAGTTCAAGCCTTTGGGGATCACCAAATATGACGCGAAGCAGGATCCCATCCAGTGGCTCAGGTGCTATGCCTTCTCCATCGAAAACGCTGGCGGCAACAACGACACCAAGTGTCTCTACTTCCCCTTCTGCTTGGACCAAGCTCCACTCACATGGCTCGAGTCGCTAGACAAGCACTCGATCGACAAGTGGGACCAGCTGAAGGAGCAGTTCACCAGCAACTTCGCGGGCGCCATGGGCCGACCGGGTACTCGCATGGACCTGGCCATGATCAAGCAGAAACAAGGCGAGACCCTCCGCAAGTACATGCGCCGCTTCTTCGACAAGCGCACTACCGTCGTCGACGTCACCGACAAGGAGGTCATCGACCTCTTCCAAGACGGTCTCTACCACCGCCGCACCTTCGAAGACTTCGGTCGTCGCCGCCCCAGGTCCATCCCCCACCTCAAGGACATGATCACGTCCTGGGCGGATGAAGAGGATAAAGCCAACGCCAAGTATGACGCCATCCGTGGCAAGACCAAGCAGAACGAGGGCGGCGGCAGCGGCAGCAATGCGAACCAAGGTGGTCGCAACAACAACAACAACAACTACTCGGGTCCCAACCGCAAGCGAAAGCCAGACAACACTGTCGCGGCTATCCAGCGCCCTGCAAAAGGGAACTCGAAGAAGAACTCCGGCGGTTTCAAAGACCTGCTGAAGGAGAAGTGCCCGTGGCATCCAAACGGCAACCACACCACCGAGCAGAGCTACCAACTAAGGCATGCACTCAAGGATACGCCAGAGCCACCGCACCCTCACGACAAAAAGGGCAAGAAGAAGGACGGCGACAACAACAACTTCCAAGAACCTAACAAGACCGTCAACGTCCTCTTCGGCGGGCTACCCAGCAGGCGGGAGCAGAAGGCTACCCGTCGTGAAGTCATGTCCATTGAACCAGCGGTCACGACCCCTCTCAGGTGGTCGGAGGTACCCATCACATTCTCCCGCGCGGACCAATGGACCAGCTTCTCTGAACCAGGACGGTTCCCCCTTTTCCTGAAGCCAGTGGTCATGGGCTCCAAGCTCAACAAGGTGCTTATCGACGGTGGAAGCGGACTCAACGTCCTTTTCACCAAGACCTTTAAGAAAATGAAGCTCGACATCACTCACATGCTCACCAAGAGCAACACGCCCTTCTATGGCATCGTCCCCGGCAACGCGGCTATTCCACTGGGCTCAGTGGTCCTGCCAGTTACCTTCGGGGCATCTCGGGACAACTACCGTACCGAGTACATCAAGTTCGAGGTCGCGGACTTCGAGACTTCCTACCACGCCATCCTCGGCAGACCAGCCATCGCCAAGTTCATGGCGGTGCCCCACTACACCTACTTGGTACTCAAAATGCCAAGCCCAGCTGGTGTACTCTCCCTTCAAGGGGACTTGAAGATCTCCCGCGACTGCGATACAGAAGCCTGGAGATCGCCTCTACAAACCAAGTACCCAACGCGATGATGGAGGTCTACGCTGCGCCGAAGAAGCTTGCTACAAGTGAACTCGACATCCCAGAAAAGTCTGACAGCGCCAACAAGCCTCAGCCACCTGAGGAGGTACTCGTCAAGACGATCGACCTCGGTACGGGCGATCCCAGCAAGACCACCACCATCGGGGCCGGCCTCGACCCCAAATAGGAAGACGCGCTCATCAGCTTCCTTCGGGCTAACCGCGACATCTTCGCGTGGAAGACAGCGGACATGCCAGCAGTGCCCAGGGAGCTGATTGAGCACTGCCTCAACGTCAATCCTAAGGCTACCCCCAAGCAACAACACCTCCGACGCTTTGGTGACGACAGACGGGACGCCATCAAAAAGGAACTCGCCAAACTACTCGCGGCTGGCTTCATCAGAGAAGTCTTCCATCCTGAGTGGCTCGCCAACCCCGTCCTCGTCCGCAAGAAGAACTCGAACGAGTGGAGGATGTGCGTCGACTACACCGATCTCAACAAGCACTGCCCCAAGGACCCCTTCGGGTTGCCGCGGATTGATCAAGTCAACGACTCCACGGCGGGCTACGACCTGCTCTGCTTCCTCGACTGCTACTCCGGGTACCACCAGATCGCGATCAAGGAAGAAGACTAGAAGAAGACCACGTTCATCACCCCGTTTGGCGCGTATGGTTACACGACCATGTCCTTCGGGTTGAAGAACGCGGGCGCCACCTATCAACGAGCCATCCAGGCCTGCTTCAAGAGGCAACTCAACAAGAACGTCGAAGCCTACGTGGATGACGTGGTCGTCAAGACCAGAGACTCCAGTACCCTCATCGACGACCTTGAAGAGACTTTCACATCCATGCGCGAGTACCGCTGGAAGCTCAACCCGAACAAGTGCGTCTTCGGCGTACCTTCAGGCAAACTACTCGGCTTCATCATCAGCCAGCGCGGCATTGAAGCCAACCACGAGAAGATCTCCGCCATCACCAGTATGAAAGCTCCCACGAGCATCAAAGGCGTCCAGAAGCTGACCGGGTGCATGGCGGCACTGAACAGATTTATCTCGAGGCTCGGAGAACGGGGACTCCCCTTCTTCAAACTACTCAAGCATCAAGAGAGGTTCGTGTGGACTCCAGAGGCGGATCAAGCCCTTGCCCAGCTCAAGAACTTCCTATCGAAGCCGCCGATCCTCACGGCTCCTCACAAGGGTGAGCAGCTACTGCTCTACCTAGCTGCGACTACTCATGTGGTCAGTACTGCCATCGTTGTCGAGCGGCAAGAAGACGGCCACGCCTACCCAGTCTACGCCTAGTCTACTTCGTCAGTGAGGTTCTATCAGAGTCCAAGGCACGCTATCAGCCTGTGCAGAAGCTCCTGTACGTAGTACTCATCACCTCGCGGAAGCTATGACACTACTTCCAGGAGTACTTGATCTCCGTTGTCACCGACTACCCGCTCGGCGACATCCTGCGGAACCCAAATGCTACTGGAAGAATCTCCAAGTGGGCAGTCGAGCTCAGTGCCCTCACCATCGACTTCAAGCCACGCACAACCATCAAGTCGCAGGCGCTAGTCGACTTCATGGAGGAATGGTGCGAGAACCAGCTACCAATTCCAACCGTGCGACCAGAGCATTGGGTGATGTACTTCGACGGCTCACTCAACCTCGAGGGCGCAGGTGCAGGGGTACTCCTGATCTCTCCAACGGGCGAACAACTCAAGTACGTCCTACAGATCTTCTGGAAGGTCTCAAACAACGAAGCCGAGTACGAAGCTCTCCTACATGGGCTCCGCCTCGCGGCTTCACTGGGCATCAAGTGGCTACTAGTCTACGACGACTCCGCAGTGGTCATCAACCAAGTCAACAAGTCCTGGGACCGCAACAAGGAGAACATGGACGCCTACTGCCTAGAAGTCCGCAAGCTCGAGAACAAGTTCTACGGTCTCGAGTTCCACCACATCGTCCGCGACAAACAACGTTGCATCGGACGTCCTCTCGAAGCTTGGATCCACCCGCGCTCAAGTACCAGCAGGTGTCTTCGTTCACGAGCTTCACGCGCCATCCATCCCGGAGCTGGCGCCACCGACCACTGTCCCAGCTCACCCATCGAGTGGACGGGAGGTCATGATGATCGACGTGGACCGGAGGCAACCCTTCATCGACTACCTCAGCGAGCAGAAGGTTCCCTCCGACAAGAACTTGGCCGAGCAGCTCATCCACCGCGCCAAGTCCTACGTCCTCGTCGGAGACAAGCTTTACAAGCGGGGTGCATCTTCTGGAGTACTCATGAAGTGCATCCCTCGGGAAGAAGGCAAGGACGTCTTGGAGGAGATCCACAAGGGCGTTTGTGGCAACCACGCATCCTCACGCACGCTGGTCAGCAAAGCCCTCCGGCGGGTTTTCTATTGGCCCACTGCCCTAGGCGATGCCGAAGAACTCGTCAGAAGATGCCAAGGATGCCAGTACTTTGCCAAGCAACAACACGTCCCAGCCTACAAGCTAGTCACCATACCGCCAACCTGGCCCTTTGCCTGCTGGGGGCTCGACATGATCGGGCCACTGCCAACCGCGCCAGGTGGTTTCAAAAGAGTACTGGTGGCCATCGACAAGTTCACCAAGTGCATCGAAGTGAAGCCGGTAACATGCCCCAAGGCTGACAGAGTACTCGACTTCCTGGATGAACTCGTACACCGCTACGGACTACCCCACCGCATCATCACAGATCTAGGCTCCAACTTCAACAACCACCAGTTCTGGGAGTACTGCGATAACAGCGGGATCAACGTACGATACGTCTCAGTTGCCCATCCTCGGGACAACGGACAAGTCTAGCGGGCCAACGGGATGGTGCTCGACGCTCTTAAAAAGCGGCTACACGACGCTGCTAACTCCAAAGGGGGCAAGTGGATCAAGGAACTACCCAACGCACTCTGGGGGCTACGGACTCAGCCATCCAAGCCAACGGGGCAATCCCCTTACTTCCTGGTCTACGGCTCCGAAGCAATCCTCCCTGCCGACGTCATATGGAACTCGCCAGCAGTGGAGCACTACGACGAAGGCGTCTCAGAAGACAGCAGAAGAGTTGACATCGACAGCCTCGAAGAAGCTCGCTGCGCTGCCCTCGTCCAATCAGCAAGGTACCTAGAGGGTATCCGACGCTACCATGATTGCAACGTCAAGGAACGCACCTTCAACGTTGGTGATCTTGTCCTTCACCGTATCCAGAACACGGAAGGACTACACAAGATCAGTTCCCCCTGGGAAGGTCCCTTCACCGTTGCAAAGGTGATCGGGTCGGGCTCCTACCGCCTTCAGACACTTGAAGGCAAAGACATCAACAACTCGTGGAACGTCAATCAGCTCTATCGATTCTACGCCTAGTCTACACGACTACTCCGGGGTTCAAGTCTACACGACTACATCAACACCACTCCGCCGTAAGCAGCCTCCGGGTCCTGGCTCCAGTCTCCGGACTACTCCTCTCCAGGATCCAGCCCGCGCGGCTACCTATGGATCTCAGGCTGTGACGAGCATCAAGGACTCTAGCAGCGGTCTACTAAGAGACCACACTCTAAGATCCAGCCTCCACGACTACATACGGATCTAGGATCCAGCCTACACGGCTACCTACGGATCTACTGCTGTAAGCGGCCACTCGCCCTAGCACCACTCAGCTGTAAGCGGCCTCCGGGTCCAGGCGACTACTCTGTAACTACGGCCCTGGCCATCCAGGTGTACTTCTTCAGTAATAAACTTTGATTGTTCATCAACTTCTTTACTGTCTACTTCCCTCAATAGGATTACCACCGAGTACGACTACTCGCATCCACTCCACGACGGGGCTCCGCACTCTGAGATCGTGACTACGAGTACTCATTGCTGGAAATTTTCTTTCATTAATACTTAAGCAATTCATTACAATTGTTTTTGTACACCTTTGGCTACTAGCTATCTATTACAGGGCTACTGGAGATTAAGCTTATCAGCTACTTGCTCCGCGATGGGAGCCATACGCTCCCGGCCAGACTCCGAGTCTTGCTCATCGGTGCAGTTGGCGGCTACCCCGCCAGCGACTACTTCCACTGGGGCCTTCAGGAAGTAGGACTTCATGAAGGCCAAGACCTGCTTTGGGATCGACCTCACCATATGCTTCACATAAGCTGCCAGCCGGCTTGGGGCTTCCTTGAGGCGATCCACCAGTGGAGCAATCTTGGGGCCGCCCGGGTGCGGCACAACGAGCCTTGCGATCGGCAGCGCGGCGTCCTCAAGCTCCTTCAGTTGGGCCCGCAGCGCCTCGCAGTCTTCATTCAACTTCTGCAATGATTTGTAGCAGTTGACGAGATCGCGGTCAGAGGCAATCCGGAGCTCCATGTGCTTCTCGCACTCGAAGGCAAGTTCTTTGTAGTCGGGCTCGAGTACCTAGCGGCTTGCTCCCGGTAGAAGAGATTTTTCATGCTCGTCTCCGAGGACTTCAGTGCTCCACTTGGCCCTCAAGCTCTGCAACACAGCAACAGTACAGCGGGTCAGACTACCTCTCGACCTCCAACAACTACCTGACAAGTCCAGCGGCGTACCTTTGTTCTTGTTGCGGAGGCTCTTATTCTTCCGCACCAAGTCGTCGCCCTTCGCCTGCAACTCTTGGACATCATTATGATATTTGGTGAAGCCGGCGTCGAGCCTGGACTGCATGGCGGCCGCGTGCTTCCGCGACTTCAAAAGCTGATCTTCCAGCGCCTCAACCCGGAGCACCGCGTCACCATAGCCTTGCAGCATGTTGGACTTCTCGCGGGACCTCTCCGCAACGTCCTGCATTGACAACTCAAGTCACATGAGTACTCAACGATAGAGGATTGACTACTCAGAAGGTACAGCTACTTACCTTCGTCCACTGCTCGGCCTGGCGGACCGCCTCCAGGTGCCTAGCCACCGTTGCTGGGTCGACAAGATCGTCCGCGAGCAGCTCTATCCCGCCACGACTACTCGCGGTGGCCTCCGTCATCGGCGCAGAGCGGATGGGCTCTGCGCCCTGGATATCCGGGGAGTGGATAGCTACCTCTAGAGCGACCTCTGGCGACGTGGTGACCCCCTCTCCTCCGGCCTCCATGGCGGCTTCCTCGACGACTTCCTCCATGGGCTCGGGGCCTCCTCCGGCCGCCTCCGGCATGCCTGGTGTCGACTTCTGCATTGGCACCCCCGTAGGGATGTCACTCCTTTCGGCCTCGGCACCTGTTAAAGAGAAGACAAGTGTATTAGCGACCACGACTACTCCTCAAGGAACTCTACAGCTTCAGAAGTGTCGGGGACAGCCCTAGGGGTCCCCTTAAACAATGGGGAGATCCTCGCTTAAAACCCGCAACGAGACCAAAACACGCTAAGCCTAACCATGTAGGTGCCTAACCATGCAGGACACGGCCCATGCCACAGGGACCCCGACGGCCCACCAAGGAGGCCCTCTTAGAGATCCCCTCGAGTAGGCTCCGCTTCGCTCGAGGACGCGCGCCCCCTCGGGCGGGCTTCGCCCCGTTCGAGGGGCAGCACTTCCCTCGAGCGGGCTCCACCTCGCTCGAGGGCTCGCTCCCCCTCAGGCGGGTTCCGCCTCGCTCGAGGGTACGTCCCGCCCCTCGGTCGGGGTCCGCCACGCTCGAGGGCGCCCCTCACGCGTGCGCCGGCCCCCGTACACGGGCATTTAACGCCCTGACACCGGCGGGACGGCGCCATCATGCGCCCGGGGCTCGCACCCCGGTGCCGCCGCACCAACTCCCCAGGGAGGAGCCCATCCCCGCTACTGTGGGAAGGGATTGTGCAGCGTGGCCGGTGTCAGTCCCGTGACGCCGTGCGCCTGCTCTAGTACGGCTGATGCGCCGAGCCCTCGAAAGGGGGTCGGCTTCACCCTCGATTCACTTTCTTGTGACCCTATAGGGTTAGGTGGAGGCGCTAGGCCGGTGGACTGCCATCCCCGCCCTTTGTAATGGCGTGGCCGCGATGCCGCGCGTGCGGGGAGCACGCCCGGCGGCCGTAGCAACAACTCCAGCCCTGCGAAGCGCGTCGGGAAGGAACGCCGTTCTGCCTACTCCCCGTACTCCGTGCGGGCACCTCGCATCCGACACCTCCCTCGAGCCTATCGGAGGACATCACCGCCATCCGCTGCTCTCCTACCCTCGAACCGCCACCTTGTTCGGGTACAAGTCAAGCCATGATGACCGGATCGGCCGCAAGGATCGCCGGACGGCCGCCCACTCTACAGCATAGCACGTCGCACTTCCCCACGTAGCTAGGTAGCGCGGCGCGCATGTAAACCGCCTCCCCCTTGATCTATAAAAGGAGGAGCGAACCCCCCCGCCGCGGGGGGACGGAACACACACAAGGCAGCAGACAACAGGAACCCTTCGCACACCAAGAACTCACTCTCCAATTCTCCCACGACATCTTCAGCCAGGGACTTGGAAGCCCTGCTTCCTCTCCCGCCTCGCTTGTAGCCGCCCCACTACAGGCACCCCCGGTGCTAAGAAATATAGTGCCCCGAGCACGCCACTGCTGGACGTACGGCCCCCTCCGCCGGAACCAGGATAAAAACCCTGTGTCACTTGTTACTTAGCATCGACCATTGAGGGATAGACCTCGGCGCTTTCTACTGGTTAGTGTCGGGACCATATTCCGCACCGACAGTTGGCGCCCACCATGGGGCAAGCGAGCGCCTAAGGTCATTTCGCCAATTCCCTCCATGGTGATTCGCACTGAGTACCGTGGTACACGCTACTGCATGGGTAGCTCGGACCCCCTCCCAGCCGGGTTCGAAATTCGCTTCGGGGACCTGAACTTTCAGGCCACGGGGAACGGCTATCTCATGCGCCTCACTAACCGTGAGGAGCTCCGCGCGCGGCGCCAGGCCAGGTCCGCCCAGGCCCCCGCCGCACGCACGACCCGGCGCGGGCGCCGCGAGGCATGAATGCCGCGGGCCCATCAACGCCGCGACGCCGTCGTCACTCGGGCCGGCGCTCGCGCCGGGCGCGGTCCGGCGGCGGCGGCCGAGCGCGCCGCCACTCAATGTGGCGCGCCCACCGTCACGACCGCCACCACCCGGCGGGACGGCGTACGATCTCGGACCGCGCATCCCCATCGGGCTGCGTGGTGCTACGTCGGCCTACAACGCCAACGTTAACACCACGATGCGCAGGGTGCCACACAGCCTCCCACGTCTTCGTCGCCAGGGATCCCAGCGCCTCAGCAGGGGACGAATCATCCCTGGGCTCCGTCGGCGCGTTGCCACCCGCCAACCGCCACGGGTACGCGGAGTGGGACTTCTCCGGCGTGCCAGACCCAGTTGTGTTCCGGCGTTTCTTGGACGCTGCGGACTACTGGTTCGTCTACTCCGACGACTCCAGCACCGGGAGCTACGACCCCACGCGGGAGTGCTACGCCGTCATCACCAACGATCCGGCCAATGCCGCCGGCGCGGCAGGCACCGGAGACGGGGAAATCACCCCTGCCCCAAGGATCGCCACGCGCCTGGCCGCGGGGCCAAGCGCCCTCGTCGGGGGCCGACCCGACGCGCGGCGGCCCAAGCCGCGCGAGCTCGAAGCCAAGGCGCGGTGGAAGAGTGCCGAACGGTGCGGCGCTCCGCGCCTCGATGGCGGGGGAGGCCTGCGCGCGCGGCGAACGCGCACGGGAGGCCGGGCCGACGGGGTCGGCGACCGCATCAACACCGTCCCCAACGTCGACAACGCGGACGCGCCCCCGCGAGCGAGCCAAAAGCTCATCACCGCCGCAACGCTGCTGCGGGCCATGCCGGCACCCTCGACCCCCGAGGCTCGAGACCTGCACCGCGAGGTGCAAACCCTCATCGAGCAAGCGGTCGTCCAGCAGGCCGAGAGCTCGGCCTCACGCATCCGCCAACAGGGGGATGCGCGGGACGACGAAGCTGCGCCGGGAGGCGAACCCTCGGTGCACGCAGGGGGGCCAGCGGGGCAACCGGTCGATCAAGGACGCACGCCGGCCAAGGAGAGACTTCTTGACGCACGCAGGGCGCTGGACGGTGACGCCCACAACGTCATCAACGCCAGGCGCACCAGCAGGGCGGACGCACGGGCAGCAGGGGGTTACCACCCTCGACGGGGCGGACGCTACGACAGCGGCGAGGACCGCTCCCCGATGCCGGAGCCCCCAGGCACCCTCGTGTTCAGCCGGGAGATCCGCGCGGCAGCATTTCCCCAACGCTTCCGCCAACCCTCGACCATCGTCAAGTACAACGGGAAGACGGACCCCCGCGTATGGCTCAACGACTACGCCGGCACCGCCGGTGGGCGGGGCCACCAGCGATGAGGTCATCATCCGCAACTTGCCCCTGCATCTTGGCGACGCGGCCCGGACATGGCTCGAGCACTTGCCCGCCAGCCAGATCCACAACTGGGATGACCTGGTCCGCACGTTCGTGGGCAATTTCCAGGGCACGTACGTGCGCCCTGGGAATTCCTGGGACTTGCGCTCCTGCACGCAGAAGCCCGGCGAGTAGCTGCGGGACTTCATACGAATCTTCTCCAAGCGCTGCACCGAGCTCCCCAGCGTGGCGCAGTCCGAAATCATGCACGCCTTCCTCGAGGGCACTACGTGTCGGGACCTCGTACGCGAGTTGGGACGCAGCCCGCCCGCGGATTCCAACGAGCTGTTTGATATCGCCACCAGCTTCGCCTCCGGGGAGGAGGCCATGGGGGCAATCTTCGACGGCAAGAAGGGCAAGCGCTCGGAGGACGCGCCCGCGGAGGGCAGCAAGTCCAAGGAGCCGCACCGCAACGACAAGCGGGGCAAGAAGGGGAAGAAGCCGCGCGCGCGCGCGCGAGCGAGGGGCGCGACGGTGGCAACGCCGAGGCCCTCGGCGGTGACCCGGCTCGACGGGGCCCTCGGCCGGCCCCTCGAGGCCGGGGGTGTTCGACGACATCTTTGAAAAAGCCATGTCCCTACCACAAGACCCCGGTGCACCATACCCTTGAGCGGTGCGATATGCTCAAGAAGTTCTATGGCCGCGCCGCGCGGAGGAGGCGAGAGGCCAAGAAAGACGGAGGCGATGGCGACGCGGGCGGCTTCCCCGCCGTTGAAAATGTGTTCCTCATCTTTGGGGGGCCAACCGTCGACATGTCGACCCGACGAGCGCAAGAAGGAGCGGCACTAGGTCCTCGCCGCGGAGAGGGCGCCTCGGGTCCTTCCTCAGGCGGTCGGAGGACGCCATCACCTTCGGCCGGAGGACCACCCGAACCGCATCCCCCAACCGGGCCGGTGCCCGGCGGTGGTCGACCCCATCATCGGGAACGCCCGGTTCTCGAAAGTCCTCATGGACGGAGGCAGCAGCCTCAACATCCTCTACGGGCATACGCTGCGCCTAATGGGGATCGGGTTGGACCAGCTGCGGCCCAGCACGAAGCCATTCCAAGGCATTGCGCCGGGCAAGCAGGTTCAGCCCCTCGGGCAGATCGACTGCCCGATGCGGTTTGGCACCCCAAAGAACTTCCGCAAGGAGACCCTCACCTTCGAAGTGGTGGGGTTCAAGGGGGCCTACCACGCAATACTTGGGCGACCCTGTTACGCCAAATTCATGGCGGTCCCCAATTATACCTACCTGAAGATGAAGATGTCGGGACCAAACGGCGTCATCACCGTCGGCTCGTCGATCGAGCACGCATTCGACTGCGACGTCGAGTGTGTAGAACACGCAGAGGCACTATCGCTGGATGAAGCGCTGGTGAACATGTTGGAGAAGATGGTCAACGACGACCTCGACCACGCCGCCAAACACGCCGGCACCTTCGAGGCCGCGGAGCAGACCAAGGGGGTCCCCCTCGACCCCTCAGCCCCCGAGGGCAAGGCGTTGAGGGTCAGCTCCACCCTCGACCCCAAATAGGAAGTGGTGCTCGTCGACTTCCTCCGCGCCAACGCCGACATCTTCGCGTGGAGCCCCTCGGATATGCCAGGCATCCCGAGGGAAGTCGCCGAGCACTCCCTTGACATCTCGCCAAACGCCCGCGCCGTGCGGCGGCGGGCCGCGCCGCTTCGACGAGGAGCGGCGACGGGCAAACGGGGCGGAGCTGCGGAAGCTTCTCGAGGCCGGATTCATCAAGGAGGTGTTCCACCCAACGTGGCTAGCTAACCCCGTGCTTGTAAAGAAAAAGAATGGGAAGTGGCGGATGTGTGTGGACTACACTAGTCTTAATAAAGCATGTCCTAAAGTTCCTTTTCCTTTGCCACGCATTGATCAAATCGTCGATTCAACGGCTGGGTGCGAATTGCTTTGCTTCCTCGGTGCTTACTCCGGGTACCACCAAATAAAAATGAAGGAGTCCGACCAGCTCGTGACTTCGTTCATCACACCGTTCGAGAAGTTCTGTTACGTCACGATGCCATTTGGCCTCAGAAACGCGGGTGCAACATACCAGCGTTGCATGCAGCACGTTTTTGGGGATCACATCGGGCGAACGGTCGAAGCGTACGTGGACGACATCGTCGTGAAGACCAGGAAGGCGGATGACCTGATCGGCGACCTCGCCGTCGCGTTCGGTTGCCTACGGGCCAATGGGGTCAAGTTAAACCCCGAAAAATGTGTCTTTGGAGTGCCGCGAGGCATGCTCCTGGGGTACATTGTCTCCTAACGGGGAATCGAGGCCAACCCCGAAAAGGTTGCGGCCCTCGAACGGATGGGTCCGACCCGGGACCTCAAAGGGGTGCGAGAAGGTCTTTGGGGTGCCTCGCCGCCTTGAGCCGCTTCATCTCGCGGCTCGGTGAGAAGGGCCTGCCCCTCTATCGCCTCCACAAGAAGCACGAGCGCTTCTCCTAAACCACCGAGGCCCAGGATGCGCTCGACAAATTGAAGGCGTCCCTAACGCACACCCCGATCCTCACGCCGCCGCAAGACGGCGGCGGGCCCCTGCGGCTCTACGTAGCCGCAGCCACCCGGGTGGTCGGCGCCGTGATCGTCGTGGAGCGCATGGAGGAAGGAGCACGCCTTGCACAGATGCGGCGGCCGGTCTACTACATTACCGAGGTCCTGTCAGACACGAAGACGCGCTACCCCCAGGTCCAGAAGTTGCTATACGCGATAGTTCTTGCGCGGTGCAAGCTCCGCCACTACTTCGAGGCCCACCCCGTCACGGTAGTTTCCTCCTTCCCACTGGGAGAAATCATCCGCAACCCCGACGCCGCGGGAGGCGTCAAGCGCCTCGACGTGCGGGGCGACTCGCAGCTCGTGATCGATCAAGTCATGAAGAACGCGAGCTGCCACGACGACAAGATGGAGGCCTACTGCAAAGCCGTGCGAGCCCTCGAAGACAAGTTCTACGACATCGAGCTCAACCACGTACCCCGCCGGTACAACGAGGAGGCGGATGAACTGGCCAAGATCGCGTCCGGGCGGATCACCGTCCCCCCGAACGTTTTCGCGCGCGACATCGCTCAGCCCTCGGTCGTCTTCGAGCCCTACCCCTTGAGTCACAACGAACCCTCGGGGGCTCCCTCTAATCCAGCGGGCGCGGAACCCATGGATGGGGACCCCTCGAACGAGGCGTACGTGCTCTCCCTCCTCGAGGGGTACGGCTCCCACGAGGTCGACGTAATGGACATCGAGCCAGCTCCTGTCCAGGAGGACTGGCGTGAAAAATACATTGCCTGGATTGCTCGAGGGGAACTCCCCGCCGAAAGGGCTGCGGCCAGGCGCATCGCCAGGATGGCCAAATCCTTTGCCCTCGTTGA
This sequence comes from Cenchrus americanus, assembly GCA_947561735.1. NCBI lineage: Eukaryota > Viridiplantae > Streptophyta > Magnoliopsida > Poales > Poaceae > Cenchrus > Cenchrus americanus. The sequence continues at coordinate 181,182,410 of OX387241.1, read as the reverse complement.
CGGCGAGCTGTACAAACGCGCCGCCTCCGGCATCCTACAGCGGTGCGTACCCATTCCCGAGGGGCGCGAGCTCCTACGGGACATCCATGCGGGGATCTGTGGCCACCACGCCGCGCCTTGCACCCTCGTCGGCAACGCTTTCCGCCAGGGATTTTACTGGCCCACCGCGGTCACGGACGCCAGTGAGATCGTGCGCACCTGTGAAGGGTGCCAGTTCTACGCCCGCAAGTCCAACTTGCCCGCCCATGCTCTACAAACCATACCCGTGACATGGCCATTCGCTGTGTGGGGGCTGGACATCGTCGGGCCCCTGCGGAAGGCGCCCGGGGGCTTCACCCACTTGTTGGTCGCGATCGACAAGTTCTCCAAGTGGGTGGAGGTGCGCCCCATCACGAATCTAAGGGCAGAGCAGGCGGTAACATTCTTCACCGACATCGTCTACCGCTTTGGAGTGCCAAACTCCATCATCACAGACAATGGGTCACAGTTCACAGGCCGAAAATTCTTGGAGTTCTGCGATAAGTTCCACATCCGTGTGGATTGGGCAGCTGTGGCGCACCCACAGACCAACGGCCAAGTAGAGCGTGCCAACGGCATGATCCTACAGGACCTTAAGCCCAGAATTTTTGACCAACTCAACAAATCCGGACGAAAATGGCTCTAAGAACCACCAGCGGTTTTGTGGAGCCTAAGGACCACCCCGAGCAGAGCCACTGGGTTCACCCCGTTTTTCTTAGTCCACGGCGCGGAGGCCGTCCTCCCCACGGACTTAGAATACGGATCACCCAAGGTTCGAGGCTACGACGAAGAGGCCAACCAGCGAGCCGCCGAGGACTCGGCCGGATCGGTGGACGAGGCACACCTCGTGGCCCCGATGCATTCCGCGAGGTACCGGCGGTCCCTCGGGCGCTACCAAGCACGCAAGATACGCGGGCGGGATTTCGGCGAAGGGGATGCGGTCCTAAGGCTCCGTCAAGACAACCAAGGGCGTCTCAAGGCTGTCACCCCCATGGGAGGGACCCTACGTCGTGGTGAAGGTACTCAAGCCCGGCACATACAAGCTGGCCAACGAGGACGGTGAAGAGCTCACCAACGCTTGGAACATCCAACAGCTACGTCGCTTCTACCCTTAGCTAGGATTTCCAAGTATTTCTGTTGTAAAAATCACACGGCCAACGCCCCAGTTGGTTGCAACTATGTAAAAGCTTCAAGTTCAATAAAAGGGCAACTCGGCTTTCCCCTGAAACCCAAGTTACCCTCGGGGGCTACTGCGGGGGGGCACCCCCCAAATGGTCCCAATTTTTTCGCGCAAGAAACGAAATAACTTACACGCGCTAAGTTTGTTTTCTACTTCAACTACGAGCAACGATTCGAACAGGGCGCAGGCGGCCCAGCGGAAGGAGCGTGCGAGCCAGAGATAGCCTACGCCGCGTGGATATGGCCCTTCTCTCTCGCCTCCAACCCAGCAGGCCCCCAGCGAAAATCGAACTCCCCTAAGTAAAATCTACTCAGGAAGAAGGAGAAACAAAAAAGCGCAATAAACAAAAGACTTCATTTCATATCGTCAAATGTTTACGCTTGAGATAATGTGCTTATTTACAAAAGGCCACGAGGCCAGAATATTGATACACATCAAAATGGGCCAAGTGCCCAACTACTTTCAGGCGGGAGGAGCGGCAGCGTCAGCGGCGTCCGGGAAGAGAAACTCCTCGAAGGCCTCGGCGAGCAACCCGGCGGCGTCAGCGGCGAGCGCATCCACACGCTCCATCGCCACCTCGTCCTCGACACCCTCGGGGACGACTTAGCCTTCCGCCAGCGCCTCGAAGTTGACCTCGTAGTGGGACCGCACCACTCCGAGGGCCTTCTGGACGCCCAGATGCAGCGCCCGGCGCATCCGCTCGGTGACATGGCCACCAAGGGCACGCATGCGGGCGGCCGTGGAGCCGCCGGCCCGTGCCTCGCCCTCCTCGACGGCGCGGCGGGTCTCGAGGGCCGCATCACGCGGCTCCCCGCGGCTCTCCTCGGAGGAGTTGTAGGAAGCCTGCAGCGCCTCGGCCCGCTCAGCCGCGTGCCCCAGGGCGGTGCGCAAGCCTGGAATCGCCAAGACGAGAAAGAAATCAGAAAGGGGGACGCGAGCCCTCAAACGGAAAAACCAACAAGGCAAGAGTCAAACAGTGGCTCACCTTCGACTTGCTTCCTCTCCATCTCGAGGGCGCGGCGCTCGGCCTCGACCGCCAGCTCGAGGCGCTTGACGGCCTCGCTCTGCTCCTGGAGGGCTATCTCCTGGTTCGCGCTCGCAATGCTGAGCACGATGACCTCGCCCTCGGCCTTGGAGAGCTTGGCGTCCCGATCCGCCAAGGACTTCTGCGACACCTCGTGGGCGGCGCGCTCCTGCTCCCGGCGCCGCACGGGCGTCGACGAGGGCGGCCTGCTCCTGCTGAAGCCGCCCCTCAGCCCCTTGGCGGGCGGTGCTCTCTTGCGGAGCCGCTCCTCAACGGCGACGAGGGCCGCGGCCTTGGCGTCGAGGGCGGCCTTCAGGTCGTCGGCCTCCTTGGCGTGCTGCTCCAGCCCGCGCGCCCGCTCCTCAGCCTGGCGCTGTTGCGCCTACGCCCCTCAAGTGATGAGTGAAGCTCCTGGTTTTCGGCGCGGACGGTGGCCACCTCCGCCTCCCAGTTGACGACCAGCGTCCGCGTCTTCTCCAAGTCCGAGCGCGCATGCCACAGCGCCTCATCACGATCGATGAGGGCTGCGCGGACGCGCTCGAGGCTCGAGCGGCGCGCCGGATCTGCCCCGAGCTCTCGGGGAGCTCGTCGCGCCACGCCATGGCCCGGTACGCCAGCCAGCCGTCCGGCGTCCTAAGGGCGTCAACAAGCGTGTCGAAAGCGCTGCACCGCTCCCGGAGCTGGTGGACCTCGGCGTTCACCCGGTCGAAGGTGTCGTACTTGTCGTGGACACGGCGCTCGAGCTCCTGGCACCCACAAACCAAGACCAGTAAGCTCTACGACACGGAGGCAACACGCAAAAACGAGAGATGGAAGAAAAGCGAGCAACCACAACCTACCTGGAAGACACGCCATGCAGGGCCGCCATGGACGTGCAGCGCTTCGTTCAGCGCGCGGTTGAGCGTGGCACCGTTGCTCCGAAGCTCGCCCCAGAGCTCCTGCTCCCCCCCGGGCGTCGGCAAACGCAGGGGGATCGTCGACGGCCCCCTCCGCCCGCGGGCGGGGGTGGCGGCGCGGAGGACGTGCCCCTCGTGCCGCCTTACGAGGGCCCCCTCCCCGGGGCTCGGGGGAGCGTGTGGGGAAGCTACCCCACCGATCCCACCCGGGCGGCGGGGGAGTCGTCATCCGGGACCTCCACCACCTCCGCCGGGAACCGCCCGTGGGCACCGGCCCCTCGCACCGCCTCCACCGGCGCCTCCACTCGCGCCTCCGGTGGCCGCGGGCGCCCGACGCGGCGCCACGGCCACCACCTCCGGCGCGCCTCGGCGACCACGGGCGCCACTATGGGCTGCACCCGCTCCGCCTCCTCCGCGGTGGCGCCACGGACGAGCGCCTCCGCCGGCGGCGGCCTCCGCGGGCCGCGCCTCGCCACGACCGCCGCCGCGGACTGCGCCCCCACAACGGCCGGCGCCGGACGCCCCTCGGCGACCGCCGGGCCGCGCCTTGGCGGGCGGATCCGCCGGCCGAGGCCTCGAGGCCTCGGCCGGGCTTTGCAAGCCCTCGCCCGCCGCCGCCGTGCTTGCCCCCGCCCCCGCGACGCCCTCGACGAGCGCCGCCGGGTGGGGATGGACGCGTCCGTCCTCAGCACCTTGGCCGGTGCGAGGGGAGGCACAGTTGGCACCACCCTGCGCAGGTACAAACGGAGGGTTAGGACGCCTGATCATCAACAAATCAAACCGAACAAAGGATCGAACCCCTTACCTCGAGGAGGAAAAGGCGCGCTTCCTCTTCCTCGAAGCCTCAGCGGATGAGGCCGGTGCAGCTGACGCGCAGGCCGTTGCGCCTCCCCGACGGCGCCGCCGCGCGCGTGGGCGCGCCCACCCCCGCGCCGGTCGCGCCCGACGCCGCGCCTCCCGAAGGCGCCGCCGCGCGCGCGCCGGGCGCCTCGCCCGCGTGCGGGCACGCTTGCCGTAGCGCCGCCCCCGACGACGCCGCGCGCGCGCGTAGGGCACGCTCGCCCGCGCGCGGGCGCGCTCGCCCCGCGCGCGGGCACGCTTGATGCGCGCACGGGCGCGCTCGCCGCGCGCGCCTCCCGCGGCGCGCGCGCGCCCCCGATGTCGATTGCCGGCGGCGGGCGCCGTGGCGCCCGCCCCGGCGATGCCGCCCTTGCCGCCGGCGCCGGCGCGCCGGCGGCGGGGCGCAGGGCTGCCACCTATCGGAGGGGCCCTCCCCCCTCGGCCTCTTCCTCTTCGTCCTCCTCCGAGGACGAGTACTCTTCGGTCCCCCGGGGAGGAGAGCCCCGGCTCTTCGCGCGCGCCGGTACTCCGCGGCCTGCCGCCGGCCGTGGCGCGCTTGATGTCGCCTCGCGCGCTCCCTCCCCGCGCGCCGCCCGCTCCGCTGGCTGCTGCCGCGCCACCCGACCAAGCGCGCGGGGAGTCGGGAGTGGGCGGAACGGACTTGGAGGCGATGAGATTCACCCAGTGCACACAAGAACATCAAAGATGCGTCAAGAGGCAGAAGCAGTACCAAGAATCGAAACAAAATCAAGAGTCACACTCACCAGCGGGCCCGTGGGGAGCATCTCGAGGTCCCATGGGGTCCGGTCCGCGAGCGTCGGCACCGGGTGTCGACGGCGCTCCGCGCCGGGTGAGCGCGCGTACGCCCGCTCGAGGGGCGTCGGGAGCATCCGCGACCTCGCCGGATCGACGGGGTTGGCCGCCTCTGTCATCTCGAAGATGCGGAGCGGCTCCATCGAGGGCACGACCCGCCCGCTGATGGAGGAAGGCGAGGACGCCCATCGCGTTCGGCCCCGGCGCCGCCGGTGCGCGGGCGCGCCCGGGACCGACTCTCGCCGCCTCCGATGTGGGGGCGTAGACACCCCGTAGCCCCAAGAGTCGGGCCTCTCCTTGAACACCCGACCGGTGTAGGGGGGAGGCCGGGCTCGGCGTTGCGCAAGTAGAACCATCCCCGCTCCCAGCCGGAGTTGTTCGTCGTCATGGTGCAGGGGATGTTGACGTTCTTGAATTGCCCCCGCAGGGCAAGCGACATCCCACCGGCGCGCACCACGCGGCGGGTCCTTGGCTCCGTCGTGGGCTGCGTGAAGTGCTCCGCGCGGAAAAGGTGTACCCAGAGCTCCCAATTGACTGGGATCCCCAGGTACCCTTCGCAGACGCCCACGAACGTGGCCGCCTGCAAGATCGCGTTGGGGGCGAAGTTGTGCAACTCTACTTTGTAGTGGTGGCACATCGCTCGCATGAAGCGACTCGCCGGCGCGTTGAAACCCCGCTCGTGGTAGCGGATAAAGCTCACCACGTAGCCCTCCGGAGGGTTGGGCTCGCGGTCCGCCGCCGGCGGCACTATCCACTCCGCCGGACGTCCGTCTTCATTGGCCGCCAGCTGGCCGGCGGCGACCAGCTCGCCAAGGGCCAGTCGGGTCACCGTCGACCTCTCCCAGGCGTACGGCTCCAGGATCGTGAGAGGCTGAGGCGGCGCCATGAGGAAGGACGAAGGAACGCGAGGACGGGGGACGAGGAACGGAAGATGAGTTCTAATGGCGACGCCGCGCGGTGACAAGAGCGAGGCGAACACGAAGGCGCAGGGGGCTAAAATGGTGATGCGCTAAGGTAAAAAACCACTATCTCCCCACTCCCTCAGATTTATAAGCCGCGGGTGAGCTCTCCGGGGCGGATGTCCCGCGCGCATTAACTGCAGGGAATCTTCTCCTCACGCCGACGGATGGGCCCCACCGCGACCGCAGTGGCCACATCACCGCAGACAGGCCATCATCACGGCAGAGACCCGCAGGGGCCGAGGTGAAGCGGTCACGTCCACCTGCCACGCCGCCCACTACGCGCGCGCGCGCGCGGTCGCGGCGCCTAAAAAGACGCGCCCGCGCTGCAAAAACCGCAGCCTCGACTGCGAGGCATTTAATGACCGGGTCCCTTGCCAAGCAAGGAGAACCCTCGAGCGGGGCGGACCCCCGGCTCGAGATGACAACAGCCCTCGATGGGATATAGGCGTGAGAAGGCCGCCCGGGGCCTTCTTGAAGTAAAGCAGGCACCGCGGGCACCCATGCCACGCAAAACCCTCCAGCGGCACGAGCCCTTGGCTCCAGACGATAACAGCCCTAGATGGGATATCGGCGCGAGAAGGCCGCCCGAGGCCTGCTTGAAGTAAAGCAGGCACCGTGGGCACCCATGCCGCGCAAAACTCTCAAGCGACGCGAGCCCTTGGCTCAAGACGATTTCAGCCCTCGATGGGACATCGACGCGAGAGGGTCGCCCGGGGCCTGCTTGAAGTAAAGCAGGCACCGCGGGCACCCATGCCGCGCAAAACCCTCGAGCGGCGCGAGCCCTTGGCTCCAGACGATAACAGCCCTCGAAGGGACATCGGCGCGAGAGGGTCGCCCGGGGCCTGCTTGAAGTAAAGCAGGCGCCGCGGGCACCCATGCCGCGCAAAACCCTCGAGCGGCGCGAGCCCTTGGCTCGAGACGACGTCGACTCTCTAAAAAAGGGGCACATACGCTGTGCTACCAACCAGCACCTCGAGGGCTGGCTCGCCCAGACCCCTCGACAGCCGCAGATGCAAAAAGACGGGGCCGCCCAGGCGCCACCCCGCACGTCCCTACTGATCAGAGGTCCGAAGCCTAACCCTCGACGGGTTCGAACAGGCGCCTCAGATCGCAGAGTTAGGGACGACGAGGGCACGCGCATTCGAGCCATTCCTCGAGCCCGTCGGCTCGAGGGTGCCCCACATGTCGTGTTCGAGAGCCAGCGAGGGCACCTAGTCGGGGGATCCCACCGAGGGAGAGCTTCCGCGCCCTCGGTCCCTATCGAATGGGACCGAGCCCCACCTGGCAAACCCACACAAGCGCTTCCATGGACGTGTCTCCGGACCACACAGCCTACCCTTATCGAACGGGGCATGGACGTCCACTTGAACCACCCGCTAGCAGCTCGACGAGGAATCCACAATTCGCGACCCGCTCGATGGGAGTTGCGGAAACCTCACCCTCCGTCCCGCGGAGGGACGACGAGGGCGCGTTAAAAAACAAGTCGTAAGGCTCTACCCGATCGCCTCGAACGGGCCCAGGCTCGGGGGCTTAACGCACGGCTACACCTCCTTGGCTTGCACCCACCGGAGACAGCGTCAGCAGCGCGTGCGCCACCGAAGCCGGCTGAAACACTGCCGATGCTGGTTGAAACATGTGCCAGGCCCTCTGACCAGTTCTCGCGGTTAACCCCTGCCGGAGAGCACCCACACTCTCGCAGGCTTCGGGAGGCTAGACCCGCGGGTCGGCGCCGACGCGGCCCCACGGAAAGCGTTCGCAAAACAAGGAGGGAAGAACGTCCTATCAGTAGGTTCCAGCATCTGCGGGAGCCTCAATGGCAAACCCACAGATGCTCGGGGGCTACTGTCGAGGACAGCCCTAGGGGTCCCCTTAAACAATGGGGAGATCCTCGCTTAAAACCCGCAATGAGACCAAAACACGCTAAGCCTAACCATGCAGGTGCCTAACCATGCAGGACACGGCCCATGCCACAGGGACCCCAACGGCCCACCAAGGCGGCCCTCTTAGAGATCCCCTCGAGTAGGCTCCGCTTCGCTCGAGGACGCGCCCCCCTCGGGCGGGCTTCGCCCCGTTCGAGGGGCAGCACTTCCCTCGAGCGGGCTCCACCTCGCTGGAGGGCTCGCTCCCCCTCAGGCAGGTTCCGCCTCGCTTGAGGGTACGTCCCGCCCTCGGCCGGGGTCCGCCACGCTCGAGGGCGCCCCCTCACGCGTGCGCCGGCCCCCGTACACGGGCATTTAACGCCACGACACCGGCGGGACGGCACCATCATGCGCCCGAGGCTCGCACCCCGGTGCCGCCGCACCAACTCCCCAGGGAGGAGCCCATCCCCGCTACTGTGGGAAGGGACTGTGCAGCGCGGCCGGTGTCAGTCCCGTGACGCCGTGCGCCTGCTCTAGTACGGCTGACGCGCCGAGCCCTCGAAAGGGGGCCGGCTTCACCCTCGGTTCACTTTCTTGTGACCCTACAGGGTTAGGTGGAGGCGCTAGGCCAGTGGACTGCCATCCCTGCCACTGTAATGGTGTGGCCGCCGTACCCGCGCGTGCAGGAGCACGCCTGGCGCTGTAGCAACAACTCCAGCCCTGCGAAGCGCGTCGGGAAGGAACGTCGTTCGCTCGCTCCCCGTACTCCGTACAGTCTTGCGTCAGCACCTCCCTCGAGCCTATCAGAGGACATCACCGCCATCCGCTGCTCTCCTACCCTCGAACCGCCACTGTTCGGGTACAAGTCAGGCCATGATGACCAGATCGCTGCAAGGATCGCCCGGACGGCCGCCCACTCTACAGCATAGCACGTCGCACTTCCCCACGTAGCTAGGTAGCGCGGCGCGCATGTAAACCGCCTCCCCCTTGATCTATAAAAGGGGGAGCGAACCCCCCCCCCCGCCCCCCCCGCGGGGGGACGGAACACACACAAGGCAGCAGACAACAGGAACCCTTCGCACACCACGTACTCACTCTCCAATTCTCCCATGACATCTTCAGCCAGAGACTTGGAAGCCCTGCTTCCTCTCCCGCCTCGCTTGTAGCCGCCCCACTACAGGCACCCCCGGTGCTAAGTAATATAGTGCCCCGAGCACGCCACTGCTGGACGTACGCCCCCCTCGGCCGGAACCAGGATAAAAACCCTGTGTCACTTGTTACTTAGCATCGACCATTGAGGGATAGACCTCGGCGCTTTCTACTGGTTAGTGTCGGGACCATATTCCGCACCGACAAGAAGAGTACTCACCTTCCACTACGCTGGCCTCCGGCAACGGTGCTTCAGCAGCCGGCGCCTCGGACTCTACCTGGGATGCGGGAGTTGACTCCTCGACGGGCGGCGCGACTTCCTCCTCCGCCACCGTCGCGGCGGGCTCATCTCCCTTCCAGGACAAGTCTGTTGATTTCCTGCAGAAGCACACACAATTGGTTGTCAGCCAAGCTCGACTACTACACCAAGTACTACTCGGGCAAGTTCAGTACTTACAGGCTGGACCGGATTATCGTCACAATTGGCGCTCCAAGGATACTGGCAATATCCACGAACCCAGCTTCGGTGGGTGCCTCTTCTTGCGCCTCTGTGGATGTTGCTCCTCCTTCGAGCGAGTGGCCGGCGCAAAGACTCTCTCCCGCGCCCCCGCGGCTACTACTTCTTCGGTGGCGGCGGCCCGCGAGCTCCGTGCTCCCCGAGGAGCAGGGGGCTGGCGCTCCAACTGCACCAAGAGCTCCTCGACAGTGGGGGCTGGACTACGACTTCCAGCGGGCTCCCCCATTGTATCCCATCCTCCTTCGTCGCCCTCCTCGACGGGCTCCGCTGGCGGCACCTCCTGCATACAAGGAAAACTACTCACCAGCAAGTGTACTCATACGATGGGTACTCGACTACTCTAGAAAAGACATCTTAGTTCTTGAGGCGTGGTCTCCGTGACCTTCAACTTCTTCATCACTCGCTTGCGGGCGGGGTTGCGCGGCTTTCGTGGTGGCGCAGCCAGGCTAGCCTCGAGGCTAGCCGGTGGGTCTTGCACAAGAGGCACATGAGGTAATCCTGGACGGCTAAACCTCGACCGCAGCTGAAAGCGGTCCTGCAATGTCTCCTCGTCGTCGTCGTCGTCGTCGGTGGTATCCTCCACGATGACGGTGTCATCGCCTTCGCCGACTTCTCGCTGCTCTTTGTCTTTTGCCTTACCTTCCTTCGGGATCTCGATCCCATGAGGGGGCGGCTGCAGCTCAGAGATGAACTTTTTCAAGTCATTCTGCAAGACACACGACATCAGCACGTCTACTCCAAGTAAGGACTACTCGAGTGGGGTAGCACGACTACTCACCTCCTTCGGCGGGCGCGCGGCGGAGTACTCCTGGACAGGGCACGCCGTGTACGGCGGCATATCCTTGAAGATCCGCGTCAGCCTCTCGATGATGTCGTCGTCATCCATCTCCGCTCCGGGCATCCGCGACGTGTCGTCGTCGCCGGTGTACTCGAAGCCCAAGGTGTCTCGAGCCATCAGTGGCTGCACCCTCCGCTTCATGAAACTGAAGGCCACATGCTCGGCCCTCAGTCCAGCTTCCCTGAGCACCTTGATGCGTGCCAGCAGCTCGGAAGCCGGATCCCTTCTCCGCATGGTGGGCTCCGTGTTCCACCACTCGCGGTGCACCGGGCCGCCTTCCGCTCGGCTTCGGCGGGCGGGGGTGGTGGTTCGTGATGTAGAACCACCTCGTCTTCCAATCTGTGTTGGAGTCAACGAGCTTGTACGCCAGGTACTGCTCCGCGGCGTCTTCTCTCAACTGGATGCCGGCTCCTCCGACTACTCTTGGATTGGTGGCGCTTGGCTGCGGCTTCACCCGGAAAAACTTCTGGAAGAGGATCCAGTGCGGCTGGATCCCAAGGAAATTCTCGCAGAAATGCACGAAGACCGCGGTATGGAAGATACCGTTAGGATTTAGATTCAGGTACTCAACTCCATAGTACCCGAGGAGGCCCTTGAAGAAATCACTAGCCGGGAGTGCGAGTCCGCGCTCCACGAACCGCGCAAACATTGGAATCTCGTCTTCGGCTTTCTCCATCTGATATGGATCTCCAGCAGCGGCCCTCCACATGTCAATCTCCTTCTCCCGAATAAATCCGCTGTTCAGGAGGGCCAACAGATCTTCGGTCTTCACTTTTGATTTCTTCCACTCGCGGCTTGGGTCGGCCCGCGGTGGAGACATTGGCGGCGCTGCTTCAGTGGCAGCCGCGGCGGCCTCTTCGCGGCCCCTCTTCTTCCCGACGGCTTTCGCAGACTTGGACGGTGAAGCCTTCATTCTCCAAGTACAGGGCGTCTTCATGCGTATCTGCTCGGGGGCTACCCTAAAAGCTCTGGGTGGCGGCGCACTTGGATCTACTACGGCGGCAGCGCGCGCTGGAAGTGGATCTACTTCAGATGGAATCAAAATGACTGCAGCTCAGATGGGTGAAAAACCCTAAGGGTTTTGGCTTCTATTTATAAGTCAAACCGGTTCCGCAACGGCCGGCTGGATAAGTCCACGCGCGGCTGACTCAGCGGCTAAGCGCGGCTCTTAGCATTCTACTAGTCGACGCGCCTCACCTCGGGGGCTCGGCTACTTCTACTCGACTAACTGGGAAGCGACAAGGCTCAGGAGCATCTCAGGACACATTCTTCAAGATGTCCCTTCAATTCGAGAGGAAGTACTCGACTCAAGGCTCAGGGGCTCCGTGCCACGTGTCCTTCGGTTTTTTCTCTCCGGATTTTTCGGGATTTTCTTGCCAATACTTCAGATGGACCCTCAGCCAGAGCCTGCGGCTCAACCTAAGGCTCGGGGGCTACTCCATATGGAGTGCGATTTTGCGATCACACCTCCATATCAGCTCCAGCTTCAAGACAAGACAGGCATTTCTTGAAGACCTTCAAAGGCAGCATTCGAGGACGCTTGGGACTACTCGAGAAGACTTCAAGATTGCTCAAACATCAGCTGGAGTACATTCCAGCCTCGGGATGCTTCGACTACTCTTGAGGACTTTTGACTTGTAGTACTCGGGGACGCCTGAGGACTACTCGTTAAGGCCGTGAAGACTACTTGAAGCTATTCTTCTCGACTACAAAGTACTCGGGGGCTTGTCGTATGGACCTCCCTGGGCCCACTACCTCGGTGGGTACCAAGACCGACTACCCGGTGGGCCCCTGGGACTGCCCGGCTTGCGCTGCATGGCATCTAATGGCGTGGAGCACAAGGACTACAAAGGAGTAGTACTCGGTTAGGGAGTTGTACATGTTCCGCATTGTATGGAGGACTCCTAGACGTACTCGACTAGTACTCTCTCCCTACTCCGACTTGTAACCCTGCCTCCCGGACCATATAAGGCGAGGCAGGGACCGATCTCTAGGTTCACCTCACCTCATCACATCTCATCTCATACAACCCACGGCGCACTATTGCACCATCTTGTAATCGTGCCCAATCAATCTAGAGCTACGCAGCATACAGGACGTAGGGTATTACGCACCTCGCGGCCCGAACCTGTCTAAATTGTGTGCCACGTGTCTCTTCCTTCGAGTTACCGATCTCGGCGAGGCCACATTCATCTACTTCGGGTACTCCCCTTTGTAGGTTGCCGGTCTAAAACAACGACAGAGGCCTCACTGCTAATGACCTTTCGCGCTTGTTCTTCACCTGCACCAACACGAGTCAAGCCGCAACCTGCACCTGCAGTACTTAGCCAAGGATCAGTCCACACAACGTTGTCAATCACTCATCAAACCAGGAAGCGACCATCCACCGGTCCTCGAACCACACATGGTCCTCAATCTTCCCCTTGATGAGTGCATTGACAACAAACACAATTGAAAATCAGAGACAAGAAAAAAAGAAAAGAAACGAATAAAAAGAAACTCCAACAAGCGATCGAAAGCCGAGAAGGGCAAACAACAAGATCACTTGAAGAAGACAAGTCTCGGATCCCTTAGGCAAGGGCAACGGCTCAACACAACCGAGACAAAACAATGCTCAAGCAAAGAGCACAAACCACCAAAGCAAACAAGAGCTCCCCTGCACATATGCAAACTCCCCCTGAACAAGTGCCAGCCCTGGGCACAAACCAATTAGGTCGGTTCCCAAAACCGGTCAGATTGGTTCCCAAAACCGGTCAGGCCGATTTCAAGTAGTAGACCACACCCATAAAAGCCAAAAATGCAAAAGAAATGCACAAGCTCCCCCTTGACTCTTGGGATAGGTTCCCGGGATGCAATGCAACTTTTCTCCATCTTCCCTTTCTCCCCCTTGTTGCCAATGCATGAATCAAGGCTCAAAATTGAAAATATGCAACATAGAGCTTCTCAAGTATACAAAATTCATCATAAGATACTCTACAGCTTCGTAATGACAGCAACTTCATAATTACCAAGTTTCACAACCAACGGACGAAGCTAAGATAGAATTGAGCAATTTTGCAAAAAGTTACCCTCTCATGAGCAAAGTCCTAAACATGAGCAAAACATGTCAAAATGGCAAAGCCACACAAACTTCATGCTAGGACAGCCATTCTAATCATAAGACCATCACAAACACTGACAAGCACCTCATGTCATGTCAAAGCCACCGAGCCATGTGCCTACTTCTATGTATCAGACTTCTCATTGGTAGGCATCATGCAAAGATTTAGCACCCAAAGCAAATTAAATTTAGCAAACATGACATGGGAGCACATTTTCTAAGCATTTTACATTTCATTTTCAGATTCATATTTGGTACATGAAATGTCTTTGCGACAAAAATGAACTTATGCCCCTCCACAAAATAAAACAAGAGGGCTAAACATTCATGATGGCAAATGAGCCTTTGGCCCCATATGATCAATAAACTAGCTATCCAACCACAAATTAAGCATAACCGAGCCACTAAAACATGTCAAGATCATAAAAAGGCAGTTACTCACAAGAGAGCATATACGGGACATTTTTCAAAAACATAGCCATCAACCATGGATATAAATCAAGATCATCAAGAGCTAAGCCAAACTAACCATAACATACCAAACTAGCTCACAAGATCATATATTGCACATCATGATGAACAATGTATATGAGAGAAGCTTTTCCTACAAAATGCATACAATCTAAGATACAAGGATGCCTATACAACATGTTACATATGTTGTGCCAAATTCAAGAAATGCACAAAGAAAACTATACAAATGCTACAAAGGAGCTCCCACACACAAAGCTCACAAACGACCGGCTCCTCGAGGGGAGGCAAAAAGGGCTCGACACCACCGGCAAAAGAGCAAAGGAGCGCAAAACTCACAAGCTCCCCCTAAACACATGCACTAGGGCCAAAGAGCGTACAAAGCTCACCCTACACACATGAGGTAGGGCAAAGAACAACAAGAACCAAGTGGCTTGACCAAGGCCACACACTTGAAGGTCACAAATTCACTTACCATTATCATTTCTTCAGAAGTCACTCATCCTTGTCCACCATCCCCGAGAGTGATGTACCTCCATGTTACCACCGGGGTATGAGGCCGGAGAACCACCCCCGATATCAACCAAATGTTCTCTGGACCTCCCCACCTGCACCTCAAAACAAAGAGCGAGAACAAGCAAATGACTCAACACTGGGGTTGGTCCCAAATGTGTGAAACCAGTGTCGGGCCATTTCCTCAAAAGTAGGGTTAGCAACATCCATCGTACCAAAGCTACCTCCACGAACACCACCACGGTAACCACTATGAGGGAACCAACCCTTTCTACCTGGAGGAGCACCAAAACCACGAAAGGAAAACCGTGGATCGTCCCTCCTCTCCATCTCAAAGCTACAACTCCTCCCATCCCTGAATTGAGCACGAGAGGGAGAACGCCTAGCAAACTGACCACCTGTAGACTCTCCAGACCAACCACCAGAACCACGACCTCCTGAACCAAACTGAGACTCCTCACGAGCACGAAAACCAAACTTGCCCCCCTACAGACTCAAAACCGGTCTGACCGGTTTCAAAACCAGTCTGACCAGTTTCACTCCTCCAGCAACACCTCCTGCAGCCTTTCGCTCTCCCCAAGCCGAAACTGTCCTCACACTTTCGTTGACCCTGGGCATCTGCATACGAGGCTCAAGTACACCACTGGAGGGGTGGTACTTGTCCTTGTTAGCCCACTCCGCCATTCTCGCCTCTCTCCTTCTCTTTTAGCAAAACTCTCTCTTGTGACCATCCTTTCCACAAAACTCACATTGGAAACGGATTGATCTGGGCTTAGGCTTGGGGTGAGGCTCTTCACAAGGCTTCTCACTAGGCTACCCACTTGGTTTCTCACTATGCTTTTCACTTGCCTTCTCACTCGGTTTTTCTCTCAGTTGGTTTTGCTTGGATGCAACCTTGTCTTTGGGTGTGGGTTGTGGTGGAACTGAAACATTCCAAAATTTCCCTTCTCTCTCACCACTGCACTGACCAAACTTATCAGATCCCGAAGCCGAACCATCAAAGAGCTTACAACTAGCAATCGTCATACCGAGCTGAGGTTCTTTACTCGACAACCAACTCAGCACTTCACGCAACTTATCATTCTCATCTTGCAAGCGACCAACACATTTTGCAAGATCCAAATTCTTTACAGCATGTAATTCACAAGTAGAACAGGAAGTAGGAATAGGCACTTTCAAATCAGCCTCAAGCAAAACAATGCAAGATCGAAGCTCAATGATTTTTCATGCAAGCTAGGGCAAGAAGTGCAAGCACCAATCAAAGTGGGTCTAGATTGCAACTCAGCCAACTCAACCCTAAGCACATCTAGTTCCTCACACCAGGAGGCATGCTTTTCCCTAAGAGCAGTCAAATCAGCTAGGAAAATAGAGCAATCAACATAATCAACTTCATCAGAAACCACAGGGCTTGCCTTAATAGAATTAATTTCAAGCTTGCCATCAAGAACCTGTGTTTCTAGCTCAGCCACTCTAGTCCTAGCATCTTCAAGCAAAGCTCTAAGCTCCTTCCTAAGCTTCTTAGCCTCTCTAAGCATGTGATCGCGATTATCAAGCAAGTCAACCAACTCCTCATTCTCCTTGCGCAAAGAAGAGAGCTCATAACATACCTCATCCTCGGAGTCTAAGTCCGAGGCGTCCTTCTGGCTTCTCTTGCTCCTGGAGCTGCAAGCCATGCCGCAGAAGTCGTCCTTGAGGCTTAGGCCCATCACACAAAGACCATTGAGACACTTGCCAAGGTTCTTCTTCTTCTTCTTCTTCATCTTCTTCTTCTTGTCATCCTCTTCGTCTTCATAACTCGAGCTTGAAGACGTGTCCTCGGAGTCGGACTCGATGTCACTCGATCTCTTCATCTTCTTTCGAGACCGCATCTTCTTGCCATGTTCATGATCCTTCTTCTTGGGCTTCCTCCTCTTGTCCTTGAACTTGTGCTTGTCGTGGTTGTTCACCTTCACACACTCAGCGAAAAAGTGTCCGGCCTTGCCACACTTGAAACATGTCCTCGTGTTCCTCCTCATGTTCACCCGGTTCTCGTGCAGCCTCTCGAATCCCCTCGTCAGCAATGCCAGCTCGTCCTCTCCAAGCACGTCGAACTCCTCATGTGGCATAGACATCAAAGAGGACAAAGAGAACATCCTGTTGGATGGGTTAGTGTTAGCTTTTTCTTTTGAACCACCGACGAGGGCAAGACTATGAGAGTCAGTCGGGCCCTCGAGCTTGGCTGTCATGCCCCTATCCACCTCAGCGGACTTGAGCTTCGAGAACAGCTCGTTCACCGTCAGATTGTCATACTTCTCCGACTCCACAATGGCCTCGAACTTTCTGCACCAAATCGTACGATCCAATTGTGGACCAGGAGCGTCCCAATGGTCGATGGATGACCGCTCCTCAGTGATGAGTGATTGACAACGGGTGTTGGACTGACTCTTGGCTTAGTGCGCAGGTGTAGGCTGCGGCCTAGTTCGTGTTGTTGCAGGTGAAGAACGGGCGCGAAAGGTCTTCAGCCTTGAGGGGCCTCCGGAGATGGAGAGACAAGTAGGCTCGGTTCGAGGGACCCGGTGGACACGGGATCGGGTGCGGGCCACATGGTGGCGACACAAGCAAGACGAAGTCATGGACATGTGAGCCGGTGCACGGTGGCGGTCAAGTCAAGTGGTTTGGCGGGAGGCCGGACCGGGCACGCGGGGTTCGGTGGTTTTCCCACAAAACCATCGGCGGACGGTTTCTTGGTTTGGGCCTCAAAACCAGGTCCGAGGGCCCAACACGACGGAGACGGGATCCGGGCATGTCGGGAAGCTTCGAGGCGGAGGACACGTGGCGGGATCGCATGGCTTGCGTCGGGAGGACGCGGGGTGCGGCGAAGGTGCGGCCGTCCGATGGGAAGACCCACAAACATTACCAAAATGCCCCTACGTGGGTTGTATCGCCAGTAGTTTAGTTAGGGGTAGTCGAGTCATTTACCACTCCGGCGGGACCTGATATATAAGCCATGAGTGTGTGTTGATGGCTCTCTTTCTCCGCGACTTAGGGTTTCATTTGCTCCCTCCTCTTTCTCATTTTGGTAGCTATTTTTCCTTCTATTTTCTCTAGGTTAGCATGAGAGCTTCATGAGAGATTTGTTGAGAGGGATGGATGCTAGGGTGGCATGCTAGACCTTGTGAATCTTTCCTGGTTTGTATAGAAGATTCGGGGTTGTTTTTCGTGGCTTTTTGTGCTTGTTTTCGTGCCTTTGTTCCCGGTGTGATTCCGCGAATTTGAGTTGGTTTCTGCCCGGATTTCTTTGAGGGAAACATGGATGGATGCCTTGCACACCTTTGGTGATGATCTTGACCCCTCAAACGCCGGATTTGGCCTTCGATTCGTTGACTTTTGGATGAACCCTAGGTCTTGGTGTTCTTGGCAAGGATTTGCGATTCCGGGAGTTGTAGGGAGTTCGAGACCATAAGTTTTGGGGCATAACCTCTCCTTGGGGTGTTCATCATCTCCCCAAAATTTCGTCTCAAGACTCCAAGTGGTTTGGGAGATCCGTCGATCGAAAGTTTGGGCTGTTTCGCGCGGCCGATTTTTAAGGGGGGGGGGCGGTACTACCCACACCGTGTAGGTAGTACCGATGACCCGATTTTCACCGCCAGAGAGTCCTTATCGGTAGTACCGACACAAGGTCGGTAGTACCGATAGTCGAAGTACCGACCCGGTTCCGTAGTACCGATAACCCGGGTTTTAGGTGCCGCAAGCCCATATCGGTAGTACCGACCCGGGGGCCGGTAGTACCGACAATTTCTCGCCGCAGCTTGCCTCGTGCTAGCTTTTTCTCTCGGTTCATTTGGCGCTTGCTTCCGCTTTGTTCTTAGGCTTGATCTAACTTGTTCCTAGGGTCAGTAGGTCCGTTGTGACTACGTGATCTTGGCAAGTTCATGCGAGATTCTTCGGAAGTGATTTGGGGGCATAGGCCGAGTTCTTGAGAAGAATTTTTATCGGCTCCCATTCACTCCCCCCCTCTCTGGTCGCCTAATCGGTCCTTCAATTGGTATCAGAGCTTGGTGCCGGATTCTTTGTGACTTTGACAAATCACCACCAAGAACAACTGGGAACAACACAACAAAGCCATGAGGAACCACGCCGAATCATCTATACATACCAAGAAGGTTCATACAAGGTCTAACTTGCTGCCCGATCATTCAACCCTCTCACAAGTTCTCGCCATGAAGCTCTCAAGCTAGTCCTATGAAAATCCTAAGAAACTAGGAAAAGAGATTAGGAAAGCAAATGAACTAGGGTTCCAAGAGATGGCTGCCATCCTCTCACCTCTTGGGTTATACAGGAGGCAACCGAAAGTCTAGAATACCCTTACTTAATAACTAGGGATACAAGCCCCTCAAGGGTGGTTTTGGAATTCTTCAGATTTTCTCCATCGGACGGATGCCCGACGACCGCACCCTGCTTAGCCTCGACGCAAGCCTTGTGATCCCGACACGTGTCCTCCACCTCGAAGCTTCTGGTGCCCTGCGACCCCAAACCGGTCAGACCGGTTCTCCAAACTGGTCAGGCCGGTTTTGACCAGACAGCCACGCCCGGTCTTCGGCCTCGGCTTTGTGGCTCAGCCGAGTGACCTGGTGATTTTCTGGTGAACCACCGCAAACCCCGAGAGCTTGATGTAGCCTCCGCCAATCACCACTCATGACTTGGCTCCCACGAAGTCCCGACTCGACCTTGGTTTTGTGGCTCAACCAAGAAACCGTCCAACGACTTCATCTTGCTGTTCTTACCACCATGCGGCCCGCACTTCACCCTGCTGGCCACCGGGTCCCTCAAACAAAGCCTACTTGTCTTCTCCACACCTGGAGGCCTCATTGGCAACGACCTTTCGCGCTTGTTCTTCACCTGCACCAACACAAGTCAAGACGCAACCTACACCTGCAATACTTAGCCAAGGATCCGTCCACACAATGTTGTCAATCACTCATCACACCAGGAAGCGACCATCCACCGGTCCTCGAACCACACATGGTCTTCAGCCTCCGCAGCTCTGCTCCGATTGCCTGGCGCCTTTTTTCGTCAAAGTGTCGCAGCCGTTGTTGCACGACATTGGAGTGAGGTAGGACGTCAAGGGAGTGCTCGACGACCTCCCTCGAGATGCCTAACATGTTCGAGGGGCTCCACACAAAGATGTCGGTGTTGGCACAGAGAAATTCGACGAGCACCACTTACTATTTCGGGTCGAGGGTGGAGCTGACCCTCAACACCTTGCCCTCGGGGGCAGTGGGGTCGAAGGGTACTTCCTTCGTCTGCTCGGCAGCCTCGAAGGTGCCCGCGTGCTTGGAATGGGAGTCGGGGCCCTTGTTGGCCAACTTCTCCATATCTGCGACTAGTGATTCGTCCAGCGCGATTGCCTCGGCGTGCTCGACGCACTCGACGTTGAAGGACCGATACGGCGAACCAGAGAGGGGGAGAGTGAATGGGAGCCGATAAAAATTCTTCTCGAAGGAGATCGAAACTCCAACAAGATGAACACGGCTTCCAACACACGTCTCCGACTCACTACCAAGGTTGGTCAAGCCCACGTAGCCACTGGAGTGCCACTGGACCTAGGAACCAACACACCACCTTCCGACCCGAGAAACGCAACGGAAAAACCAAGCCTCGAGTCTACAGACCCACACCGGTCGGGACCGGTGAGCACCACCGGTCGACCGGTCCCCGCCGGTGAACCGAGCAACTTTCACTAAGTGGCTCTACACCGGTCGGACCGGTGAGACACACCGGTCGACCGGTGGCGACCGAAAGCCCCCAAGGCACCAAACAGGCCATCCGACCACCAAACGGACCCAAACTCGAAACAAGAAGCAACACGGGACAACAGCGAACTCACCAAGACGTTCACCCGAGCAAAATCCCACAAGGGCTTGCACCGGTCAGACCGGTCAAGAGCACCGGTCAGACCGGTGTAGCCTGGGCAGCTCGGGATGAACAGCACCCGCGGGTCAACTCCCCCAAATCCAAATCTCAATCTCCCGAATCGCTCCACGGACTTGAACAAGACTTTGGGGATATCAAGAACACCTCATGAGGACTCCATAGCCAAGTTTAATCCCACAAAAACTCGTCCAAAAAGGAGGAATCGAAGAAATCCCGCCGAGAGCACTTCCAACCCAAGAACTCAAGAAACCCCAAAATCGAGCACCTTTACTCACGGATTTGGGAGGGGAATCACAGCCCAAAGAACCACGAAGGGTTCCCATAAATTTCCCCCATCAAGTCCCCAAGAGAAAGGCCCCGAAAACACCCCAAAGAAATCACGAAGAGAGGGCTCCGAAAATCACCACCAAGAACAACCGGGGAAAACACATCCAAACCTTGAGGAACCACGGCGAATCATCTATACATGAAACAAAGGTTCGTACAAGGTCTAGCAAGCCGCCCGATCATCCATCCCTCTCTACAAGATCTCTCCGTGAAGCTCTCTTGCTAGTCCTAGAGAAAACCTAAGGAAAAATAGGTGGAAAATAGGAAAACTAATGAGCTAGGGTTCCAAGAGTTGGCTGCCAACCCCTCACATCTTGGGTTATATAGGCGGCAACCGAATGTCTAAAATGCCCCTCTCTACTAACTAGGGATACAAGCCCCTCAAGGGCGGATTTGGAATTCTTGATGTCTTCACCATCGGACGGATGCCCGGCAACCGCACCCTGCGTAGCCTCGACGCAAGCTATGCGATCCCGACGCGTGTCCTCCGCTTCGAAGATTCCGGACTGCGTCGTCGCACACCGGTCCGACCGGTGCTCCTCACCGGCCGGGGACCGGTCCCCACCGGTCGACCCGGTCCGTGCCGCCGCACTTCCGTCTTCGGTTCTCCGGTCTTGGCTTTGTGGATCAACCAAGGAACCCGGTGGTTTTCCCGGTGAACCACCGGAAACCCCGCGAACTCGGTGTAGCCTCCGCCAATCTCCACTCATGACTTGGCTCCCACGTAGTCCCGGCCGACCTTGGTTTTGTGGCTCAACCAAGAAACCGTCCACGACTTCATCTTGCTCGTTCATGCCACCACGCGGCCCGCGCTTGACCCCGCCGGCCACCGGGTCCCTCGAACGAAGCCCTCGCTTGTCTTCTCCACACCCGGAGGCCTCACCGCGACGACCTTTCGCGCTTGTTCTTCACCCCGCACCAACACGAGTCAAGCCGCAACCCGCACCCGCAATACTTAGCCAAGAATCGGTCCACACAACGTTGTCAATCACTCATCACACAAGGAAGCGACCATCCACCGGTCCTCGAACCACACATGGTCCTCAATCTCCCCCTTGATGAGTGCATTGACAACACCCACACGAAAGTAACAAGAGAGAAAAGAAAAAGAAAAGAAACGAACAAAAAGAAACTCCAACAAGCGATCGAAAGCCAAACAAAGGCAAAGAGCAAGATCACTTGGAGCAGACAAGTCTCGGACCCCTTAGGCAAGGGCAACGGCTCGACACATCCGAGACAAAGCAAAGCTCAAGCAAAGAGCACAAACCACCGAAACAAAACTCGAAAACTCACAAAGAGCTCCCCCCCGCACACATGCAAGCTCCCCCGAACCAATGCAACTCCCCCCGGACGAATGCATGCAAAACAACCGAAAACAAGGCAGGCACCGCAAAGAATCTCACCACACCGGTCGGACCGGTCATCACCACCGGTCAGACCGGTGCCCAACATATGTACAGGACCAGCACTCACACCGGTCAGACCGGTGCTCCTCACCGGTCAGACCGGTGTACAACAGAGCCTAGAAATGGCTCGAAACAACCTGAAAACCTTCCAAACGCGTCCAACAAGCCATTTCAAGCTCAAACTTCTCCCCCTTGTTGGCAATGCATGAATCAAGCCAAAAATGCAAAAAATGCAACCTAGAGCTTCTCAAATAGACAAAATTCAACAAAGAAAGCTACACATGTCCAAATGAGCAAGTTAGGTACTCTACGGCTTCGTATCGATCTCAACTACATGATCACCAAGTTTCACAACCATTGGACGAAGCTAAAATGGATTTTGGCAATTTTGCGAAAAACTTGCCTCTCATGAGCAAAGTCCTAAACATGATCAAAGCATATCAAAATGGCAAAGCCACACAAACTTCATGCTAGGACAACTATTCTAACCATAAGACCATCACAAACACCCACAAGCACCTCATGTCATGTCAAAGCCACCGAGCCATGTGCCTACTTCTATGTATGAGACTTCTCATTGGTAGGCATCATGCAACGGTTTAGCACCCAAAGCAATTTAAATTCAGCACATATGACATGGGAGCACATTTCCAAGCATTTTTCATTTCATTTTCAGATTTGTAAATGGTACATGAAATGTCTTTGCGACAAAAAGGAACTTATGCTCCTCCACAAGATAAATCAAGAGGGCTAAACATTCATGATGGCAAATGAGCCTTTGGCCCCATATGGTCAATAAACTAGCTATCCAACCACAAATTAAGCATAGCAAGGCCACAAAAACATGTCAAGAGCATGTAAAGGCATTTACACATGAGAGAGCATACATGTGACATTTTTCCAAAAGCATAGCTATCAACCATGGATTATTCATCAAGATCATCAAGAGCTAAGCCAAACGAACCGTAGCATACCAAACAAGCTCACAAAGACATATATCTCATTCCATGGTGAACAATGTATATGAGAGAAGCTTTTCCTAACCGATGCATATGATACAAAATGCATGCAATCTAAGATACAAGGATGCCTATACAACATGTTACATATGCCATGCCAAATGCAAGAAATGCACAAAGGAAAGCTATACATATGCTACAAACCGGCTCCTCGAGGGGAGGCAAAACGGGCTCGACACCACCTGCAAGAGAAAACTCCCACACACCCAACTCAAGAAATCAAACACACACCAAGTTCCCCCGCGCACGAGTGAAAGTTGCTTGATCTAGGGGTTTGGTGAAAATATCGGCTAGTTGGTCATGAGTGGGTACATGGATCAAAGCTATCTTTCCTTTCTCGACGTTGTCTCTCAGAAAATGATACCTCACTTCTATGTGCTTGGTTTTGGAATGGAGCACTGGGTTCTTTGCAACGCTTATGGCACTGGTTCTATCACATTGAAGTGGGACATGGGTATACTCCTCACCAAAGTCACTCATGGTGTAGGTGATCCAAAGGAGCTGAGAGCAACAACTAGCAGCGGCAACATACTCGGCCTCGGTCGTGGATTGAGCAACACTCGACCGCTTGCGGGAAGACCAAGACACCAAAGAAGAACCCAAAAGCCGGCAAGTCCCGAAGTGGACTTCCTATCCAACCGACAACCGGCAAAATCCGCGTCCGAAAAGCCATGAAGCGCCGAAGAAGAGGACGCGGAGTACCAAAGGCCGAAGTCGGGAGTGTGACGCAAGTACCCGAAAATTCTCTTCACCGCTTGCCGATGCGAAGTCCTCGGAGACGCTTGAAAACGAGCACACGGACACACCGAGAATCGTATGTCCGGCCTCGTCGCCGTCAAGTAGAGGAGTGACCCGATCATGCTCCGGTACTCCTTCCGGTCCACGTGTTCACCTTCCTCATCCGCATCAAGAGCCGTAGTCGTACTCATCGGCGTCGTCATAGCCTTGGAGTCCTCCATCTTGAACTTCCTCACAATGTCCTTGGTGTACTTAGCCCGGTGCACAAATGTTCCTTCCTTTGATTGCTTGATTTGTAGCCCGAGGAAGAACCGCAACTCACCCATCATGCTCATCTCGAACTCCCCGCTCATATCATCCGCAAACCTCGCAACAAGAGAGTTAGACGAGCCACCAAAGACAATATCATCCACGTCCACCGCACACAATCGGATATCTCTCGCCCCGCCCCAAGAAAAACAAGGTCCGATCGACCTTCCCCATCTCAAAACCTCTCTCAAACAAGAACCCCCTCAACCTCGCCATACCAAGCTCTAGGCGCCCGCTTCAACCCATACAACGCCTTCCTCAACTTGTACACCCGTGGGGGTACTTCTCACTCTCAAACCCCGAGGCCGCCTCACATACACTTCTTCCTCCAAAGACACCATTCGAGAAAGCACTCTTCACATCCATTTGGTGCAACTTGAACCCTTTAGCCACGTAAAAGGCTAGAAGGATCCTAATCGCCTCCAAACGGGCTACGGGAGCAAAGATCTCCTCGTAGTCGATCCCCTCCTTCGACCGAACCCCCGAGCAACAAGTCTCGACTTGTTCCTCACAACCTCACCCTTCTCTCCCTCTTTGTTTTTCCACACCCACTTTGTACCAATCGGCTTACACCCCGGGGGAGGGTCAACCAACTCCCACACCTGATTCCTCTCAAAGTTCTCCAACTCCTCATGCATCGAGTTAACCCAATTGTGATCAGATAGTGCATGTCCAATGTCTTTGGGCTCGAAAGAAGCAACAAACGCAGCATGAGCAAAATGAGAATTGTTCCGAACCCTCGACCATGTAGTGCGTTCATTCATGTCGCCGATGATTCTCGAAGCTGGGTGATCCACTTGAACTCGCCGGGGAGGTTCTCGCCTCGAAGCTACCTCCCCCTCAACATCAGCTTCTCCTCGTTCTTGATTTGTCGTCGTAGGTGTAGCAGAGGATCCATCCATCATCGTAGTCGAAGTAGTGGGTACATGTTCAGCCGGGGGCACCGCACCGCCATCCTCATCATCTCCATGTTCATGCTCCTCCTCCCCGAAAGATCTCCTCGCCAAGCTCATCATCACCCGCACACTCAAAGATAAGCCGACTACGTGGCTCGTCTCGTCGAAGGTTACCTCGCAAGTCTCCACGATTTGGTTAGTTTCAAGATTGAGCACACGATATGCTCTAGAATGAGATGCATAACCAAAGAAAATGCCATCGACGTACCTAGCCTCAAACTTATCCAACTTCCTCGCCTTTCTTCGAATGAAACACTTGCAACCAAAGACATGGAAGTGACTCACTTTGGGTGTGCGACCATGCATCAACTCATAGCATGTCTTCTTCTTGTGCACTCGAGGTATATTCGTTCGACACATAGCATGCGGTATTCACCGCCTCACCCCAATACCTCCTCGGAGTCCTATGCTCATCAAGCATCGTCCGAGCCATCTCGCACAAGGTCCCGTTCTTCCTTTCCACAACACCATTCGGGGAGGCGTATACGGACTCGAAAACCGGTGCTCAAGACCCAAGTCATGACAAAAGGTTTCAAAACGAGAGTTCCCGAATTCCGAGCCATTATCACCGCGGATAGCTCGTATGGCATCTCCGTGCCTCTCGTTCCTCAACCTCAAGACTAGATCTCGAACAAAACCAAACGTCTCCCCCTTATCCTCCGTAAAGAACACCCACGCATACCGAGAATAGTCATCCACCACAACAAGGACATACCACATCCCACCCGCGATCGCACACGAGCCGGGCCAACAAGGTCCATATGGAGCAGCTCGCATGGACGCTCGCTCATCACATCGGTGAGAGGCGGGTGAGAAGAGGCCACCATCTTGGCATGCCTACACGGAGCACAAACCAACTCTTTCTCAAGCCTCAAACGTGGCAATCCTCGGACCAAATTGAGTTTACTTAAGCGAGACAAAAGGTCAAAGCTCAAGTGACCCAACTTCCTATGCCACTTCCACAACTCACTCGAAGAACCAGCCAAGAAACAACACTCAACACCCGAAGACTGAGAAAAATCAGCACGAAACACCTGACCCTCGGGAACGACCATACAAACAAGGTCCCCTCGAGAGTCCACAATCCGAGAACCACCAGAGCCGAAACAACACCTCAAAACCCTCATCCAACAACCGAGACACGAAAGCAAATTGTACCCCGGCCGATTGAACAAGAGCAACACGCCTCGCAGTGATCTTGTCACTCACTTTTATCTCACCTTCGAAAGCACACGCCCACGCCCATTGTCCCCAAAGGTGATGTACCTCTTCGTCACCACCGGACGAGACTTGAGAATCACCCCCCCGTCTCCGGTCATATGCCTCGAACAACCGGAGTCAATCAGCCAAATGTTCTTCAAGTCTCCCACCTGAAAATCAAAAATAGGCACGTGAGCGAACAAACGACTCAAAGATCGGGGTTAGTACCAAAGGAGGAAAACCAAAGTGCCGAGCCATTTGCTCGAAAGTGGGGTTAGCAGCAACCAAAGCATCTCTCCTACCAAAACTACCTCCACGAACACCACCACGGTAACCACCCTGAGGGAACCACCCCTCTCTCGCCCGGAGGAGGACCAAAACCACGCAAGAAAGCCCGTGGAACGTCCTTCCTCTCCAACTCAACGCCACGACTCCTCCAATCCCCGTATTGAGCACGAGGAGGAGAACGCCTAGCAAACTGACCACCTGCACCCTTTCCAGCCCAACCACCAGAACCACGACCACCAGAAACAACCCTCGGACCTGTACGAGCTCGAAACCCGAACAACTGTCTGTCCAGGCCTGCACCGGTCTGACCGGTGCCCCACACCGGTCTGACCGGTGTGACCTGGGCAGCAACACCACCTGCAGCCTTCTTCTCTCCCCAAGCCCGAACTGTCCTCACAATCGCCTTGCCCCTGGGCATCTGCATACGAGGCTCAAGTACACCATTGGAAGGGTGGTACTTGTCCTTGTTAGCCCACTCCTTCTCCATTCTCTCCTCTCGCTTCCTCTTGAAGCAAAACTCCTCCTTATGGCCATCTCTCCCACAATAGCCACAATGGAACCTCACAAGCTTAGGCTTTGGCTTGGGATGTGGTCGCTCACTCGGTTTCTCTCCACTCAAACCCTCCACCGGTTTCTCACCACTAGCTTTCTCATTCTCCTTCCCAAAGAACACTTTCCCCGAAGTGCTCACAAACTTGATAGGCTTTTGTAGATCATTTGTGGGTGTAGGAAACACGGGTGGAGCCGGGGTTGTGTCTAGTCGGTTCCTTAGATGGTTAGGTTTTGGTGGGAAATCATTTTTGTGGTGGGTTTTTGGTGGCTCCGGGATATTCTCTCCACTTCCCTCACCAACCTTGTTTGCCCCAAGCCCCTCACCATCTTGCCTCTTAAAGGCCTCGATCATCATCCTCAACTGAGGCTCGTGACCGACAACCAACCCATCAACTTCCTCAAATCATCATTCTCATCCCGCAAACGATCAACATAATGTGCAAGCTCCAAATTTTTCAATGCATGCATTTCACAGTAGAGCAAGATGTAGGCATGGGTTCCTTCAATTTAGCCTCGAGTGAACTAGTGTACGCATGCATCTCATCAATCTTAGCATGCAAAACGGGGCAAGAAGTGCAAGCTCCTAGCAAAGTAGGTCTAGACTTAAGCTCAGCCCACTTCAACCCTAAGCACATCTAGTTCCTCACACTTGGAGGCATGCTTCTCCTTAAACAAAGCAAGATCAGCAAGGAATATGGAGCAATCAAGACAATCATTCTCATCGAAACAACAGGGCTAGCCTTAAGCGAATCAATCTCAAGCTTGCTATCAAGCACCTGTGTCTCTAGTTCAGCCACTCTAGTCCTAGCATCCTCGAGTGAAGCCCTAAGCTCTTTCCTCATTTTCTTGGCCTCTCTAAGCATGTCATCACAGCTTATCAAGCAAAGAGCCAAGCCTCTCATTCTCCCGGCGCAAGAAGGGAAGTTCATCACGCACCTCGTCGTCGGACTCGCAGTCCGAGTCGCTTTGTGTGCTCTTCTTGCCGCCGGAGCTCAACGCCATGGTGTAGAAGCCATCTCTCGCGAAGCGGCTCACCCCCGCCGCTCGTGTTCTTGGACGACTTCTTGTTCTTGCGGCGATCTCCCTCGTCGTCGGCCGCCGCTCGAGCTCGAGGTGGAGTACGCGGAACTGGAGTCGACGTCGCTCGCTCCAACCATCGCTCGGGCCTTGCCTCGGCTCTCCTTCTTCCTTGATCTTCGCTCGTCCTTGTACTTGTTCTTGTGCTTGCTCTTGTGGTCGCGCCTCGAACGGTACTTGCCATCGTTCATCCTCGGCTTGTGCTTGTAGCCGTCCTTGTTCTTGGCCTTCTCCGGGCGCCGGCGACGAAGTGTCCCGGCTTGCCGCATCGGAAGCAAGTCCTCGTGTTCCTCCTCATGTTCACGCGGCTCTCGTGCGGCCTCTCGAACCGCCTCGTCAACGGCCGCCGGCCGTCCTCTCCAAGGTCATCAAACTCCTCATCCGGCATAGACATCAAAGAGGAAAACGAGAACATCCCGGTGGATGGGTTAGAGTTAGTCTTTCCTTTGGAACCACCAACGAGGGCAAGACTATGGGAATCGGTCGGTCCCTCGAGCTTGGCGATCATGCCTCTATCCACCTCACCCGACTTGAGCTTCGAGAACAGCTCGTTCACCGTCGTAGTATCATACCTCTCCGACTCGACTATGGCCTCGAACTTTCCGCCCCATATCGTACGATCCAAAGAGTTTAAGAGCTTGACGGCTCTATCATGATCACCGTACGGGAGCACGTCCACGATGGCCCTCATGTTGTTCACCACCACCGTGAACCTCGAAACAAGGCATCGATGGACTCACCGGGGAGATGAGTGAAGTTCTCGTACTCTCTCCGTAGGTCGCATACATCCGTGCCCTCGAACCCGGGCGTTCCCAACATGAGCCTCCTTCAACACCGCCCAAATCCTACAAGCCAAGTGCTCGGTGTTCACCCGATCGAACTCGGGCCGACACAAAGCACGAAACAAGTAGTCGACCGCCTTATTGTTGGCGTCGAAGCTATCCCTCGATCCTGGAGCGAGGAAATCAACAGGCTGGACATAGCCTGTGTCCACCGTGACATCCCAAAGGATCTGACCCTTTCCGTGGAGAAACGCACCCATCCGCTTGCTCCACATCTGGTAGTTCTTGCCATCGAAGTGTGGAGGACCCGAACCCCGTTCCTGGTACGCCATCCTTGGATCTTAGACTGGTTAGAGTCAACAAAGACCCGAACCGGCTCTGATACCACTTGAAGGACCGATACGGCGAACCAGAGAGGGGGGGAGTGAATGGGAGCCGATAAAAAATCTTCTCGAAGGAGATCGAAACTCCAACAAGATGAACACGGCTTCCAACACACGTCTCCGACTCACTACCAAGGTTGGTCAAGCCCACGTAGCCACTGGAGTGCCACTGGATCTAGGAACCAACACACCACCTTCCGACCCGAGAAACGCAGCGGAAAAACCAAGCCTCGAGTCTACAGACCCACACCGGCCGACCGGTGAGCACCACCGGCCGGACCGGTCCCCGCCGGTGAAACCGAGCAACTTTCACTAAGTGGCTCTACACCGGTCGACCGGTGAGACACACCGGTCGGGCCGGTGGCAGCCGAAAGCCCCCAAGGCACCAAACAGAGCCATCCGACCACCAAACGGACCCAAACTCGAAACAAGCAAGAACACGGGACAACAACGAACTCACCAAGACGTTCACCCGAGCAAAATCCCACAAGGGCTTGCACAGTCGACCGGCCAAGAGCACCGGTCGGACCGTGTAGCTCCGGGCGACTCGGGATGAACAAAGACCCGCGGGTCAACTCCCCCAAATCCAAATCTCGATCTCCCGAATCGCTCCACGGACTTGAACAAGACTTTGGGGATATCAAGAACACCTCATGAGGAGTCCATAGCCAAGTTTAATCCCACAAAAACTCGTCCAAAAAGGAGGAATCGAAGAAATCCCGCCGAGAGCACTTCCAACCCAAGAACTCAAGAAACCCCAAAATCGAGCACCTTTACTCACGGATTTGGGAGGGGAATCACAGCCCAAAGAACCACGAAGGGTTCCCACAAATTTCCCCCATCAAGTCCCCAAGAGAAAGGCCCCGAAAACACCCCAAAGAAATCACGAAGAGAGGGCTCCGAAAATCACCACCAAGAACAACCGGGGAAAACACATCCAAACCTTGAGGAACCACGCCGAATCATCTATACATGAAACAAAGGTTCGTACAAGGTCTAGCAAGCTGCCCGATCATCCATCCCTCTCTACAAGATCTCTCCGTGAAGCTCTCTTGCTAGTCCTAGAGAAAACCTAAGGAAAATAGGTGGAAAATAGGAAAACTAATGAGCTAGGGTTTCAAGAGTTGGCTGCCAACCCCTCACCTCTTGGGTTATATAGGCGGCAACCGAATGTCTAAAATGCCCCTCTCTACTAACTAGGGATACAAGCCCCTCAAGGGCGGATTTGGAATTCTTGATGTCTTCACCATCGGACGGATGCCCGCAACCGCACCCCGCGTAGCCTCGACGCAAGCTATGCGATCCCGACGCGTGTCCTCCGCTTCGAAGATTCCGGACCGCGTCGTCTCACACCCGCCGACCGGTGCTCCTCACCGGTCCGACCGGCGGTCGACCCACCGGTCGGGGACCGGTCCGGTGCCGCCGCACTTCCGTCTTCGGTTCTCCGGTCTTGGCTTTGTGGATCAACCAAGGAACCCGGTGGTTTTCTCGGTGAACCACCGGAAACCCCGCGAACTCGGTGTAGCCTCCGCCAATCTCCACTCATGACTTGGCTCCCACGTAGTCCCGGCTCGACCTTGGTTTTGTGGCTCAACCAAGAAACCGTCCACGACTTCATCTTGCCGTTCATGCCACCATGCGGCCCGCGCTTGACCCCCGCCGGCCACCGGTCCCTCGAACGAAGCCTCGCTTGTCTTCTCCACACCTGGAGGCCTCACCGGCGACGACCTTTCGCGCTTGTTCTTCACCTGCACCAACACGAGTCAAGCCGCAACCTGCACCTGCAATACTTAGCCAAGAATCAGTCCACACAACGTTGTCAATCACTCATCACACAAGGAAGCGACCATCCACCGGTCCTCGAACCACACATGGTCCTCAGACGTCATAGTCGAACATGTGCTCGATCAACGAGCCCACCATAATGACGCCTTTTGGCCCCGACATCTTCATCTTGAGGTACGTGTAGTTTGGGACCACCATGAACTTGCTGTAGCATGAATGCCCAAGGATGGTGTGGTACGTGCCCTAAAATCCCACCACCTCAAAGGGGAGGGTCTCCTTGTGGAAGTTGTCCGGCGTGCCAAACCAGACCAGCAGGTCGATCTGTCTGAGGGGCTGGGCGCTCTTGCCTGGCGCAATGCCATGAAACGGTGTCCTGCTAGGTCGCAGTTGGTCCAAGCCAATCCCCATTAGTCTTAGAGTGTGGGTGTAGAGGATATTCAGGCTGCTGCCATTGTCCATCAGCACCTTGGAGAATCGCGTGTTGCCGACGACAGGTTCGACGACCAAAAGGTGTTGACCTAGGTTGGGGATGCGGTTCGGGTGATCCTCGCGGCTGAAGGTGATGGCCTCCTCTGACCAATGGAGGAAGGAGGGAGGGGCCTTCACGACGGCGAGGACCTCATGCTCCTCACGCTTGTGTTGGCTAGTGGACATGTCCACCGTCGGTCCCCCGAAGATGAGGAAGACGTTCTCCATGGTGGGGAAACCGCTGGCACCCCCATCACCACCATCCTTCTTGGCCTCATCCTCCTTCGCAATGACGCGGCTGTCGTACTTCTTGAGCATGTCGCATTGCTCGAGGATGTGGTTGATGGCGGTCTTGTGGTATGGGCATGGCTTCTTCAGCATGTCGTCGAACACGCCGGGGCCTCGAGGGGGCCACGAGGGCCTTTGCGGGCGGGGTCGACAGCGAGGGCCTCGTCGTCGTCCTCATCGCGTCCCTACGCATGCGTGTCACGGCAGGGCTTCTTTACCTATTTGCCCCGCTTTTGCTTCTTCGTGGGCTCCTTGGACTTGCTGCCCTCTACGGGTGCGTCATCCATATGCTTTCTCTTCTTTCCGTCAAATATGGCCCCCACCACCTTCTCTACGGAAGCGAAGCTGCTGGCGATGTTGAACAACTCATTGGAGTCGACCGGTGGGCTCCGCCTGAGTTTGCGCACATAGTCTCTGTTGTTCGTGCCCTCGAGGAAGGCGTGCACGATCTCAGACTGTGAGGACCATGTGTGGTTCGAGGACCGGTGGATGGTTGCTTCCTGGTTTGATGAGTGATTGACAATGTTGTGTGAACTGATTCTTGGCTAAGTATTCGTGGTGCAGGTTGCGGCTTGACTGGTGTTGGTGCAGTTGAAGAACAAGCGCGAAAGGTCGTGGCCGACGAGGCCTCCAGGTGTGGAGAAGACAAGTAGGCTTCGTTCGAAGGACCCGGTGGCCAGCGGAGTCAAGTGGTTCACCAGAAAACCACTGGGTTCCTTGGTTGATCCACAAAGCCAAGACCGAAGAACCGAAGATGAAGGTGTAGGAGCATCAGACAGGTCTGACCGGTGAGGAGCACCGATCTGACCGATGTACGATGATGCAGTCCAGAGACTTCAAAGCGAAGAACACGCATCGGGATCGCGAGGCTTGCGTCAAGGCTAAGCAAGTTTGCGGTCGCTGTGCATCCATCCGATGGAGTGGTGACAAAGATTTCTGAATTCGCCCTCGAGGGGCATGTATCCCTAATTGGCTAGTAAGGCCATTTTAGACTTTCAGTTGTCTCCATATAACCCAAGAGGTGGGAGAATGGCAGCAAACTCTTGGAACACTAGCTCATTTGGTTTTCCTATTTTCCCTTCTTATTTTCCCTATGATTTCAATAGGACTAGCTTGAGAGCTTCATGGTCAGATCTTGTGAGAGGGAAGGATGATCGGGCGGCAAGCTAGACCTTATATGAACCTCTTTGTGATGTATAGATGATTCGGTGTGGTAACTCAAGGCTTGGATGTGTTGTTCCCGTTTGTTCTTTTTGGTGATTTTTGGAGCCTTTTCTTGGTGATTTTCTTGGAGCAATTTCGAGGCCTTTCTCTTTGGGATTTGGTGGGAGATGTATGCATGAACCCTTCATGGTTCTATTCCCTTTGACCCCCCTCCCAAATCTGTGAGCAAAGGGGCTTGATTTTGGGGTTTTCAGTGTTCTAGGGTTAGAGGAGTTCTTGGTAGGATTTCTTCAATTCCTCTCGATTTAGCAAGTTTTGGTGGAAACAATCTTGGCTATGGAGTGCCCATGAGGTGTTCCTACTACCCCCAAAGTCTTGCGTAAATCCGTGGAGCGATTAGGGAGATCGGGAGTTGGATTTGGGGGAGTTGACCCGTGGGTGCTGTTCAACCCGAGAGCTTAGGTCACACCGGTGTGACCGGTGCCTCTCACCGGTTTGTCCGGTGTAGACTCTTGTTGAGTTTTGGTCAGGTGAACATTTGGGTTGGTTCACTATTGTTCCGTGTTCCTGTTGTTTCAAGTTTGGGTCAGTATGGAGCTAGGTAGGCCTGTTTGGTTGATTTGGGGTTTCCTGGCTTGAACCGGTCTGACCGGTGGGCTATATCGGCCTGACCGGTGTAATGGCCGTTCTGTGGAAGTTCCCCAGTTTCACCAGTAGGGACCGGTCTGGCCGGTGATGCTCACCGGCCTGACCGGTGTAGGCCAGTGAGGCTCGAGTTTGTGTTCCGCTGCGTTATCGTGTCCGTGAAGTTGGTTGTTGGTTCCTAGGGCCAGTAGCACTCCAGTGGCTGCGTGGTCTTGGCCAACTTGGGTAGTGAGTAGGATACGTGTGTTGGAAGCCGTGTTCATCTTGTTGGAGCCTCTATTTCCTTCGAGAAGATTTTTTATCGGCTCCCATTCACTCCCTCCTCTCTGGTTTACCGTTTCGGTCCTTCAAGTGGTATCAGAGCTGGTTATGGGTCTTGATTGACTCTAACCAGTCTAAGATCCAAGGATGGCGTACTAGGAACGGGATTCGGGTCCTCCACACTACGATGGCAAAAACTACCAGATGTGGAGTAAGCAGATGGCGGCGTTCCTCTGTGGAAAGGGTCACATCCTTTGGGATATCACAGTGGACACAAGTTATGTCCAACCGATGAACTTCCTCGCTACAAGATCGAGGGACATGTTCGACGCCAACAATAACGCGGTCGACTACTTGTTTCGTGCTCTGTGTCAACCCGAGTTTGATCGGGTGCATACAGAGAGCTTGGCTTGTAGAATCTAGTTGGTGTTGAAGGAAGCTCATGTTGGAAATGCTCAGGTTAAAGCTCGGATGTATGCGACTTACCGGAGAGAGTACAAGAATTTCACTCATCTCCCCGGTGAGTCTATCGATGCCTTGTTTCAGAGGTTCACGGTTGTGGTGAACAACATGAGGGCCAATGTGGATGTGCTCCCGTACGATGATCCTGATAGGGCTGTCAGGCTCTTACACTCGCTAGATCGTATGGTTTTGGGCGGAAAGTTCGAGGCCATTGTAGAGTCTGAGAAGTATGACACCTTGACGGTGAACGAGCTGTTCTCGAGGCTTAAGTTGGCTGAGGTGGGCATGACAGCAAAGATTGAGGGCCCGACTGACTCTCATTGTCTCGCCCTCCTTGGTGGGCATGACAGCCAAGATTGAGGGCCCGACTGAATCTCATTGTCTCGCCCTCATCGGTGGCTTGAAAGGAAAATCTAATGCTAACCCATCCACCAGGATGTTCTCCTTCTCCTCTATGATGTCTTTGCTAGATGAGGAGTTCAACACACTCGAAGAGGATGAGCTGGCGCTGCTGACCAGGAGGTTTGAGAGGATGCACGAGAACCGGGTGCACTCGAGGAGGAACACGAGGACATGCTTCCAGTGCGGCAAGCCGGGACACTTCGTCGCTGACTGCCCCAAGAAGGTCGACAACAAGGACAAATACAAGCACAAGTCGAAGGCGGATGGCAAGTACCAATCAAAGCGTGACCACAAGCACAAGAGCAAGCACAAGGACGAGCGAAGGATGGGCGAGGCAAGGCCCGAGCAATGGTGGGAGCGAGTGATGTCAACTCCAGTTCTACGTACTCCACCTCAAGCTCGAGTAGCAGTGAAGATGAAGGTGATTAGCGCAAGGGCAGGAAGCCATCCAAGAACCTGAGTGGGCTGAGCTGCTTTGCTAGAGATGGTTTCTGCACCATGGCGCTTAGCTCCGGCAGCAAGAAGAGCAACCAGAGCAACTCAGACTCCGACTCCGATGACGAGGTACGTGACCAACTTCCCTTCTTGCGTCAGGAGAATGAATGGCTTTGCTTGTTGCTTGATAATCGTGATGATATGCTTAGAGAGGCTAAGAAGATGAGCACAGAGCTTAGAGCTTCGCGTTAGGATGCTAGTGTCGGTGTTTTAGACCGGCAACCTACCAAGGGGAGTTCCTGAGGTAGATGAATGTGGCCTCACCGAGATCAGTAACTCGGAGGAAGAGACACGTGGTACACAATTTAGACAGGTTCATGCTGCGAGGTGCGTAATACCCTACGTCTTGTATGTTGCGTAGCTCTGGATTGATTGGGTGTGTTTACAAGATGATTCGTATGAGAGAGAGGGGTTCCTGCCTTGCCTTATATAGCCCGGGAGGCAGGGTTACAAGTCGGTTTGAGGAGAGAGTACTAGTCGAGTACATCTAGGAGTTCTCTACATAGTACAGGACATGTATAACTTCATATCCGAGTACTTCTCCACTGTAGTCCTTGCGCCCCACGCCATCGGGTGTTGTGTGGCGCAAGCCGAGTAGTCTCAGGGGCCCACCGAGTAGTCGGTCATAGTACCCACCGAGGTAGTGGTTGTTGGTGCAAAAAGTGCACTTAACGCCAATCACACAGCAAGCCGAACAAAGCTGGCTTCGCACGCGCAGAGAGCAAATGACGTGCCAGTCAATTTTTCCTGAAAATTAACAAAAGATAAAGCAGTTAAATACCAAAGCTTGGAACTTGCCGGGTGGTACCAGACAGTTCCATATTTACGGCTTAAAAAGCCAAGCAGGATGACACATAGCTACGTAAAGCTATCTGTCAAAGAATCATGACCATTAGGGCAAACCGCAAAGGGAAAAAGAACATTGCCGAATGGATGACGTAAGCATGACAACAACCGGTCTTCGTATAAGCAAAGATGTACGTGCAAAGTTATGACCGATCTCCATGAAGATTAGAATTAAATAAATGAAGTAAAGCACGGACATAAACATGTATTAAATAAGCATGCATAGATCCAAAGCACTAGTCTACCGCATGTCTAGTTACTTTAGAATCCGTCGAGCACGATATCAAACAAATCTATCCACCGCATGATACGACTTGCATGAAAAACGTACCACTTTCCACAATTAGATCTATCCACCGCATGATACAATCTAAATATGGAAAGCTAAAAGCATACATCATTTAGAACATAAATAATGTACGTGATCTACTCGTGAAAATATAACCGAATACGGCTGAACAGCCGATCCAGGGTCCATGAAAAAGGAACAAACATTACCACGTGAATAAATCTATCAGACTGATTTGGGAATCTAATCCACCGGATGACTAGCTCCAAAGCAACCCAAAAACCTGCATCTACCGCATGATACCCGGTTCTTTCAAGATTTATACGAACATAGCAAGCTTGAACCCGCAACACGTAACAACCTAGATCGATTCGGTTTCGGCTATTAGAAAGCATGAGATCCACGCGTCAAAACACAAAACCTGCTCGAACAAGGATCATAAAAAAGATATAGCCGATCCAAACCTATCTAGATTGGGCAAAGATGTGTTACATGAATTAAAACATAAAGTAAAACTCAAGATAACACGGGATAACTTAATGAATCTATTGGGTCTTGCCAAAATCCAATAGAGCCGATAACTAGCTTCAAGCCAGATCTTAGCCTACCGCATGGCTCATGATCTAACAAGAAACCTTCTTGAACCAAGCTTGAATCTACCGCATGACACGAATCATGGTAACAAGACTACTTGCATCAGATCTAAATCCACCGCATGATACTAGACATGATACAAGGTTGCCGGTACTCACGGAGGTCGATGGATCGATTGGCCCTCTCGAAGAACTCGACGACACGACAAGGACTCTAGGGTTTGGCGTAAGGCCGGTGTGTATTGAAGAATGATCGTGTTTGTTACATACATACAGGGATCGTATTTATACCCTGTTGAGTACAACTGCGAATGGATTCATTGCCTAACTAAACTCGATCGTCTGTCCATCCATTCGTCTCCCCTGATTTGAGCCACGTCACCGTCCAATCCCGCAAAATCAGCTCTACTGTTCCTTTGCCGAACCGGAGCAGATAGCCGACCGCAGATCTCTTTGCCGAAAATCTCTGGAAATATCTTTCCTTCCACCAGACGGACTCTTTTTCGAACCGGACCCACAAGTCAGACTCCTTACCAAATTTTGGTGTTAACACATGCCCCTTCAATTGTGGGATAAAAGTAATTTTGTTCCACAATTGACTCCAGCCACGAATCCTTGAATCAAATCTGTCAACACCTGTTCTTCGCAATCCGCCGGAATCTTCGTTCAGATCCAACCCTAGATCCCCTCGTTCAGAGCTCGAACCTCCAATGGCAACACAGAACGAAGCTTCTCAGGTAAATTCATCCCCCGCAAACCTTGTTCGGCATTAGGTTTTCAATTTTACCTGAGATTTTCCTTTTCCACTTTCTTCCAGGAACCTTCTACTGCTCTTTTGATTCCTATCGAGGCCAATTCACAGTCTTATTACCTTGGTCCTGTGTATATGATCACTGGCCTTGACATCACCGGATCTGCCCAGCCCTGGGACTTCAAAAACTCTTCACGCCAGACAGGGGTAAAGCCAGGGAATGGCTACAAGAATTATATCCTGAAGCACATGAAAGACAATCCCCTTGGCGATGTTGAATACAGAGCCTTTCTGAACATGTGGCTATGCAGATTCGTCTTCTGTGGCAAGGCCAACGAGCCCACTTTGAACCATATCGCAATGGCGATTCATCTGGCTAGTGGTAATCGCCTCCCTCTTTATTCATGGTCCTGACCTTCATCTTTCTGTCCACGAACACGATTGCTCGCCCTCGAGCCAGGGCAATTGCTTACAACGCTGAAGGCCCAATTCCAGCACTAGGATTCAAATCCACAACTCTGCATCAACTAGTGGCCAGATATGCTACCACAGATCCCAGCCTTTCTAGCCTTGCTGCAGACAGGAGGCAAGGTCTGCATCTGATTGCCCCTCCAAGTGCTAAAAGGAGAACGACTGTCAAGAAAGTGCTTGTTGAGGTAAACCCTTTTACTTTCTTGATTACCAGGTCACTCTGTTCTTGATGAATCATATTACTGCGCATTTCAGACCAGAGCCCAGCAGCCTTCAGACCCAGTACCTGCCAATGCTCCATCCACTGGTATGACTTCTACTTCTTTTTCTTGAGGATGAACACTGGCATTTACCCTCCCAATTTGGCATTTGCAGAAGAAACAACAGAAGGGCAGCTTGTAAATGTTCCAGTGGTCCAGCAAGCAAGTCCACCCGGGCCTGAATTACCTATCCCAAAGGAGATCTCATCCTCATCACCTTCTCGCGAAGCGAAGAAACTCTCCGCAGATGAATCTCCCAATTCAACTGGAGCCACCAAGTTCCCCAAGGGTGCCATCTCCTGTTGGTCAAGCAGAGATAACCAACCCAACAGAGGCGGATCCGACTCCTCATCAGCCAGAAACTCACGAGCTGCTGACAGCCGCATCGGCACCTCCCAGTTCGGAAGTTTCGGCTCTGCCTGGAGCATCTCCTTCGCCTGTGATCGCCCCTGCTCAAGAAACCAGCCATGAGGTATCCACCTGCACTTAATTTTGGTACCTCGATGTTTAGCATTCTTAACTCGGCAACGTCGTTTCTCAGGATCAGGCTCCATCATCATCAAGCCTGCCATTAGGGAGCAGTTCAACTGCCGAGGTGATGAAAGAAACATATCAGCCACTGCCAGATGAAGTGTTGCCCAAACTTAAAGAAATTGCAGCCTGGCTAGAAAAAGATGCTCAGGATCAGTTCAATGATCTTCATCATTTCGAAGAGATGTTTGAATCCATTAGTCAAGAACTCCCTGAAGACATCAGAGCTTCTCTATCATCCGTCTATGACTTGGAGCCCCTTTATGTACCCTTAAGGCGCGCTTGGAGGAAATTGCGCTCCCGTCCGGCCATTGAAAAGAGGAAAACCGATGCTGAACATGCCATGAACGGGGCACAATCCCAAGCAGAGAACCATAAAGATGCATTGGCTAACCTGCAAGCTTCCTATGATCTGAAAGTTGCTAGGAAGGCTGCTCTAGAAGCAGAACTGAGAAGCCTGTCAGCGGAGATAGAGATTGACAAAGAGAAAATAGCCGAACTTCCTGGATTGATAGCAAAGACCCAAGCGGAAGTAAAATCGGCTATCACCAAAATAGAGCAATGCGATGCGGAACTCACTGACTTATCCGGTGCCCAAAAGGACTGCCAGGAGATGCTGGACAATTCCCATTTGATAATATCCAATGTTCGTCGTGTACTTGCCAAACTTCTGAATGCCTGAATATCCTTATTGATGTATAACTGAATTGGTCGTTCTCGTAATATCTTCTTGTGATTTGTTTCCTTTCTTTTGCGCACTTTTAGATGTAATGCTGAACGACCCATTCGGTAGTGAAATGCCAACTCCCGAACGACACTTTGATTTCCTTTAGCCGAACCAATCGATTTGCACGCGGCTCAGCCTAGAACTCCAAACGACCCGCCGGCGGGCTGGCCAAGGAAACCTTTCCACCTTCCGATTTTCTTGGGATATGCGCCACGATCTACAGCCACGACTCGAAGCCACGATTCATCCTGCCAGGCCTATAAATGTTACCATAGGTGCCCCTAGCTCTCCACCAGGCCTTCTAGCTCTCGAATCTTTGTCAATCTTTAGTCCTCTCGCCAACAGTGCACATCCCAAACCACAATGGTGCGCCGCCTCAACCGCCGCCGTGCCTCCGACGAGGCCGAGGGGAGCAGCGCCCGATGCGCGCGGCGGTGATGATCGTCAATCTCTCCTCTTTGATTCTGTTCTTGATCTTCTTTTGCCTTGACGATCATCTCCCTTTTTCAGACTGATTCAGTGGAATCCACCTCGTGCGCCGGCCAATCAGCCCCTCCCAGATGACTCCTCGGAGTCCGATGGCCACTCCCCGGTACCGTACGGGGAAGAAGACGCCATCCGCTTCAAGGAGGAGCTAGAGGCGTCCCGTCGCGAGCTGGAGGACGTCTCCAAGAAAGCGGGCGTGGCCGAGCTAGAATGGGAGGACCAGCGCAAACAGCTGCTGGAGGCCATCGACGGTATGGCTCTGAGATTGATTCTTGATCCAGCCCGGCCTTTGATGCTAATCCTTTCTGTTTGCTCTTTGCAGCCCGCGATCCTGAGCTCAACCAGCTAAAGGCGCTGGTAGAGCAATTGGCCGAGAAGGTGAATGCCCGCGGCGACACGCCGGCGGAGCGCCTGGCCGCGGTGGAGCGCCGTGTCGACGAGGTGGCCGTCCATGGCGTTCGTTTGGGCACCACCTTGGGCCTGACTGCGATGGCGACGCATAAAGACGTCGACTATTCCACCAGGCCGCGTGGCTTTCAGGGAGGCGCGCCGGAGGACATCGACGAGATCGAGCTCATCCTGGAGCGCCTTGACGGCCACGGTGACGCCATTGCCGAAATTACCCATCCCCAATCTGTGTTGAATAGGCTCTTCGACTAGATTGTACTAGGGATGTGTAAATATCGGCAATAGATGAAGAACTTCTGAATTCTGCACTTGTTCTGTGTTGACTTCCCTTTGCATTTTGCATCTGCGAATTTTTCTTTGAATGCATCCGGGAACTATCTTTAGCCGAACGCGTGAGAACAACTGCCCCTTGGAGCAAAAATCCACAGAGGATCCCAATTCGGCAATCCGTAGACACTGTTTAAGAGAAA
The DNA here is from genome assembly GCA_947561735.1 of Cenchrus americanus. Taxonomy (NCBI): domain Eukaryota; kingdom Viridiplantae; phylum Streptophyta; class Magnoliopsida; order Poales; family Poaceae; genus Cenchrus; species Cenchrus americanus. The sequence continues at coordinate 181,141,478 of OX387241.1, read as the reverse complement.
ACCCTTCGCACTTGGTAGAAAACCCTGCCGCTTGGTATTCCAACAGCGTGTACTGGCCAGTCATCACTCCCAATGCGCCTCTCCGGTCAATAAAATAGCCTGCGGGGTGCTCTGCAAATCCACTCGCACACTCCTCCATCATTTCTCGTCTCCTCCCCTGCCTCTAGAGGAAAAAGCCCCAACGCCATGGACAAGGGTAAACAACCTCAGGAGAGCGGCTCATCAAAGAAGCGTACGATTCGGAAGTGAGTTCTTTTTGATCTGCTCCTTGTTCTCCCGCTTGATCTTGCGCTTCATGTTTTCCTCTCGTCTTTTTCAGCCTTGATTTGCTTCCCGAAGAAGTCATCGGAACCGAAGATGTGCCTGAGTACATCTCCTCCGATTCCTCTCTCGAAGCAGAGGATGCCACGCCTGAACAGAGGACCAACCATCAGCTGCGCCGCCGCGTCCGGCACCTGGAGCATGGCTTCAGGGACATGTCCGCCCGTTGCCAAGCCGAGCGCGAGCGTCGCATGGCTCTGGAAGCACTAGTAGGGGGTAAATGCTCCTGACTCCTTCATGCTTGCCCCTGGATTTCTTGCCTCTGACCTTGATTTCTCCTGCTCCAGATGTCTCTGACAGGTACAGCAACCTGAAGGCGGCCTGGGATAGCTTGGTAGAGGCCGCCAATCACGGTCATCCTCGTGCGTTCCAAGTTGCCGTCACGGTGGTCCTGGAACAACTGAAGAGGGAGCAGCAGCCGAAGAAGTAAAGAAAAGATTGAATCATACTTTCGCTTCTTCCTCCACGCCTTCTGCTTCCCACCTCCTCGGGGACTTGACCATCAGGGTTGTTAGATGTGATCCTGCAAGAAGCAGTTGTAATGTAGTATTGAGCTAAGGGCAATGCATCCAGGCACTGGCCATTTTCTCTTGTTCGTGGATTTTGTTCTGAAGGCGGCCTCATTCTCGAGCGCCGGCTATTTTTGTGCCAGATGTGTGTAATCATCGATCTATTTTTGTGCCAGATGTGTGTAATCATCGATCGATCTCAATGCTAGGATAATACTTCTTCAGATATCTTCCATTTATCGCAGCTGAAAATTCTTCTCCTAGCAAAGTTTTCAGTATGTATGCATTACCGGGAACGCATCTGACCACACGAAAAGGCCCCTCCCAGTTAGGGGACCATTTGCCGAATTCACTGTATTTAGTTCCAATCGGCAATAGCGCTTTCCAAACTAGATCACCTTCTGCGAATTGCTTTACTTTTACTTTCTTGTTATAGTATTTGGCGACTCGCAGCTTGTTTTTCTCGATGTTCTCCAGGGCCCTGAGACGGATCATATGTAAATCTTCTAACTCATCCATCATTAGGCCACTGTAATCCTTGGAGCTCAACTCGTTTTGCAGCACTACTCTCCTTGAATCTGATTGTATCTCCCAAGGCAGGATTGCATGATGCCCGTAAACCAACTCGTAAGGAGAGGTCTTTGTAGCTCCATGGGGGGCCATTCGGTAAGCCCACAGCGCTTCACTGAGTACCGAATGCCATCTCCTTGGCTTCTGATCGATCTTCTTCTGTATCAGCTTGATCATGATCTTATTAGAAGCCTCTGCTTGACCATTAGCTTGGGCATAATATGGAGAAGAATTAAACAATTTGATTCCCATGCTTTCGGCAAAATCTCTGAATTCCAATGACACGAATTGTGCCCCCGGTCAGTGGTAATCGTCTGAGGGATCCCAAATCGATAGATGATGTGTTCCTTGACGAACTCGATCATGTTTTCTGACGTCACTTTCTTCAGTGGGATTGCCTCGACCCATTTGGTGAAGTAATCTGTAGCCAAAAGCACGAACTTATGCCCCTTGCTAGACGGCGGATTAATTTGGCCAATCAAGTCTATACCCCAGCCCCTGAATGGCCATGGCTTGATGATGGGATTCAGTGCTGATGCAGGGACTCTTTGAATATTCCCAAACCTTTGGCAATCTTGACATCCCTTGTAATACTCAAAGCAATCCTCTAATATCGTCGGCCAAAAGCATCCAGCTTGTCTAATAACCCATTTCATCCGATAGGCCGATTGGTGCGCTCCACATATCCCATCGTGCACCTCGCTCATCATGTTCTTGGCTTCTTCTGGACTCAGGCATCGTAGCAATACCCCATCTAATGATTTATAGAATAAATTATCATCCAGAAGAACGAACTTAATTGCCTTGTACCTGAGTTTCCTGGAGACTTTTCGGGATGGATCTTTCAAGTAATCAACGATTTCTTTCCTCCAATCATCTTCTGCAAGATCCGCTCTTAGTGCACACACTTCCGCAAAAACGCTTCTTGACTCTCCTTGTAACCGAGGCGCTCTAAGCTAGCTTTGTTTGCTTCTTCGTTATGCTCTCTAGGAATGTCTTTGTAGGGTTACCAATGGGAAGCTTTTCAAGATTGCCCCGCACTCTTCGTAGTAACTCCTAAGCGCTTCGCTCTTGCACTCGTATTGGCCGTTCAATTGCTTGATTACCGCTTCGAATCTCCATAGATCTCAACCGAGACGGCCCCGACTTCTCTCAAATATTGAAGCCCTCGAAGTAGTGCCTCGTACTCGGCTGGTTATTTGTGACAGTGGGTTGTATGGGAATGGCGAATTCAAACATCTCACCTCTGGGCGAAATTAGTAGGATCCCTACTACCCCACCTTTGCCACATGATGACCCATCAAAAAATAAAGCCCAAGGGGTAATTTCAAGCGATCAATTGAAGGGTCACGATGTTCAGTTATAAAATCGGCAATGACCTGACCTTTGATGGCTTTTGCCGATTCGAACTTCAACTCGAATTCTGATAAAGCTAAAATCCATTTGCCAATCCGACCATTCAAAATTGGCATAGATAACATATGTTTTATCACATCAAACTTTGAGTATACGGTGCATTCGGCATTCAACAAGTAGTGCCGAAACTTTGTACACGAGTAGTACACGCAAAGACACAGTTTCTCTATAGCCGAATACCTGGTTTCAGGATCAAGTAGTTTTCGGCTAAGATAAGACACTACCCGCTCCTTTCCTTTGAATTCTTGAATAAGGGCCGATCCAATAGTTTGGGTATCGGCCGCCACGTACAACTTGAAAGGCTTGTTTAGCTGAGGAGGAACCAGCACCGGCGGCTCCTTCATGTACTGCTTGATCTCGTCAAAAGCCTTTTGTTGTTCGTCGCCCCATGTGAATTTCTGATCTTTCCTTAGTTTCAGCAATGGAGAGAATGGCAACACCTTCTGTGATAAATTTGAGATGAATCTTCTCACGAAGTTGATCTTGCCGAGCAGTGACTGCAATTCCTTGAGGTTGGTTGGAGGAACGACTTCATCAATGGCTTTCATGCTCTTTTTGCCAACTTCGATTCCCCCTTCGCGGACCAAAAACCCCAAGAACTCTCCAGCTGATACCCCAAAAGCACACTTGTTTGGATTCATCTTTAGACCATGTTTCCGGGTGCATTCCAAGGTCTTCTTCACATCTTCCAGATGGGTGCCATGACTTAAGGACTTGATCACCACGTCATCGATGTAGATCTCCACAGTTTTGCCGATCAACTCATGAAAAATGTAATTCATGGCCTGTTGATAGGTTGCACCGGCATTCTTCAACCCAAATGTCATGACTATCCATTCAAATAGGCCTATATGACCAGGACATCTAAAGGCTGTCTTTGATATGTCTTCTATCGCCATGAAGATCTGATTGTACCCCGCGTTTCCATCCATGAAACTAATCACCTTGTGTCCAGCAGCGGCGTCAATCAACAAATCGGCAACAGGCATCGGGTATCCATCCATGGGAGTAGCTCTGTTTAGGTCCCTGAAGTCTATGCAAACCCTCATTTTCCCATTCTTCTTATACACAGGGACGATGTTAGCAATCCACTCCGCATATCTGCACGGCCGAACGAAGTTTGCGTCAAGTAATCTTTCGATTTCCTTCTTCACATCGGCCAATACTTCATCCTTGTAGATTTTCCGGGGCGGTTGCTTATATGGTTTGAAACCGGGCTTGATTGGCAACCGGTGCTCGACGATGGAACGATCCAATCCGGGCATCTCCGAGTAATCCCGGGCGAAGCAATCTTTATATTCTTTGAGAAGCTCAATTAAGTTCCCCCGAAGTCCGGTTGCAAATTTGCACCGATGAACGTCGGCCTTGGCTTATCACCGCTTCCAATGTCAACTTCTTCCGGTTTATCGGCCGACATGAATCCTCGCCCTAATTTGCCATCGGTGCCATCCACGGGGTTCTCCATTAAAAATTACTATAAGAGCCGACCGCTTGAATCGGCCGTTGGTCACCGCCGACGGTTCAACGGACCTTCTCCCCGTCCTTCCCCGAGAAGCAATAGATGCCTTGGTACTCCCGGAAAGGCTGGTTCCATGTTGGCCACGCTCACGGAGTCATCCGCTCGGACGACCTCGATCTCATCATCCACCCATTGGATAAGGCGTTGATGCATGGTGGATGGGACGCAGCGATTAGCATGAATCCGGTCCCGCCCAAGCGAAGCGCGTAGGCTCCTTTGCCTTCGATGACAAAGAAGGTGGTGAGCAGCGTCTTGGACCCGATCATCAAGTCCACGTGAGCGCATCCTTTGGTGTCTGAGGGGTTCCCGGCGAAGTCGTTCAGGATGATGCTTGTAGGTGTCAAATCGCTCGGGCCCATGCCAAGCTTCCTGAAGGTGGTGTACGGCATCACGTTGACTGCCGCTCCACCGTCGACGAACATCTTGGTCAATGGCTTGCCATTGACGTACCCCCTCAAGTACAGCGGCCTCATATGGCGATTCTTGGCCGGCTTGTCGAAGATGGCCTGCTTGGCCAGCACCAGTTGTGCCATCATCCCCTCGGGCTGCTCGTCATCAAAGGAAGCTTCCTCCTGCATAACCGGGTTAGCAGGAGCCATGAACTCATTCGGCAGGAAGTATACCATGCATGTAAGAGCCGAACGCTTCGATCCCTCTGGCTGGTCTTTGGGGCGCCACTTCTGCCTCGTCTGGATCCCGGCTTGTTTCATCTCGCGGTTCCTCAAGCGGCCGGACCCGCCTCTTCTGGCTCCTGCGTAGACCGGGCGGGCACCACTGCCCCTTCTGCCAGACGTGGACATCCTCGTCCTCTTCCTGATCAGCCCACCTGAGATCAGCTTGGCGCTTCCTGGGATGATCGATGACCTCAATTTTTTGACGCCGATCCCCATTCGGGTGGATCCTTCCAAGTCTCTCGTGGACGGATCGGCGATTGGCAGTTTCCTGCCTGTACTCAACATATCTGTCGCTGCATTCAGGACAGTTCTTCAATGTGGGCAGCTTTAGGCCCTCATTCCAGCCGAAGTGCTCGAAAAAGGCGCATCCCCGGTGTGCGCGCTCTGCTCGCGCGTGTTCGTTCTTGGTCTCTTCGCGCGCTTCCTCTTCGGCTCGCGCCTGCTCCTCCTCGTGACGACGCTTCTGGTAGCGCTCCCTCTCTATCTGGCGCTGCCATTTGTTGAGGAGAATGCGCGATGTCACCTTGGGCTTAGGCCTGGATGATTCCCTAATCTCGATGTGGTTCTTGAGAACGCGGGGGGCGTCGCCTTGTACTTGCTCCAGGGTCACCTGGCGCTCTGGGTCCACTGCTCCACCTTGCTTGGACCTCGGGCCGAGGTCGGGACCTTGACTTTTCCCTTTTCCTCGGCCGTTATCGCGTTGACGAGAAAAGCCGAGCATGTTCGAGGAAAGGGGTGGCCATCCGGCTTCATCTTGTTATCGAACTTGAGGTGTCCCTCCTGGATAGCCTTCCGGATCCTCATCCCGAAGACCCCGCAATCGTTGATGGAGTGTGAATCCCCTGTCATGGAAGCCACGGTAACGTTTCGCTTTGACTCCATCGGCCGAAGCATAGAATGCCCCTCGAGCAACTTAATTCGGCCTTCCTTTACCAAGAGCTCAAACAACTTATCAGCCTTCGTGATGTCAAAGTCGTAAGTCCCTTTGGTCTGCTTGACCCAACGCTGATTCATTGTCAAGGACTCTTTACCCCACATGATCTCCGCTGCAGCTACCTCCAACTCGTCATCAGAATCCTCGAACAAATCAGCCTTGTCCAAGAATTGGTTGTAGATGTCAGCGACGTCGTGCTGCTTGCCAAATTTGGGGTCCTTCTTGAGGCCATATGCCTGATTGCTCATCAGAGATAACTTTTGCGACAGCTGGCCCAGGTTCTCAAACTCCATCCCAAATAGCTTCTCGCGCACGGCCGGCAACATCCCGGCGACGGCCATATCAGCCAGCTGATCGTCTGGCAAGTTCAGCGAGAAGCACATGCCTTTGACTTCCCTGAATCTTCTAAGAAACTCCAGCGGTGTTTCGCTGTGCCTTTGCTTCAGGGTGGCGAGATCAATCAGCTTCTTCTCAGAGCTGCCGCTGAAATAATGAGCGTGGAATTTACGCTCCAAATCCTTCCATCTGGCCACTGATTCAGGAGGCAGGGACGAGAACCACTGAAAAGCTGGACCCGTCAGTGAGGCGGGGAAGTAGCGAACCCTGAACGTCTCCTCGGCCGAGCATTCCCCAAGCTGCATGAGGTAACGGGCGATGTGCTCGACCGTGCTTGTTTCGTCCTGCCCCGAGAACTTTGTGAATTCCGTCGGCGGCTTCACCCTTGGCGGCAAGAGCACGTTATAGTACCACTCTGGGAACGGCGGCCTATAAGCGGGGCCCTGCATCTTTGGCTTGAGGCCGAACTGATTCTGCATCAATTCGGCCATCTTGCGTGCTAGGGCGTCATCTTCTTGCGCGCCCGCAGCTGGCGCGTACCCTGGGTGCGGGAAGGCGTCGAACGCTCCGTAATTTCCCACTTCATGATAACCACCGCCGTACAAATTCTTCTGGAGCCAGTTGGTCGACGGAGCAATTCTCCGACCGGGGTCAAGTGGGGCCCCAGATGAGCCGAACGCTAGGTCTCCGTACGTAGGCTGGTACGGATTCGAGTGTTGCACGGGCCGACCCGTGCTCTTTGCTCCGTGGTGGCGGCGGGATTGGTTGACTTCCTGAAGCTTGCAACGGGGGCTGAACCGGCTGCCCCCCGCCGCCCGTGGAGGAGGTTGGAACGCTTGGCTTCCGGCGCTCTGAGGAGGAGGCTGCTGTGGCTGGCTCCGTAGCGGCGGCTGAGAGCTTGACTCACCCAGCTCTATGGTGCTCTTCTGGAAAAGCGTCTTCCCGAACGCTTGCTCCATGCCCGGGCCGAAGATGGCCACCATCATCTTTGGAGCGATCCGAGGAAGGCCTTGTTGTGCTTGGTGAGCATGTAGTCTGCTGACTCTTGGAACACCCGCGCGCATTCCTCCTTTTCCTGCTGAGACGTAGCATCGACTTCTCCCGGTAGCAGCACTCTAGGCATCTCGTTCTTCAGATATGGGACGCCGCTTCTGTTCTTCTTAAACGACAGCAGGCACTTCTGCTGAAATTGATCTACGACGTCTTGGAGCTGCTGCCGCTGCTCCGGAGAAAGATCTTCCAAGTTGACATCCATAAGGTCTGCAATCTCAGGCATCTTGAATCAGCTCGGCTGTTTGTCCCACCGGGCGTGCCAAAAAGTGTGTTGGCGCAAAAAGTGCACTTAACGCCAATCACACAGCAAGCCGAACAAAGCTGGCTTCGCACGCGCAGAGAGCAAATGACGTGCCAGTCAATTTTTCCTGAAAATTAACAAAAGATAAAGCAGTTAAATACCAAAGCTTGGAACTTGCCGGGTGGTACCAGACAGTTCCATATTTACGGCTTAAAAAGCCAAGCAGGATGACACATAGCTACATAAAGCTATCTGTCAAAGAATCATGACCATTCGGGCAAACCGCAAAGGGAAAAGGAACACTGCCGAATGGATGACGTAAGCATGACAACAACCGGTCTTCGTATAAGCAAAGATGTACGTGCAAAGTTATGACCGATCTCCATGAAGATTAGAATTAAATAAATGAAGTAAAGCACGAACATAAACATGTATTAAATAAGCATGCATAGATCCAAAGCACTAGTCTACCGCATGTCTAGTTACTTTAGAATCCGTCGAGCACGATATCAAGCAAATCTATCCACCGCATGATACGACTTGCATGAAAAACGTACCACTTTCCACAATTAGATCTATCCACCGCATGATACAATCTAAATATGGAAAGCTAAAAGCATACATCATTTAGAACATAAATAATGTACGTGATCTACTCGTGAAAATATAACCGAATACGGCTGAACAGCCGATCCAGGGTCCATGAAGAAGGAACAAACATTACCACGTGAATAAATCTGTCAGACTGATTTGGGAACCTAATCCACCGGATGACTAGCTCCAAAGCAACCCAAAAACCTGCATCTACCGCATGATACCCGGTTCTTTCAAGATTTATACGAACATAGCAAGCTTGAACCCGCAACACGTAACAATCTAGATCGATTCGGTTTCGGCTATTAGAAAGCATGAGATCCACGCGTCAAAACACAAAACCTGCTCGAACAAGGATCATAAAAAAGATATAGCCGATCCAAACCTATCTAGATTGGGCAAAGATGTGTTACATGAATTAAAACATAAAGTAAAACTCAAGATAACACGGGATAACTTAATGAATCTATTGGGTCTTGCCAAAGTCCAATAGAGCCGATAACTAGCTTCAAGCCAGATCTTAGCCTACCGCATGGCTCATGATCTAACAAGAAACCTTCTTGAACCAAGCTTGAATCTACCGCATGACACGAAGCATGGTAACAAGACTACTTGCATCAGATCTAAATCCACCGCATGATACTAGACATGATACAAGGTTGCCGGTATTCACGGAGGTCGACGGATCGATTGGCCCTCTCGAAGAACTCGACGACACGACAAGGACTCTAGGGTTTGGCGTAAGGCCGGTGTGTATTGAAGAATGATCGTGTTTGTTACATACATCCAGGGATCGTATTTATACCCTGTTGAGTACAACTGCGAATGGATTCATTGCCTAACTAAACTCGATCGTCTGTCCATCCATTCGTCTCCCCTGATTTGAGCCACGTCACCGTCCAATCCCGCAAAATCGCTCTCTTGTTCCTTTGCCGAACCGGAGCAGATAGCCGACCGCAGATCTCTTTGCCGAAAATCTCTGGAAATATCTTTCCTTCCACCAGACGGACTCTTTTTCGAACCGGACCCACAAGTCAGACTCCTTACCAAATTTTGGTGTTAACAGTGGTCCCAGGGAGGTCCATACGACAAGCGCCCGAGTACTTTGTAGTCGAGCAAGATAGTTTTGAGTAGTCTTGACGGCCTTGACGAGTAGTCCTCAGGCGTCCCCGAGTACTACAAGCCAAAGGTCCTCAAGAGTACTTGAAGCATCTGGAGGCCGGAAGGTACTCCAGATGATCCTTGAGTAGTCTTGAAGTCTTCTGAGTAGTTCCCAAGCATCCTTGTGTTCTACTTCCAAAGATCTTCAATGGTACTTGCCTTGTCTTGAAGAAGAAACCATATGAAAAATGCGACTCGAATAATCGCATTCCATATGGAATGTAGCCCCCGAGCCTTGGGTCGAATCGCAGATTCAAGCTGAGGGTCAATCTGAAGTTCTGCCAAGATTATCCCGTAAAATCCAGAGAAAAAACCAAAGGACTCGTGGCACGGAGCCCCTGAGCCTTGAGTCGAGTACTTCCTCTCGAATGGAAGGGTCATCTTGACTGTAGAATGTGTCCTGAGTTGCTCTTGAACCTTGTTGCCACCAAGGAAATCTAGCAGATGTAACCGAGCCCCCGAGATGGAGTGCGTCGACTACTGGAAGACGATGAGTCAGGCGGCCGCCGCTGAGTCAACTGTCTATACTTATCCATCTGGCCGTTGCAACACCGCCGGTTAGGTTATAAATAGAGGCAGAAACCCTTAGGGTTTTCCATTCCACTGTCGCAGCCACTGGAGTAGATCTAGCCAAGAGTCCAGGCACTCGTGCCACTGATGCCCCACCGTAATCTGCAGATCCACACGCGCCGCCGCTGCTCGCCACCAGTAAAGCCCCTGAGTGGATGCGAGTGAAGACTCGGTGCACTTGGAGGATGAAGTCTTCTCCGTCCAAGGGCGCGAAGGCTAAAGCCGGTGTCGGGAAGAAGAGAACCCGCAGCGAGGCGGAAGGATCTGCCCGGGATTCATCACCGCCGACGTCTCCTCCACACCCCAATCCGAACAAGGAGTGGAAGAAATCCAAGGCGAAGACTAAAGATTTGCTGGCATTGGTGAACAATGGGTTCCTCCGGGTGAAGGAGATGGACATGTGGTGCACCGCCGTGAGCGACCCCTACCCAATGGAGAAGAACCCCGATGAGGTCCACATGTTCGCCCGGTTCGTGGAGCGTGGACTAGCACTCCCTGCGAGCGACTTGTTCAAGGGTCTCCTAAAGTACTATAGTATCGAGTACTTGAAATTGAACCCTAATTGAATTTTTTCACGAATCCGTCTTTGTCCACTTCTGCGAAGCCTTCGTGGGGATCAAACACCACTGGGTATTGTTCCGGAAATTCTTCCGTGTGAAGCCACAGCCGAGCGCCAACAACCCGCACGTAGTCGGAGGAGCTGACATTCAGATGCGTGAAGACACCGCTGACCAGTACTTGTCGTATAAGCTCATCGACTCGAACCAAGTCTGGAAGGCCAAGTGGTTTTACGTCACGAACCACTACCCAGAGCTGCCGAAGCCCAGCGGGAAGCACCCAAAGCATCAGGCGTGGTGGAACACCGAGCCGACGATGTTGGAGGGTATCCAACTCCTGAGATATTGCAGAAGATTAAGACTTTGAGAAAAGCCGGGCTGAGGGCCGAACACGTGGCCTTAAACTTCATGAAGAGGAGGGTGTAACCGTTGATGGCATGCGACACCCTTGGGTACCAGTACACCGGCGACGAGGACACGTCGAGGATGCCCGGCAACGAAGTCGACGATGAAGACATTGTCGAGAGGCTGGGCAGGGTATTCAAGGATATGCCGCCATACACACCCTGCCCAGTCCCCGAGTACTCTGCAGCTCGTCCGCCGAACAAGGTTAGTAGCCGATGACCTCTGTCTCCAGGTACTGATTGGATTGAAGCAGTCGCACTAACCCAAGTCGTTTGCTGTAGGATGATATTGCAAAGTTTGTCTCCGACCCAACTCCCCCTCCTCGACTTGTAGATATTCCAGAAGAGGGCAAGGGCAAGGCCAAAGAACGTTGTGAAGTCGGCGAAGGTGACGATACTGTCACCATTGAAGATACGTCCAATGAGGAGGGTGGGGAAATGCTGCAGGAGCGACTTCAGCTGCGGTCCAGGTTCAGCCGACGTTGGTTGCCCAATGTCCCCCTTATCGAGGATCCACCGACTAGCTTGGAGGCTAGTCTCCCTGCACCGTCGAGGAAGCCGCGCAATGCGGCGCGCAAACGTGTCGCCAAGAAGTTGAAGGTGACAGAGACGACGTCTCAAGAGGTAAGTTCCCCGAGTAGAGTAGTCGAGTACTTGTCTTTAAGTATTGTATGCTGACAATTTGAATTCTGAGTTGTCGCAGGAGATTCCATCATCTGACCCCGTTGATTTAGGGGAAGGAGATGACTGGGACACGGTGGGCGAGCTGACTGAAAGAAGCCGTAGTCCAGCCCCCACCGTAGAAGCTCTTGTATCATAGATGACACAGCGGACGACTAGAGTTGTCGAGCCGCTGGTGCTGGCCGTGGAGAGCAGGCCAGAGCCGAGCGCGACTACTGGGGCTGAAGAACCAGTAGTAGCTCAGGTTGAAGAACAGGCGCCCGCGGAAGTCGGCTCGTCGACATTGCCAGCATACTTGGTGCTCCGACCGTGACTGTTGTCCGGTGTAGCTTGTAAGTGAAGTCCATCCCTGACTAGTACATGGAATTGAGTTGTCGTGCTTGGCTGACCACTCTGTGTGTACTGTGCTGGAAATCGACTGATCTGTCCTTGGAAGATGATGAACCCAGCGTGGCAGGAACTGAAGAAAATCCAACGCTCGCTGTCGAGGAGTCCGCTCCCCTCTCCCAGGCCGAAATCGTGGCACCGGGCTCAGAAGCTACGCCGCTAGAGGCCACTGTAGTAGAAGGTAATTAGGCCATGATGGTGTCGTCTGCACCATGTAGTAGTCATAGCCCCCAGGTACTGATATCGTGTGGCTTGTGTTTGACAGCGGCACAAGTCGAGGGGACCGCAATCCCCGAAGCCGTGCTGGTAGAAGGCGCCGTGCCTGAAGCCGAGGTGATCGCAGGATCAGCATCCGAGCCGATAGAGACACCATCCCCCAAGATCACAGAAGAGGTGCATGATGATGCACTGCCGGAGACGAGCATGGACGTAGTCGTCTGGTCGCTGGAGATCCAAGACGCGTTGCCGATTCGTTCGGTGCCGATGTCAGAGGCCGCAGTGGCTAGTCGTGGTGGGCTCGAACTTCTAGCAGATGACCTCATCAACCAGGCGACGGTGGCACGCAGCTTGGAATGGATGCGCCAGACTAAGCAATGGATGAAGGTACGTGACGGTGCCCTTGAGTAGTCGAGTTCTGCCAAAATTGAGTACCCAAGTAATAATTGATGCATTGTGCAGGATGTCGTGGAGAGATCCCGAAAGCAATCCAATATGCTCCAGGGGTATGGCGATACAGTGCTCCGGGTGGAATCGTTGGAGAAGGAACTCAACAAGGCCAGGAAGCACTCCGCCATGCTGCAGTCCAAGCTCGATGGTGCCTTTGCCCAGTACCACAACGAGGTACAAGACATGTAGGCGAAGAGCGATGAATTGGTCTGCAAGAACAAGTCGCTGCGTCAAAAGAACAAAGGTGTGCCAGTGTCATCATTTCGAGTACTTATTAGGAATACCTGTGGTAGTCTGACATCTTCGCCTGAGTTGTTTGCAGATCTTGAGGCCGGGGTGGAGCAGCTGAAGGCATCGGAGATCGATATGAAGAATCTCTTCTACCGAGAGAAGGATGCCCGCGAGGTACTTGAGTATGATTATAAGAAGCTGGCCAATGAGTGTAGTATGCATATGGAGCTTCCGATCACCTCGGATCGTGACCTTGTCAACTGCTATAAATCTCTGCAGAAGCTCAACGAAGACTGCGAGAAGTTGCGGGGACAGCTCAAGGATCTTGAAGAAGCCGCACTTCCCATTGCAAGGCTGCTAGTGCCACACCCGGGCGGGCCGAAGATTGCTCTGTTGGTTGACCGGTTGAAGGAAGCCCCCGGACGTCTGGCAAGTTATGTCAAGCATCTGGCGAAGTCCATCCCGAACCAAGTCTTGGCGTACATGAAGTCGTACTTCCCCAAGGCTTCGGTAGATGTATTCGTGGGTGGGCTAGCCGCCAATTGTACAGATGAGCAGTATAATGAGCTTCTGGAGCAGATGGCGCCAATCGCCGAACAATTAGCGGAGAATCTGAGTCTCCAGTAGTTGTCCTGTAGGGTTAGCTTTTGGCAGTAGTTGTAATATAAACAAAGTTGTAATTAACTTGTTTAAGTTTTAATGAAAAGACTTCCATGAAATGAGTACTCGTTGTCGTGATGTGTATGTGCGGAGTGCCCATCTGTGGAGTTGTGAGCGAGTAGTAGTACTCGACAGTAGACCCGTGGAGGGAGACATAGTAAATGAGTTGATCGAGAATCAAACTTTATTATTGAAAGGGTACACCTGGATGGCCAGGGCCGTTTACAAGTGTAGTCGCCAGGACCCGGAGGCCGCCTACGGCTAGAGTAGTGCTAGGGCGCGTGGCCGCTTACAGCTGTAGATCCGTTAGTAGCCGTATAGGCTGGATCTAGAAGTACATGGTCTCTTGATAGACCGCTGCTAGAGTCCTTGACGCCCTGAGCAGCCCGAGATCCGTTAGTAGCTGTTAACGCTGGATCTTGGAGTAGAGTAGTCCGCAGACTAGTGCCTGGACCCAGAGGACGCTTATAGCAAAGGGCCCGGGAGTAGTCATGTAGATTTGAGGTCCCAAAGTAGTCGAGAGACTATGCGTAGAATCGATAGAGCTGGTTGACATTCCACGAGTTGCTGATGTTGTCGCCTTCAAGTGTGGAGGCGATACGAGCCTGGTCCGGTCACCTTTGCAACTGTGAAGGGACCTTCCCATGGCGAGCTGAGCTTGTATAGTCCTTCCGTGTTCTGGATGCGGCGGAGGACTAGATCACCAACGTTGAAGGAGAATTCCTTGACGTTGTGATCATGGTAGCGTCGTATTGCTCTACTACCGGCGAGTCCCACATGACGTCGGCAGGTATAATTGCTTCGGAGCCGTAGACCAGGAAATAGGGTGACAATCCCATCAGCTTGGTGGGTTGGGTACACAGCCCCCAGAGTGCATTGGGCAGTTCCTTTATCCACTTGCCTCCTTTTGTGGTAGCAGCATCGTGCAGTCACTTCTTGAGAGCGTCGAGTACCATCCTATTAGCGCGCTCGACTTGTCCATTGGCCCGTGGATGGGTGACTGAGACGTACCGGATGTCGATCCCGCTGTTCTCGCAGTACTCCCAGAACTAGTGATTGTTGAAGTTGGAGCCCAGGTCTGAGATGATGCGATGGGGTAGTCAGTAGCATTGCACGAGTTCATCCAAGAAGTCGAGTACCCTGTCGGCCTTGGGGTAGGTGACCGGCTTGACTTCGATCCACTTGGTGAACTTGTCGATGGCCACCAGAACTCTATTGAATCCTCTTGGCGCAGTCGGAAGTGGCCAAATCATGTCGAGCTCCCAGCAGGCGAAAGGCCAGGTTGGTGGTATGGTGACTAGCTTGTAGGCCGTGACGTGCTATTGCTTCGCGAAGTATTGGCACCCTTGGCACCTTCTGACGAGTTCCTCAGCATCACCCAGGGTTGTGGGCCAGTAGAAACCTCATCGGAAAGCCTTGCTGACCAGAATACGTAAAGTCGCATGGTTGACGCAGGCGCCTTTATGGATCTCCTCCAAGATGTCATTGCCTTCTTCTCGGGGAACGCACTTCATGAGTACTCCGGAAGTGGCGCCCCGCCTGTAGAGCTTGTCCCCGACTAGGACGTAGGACTTGGCCCGGCGGAGGAGCTACTCGTCCAAATTTTTGTCCGTGGGAACCTTCTGCTCGCGGATGTAGTAGATGAAGGGTTGTCTCCAGTCCACGTCTATCATCATGACCTTCTGGCCAGCTCGTAGAGGCGCTGGGTCAGTGGTCGTGGGCGCCGACTCCGAGATGGATGGCACGTGAAGCTCGTTGATGAAGACACCCGCTGGTACTTGAGCGCGAGTAGAACCAAGCTTCGACAGGACGTCCGCTGCAACATTGTTGTCGCGGACGACGTGATGGAACTCGAGACCGTAGAATTTGTTCTCGAGCTTGCGGAGTTCGAGGCAATAGGCGTCCATGTCCTCCTTGTTGCGGTCCCAAGACTTGTTGACTTGGTCGATGACTACTGCAGAGTCGCCGTAGACTAGTAGTCGCTTGATGCCCAGAGAAGCTGTGAGGCGGAGCCCATGTAGCAGGGCTTCGTACTCAACTTCGTTGTTTGAGACCTTTCAGAAGATCCGCAGGACGTACTTGAGTTGTTCGCCCGATGGAGAAATCAGGAGTACCCTGCACCCGCGCCTTCGAGCTTGAGCGAACCCTCGAAGTACATCACCCAATCCTCTGGTCGCTCAGTTGGAGTTGGTAGTTGTTTCTCTCGCCATTCTACCATGAAGTCGACTAGTGCTTGTGACTTGATGGCTGTTCATGGCTTGAAGTCAATGTTGAGGGCGACGAGTTCGATTGCCCACTTAGATATTCTTCCAGTAGCATCTTGGTTCCACAGGATGTCACCGAGTGGGTAGTGAATGACGACGGAGATCGAGTACTCCTGGAAATAGTGTCGTAGATTCCGCGAGGTGATGAGCACTGCATACAGCAGCTTCTGCACTGGTTGGTAGCGTGCTTTAGACTCCGACAGGACCTCGCTGGTGAAGTAGACTGGTCGCTGGACTGGATAGGCGTGTCGTCATCTTGCCGCTCGACAATGATGGCAGTAATGACCACGTGAGAAGTCGCAGTGAGGTAGAGCAGTAGCTGCTCCTTTTTGCGAGGAGCCGTGAGGACTGGTGGTTTGGACAGGAAGTCCTTGAGCTGAGCCAGGGCTTGATTCTCCTCTGGAGTCCACTCGAACTTCTCTTGATGCTTGAGTAGTTTGAAGAAAGGTAGTCCCCGTTCTCCAAGCTTCGAGATGAATCGGTTCAAGGCCGCCATGCACCCAGTAAGCTTTTGCACATCTTTGATGCAGGTGGGAGCTTTCATCTTGGTGATGGCTTAGATCTTCTTAGGGTTGGCTTCAATGCTACGGTGGCTGATGACGAGGTCGAGTAGTTTTCCCGAAGGTACGCCGAAGACACACTTGTTCGGGTTGAGCTTCCAGCGGTACTCTCGCAGGGATGTGAAAGTCTCTTCAAGATCGGCGTCATGTCAGAGTTTCTGGTCTTGACGACCACATCATCCATGTAGGCTTCGACGTTCTTGTTGAGCTATCTCTTGGATCAGGCCTGGATAGCTCGCTGGTAGGTAGCAATGAAGCAAACTCAACTCCAAGAAGCCGGGGACTTGATCCGAGAAGACAACAGACTCCAGGGACCTGACCAGAAAAGTGCTGAATCTTGCAAGACAAGGAGTTGAGTCCAATTCGGAGAGAAACCGACGACATGGACCTACATGCAGAAGGGGGAAACATCCAGGAAGCAAGGGAACCGACGTGGAGCGAAGGAGCCCTCGGGCTGGGCCTAAATGGGCCCAGGCCGGCCGGCCCAGTCCGGTCGGCCCAGGCCCATTTAGGGCCCAAACGCCCCCTCCTTTGCCCTAGCCGCCAATCGGGCTATTTATAGCCCCCTGACCGAGAGCCACGAGGAGAAGAATTCGTCATCGGCCGCCGAGGAGCAGAGAAGAGAGGGACACCATCTCGGAGAGGAGAGGGTCGAGCTAGTTGACTAGGGTTTCCCTAGCCGACGTGGGAACCTTGCATGGAAGACCACGTCGAAGTTCTCGGAGCTAGAAGCAAGATCAAGGAAGGATCCCGGTGGTGATCTTGTGTATGTATCATTGTCATAGTTGAATTATCAAGTTGAATCTTTTCTTAGCGATCAAGTGTTTCCTCGAAGATTTCGTTTTTCGATCTACTTTGCTTATTCCAATTCTATTCGCGCAATAGATTACATAGGGTGTTCTTGTAGCCGCGGTGGCTAGAGGTACACGCCGGATCTTCCGAAAGAATCTCGACTTGTCTTTTGACTCGCCCTAAGCTCCCCGCATGAATAGGGATACGTTGTGACAGAACGGGGGTCTCGAAAGGCGGATGTTTTCGGATTTGGACGGGAAACCACGACTTAAAGAGGCTTCTATTAAGATTCGATTTGCTACTTCTTCTCTTGCTTGGAACTTCAACAAAAGGGTTACCCCGATCCCTCTAGATCGGTTTATCTACCCAATCTTACTTTGTTTTCTCCGGTCTTTAGTAGATTAGATTTATCTTTGTTTTGTGTTCTTATCTAGATGCATTAGGGTTTCTCTTTTACCAATGATTGAAGTTACTTGGCTTTACTAGATCAACTCTTGCGTCACACATTTGTTCCACGGATTCGATACCTTGGGTTCACCACTCGAGGGAAGAAGGGTCCCTTGACTACGACGGGAGACTTGTCCGCTTTCAAGTCACAAACGAACTTTGATACAACTATTAACCGTCAACAAGCCCCTTTTTCTGGCGCCGTTGCCGGGGAACAAGTGATCAAGATTTTGTTTTTTTATTGCCTTTTTGTAATTTTCAGTTTTCTTTTTGTTTTTCTTTTTGCATCTACTAAACTTTGATCATCCTCAAAATACATCTAATCTAGTTTGTCTAACCCTAGTTTTCATAGATTTATTTTTCCTTTCTAGTTTTTGCATACTTTGTTTATTGCTAACCCTAACCGGAGATGGTTGGCTACCTCTCCAAGAAACCCAAGTTTTTTTGTGGATGATCCAGGAAAACTTTACAGGCAAAGGTGACATGCAACACAAGCTAAAGGGGTGGAAACCCTAGATTCAAAAGTTGAAGTCGAAGGACCGTCGAAATCTCCAAGGGAATCACCACCTCCAAGTCAAGACGCCGGAAGGCCGTTCAAGATCAAGAGGAGGATGGAGAAGATGGAGATGGAGAAAGAAGCTCAACACCTAAAGGCTGCCAAGGCAAGATCCACATGTGAAGTGTTCATCGTGAAAGATGCTAGACGCAAGTGGGACAACTTGTCGGGCGTCCGATGTGTAACAAAGAAGAATTTCGGAGACAACTCCAAGGTCCCAAGACGGCAATGGCTACTCAAGCTCATTCCGGAGTGAAGAATCACACTAGAGACCATGAAGATCACAACCGAAGACCAGAGTTCGAGATGCCGAGCCACAAGGAAGTTGTTGCATCCGTCAAGACCAAAGGACAAAGCCAGCCTGTGAAGACCAAAAAAAATGACTAAGCCAAAATGGGTACCCAAGATTGCAACGCCCGCAAAGAGCGTTGATCCGGAGTAATCAAGTGAAGAAGTCTAGCTATAGACTATAAACGAAGCGCTAGGCGGGAGGCAACCCGTTTCGTCGAGTCAAGAATAAGCTACGGGAGGACAACCCGATTCCGGGTTTTTTGAGTCTTTTTAATAATTTAGTTTTTGAGTTTTATTACGCAAAGACATTAGACTTAGAAGTGGTTGAACAATATTAGAGACATAATTCTTGATTGAATGTTTGCTTTATCATAAACCCTTTGCATGAACCCTCCTATGTGCTTGTTTGTTCTTTTCCTTTCGAGAAACCTCAACCAAATAATTTCAGAACCTAACTCAACCTCTCACCCTCATTATGGTGCTGAGGTTGACTTATTTTTCATGCTAAAACCACACGAGTAGAGCCACGACTTATATCTATGTGTTAATAAAAAAAATTCAGCACGTGGTAGAACTCGCGTGAACCTAGAAATCAAAACTTTTGGTTGGTTTTAAAAATCTATATCCTTGGTTTCTCTAGGATTAGAATTTTTCTAAGCCTATTCTAATCTTGTTTTATTCAAAATCTTTCTTATTTAGCCAAAATTAGAACCTAAACCTATGCCCCCATGATCAAGCCGGGAAAAAGTCTGCTCTCAACCGATGAAGGCAAACTATACCGGTGAGACCGAAATCGACGTAATCGAAAAATATTTTCGACTTACATTTGTTTTTAATGGTTTAAAAACTTCTCTAAAATTATGTTTGAGCTCTTGCATGGCTCTGAAAAATATTTTAAATTTCGAATTAGAGGAGTGCTTAACCTTAAACACACTAGTAATCATGCATGCACCATTGGATTCCCTTTCATCAACTTTCACCAATTCCACATGCAAAGGACAAGCATGGTGGGCAGCAAGCATCAACTTTGCAGGAATTTCATGGTGGCATGTGAAGCAAGTGGAGCTAGGGAGCATGGACATGACCCAAAACATGAAGCATCAAGTGGAAGGACCAATAGTGGACGAGAGCGTTTGGGCGGTGCAACTCGTGGAGCACGCGTACAGGAAAGTTGCAGAGGTGAAATGATCGTGCTAGAAGAAAGACGAGGCGGGGAGGAGCACCGAGGCCGGCCTCACCTACATAAGGAGCCCCCCGGCTCCCGTTTTCTGCAGGCAAGCTTCCCTCTCCTTCCTTTGTTTGTGTGTTCAAGTTTGTGTGCTCAAAACCTCCGTAGACATAGCCAACCTTCCCAAGCTTGATAGCTCAAGAAAAAAAAATCCACATCCTTAATCCACTCAAAGTCCACATCCGAAGCAAAAAGTTTAAGTGCCTAGTTACCGGTTGCAACCCGGAGTTTTAGTTGAAGAAAAGAGTGTAGCAACCATGTGGAAGAAGACCACAATTCTCTTCTCCAAGAAGAAGAGTTCATCGTCGTCCAAGCCGTCATCAACCACGTCTTCAAGGAGGCACTCGGTTTCCGAGTCTCCCCGGAGTATGGAGACGGATACGGCACCACCGAGGAGGAATGATGCTCTCCTCCTTGGTGGTATGAGGGCTGCAAGGAGCACTTCCATGAGGTTTACCGAACCTCGTGGGCACACGGAGGAGCAGCCCGCGCCACCACGACGATCGACTCGCTCAACCACGCCACCTCCTTACACCCCGACATACTCTTCGTACGGCTTCATCATCTTGTCGGCGGAGGAGGAGGAGAGGCTCTCTAATCTTGAGAAGAGGCTTGTGCCCAACGTCGAGTTCGACGACCAAGCACTCTACACCTTGGGTTTTGGCACCGACATATACTATATGTTGGGGCACCTTGGATGGGTGCAGTTCTCCAACGCAGTATCGGTGGACACCCATTTGGGTTCGCCTTGGAAATTTTGATGACTATTGCACCCATCGTTGATGATGATGGGGTGCAAAGCTTGTCATTCCGTTTGGAGGGAGTCCAACAAGTGGTTCCCTACGAGCACGTTAGGGAGCCGCTTGGATTCCACAAGGGGGCTCCGGAGAAAGTTGACGTGCCACCCGGCATGTTGGCGGGATTTTGGAATATGATCTCCGGAGAAGCCCATCAACAACGCAATTGCATCCGCAACCCCATTATCCGGATATTTCACTCTTGGATGTGCAAGAGGGTATTGGGGAGGATGAAGGAGACAAAGGTGACCGACACGGAGTTGAATTGGCTATACTCGGCTTTAATTGCCAGGCAGCCAATAGACCCCTCTTACCTCATGATCAACCGTTGGTGTTGTGAAGCAACATCGGGGGCGGGTAATATTGGTTCGGGGTGCTACCTCTCCATGTTGGCCTTCTCCTTGCGGTCGGGGATCGCAAGAAACCCCGACCACCTTTTGCGTGGTACCTCTCTCGGCATTGAGTATTTGCCGCAAGGCAAATACATTAGTGGGGATGAGAGAGGAGGTTATCGGTTGGCCATAGTGAACCTACCCCTTCCTAATGAGAGGCTTAGGCTTTTGAGGACCATGTGTGGTTCAAGGACCGGTGGATGGTCGCTTCCTTGTGTGATGAGTGATTGACAACGTTGTGTGGACTGATTCTTGGCTAAGTATTGCAGGTGCAGGTTGCGGCTTGACTCGTGTTGGTGCAGGTGAGGAACAAGCGCGAAAGGTCGTCACCGGTGAGGCCTCCAGGTGTGGAGAAGACAAGTAGGCTTCGTTCGAGGGACCCGGTGGCCAGCGGGGTCAAGTGCGGACCGCATGGTGGCATGAACGAAGCAAGATGAAGTCGTGGACGGTTTCTTGGTTGAGCCTCAAAACCAAGGTCGAGCCGGGACTACGTGGGAGCCAAGTCATGAGTGGAGATTGGCGGAGGCTACACCGAGTTCGCGAGGTTTCCGGTGGTTCACCAGAAAACCACTGGGTTCCTTGGTTGATCCACAAAGCCAAGACCGGAGAACCGAAGACGGAGGTGCAAGCGGCACGGAGCCGGTCCGACCGGTGAGTCCGACCGGTCGACCGGTGGGGACCGGTCTGACCGGTGAGGAGCACCGGTCTGACCGGTGTGCGACGACGCAGTCCGGAATCTTCGAAGCGGAGGACACGCGTCGGGATCGCATGGCTTGCGTCGAGGCTACGCGGGGTGCGGTCGGCGGGCATCCGTCCGATGGTGAAGACATCAAGAATTCCAAATCCGCCCTTGAGGGGCTTGTATCCCTAGTTAGTAGAGAAGGGCTTTTCAGACATTCGGTTGCCTCCATATAACCCTAGAGGTGAGAGGATGGCAGCCAACTCTTGGAACCCTAGCTCATTAGTTTTCCTATTTTCCACCTATTTTCTCTAGGTTTTCCTTAGGACTAGCAAGAGAGCTTCACGGAGAGATCTTGTAGAGAGGGATGGATGATCTGGCGGCTTGCTAGACCTTGTACGAATCTTTGTTTCATGTATAGATGATTCGGCGTGATTCCTCAAGGTTTGGATGTGTTTTCCCCGGTTGTTCTTGGTGGTGATTTTCGGAGCCCTTTCTTCGTGATTTCTTTGGGGTGTTTTCGGGGCTTTTCTCTTGGTGATTTGATGGGGGAAATTTGTGGGAACCCTTCGTGGTTCTTTGGGCTATGATTCCCCTCCCAAATCCGTGAGAAAAAGTGCTCGATTTCGGGGTTTCTTGAGTTCTTGGGTTGGAAGTGCTTTCGGCGGGATTTCTTCGATTCCTCCTTTTTGGACGAGATTTGGTGGGATTAAACTTGGCTATGGACTCCTCATGAGGTGTTCCTGATATCCCCAAAGTCTTGTTCAAGTCCGTGGAGCGATTCGGGAGATCGAGATTTGGATTTGGGGGAGTTGACCCGCGGGTCTTTGTTCATCCCGAGTCGCCCGGATACACCGGTCTGACCGGTGCTCTTGACCGGTCTGACCGGTGCAAGCCCTTGTGGGTTTTCGCTTGGGTGAGGTCTTGGTGTGTTCTTTGTCGTCCTGTGGTGCTGCTGTTTCGAGTTTGGGTCCGTTTGGTGGTCGTTTGGCCTGTTTGGCGCCTTGGGGGCTTTCTGGCTACCATCGGTCTGACCGGTGCGTCTCACCGGTCTGACCGGTGTAGAGCCACTTAGTGGAAGTTGCTCAGGTTCACCAGCAGGGACCGGTCTGACCGGTGGTGCTCACCGGTCTGACCGGTGTGGGTCTGTAGACTCGGGGTTTGTTGTTCCGCTGCGTTCTCGAGTCGGAAGGCTGTGTGTGTTGGTTCCTAGGTCCAGTGGCACTCCAGTGGCTACGTGGGCTTGGCCAACTTGGGTAGTGAGTCGGAGACGTGTGTTGGAAGTCGTGTTCGTCTTGTTGGAGTACTCATCTCCATCGAGAAGAATTTTTATCGGCTCCCATTCACTCCCCCCCTCTCTGGTTCGCCGTATCGGTCCTTCAAGTGATATCAGAGCCGGTTCGGGTCTTTGTTGACTCTAACCAGTCTAAGATCCAAGGATGGCGTACCAGGAAAGGGGTTCGGGTCCTCCACACTTCGATGGCAAGAACTACCAGATGTGGAGCAAGCGGATGGGTGTGTTCCTCCGCGGAAAGGGTCAGCTGCTTTGGGATGTCACGGTGGACACAGGTTATGTCCAGCCGATAGATTTCCTTGCTCCAGGGTCGTGGGGACGATTCGACGCCAACAATAAGGCGGTCGACTACTTGTTTCGTGCTTTGTGTCGGCCCGAGTTCGATCGGGTGCACACCGAGCACTTGGCTTGCGGGATTTGGGCGGTGTTGAAGGAGGCTCATGTTGGGAACGCCCGTGTTCGAGCACGGTTGTATGCGACCTACCGGAGAGAGTACGAGAACTTTACTCATCTCCCCGGTGAGTCCATCGATGCCTTGTTTCAGAGGTTCAAGGTGGTGGTGAACAACATGAGGGCCAATGTGGACGTGCTCCTGTACGATGATCATGATAGAGCGGTCAAGCTCTTACACTCTTTGGATCGTACGATATGGGGCGGAAAGTTCGAGGCCATAGTCGAGTCGGAGAGGTATGATACTCTGACGGTGAACGAGTTGTTCTCGAAACTCAAGTCGGCTGAGGTGGATAGGGGCATGACTGCCAAGCTCGAGGGACCGACTGATTCCCATAGTCTTGCCCTCGTTGGTGGTTTCAAAGGAAAGACTAACTCTAACCCATCCACCAGGATGTTCTCGTTTTCCTCTTTGATGTCTATGCCAGATGAGGAGTTTGATGACCTTGGAGAGGACGAGCTGGCGCTGTTGACGAGGCGGTTCGAGAGGCTGCACGAGAACCGCGTGAACATGAGGAGGAACACGAGGACTTGCTTCCAGTGCGGCAAGCCGGGACACTTCGTCGCCGACTGCCCGGAGAAGGCCGACAACAAGGACAGCTACAAGCACAAGCCGAGGATGAACGATGGCAAGTACCGTTCGAGGCGCAACCACAAGAGCAAGCACAAGAACAAGTACAAGGACGAGCGACGATCGAGGAAGAAGGAGGGCCGAGGCAAGGCCCGAGCGATGGTTGGAGCGAGCGACGTCGACTCCAGTTCCGCGTACTCCACCTCGAGCTCGAGCAGTAGCGAAGACGAGGGAGATCGCCGCAAGAACAAGAATTCGTCCAAGAACACGAGCGGGGCCGAGGCGCTTCGCGAGAGATGGCTTCGCACCATGGCGTTGAGTTCCGGCGGCAAGAAGAGCACACGGAGCGACTCGGACTGCGAGTCCGACGACGAGGTGCGTGATGAACTTCCCTTCTTGCGCCGGGAGAATGAGAGGCTTGGCTCTTTGCTTGATAACCGTGATGACATGCTTAGAGAGGCCAAGAAAATGAGGAAAGAGCTTAGGGCTTCAATCGAGGATGCTAGGACTAGAGTGGGCCGAGCTAGAGACACAGGTGCTTGATAGCAAGCTTGAGATTGATTCGCTTAAGGCTAGCCCTGTTGTTTCGGATGATAATGATTGTGCTGATTGCTCCATATTCCTTGCTGATCTTGCTTTGTTTAAGGAGAAGCATGCCTCCAAGTGTGAGGAACTAGATGTGCTTAGGGTTGAAGTGGCTGAGCTTAAGTCTAGACCTGCTTTGCTAGGTGCTTGCACTTCTTGTCCTGTTTTGCATGCTAAGATTGATGAGATGCATGCTTACACTAGTTCGCTCGAGGCTAAATTGAAGGAACCCATGCCTACATCTTGCTCTACCTGTGAAATGCATGCATTGAAAAATTTGGAGCTTGCACATTATGTTGACCGTTTGCAGGATGAGAATGATGATTTGAGGAAGTTGATGGGGTGGTTGTCCGGTCACGAGCCTCAGTTGAGGATGATGATCGAGGCCTTTAAGAGGCAAGATGGTGAGGGGCTTGGAGCAAACAAGGTTGGTGAGGGAAGTGGAGAGAATATCCCTGAGCCACCAAAAACCCACCACAAAAATGATTTTCCTCCAAAACCTAACCATCTAAGGAACCGACTAGACACAACCCCAGCTCCACCCGTGTTTCCTACACCCACAAATGACCTACAAAAGCCTATCAAGTTTGTGAGCACTTCGGGGAAAGTGTTCTTTGGGAAGGAGAGTGAGAAGGCTAGCGGTGAGAAACCGGTGGAGGGTTTGAGTGGAGAGAAACCAAGTGAGCAGCCACATCCCAAGCCAAAGCCTAAGCTTGTGAGGTTCCATTGTGGCTATTGTGGGAGAGATGGCCGTAAGGAGGAGTTTTGCTTCAAGAGGAAGCGAGAGGAGAGAATGAAGAAGGAGTGGGCTAACAAGGACAAGTACCACCCTTCCGATGGTGTACTCGAGCCTCGTATGCAGATGCCCAGGGGCAAGGCGATGGTGAGGACAGTTCGGGCTTGGGGAGAGAAGAAGGCTGCAGGTGGTGTTGCTGCCCAGGTCACACCGGTCAGACCGGTGTGGGGCACTGGTCAGACCGGTGCAGGCCTGGACAGACAGATGTTCGGGTTTCGAGCTCGTACAGGTGCGAGGGTTGTTTCTGGTGGTCGTGGTTCTGGTGGTTGGGCTAGAAAGGGTGCAGGTGGTCAGTTTGTTAGGCGTTCTCCTCCTCGTGCTCAATACGGGGATTGGAGGAGTCGTGGCGTTGAGTTGGAGAGGAAGGACGTTCCACGGGCCTTCTTGCGTGGATTTGGTCCTCCTCCAGGAAGAGAGGGGTGGTTCCCTCAGGGTGGTTACCGTGGTGGTGTTCGTGGAGGTAGCTTTGGTAGGAGAGATGCTTTGGTTGGTGCTAACCCCACTTTCGAGCAAATGGCTCGGCACTGGTTTTCCTCTTTTGGTACTAACCCCAGTGCTGAGTCGTTTGTTCGCTCACGTGCCTATTTTTGATTTTCAGGTGGGAGACTTGAAGAACATTTGGTTGATTGACTCCGGTTGTTCGAGGCATATGACCGGAGACAGAGGGTGGTTCTCAAGTCTCGTCCCGGTGGTGACAAAGAGGTACATCACTTTTGGGGACAATGGGCGTGGGCGTGTGCTTTCAGAAGGTGAGATAAAAGTGAGTGACAAGATCACTCTGAGGCGTGTTGCTCTTGTTCAATCGCTGGGGTACAATTTGCTTTCTGTGTCCCAGTTGTTGGATGAGGACTTTGAGGTGTTGTTTCGGCCTGGTGGTTCTCGGATTGTGGACTCTCGAGGGGACCTTGTTTGTATGGTCGTTCCCGAGGGTCAGGTGTTTCGTGCTGATTTTTCTCAGTCTTCGGGTGTTGAGCGTTGTTTCTTGGCTGGTTCTTCGAGTGAGTTGTGGAAGTGGCATAGGAAGTTGGGCCACTTGAGCTTTGACCTTTTGTCTCGCTTGAGTAAACTCAATTTGGTCCGAGGATTGCCACGGTTGAAGCTTGAGAAAGAGTTGGTTTGTGCTCCGTGTAGGCATGCCAAGATGGTGGCCTCTTCTCACCCGCCTCTCACCGATGTGATGACTAAGCGTCCATGCGAGCTGCTCCATATGGACCTTGTTGGCCCAGCTCGTGTGCGATCTGCGGGTGGGAAGTGGTATGTCCTTGTTGTGGTGGATGACTATTCTCGGTATGCGTGGGTGTTCTTTCTGGAGGATAAGGGGGAGACGTTTGGTTTTGTTCGAGATCTAGTCTTGAGGTTGAGGAACGAGAGGCACGGAAATGCCATACGAGCTATCCGCAGTGATAACGGCTCAGAATTCAGGAACTCTCGTTTTGAAACCTTTTGTCATGACTTGGGTCTTGAGCACCCGCTTTTCAAGTCCGTATACGCCTCCCCGGAATGGTGTTGTGGAAAGGAAGAACGGGACCTTGTGCGAGATGGCTCGGACGATGCTTGATGAGCATAGGACTCCGAGGAGGTATTGGGGCGAGGCGGTGAACACCGCGTGCTATGTGTCGAACAGGATATACCTCAGAGTGCACAAGAAGAAGACATGCTATGAGTTGATGCTTGGTCGCACACCCAAGATGAGTCACTTCCATGTCTTTGGTTGCAAGTGTTTCATTCGAAGAAAGGCGGGGAAGTTGGATAAGTTTGAGGCTAGGTCCGTCGATGGCATTTTCTTTGGTTATGCATCTCATTCTAGAGCATATCGTGTGCTTAATCTTGAAACTAACCAAATCGTGGAGACTTGCGAGGTAACCTTCGACGAGACGAGCCACGTAGTCGGCTTGTTTTTGAGTGTGCGGTGATGATGAGCTTGGCGAGGAGATCTTTCAGGAGGATGAGCATGAACATGGTGATGATGAGGATGGCGGTGCGGTGCCCCCGGCTGAACATGTACCCACTACTTCGACTACGATGATGGATGGACCCTCTGCTACACCTACGACGACAAATCAAGAACGAGGAGAAGCTGATGTTGAGAGGGAGGTAGCTTCGAGGTGAGAACCTCCCTGGTGAGTTCAAGTGGATCACCCAGCTTCGAGGATCATCGGCGACATGGTGAACAACATGAGGGCCAATGTGGACGTGCTCCCGTACGATGATCATGATAGAGCGGTCAAGCTCTTACACTCTTTGGATCGTACGATATGGGGCGGAAAGTTCGAGGCCATAGTCGAGACGGAGAGGTATGATACTCTGACGGTGAACGAGCTGTTCTCGAAGCTCAAGTCGGCTGAGGTGGATAGGGGCATGACTGCCAAGCTCGAGGGACCGACTGATTCCCATAGTCTTGCCCTCGTTGGTGGTTTCAAAGGAAAGACTAACTCTAACCCATCCACCAGGATGTTCTCGTTTTCCTCTTTGATGTCTATGCCAGATGAGGAGTTTGATGACCTTGGAGAGGACGAGCTGGCGCTATTGACGAGGCGGTTCGAGAGGCTGCACGAGAACCGCGTGAACATGAGGAGGAACACGAGGACTTGCTTCCAGTGCGGCAAGTCGGGACACTTCGTCGCCGACTGCCCGGAGAAGGCCGACAACAAGGACAGCTACAAGCACAAGCCGAGGATGAACGATGGCAAGTACCGTTCGAGGCGCAACCACAAGAGCAAGCACAAGAACAAGTACAAGGATGAGCGACGATCGAGGAAGAAGGAGGGCCGAGGCAAGGCCCGAGCGATGGTTGGAGCGAGCGACGTCGACTCCAGTTCCGCGTAGTCCACCTCGAGCTCGAGCGGCGGCGAAGACGACGAAGATCGCCGCAAGAACAAGAAGTCGTCCAAGAACCCGAGTGGGCCGAGCGCTTCGCGAGAGATGGCTTCGCACCATGGCGTTGAGTTCCGGCGGCGGGAAGAGCACACGAGCAACTCGGACTGCGAGTCCGACGACGAGGTGCGTGATGAACTTCCCTTCTTGCGCCAGGAGAATGAGAGGCTTGGCTCTTTGCTTGATAACCGTGATGACATGCTTAGAGAGGCCAAGAAAATGAGGAAAGAGCTTAGGGCTTCACTCGAGGATGCTAGGACTAGAGTGGCTGAGCTAGAGACACAGGTGCTTGATAGCAAGCTTGAGATTGATTCGCTTAAGGCTAGCCCTGTTGTTTCGGATGATAATGATTGTGCTGATTGCTCCATATTCCTTGCTGATCTTGCTTTGTTTAAGGAGAAGCATGCCTCCAAGTGTGAGGAACTAGATGTGCTTAGGGTTGAAGTGGCTGAGCTTAAGTCTAGACCTGCTTTGCTAGGTGCTTGCACTTCTTGCCCTGTTTTGCATGCTAAGATTGATGAGATGCATGCTTACACTAGTTCGCTCGAGGCTAAATTGAAGGAACCCATGCCTACATCTT
Source organism: Cenchrus americanus (assembly GCA_947561735.1). NCBI lineage: Eukaryota > Viridiplantae > Streptophyta > Magnoliopsida > Poales > Poaceae > Cenchrus > Cenchrus americanus. Next base: position 181,112,838 of record OX387241.1, on the reverse strand, counting down.
GCTCTACCTGTGAAATGCATGCATTGAAAAATTTGGAGCTTGCACATTATGTTGACCGTTTGCAGGATGAGAATGATGATTTGAGGAAGTTGATGGGGTGGTTGTCCGGTCACGAGCCTCGCTTGAGGATGATGATCGAGGCCTTTAAGAGGCAAGATGGTGAGGGGCTTGGAGCAAACAAGGTTGGTGAGGGAAGTGGAGAGAATATCCCTGAGCCACCAAAAACCCACCACAAAAATGATTTTCCTCCAAAACCTAACCATCTAAGGAACCGACTAGACACAACCCCCGGCTCCACCCGTGTTTCCTACACCCACAAATGACCTACAAAAGCCTATCAAGTTTGTGAGCACTTCGGGGAAAGTGTTCTTTGGGAAGGAGAGTGAGAAGGCTAGCGGTGAGAAACCGGTGGAGGGTTTGAGTGGAGAGAAACCAAGTGAGCAGCCACATCCCAAGCCAAAGCCTAAGCTTGTGAGGTTCCATTGTGGCTATTGTGGGAGAGATGGCCGTAAGGAGGAGTTTTGCTTCAAGAGGAAGCGAGAGGAGAGAATGAAGAAGGAGTGGGCTAACAAGGACAAGTACCACCCTTCCGATGGTGTACTCGAGCCTCGTATGCAGATGCCCAGGGGCAAGGCGATGGTGAGGACAGTTCGGGCTTGGGGAGAGAAGAAGGCTGCAGGTGGTGTTGCTGCCCAGGGTCACACCGGTCGGACCGGTGTGGGGCACCGGTCGACCGGTGCGGGCACGACGGACGGATGTTCGGGTTTCGAGCTCGTACAGGTGCGAGGGTTGTTTCTGGTGGTCGTGGTTCTGGTGGTTGGGCTGGAAAGGGTGCAGGTGGTCAGTTTGTTAGGCGTTCTCCTCCTCGTGCTCAATACGGGGATTGGAGGAGTCGTGGCGTTGAGTTGGAGAGGAAGGACGTTCCACGGGCCTTCTTGCGTGGATTTGGTCCTCCTCCAGGAAGAGAGGGGTGGTTCCCTCAGGGTGGTTACCGTGGTGGTGTTCGTGGAGGTAGCTTTGGTAGGAGAGATGCTTTGGTTGGTGCTAACCCCACTTTCGAGCAAATGGCTCGGCACTGGTTTTCCTCTTTTGGTACTAACCCCGGTCTTTGAGTCGTTTGTTCGCTCACGTGCCTATTTTTGATTTTCAGGTGGGAGACTTGAAGAACATTTGGTTGATTGACTCCGGTTGTTCGAGGCATATGACCGGAGACAGAGGGTGGTTCTCAAGTCTCGTCCCGTAGTGACAAAGAGGTACATCACTTTTGGGGACAATGGGCGTGGGCGTGTGCTTTCGAGAAGGTGAGATAAAAGTGAGTGACAAGATCACTCGAGGCGTGTTGCTCTTGTTCAATCGCTGGGGTACAATTTGCTTTCTGTGTCCCAGTTGTTGGATGAGGACTTTGAGGTGTTGTTTCGGCCTGGTGGTTCTCGGATTGTGGACTCTCGAGGGGACCTTGTTTGTATGGTCGTTCCCGAGGGTCAGGTGTTTCGTGCTGATTTTTCTCAGTCTTCGGGTGTTGAGCGTTGTTTCTTGGCTGGTTCTTCGAGTGAGTTGTGGAAGTGGCATAGGAAGTTGGGCCACTTGAGCTTTGACCTTTTGTCTCGCTTGAGTAAACTCAATTTGGTCCGAGGATTGCCACGGTTGAAGCTTGAGAAAGAGTTGGTTTGTGCTCCGTGTAGGCATGCCAAGATGGTGGCCTCTTCTCACCCGCCTCGACCGATGTGATGACCGAGCGTCCATGCGAGCTGCTCCATATGGACCTTGTTGGCCCGGCTCGTGTGCGATCCGCGGTTGGGAAGTGGTATGTCCTTGTTGTGGTGGATGACTATTCTCGGTATGCGTGGGTGTTCTTTCTGGAGGATAAGGGGGAGACGTTTGGTTTTGTTCGAGATCTAGTCTTGAGGTTGAGGAACGAGAGGCACGGAAATGCCATACGAGCTATCCGCAGTGATAACGGCTCAGAATTCAGGAACTCTCGTTTTGAAACCTTTTGTCATGACTTGGGTCTTGAGCACCAGTTTTCAAGTCCGTATACGCCTCCCCAGAATGGTGTTGTGGAAAGGAAGAACAGGACCTTGTGCGAGATGGCTCGGACGATGCTTGATGAGCATAGGACTCCGAGGAGGTATTGGGCTGAGCCGGTGAACACCGCGTGCTATGTGTCGAACAGGATATACCTCAGAGTGCACAAGAAGAAGACATGCTATGAGTTGATGCATGGTCGCACACCCAAGATGAGTCACTTCCATGTCTTTGGTTGCAAGTGTTTCATTCTGAAGAAAGGCAGGAAGTTGGATAAGTTTGAGGCTAGGTCTGTCGATGGCATTTTCTTTGGTTATGCATCTCATTCTAGAGCATATCGTGTGCTTAATCTTGAAACTAACCAAATCGTGGAGACTTGCGAGGTAACCTTCGACGAGACGAGCCACGTAGTCGCCTTGTTTTTGAGTGTGCGGGTGATGATGAGCTTGGCGAGGAGATCTTTCGGAGGATGAGCATGAACATGGTGATGATGAGGATGGCGGTGCGGTGCCCCCGGCGAACATGTACCCACTACTTCGACTACGATGATGGATGGACCCTTTGCTACACCTGCGACGACAAATCAAGAACGAGGAGAAGCTGATGTTGAGGGGGAGGTAGCTTCGAGGTGAGAACCTCCCCGGCGAGTTCAAGTGGATCACCCAGCTTCGAGGATCATCGGCGACATGAATGAACACACTACACGGTCGAGGGTTCGAAACAATTCCCATTTTGCTCATGCTGCGTTTGTTGCTTCTTTCGAGCCCAAAGACATTGGACACGCACTATCTGATCACAATTGGGTTAACTCGATGCATGAGGAGTTGGAGAACTTTGAGAGGAATCAGGTGTGGGAGTTGGTTGACCCTCCCCAGGGTGTAAGCCGATTGGTACCAAGTGGGTGTGGAAAAAGAAAGAGGGAGAGAAGGGTGAGGTTGTGAGGAACAAGTCGAGACTTGTTGCCCAGGGGTTCAGTCAGAAGGAGGGGATCGACTACGAGGAGACCTTTGCTCCCGTAGCCCGTTTGGAGGCGATTAGGATCCTTCTAGCCTTTTCTGTGGCTAAAGGGTTCAAGTTGCACCAAATGGATGTGAAGAGTGCTTTTCGAATGGTGTGCTTGGAGGAAGAAGTGTATGTGAGACAACCTCCGGGGGTTTGAGAGTGAGAGGTACCCCCACCGAGTGTACAAGTTGAGGAAGGCGCCGTATGGGTTGGAAGCGGCGCCTAGAGCTTGGTATGGCGGGGTTGAGGGGGTTCTTGTTTGAGAGAGGTTTTGAGATGGGGAAGGTTGATCAGACCTTGTTTTTGCTGAGGCAGGGTAGAGATATCCTGATTGTGCAGGTGTACGGGGATGATATTGTCTTTGGTGGCTCGTCTAACTCTCTTGTTGCAAGGTTTGCAGATGATATGAGCAGGGAGTTCGAGATGAGCATGATGGGTGAGTTGCAGTTCTTCCTCGGGCTACAAATCAAGCAATCAAAGGAAGGAACATTTGTGCACCGGCTAAGTACACCAAGGACATTGTGAGGAAGTTCAAGATGGAGGACTCCAAGGCTATGACGACGCCGATGAGTACGACTACGGCTCTTGATGCGGACGAGGAAGGTGAACACGTGGACCGGAAGGAGTACCGGAGCATGATCGGGTCACTCCTCTACTTGACGGCGACGAGGCCGGACATACGCTTCTCGGTGTGTCCGTGCGCTCGTTTTCAAGCGTCTCCGAGGACTTCGCATCGGCAAGCGGTGGAAGCGAATTTTCGGGTACTTGCGTCACACTCCCGACTTCGGCCTTTGGTACTCCGCGTCCTCTTCTTTGGCGCTTCATGGTTTTTCGGACGTGGATTTTGCCGGGTGTCGGTTGGATAGGAAGTCCACTTCGGGACTTGCCGCTTTTTGGGTTCTTCGTTGGTGTCTTGGTCTTCTCGTAAGCAGTCGAGTGTTGCTCAATCCACGACCGAAGCCGAGTATGTTGCCGCTGCTAGTTGTTGCTCTCAGCTCATTTGGATCACCTACACCATGAGTGACTTTGGTGAGGAGTATACCCATGTCCCACTTCAGTGTGATAGCACTAGTGCCATAAGCGTTGCAAAGAACCCAGTGCTCCATTCCAAAACTAAACACATAGAAGTGAGGTATCATTTTCTGAGAGACAACGTAGAGAAAGGGAAGATAGCTTTGATCCATGTACCCACACATGACCAACTAGCCGATATTTTCACCAAACCCCTAGATCAAGCAACTTTCACACGTTTGCGGGGGGGAACTTGGTGTGTGTTTGACTTCTAGAGTTGGGTGTGTGGGGGCTCTCTTTTGCCGGTGGTGTCGAGCCCGTTTTGCCTCCCCTCGAGGAGCCGGTTTGTAGCATATGTATAGCTTTCTTTTGTGCATTTTTGCTTTTGGCATTGCATATGTAACATGATGTATAGGCATTCTTGTATCTTAGATTGCATGCATTTTGTATCATATGCATTGGTTAGGAAAAGCTTCTCTCATATACTTTGTTCACCATGGAATGAGATATATGTCTTTGTGAGCTTGTTTGGTATGCTATGGTTAGTTTGGCTTAGCTCTTGATGATCTTGATGAATAATCCATGGTTGATAGCTATGCTTTTGAAAAATGTCACATATATGCTCTCTCATGTGTAACTGCCTTTTCATGCTCTTGACATGTTTTTGTGGTCTTGCTATGCTTAATTTGTGGTTGGATGGCTAGTTTATTGATCATATGGGGCCAAAGGCTCATTTGCCATCATGAATGTTTAGCCCTCTAGATTTATCTTGTGGAGGAGCATAAGTTCCTTTTTGTCGCAAAGACATTTCATGTACCATTTACAAATCTGAAAATGAAATGATAAATGCTTGGAAAATATGCTCCCATGTCATATGTGCTGAATTTAATTTGCTTTGGGTGCTAAACCGTTGCATGATGCCTACCAATGAGAAGTCTCATACATAGAAGTAGGCACTTGGCTCGGTGGCTTTGACATGACATGAGGTGCTTGTGGGTGTTTGTGATGGTCTTTTGGTTAGAATAGCTGTCCTAGCATGAAGTTTGTGTGGCTTTGCCATTTTGATATGCTTTGATCATGTTTAGGACTTTGCTCATGAGAGGCAAGTTTTTCGCAAAATTGCCAAAATCCATTTTAGCTTCGTCCAATGGTTGTGAAACTTGGTGATCATGTAGTTGAGATCGATACGAAGCCGTAGAGTATCTAACTTGCTCATTTGGACATGTGTAGCATTCTTTGTTGAATATTGTCTATTTGAGAAGCTCTAGGTTGAATGTTTTGCATTTTTGGCTTGATTCATGCATTGCCAACAAGGGGGAGAAGTTTGAGCTTGAAATGGCTTACCGGGTGCATTTAGAAGGTTTTCAGGTGGTTTCGAGCCATTTCTGGGCTCTGTTGTACACCGGTCTGACCGGTGAAGAGCACCGGTCTGACCGGTGTGAGTGCTGGTCCTGTACATATGTTAGGCACCGGTCTGACCGGTGGCAATGACCGGTCTGACCGGTGTAAGCTGAAAGTGCTGCAGCTGTCCTGTTTCATGTGGTTTCTTGCATGCATTCGTCCAGGGGGAGTTGCATTGGTTTAGTGGGAGTTTGCATGTGTGCAGGGGGAGCTCTTTGAGAGTTTTCGAACTTTGTTTCGGTGGTTTGTGCTCTTTGCTTGAGCTTTGCTTTGTCTCGGATGAGTCGAGCCGTTGCCCTTGCCTAAGGGGTCCGAGACTTGTCTTCTTCAAGTGATCTTGCTCTTTGCCTTTGTTTGGCTTTCGATCGCTTGTTGGAGTTTCTTTTTGTTCGTTTCTTTTCTTTTTCTTTTCTCTCTTGTTACTTTCGTGTGGGTGTTGTCAATGCACTCATCAAGGGGGAGATTGAGGACCATGTGTGGTTCAAGGACCGGTGGATGGTCGCTTCCTTGTGTGATGAGTGATTGACAACGTTGTGTGGACCGATTCTTGGCTAAGTATTGCGGGGTGCGAGGTTGCGGCTCGACTCGTGTTGGTGCGGGTGAAGAACAAGCGCGAAAGGTCATCGCCGGTGAGGCCTCCAGGCGTGGAGAAGACAAGTAGGCTTCGTTCGAGGGACCCGGTGGCCAGCGGGGTCAAGTGCGGACCGCATGGTGGCATGAACAGCAAGATGAAGTCGTGGACTGTTTCTTGGTTGAGCCTCAAAACCAAGGTCGAGCCGGGACTACGTGGGAGCCAAGTCATGAGTGGAGATTGACAGAGGCTACACCGAGTTCGCGAGGTTTCCGGTGGTTCACCAGAAAACCACTGGGTTCCTTGGTTGATCCACAAAGCCAAGACCGGAGAACCGAAGACGGAGGTGCGGCGAAGCACGGACCGGTCCGACCGGTGGGTCTGACCGGTCTGACCGGTGGGGAGCACCGGTCTGACCGGTGTGCGACGACGCAGTCCGGAATCTTCGAAGCGGAGGACACGCGTCGGGATCGCATGGCTTGCGTCGAGGCTACGCAGGGTGCGGTCGCCGGGCATCCGTCCGATGGTGAAGACATCAAGAATTCCAAATCCGCCCTTGAGGGGCTTGTATCCCTAGTTAGTAGAGAAGGGCTTTTCAGACATTCGGTTGCCTCCATATAACCCAAGAGGTGAGAGGATGGCAGCCAACTCTTGGAACCCTAGCTCATTAGTTTTCCTATTTTCCACCTATTTTCTCTAGGTTTTCCTTAGGACTAGCAAGAGAGCTTCACGGAGAGATCTTGTAGAGAGGGATGGATGATCGGGCGGCTTGCTAGACCTTGTACGAATCTTTGTTTCATGTATAGATGATTCGGCGTGATTCCTCAAGGTTTGGATGTGTTTTCCCCGGTTGTTCTTGGTGGTGATTTTCGGAGCCCTTTCTTCGTGATTTCTTTGGGGTGTTTTCGGGGCTTTTCTCTTGGTGATTTGATGGGGGAAATTTGTGGGAACCCTTCGTGGTTCTTTGGGCTATGATTCCCCTCCCAAATCCGTGAGAAAAAGTGCTCGATTTCGGGGTTTCTTGAGTTCTTGGGTTGGAAGTGCTTTCGGCGGGATTTCTTCGATTCCTCCTTTTTGGACGAGATTTGGTGGGATTAAACTTGGCTATGGACTCCTCATGAGGTGTTCCTGATATCCCCAAAGTCTTGTTCAAGTCCGTGGAGCGATTCGGGAGATCGAGATTTGGATTTGGGGGAGTTGACCCGCGGGTGCTGTTCATCCCGAGCTGCCCAGGTCTGACCGGTGCAAGCCCTTGTGGGTTTTCGCTTGGGTGAGCGTCTTGGTGTGTTCTTTGTCGTCCCGTGGTGCTGCTGTTTCGAGTTTGGGTCCGTTTGGTGGTCGTTTGGCCTGTTTGGCGCCTTGGGGGCTTTCTGGCTACCATCGGTCTGACCGGTGCGTCTCACCGGTCTGACCGGTGTAGAGCCACTTAGTGGAAGTTGCTCAGGTTCACCGGCGGGGACCGGCCTCGACCGGCCGGTGCTCACCGGTCCGACCGGTGTGGGTCTCGTAGACTCGGGGTTTGTTGTTCCGCTGCGTTCTCGAGTCGGAAGGCTGTGTGTGTTGGTTCCTAGGTCCAGTGGCACTCCAGTGGCTACGTGGGCTTGGCCAACTTGGGTAGTGAGTCGGAGAAGTGTGTTGGAAGTCGTGTTCGTCTTGTTGGAGTACTCATCTCCATCAAGAAGAATTTTTATCGGCTCCCATTCACTCCCCCCCTCTCTGGTTCGCCGTATCGGTCCTTCAGCTTTTCACCGAAGGAAGAGAAGATTGGTTGGAAGAGGGACTACTTGTCCATGCGAGGAAGAACAAAAGAGGAAGAATCGTAGAAGAGGGAACATCCTCCGCACATGCGAGTGGAGCACAACCCAATGTGCAACCATTCGGCGGGATCCCTCCTCCGCCAAGCTATTACGGAGGGCCACAGGAGCAAGCATGGGGGGTGGTGCACCGGTACCCCCACCAAATTATGTTGTGCCCAACGCTAACTTCGCGGAGTCCTACGCTCATCATCCCCAACCACAACAAAGCATGGCCATAATTGGAGGGTATGCCGCAAGAAACGCCCAAAACATCACAGCCATCCAAGCTAACGCAGCTCAACTTGGTGAAGGAAACACAAATATTGACTTTGAGCTCGGACGCCTTCACCTTGTGGAGCCAAATCAATTCGTCGGAGGGAACGTCCAATCATATTATGAGCAAGGGTATTATTATCAAGATCATCAACATCAACCACCGGCGGAGGACTAGAAGATTTAGGAACTTTAGCTTTCTTTTCTTTTCTTTTTCTCTGTTATTTTCAGCTTTTGCTTATGTGTGTTTGCGTAGTATTTTCTGTTTTTATTTAAATTTCAGCAAGCATGTTTGTTTATTTTCAGTTTGTATTTCAACTTGATGTCATGATTAATAAAGACACCACCTTGATTATATCATTGGAAAAGTTACAAAATTCGTGCCATGATGATATATGATTATAATTGCAGCTTTGTTCATCTTTGTAATTGATTTATGCATGTTTAAGCTAGTGCTCTCTTAAAAATACAAATCTGAATTTATTTAAATGCTAGCTTAATTTTCAACGGAGGTTATGATTAAAATAACGACCCATAATGTTTTATGTGCTCTCAAGTTATGAATAGATTAAAGATGTCTTTTATGCTCAAAAATATCGCTAACCTTGTCACAAATATCACTTGTGTGGTGCTCAACCTATCCAAGGCCTTATATATGTTTGAGTGCATAAACCTTAGTGTACAAGATTTATTTTTGAGTGAGTTATTGCAGGCCATGATTTCTCTGGCCCGAGACTAAGAAGCTGGTCATTCCATTTTTGCGTATCTATCTTTTTGCTAGCCTTTTATCCGTGCATTGTGTATCCCCGCATCGGTGATCTCACAAACTTCGCCGGATATCCACCCTTAAACCAAATATCATCTTTTGTGATTACCTCCTTGACCACAACCTATTGTTGAGAATGGATCATCAATTCAAGGAAGATCGCAAGACGGTGCCAACATTGAAGATTTCAAAATCTCTCCAAGGAAAAATACTCCGGTACCTACCTTATTTTTCGCCTCTTTGCTCGAGGACGAGCAACTTCTAAGCATGGGGGAGGAGGTAGGTACGGTGCAGTTTTAGAGTTAAAAGGGGAATATTTTTAAAAAAATGATGATGAAAGAAAAAGAAAAAAAGAATGATGATGAAAGAAGAAAAAAATCCAATGATAATCATGACTTTCAAGGTAAAGAAAAAAATATATATATAATGAATGAAAGAAAGAAAGAAAGAAAGAAAAGAATGAGAAATATGAGAAAGAAAAAAATATGCGTAAAGTAAACTCCCCGGTTCTCTAAGAGTGCATTCAAGGCTTCAAGTTAAAAAGATCCATTCTCATTTTCCAACCATGTGCAATCCGATAACGAGGACTTCCTTTGTGCCTCGGGATCACTCTTTGCCATTTGCACATGTCCACTCATCTAAAAGTGTGTGTATTTTTCTCTTTCCCCTCCTTGATTTAACATTATTTTCCAATGACCTTTTTGACGAGTCTCGGTAAGACCATGAGAAGCTTGTCTTGTTTTGACAACACCTCATTTATAAAATCTTGTTAGGACTAAACTTTCCCAAAGCTCCATATAAAGCCTACCACATATATATGAGAGGGAAAGGAGTAGAATATATAGGCTTGAGAGACAAGTGAGATGAGAGTTCATGAGCAATATACGAGATGATTTAAATTTGTGAACTTGGTTTATCTTTTCTTTATCTTGTTCTTTATTTCAAAAATTCTGAGATCTATTTAAAACTTTGTGAGCATATTAATACTTGTGGGATAAGCTTAATAAGAATCTACCCTCCGTAGAGATGAAGGCTAGCACATTATGGAACTTTAATGAATTAAATTTTGAGAGCATTATGTTTTCTCATGTGTGATCAAATGCAAAGTTTAAACATTGTTTGGCAATGATGATATCCATCGAAGGCTTACTCGAGGACGAGCAAGGTTTAAGCATGGGGGAGATGTTGACGGTGAAAATCCGTCAACCTAGCCATGAGTTTACCTTCGGTGTTGGCATGAGTTTTATACCTTATCCATTGGTACTAACCCCCGTGGTATAACAAGTTCACGTGTGCATGTCGGTTTTGGAGTTTAATGTTTATGCAGGGTTTTAGTGTTGAATGCAAGACTTTCGGGATAAGTTCATTAAGCACCTCATGACAAGACCTTGAAGCCCCGTACAAGTCATGCAATGAAGCAAACTCAACTCCAAGAAGCCGGGGACTTGATCCGAGAAGACAACAGACTCCAGGGACCTGACCAGAAAAGTGCTGAATCTTGCAAGACAAGGAGTTGAGTCCAATTCGGAGAGAAACCGACGACATGGACCTACATGCAGAAGGGGGAAACATCCAGGAAGCAAGGGAACCGACGTGGAGCGAAGGAGCCCTCGGGCCGGGCCTAAATGGGCCCGGGCCGGCCGGCCCGGTCCGGTCGGCCCCCCGGACCCATTTAGGGCCCAAACGCCCCCCTCCTTTGCCCTAGCCGCCAATCGGGCTATTTATAGCCCCCTGACCGAGAGCCACGAGGAGAAGAATTCGTCATCGGCCGCCGAGGAGCAGAGAAGAGAGGGACACCATCTCGGAGAGGAGAGGGTCGAGCTAGTTGACTAGGGTTTCCCTAGCCGACGTGGGAACCTTGCATGGAAGACGATGTCGGAGTTCCCGGAGCTAGAAGCAAGATCAAGGAAGGATCCCGGTGGTGATCTTGTGTATGTATCATTGTCATAGTTGAATTATCAAGTTGAATCTTTTCTTAGCGATCAAGTGTTTCCTCGAAGATTTCGTTTTTCGATCGGCTTTGCTTATTCCAATTCTATTCGCGCGATAGATTACATAGGGTTTTCTTGTAGCCGCGGTGGCTAGAGGTACACGCCGGATCTTCCGAAAGAATCTCGACTTGTCTTTTGACTCGCCCAAAGCTCCCCGCATGAATAGGGATACGTTGTGACAGAACGGGGGTCTCGAAAGGCGGATGTTTTCGGATTTGGACGGGAAACCACGATTTAAAGAGGCTTCTATTAAGATTCGATTTGCTACTTCTTCTCTTGCTTTGAACTTCAACAAAAGGCTTACCCCGATCCCTCTAGATCGGTTTATCTACCCAATCTTACTTTGTTTTCTCCGGTCTTTAGTAGATTAGATTTATCTTTGTTTTGTGTTCTTATCTAGATGCATTAGGGTTTCTCTTTTACCAAATATTGAAGTTACTTGGCTTTACTAGATCAACTCTTGCGTCACACATTTGTTCCACGGATTCGATACCTTGGGTTCACCACTCGAGGGAAGAAGGGTCCCTTGACTACGACGGGAGACTTGTCCGCTTGCAAGTCACAAACGAACTTTGATACAACTATTAACCGTCAATAAGCCCCTTTTTCTGGCGCCGTTGCCGGGGAACAAGTGATCAAGATTTGGTTTTTTTATTGCCTTTTTGTAATTTTCAGTTTTCTTTTTGTTTTTCTTTTTGCATCTACTAAACTTTGATCATCCTCAAAATACATCTAATCTAGTTTGTCTAACCCTAGTTTTCATAGATTTATTTTTCCTTTCTAGTTTTTGCATACTTTGTTTATTGCTAACCCTAACCGAGATGGTTGGCTACCTCTCCAAGAAACCCAAGCTTTTTTGTGGATGATCCAGGAAAACTTTACAGGCAAAGGTGACATGCAACACAAGCTAAAGGGGTGGAAACCCTAGATTCAAAAGTTGAAGTCGAAGGACCGTCGAAATCTCCAAGGGAATCACCACCTCCAAGTCAAGACGCCGGAAGGCCGTTCAAGATCAAGAGGAGGATGGAGAAGATGGAGGTGGAGAAAGAAGCTCAACACCTAAAGGCTGCCAAGGCAAGATCCACATGTGAAGTGTTCATCGTGAAAGATGCTAGACGCAAGTGGGACAACTTGCCGGGCGTCCGATGGGTAACAAAGAAGAATTTCGGAGACAACTCCAAGGTCCCAAGACGGCGATGGCTACTCAAGCTCATTCCGGAGTGAAGAATCACACTAGAGACCATGAAGATCACAACCGAAGACCAGAGTTCGAGATGCCGAGCCACAAGGAAGTTGTTGCATCCGTCAAGACCAAAGGACAAAGCCAGCCTGTGAAGACCAAAAAAAATGACTAAGCCAAAATGGGTACCCAAGATTGCAACGCCCGCAAAGAGCGTTGATCCGGAGTAATCAAGTGAAGAAGTCTAGCTATAGACTATAAACGAAGCGCTAGGCGGGAGGCAACCCGTTTCGTCAAGTCAAGAATAAGCTACCGGGAGGACAACCCGATTCCAGGTTTTTTGAGTCTTTTTAATAATTTAGTTTTTGAGTTTTATTACGCAAAGACATTAGACTTAGAAGTGGTTGAACAATATTAGAGACATAATTCTTGATTGAATGTTTGCTTTATCATAAACCCTTTGCATGAACCCTCCTATGTGCTTGTTTGTTCTTTTCCTTTCGAGAAACCTCAACCAAATAATTTCAGAACCTAACTCAACCTCTCACCCTCATTATGGTGCTGAGGTTGACTTATTTTCCATGCTAAAACCACACGAGTAGAGCCACGACTTATATCTATGTGTTAATAAAAAAATTCAGCACGTGGTAGAACTCGCGTGAACCTAGAAATCAAAACTTTTGGTTGGTTTTAAAAATCTATATCCTTGGTTTCTCTAGGATTAGAATTTTTCTAAGCCTATTCTAATCTTGTTTTATTCAAAATCTTTCTTATTTAGCCAAAATTAGAACCTAAACCTATGCCCCCATGATCAAGCCGGGAAAAAGCCTGCTCTCAACCGATGAAGGCAAACTATACCGGTGAGACCGAAATCGACGTAATCGAAAAATATTTTCGACTTACATTTGTTTTTAATGGTTTAAAAACTTCTCTAAAATTATGTTTGAGCTCTTGCATGGCTCTGAAAAATATATCAAATTTCGAATTAGAGGAGTGCTTAACCTTAAACACACTAGTAATCATGCATGCACCATTGGATTCCCTTTCATCAATTTTCACCAATTCCACATGCAAAGGACAAGCATGGTGGGCAGCAAGCATCATCTTTGCAGGAATTTCATGGTGGCATGTGAAGCAAGTGGAGCTAGGGAGCATGGACATGACCCAAAACATGAAGCATCAAGTGGAAGGACCAATAGTGGACGAGAGCGTTTGGGCGGTGCAACTCGTGGAGCACGCGTGCAGGAAAGTTGCAGAGGTGAAATGATCGTGCTGGAAGAAAGACGAGGCGGGGAGAAGCACCGAGGCCGGCCTCACCTACATAAGGAGCCCCCCGGCTCCCGTTTTCTGCAGGCAAGCTTCTCTCTCCATCCTTTGTTTGTGTGTTCAAGTTTGTGTGCTCAAAACCTCCGTAGACATAGCCAACCTTCCCAAGCTTGATAGCTCAAGAAAAAAAAATCCACATCCTTAATCCACTCAAAGTCCACATCCGAAGCAAAAAGTTTAAGTGCCTAGTTACCGGTTGCAACCCGGAGTTTTAGTTGAAGAAAAGAGTGTAGCAACCATGTGGAAGAAGACCACAAGTCTCTTCTCCAAGAAGAAGAGTTCATCGTCGTCCAAGCTGTCATCAACCACGTCTTCGAGGAGGCACTCGGTTTCCGAGTCTCCCCGGAGCATGGAGACGGATACGGCACCACCGAGGAGGAACGATGCTCTCCTCCTTGGTGGTATGAGGGCTGCAAGGAGCACTTCCATGAGGTTTACCGAACCTCGTGGGCACACGGAGGAGCAGCCCGCGCCACCACGACGATCGACTCGCTCAACCACGCCACCTCCTTACACCCCGACATACTCTTCGTACGGCTTCATCATCTTGTCGGCGGAGGAGGAGGAGAGGCTCTCTGATCTTGAGAAGAGGCTTGTGCCCAACGTCGAGTTCGACGACCAAGCACTCTACACCTTGGGTTTTGGCACCGACATATACTATATGTTGGGGCACCTTGGATGGGTGCAGTTCTCCAACGAAATATCGGTGGACACCCACTTGGGGTTCGCCTTGGAAATTTTGATGACTATTGCACCCATCGTTGATGATGATGGGGTGCAAAGCTTGTCATTCCGTTTGGAGGGAGTCCAACAAGTGGTTCCCTACGAGCACGTTAGGGAGCCGCTTGGATTCCACAAGGGGGCTCCGGAGAAAGTTGACGTGCCACCCGGCATGTTGGCGGAATTTTGGAATATGATCTCCGGAGAAGCCCATCAACAACGCAATTGCATCCGCAACCCCATTATCTGGATATTTCACTCTTGGATGTGCAAGAGGGTATTGGGAGGATGAAGGAGACAAAGGTGACCGACACGGAGTTGAATTGGCTATACTCGGCTTTAATTGCCAGGCAGCCAATAGACCCCTCTTACCTCATGATCAACCGTTGGTGTTGTGAAGCAACATCGGGGGCGGGTAATATTGGTTCGGGGTGCTACCTCTCCATGTTGGCCTTCTCCTTGCGGTCGGGGATCGCAAGAAACCCCGACCACCTTTTGCGCGGTACCTCTCTCGGCATTGAGTATTTGTGGCAAGGCAAATACATTAGTGGGGATGAGAGAGGAGGTTATCGGTTGGCCATAGTGAACCTACCCCTTCCTAATGAGAGGCTTAGGCTTTTCACCGAAGGAAGAGAAGATTGGTTGGAAGAGGGACTACTTGTCCCTGCGAGGAAGAACAAAAGAGGAAGAATCGTAGAGGAGGGAACATCCTCCGCACATGCGAGTGGAGCACAACCCAATGTGCAACCATTCGGCGGGATCCCTCCTCCGCCAAGCTATTACGGAGGGCCACAGGAGCAAGCATGGGGGGTGGTGCATCGGTACCCCCACCAAATTATGTTGTGCCCAACGCTAACTTCGCGGAGTCCTACGCTCATCATCCCCAACCACAACAAAGCATGGCCATAATTGGAGGGTATGCCGCAAGAAACGCCCAAAACATCACAGCCATCCAAGCTAACGCAGCTCAACTTGGTGAAGGAAACGCAAATATTGCCTTTGAGCTCGGACGCCTTCACCTTGTGGAGCCAAATCAATTCGTCGGAGGGAACGTCCAATCATATTATGAGCAAGGGTATTATTATCAAGATCATCAACATCAACCACCGGCGGAGGACTAGAAGATTTAGGAACTTTAGCTTTCTTTTCTTTTCTTTTTCTCTGTTATTTTCAGCTTTTGCTTATGTGTGTTTGCGTAGTATTTTCTTTTTTTATTTAAATTTCAGCAAGCATGTTTGTTTATTTTCAGTTTGTATTTCAACTTGATGTCATGATTAATAAAGACACCACCTTGATTATATCATTGGAAAAGTTACAAAATTCGTGCCATGATGATATATGATTATAATTGCAGCTTTGTTCATCTTTGTAATTGATTTATGCATGTTTAAGCTAGTGCTCTCTTAAAAATACAAATCTGAATTTATTTAAATGCTAGCTTAATTTTCAGCGGAGGTTATGATTAAAATAACGACCCATAATGTTTTATGTGCTCTCAAGTTATGAATAGATTAAAGATGTCTTTTATGCTCAAAAAAATCGCTAACCTTGTCACAAATATCACTTGTGTGGTGCTCAACCTATCCAAGGCCTTATATATGTTTGAGTGCATAAACCTTAGTGTACAAGATTTATTTTTGAGTGAGTTATTGCAGGCCATGATTTCTCCGGCCCGAGACTAAGAAGTCTGGTCATTCCATTTTTGCGTATCTATCTTTTTGCTAGCCTTTTATCCGTGCATTGTGTATCCCCGCATCGGTGATCTCACAAACTTCGCCGGATATCCACCCTTAAACCAAATATCATCTTTTGTGATTACCTCCTTGACCACAACCTATTGTTGATAATGGATCATCAATTCAAGGAAGATCGCAAGACGGTGCCAACATTGAAGATTTCAATTATCTCTCCAAGGAACAATACTCCGGTACCTACCTTATTTTTCGCCTCTTTGCTCGAGGACGAGCAACGTCTAAGCATGGGGGAGGAGGTAGGTACGGTGCAGTTTTAGAGTTAAAAGGGGAATATTTTTAAAAAATGATGATGAAAGAAAAAGAAAAAAGAATGATGATGAAAGAAGAAAAAAATCCAGTGATAATCATGACTTTCAAGGTAAAGAAAGAATATATATATATAATGAATGAAAGAAAGAAAGAAAGAAAGAAAGAAAAGAATGAGAAATATGAGAAAGAAAAAAATATGCGTAAAGTAAACTCCCCGGTTCTCTAAGAGTGCATTCAAGGCTTCAAGTTAAAAAGATCCATTCTCATTTTCCAACCATGTGCAATCCGATAACGAGGACTTCCTTTGTGCCTCGGGATCACTCTTTGCCATTTGCACATGTCCACTCATCTAAAAGTGTGTGTATTTTTCTCTTTCCCCTCCTTGATTTAACATTATTTTCCAATGACCTTTTTGACGAGTCTCGGTAAGACCATGAGAAGCTTGTCTTGTTTTGACAACACCTCATTTATAAAATCTTGTTAGGACTAAACTTTCCCAAAGCTCCATATAAAGCCTACCACATATATATGAGAGGGAAAGGAGTAGAATATATAGGCTTGAGAGACAAGTGAGATGAGAGTTCATGAGCAATATACGAGATGATTTAAATTTGTGAACTTGGTTTATCTTTTCTTTATCTTGTTCTTTATTTCAAAAATTCTGAGATCTATTTAAAACTTTGTGAGCATGTTAATACTTGTGGGATAAGCTTAATAAGAATCTACCCTCCGTAGAGATGAAGGCTAGCACATTATGGAACTTTAATGAATTAAATTTTGAGAGCATTATGTTTTCTCATGTGTGATCAAATGCAAAGTTTAAACATTGTTTGGCAATGATGATATCCATCGAAGGCTTACTCGAGGACGAGCAAGGTTTAAGCATGGGGGAGATGTTGACGGTGAAAATCCGTCAACCTAGCCATGAGTTTACCTTCGGTGTTGGCATGAGTTTTATACCTTATCCATTGGTACTAACCCCCGTGGTATAACAAGTTCACGTGTGCATGTCGGTTTTGGAGTTTAATGTTTATGCAGGGTTTTAGTGTTCAATGCAAGACTTTCGGGATAAGTTCATTAAGCACCTCATGACAAGACCTTGAAGCCCCGTACAAGTCATGCAATGAAGCAAACTCAACTCCAAGAAGCCGGGGACTTGATCTGAGAAGACAACAGACTCCAGGGACCTGACCGTAAAAAGTGCCGAATCTTGCAAGACAAGGAGTTGAGTCCAATTCGGAGAGAAACCGACGACATGGACCTATATGCAGAAGGGGAAACATCCGGAAGCAAGGGAACCGACGTGGAGCGAAGGAGCCCTCGGGCTGGGCCTAAATGGGCCCAGGCCGGCCGGCCCAGTCCGGTCGGCCCAGGCCCATTTAGGGCCCAAACGCCCCCTCCTTTGCCCTAGCCGCCAATCGGGCTATTTATAGCCCCCTGACCGAGAGCCACGAGGAGAAGAATTCGTCATCGGCCGCCGAGGAGCAGAGAAGAGAGGGACACCATCTCGGAGAGGAGAGGGTCGAGCTAGTTGACTAGGGTTTCCCTAGCCGACGTGGGAACCTTGCATGGAAGACGACGTCGGAGTTCCCGGAGCTAGAAGCAAGATCAAGGAAGGATCCCGGTGGTGATCTTGTGTATGTATCATTGTCATAGTTGAATTATCAAGTTGAATCTTTTCTTAGCGATCAAGTGTTTCCTCGAAGATTTCGTTTTTCGATCGGCTTTGCTTATTCCAATTCTATTCGCGCGATAGATTACATAGGGTGTTCTTGTAGCCGCGGTGGCTAGAGGTACACGCCGGATCTTCCAAAAGAGTCTCGACTTGTCTTTTGACTCGCCCTAAGCTCCCCGCATGAATAGGGATATGTTGTGACAAAACGGGGGTCTCGAAAGGCGGATGTTTTCGGATTTGGACGGGAAACCACGATTTAAAGAGGCTTCTATTATGATTCGATTTGCTACTTCTTCTCTTGCTTGGAACTTCAACAAAAGGCTTACCCCGATCCCTCTAGATCGGTTTATCTACCCAATCTTACTTTGTTTTCTCCGGTCTTTAGTAGATTAGATTTATCTTTGTTTTGTGTTCTTATCTAGATGCATTAGGGTTTCTCTATTACCAAAGATTGAACTTACTTGGCTTTACTAGATCAACTCTTGCGTCACACATTTGTTCCACGGATTCGATACCTTGGGTTCACCACTCGAGGGAAGAAGGGTCCCTTGACTACGACGGGAGACTTGTCCGCTTGCAAGTCACAAACGAACTTTGATACAACTATTAACCGTCAACAACGCACATCCTCCACTCATTTGTGTTCTTCTTGCGGACGAGGATGGGGTTGGCGAGCCACTCAAGATGGAAGACTTCTCTGATGAAGCTGGCCGCGAGTAGTTTGGAGAGTTCCTTCTTGATGGCATCCCGTCGGTCGTCGGCGAAACGGTGGAGGTGTTGTCATTTTGGGGTAGCTTTAGGATCGACGTTGAGTGAGTGCTCGATCAGGTCCCTGGGCACCCGTGGCATGTCCCCTGGATTCCAAGCGAAGATGTCTCGGTTAGCCCGAAGGAAGATGACGAGCGTGTCTTCCTATTTTGGGTCAAGGCCCGCCCTGATCATGGTAGTCTTGCTGCTGTCGCCTGTCCCAAGGTCGATCGCCTTGACTTGCACTTCCTCAGATGGCTGAGGCTTGTTGGCTGTGTCCGACTTCTCTGGATGTCGAGTGCACTTGGGGCAAGCTTCTTTGATGCGGCATGGATCTCCAACATGGCATTGGGTACTTGATTGGTGGCTGCGAGTTCTACAGCTTCTGTGTCGCAGTCGAAGGATATATTCAAGTCCTCTTGTAGCGAGACTAGACCGGCCGGACTTGGCATTTTGAGTTCCAAGTACGTGTAGTGAGGTACCGCCATGAACTTTGCGATAGCTGGTCTGCTGAGGATGGCATGGTAGGAAGTCTCGAAGTCCACGACTTCGAACTTGATGTACTCGGTGCGGTAGTTCTCCCTGGTTTCCCCAAAGGTAACTGGCAGGACCACTGAGCCCAGTGGGATAGCCGCGTTCCCGATGACGATGCCGAAGAAAGGCGATGTGCTCTTGGTGAGCATGTGAGTGATGTCGAGCTTCATCTTCTTCAAGGTCTTGGAGAAAAGGACATTGACGCACTCCCACCGTCAATGAGTACCTTGTGGAGTCTAGATCTAGCGACTACCGGCTTCAGAACGAGTGGAAACCGCCCTGGTTCAGAGAAGCTTGTCCATTGATCCGCGCGAGAGAAGGTGATGGGTACTTCTGACCACCTAAGAGGGGTCAGAAACGCTGGTTCAATGTTCAAGAATTCCAGTCTGGTGGCCTTCTAAGACCATCTGGTGGGTAGTCCACCGAAGAGGACGTTCACCATCTTGTTGGGTTCTTGGAAGTCGTCGTTGCCTTCGTCAGCTTTTCTCTTGCCCTTCTTGTCGTGAGGAGGCCGTGGGTCTGGAGAGTCTTTGAGTGCTCGCCGCAGTTGGTAGCACTGCTCGGTGGTGTGGTTGCCCTCCAGGTGCCACGGACACTTCTCTTTCAGCAAGTCCTTGAAGCTGCCGGAGGTCTTCTTCGAGTTGTCTTTCGTAGGGCGTTGTATAGCCGCTACTGTGTTGTATGGCTTGCGCTTGCGATTAGGACCTGAGTAGTTGTTGTTGTTGCAACCCCCTTGATCCCTATTGTCGTAGCCGCCGCGTGAGACACCAGTGACGTGGCTGTCTGCGTGGCCTTGGCCTCCGCGATCGCCTCAGCCACCAGCTCTCTTGCCAGCCCCGTGTGAGGGGCTCCCGCCGCCACTACCTCCCCCGCCAGCATCACCATGAGCCGCCACTGCGTGACTACCGCCAGCGCCACCAGCATTGTTGCTGCCCTGAGAAGGTCCACTAGTTGATGCCCTAGTGCCGTTGGGGTTCAGCGGTAGTTCTCCTCTAGTACGGTTGCGTCCGTTGTCCGCTAGACTGCGACTTGTGGCTTCATGGTCGGCTTCGCGAGTTCTAAGGGGAGGCACTTGTGTGACTCTTTTGTCGACTCTCATGAAGTAGGCGTCCTCCGCGAGCTTGGCGATGACTTGTCCTACGCGTATCCCCTGAGGCTGATGTGCTATCGTGGTGATAGACATGAGGCACTATTCAGGAGTAGTGTGCACCCGGTTTTCGACTTGGTCAAGTGCTTCCGTGAGGTTCCGTATGGGGAGGCTCTCATGGAGACGTCTACACCGTTTGTTCCGCTCCCTATTGCGCTCACGTCGGGCGTTCTTGTCGTCGCTGGTTTCATCTGCGGGTGCGTGGCAAACAACTCGTCTGCTGAGGTATCTTCGAATTAGCGGTCAGGGCGTGTCCCTGAGAGTCCCGCCGTCTCTCCTGCAGCCATGAAGACTTGGCGATCGGGAGTGTCGAGACCGGAGTTGGTAGTCGCCACCTCTGTTGAAGTGTGCACCTATGCTGGAGCTAGTAGTGTTCCTTCCTGGAAGGGAAGTGTGAGAACCGGCCTAGGAAAATACTGTACTACCGCCTAAACCAATCCACTTTGGTCATTAAGCAGTAATAAAGTATCATCCTGTCGTTAGTTGCCGGGTGAACGCCCGGTGAATCATTTATATAGCAACAAGGATCGACATATATGCATTAAAACTCACGC
Source organism: Cenchrus americanus (assembly GCA_947561735.1). Taxonomy (NCBI): domain Eukaryota; kingdom Viridiplantae; phylum Streptophyta; class Magnoliopsida; order Poales; family Poaceae; genus Cenchrus; species Cenchrus americanus. The sequence continues at coordinate 181,092,116 of OX387241.1, read as the reverse complement.
GAAGGTGAGTCAAGAGATACCACATAATTAACAACAAAAATTCACCCCGAAGGGTTTAATTATTACAAACAGAAGTTTTTGACAAAACAACGTAGTTCAGAGTTTTCGAAATAGTGGAATTAAACTAAGCGGAAAGCGAGAACACCACGGGAGGCCAGCCATGATGCCTTCATTCGTCGTCCTCCACCCACTCCAGCTCCCAGCCAGGCGGGATCTCTCCGGGCCACACATCACCAAAGGCATCACGTGGAGCAACAGATTATAGCAAGGCTGAGTATACTAATACTCAGCAAGACTTACATGTCGGTGATAACTACTTCACCAACTCTAGACATGAAAGCTTTTGGCCACAGGGTTTCTTTTGCTGAAAAGTAAAAAAGAGTATGTCCTTACTTTCATGATTTTAGCACAAGTTCTAGTGGGTTTATTCTTTTCTAAATTAGCCACCTAGCACAGACAAGGTTGTACCATACAATTAATCAAGCGTAAAATTCATCAACTTCCATCATTAGGGGTCTCATGGCTAGTGGAGTAAGTAGTCTCAGGTAACGGTGAGAGGCCGACAACCGATTGATTCAAACCTTGCAAGGTAGACCTAAACACACGGTGGGATGCCCCCGCGAGGACAACCACCAAATGGTTCCCAAAAATCCTCGGGTTGGGATAAAAGGCCACAGTCTTTGGTGCCGGCTATCTGGACTACCCCGCGAGGCAACCAGATTCACACGTGCACCACCAGTAGCTAGCCATGAGACGCATCCCAAGAGTAGTGACAGTTAAATCCCTAACCGTCTGATTAAGGTACGAGGCTTACCGGTCCCATTTCCGACAAGTGCTTAGTACGTACAAACACTTAACCCACGATAGCCATTTGACCGGAGTCCGCATCCCATGCTCTTACCACATGAGCAATCCATTTAAGGAGATCTTATGATTCCTACCTAGGAACCTATTCTCGCGAGTGACATCATCACCGGACTTGTAACGGCCCTATAGCTTTGCAGCTATCGACCTATCATACTAGTAAGGACACAAGTAGCTAGGGATCATGCATCTAAGGTTCCATACAACTCCTGAACTTAAATGCACAAGCATCCATAGATAATTGTATATCAAATTTGAAAAACTGGGTCATATGCACTGGGGCTTTCCTTCGTCAGCAAGGTTAGCCTGAGCACCCTCGGTGTCTTCGAATACTTCCATGTACTGCAGTGCAGCTTCCGCTTCTCCGTCCTCGGCTTCCGCCACGAGCGAGTAGTCACCGTCAGGAAGATCTACACAGAATGCAATGTGGGGTTCATGTGACGTGATGGATTGATTATTTATCTTATCCAACTCTTGTTGACCATATTCACCTGAACAAATAATTGATTATTCAATTCATTTCATGAAGTTTATTATCGATATATGTCTTATTCTTTTAATTAAGCACTTAATTAATGCTTCCTTTTATAAATTGTTATTTCATGTGAAGATTTAATGCTTCACCTTTCACTAGTAAAGGTGTATACAAAGATAATTAATTACATTTAATTATTTAAATAGAAAGGTGCATTTTTAGATCTTTAATAAGTTTTGCAAACATTTCACAAAAAGGGGTATAAAGAAATAAAAGGCATTTTCCTATTTAACGAAACATTAATCTATAAAAGCCTCCAAAGCTTTTATTTAAACAATAAACCACCCAAAATTCAGTGGTGTGCTTCTCAAGCACCAAAACACCTATACTAAGCCACTGAGCACACATGCATGCTTGGAAGGGCAAGAAATTAATTATACCAACAATTACAAAACGTTAAACACATAATTAAGATAAAAGCATATAAAAAATAGATAAGCATCTAATTAGTCCAAATTTCCTCACACATTCTTTCTGGTCCTAAACCATCCTAGGAAAGCAGCAAGCACACATAGAACTACTACTGATCTTGCATTATTAAATTACAAAGGAAAACATGCATATATTAGGAATAAATAATTATAATTATTCAAAAGTTGTGATTAATTCACTAGAGGTGTAACTTGGCATAACAAGACAGCATGTAGAAGTTTGGGTCAATAACATAATTATTATTAGCTACAAAAATCATTTAGACAGATTCTACAAAAATGGAAAAAAATTCATATAAACATATTTACATCATAACTTTGTCCAATTTTTTGTACAGGAGGTAGTCATAACACAACACACAACATATCCAAAAATTAGATACACAGGACTTAAGGATTTTGAGATATCACATATCTAGGGTTTTCACATTTCTATTTTTCATGCCAACAGTATGAAGAAACAGCCTAGGTGAGTATAACAAAAGTTGTAGTGCTCCTCACCAGGAATTTAGCAAAATTGAGTTTGCAATTTTCTAAGTTTTCTACGATTTTCTAGAGAATTCATAAGAAACAGCGAAATCCTTTTACTATTTGAGATTCAAATGTCCAGGAAACCCCTAAAAGTTTGAGATTCCTTACGAATAGGTCCCTACTTTGGAATTCGACCCTCAAAAATAAACCCCCCTGCAATTGGGTCCCCCGGGGCGGCCGGCAGTGGTCTGGCCCCAAATCCGGCGAGGGCTCGCCGGAGTCCGGTCGGGGAAGGGCAGAGGGAGGGCATTGGGACCACCAAGGACTCGTTTGTGGTCGAAGAAGGAGGCGGGGCGGCTCTGGCGAGCTGGGCGGCAGGCGCAGGGCGACAACTGCCGCAGGAACGACATCCCCGGCGAGGAGCTCGGCCCTGCTGGGCAACCCGCAGCTCTGGAGGCTGTGGTGGATGGTCATGGTGGTTGTGACAACCCGCCCAGGAAAATACCGTACTACCGCCTAAACCAAACCACTTTTGTTAATAAGCAGTAATAAAGTATCATCCTGTCGTTAGTCGCCGGGTTAACGCTCGGTAAATCACTCATATAGCAACTAGGATCAACATATATGCATTAAAACTCACACGAAGGCGAGTCCAGAGATACAACATAATTCACATCCGAAATTTACCCATAAGGGTTTAATTATTACAAACCGAAGTTTTTGTCAACACGACGTAGTTTAGAGTTTTTCGAAACAACGAAAATAAATTAACGGAAGCGAGCACACCATGGGAGGCCAGCCATGATGCCTTCAGTCGTCATCCTCCACACACTCCAGCTCTCAGCTGGGCGGGATCTCTCCGTGCCACACATCATCGAAAACATTACATGGATCAACATATTATAGCAAGGCTGAGTATACTAATACTCAGCAAGACTTACCCGTCGGTGATAACTACTTCACCAACTCTAGACATGAAAGGCTTTTGGCCACTGGGTTTCTTTTGCTGAAAAGTAGCAAAGAGTATGTCCTTACTTTCAAGATTTTAGCATAAGTTCCAGTGGGTTTAATCTTTAGTAAATTAGCCATCTAGCACAGACAAGGTTGTACAATACAATTAATCAAGCATAATATTCATCAACTTCCAACATTAGGGATCTCATGGCTAGTGGAGTAAGTAGTCTCAGATAACGGTGAAAGGCCGACAATCGATTGATTCAAACCTTGCAAGGTAGACCTAAACACACGGTGGGATGCCCCCGCGAGGACAACCACCAAGCCGTTCTCAAAACTCTTCGGGTCGGGATCGAATCTTACAGTCTTTGGTGCAGGCCATCCGGAATACCCCGCGAGGCACCCGGACTCACCATACACCACCGGTAGCTAGCCGTGAGACATATCCCAAGATGAGTAATAGTAGGATCCCTTGCCGCCTCATTAAGGTACTAGGCTTATCGGACCCATTCCCGACAAGTGCTTAGTACGTTCAAACACTTAACCCACAACAGCCATTGGACTGGAGCCAACATCCCATGCTCTTACCACATGAGCAATCCATTTAAAGAGATCTGGTGATTCCTATCTAAGAACCTATTCTCGCGAGTGACATCATCACTCGACTTGTAACGGTCTTATAGCTTAGCAGCTATCGACCTATCATACTAGTGAGGACCAGGGTACCAAGGGATCATGCATCTAAGGTTCCATATAACTCCTGAACTTAAGTGCACAAACATCCATAGTTAATTGTATAACAAAATTTGAAAAGCTGGGTCATATGCACCGGGGCTTGCCTTCGTTAGCAAGGTTAGCATGAGCACCCTTGGTGTCGTCAAGTACTTCCACGTACTGCAGAGTAGCTTTCGCTTCTCCTTCCTCGGCTTCCAGGATGAGCGAGTAGTCACCGTCACGAAGATCTACACGGAATGAATGCATGGTTCAGGTGATGTGAACTGTTTGTTTATCTTATCCAACTCTTGTTGGTTATATATACCTTAACAATTAATTAACTATTACTTTCTTTTTATGAGGGTTATTATTGGTAGGTGTTTCATTCCTTTATCACACACTTGAATTAATGTTTCTTTTATACTTGTTATTTCATGTGAAGGTTTAACACTTTTACCTCTCTCTAGTAAAGTTGTATACAAAGATAATTATTTATACTTTAATTCCTTCAACAACAAGGGTGTGTTTTTAGCCCTTAAACAAATTTGACAACATTTCACAAAAAGGGGTAAAAGAAAGTAAAAGGCATTTTCCTAATTTAATTAAAGCATTACTCCATAAGAGCCTTTAAAGCTTTTATCAAACAATAAATCACTAAAAATTTAAAGGAAGGTTTCTCAAGCATCACCACATCTATACTGAAGCACTAGACTCACATGCAAAGCTTGGAAGCTAGAAAATAAAATACTTTGGATATACTATTGAAGATGCACTCTTGCATTTTTCTGAATTTTCTACAATTTTCTACGTGTTTTACAAGTTTTAGTAAATTGGATATACTATTGAAGATGCACTCTTGCGACTAGGCCCTAGGAAAGAAACAGATTCTCTTAGATATGCCCTGGTTTACGGATTTAACCCTGGAAAGGTTTGGGATCAAGCAATTGGGTCCTTAGGACCGTCGAGCGGCGCGACTCCGGCCAACGCCGGCGAACAGGCTGTGCGCCGGGTCGGGGAAAAGGTCGGGGCGGACCACACACTCACCTAGGTTCGATTGGTAGCCGCGGGTGGGGTGGAGAAGTCGCCGGCATGGGCGCGCGGTGATGGCCGGCGGCGGCGGCCGCGGCTAGCGGTGTTGCCGGCGAGAGGGCGTACGCCCAGGACAAGGTGCTGCACGGTTAGGTCCTAGGGGCGTTGGGGAAACTCTCAGGGGGCTCACTCGGCACTGGAGAGGCGCAGGAAGGCAAGTTCGGTGGCGGCGGCCATGGTGGTGCGGTGCGGCGGTCTGGAGCGGCGGGGATGGCGTGAAGAGGAGAAGGAAACAACGACCTTAAATAGATCTCGCGTCCCGCGGTGACGACGGGGTGACAGCGCGGATTACGCCGTACCACGGCGCCCTTGGCTGGTGAGTGTACGGGCGGCGCCGCGGACGGACCGGCGGTCCACCACACGCGCGGCGCGCGTACGGCGTCACGGCGGGGGTGCGTTGGAGGCGCCTCGGGCGCGGCCAGCCCACTTGTATTTCGCTGAGCAAATGTTTGAATTCAAATATCTCCAAAATTTTGAATAGAAGTTGACCAAACTTTGAATAGGAAAATTGTAGATCTAGCAACCTTCTATCTCTTTCAAAAAGGCTACATAGGGTTTTTCTCAACAGAATTTGCAAGGGAGGCTTGCCAACTTTGAATGCCAGCCTGTGTTCCTGAACAGGAGATACTGACCTTTGAGGAAGTTTTTCATGCTTTTCCACTCAAAATTTGAAATGCCAATCTACATGAAAGTTGTGTCCCTCGACAAGCTGGACAACTTTCATAAAGGTAGATTTTAAGTGTTTAGGTGAATTTTGGAGAATGAGGCAAAAGTTCCGGATGACATCTATGGGCACTAGGGTTTAAGTGGGGTTTGACCAAGACTTTGCCTATGGGTTGGCCCCAAATGTGTCTACTAGATCAAAGGGGTCATTAGAGTTGGTTGGTGAGTTTCTCGAGGTGAGGACCCAGGTTGACTGTGGTTTGACCATTGTCAACCGGGTTGACCGACGATTAGGGTTAATTGAAAACCTGGGGCATCACAGCCTACCACCCTTAAATGAAATCTCGTCCCGAGATTCGACTTAAAAACAAATAGATGGGAAGGAAACTCACAGTTTCGAGACTACAGGAATCCCGGATACCTGGCGTTGAGGTATTCCTCTGTCTCCCAAGTTGCCTCTTCTTCCATGTGGTGACTCCATTGGATCTTGTACATCCGTACAGTTTGTCTTCAGGTCTTTCGCTCTTTTTGGTCTAACACTTTTAATGGGTGCTCGATGAGAGAGAAATCCGGCTCAATTCAAGCATTAGCTTCTGTGATGACTTCAACTGAGTCACATGAAACACATTGTGGACTGCGGAAAACCGTTCTGGTAATTGGATATGATAAGCCACTGGCCCACATAATTCTATGACTTCATAGGGTCCAATGTAGCGCGGAGCTAACTTTCCTTTGACACCGAACCTTTGCACACCTTTAGTGGGGGACACCTTTAGATACACGTAATCTCGCACTTCAATGTGTCGGGGCGTGGTTCCCTTATCATGGTAACTCTTTTGTCTCATCTGAGCCATCTTCATATTCTCCCTTATCACTTGTACCTTTTCTTCGACATCCTTAACTATATCCGGACCAAAGAGTGTCCTTTCCCCAGCTTCCAACCATTTCAACGGGGTGCGACATCTTCATCCGTAAAGAGCTTCGAACGGTGCCATTTTCAAACTGGCTTGGTCACTGTTGTTGTAGGAGAATTCTGCCAAGGACAAACACCTGTCCCAACTCTTGTCAAAGTGCAAGATGCTTGCTCGTAGCATGTCTCCCAAAATCTGATTTATCCTTTCCGTCTGACCATCCGTCTGCGGATGATAACTGGAACTGCAAATTAACTTGGTTCCTAAGCACTCATGTAACTGCTCCCACAAGCGAGCTACAAACTGAGTTCCTCTGTCAGAGATTATAGTCTTCGAAATTCCATGCAAACAAACTATTTGGTCCATGTATAACTCTACATATTGTTGTACTGAATAAGTGGTATGTACGGCAATGAAATGAGCGGTCTTGGTGAGTCTGTCCATGATTACCCTAATAGAATCCTTCTTTCTAGCTGTCAGGGGTAAACCCACTACGAAGTCCATACTAATGTCAGCCCACTTCCACATGGGTATTGACAAGGGTTGGAGTACACCTGCCGATTTCAAATTGTTTGCTTTCATTCGGTGGCAGGTATCGCACTCGGCTACATACTTGGCTATATCAACTTTCATATTGGACCACCAGAAATTCTGTTTCCAATCTCGGTAAATCTTGGTACTACCGGGATGAATAGAGAATTTGGACATGTGAGCCTCATCAAGGATGATCTTCTTTATTTCCAGATCGACAGGAACCACAAGGCGTTTGCCAAACTAGATCACATCCTGGTGATCCTTCTGGAAACAAGTATACTTAGGATCTCCCTCTGCTAATTTTTGTTTGATGCTTTGCATGCCTTCATCATTACGTTGAGCAGAGACAATTCTATCATAAAGATTTGATTCTACAGTTAAGGCATAAAGATTTACTTGTTGTACCACTTCTAAGTTGAGCCTTCTCATTTCTTCACATAATTGGTCACTAACTGGCTCCAACTCTAGATGATTGCAGTGAACTTTGCGGCTAATAGCATCCGCGACAACATTCGCTTTTCCGGGGTGATAGTGCACTTGTAGGTCATAATCCTTTATCAACTCAAGTCATCTTCTTTGCCTCATATTCAACTCTGACTGAGTAAAGATGTATTTGATACTCTTGTGATCAGTGAAGATGTTACAATGATTACCCATCAGATAATGTCTCCATATCTTAAGAGTGTGGAAAACGGCAGCTAACTCAAGATCGTGGGTAGGATAATTGATCTCATGAGGTCGAAGTGCCCGTGAAGCATAGGCAATGACTTGGCCTTCTTGCATAAGGACACAGCAGAGACCCGTGCCTGACGTGTCACAGAAAACTTCAAAAGGTTTGGAATATCTGGTTGCACTAGCACTGGGGCTGAGGTCAAATGTTGTCTCAAGGTGTGGAAGGCTTTCTCAATGCTTCGCTCCACATGAACTTCACTCCTTTCTTGAGTAGTTCGTTCATAGGTTTCGCGATTCTACATAAGTCGGGGATGAATCGACGGTAGTATCCCGCCAACCCTAAGAAACTGCGGATCTGGTGTACAGACTTGGGTGGTTTCCAATCCATCACCTCTTGAACTTTGCTAGGATCTATGGAGATACCATCTTGGGAAATAGTGTGCCTCAAGAATTTCACACTCTTCAACTAGAATTCACATTTAGAGAACTTAGAATAAAGCTTATGATCTCGCAAACGCTAAAGGACAATTCGAAGATGTTTGGCATGTTCTTTCTCGTTTTTGGAACAGATGAGGATATCATCGATAAAGACCACTACGAACTTGTCAAGCTCCGTCATAAACACGGAGCTCATGAGGTACATGAAGTAGGCTGGGACATTCGTGAGACCAAAAGACATTACTAAGAATTCGTAGAGACCATATCGAGTGGAGAAAGCAATTTTAGGAATGTCACAAGGTCGAATTTTGATTTGATGATAACGAGAACGAAGATCGATTTTGAAGAAAACTTTGGCTTCAGCCAATTGATCAAAAAGAACATCGATTCGGGGAAGAGGATATTTGTTCTTGATGGTTACTGCATTGAGCGGTCGGTAATCTACACACAGTCTCAAGCTACCATCTTTCTTTTTGACGAAAAGAGCGGGACAACCCCAAGGAGAAGAGCTTGGGCGAATATAACCCTTATCTAACAGTTCCTGGAGTTGGTTTTTCAGTTCGGCTAATTCTTTGGAAGGCATACGATAAGGTCGCTTGGAAATGGGTGCAGTACCCGGTTGTAGTTCAATCACAAACTCAACATCTCTGTCTCGCGGCATACAAGACAACTCATCAGGAAAAACATCTGGATACTCACACACTACTGGAATCTCATCAAGAGGGGAGATAAAGGTCACATAGGCACAAGAGTCGGTACCGTCCTTGAAAGGTAGGTACAAGGTAGTGTGCCCGACCTTAGGTGAGTTTATCTCTACAACTCTATCTGATATATCTAGAACCACCTTATGTAGGGTCATCCAATCCATACCCAAGATAACATCCATGCCTTACAAATTTATGGTGATAAGATTTGATTGAATATTCTTACTTCCCAATTTTAAAGGAACTCTAAAAGTTATTATGTGAGAAGAGATATTTCTTCCTGGCGTGATAATTTTATAAGCCGATTTGGTTTGCATTACTTTTAGACCCAATTTTCCTAATAGATTCTCACTTATGAAACTGTGGGTAGCTCCAGAATCAAATAAAATCTTAACAGGAGTATCGTTGACAGAGAATGTACTCGTGAGCATTGAAGCTCCCTCTGGAATGTCGCTCATGGTGGTGAAGTTCAGCTTGCCTTGGCGTACTTGCACCATAGGCTTCTTAACCGGCGCGACAGGCTTGTTCTTGGCACCTTGATTCTGTGGGTTGGGCTTGATCTGCTTGGGTTTTGGGCAATCGCTGATGTAATGTCCGGGTTGACCACAGTTGATGCTTCGACAATCACCAATGTTGCGAGGAGGTGCAGTAGGCTTAGGAGCCTGCTGCTGAGCATTTCGGAATTGGAAGTTCCCTGAGGATTTGCTCTGGGATGGCTTCATCATCTAGCTTCCAGTTGAAGATTGTTGGGATGGTTTTGGAACATTCTTTTTCATAAAGTGAAACTTCTTATTACTTCCGCTGCCTAGAGCAAAACCAGACAGCCTCTTCTTGTCCCTGTGGGCCTTTTTCATGGTAGCCTCTTGGGAGATAGCCTTGTTCACAAGCTCATGGAAATTTTCTGGCTCGAGCAGGTTCAGTCACTCGTACAACTTGCCATCGAGCCCATCGCGGAATCTTTCCATCTTCGTCGCATCAGTGTCTACGTGATGCCTGCCATATTGGCACAAGCTGTTGAACTTCTGGGCGTAACGGTACACCGTATCAGACCCCTGCCTAAGGGCCAACAACTCCCTCATTTTTCTATCCATTAATCCCTTGGGGATGTGATGGCTCTTGGAGGCTTGCTTGAAATCATCCCAAGTTACAGCACGCCCTCGCTGCACTGACTTGAAATGATCCCACCACATTAAAGCTTCTCCTCGCACTTGCAGAGCTGCGAAATTCGCTTTGTTTTCCTCGGAGCAAGGCAGCACAAAGGCAGAGAACTTTGCCTCGATGGCCTTGAACCAAGCCTCAGCTTCCAGGGGTCTTCCTCCTTGGAGAAGGTCGGTGGCGTCATCCCGATGAACTGAGCGTACATGGTGACCTGATTAGGCCCCTCGTGGTTGGCCCCATGTGGCGGCCCTTGGTTCATCTGCTGAGCGATCTGCTACTGGGTCTGTAGGATCTGGCGCAGCACCTCGGTTTGTGTGGCCATGAAAGTCTACAACGACGTCATGGGTGGTCACGGCGGCAGGTCGCTGCTTCTGGCCGTTCTGAACCCTTTGGGAGAGCTGCGCATGGGTCCCACCATCTGAAATGCGAGCCTTTATTAGACACATAGTCAAATTCTTACTTTGAATAAATGACAATCACACATGTATTCCAATAGCTCATTAGCATCCACACGATGATGGCAGCAACAATCGTAAGATATCACATAACCAACAATTTGAATCATAGAATCGTTCTACAACATAGTTTGGAATTGCGACAACTGGAGTGACTCGAGCCAACTTTCAATCTCGGGGCAATTCTCCCATTTCGGGTGCCCGCGAAGGTGACGTGCGAAAGATCACCAAGTTGTTCGTCAAACGATCGACACTCACCGAAAACACTGTGGTTTTCTAACGGCTTAAGCAATGCAAGTTTGGCAAGCGTGGTTATTGAAGCCATTCCTCAATTTTGGTTATCACACGAAATAAAACTCCAACATCTTGGTTGAACAACTCGAACTTCAGTTCAAAACATAATACATTTAAGCATTCTTTATTACAACTCAAAGAAAAATGTAACACCCCGTGTTTTTTGCTCAAAGAAAAATGTAACACCCCGTGTTTTTTGCTCACTGGTATTTGTGCTAATGACCCACTTAACCACTCCTCTAACTACCCTTGAGGACACTAGGTCAACCCTTGGTCAAAACACTAGCTTAAAACCCCATTGTCCCCTTTGACCCTTTGTGCTATTCTAGAACTTTGGCACGTTCTCCAAAATTTCCCTAAACAGTTCAAAACCACCCAAAAGAAAAAATGTGCAGAAATTCAAGGCACACAACTTTGTTGTTGAGTGGCATTGCTGTTTTGGAGTGTAGGAGGGTGAAAATGGCAAAACAAGACCCTGGTTTACTGTTCACAAGCGCCGAGAATTTGGCCAGGTTGGCATGGCGTTCCTGCTCAATTGCTTGAACCAAACCCCTAACAGCCTTTGTGAAAGATGTAGAGGAATGTCTGATCTTCAACTTTGCTTCAGACCATAAGGTGAACTTTATTTTGAAAATTTAGAGGAAAACTATTTTTAAAACGGCTCAGCGAAACACAAATGCACCGGGAACGCCAGAGCGCGCCCACGCGCAACGTCGCGCGCACGTGCCACGCCAGCGGCCGTACGCGTGCCGCGCGCACACTCCGAGGAACTGGCGGACCCAGCGGTCCATGCGCCGCGCCGGGAGTGCTACTGTTGGTGACTTTCGCGAGCGTTTGGACGGCGCCAGGTGGCTGGTTCCCACTCGCCGGCGTGCCAACCGCTGCACACCATTGGCCGCCACTCCACCGCACGTCGTAGCCCCTTGCTGCCCACGCCACACGTGCACCGATGACGTGGTTGACCCCACGACCTCTTAACCGACCTCCAGCGCCCTTATAAACCCGCCCCGGTTGCTTCCCGCACGCACACGCACTCGCCACCGAGCTCCGCCGTCCGCCGTTGGCGCCGCCAGGTGTGAACCCCCTTCCAGTCGCCGTCCTCACTCACCCAAGCGCCTAAGCTCTCCATTGTGCATCACAAAACCTCCCCGAGCCGCTTATTGATCAAGCCGAGCCACGCGATCGCCGGAACCCGAGCTCCCGCGGCCGCCGGACCGCCGCCGTCGAGTTCGCCCCTCCGTCGATTCTCCAAGCCCGGTGACATGCCTAGCGCCTTCCCTAGGTCACATGGAAGCACCCCGTGCAGCACGTGGTTGAGCCCAGCCCCTTCCCTCACCGCCGTCCGAGTTCCCGCGGGCGCGCCGCCGCTGCTCCGCCGCCACCGCTCGCCAGTGACTTCTCCGGCCAAACCACTGCCGCCAATCAATCACTGGTGAGCCCAATCGACTATCCCCGCAGCATGTTTACCTCTCCATGCCCCAACTCGCCGCCGGCGAGCTCGCCTCCGCCGTCGGGCCCGAGAGGGGGGAATCGAGGGTATTCTTGTAAGAATTTTAAAAGTTCTAGGGTCTGCAGTGTAAAACAATTCTTCCCTGTTTTGTGTTTGAGTCCAGCACCTAGTAAATTAGTTTAAAAATTGTATAAAAATCCAAAAATAGGAAACTTAATTTTGCTGTGCTCAGTATAACAAGAACTACAACTTTATCCAAATGTGTATATACATTTGAGTTATAGTTTTTGCTTGAAAAATAGGAAGGTAAAATACTTAGATTTGTGTTTGTGCAAAATCCACACAAGCTCTTGAGTTGGATTTTGTATATGTTGTGTTAACTAGTATGTCTAGGTTCTGTGCCAAAATTTGCACAAAGGTACTTAAGGGATCTTCCTATATAAATTATCTTGTGATATTGATAAATCTGCCTAGATGATTGTTGTAGCTTGATATATAATTATTTTTGAGCCCAACTTCTGGCTATAGCCTTGTTATGCTAAAAAGCATCTTTGGTGAATTTACCATGATTTTATCCCTGTTAGAAATATTATTTCCTTATTTATGCTTGTTTTTAATAATAAATATGTGTAGCATGATTCGTAAAGGCTATAGGCGTGTTTCTTGGTTCTTTGGGCTTGTTGTGGACCAAAGATTGTGTAGGAGAAAGATGGGAGTCATTACTGTTGTATTTATTTTATTATGCATTATTCTCTTTTAAGCTAACTAGAAATACCCATAAATTGGTGTATTAAATTCAATGGTGCAAAACCCTTCTTCTTGCTGTGCAGAGGTATGCCTCCTGGTCAGTAGGACCAGTGGGTGCTGCTGGATCAGTTTGTTATGATTTAGTTATGCAAAAGAGCTCAAACTAGATTAATCTAGTAAAGGTAAAATAGGGAAATCACTCTCTTCGGTGCATGACTTAAGGAGAAGTGTTAGGAAAAGTAAAATGGTTCTACGAAAGTAATTTCCTTGCTGTTTCTTTTAAATAAAATATTTCTTCAATAGATGTGCACACAATCACCTTAAAGAGAAGGCTAAATAGGCTTTTGGATTATCTTTAAAAGGAAAAAGGTTTAAATACTTTCTTAAGGTGATTATGGCTAACCTTGTGCCGTTGGTGACAGTTTGGTACTGTTTTTGAATTAAATTAAATTAATCACCCTCCGGATCACTGCATTGCATTCCCCGTGTAGAAGTCCCCGACGGTAGCTATACGCTTGTGCCGGCTGACGAGGACGAGGGAGCAGGAGGAGACGCGCACTACGTGACCGTAGAGCAAGACCCGGGCCAAAGTCCGGAAGTTTGTGTGTGTGCTTGTGCTGACGCAGGCAAGCCCCGGTTTATTCATTAACCCCTGTGTTTCTTTAAAACTTCTGAATTTACTTCTTGTTATTGTATGTGCATTTACATTCAGGAGTTGAAATGAAACCCTAGTTGCATGATCCATAAGTACCTATGACCTTTTACTAGCATGTTAGGTCGCTAGTTGCTATGCTTTAAGGAGCCGGTACAAGTCGACTGATGTTCGTCACTCGCGAGAATATGATCTTCTTTATGGAATCACCATATGTTTAAATGGATTGCTCATGTGGTAATAGCATGGGATTTGGGCTAAGTGTTTGAAAGTACTAAACACTTGCCGGAAATGGGTACGGTAAGCCTAGTACCTAAATGAGGCGGTACGGGGTTTTACTATCACTACTCTTAGGGTTGCGGCACCGGGCTCGCCACCTGAGTACATGCGTGAGGCTGGGTGACCTTAGTGGCGTAGCCCAGATAAACTTTGTACTTAAGACTGTGAGCTATTATCCCCAAACCGAAGAATGGCGGGAACCGCCTGGTTGGTGAACTCTTAGTGAGGGCACCTCCCGTGTGTTTAGGTCCACCTTGCAAGGTTATGAATCAATCGATTGTTGGCCTCTCACCGTTATCTAAGACTACTTACCCGACTGGCCATGATATCCCTTTATGATGGAACTTTGTGAACATTTTCACTTTGAATAATTGTTTGTACAACTTTGGTTGTAATAGTTGCTTATTTAGTAATGATTACTCAACTAGAACATGAGCTAAAATATGGAAAATAAGGACTCACTACTTAGCAGCTTTTTGGCAAACAAACACACTAGCCAAAAGCCTTGCATGACTAGAGGTAAAGTCTTTCTTTTAGACGGATAAATCTTGCTGAGTATTAGTATACCCAGCCTTGCTTTATAAATGTTGTTCCAGGTAATGCATCTGATGTGCGGTCCGAAGAACTTCCACCCGGCTAGGAGTTGGAATGGGTGGATGACGAAGAGTGATTGCATCACAGACATGCCTCCTATGATGTGATCGTATCGTTTAGTTAACTTCCGCTGTTTTCAATAAACTCTGAACCATTTACTTTCATGTCAAAGAACTATGTTTGCAATAACGAACCCTACGGGGATGTGATAGTTTAATTTGTAAGGCACTCTGGACTCTCCTTTGTGGGGGTTTTAATGCATATGTTCGATCCTCTCTGTAATGTGAAGTGATTTACCGGGTGTTAACCCTGCAACACTCAACGGGATGCTTCTTTATTATCGCTTAATGAACAAATGGAGTGGTTTAGGCGATAGTACGGAATTATCTCGGGAGGGGTTGTCACAGCTGGTATCAGAGAATCCGTATGCACCGGATTGATTAGATTAATACTAATCACATGGTTTACAAAAAAAAACTTGTCAAGATTGATTGGATTTTGAAAATCCGTTGGATCGTTGAGGAATGATCTAGATCGAGAGGCCCTAGAGGGAATTTTGGGTTCTTTAAGGTGGCATAAGAATCTATGGTTTATTTTGCTAACCTCCAACACCTTACTTTATGTCGGACTTACTTTATTGCACAACCAAACTAGATGAGCCACGTGTTTCATACGAGTGCTGTTCCGCATCACGGGAATTGCGAGGCTTGATGGAGTGATCCATTCCACGGACCCCATCTTCGCGTCTGGATATGTGTTGTGGTGTCGCCACGTGTATTATACGTGTGCATTCCGCATGTCCATCATGCGAGGCAAGGATACACTCCATTCAAATGGAGGGTGTCCGAGGTTGGACGCTGTCCATGCAGCGGCTTGACGCATGGATACCGTTTCTATAAATGAACGGTACTGTATGTGGACGCTTTCGTGACGTGCTGGCACGAAAGGTTCATTTTCGGCAGGTACACTAACAACGTTCGTATGTCTTTAAGTGCGAATCGAGTAGCTCCGGCTAGTTATTATAAGGAGAGCCGATTATAAGCTTGCCACCGACACTAACTACGCCTTTTGGATCTAGTTGTGTAAGGTCGTTTAAGGTGTGTGCATGCATGATTAAAATCTTGATGAACCTAAAATTTACCCTTACTTGGTTGGAGTAATTTTTCAAGGGAGATTACTTGATCTTAGATGAGGTTATCCCCTCTTTTGAATTTAGGAAAATTCTGACAGATTCTGTCTCTGTCATTTCTCAATTTTTATAGCCAATTCTGTAGAGAATCTGACTAGACATCCTTTAGGAAAGTTGTTTTTTATCGAGTTGAGCATTCACTGTGAAATTTCCAGGATTTTAGGAATTTTCTGTATAGAGTTATGCTCAGTTTAGTGAGTCTCTGTTCGGTTGTTTTTCAGAGCAGCACCTTTCTGCAGATGAAATTTTTCGAGCTTGTTCCAATCCAACTTATATCTACCTCTGAATACCAAAAGTGTGCAAAATCATGTCATTAAGTTGCTGTGTTGAATTGCGAATTTTTGGGGCCCTGGTTTTTATGTTATGATTTTTTGTTCATACCTGCCAGATTTTACCCTATTGCTCGTTGATGTCAATTGATATCTAACGTGTAGTTCCTAATTTTTGTACAGATGGCGCAGCCACCGACCTACGAGATCGACGCGGACGGTACCATTCGTACCGATGCCCTTCACTGGGAGGGCTTTCCCAGTATTTTGTGGGAGACTCTCAGTGAAGTGGGCTACGTTACGCCGCCGCTGTACGAGGTGGTCTCTTTTGGGGACCAGGGTGTTCCCTACGCCCGCACGACCTCTAGCGTGCTTCCCCACCCCGAGCACCCGGAGTGGGCGGACTCGAGCATGGTGTTCTTTGCTCACCGCGGTGTTGAGTCGGTTGAGTCCACGGCCATGCAGATCCTTCACACCTTCTGTGAGCAGCACCCGGACGAAGTGATGCTTACTGCGCTGGGTTTGTTTCTGGCCATGGACCCACTCGACCCGGCTTGGCGTGAGCGTATCTCGCTCACCGATGTGTCGCTCACGGCAGACCCTCCAGCGGTTGTTGTCCGCCAGCTTCTGAGGTTCTTGGAGGCGGTGTACAACATGCAGGTGTTTCGTCTTTCCACTCAGGGTATGCTCTCAGTGGTCTTGATGGACTCCATAGCGATGAGGGATATCCTCACCCTTGACCTTCAGTACGAGCGCCAGACCGTTGCTCACCTCCAGCAGGAGATTGTTACGCTTCAGGACGAGAGCATTCAGTTGCACCAGCAGCGTGCTGAGCTCACAGAGCAGTTGTTTGCCCGGGAGCACGCTCTTGAGACGACTCAGGTGCAGCTAGCTCACACTGAGGCCCAGCGTTTTGCCTTGGTGCAGAACGTGATGGAAATGCAGAACCAGGTAGCTGAGATGGAGATAGAGGTAGAGGTGTGGCAGGCGATGGCCCAGAAGGGTCAGCAGCCGCCGATCGCACCACCGGTCGCCCCTGCCGCTCTAGACGAGCAACACAGAGTTTCGGGCTTGAGCGAGGACAGTGCTGGTGGTTCACCACCCGACTCCCCGGACACTAGCACTAGCTCCGCTGCGGGCTACTAGTAGTATTAGCAGTTGTCTTTGGGAAGGAAATCATGTACTCTTAGTTTAGCCTCCTCAGTTTGCTTTTGTGTAAGGGTAGAGGCTGCTCGGAGAGTATAATTGATGACCTTTTGTTGTACATAAGTATGTAAGCGATCCCAAGACTCCACATCATGTAATGCTTAGATGGACATCTCGGTGTTGTCATGTTTTAATGAGTAATTCAAGGTTGTTGTGATCAAAGTCTCGCATTGTGTTGAATACCAACCTTGTGTGTTATGTTGTGGAGATCATGCTCACCGAAATTCACCACCATTGCCTAAGCGTACCGAGAATTATAGCGAAAATTTCTAAGTTCGGCCTACAGCAAAAACAGCTAGGCAGACCCCGGTGTTGGGATTTTTCGGGCATGTTAATGTTGGAATTAGACCTCGGGTTTAATAGCAGTGTTGGTGCTCAGGAAATTTTGCACTTGCTGACCAAAAATAGGAGTTTTTGCTATTGAGGGCAGAGAGTTATGAATTTTCTAGTAACTCCGTTGTGCTATCCGGTTTTCACCAAATTGATACTATGAGTTTCATTTTGCATATTCTTCTTGTGGATAATGTAAACAAGCTTGCAATATGTGACTACTGAGAATCTCATGGATTTCAGATGGTGGGACAAACTCGTGCTTCTCCCAATGGTTTTGGTGCAAGTGGGAGTGACGCTCCGCCTCCTGCTCCCAGCATGACCATTTAAGAGCAGTTTATGGTCACCCAACCCGAGGTGATGCGGCAGCTCTTGCAAACACAACAGCAGCTTGCTCAACAGCTGCAGAATAACCCTCGTGGGGAAAACATCGACGGCCAGCCTCGAGTCACCAAATATGAGCATTTCTATGCCATGAAGCCGCCAACTTTTGAAGAGGCCAAGGAGCCACTGGCTGCCGATACATGGATTAGGGACATTGAGGCCAAGTTCTCTGTGTTCACCTTGCCCCGCTCCGAGGAGCGAAAGGCCAGCTTCGCTGCTCTCCAGCTTCGTGGTGCAGCGTTGATATGGTAGGAGAACTTCAAGACCATGATCCCTACCAGACATCAGATCACTTGGGCTGAATTCAAGTAGGCCTTCAAGGAACGCCACATTCCAAAAGGTCTCATGGATAGAAAGATGAAGGAGTTGCTTGCTCTAAAGCAAGGCTCTGACACGGTGTATGAGTATGCGAAGAAATTCAATGCCTTGTGTCAGTATGGTGGGCATCATGTTGATAACGATGCCAAGAAGATAGAGCGTTTCCGTGATGGGCTACACGGGGATCTCTATCAGAGGCTTAATCTTTATGAGCCTAACAACTATTAGGACCTTGTGAACAAGGCCATTTCTCGAGAGGATGCCATGTCCAAAGCCCAGAAGGATAGAAAGAGACAGACCGGATTCACCGCTACCGGTGGGTCAGGCAAGAAATTCCGCTTCATCAAGAAAGGTACTCAGGGTCCTCCCCAGTCATCTTCAACTAGACACTGGAGGGTGACCCCGTCTCAGAACAAGCTATCTGGGAACTTCCAATTCCGTAAGGCACAGCAACAGCCATACAAGCCTAGTGCACCCCAGCTAACAACAACAACAATAACAGTGCTACCAAGGATCGTCGCTGCTATAATTGTGGGCAGCCCGGACACTACGCCAATGGGTGCCCTAAGCCCAGGCAGAACAAGCAGGGCGAAAGCTCAGGCTTCCGTCATGGGAACCAAGGCAAGAAGGCCATGGTGCAAGTCAAGCAGGGCAAACTCAACTTCACCACCTTCGCTGATGTCCCAGAGGGAGCAGCAGTGCTGACGGGTACATTCTCTATCCGTGATCACCCTGTTAGAATATTGTTTGATTCTGGAGCAACCCATAGTTTCATTAGTGAAAGTCTAGTGAGCAAGTTGGGATTACATTCTTGTCATACCAAAGATTCTTTCGTCGTAGCCATGGCGGGAGGAAGAATCCACTCCAACACTATAACCAAAGCCGTTCCTTTGCAGCTTGGCAGCAAAACCTTCTTAACCAACCTAATTCATTTGGGATTGGGAGGTCTAGATGTGATTCTAGGAATGAATTGGTTGACCCAACATCAAGTTGTTTTTGATATTTCTACTAGAATGATAGAAATCCATTCCCCTACCAGTGGTCATACTATCTGAAGGACCGATACGGCGAACCAGAGAGGGGGGGAGTGAATGGGAGCCGATAAAAAATTCTTCTTGAAGGAGATGGAAACTCCGACAAGATGAACACGGCTTCCAACACACGTCTCCGACTCACTACCAACGTTGGTCAAGCCCACATAGCCACTGGAGTGCTACTGGACCTAGGAACCAACACACCACCTTCCGACCCGAGAAACGCAGCGGAAAAACCAAACCTCGAGTCTACAGACCCACACCGGTCAGACCGGTGAGCACCACCGGTCAGACCGGTCCCTGCTGGTGAAACTGAGCAACTTCCACTAAGTGGCTCTACACCGGTCAGACGGTGAGACACACCGGTTAGACCGATGGCAGCCTGAAAGCCCCCAAGGCACCAAACAGGCCAACCGACCACCAAACTGACCCAAACTCGAAACAGCAACAACACGGGACAACAACGAACACACCAAGACATTCACCTGAGCAAAATCCCACAAGGGCTCGCACCGGTCAGACCGGTCAAGAGCACCGGTCAGACCGGTGTAGCCTGGGCAGCTCGGGATGAACAGCACCCGCGGGTCAACTCCCCCAAATCCAATTCCTGATCTCCCGAATCATTCCACGGACTTGAACAAGACTTTGGGGATATCAGGAACACCTCATGAGGAGTCCATAGCCAAGTTTAATCCCACCAAAACTCGTTCAAAGAGGAGGAATCGAAGAAACCCCACCGAAAGCACTTCCAACCCAAGAACTAAAGAAACCCCAAAATCGAGCACTTTTACTCACGGATTTGGGAGGGGAATCACAGCCCAAAGAACCACGAAGGGTTCCCACAAATTTCCCCATCAAATCCCCAAGAGAAAAGTCCCAAAAACAACCCAAAGAAATCACCGAGAGAGGGCTCCGAAAATCACCACCAAGAACAACCGGGGAAAACACATCCAAACATTGAGGAACCACGCCGAATCATCTATACATGAAACAAAGGTTCGTACAAGGTCTAGCAAGCCGCCCGATCATCCATCCCTCTCAACAAGATCTCTCTGTGAAGCTCTCTTGCTAGTCCTAAAGAAAACCTAGGGAAAATAGGTGGAAAATAGGAAAAACTAATGAGCTAGGGTTCCAAGAGTTGGCTGCCATCCTCTCACCTCTTGGGTTATATGGAGGCAACCGAATGTCTAAAATGCCCTTTCCTAAAAACTAAGGATACAAGCCCCTCAAGGGCGGATTTGGAATTCTTGATGTCTTCACCATCGGACGGATGCCCGGCGACCGCACCCTGCGTAGCCTCGACGCAAGCCATGCGATCCCGACGCGTGTCCTCCGCTTCGAAGATTCCGGACTGCGTCGCCGCACACCGGTCGACCGGTGCTCCTCACCCGGCCGAGCCGGTCCCCACCGGTCGGACGGTCGGACCCACCGATCGAGGCGGTGCGGGGCCGCTGCAACACCGTCTTCGGTTCTCCGGTCTTGGCTTTGTGGATCAACCAAGGAACCCAGTGGTTTTCTGGTGAACCACTGGAAACCCCGCGAACTCGGTGTAGCCTCCGCCAATCTCCACTCATGAGTCGGCTCCCACGTAGTCCCGGCTCGACCTTGGTTTTGAGGCTCTACTAAGAAACCGTCCATGACTTCATCTTGCTGTTCATGCCACCATGCGGCCCGCACTTGACCCCGCTAGCCACCGGGTCCCTCGAACGAAGCCTACTTGTCTTCTCCACACCTGGAGGCCTCACCGGCGACGACCTTTCACGCTTGTTCTTCACCTGAACCAACACCAGTCAAGCTGCAACCTGCACCTGCAATACTTAGCCAAGAATCAGTCCACACAACGTTGTCAATCACTCATCACACAAGGAAGCGACCATCCACCGGTCCTCGAACCACACATGGTCCTCAATCTCCCCCTTGATGAGTGCATTGACAACACCCACACGAAAGTAACAAGAGAGAAAAGAAAAAGAAAAGAAACGAAAAAAAGAAACTCCAACAAGCAATCGAAAGCCAAACAAAGGCAAAAGGCAAGATCACTTGAAGAAGACAAATCTCGGACCCCTTAGGCAAGGGCAACGGCTCGACACATCCGAGACCAAGCAAAGCTCAAGCAAAGAGCGCAAACCACCAAATCAAAGCTCCAACAACCACAAAGAGCTCCCCCTGCACACATGCAAGCTCCCCCTGAACCAATGCACCTCCCCCTGGACGAATGCATGCAAGACACCACTTGAAACGGGGCAGCTGCAACAAAAAAACGACCCGACCGGTCGGACCGGTCAACACCACCGGTCGAGCCGGTATGCAACATGTGAACGAGCCGGCACTCACACCGGTCGGACCGGTGGCCCTGACCGGCCGGTCGACCGGTGCACAACGAGCCCAAAAATGGCTCGAAACCACTCGAAAACCTTCTAAACACGTCCGAAGAAGCCATTTCAAGCTCAAATTTCTCCCCATTGTTGGCAATGCATGAATCAAGCCAAAAATGCAAAACTTTCAACCTAGAGCTTCTCAAATAGACAAAATTCAACAAAGAATGCTACACATGTCCAAAGGAGCAAGTTAGATACTCTACGACTTCGTATCAATCTCAACTACATGATCACCAAGTTTCACAACCATTGGACGAAGCTAGGATGGATTTTGGCAGTTTTGCGAAAAACTTGCCTCTCATGAGCAAAGTCCTAAACATGATCAAGGCATATCAAAATGGCAAAGCCACACAAACTTCATGCTAGGACTGCCATTCTAACCATAAGACCATCACAAACACCCACAAGCACCTCATGTCATGTCAAAGCCACCGAGCCATGTGCCTACTTCTATGTATGAGACTTCTCATTGGTAGGCATCATGCAACAGTTTAGCACCCAAAGCAAATTAAATTCAGCACAAATGACACAGGAGCATATTTTCCAAGCATTTTTCATTTCATTTTCAGATTTGTAAATGGTACATGAAATGTCTTTGCGACAAAAAGGAACTTATGCCCCTCCACAAGATAGAACAAGAGGGCTAAACATTCATGATGGCAAATGAGCCTTTGGCCCCATATGATCAATAAACTAGCTATCCAACCACAAATTAAGCATAGCAAAGCCACAAAAACATGTCAAGAACATGTAAAGGCATTTACACATGAGAGAGCATACATGTGACATTTTTCAAAAGCATAGCTATCAACCATGGATTATTCATCAAGATCATCAAGAGCTAAGCCGAACTAACCGTATCATACCAAACAAGCTCACAAAGACATAAATCTCATTCCATGGTGATCAATGTATATGAGAGACGCTTTTCCTAACCAATGCATATGATACAAAATGCATGCAATCTAAGATACAAGGATGCCCATACATCATGTTACATATGCCACGCAAAATGCAAGAAATGCACAAAGAAAAGCCATGCGATCGCGACGCGTGTCCTCCGCTTCGAAGATTCCGGACTGCGTCGCCGCACACCAGTTAGACCGGTGCTCCTCACCGGTCAGACCGGTCCCCACCGGTCAGACCGGTCAGACCCACCGGTCAGACCGGTGCAGTCTTCTTGCGGCACCGTCTTCGGTTCTCCGGTCTTGGCTTTGTGGATCAACCAAGGAACCCGGTGGTTTTCCGGTGAACCACCTGGAAACCCCGCGAACTCGGTGTAGCCTCCGTCAATCTCCACTCATGAGTCGGCTCCCACGTAGTCCCGGCTCGACCTTGGTTTTGAGGCTCTACAAAGAAACCGTCCATGACTTCATCTTCTTGTTCATGCCACCATGCGGCCCGCACTTGACCCCCGCCGGCCACCGGTCCCACGAACGAAGCCTACTTGTCTTCTCCACACCTGGAGGCCTCACCGGCGACGACCTTTCACGCTTGTTCTTCACCTGCACCAACACCAGTCAAGCCGCAACCTGCACCTGCAATACTTAGCCAAGAATCAGTCCACACAACGTTGTCAATCACTCATCACACAAGGAAGCGACCATCCACCGGTCCTCGAACCACACATGGTCCTCAATCTCCCCCTTGATGAGTGCATTGACAACACCCACACGAAAGTAACAAGAGAGAAAAGAAAAAGAAAAGAAACGAACAAAAAGAAACTCCAACAAGCAATCGAAAGCCAAACAAAGGCAAAAGGCAAGATCACTTGAAGAAGACAAATCTCGGACCCCTTAGGCAAGGGCAACGGCTCGACACATCCGAGACCAAGCAAAGCTCAAGCAAAGAGCGCAAACCACCAAATCAAAGCTCGAACAACCACAAAGAGCTCCCCCTCGCACACATGCAAGCTCCCCCCCGAACCAATGCACCTCCCCATGGACGAATGCATGCAAGACACCACTTGAAACGGGCAGCAACAAAAAACAGCCACGGCCGGTCGGACCGGTCAACACCACCGGTCGACCGGTATGCAACATGTGAACGAGCCGGCCTCACACCGGTCGGACCGGTGGCCCCGACCGGTCGACCGGTGCACAACAGAGCCCAAAAATGGCTCGAAACCACTCGAAAACCTTCTAAACACGTCCAAAGAAGCCATTTCAAGATCAAATTCCCCCCCCCCCTTGTTGGCAATGCATGAATCAAGCCAAAAATGCAAAACTTTCAACCTAGAGCTTCTCAAATAGACAAAATTCAACAAAGAATGCTACACATGTCCAAATGAGCAAGTTAGATACTCTCAGACTTCGTATCAATCTCAACTACATGATCACCAAGTTTCACAACCATTGGACGAAGCTAAAAAAGATTTTGGCAATTTTGCGAAAAACTTGCCTCTCATGAGCAAAGTCCTAAACATGATCAAGGCATATCAAAATGGCAAAGCCACACAAACTTCATGCTAGGACAGACCATTCTAACCATAAGACCATCACAAACACCCACAAGCACCTCATGTCATGTCAAAGCCACCGAGCCATGTGCCTACTTCTATGTATGAGACTTCTCATTGGTAGGCATCATGCAACGGTTTAGCACCCAAAGCAAATTAAATTCAGCACAAATGACATGGGAGCATATTTTCCAAGCATTTTTCATTTCATTTTCAGATTTGTAAATGGTACATGAAATGTCTTTGCGACAAAAAGGAACTTATGCCCCTCCACAAGATAGAACAAGATGGCTAAACATTCATGATGGCAAATGAGCCTTTGGCCCCATATGATCAATAAACTAGCTATCCAACCACAAATTAAGCATAGCAAAGCCACAAAAACATGTCAAGAACATGTAAAGGCATTTACACATGAGAGAGCATACATGTGACATTTTTCAAAAGCATAGCTATCAACCATGGATTATTCATCAAGATCATCAAGAGCTAAGCCGAACTAACCGTATCATACCAAACAAGCTCACAAAGACATAAATCTCATTCCATGGTGATCAATGTATATGAGAGACGCTTTTCCTAACCAATGCATATGATACAAAATGCATGCAATCTAAGATACAAGGATGCCCATACATCATGTTACATATGCCATGCAAAATGCAAGAAATGCACAAAGAAAAGCCATGCGATCGCGACGCGTGTCCTCCGCTTCGAAGATTCCGGACTGCGTCGCCGCACACCAGTCAGACCGGTGCTCCTCACCGGTCAGACCGGTCCCCACCGGTCAGACCGGTCGAACCCACCGGTCGAGGCCGGTCAGGGCTTGCGGCAAGCACCGTCTTCGGTTCTCCGGTCTTGGCTTTGTGGATCAACCAAGGAACCCAGTGGTTTTCTGGTGAACCACTGGAAACCCCGCGAACTCGGTGTAGCCTCCGCCAATCTCCACTCATGACTCGGCTCCCACGTAGTCCCGGCTCGACCTTGGTTTTGAGGCTCTACCAAGAAACCGTCCATGACTTCATCTTGTTGTTCATGCCACCATGCGGCCCGCACTTGACCCCGCTGGCCACCGGGTCCCTCGAACGAAGCCTACTTGTCTTCTCCACACCTGGAGGCCTCACCAGCGACGACCTTTCACGCTTGTTCTTCACCTGCACCAACACCAGTCAAGCCGCAACCTGCACCTGCAATACTTAGCCAAGAATCAGTCCACACAACGTTGTCAATCACTCATCACACAAGGAAGCGACCATCCACCGGTCCTCGAACCACACATGGTCCTCAATCTCCCCCCTTGATGAGTGCATTGACAACACCCACACGAAAGTAACAAGAGAGAAAAGAAAAAGAAAAGAAACGAACAAAAAGAAACTCCAACAAGCAATCGAAAGCCAAACAAAGGCAAAAGGCAAGATCACTTGAAGAAGACAAATCTCGGACCCCTTAGGCAAGGGCAACGGCTCGACACATCCGAGACCAAGCAAAGCTCAAGCAAAGAGCGCAAACCACCAAATCAAAGCTCCAACAACCACAAAGAGCTCCCCCTGCACACATGCAAGCTCCCCCTGAACCAATGCACCTCCCCCTGGACGAATGCATGCAAGACACCACTTGAAACGGGGCAGCTGCAACAAAACAGCCCTGACCGGTCAGACCGGTCAACACCACTGGTCAGACCGGTATGCAACATGTGAACAGAGCCAGCACTCACACCGGTCAGACCGGTGGCCCTGACCGGTCAGACCGGTGCACAACAGAGCCCAAAAATGGCTCGAAACCACCTGAAAACCTTCTAAACACGTCCAGCAAGCCATTTCAAGCTCAAATTTCTCCCCCTTGTTGGCAATGCATGAATCAAGCCAAAAATGCAAAACTTTCAACCTAGAGCTTCTCAAATAGACAAAATTCAACAAAGAATGCTACACATGTCCAAATGAGCAAGTTAGATACTCTCAGACTTCGTATCAATCTCAACTACATGATCACCAAGTTTCACAACCATTGGACGAAGCTAAAAAGGATTTTGGCAATTTTGCGAAAAACTTGCCTCTCATGAGCAAAGTCCTAAACATGATCAAGGCATATCAAAATGGCAAAGCCACACAAACTTCATGCTAGGACAGCCATTCTAACCATAAGACCATCACAAACACCCACAAGCACCTCATGTCATGTCAAAGCCACCGAGCCATGTGCCTACTTCTATGTATGAGACTTCTCATTGGTAGGCATCATGCAACGGTTTAGCACCCAAAGCAAATTAAATTCAGCACAAATGACATGGGAGCATATTTTCCAAGCATTTTTCATTTCATTTTCAGATTTGTAAATGGTACATGAAATGTCTTTGCGACAAAAAGGAACTTATGCCCCTCCACAAGATAGAACAAGATGGCTAAACATTCATGATGGCAAATGAGCCTTTGGCCCCATATGATCAATAAACTAGCTATCCAACCACAAATTAAGCATAGCAAAGCCACAAAAACATGTCAAGAACATGTAAAGGCATTTACACATGAGAGAGCATACATGTGACATTTTTCAAAAGCATAGCTATCAACCATGGATTATTCATCAAGATCATCAAGAGCTAAGCCGAACTAACCGTATCATACCAAACAAGCTCACAAAGACATAAATCTCATTCCATGGTGATCAATGTATATGACAGACGCTTTTCCTAACCAATGCATATGATACAAAATGCATGCAATCTAAGATACAAGGATGCCCATACATCATGTTACATATGCCATGCAAAATGCAAGAAATGCACAAAGAAAAGCCATGCGATCGCGACGCGTGTCCTCCGCTTCGAAGATTCGGACCGCGTCGCCGCACACCGATCGACCGGTGCTCCTCACCGGTCGACCGGTCCCCACCGGTCGGACCGGCCGGACCCACCGGTCGGACCGGTCCGGCTGCTTTGCAAAGACCGTCTTCGGTTCTCCGGTCTTGGCTTTGTGGATCAACCAAGGAACCCGGTGGTTTTCTCGGTGAACCACCGGAAACCCCGCGAACTCGGTGTAGCCTCCGCCAATCTCCACTCATGAGTCGGCTCCCACGTAGTCCCGGCTCGACCTTGGTTTTGAGGCTCTACAAAGAAACCGTCCATGACTTCATCTTGCTTGTTCATGCCACCATGCGCCCGCACTTGACCCCGCCGGCCACCGGGTCCCACGAACGAAGCCTACTTGTCTTCTCCACACCCGGAGGCCTCACCGCCGACGACCTTCCACGCTTGTTCTTCACCCGCACCAACACCGGTCAAGCCGCAACCCTGCACCCGCAATACTTAGCCAAGAATCGGTCCACACAACGTTGTCAATCACTCATCACACAAGGAAGCGACCATCCACCGGTCCTCGAACCACACATGGTCCTCAATCTCCCCCTTGATGAGTGCATTGACAACACCCACACGAAAGTAACAAGAGAGAAAAGAAAAAGAAAAGAAACGAACAAAAAGAAACTCCAACAAGCAATCGAAAGCCAAACAAAGGCAAAAGGCAAGATCACTTGAAGAAGACAAATCTCGGACCCCTTAGGCAAGGGCAACGGCTCGACACATCCGAGACCAAGCAAAGCTCAAGCAAAGAGCGCAAACCACCAAATCAAAGCTCGAACAACCACAAAGAGCTCCCCCCCGCACACATGCAAGCTCCCCCGAACCAATGCACCTCCCCATGGACGAATGCATGCAAGACACCACTTGAAACGGGCGGCTGCAACAAAACAGCCACGACCGGTCGGACCGGTCAACACCACCGGTCGACCGGTATGCAACATGTGAACAGAGCCGGCACTCACACCGGTCAGACCGGTGGCCCTGACCGGTCAGACCGGTGCACAACAGAGCCCAAAAATGGCTCGAAACCACCTGAAAACCTTCTAAACACGTCCAGCAAGCCATTTCAAGCTCAAATTTCTCCCCCTTGTTGGCAATGCATGAATCAAGCCAAAAATGCAAAACTTTCAACCTAGAGCTTCTCAAATAGACAAAATTCAACAAAGAATGCTACACATGTCCAAATGAGCAAGTTAGATACTCTACAGCTTCGTATCAATCTCAACTACATGATCACCAAGTTTCACAACCATTGGACGAAGCTAAAAAGGATTTTGGCAATTTTGCGAAAAACTTGCCTCTCATGAGCAAAGTCCTAAACATGATCAAGGCATATCAAAATGGCAAAGCCACACAAACTTCATGCTAGGACAGCCATTCTAACCATAAGACCATCACAAACACCCACAAGCACCTCATGTCATGTCAAAGCCACCGAGCCATGTGCCTACTTCTATGTATGAGACTTCTCATTGGTAGGCATCATGCAACGGTTTAGCACCCAAAGCAAATTAAATTCAGCACAAATGACATGGGAGCATATTTTCCAAGCATTTTTCATTTCATTTTCAGATTTGTAAATGGTACATGAAATGTCTTTGCGACAAAAAGGAACTTATGCCCCTCCACAAGATAGAACAAGATGGCTAAACATTCATGATGGCAAATGAGCCTTTGGCCCCATATGATCAATAAACTAGCTATCCAACCACAAATTAAGCATAGCAAAGCCACAAAAACATGTCAAGAACATGTAAAGGCATTTACACATAAGAGAGCATACATGTGACATTTTTTAAAAGCATAGCTATCAACCATGGATTATTCATCAAGATCATCAAGAGCTAAGCCGAACTAACCGTATCATACCAAACAAGCTCACAAAGACATAAATCTCATTCCATGGTGATCAATGTATATGACAGACGCTTTTCCTAACCAATGCATATGATACAAAATGCATGCAATCTAAGATACAAGGATGTCCATACATCATGTTACATATGCCATGCAAAATGCAAGAAATGCACAAAGAAAAGCCATGCGATCGCGACGCGTGTCCTCCGCTTCGAAGATTCCGACCGCGTCGCCGCACACCCGCCGACCGGTGCTCCTCACCGCCGACCGGTCCCCACCGGTCGACCGGTCGACCCACCGGCCGACCGGGTCCGGTGCCGCCGCAAAGCACCGTCTTCGGTTCTCCGGTCTTGGCTTTGTGGATCAACCAAGGAACCCGGTGGTTTTCCTCGGTGAACCACCGGAAACCCCGCGAACTCGGTGTAGCCTCCGCCAATCTCCACTCATGAGTCGGCTCCCACGTAGTCCCGCTCGACCTTGGTTTTGAGGCTCTACAAAGAAACCGTCCATGACTTCATCTTGCTGTTCATGCCACCATGCAGCCCGCACTTGACCCCCGCCGGCCACCGGGTCCCACGAACGAAGCCTACTTGTCTTCTCCACACCCGGAGGCCTCACCGACGCCGACGACCTTTCACGCTTGTTCTTCACCCGCACCAACACCCGCTCAAGCCGCAACCCGCACCCGCAATACTTAGCCAAGAATCGGTCCACACAACGTTGTCAATCACTCATCACACAAGGAAGCGACCATCCACCGGTCCTCGAACCACACATGGTCCTCAATCTCCCCCTTGATGAGTGCATTGACAACACCCACACGAAAGTAACAAGAGAGAAAAGAAAAAGAAAAGAAACGAACAAAAAGAAACTCCAACAAGCAATCGAAAGCCAAACAAAGGCAAAAGGCAAGATCACTTGAAGAAGACAAATCTCGGACCCCTTAGGCAAGGGCAACGGCTCGACACATCCGAGACCAAGCAAAGCTCAAGCAAAGAGCGCAAACCACCAAATCAAAGCTCGAACAACCACAAAGAGCTCCCCCTGCACACATGCAAGCTCCCCCTGAACCAATGCACCTCCCCCTGGACGAATGCATGCAAGACACCACTTGAAACGGGGCAGCTGCAACAAAACAGCCCTGACCGGTCAGACCGGTCAACACCACTGGTTAGACCGGTATGCAACATGTGAACAGAGCCAGCACTCACACCAGTCAGACCGGTGGCCCTGACCGGTCAGACCGGTGCACAACAGAGCCCAAAAATGGCTCGAAACCACCTGAAAACCTTCTAAACACGTCCAGCAAGCCATTTCAAGCTCAAATTTCTCCCCCTTGTTGGCAATGCATGAATCAAGCCAAAAATGCAAAACTTTCAACCTAGAGCTTCTCAAATAGACAAAATTCAACAAAGAATGCTACACATGTCCAAATGAGCAAGTTAGATACTCTACAGACTTCGTATCAATCTCAACTACATGATCACCAAGTTTCACAACCATTGGACGAAGCTAAAAAGGATTTTGGCAATTTTGCGAAAAACTTGCCTCTCATGAGCAAAGTCCTAAACATGATCAAGGCATATCAAAATGGCAAAGCCACACAAACTTCATGCTAGGACAGCCATTCTAACCATAAGACCATCACAAACACCCACAAGCACCTCATGTCATGTCAAAGCCACCGAGCCATGTGCCTACTTCTATGTATGAGACTTCTCATTGGTAGGCATCATGCAACGGTTTAGCACCCAAAGCAAATTAAATTCAGGACAAATGACATGGGAGCATATTTTCCAAGCATTTTTCATTTCATTTTCAGATTTGTAAATGGTACATGAAATGTCTTTGCGACAAAAAGGAACTTATGCCCCTCCACAAGATAGAACAAGATGGCTAAACATTCATGATGGCAAATGAGCCTTTGGCCCCATATGATCAATAAACTAGCTATCCAACCACAAATTAAGCATAGCAAAGCCACAAAAACATGTCAAGAACATGTAAAGGCATTTACACATAAGAGAGCATACATGTGACATTTTTTAAAAGCATAGCTATCAACCATGGATTATTCATCAAGATCATCAAGAGCTAAGCCGAACTAACCGTATCATACCAAACAAGCTCACAAAGACATAAATCTCATTCCATGGTGATCAATGTATATGACAGACGCTTTTCCTAACCAATGCATATGATACAAAATGCATGCAATCTAAGATACAAGGATGCCCATACATCATGTTACATATGCCATGCAAAATGCAAGAAATGCACAAAGAAAAGCCATGCGATCGCGACGCGTGTCCTCCGCTTCGAAGATTCCGGACTGCGTCGCCGCACACCAGTCAGACCGGTGCTCCTCACCGGGCCGACCGGTCCCCACGGTCGACCGGCCGACCCACCGGCCGGACCGGTCCGGGCCGCGGCAAAGACCGTCTTCGGTTCTCCGGTCTTGGCTTTGTGGATCAACCAAGGAACCCAGTGGTTTTCTGGTGAACCACTGGAAACCCCGCGAACTCGGTGTAGCCTCCGCCAATCTCCACTCATGAGTCGGCTCCCACGTAGTCCCGGCTCGACCTTGGTTTTGAGGCTCTACAAAGAAACCGTCCATGACTTCATCTTGCTTGTTCATGCCACCATGCAGCCCCGCACTTGACCCCCGCCGGCCACCGGTCCCACGAACGAAGCCTACTTGTCTTCTCCACACCCGGAGGCCTCACTCGCCGACGACCTTTCACGCTTGTTCTTCACCCGCACCAACACCCGCCAAGCCGCAACCTGCACCTGCAATACTTAGCCAAGAATCAGTCCACACAACGTTGTCAATCACTCATCACACAAGGAAGCGACCATCCACCGGTCCTCGAACCACACATGGTCCTCAATCTCCCCCTTGATGAGTGCATTGACAACACCCACACGAAAGTAACAAGAGAGAAAAGAAAAAGAAAAGAAACGAACAAAAAGAAACTCCAACAAGCAATCGAAAGCCAAACAAAGGCAAAAGGCAAGATCACTTGAAGAAGACAAATCTCGGACCCCTTAGGCAAGGGCAACGGCTCGACACATCCGAGACCAAGCAAAGCTCAAGCAAAGAGCGCAAACCACCAAATCAAAGCTCGAACAACCACAAAGAGCTCCCCCCCGCACACATGCAAGCTCCCCCTGAACCAATGCACCTCCCCCTGGACGAATGCATGCAAGACACCACTTGAAACGGGGCAGCTGCAACAAAACAGCCCTGACCGGTCAGACCGGTCAACACCACCGGTTAGACCGGTATGCAACATGTGAACAGAGCCAAGCACTCACACCCGCCGACCGGTGGCCCCGACCGGTCGACCGGTGCACAACAGCCCCAAAAATGGCTCGAAACCACCCGAAAACCTTCTAAACACGTCCAAAGAAGCCATTTCAAGATCAAATTTCTCCCCCTTGTTGGCAATGCATGAATCAAGCCAAAAATGCAAAACTTTCAACCTAGAGCTTCTCAAATAGACAAAATTCAACAAAGAATGCTACACATGTCCAAATGAGCAAGTTAGATACTCTACAGCTTCGTATCAATCTCAACTACATGATCACCAAGTTTCACAACCATTGGACGAAGCTAAAAAGGATTTTGGCAATTTTGCGAAAAACTTGCCTCTCATGAGCAAAGTCCTAAACATGATCAAGGCATATCAAAATGGCAAAGCCACACAAACTTCATGCTAGGACAGCCATTCTAACCATAAGACCATCACAAACACCCACAAGCACCTCATGTCATGTCAAAGCCACCGAGCCATGTGCCTACTTCTATGTATGAGACTTCTCATTGGTAGGCATCATGCAACGGTTTAGCACCCAAAGCAAATTAAATTCAGCACAAATGACATGGGAGCATATTTTCCAAGCATTTTTCATTTCATTTTCAGATTTGTAAATGGTACATGAAATGTCTTTGCGACAAAAAGGAACTTATGCCCCTCCACAAGATAGAACAAGATGGCTAAACATTCATGATGGCAAATGAGCCTTTGGCCCCATATGATCAATAAACTAGCTATCCAACCACAAATTAAGCATAGCAAAGCCACAAAAACATGTCAAGAACATGTAAAGGCATTTACACATGAGAGAGCATACATGTGACATTTTTTAAAAGCATAGCTATCAACCATGGATTATTCATCAAGATCATCAAGAGCTAAGCCGAACTAACCGTATCATACCAAACAAGCTCACAAAGACATAAATCTCATTCCATGGTGATCAATGTATATGAGAGACGCTTTTCCTAACCAATGCATATGATACAAAATGCATGCAATCTAAGATACAAGGATGCCCATACATCATGTTACATATGCCATGCAAAATGCAAGAAATGCACAAAGAAAAGCCATGCGATCGCGACGCGTGTCCTCCGCTTCGAAGATTCCGGACTGCGTCGCCGCACACCGCCGACCGGTGCTCCTCACCGGTCAGACCGGTCCCCACCGGTCAGACCGGTCAGACCCACCGGTCAGACCGGTCCCCAGTGCCGCTCGCAAAGACCGTCTTCGGTTCTCCGGTCTTGGCTTTGTGGATCAACCAAGGAACCCGGTGGTTTTCTCGGTGAACCACCGGAAACCCCGCGAACTCGGTGTAGCCTCCGCCAATCTCCACTCATGAGTCGGCTCCCACGTAGTCCCGGCTCGACCTTGGTTTTGAGGCTCTACAAAGAAACCGTCCATGACTTCATCTTGCTTGTTCATGCCACCATGCAGCCCGCACTTGACCCCCGCCGGCCACCGGTCCCACGAACGAAGCCTACTTGTCTTCTCCACACCCGGAGGCCTCACCGCCGACGACCTTTCACGCTTGTTCTTCACCCGCACCAACACCCGCCTCAAGCCGCAACCCGCACCCGCAATACTTAGCCAAGAATCGGTCCACACAACGTTGTCAATCACTCATCACACAAGGAAGCGACCATCCACCGGTCCTCGAACCACACATGGTCCTCAATCTCCCCCTTGATGAGTGCATTGACAACACCCACACGAAAGTAACAAGAGAGAAAAGAAAAAGAAAAGAAACGAACAAAAAGAAACTCCAACAAGCAATCGAAAGCCAAACAAAGGCAAAAGGCAAGATCACTTGAAGAAGACAAATCTCGGACCCCTTAGGCAAGGGCAACGGCTCGACACATCCGAGACCAAGCAAAGCTCAAGCAAAGAGCGCAAACCACCAAATCAAAGCTCGAACAACCACAAAGAGCTCCCCCTGCACACATGCAAGCTCCCCCTGA
Source organism: Cenchrus americanus (assembly GCA_947561735.1). Lineage (NCBI taxonomy): Eukaryota > Viridiplantae > Streptophyta > Magnoliopsida > Poales > Poaceae > Cenchrus > Cenchrus americanus. The sequence continues at coordinate 181,057,946 of OX387241.1, read as the reverse complement.
ACCAATGCACCTCCCCCTGGACGAATGCATGCAAGACACCACTTGAAACGGGGCAGCTGCAACAAAACAGCCCTGACCGGTCAGACCGGTCAACACCACTGGTTAGACCGGTATGCAACATGTGAACAGAGCCAGCACTCACACCCGTCCGACGGTGGCCCCGACCGGTCGACCGGTGCACAACGAGCCCAAAAATGGCTCGAAACCACCTGAAAACCTTCTAAACACGTCCAGCAAGCCATTTCAAGCTCAAATTTCTCCCCCTTGTTGGCAATGCATGAATCAAGCCAAAAATGCAAAACTTTCAACCTAGAGCTTCTCAAATAGACAAAATTCAACAAAGAATGCTACACATGTCCAAATGAGCAAGTTAGATACTCTACAGCTTCGTATCAATCTCAACTACATGATCACCAAGTTTCACAACCATTGGACGAAGCTAAAAAGGATTTTGGCAATTTTGCGAAAAACTTGCCTCTCATGAGCAAAGTCCTAAACATGATCAAGGCATATCAAAATGGCAAAGCCACACAAACTTCATGCTAGGACAACCATTCTAACCATAAGACCATCACAAACACCCACAAGCACCTCATGTCATGTCAAAGCCACCGAGCCATGTGCCTACTTCTATGTATGAGACTTCTCATTGGTAGGCATCATGCAACGGTTTAGCACCCAAAGCAAATTAAATTCAGCACAAATGACATGGGAGCATATTTTCCAAGCATTTTTCATTTCATTTTCAGATTTGTAAATGGTACATGAAATGTCTTTGCGACAAAAAGGAACTTATGCCCCTCCACAAGATAGAACAAGAGGGCTAAACATTCATGATGGCAAATGAGCCTTTGGCCCCATATGATCAATAAACTAGCTATCCAACCACAAATTAAGCATAGAAAAGCCACAAAAACATGTCAAGAACATGTAAAGGCATTTACACATGAGAGAGCATACATGTGACATTTTTCAAAAGCATAGCTATCAACCATGGATTATTCATCAAGATCATCAAGAGCTAAGCCGAACTAACCGTATCATACCAAACAAGCTCACAAAGACATAAATCTCATTCCATGGTGAACAATGTATATGAGAGACGCTTTTCCTAACCAATGCATATGATACAAAATGCATGCAATCTAAGATACAAGGATGCCCATACATCATGTTACATATGCCACGCAAAATGCAAGAAATGCACAAAGAAAAGCCATGCGATCGCGACGCGTGTCCTCCGCTTCGAAGATTCCGGACTGCGTCGCCGCACACCAGTTAGACCGGTGCTCCTCACCGGTCAGACCGGTCCCCACCGGCCGGACCGGCCGGACCCACCGGCCGGGGACCGGTCCGGTGCCGCCGCAAAGACCGTCTTCGGTTCTCCGGTCTTGGCTTTGTGGATCAACCAAGGAACCCAGTGGTTTTCTGGTGAACCACTGGAAACCCCGCGAACTCGGTGTAGCCTCCGCCAATCTCCACTCATGAGTCGACTCCCACGTAGTCCCGGCTCGACCTTGGTTTTGCGGCTCTACAAAGAAACCGTCCATGACTTCATCTTGCTGTTCATGCCACCATGCAGCCCGCACTTGACCCCGCTGGCCACCGGGTCCCTCGAACGAAGCCTACTTGTCTTCTCCACACCTGTAGGCCTCACCGGCGACGACCTTTCACGCTTGTTCTTCACCTGCACCAACACCAGTCAAGCCGCAACCTGCAATACTTAGCCAAGAATCAGTCCACACAACGTTGTCAATCACTCATCACACAAGGAAGCGACCATCCACCGGTCCTCGAACCACACATGATCCTCAATCTGCCCCTTGATGAGTGCATTGACAACACCCATACAAAAGTAACAAGAGAGAAAAAAAAAGAAAAGAAACGAACAAAAAGAAACTCCAACAAGCAATCGAAAGCCAAACAAAGGCAAAATGCAAGATCACTTGAAGAAGGCAAATCTCGGACCCCTTAGGCAAGGGCAACGGCTCAACTCATCCGAGACCAAGCAAAGCTCAAGCAAAGAGCGCAAACCACCAAATCAAAGCTCGAACAACCACAAAGAGCTCCCCCTGCACACATGCAAGCTCCCCCTGAACCAATGCACCTCCCCCTGGACGAATGCATGCAAGACACCACTTGAAACGGGGCAGCTGCAACAAAATAGCCCTTACCGGTCAGACCGGTCACCACCGGTCAGACTGGTATGCAACATGTGAACAGAGCCAGCACTCACACCGGTCAGACCGGTGACCCTGACCGGTCAGTCCGGTGCACAACAGAGCCCAAAAATGGCTCGAAACCACCTGAAAACCTTCTAAACACGTTCAGCAAGACATTTCAAGATCAAACTTCTCCCCCTTGTTGGCAATGCATGAATCAAGCCAAAAATGCAAAACTTTTAACCTAGAGCTTTTCAAATAGACAAAATTCAACAAAGAATGCTACACATGTCCAAATGAGCAAGTTAGATACTCTACAGCTTCGTATCAATCTCAACTACATGATCACCAAGTTTCACAACCATTGGACGAAGCTAAAAAGGATTTTGGCAATTTTGCGAAAAACTTGCCTCTCATGAGCAAAGTCCTAAACATGATCAAGGCATATCAAAATGGCAAAGCCACACAAACTTCATGCTAGGACAACCATTCTAACCATAAGACCATCACAAACACCCACAAGCACCTCATGTCATGTCAAAGCCACCGAGCCATGTGCCTACTTCTATGTATGAGACTTCTCATTGGTAGGCATCATGCAACGGTTTAGCACCCAAAGCAAATTAAATTCAGCACAAATGACATGGGAGCATATTTTCCAAGCATTTTCATTTCATTTTCAGATTTGTAAATGGTACATGAAATGTCTTTGCGACAAAAAGGAACTTATGCCCCTCCACAAGATAGAACAAGAGGGCTAAACATTCATGATGGCAAATGAGCCTTTGGCCCCATATGATCAATAAACTAGCTATCCAACCACAAATTAAGCATAGCAAAGCCACAAAAACATGTCAAGAACATGTAAAGGCATTTACACATGAGAGAGCATACATGTGACATTTTTCAAAAGCATAGCTATCAACCATGGATTATTCATCAAGATCATCAAGAGCTAAGCCGAACTAACCGTATCATACCAAACAAGCTCACAAAGACATAAATCTCATTCCATGGTGAACAATGTATATGAGAGACGCTTTTCCTAACCAATGCATATGATACAAAATGCATGCAATCTAAGATACAAGGATGCGTATACATCATGTTACATATGCCATGCAAAATGCAAGAAATGCACAAAGAAAAGCTATGACTCCTCCGATCCCCGTATTGAGCACGAAGAGGAGAACGCCTAGCAAACTGACCACCTGCACCCTTTCCAGCCCAACCACCAGAACCACGACCAGCAGAAACAACCCTCGCGCCTGCACGAGCTCGAAACCCAAACAGCTGTTTGTCCAGGCCTGCACCGGTCTGACTGGTGCCCCACACCGGTCTGACCGGTGTGGCCTGTGCAGCAGCACCACCAGCAGCCCTCCGCTCTCCCCAAGCCCGAACTGGCCTCACACTCGCCTTGCCCCTGGGCATCTGCACACGAGGCTCATGTACACCATCGGAAGGGTGGTACTTGTCCTTGTTAGGCCACTCCTTTGCCATTCTCTCCTCACGCTTCCTCTTGAAGCAAAACTCCTCCTTATGGCCATCTCTCCCACAATAGCCACAATGGAACCTCACAAGCTTAGGCTTAGGCTTGGGATGTGGCTGCTCACTCGGTTTCTCTCCACTCAAATCCTCTACCGGTTTCCCGTCACTAGCCTTCTCACTTCCTTTCCCAAAGAACACTTTCCCCGAAGTGCTCACAAACTTGACAGGCTTTTGTGGGTCATTTGTGGGTGTAGGGAACACGGGTGGAGCTGGGGTTGTGTTTAGTCGGTTCCTAAGATGGTTAGGTTTTGGGGGAAAATCATTTTTGTGGTGGGTTTTTGGTGGCTCCGGGATATTCTCTCCACTTCCCTCACCAACCTTGCTTGCCCCAAGTCCCTCACCATCTTGCCTCTTAAAGGCCTCGATCATCGAAGGCAAGGGAGCCTACAGCCTGCTGCTTGGGCGGGACTGGATTCACGCCAACTGCTGCGTCCCATCCACCATGCATCAACAGCTTATCCAGTGGGTGGATGATGAGATCGAGGTCGTCCAAGCGGATGACTCCGTGAGCGTGGCCAACATGGAACCAGCCTTCTGGGAGTACCAAGGCATCGATTGCTTCTCGTGGAAGGATCGGGGAGAAGGTCCCGTTGAACCCGTCGGCGGTGACCAACGCCGATTCAAGCGGTCGGCTCTTACAAGAATTTTTAATGGAGAACCCCGTGGATGGCACCGATGGCAAGTTAGGGCGAGGATTCATGTCGACCGATAAGCCGGAAGAAGTTGACATTGGAAGCGGTGATAAGCCAAGGCCGACGTTCATCGGTGCAAATTTGCAACCGACTTCGTGGGGAACTTAATTAAGCTTCTCGCAGAATATAAAGATTGCTTCGCCTGGGATTACTCGGAGATGCCTGGATTGGATCGTTCCATCGTCGAGCACCGGTTGCCAATCAAGCCTGGTTTCAAACCATATAAGCAACCGCCCCGGAAAATCTACAAGGATGAAGTATTGGCCGATGTGAAGAAGGAAATCGAAAGATTACTTGACGCAAACTTCGTTCGGCCATGCAGATATGCGGAGTGGATTTCTAACATCGTCCCTGTGTATAAGAAGAATGGGAAAATGAGAGTTTGCATAGACTTCAGGGACCTGAACAGAGCTACTCCCATGGACGGATACCCGATGCCTATTGCGGATTTGTTAATTGACGCCGCTGCCGGACACAAGGTGATTAGCTTCATGGATGGCAACGCGGATACAATCGGATCTTCATGGCAATAGAAGACATCTCGAAGACGGCCTTTAGATGTCCTGGTCATATAGGCCTATTTGAATGGATAGTCATGACATTTGGGTTGAAAAATGCCGGTGCAACCTATCAGCGGGCCATGAATTACATTTTCCATGAGTTGATCGGCAAAACTGTGGAAATCTACATCGACGACGTGGTGATCAAGTCCTTAAGTCATGACACCCATCTAGAAGATGTGAAGAAGACCTTGGAATGCACCCGGAAGCACGGTCTAAAGATGAATCCAAACAAGTGTGCATTTGGGGTATCAGCTGGAGAGTTCTTGGGGTTTTTGGTCCACGAAGGGGGAATCGAGGTTGGCAAGAAGAGCATGAAAGCCATTGATGAAGTCGTTCCTCCAACCAACCTCAAGGAATTGCAATCACTACTCGGCAAGATCAACTTCGTGAGAAGATTCATATCAAATTTATCGCAGAAGGTGTTGCCATTCTCTCCATTGCTGAAGCTAAAGAAAGATCAGAAATTCACATGGGGCGACGAACAACAGAAGGCTTTTGATGAGATCAAGCAATACATGAAGGAGCCGCCGGTGCTGGTTCCTCCTCAGCTGAACAAGCCTTTCAAGTTGTACGTGGCGGCCGATACCCAGACTATTGGATCGGCCCTTATTCAAGAATTCGAAGGAAAGGAGCGGGTAGTAGCTTATCTTAGCCGAAAACTACTTGATCCTGAAACCAGGTATTCGGCTATAGAGAAACTGTGCCTTTGCGTGTACTACTCGTGTACAAAGTTTCGGCACTACTTGTTGAATGCCGAATGCACCGTATACTCAAAGTTCAATGTGATAAAACATATGTTGTCTATGCCAATTTTGAATGGTCGGATTGGCAAATGGATTTTAGCCGTATCGAATTCGAGTTGAAGTTCGAATCGGCAAAAGCCATCAAAGGTCGTGTCATTGCCGATTTTATAACTGAACATCGTGACCCTTCGATTGATCTGCTTGAAATTACCCCTTGGGCTTTATTTTTTGACGGGTCATCATGTGGCAAAGGTGGGGGAGTAGGGATCCTGCTAATTTCGCCCAGAGGTGAGATGTTTGAATTCGCCATTCCTATACAACCCACTGTCACAAATAACCAGGCTGAGTACGAAGCACTACTTCGAGGGCTTCAATATTTGAGAGAAGCTGGGGCCGTCTCAGTTGAGGTCTATGGAGATTCAGAACTGGTAATCAAGCAATTGAACGGCCAATACGAGTGCAGGAGCGAAGCGCTGAGGAGTTACTACGAAGAGTGCAGGGAAATCTTGAAGAGCTTCCCATTGGTAACCCTACAGCACATTCCTAGAGAGCATAACGAAGAAGCAAACAGGTTAGCTCAGAGCGCCTCTGGTTACAAGGAGAGTCAAGAAGCATTTGCTGCAGAAGTGTGTACACTAAGGGCGGATCTTGCAGAAGATGATTGGAGGAAAGAGATCGTTGATTACTTGAGAGATCCATCCCGAAAAGTCTCTAGGAAGCTCAGGTACAAGGCAATTAAGTTCGTTCTTCTGGATGATAATTTATTCTATAAATCATTAGATGGGGTATTGCTACGATGCCTGGGTCCAGAAGAAGCCAAGAACATGATGAGCGACGTGCATGATGGGATATGTGGAGCGCACCAATCGGCCTATCGGATGAAATGGGTTATTAGACAAGCTGGATGCTTTTGGCCGACGATATTAGAGGATTGCTTTGAGTATTACAAGGGATGTCAAGACTGCCAGAGGTTCGGGAATATTCAAAGAGTCCCTGCATCAGCATTGAATCCCATCATCAAGCCATGGCCATTCAGGGGCTGGGGTATAGACTTGATTGGCCAAATTAATCCGCCGTCTAGCAAGGGGCATAAGTTCGTGCTTTTGGCTACAGATTACTTCACCAAATGGGTCGAGTTGATCCCACTGAAGAAAGTGACGTCAGAAAACATGATCGAGTTTGTCAAGGAACACATCATCTATCGATTTGGGATCCCTCAGACGATTACCACTGACCGGGGGGCACAATTCGTGTCATTGGAATTCAGAGATTTTGCCGAAAGCATGGGAATCAAATTGTTTAATTCTTCTCCATATTATGCCCAAGCTAATGGTCAAGCAGAGGCTTCTAATAAGATCATGATCAAGCTGATACAGAAGAAGATCGATCAGAAGCCAAGGAAATGGCATTCGGTACTCAGTGAAGCGCTGTGGGCTTACCGAATGGCCCCCCACGGAGCTACAAAGACCTCTCCTTACGAGTTGGTTTACGGGCATCATGCAATCCCCGCCTTGGGAGATACAATCGCATTCAAGGAGAGTAGTGCCGCAAAACGAGTTGAGCTCCAAGGATTACGGTGGCCTAATGATGGATGAGTTAGAAGATTTGCATATGATCCGTCTCGTGGCCCCGGAGAACATCGAGAAAAACAAGCTGCGAGTCGCCAAATACTATAACAAGAAAGTAAAGGTAAAGCAATTCGCAGAAGGTGATCTAGTTTGGAAAGCGCTATTGCCGATTGGAACTAAATACAGTGAATTCGGCAAATGGTCCCCTAACTGGGAGGGGCCTTTTCGTGTGGTCAGATGCGTTCCTGGTAATGCATACATATTGAAGACTTTGCTGGGAGAAGAATTTTCCGCTGCGATAAATGGGAGATATCTGAAGAAATATTATCCTAGCATTGAGATCGATCGATGATTACACGCATCTGGCACAAAGATAGCCGGCGCTCAAGAATGAGGCCGCCTTTAGAACAAAATCCATGAACAAGAGAAAATGGCCAGTGCCTAGATGCATTGCCCTTAGCTCAATACTACATTACAACTGCTTCTTGCAGGATCATATCTAACAACCCCGATGGTCAAGTCCCCAAGGAGGTGGGAAGCAGAAGGCGTGGCGGAAGAAGCGAAAGTATGATACAATCTTTTCTTTACTTCTTCGGCTGCTGCCCCCTCTTCAGTTGTTCCAGGACCACCGTGACGGCAACTTGGAACGCACGAGGATGGCCATGATTGGCGGCCTCTACCAAGCTATCCCAGGCCGCCTTCAGGTTGCTGTACCTGTCAGAGACATCTGGAGCAGGAGAAATCAAGGTCAGAGGCAAGAAATCCAGGGGCAGGCATGAAAGAGTCAGGAGCATTACCCCCTACTAGTGCTTCCAGAGCCATGCGACGCTCGCGCTCGGCCTGGCAACGGGCGGACATATCCCTGAGGCCATGCTCCAGGTGCCGGACACGGCGGCGCAGCTGATGGTTGGTCCTCTGCTCAGGCGTGGCATCCTCTGCTTCGGGAGAGGAATCGGAGGAGATGTACTCAGGAACATCTTCGGTCCCGATGACCTCTTCGGGAAGCAAATCAAGGCTGAAAAGGGCAAAAGGAAAACATGAAGCGCAAGATCAAGCGGGAGAACAAGGAGCAGATCAAGAAAGAACTCACTTCCGAATCGTACGCTTCCTTGATGAGCCGCTCCCCTGAGGTTGTTTACCCATGTCCATGGCGTTGGGGTTTTTTCCTCTAGCAGCAGGGGAAGAGACGAGAAATGATGGAGGAGTGTGCGAGTGGATTTGCAGAGCACCCCACGGGCTATTTTATTGATCGAGGAGGCGCATTGGGAGTGATGATTTGGCCAGTACACACTGTTGGAATACCAAGCGGCAGGGTTTTCCAGCAGGTGCGAAGGGTTTTCTCTTGAACAGTGTTTACGGATTGCCGAATTGGGATCCTCTCGTGGATTTTACGCCAAGGGGCGAGCTTGTTCTCACGCGTTCGGCTAAAGATAGTTCCCCGGATGCGTTCAAAGGAAAATTTGCGGATGCAAAATGCAAAAGGGAGTCATCGCGGAACAAGTGCGAATTCAAAAGTTCCTCATATATTGCCGACATTTACACATCCCTAGTACAATCTAGTCAAAGAGCCTATTCAACACGGATTGGGGATGGGTAATTTCGGCAATGGCGTCGCCGTGGCCGTCGAGGCGCTCCAGGATGAGCTCGATCTCGTCGATGTCCTCCCGCGCGCGCCGCCCGAAAGCCACGCGGCCCGGTGGAATAGTCGACGTCCGTATGCGTCGCCATCGCAGCCTGTGCCCAAGGTGGTGCCCAAGCGAACGCCATGGACGGCCACCTCGTCGACGCGGCGCTCCACCGCGGCCAGGCGCTCCGCCGGCGTGTCGCCGTGGGCATTCACCTTCTCGGCCAATTGCTCTACCAGCGCCTTTAGCTGGTTGAGCTCAGCATCGCGGGCTGCAAAAGACAAACAGAAAGGATTAGCATCAAAGGCCGAGCTGGATCAAGAATCAATCTCGTGGCCATACCATTGATGGCCTCCGGCCAGCTCGCTTGCGCCGGTCCTCCCATTCTAACTTGGCCACGCCCGCTTTCTTGGAGACGTCCTCCAGTTCGCGACGGGACGCCTCTAGCTCCTCCTTGAAGCGGATGGCGTCTGCTTCCCCGTACGGTACCAGGGAGTGGCCATCGGACTCCGAGGAGTCATCTGGGAGGGGCTGATTGGCCGGTGCACGGGGCGGATTCCACTGAATCAGCCTGAAAAGGAGAGATGATCGTCAAGGCAAAGGAAGATCAAGAACAGAATCACAGAGGAGAGGTTGACGATCGTCACCGCCTGCGCGCATTGGCGCTGCTCCCCTCGGCCTCGTCGGAGGCACGGCGGCGGTTGAGGCGGCGCACCATTGTGGTTTGGGATGTGCACTGTTTGCGAGAAGGCTAAAGTTCGGCAAAGATTCGAGAGCTAGAAGGCCTGGTGGAGAGCTAGGGGCACCTATGGCAACATTTATAGGCCCGGCAGGATGAATCGTAGCTTCGAGTCGTGGCTGTGGATCGTGGCGCATATCCCAAGAAAATCGGAAGGTGGAAAGGTTTCCTTGACCAGCCCGCCGGCGGGTCGTTTGGAGTTCTAGGCTGAACCGCGTGCGGATCGATTGGTTCGGCTAAAAGAAATCAAAGTATCGTTCGGGAGTTGGCGTTTCACTACCGAATGGGTCGTTCAGCATTACATCTCAAAGTACGCAAGAGAAAGGAAACAAATCATAGGAAGGTATCACGGGAACGACCAATTCAATTAAACATCAATAAGGATATTCAGGCATTCAGGAGTTTTGCGAGTACACGACGAACATTGGATATTATCAAATGGGAATTGTCCAAAGATCTCCCCGGTAGTCCTTTTGAGCACCGGATAAATCAGTGAGTTCCGCATTGCATTGCTCCATCTTGGTGACAGCCGATTTTACTTCCGCTTGGGTCTTTGCTATCAATCCAGGAAGTTCGGCTATTTTCTGTTTGTCAATCTCCATCTCCGTTGACAGGCTTCTTAGTTCGGCTTCTAGAGCAGCCTTCCTAGCAGCTTTCAGATCATAAGAAGCTTGCAGGTTAGCCAATGCATCTTTATGGTTCTCTGCTTGGGATTGTGCCCCGTTCATGGCTTGTTCAAAGATCGGTTTTCCTCTTTTCAATGGCCGGACGGGAGCGCAATTTCCTCCAAGCGCGCCTCAAGGGTACATAAAGGGGCTCTAAGTCATAGACGGATGATAGAGAGGCTCTGATGTCTTCAGGGAGTTCTTGACTAATGGATTCAAACATCTCTTCGAAATGATGAAGGTCATTGAACTGATCCTGAACATCTTTTTCTAGCCAGGCAGCAATTTCTGTGAGCTTGGACAACACTTCATTTGGCAGCGGCTGGGATACTCCTTCCATCACCTCGGCAGCTGGATTGCTCTCTGATGGCAGGCTTGGTGATGATGGAACCTGATCCTGATGAACAACATTGCCGAATTAGGGATGCTAAACACCGAGGCACCAGAATTAAGTGCGGGTGGTTACCTCGTGGCTGGTTTCTTGAGTAGGGGCAATCACAGGTGAAGAAGACGCTCCAAGCAGAGCCGAAACTTCCGAGCTAGGGGGTGCCGATACGGCCACTGGCAGCTCGTGGGTTTCTGGCTGGAGAGGAGTCGGCCGCCGCCTCCGCCGGGTTGGTTATCTCTGCTTGACCAATAGGCGATGGCACCCTGGGAGAACTTGTTGGCTCCAGTTGAGTTGGGAGATTCATCTCTCGGAGAGTTTATTGCTTCTGCAGAAGGTGATGAAGATGAGATCTCCACCGGGATGGGTAACTCAACCCTGGATGGACTCGCCTGTTGAACCACTGGAACATCTACAAGCCGTTCTTCCACAAACCTTCTTCGCAAGTGTCCAATCGAAAGAGTAAGTGCCGTGCTCATCCTTGAGAAAGAACAAGAAAGGTCATACCAAAGGATGGGACATCGGCGTGTACCGGTTCCCAAGGCCGCCGGGCTCGGTCCGAAAATGCACAATGATATGATCCATCAAGAACAGAGTGACTCGGTAATCAAGAAGGTAAAGGGTTTTACCTCAACAAGCACCTTTTTGACAGCTTCTTCTCCTTTTGGCACTTGGAGGGGCAATCGGTGCGGACCTTGCCTCCCCGTCTGCAGCAAGGCTAGAAAGGCTGGGATCTGTGGTGGCATACCTGGCCATTAATTGGTGCAGGGTTGTGGATTTGAACCCCAGTGCTGAAATTGGGCCTTTAGCATTGTAAGCAATCGCCCTGGCTCGAGGGGCAGGCACTGTGTTCTGTGAACAGGGAGATAAAGGTCAGAACCGTGAATAAAGGGGAAGGTCTGATCTAAGGGCTCATTGTATTACCTCTGAAGTTGGCAGAAAGTCAGGTACCAACTCTGCACAGAATACATGAACAGGCTCACTGAAGATATGATCATGAAATTCTTGCCACCAGGAGTTGAAGGTGGGGTGAGCTATGGTTGTGGGCACAAAAGGACATGTGTAGACCGTGGGACTGCACACATAGTTGAAAACTCTGCTGCCCTGCATCAGTTCTTTGATTTCCTCCCTGGGTTTGAGGAATTCATGCAGGAACAATCTTGGGGGCATCTGGCCGCATCCAAGTTGTCTGGCCATTACATTAGGCCGGTAGTATTCGTAAGTGCGACATTCGCCTCCCTCCATTGAACTCGGCGGTAATATGCATGGGCGGATTATGATATTAAAGATCTCCAAGAATCCCCTATCTTGATGGCCGGGCTCAAAGGAGAATTCGACGGGAAGGTCAAAGTGTCATTGCCTAGATAAGGAAGCCACGAGAGGATTGGAGAAACCTTTGAAGAACAACTCGAAGAGCCGGGCTGATGTCTCGCCGGATGAGAACGAGTTGAAGCCGCTTCTCCATAGTTTTGGCATCCTCTCGGTAGCTTGAGGCTCTCCTTCGGGGTGATTGGACAAAGGGAAGAACCCGGAGTTCAAATCGACGCCGACAATCCGATGCATGTGGAGGCTGCGCCCACATTTGAACAAACCACCAAGGGCCATTGACGCATGTTATCCTCTGGCTGGTGTACATTTGGGTAACAGTCTGATGAAGCATATGATATACACTGCCCAAAAAGAATTTTCCCAGAGGGAGGCGATTGCCACTAGCCAGATGAATTGCCATTGTGATATGGTTCAAAGTGGGCTCGTTGGCCTTGCCACAGAAGACGAATCTGCATAGCCACATGTTCAGAAAGGCTCTGTATTCAACATCGCCCAGGGGATTGTCTTTCATGTGCTTCAGGATATAATGCTTGTAGCCATTCCCTGGCTTTACCCCTGTCTGGCGTGAAGAATTTTTGAAATTCCAAGGCTGAACAGATCCTGCAACGTCAAGGCCGGTGATCATATAAACATCGGCCAAGGTGGGAGACATTGGGCCATGCCAAAAAAGGAAGGCATTGACGCCATTTGACCAAAAGTGGCATGCGGCTATCAGAAGGTCTTCATTCTTGGGGGTCTCAGCCACGGATAACTCCAGGCATTGAGCGATGCGGAGAGCATCCAGGTTGGTCAATCCACTTTTATCTGCAAGGATCCTCCGGTACCAAGTCTTCCAACCCGCAATTGGAGGTAAAGGCCGCTTCTTGAACGCATCTTGCCACCGAGGAGGTGGAGACAAAGCTGCCTTGAAGGGGATTCTCTGAGATTCGGCGGCAATGAGATCTAGAGGATCGGGATTCCCCACGGGACCAAGGTAATAAGATCGCGAATTGGCCTCGATAGGAATCAAAAGAGCGATGGAAGATTCTCGGAAGAAAGCGGAAAAGGAAAATCTCAGGTAAAATTGAAAACCTAATGCCGAACAAGGTTTGCGGGGGGTGAATTTACCTGAGCAGCTTGGTTCTGAGTTGCCATTGGAGGTTCGAGCTCGGAGCGAAGGGGATCTAGGGTTGGATCTGAACGAAGATTCCAGCAGATTGCGAAGAGCAGGTGTTGACAGATTTAACTCAAGGATTCGTGGCTGGAGTCAATTGTGGAACAAAATTACTTTTATCCCACAATTGAAGGGGCATGTGTTAACACCAAAATTTGGTAAGGAGTCTGACTTGTGGGTCCGGTGCGAAAAAGAGTCCGTCTGGTGGAAGGAAGGATATTTCCAGAGATTTTCGGCAAAGAGATCCGCGGTCGGCTATCTGCTCCAGTTTGGCAAAGGAACAGTAGAGCTGATTTTGCGGGATTGGAAGGTGACGTGGCTCAAATCAAGGGAGACGAATGGAGGGACAGGCGATCGAGCTTAGTTAGTCAATGAATCCATTCGCAGTTGTAATCAGCAGGGTATAAATACGATCCCTGGATGTATGTAAAAAAACACGATCATTCTTCAATACACACCGGCCTTACGCCAAACCCTAGAGTCCTTGTCGTGTCGTCGAGTTCTTCGAGAGGGCCAATCGATCCGTCGACCTCCGTGAGTACCGGCAACCTTGTATCATGTCTAGTATCATGCGGTGGATTTAGATCTGATGCAAGTAGTCTTGTTACCATGCTTCGTGTCATGCGGTAGATTCAAGCTTGGTTCAAGAGGGTTTCTTGTTAGGTCATGAGCCATGCGGTAGGCTAAGATCTGGCTTGAAGCTAGTTATCGGCTCTACTGGATTTTGGCAAGATTCGATAGATTCATTAAGTTATCTCGTGTTGTCATGAGTTTTACTTATTGTTTTAATTCATGTAACACATCCTTGCCCAATCTAGATGGGTTTGGATCGGCTATGTTTCTCTTAAGATCCTTGTACGAGCAGGTTTCGTGTTTTGACGCGTGGATCTTATGCTCTCCGATAGCCGAAACCGAATCGATCTAGGTTGTTACGTGTTGCGGGTTCAAGCTTGCTTTGTTCGTATAAATCTTGAAAGAACCGGGTATCATGCGGTAGATGCAGGTTTTTGGGTTGCTTTGGAGCTAGTCATCCGGTGGATTAGATTTCCAGATCAATCTGATAGATTTATTCACGTGGTAATGTTTGTTCCTTCTTCATGGACCCCGGATCGGTTGTTCAGCCGTATTCGTGAAACGACCCGGATTTCCGCGAACGGAATCCCGAATCTTAGCACCTCGGTGGTAGTCCCGGGAGAGCTACCACGTGCAATCCCCTGTCTCGCCGATTCCAAAATCCATACGAAAGGTAAAACAAAGAAGTAGAGTACAACATTTATTTTATTACATTAATCGAGTACATCTCTTCGGCACATGCGGGTACAAGTCCATCGGGACTGAATCAAACAGAAACAAATCATCTAGCAGCGGCCCCATGCAAGCGCGGGAAACTCCATATCCGCGGCGGCTCAAGTGTAGGAAGAGCTCGGTCCACCCACCGTCGTTGTCGAAGTCGTAGTCCGGCTCGCGTCGAGTCACCGGGGGTCTACCCGATAAGCGGGTAGGTCATGTCAGCTTCCCAACAAAGAGGCAAAAGCGGTGTATATTCTACTATGCATGGGGTAACTCTAATCTGGCTGTAGAAGGCTTAAGCAAAGCAGCAGTGCAACATTCAAGGTAAGCAGAGTAGCAATGAGGTCCACACCTCGGGGAAGCCTTCGCTTCCGAGGTCCACACCTCAGGGGTCCACACCCCGCTCAAGGAACACCACACCAAAGCACCGGATCTCAACCACGATCCAGATCCCAACTCTCATCTGCGATGTGGGGCCCACCGGCTCCTATCCCCACATCTCAACGGCCAAAGCCGGCTCACACACTCGGGGGAGAGAAGAAGCACAAGAGAAGTGTATCTAGTCGGTGGAGAGATCGAAAGACCGTCCATAACCAAGGGACACGGACTATAGCTATAGGTTTAACACTCCGCGAGAGGTTGTACAACCGTACCCGCCCGAATAGGTCCGAACCGGCCGTCACCGTGTCCGACCCTACCATACGGGCCGAAGCCCAAGTAAGTGGATAGTACCCTTCGCATCTCCGAGCCCGGCCCGGCCTCCGCGGCGAGCTCATACTACCCGCGAGAGGTCCCTCGAAGGCCGTGGAACCCTTCCCCGGCCTCGCCGGGCAAAGTCTACTAAGGAGGGACGGACCACTCCCGACACGATCACACCGATCCTCCTACGGGAGGGTGCTATCCACTACAAGTCTCACCCCCGCACCCCCCGCCCAATACAAGGCGGGCGGTCCGTACGAAAGTAGTCATTCGATACAAGGTCAACTGACGATCGGTCCTTAAGGGGCCGAGAGCGAGCACTCAACATCTCCATCCCACACGACACGACCCTCGGGTAAGAGGCCGCATCGCATCTTCCCTCGGCAGCCGTTCACAAGTAACCAGCGGCTCGCTCCCGCCAAAACACAGCAAGGGGTACACAACCCAGAACACACGCTAGAATCACACCGAGATGCCCACATCTCAGCTCAAACCCGCAGCACCATCCATAATCAAGCAACAAAAGTATGGATAGTTGAAGTAAGGGACTAGCTAGGGGTCTGTAGCTAGTCCCGCAGGTAGTAGAACAAGGAACGGGGATATAATAAGCATCAAGGCATGGCTAGTAAACGGAGTTATGCAATTCGTCGAACAATGCGGTAAAGTAAAGCACTAGCGGCTAAATATCAACATGGGATCTATATGGTTGGGAGTGACATGACACCTTCGTGCCGTTGAAGCGATCGTCGTCCGGTGCGGTGTACTCGGGGTCCTCCGCGTCCTCCCGGTCGAAGCTCGGGTCCGCGGCACGAGATTCGACGCGAAAAATAAGATACCGGTGCACTTCTAAGCAATAAAACCAAATAAAATCCAACTTAGAAAATCCAAAAGAGCCCGAACTACCTACAATCGGCAAGGTTTTGCAAATACGGATTTATAGAAATTAGTTTTGTATTTCTCGGAGTTCCCTAGAATTTATTACTAATTTTTAAAGGTCAAAATCATTTTCCGGATTTTAAAACGAGAAAAAGGAAAGGGATTTTTCCTGCTCTATGGGCCGTAAACGGGCTGGATGGTTATCTGGGCTGAAATCAGCCCCTTGGGCTCGGTCCAACGGCCCATGCGGAAGAAGTCTAGAGGACCCCCCCTGGTTTTCTGGCTGCGGTCCAACTCTACTAGGTGGGCTTCTTCTAAAAAGATGACTGGCCTACTAATGCGGCCCGACGGCCTGACGGCTCAGCTGGCCCAGCCAGCGCGGATGGCCCATTGGCCCAGCCAGCCTTTCCTCCTCCCGCAGCCCAGGTACACAGGGTCACGCCCCCCCCTCTTCCTCTGCGGTCGCCGGTGCCGGCGGCGCCCTCGCCGGCGCGCGCATCGGCGGCGCTTCGGCCGGAAGCCCGGACTCGGCGCCGGGGTGCGCCTCGAACTCACCACTTCCCTTCCGGTGCTCACGCATGCCCGCGCGGCTCGAAGGCCGGCTAGCCGCCTACCCGTCACGGCGCGCGACGCGACGCGGCGCTACCGTGGCGCTCGCGTCTCCCCGGCACGGCGGAACCCTGGGCGCGCTGGGGTGCGGCCGGTAGGATTCCTGGTGCACGCTCACCTGCACGACCCACCCCCACACACGGAGCTAGGCATGGAACGTCCACTCACGGTGCTCCACGGGCGGCGGGGCCACGGCCACGCGCGCGCGGGGTGCGGCCGGCCGGCGCCCGCGCCCACCTTCTCCCCCCGCAACAGACAACCCGCGGCTCAAAGGCCGGACCCACGCCGGCGTTCAAAATACGGCGCAAAGGACACGCTTGACTTCCCTCCCGGGCCGGCGGCGCGTCACGCGCTCGACGCGGCGCACGTCGGCGCGGCGCCGCGCATCGACGCGGCGCGGCACGGGGTGATCCCCCGGCCCCACCCGCAATTACTCCAAGAAACACCACGGAGACGACAACGGCTCGGGGTCTTCACGGCTTGGGGTAGCCCCGACCCCACGCCGCCGGCCGCACGGCGCGACACGGCGCGACGCGGCGTCACCCATGGGGAGGCGGCGGCGCGCACGCACGAACGGAGGCGGCTCGAAGGCACGCACACGGGCATCACGGCTAGGGCGACCGGCGCACGGTGAAGAGATAGGTGACCGCGGTGCTCACCGTGGGTCGACGGTGAAGGCGTAGCGAGCTTGACGGTGCGGCGTCGGCGTCGGTGTCCACGGCGTGCTCCGGTCCGGCTTCACCTCAATCACGGACGGCGCTTCCCCCTTGAACACGAACGGCGCCCCCCCCCTCGTCCCGGCTCCGCGGCCGACGCGCCGGCGGCGGCGCTTCGCACTCCCCGCCTTGCCTCCTCTTCCCCGGCTCCCCCCTTCTTCTTCCCCCCCTCCGATGGCTGCTCTGAGTTGGGGCAAAAACCCCAATGCGGGTGGTTGCGAGGCCAACTGCTCCCTGCCCTCCTTTTGAACTAGCGCCGCGGAATCCCGAGGGGGAAAGCCCCGGCCCTGCCCCCTCGGTTCGCCGCCGTCCCGGCCGGATGGCGCCCGCGCACGCGCCGCCCGCCTCGGGTGCTTGGGGAAAAAGGGCGGCGAGGTCTTTCACCTTTTCCGCGGTCACGCGCCCGGGTCCGCGGGCGCGCGCCGGTCTTGGCGTGCATGCCGGCCGTTCGGACCGGCCGCGCGCGCCACCCCCGCGCGGGCCGGCGGCGGTCGGGACCGGCGGCGCGGCCGCCCCGGCTCGACCGCGGCGCGACGGGTCTAGAGGATAAGGGGAAAAGGTTGGGGATGAATGGGGGTCCGACGAGCGGGGCCCACGTGACGGGGAGTTGAGGGAGGGACGGTTTGGGCCGCGCAGTGCAGATGGGCCGAAAGCAGCTACGGGTTGGGCTGGCCGCGAAGCTACCGAAGGGAAATCGGCCCACTACTCCTGACTACACTTTGGTTTTAAAAGCTAAAGGTTTAAATAAGGGTTTGATTAGGAGTTTGAATTTGAATCCCAAACAAATTCAAACTTCACACAAAAGAACTCCAAATAAAACGAGAGAAAATCCAACTCACTTGTTATGCCATATTTTGAATATAGATTTTATAGATAGGACAAACTAGTGGAGAATTGGGTGAGTGGCTAGCAATTTGGCTCAAAAATTGGTAGCACTCCATAGCAAGCAAAAAGTTTTAAATTTTTCGCAAAATTCACACACCTAGATTCCTGGGTTGTTACATTCTCCCCCACCACCGAGAATCTCGTCCTCGAGATTTAGTCCTCGACCTCCTCCGCGAACAAGTGAGGGTACTCCTTCCTGAGATCGGCTTCTTTCTCCCATGTTGCCTCTCGCTCGGTATGGTTGCTCCACAACACTTTACAAAAGGGAATGGTAGTTCTCCTTGTTTCCTTGACAGCTCTGTCCAAGATTTTCTCAGGATATTCTGTATATTCTAGGTTGTCTTGCAAGTCGAGCAACTCCATGGGCACTTGCTTTGCCTCCACGGCCTTCTCACTCTTCCTCAGCTGTGACACGTGGAACACTGGGTGAACTCCTGCCATTGTCTCGGGTAGTGCTAGGCCGGTAGGCCAAACTCCCAATCCTTCGGGTGATAGGGTACGGTCCCACGTACCTCGGTGCAAGCTTTCCCTTCACCAAGAACCTCTTGGTTCCTCGGAGCGGTGAGACTTTCGGGTACACTCGGTCGCCAACCGCAAAGGTCAACTCTCTCCTTCTCTTGTCGCGCATAGCTCTTCCGACGACTTTGAGCGATTTTCGGGTTCTCACGAACTTTCTCAACCCTCTCCTCTCGCTTCCTTAATGATTGCTGGTCCGAGCCGAGCTCGCTCCCCAACCTCTGACCAAGCTAGCGGGGTCCTGCACTTTCGACCGTAAAGTGCCTCGAAGGGTGCCATCCGGAGACTTGCTTGAAAGCTGTTGTTGTACGAGAACTCTGCGAACGGCAAACTGCTCTCCCAATCAGTACCATAGGTGAGTGCACAAGCTCGTAACATGTCCTCCGGACCCGGTTGACTCTCTCTCGTCCGCCCGTCGGTCCGTGGGTGAAAAGCTGTCCTGTAGGCGAGAGTGGTACCCATAAGCTTGTGGAAACTCGCCAAAACTTGGAGACAAACCGTGGCCCTCGATCGGACACGATACTTCCGGGTGCCCCGTGTAGCTCCGAGTATGTGTTCTACGAACAGCTCGCTAACTTCTCGGTAGCATACCCGGTCTTCACCGGCACAAAGTGAGCCACTTTAGTCGGCCGTCCACTATGACCCAAACCGAGTCGTTTCCTTTTGGTGTTCTAGGGAGTCCTACCACAAAGTCCATGGAAATGTCCTCCCACTTCCACACCGGGATATCCAACGGCTTCAACAAACCAGCGGGTTTCGATGTTCAATCTTTACTCGCTGCTACGGGTGTCACAACGAGGCCACGTAGTGTGCTATGTCTTTCTTCATGTCCTTCCACCGGCACTGTCCTTCGGATCTCCGTACATCTTGGTGTTGCTCGGGTGAATCGAGTACCTCGAGTCGTGAGCTTCTCTCATGATGCGTTCTCGGAGTGCCTCGTCTTGTGGTACACGGATCCGTTCTTTTAACCACACGGTGCCCTGTTCATCAACCCGATAGTCCTCTCGCTTTGCCCCCGCTTCATTAGTTCTCGCGGCACTTTGATTTCTCGCACACTCTTTACGGGCCGTACGGATTCGCTCCTCCAGGTCATAGGTCACTTGCATCACGTTGACTTGGCCTTGATCCACAATCTCGATTCTCGCCTTCTCTAGCTCTTCATGCAAAGCGAGTTGCTCTTCCTTTATCATGAGGTTGTTGCGGTATGTTTTCCGGCTCGGTGCATCCGCCACGACGTTAGCTTTGCCTGGGTGGTAGTTGATCTCGACGTCGTAGTCCTTGATCAGCTCTAACCACCGTCTCTCGCCTCATGTTCGGCTCGGTCCGTGTAAAGAAGTACTTCGGGCTCTTGTGGTCGGAAAACGGCTCACACTTGTTCCCTATCGGGTAGTGTCTCCGGATTTTGAGCGCATGCACAACAAATTGCCAACTCCAAGTCGTGTGTCGGGTAGTTCTCCTCGTGTTTCTTCAGTATGTCCGGAAGCATAAGCCACAACTTTCCCTTCCTCGCATCGGCACACAACCGAGTCCTTGCTTTGAAGCGTCACGAGAGACCACAAAGTCTTTCTTGATGTCCGGCAAGGTAAGCACCGGGCCGTGGTGAGTCTCTTTTTCGGCTCTTGAAAGCTCTTCTCACACGCTTCGACCACTCGAACTTTGTGTTGTTCTTGAGCAATTCCGTCATTGGCTTTGCGATCTTAGAAAAGTTCTCAATGAACCTCCGGTAGTAACCTGCCAACCCAAGGAAGCTTCTGACATCTGTCACGTTCAAAGGTTGCTCCCACTTGGTCACCGACTCAACCTTGGACGGATCCACGGCTATCCCCTCTGCTGACAACACGTGTCCCAAGAACGCGACCTTCTCCATCCGAAACTCGCACTTGCCGAACTTGGCGTACGGTTTCGCTGCCCTCAGCCTCTCTAGCACAACTCTCAGGTGCTCCTCGTGCTCCTCAGTGGTTTCGCAGTAGATCAAGATATCATCGATAAACACCACTACAAACCTGTCCAACTCTTCCATGAAGACCTTGTTCATCAAGTTCATGAAGTAAGCGAGGGCGTTGGTCGGCCCAAAGGAAACCACCACGAACTCGTACAAGCCGTAGCGTGTGGTGAAGGCTGTTTTGGGTATGTCCCTGCTCTCGGATTTTCATCCGGTGGTAGCCCGACCTCAAGTCGATCTTGGAGAAGAACCTTGCCTTTTTGAGTCTATCCAAAGCAAATCCTCGATTCCGGGCAGTGGGTACTTGTTCTTGATTGTCATCGAGTTGAGCGTGCGGTAGTCAATGCACATCCTCTTCGTACCGTCTTTCTTCTCCACGAAGAGCACTGGTGAACCCCACGGTGAGGCACTCGGCCGAACAAACCCTTGCTCGAGCAACTTCTTGAGCTGTTTCTTCAACTCGTCCAGCTCATCGGACGACATCCTGTACGGACTCTTTGCAACGGGCCCCGCCCCTGGCATCAGCTCAATCACGAACTCCACGTCTCGGTCTGGGGGTAACTCCGTAAGCTCCTCTGGGAACACGTCCGGAAACTCACGTACCACTGGAATCTCTTCAATTTCTTTTCCACTCATGTTGCACATCATTGTAGCAACCTTCGGACTCTGCGGCTCGATCCGTACTGTAGTCCCGCTGGGGTGTTCAAGCTGTATCACTCTGGGGTTGCAAGAAACTATCCCGTTGTGCTTTGCCAACCAATCCATCCCTAAGATCACATCTATCCCGGAAGACTCCAAAACTGTCAAGTCTGCCGTGAACGGTAGCCCCTCAAACACCATCCTCACTCCCCTGCACTCTAACGTACTCCTCTTCTCTCCTAGCGGAGAGCTAGTCAAGATAGGCCTTGGTCGAGGCTTAGTTGGTAACGACCTTTCTTTAGCAAACTTGGTAGAAATATACGAAAACTGAGCTCCAGTATCAAACAAAACAAGTAGCCAAAACCGAGTCAACAAGAAACTCACCGAGTGTGACGTCGGGTGCGCGTGCCGCATCCTCGACGGTGAGGTGGTTCGGACGGCCTCGAGTAGCCGGCGGGCCGAGCCGACCTCTCGCCGAGTACGAGGTGGGCGTCCCCCCGGTGCCGGTGGCTTCGCCGGGGTCCGGAACCGAGCACGCGGCTCGACTCCCCGGTGGTACCGCCGGGGACACTCAAACGACTTATGCCCCACCTGACGGCAGTTGAAGCACGTCACCTTGGACCTGTCCGCTGCCTGCGGTGGTGGCCTCGGCTTCCAGCTGTTCTGACCTCCACTCCCTCCTGAGTGGGTCCTGCTCTGTGGCTGAGACTGAGAGGCGTGGTGCCTCTGCTGAGTCTGGTGGCCCTGTGCGTAGCCTGTCCTCTGCCTCTGGGGTGGACACCGAGCATCTGCTGGTCGGTGCGCTTGGTCTTGCTCCCTCGTACCTCCATGTACTCCAACCTGGACCTCTCCACTATCAGAGCCTTGTCGATTATGGAGCGAAGTGTCGGGCCGGTCGTGCGCGGACAAGTGGTGTGCCATACCCTTGTGCGGCCCCTTCCCCGAACCAAGACACCTTCTTCTTTTCCGTGTCGGTGTCGTCGGGCGCGTACCTCATCGGCTCCGGTAACGGTTGGCGTACTCCCGAACCGACATGTTTCCCATCTTGAGGTGCCTGAACTCGTCAGCCTTTCTGTCCATCACTGCGTCTGGGATGTGGTGGCTCCGAAGGCCTCCACGAACTCGTCCCACCCGATGTGTAACGGGTCCCGTGCGAGTCACGTAGCCGTCCCCACCACGCACCGGCCGTGCCAACCACCGGTGCGCGGCCACGCTCACACACTCCTCCTCCGTAAGCTCGGTCGGCCTCCAGCTTCTTCTCGATCTCACGCAACCGCTATCCGCATCCATCGGGTCCGCCGAGTGGTCAAAGGTAGGCGGGCGCGGCCTTGTTGAAGTTTTCAACCTTCTTCTCGGAATCCCTCCGGTGCGTTGCGGTTCGGCCCCTAGGGTTGTTGTGGTTGTTGTTCCGGGCTAGCATACGGGTGATCGTACGCATCGGTGAGTTTGCACCGCCATCACTTCGGCCAAGTTCGGGGGAGGTGGCGGTGGTGGCACCTCGTGTCCCCGAGCCCGGCCTCGCTCCTCCCTCCGGGCCGGGGTACTGCTCGGGCTCGAGCTCCTGCTCCCCGAGCTCCCTCGTCGTCGCGCGCGGCTCCTCGTCCGCCGACTCGGCCTCCTCGGCCTCCGCGGAGCCCGCCTCGTGGCGCGAGACCTCCACGACGTCCACGGCCTCTCGCTCCCGCTGGGTTAGGGGCATCCTCCCCTCTGTCGTCCCCAGCGACCTCCTCGAAACGGGCTAGGAGTCGCCCGGACCTCCTTGACCCCGACATCTGTTCCAGTTGCAAGAGTTAGTAGCGGTAGGGAGAATGTATTTTAATCAGGTTGTAAACTACAAAGGAGTAATCCTGCTAACAATCACGAAATTTCAGACAGACATTAAGAAGCATGAAATCCGAATGAAACCATGAAGATCCATGTCACTCAAACAATGCCACCATACAAAAGGGGTGCACCTCGAGGTTTACTCCTACAACCTTCGAGGGTACACGGCAACACATCCTGCTAACGCATGGTACATCATGGGGTAGCTACTACAGGCATGTCACATGAACGGTAGCATTACATCTAACTCATTACATCTACTCTGAATCTGCTACAAGATCTCTACTCCCATCACTGAATACTCGGAGGTGTCTCGGAGCCGGTGTCCTGTGGAACTGAGTAGAACGGCGGGGAGTGGACTCCTGGGTAACCCGGCACCCTGATCGCCGGTCCCCCGTAGTAGTCACAAGTGTCCTGCAGAGCACGATCCATCTCCGCTGTGTCCTGCGAACCACTCGGGTACGGCCGCACTCGTGGAAGGAGTGTCGGGGGAAGCTCGAAAGTCTCCATCCTCGGCCCCGGGTCTCTTCTTAGGTGGTAGGCCGTGCGGAGAGCGCCTCCGGCTCGGCCGGCCTCTCGCTGGTCGGAACGCTCCCGGCCGCGCGGGTCCCGTCTCGCTCGGTCCCTCTCCTCGTAGACCCGTCCTCCCCGTGTAACACATGTGGTGGTAGTTGTGTCGGCTCGCCTCTCGTAAGTCCCACACCTTGACCCGGTAGTCGACCGCCGCGGCTCCGATCGACTCCACCCGGTCTCGAGCCTCCGCCGGCCCTCACTCGATCCTCTCGCGCGGCCTCCACCGAAGCCCGGTGAGCCTCCCGCTCTCTGCCCTCAACCGTGCCTCCAAAGTGGCAATCCTCCGAGAGTCTCTCTCGGTCGTGCTGCGGCCGCTGCTAGCCCAAGCTGCACTAGCTCTCCGTTCCTCACGTGCGCCGCCTCCAGCTCGTCCCGGAAGTCCTCCCCGTCCTCCTCCAAGTCCCGAACCTGCCGCAGGGCAACGTCACACCTCCACCGAAGGTACAGTGTCTCTCCGTCCGCCCGCACGCGTGCACGGTCTCGGGCCGGGATGCACCGCCTGGCCGCGAGCATCGCCTGGTCCTCCCCGTCCACTGGAGTCACCTCCTGGTACCGTGCTCGGTCACTCGAGTCCCGGCCGACCGTGGTCGAAGATCTCCGCCGGAAGTACCCTGAACGGTGTGTCCTTCAGCCTCTCTCTGAGCAGATCACAAGCCTTCTTGAGAGCCCTGCGTGCTCCGGTCTGGTGCGCCTCCGTGACCGAGCTCTCGAAGCGCACACCACCACCTCCTCAAACTCGGCACCCGCGGGTCCGCCGGTACCGTGACGGTCGGTACGTGGGAGTCCGCTCCAAGTGCCCCATGGCCCTCCCCCCGTAGCCGACACCGTCGGTCTCCACTCCCCGCCTCCGGGCACTCCCTCGACGGTGGCGAGAAACCTCCGTAGCTCTTGCCGTCTGACTCCAAGGTAACCCACGTCGGTTCCGCCATCTGCACAACGTTGTTAGAGCGTAGTTAGTAAGGCAGTTAGTAAAAGTTAATCAAGGTAATGCATATATATAAGTATAGTTATATACATACGGAAGCCAAGGAGTTTATATAAAGTTTCAAGGTTCAGAAACGGCTTCCTATGCTATCGACCATTCCTGGGGCTCGTCCTACAGTCAAGCATGGCTCTGGTACCAACTGAAACGACCCGGATTTCCGCGAACGGAATCCCGAATCTTAGCACCTCGGTGGTAGTCCCGGAGAGCTACCACGTGCAATCCCCCGTCTCGCCGATTCCAAAATCCATACGTAAAGGTAAAACAAAGAAGTAGAGTACAACATTTATTTTATTACATTAATCGAGTACATCTCTTCGGCACATGCCGGTACAAGTCCATCGGGACCGAATCAAACAAAACAAATCGTCTAGCGGCGGCCCCATGCAAGCGCGGGAAACTCCATATCCGCGAGCGGCTCAAGTGTAGGAAGAGCTCGGTCCACCCGGCCCGTCGTTGTCGAAGTCGTAGTCCGGCTCGCGTCGAGTCACCGGGGTCTACCCGATAAGCGGGTAGGTCATGTCGCCTTCCCAACAAAGAGGCAAAAGCGGTGTATATTCTACTATGCATGAGGTAACCCTAATCTGGCTGTAGAAGGCTTAAGCAAAGCAGCAGTGCAACATTCAAGGTAAGCAGAGTATAGCAATGAGGTCCACACCTCGGGGAAGCCTTTGCTTCCGAGGTCCACACCTCAGGGGTCCACACCCCGCTCAAGGAACACCACACCAAAGCACCGGATCTCAACCACGATCCAGATCCCAACTCTCATCTGCGATGTGGGGCCCACCGGCTCCTATCCCCACATCTCAACGGCCAAAGCCGGCTCACACACTCGGGGGAGAGAAGAAGCACAAGAGAAGTGTATCTAGTCGGTGGAGAGATCGAAAGACTCGTCCATAACCAAGGGACACGGACTATAGCTATAGGTTTAACACTGCGCGAGGTTGTACAACCGTACCCGCCCGAATAGGTCCGGAACCGGCCGTCACCGTGTCCGACCCTACCATACGGCCGAAGCCCAAGTAAGTGGATAGTACCCTTCGCATCTCCGAGCCCGGCCCGGCCTCCGGCGCAGCTCATACTACCCGCGAGAGGTCCCTCGAAGCCGTGGAACCCTTCCCCGGCCTCGCCAGGGCAAAGTCTACTAAGGAGGGACGGACCACTCCCGACACGATCACACCGATCCTCCTACGGAGGGTGCTATCCACTACAAGTCTCACCCCCGCACCCCCGCCCAATACAAGGCGGGCGGTCCGTACGAAAGTAGTCATTCGATACAAGGTCAACCGACGATCGGTCCTTAAGGGGCCGAGAGCGAGCACTCAACATCTCCATCCCACACGACACGACCCTCGGGTAAGAGGCCGAATCGCATCTTCCCTCGGCGGCCGTTCACAAGTAACCGGCGGCTCGCTCCCGCCAAAACACAAGCAAGGGGTACACAACCCCGAACACACGCTAGAATCACACCGAGATGCCCACATCTCGGCTCAAACCCGCAGCACCATCCATAATCAAGCAACAAAAGTATGGATAGTTGAAGTAAGGGACTAGCTAGGGGTCCGTAGCTAGTCCCGCAGTAGTAGAACAAGGAACAGGATATAATAAGCATCAAGGCATGGCTAGTAAACAAAGTTATGCAATTCGTCGAACAATGCGGTAAAGTAAAGCACTAGCAGCTAAATATCAACATGGGATCTATATGGTTGGGAGTGACATGACACCTTCGTGCCGTTGAAGCGCCGTCGTCCGGTGCGGTGTACTCGGGGTCCTCCGCGTCCTCCCCGGTCGAAGCTCGGGTCCGCGGCACGAGATTCGACGCGAAAATAAGATACCGGTGCACTTCTAAGCAATAAAACCAAATAAAATCCAACTTAGAAAATCCAAAAGAGCCCGAACTACCTACAATCGGCAAGGTTTTGCAAATACGGATTTATAGAAATTAGTTTTGTATTTCTCGGAGTTCCCTAGAATTTATTACTAATTTTTAAAGGTCAAAATCATTTTCCGGATTTTAAAACGAGAAAAAGGAAAGGGATTTTCTGCTCTATGGGCCGCAAACGGGCTGGATGGTTATCTGGGCTGAAATCAGCCCCTTGGGCTCGGTCCAACGGGCCCATGCGGAAGAAGTCTAGAGGACCCCCCCCTGGTTTTCTGGCTGCAGTCTAACTCTACTAGGTGGGCTTCTTCTAAATAAAAACTGGCCTACTAATGCGGCCCGACGGCCTGACGGCTCAGCTGGCCCAGCCAGCGCGGATGGCCCATTGGCCCAGCCAGCCTTTCCTTCTCCCGCAGCCCAGGTACACAGGATCACGCCCCCCTCTTCCTCTGCGGTCGCCGTGCCCGGCGGCGCCCTCGCCGCGCGCGCGCATCGGCGGCGCTTCGGCCGGAAGCACGGACTCGGCGGCGGGGTGCGCCTCGAACTCACCACTTCCCTTCCGGTGCTCACGCATGCCCGCGCGGCTCGAAGGCCGGCTAGCCGCCTACCCGTCACGGCGCGCGACGCGACGTCGCTACCGTGCGCTCGCGTCTCCCCCCGCACGGCGGAACCCCGGGCGCGCCGGGGTGCGGCCGGTAGGATTCCCCGGTGCACGCTCACCCGCACGACCCACCCCCACACACGGAGCTAGGCATGGAACGTCCACTCACGGTGCTCCACGGGCGGCGGGGCCACGGCCACGGCGCGCCGGGGGTGCGGCCGGCCGGCGCCCGCGCCCACCTTCTCCCCGCAACAGACAACCCGCGGCTCAAAGGCCGGACCCACGGCGGTTCAAAATACGGCGCAAAGGACACGCTTGACTTCCCTCCCGGGCGGCGCGCGCGTCACGCGCTCGACGCGGCGCACGTCGGCGCGGCGCGCATCGACGCGGCGCGGCACGGGGTGATCCCCCAGCCCCACCCGCAATTACTCCAAGAAACACCACGGAGACGACAACGGCTCGGGGTCTTCACGGCTTGGGGTAGCCCCCCGACCCCGAGCCGCCGCCGCACGGCGCGACACGGCGCGACGCGGCGTCACCCATGGGGAGGCGGCGGCGCGCACGCACGAACGGAGGCGGCTCGAAGGCACGCACACAGGCATCACGGCTAGGGCGACCGGCGCACAGTGAAGAGATAGGTGACCGCGGTGCTCACCGTGGGTCGACGGTGAAGGCGTAGCAGGCTTGACGGTGCGGCGTCGACGTCGGTGTCCACGGCGTGCTCCGGTCCAGCTTCACCTCAACCACGAACGGCGCTTCCCCCTTGAACACGAACGGCGCCTCCCCCTCGTCCGGCTCCGCAGCGACGCGCGCGCGGCGGCGCTTCGCACTCCCCCGCCTTGCCTCCTCTTCCCCGGCTCCCCCCTTCTTCTTCCCCCCCCTCCGATGGCTGCTGCGAGTTGGGGCAAAAACCCCAATGCGGGTGGTTGCGAGGCCAACCGCTCCCCTCGCCCTCCTTTTGAACTAGCGCCGCGGAATCCCGAGGGGGAAAGCCCCGCCCTGCCCCCGGTTCGCCGCCGTCCCGGCCGGATGGCGCCCGCGCACGCGCCGCCCGCCTCGGTGCTTGGGGAAAAAGGGCGGCGAGGTCTTTCACCTTTTCCGCGGTCACGCGCCCGGGTCCGCGGCGCGCGCGCCGGTCTTGGCGTGCATGCCGGCCGTTCGGACCGGCCGCGCGCGCCACCCCGCGCGGGGCGGCGCGGTCGGACCGGCGGCGCGGCCGCCCGGCTCGACCGCGGCGCGGCGACGGTCTAGAGGATAAGGGGAAAAGGTTGGGGATGAATGGGGGTCCGACGAGCGGGGCCCACGTGACGGAGTTGAGGGAGGGACGGTTTGGGCCGCGCGGTGCGGATGGGCCGAAAGCCTACGGGTTGGGCGGCCGCGAAGCTACCGAAGGGAAATCGGCCCACTACTCCCGACTACACTTTGGTTTTAAAAGCTAAAGGTTTAAATAAGGGTTTGATTAGGAGTTTGAATTTGAATCCCAAACAAATTCAAACTTCACACAAAAGAACTCCAAATAAAACGAGAGAAAATCCAACTCACTTGTTATGCCATATTTTAAATATAGTTTTTATAAATAGGATAAATTAGTGGAGAATTGGGTGAGTGGCTAGCAATTTGGCTCAAAAATTGGTAGCACTCCAAAGCAAGCAAAAAGTTTTAAATTTCTCGCAAAATTCACACACCTAGATTCCCGGGTTGTTACAATTCGGTTATGTTTTCACGAGTAGATCACGTGCATTATTTATGTTTTAAATGATGTATGCTTTTAGCTTTCCATATTTAGATTGTATCATGCGGTGGATAGATCTATTTGTGGTGAGTGGCACGTTTTTCATACAAGTCGTATCATGCGGTGGATAGATTTGTTGATATCGTGCTCGACGGGTTTTAAAGTAACTAGACATGCGGTAGACTAGTGCTTTGGATCTATGCATGCTTGTTTAATACATGTTTATGTCTGTGCTTTACTTCATTTATTTTAATTTCCATGGAGATCGGTCATAACTTCGCGCGTACATCTTTGCTTATATGAAGACCGGTTATTGTCATGCTTACGTCATCCATTCGGCAGTGTTTCTTCTTCCCTTTGCGGTTACCCGAATGGTCGTGGTACTTTGACAGATAGCTTTACATAGCTATGTGTCATCTTGCTTGGCTTTTTAGCCGTAAATATGGAACTGTCTGGTACCACCCGGCAAGTTCCAAGCTTTGGTATTTAACTGCTTTATCTTTTGTTGATTTTCAGGAAAAATTGACTGGCACGTCATTTGCTCTCTGCGCGTGCGAAGCCAGCTTTGTTCGGCTTGCTGTGTGATTGGCGTTGAGTGCACTTTTTGCGCCAACAGTACCGTCAGCGTCGAACTCGTGAAACACGGGGAAAACCATCTGTACAAAAATGTAACACATGTCAAGTCACAAGGAGAACGGCATGTCAAATGATGAAGTTCTGGCAGCTGTGAATAAAAATTCATAACCAAAAATCCAGAACCCTATAAATTTTCCCTAGGTTTTCCGGCTACTACAATGGTTCTTTTACACTCTTTTGGGTATTCAAGGTTGAGCTAGATCAAAGGAAACAAGGTGGAAGGATGCACGTCTAGTTTCGCTTAGAAAGGTGTAAGCCAAACCGAAAGAAGCTATGATAGAAATTTGCGAACGAAAGCTAGACTAGCAAGAAGTAACTTGTTTTAGCATATCGGTTAAATAATTGCTAGCACGTGATACAAAAAAAGATGAACAATCTTTTACAAAACTTTGGCAGCATGACACCTATGCACAACAGATACTTATCTTTTTTACAAAAAGCACACAATAGCAAAATCTTCCTTAGAGAGCATATGGAAGTTCTGTTTGGGGTCCAGTTTGGTTGTTTTCGATTTTTAATATGCAAGCATGACGTCCTATTTGACCTCACATGGCAAATGAGCCAAAAATTTAAGTCAGTGCCGGTGGCAACTATTGACGTAAAATCTGCACCTCACGCCAAGCACATAGCAAGCCGAAAAAGCTAGCTTCACACGCGATGAGATCACAAGACGTGCCAGTCAATTTTCCCTGAAAATTAACAAAGACAAAGTAGTTAAATTCCAAAGCATGGAACTTGCCGGGTGGTCCCAGACAGTTCCATATTTACGGCTAGAAAGCCAAATGAGATGACATATAGCTATAAAGAGCTATCTGCCAGCAAACTGAAACTATTCGGGAGCTTTAAAGTGCAAAAAGTAACATAGCCGAATAGATGACGTAGGCATGACAATAGATCAGTCTTTATTTGGATAAAAGATGCACGTGCGCAATGCCATGACCGATCCCCGTGGTAAACAACATTAAATAATAAATGAAGTAAAAGCATGATCATAAATATGTAATAAACAAGCATGCATAGGCCCAAAGCACTAGTCTACTGCATGTCTAGGTACTTAATAACCCGTCAGGCATGATATCAAACGAATATATCCACCGCATGATACAACTTGTCTGAGATCACACCACTTTCCACAAATAGATCTATCCACCGCATGATACAATCTAGATATGGAAACCTAAAAACATACAATATTTAAAGCATAAATTATGAACACATTTTACTCGTGAAAGCATAACCGAACACGGCTGAACAGCCAATTCGGGGTCCCTGAAGAAGGAATGAACATTACCAAACAAGATAAATCTATAAGATTGGATTGAAATCTAATCCACCGGATGATTAGCTCCAAAACAACCCAAAAACCTGCATCTACCGCATGATACCCAGCTCTTTCAAGATTTATACAAGATTTGGTATGCTTGAACCCGCAACACGTGTCAACCTAGATCGATTCGGTTTCGGCTATCAGGGAACATGTGATCCACATGCTGTTTAAGCCAAGGGTGCAAACTCGATTCACATAAGGATCATCAAAAAGATAAAGCCGATCCAAACCCATCTAGATTGGGCAAAGAAGTGTTACATGAATTTAAACATAAAGTTAAAACTGAAAGAAACACGGGGTAACTTAATGAATCAATTGAATCTTGCCAAAATTCAATAGAGCCGATAACTAGCTTCAAGCTAGATCTTAGCCTACCGCATGGCTCATGACCTAACAAGAAACCCTCTTGAACCAAGCTTGAATCTACCGCATGACACTAAGCATGGTAACAAGACTACTTGCATCAGATCTAAATCCACCACATGATATTAGACATGATACAAGGTTGTCGGTACTCACGGAGGTCGTCGGATCGATGAACCCTCTCGAAGAACTCGACGACACGACAAAGGACTCTAGGGTTTGGCGTAAAGCCGGTTTGTATTGAGAAGTTTCGAATATCTGTTACATACATTTAGGGTCCATATTTATACCCTGTCAAGCATGACCTCGAATGGATTCGATACTTAATTTATCTCTAAGTACGATCGCTTGCCCATCCATTCGTCCCTTTCGCTCGGTCCACGTCATCACGTAATCCCACAAAATCAGCGCAACAGTTTTCTTGCCAAACGGACGCGAACTGCCGACCGCAGATTCTTCTGCCGAATTCTTCTGAAGAAACCTTCCTTCCGCCGGACGGATTCCTTACCGAGTTTGGACCCACAAGTCAAACTCCTTACCTTACCAAATGTTGGTGTTAACATATGCCCCTTCAATTACGGGATAAAAGTAATTTTATTCTGGAATTGACTCCAGCCACCAACGTTTTCAAATTGTATCTGTTCAACACCCGTTCTGTCTCTTTGCAATCCGTCGGAGTCTTCGCCTAGATCCAGACCCTAGATCACCTTTTCTGAGCTCAAATCCTCAATGGCGGCTCAAAATCAAGCTGCTCAGGTAAATTACTCCACCATAAGCTCCATTCGACACTTAGATTTTCAATTTTTACATGAGATTTCTTCTCTGCCTTCCCTCAGTAGCTTTCCACTGAGCTTTTGATTCGCACTGAAGCCAATTCGACGTCCTACTTCCTTGGTCCCGTGGGAGTTTCTAATCCTCGCGAATTCATCGCAACCAAATCTCAAAGGATCCCCTTCAAAGCGGCCTTAACTCAGCCTCCCCTGTGGCAGGACGCCTTCAAGAACTGGCCCTTGCGCCCAATTGCGGGTTGGAGGAATTGGTACAAAAGAGTTCTTGCGGATAAAAGTGTCAGGACCAAAAACTGGGATACCCTTCGTATTGCTCAATGCTTGGAGCTTTCTTTGGCCGAGACCCCCAAGAATGAGGACCTTTTGATAGCGGCTTGCCACTTCTGGTCAAATAGCGTCAACGCCTTCCTTTTTTGGTCATGGCCCAATGTCTCCAACTCTGGCCGATGTATACATGATTACCGGCCTTGACATTTCAGGAACTGTTCATCCCTGGGATTTCAGAGGTTCCACAAGACAAACAGGAGTGAAATCAGGGAGCGGATACAAAATTATATCCAGAATCATATGGAAGATGGCCCCCTTGGTGAAGTTGAATATAGGGCATTCCTGAACATGTGGCTATGTAGGTTCATCTTGTGTGGTAAAGCCAATGATCCCACTCTGAATCATATTGTAATGGCTACACAATTGGCTAGTGGTAAGCGCCTTCCCCTTGGAAAATACCTCCGAGGCAGTGTATACCACATGCTTCACCAAACTGTCACCCAAATGTACACCAGCCAGAAGATAGCATGTGTCAATGGCCCTTGGTGGTTTGTACAGATGTGGCTGCAACTGCACATGCACCAGATCGTTGGAGTTGACTTCAACACCCGGTTTTTTCCTTCATCCAACTATCATGAAGGGGAAATCCAAGTCACCAGAGGATGCCACAACTATGGAGAAGCTGCTTCAACTGTTCCCATCAATCAGAATATCAGCCAGCTCTTTGAGCTCTTCTTCAAAGGCTTCCCCAACCCTCTCTGGCTTCCTTACTTGGACAATGATAATTTAAGTCTCGCTTGTGAGTTCTCCTTTGAAGCTGGACGCCAAGATGGAAGATTTCTGGAAATCCTCAATGTGCTCATCCATCCATGCATTCTGCCAGCTGAATTTAGTGGAGGGAGGCTAAACCACACTACTTATGAATACTACCAGCCCAATATGATGGCTCGACAACTTGGATGTGGCCAGATGCCCCCAAGATTATTTCTGCATGAATTCCTCAAACCCAAAGAGGAAATCAAAGAACTTACTCAAACCAGCAGGGTTTTTCAGTATGTATGCAGTCCAACTGTTCACACCTGGCCCTTCACACCTACAACAGTAGCTCACCCCACCTTCAACTCCTGGTGGCAAGAATTCCATTACCATATTTTCAGTGAGCTTGTGCACTTATTTTGCATAGAACTGATGCCTGATTTTCAGCGAACTTCAGAGGTAACAAGATTATCCCTTTCCTCAAATCAGACATTTCTTCCTCTAACCATGATCTTGATTTTTACCCACAGAACACAGTGCCTGCCCCTCTAGCCAGGGAGATTGCTTACAATGCAGTAGGCCCAATCTCAGCATTGGGATTTAGATCACCAACCCTGGCTCAACTGATGGCTAGGTATGCTACAACAGACCCAATTTTGTCTAGTATTACTGCTGACAAGAGGCATTACTGCTGACAAGAGGCAAGGCCTGTCTCTGATCGCACCTCCAACTGCTAAGAGAAGAAGAACCATCAAGAAAGTCCTTATGGAGGTAAAATTTCCTCTCTCTTGATCACAGGATTACTCTTTTCTGATAAATCTCGTCTTATGCGATTTCAGACTAAAATTCAGCAATCTTCAGCTTCAGAACTTGCCAATGCTCCATCCACTGGTATGACCTTTATTACTCCTTCCTCAAAGATCAACACTGGCATTTATCCTTAATCTGATATTTGCAGAAGAAACAATGGTAGATCAACTTGTGGATGTCCCTATCTCTCAACATGCAAGTCCACCAAGGGCTGAGCCATCTGCTCAATAAGAGATCTCATCTTCATCAGGGACTCAATCACCCCCTGCTCAGACAGAAACACCAACCTCGCCAGAGATGAACTCCCCCATCCAACCAGAGCCTTCAAGTCCTTCAAGGGCTCAATCACCCGTTGGCCAGGCATAAACATCAACATTAGAAGAGGTGAATCCATCTCCTCTCCAGCCAGAAGCTTCAGAGTTGCCAGAGACTATATCAGCATCCTCTCACACAGAAGCTTCAGCTTTGCCACGAGCACCCCCTTCACCAGTGGCTGAACAAAACCCTGTTCCAGCTCAGGAAGTTAGGCATGAGGTAAACATTTTTACTTAAATCTTGTCGTCTTTTATTTCCCAACACCCCTGACTCGGCAATATTATTCTTTCAGGATCAGGCTCCATCATCATCAAACCCATCAATGGGGAATAATCCAATTGCCGAGACAAGGGAAGGAGGGCATCAAGCCTTGTCAGAGGAAGTGCATGAAAAGCTCATGGAAATTTTTGCTTGGCTTCAAAGAGAGGCTCGTGATCAGATCAGAGATCTTGATTATTTCGAGGACATGCTTAGACCCATCAGCCAGGAACTTCCTAAGGATATCAAGGCCTCACTTGAACCCATCTCTGGTCTGGATGTTCATTATGTAGCCATAAGACGAGATCTGAGAAATGTGTCTTCCCGCCCGGCTATTGAACAGAAGAAAGCCAAAGCTGAACAAGCCGTGAAGGGAGCACAATCTCAGACTGAGAATCACGATGGGATGGCCAATCTGCAAGCTGCTCGTGAGTTGAAAATCGCCAGAAAAGCCGTACTGGAGGCAGAGCTGAAAAGCTTATTAGCAGAAATAGAAGCTGACGACAAGAAGATAGCCGAACTTCCTGGACTGATAGAGAAGATCCAAGAGGAAGCAACATCGGCCATAGCTGAGGTGAATCAATGTAATGCAAAACTCACCATCCTGTCCGACGCCTAGAAAGATTATCAAGAACGGATGGAGAACATTCACCAAACAACATCGAACGCCTCCAATGTAATTGCAAAGTATTTAAACATTTAGATGTACTGATTGATGTGTAACCGAACTAGCCGTCCTTGCAACATTTGCTTCTGTAATTTTATTCTCCCTTTTCTCTGTACGTCCTTAATTGCAACGCTGAACGACCCATTCGGTAATCAATAGCCAAACAGTGCCATACCTGAACGGCACCTTAACTTCCTTTTAGCCGAGCCAGTCAACCGAATACGACTCAGCCTTGAACTCCAAACGACCCGACAGCGGATCGGTCAAGGAAACCTCTCCACCTTCCAAGTTTCTTGGGATATGCGCCACGATCTAAAGCCACGACCTGAGGCCATGATCTACCTCGCCAGGCCTATAAATGAAAACCGTAGGTGCCCCCAGCTCTTCACCAAGCCTTTAGCCCTCAAATCTTCTCCAGCCTCAAATCTTCTTTTCCTAATCAACGCAAATCCCAGAAGCATGGTGAGCAGCAATAACAGGCGCCGCGCCACTGACGAGGCGGAGGGGATTCGCGCTAGTGCCCGTCGGAGGCAATAATCGTCAACTCTTTCCTTTATGATTCGTCTTTGATTCCCTTTTGTTTTTGACGATCATCTCTGTTTCAGGCTTATTCAATGGAATCCATCTTCTACATCGGCCGGTCAGCCCCTGCCGGACGACTCCTCGGAGTCGGACCGCTACTCCCCCGTGCCCTACGGGGAACTTGATGCTCTCCGCTTCAAGGCGGAGCTGGAGGTGGCCCAGCGCGAGCTGGAAGATGTCTCCAAAAAAGCTGGCATAGCCGAACTGGAGTGGGAAGACCAGCGCAAGCAGCTGCTGGCGACCATCGACGGTACGGCTCTGAAACCGCTCCTTAACCCAATCCGGCTTTTGATACTAATCACCTTTATCTTGTATTTTTACAGCCCGTGACGCCGAGCTCAACTAGCTAAAAATGCTGGTGGAGCAATTGGCTGACAAGGCGAGCGCCCGTTGAGATACGCCGGCGGAACGCCTTGTGGGGGAACACAGCGTGGACGAAGTGGCCACCCACGGCATCCTCTTGGGCACCACTTTGGGCCTGGCCGCCATGGCGACGCACACCGACGTCGACTACTCCACCAGGCCGCGTGGCTTCCGGGGCGGTGCACCAGAAGACATCGACGAGATCGAGATCATCTTGGAGCGCCTCGACGGCCACGGCGATGCCATTGCCGAACTCACTCATCCCCAGTCTGTGTTAAACAGGCTCTTTGATTAGATTGTATCAGGGATGTTTTATATCGGCAATAAATAAAGAACTTTTAATTCCCGTGCTTGTACTGCGATGATTTTTTCTGTGTTTGCATCTGCGAATCTTGTTTCTCCTCAAACGTATTTGGGAACTCGCTTGAGCCGAACACGAGAAAACAGATGCCCCTTGGCGCAAAATCCACAGAAAATCCTTGAATCAGCAATCCGTAAGCACTGTTCAAACGAAAACCCTTCGCATCCGGGAAGAAAACCCTGCCGCTTGGTATTCCAATAATTCACGCCGGCCAGTCATCACTCCCAACGCACTCTCTCAGTCAATAAAATAGTCTGCTGAGATGCCCTGCAAATCCACTCGCACACTCATCCATCACTTCTCATTTTCTCCTCTGTCCTCAGAAGAAAAAACCACAAGGCCATGGACAAAGGCAAGCAGCCCCAGGAAGGCAGCATCCCAAAGAAACGCATGATTCGAGAGTGAGTTTTCCTTTGATTTGCTTCTTGTTTCTTAATGTGGTTTTGTGTTTTACCTCCTTTCTGCTTTTCCTCTTTCAGCCTTGATCTACTTGCTGAGGAAATCATTGGGACCGAAGACATGCCCGAGTACATCTCCTCTGATTCCTCTCTTGAAGCAGAGGATGCCACGCCCGAGTAGAGAATCAGCCATCAACTGCGCCGCCGCGTTCGACACTTGGAGCATGACCTCCGGGACGTCACTGCTCGTTGCCAGGCCGAGCGCGAGCGTCGCATGGCTTTGGAGGCACTTGTAGGAGGTAAATATCTCCAATTCCTTCTTGACTCCATGCTCACATCTGGATCTTTGCCCCTAACGACCAGTCCTCTGTCTCAGATGTCTCTGATAGGTTCAATAACCTGAAAGCGGCTTGGGACAGCTTGGTGGAGGCAGCAACTCGTGGTCACCCCCACGCATTCCAAGTTGCCATCACGGTGGTCCTGGAGCAACTGAAGAGGGAGCGGCCGAAGAAGCAAAGAAAAGATTGAATCATACTTTCGCTTCTTACGCCAGGCCTTCTGCTTCCCGCCTCCTCGTAGTCCTGATCACCAGGGTTGTTAGATGTAAACCTGCAAGAAGCATTTGTATTGTAGTTTTGCGCTAAGGGCAATGCATCTAGGCACTGGCCATCCCCTCTGTTTGGGAATTTTATTCTGAAGGCGGCCTCGTTCTTGAGCGCCGGCTATTCCTGTATCAGATGCATTTAATTCCAATGCTGGTGATCACCGATCGATTTCAATACTAGGATAATATTTCTTCAAATATCTTCCATTTATTGCAGCGGAAAATTCTTCTCGTAGTAAAGTTTTCAACATGTAGGCATTGCCAGGCATGCATCTGACCACTCAAAAGGGTCCTTCCCAGTTAGGGGACCATTTGCCGAACTCACTGTATTTGGTTCTAATCGGCAGTAACGCTTTCCAAACCAAATCTCCTTCTGCAAATTGCCTAACTTTTACTTTCTTGTTGTAATATTTGGCAACCCGCAGTTTGTTCTTTTCAATATTTTCCAGGGCCCTAAGACGGATCATATGCAAATCTTCTAGCTTATCCATCATTAAGCCACTGTAATCTTACGAGCTTAAATCTTTCTGCAAAATCACTCTCCTAGAATTTGATTGTACTTCCCAAGGTAAAACCGCATGGTGTCCATAAACCAATTCATAAGGAGATGCTTTTGTCGCTCCATGAGGGGCCATTCGGTAAGCCCATAACGCTTCACTGAGTACCGAATGCCACCTCCTTGGCTTCTGGTCGATCTTCTTTTGTATAAGCTTGATCATGATCTTATTAGAAGCCTTTGCCTGACCATTGGCTTTGGCATAATAGGGAGAAGAATTAAACAATTTGATTCCCATGCTGTCGGCAAACTCCCTGAACTCCAAGGACACGAATTGGGCTCCCTGATCAGTTGTGATTGTTTGAGGGATTCCAAACCGATAGATGATGTGTTCCTTGACAAACTCAACCATGTTTTCTGACGTCACCTTCTTCAGTGGAATTGCCTCAACCCATTTGGTAAAGTAATCTGTAGCCAAAAGCACAAACTTATGCCCCTTGCTAGACGGTGGATTAATCTGGCCAATCAAGTCTATACCCCAGACCCTGAATGGCCATGGCTTGATAATGGGATTTAATGCTAATGCAGGAACTCTTTGAATATTTCCAAACCTCTGGCAGTCTTGACATCCCTTGTAATACTAAAAGCAGTCCTCCAATATCGTCAGCCAAAAGCACCCAGCTTGCCTGATAACCCATTTCATGCGGTAGGCCGATTGGTGTGCTCCACATATCCCATCATGTACTTCACTCATCATCCTTTTAGCTCCCTCTGGAGCCAGGCATCGTAACAACACCCCATCTAATGATTTGTAAAACAAATTATCATCCAGAAGAACGAATTTTATGGCCTTGTACCTGAGCTTCCTAGAGACTTTTCGGGATGGATCTTCCAGATAGTCAACGATCTCTTTTCTCCAATCATCCTCCGCAAGATCCATTTCTAGCACACATATGTCCGTGGCGAACGCTTCTTGATTCTCTTTATAACCAGAAGCGCTCTGAGCCAACCTGTTTGCTTCTTCATTATGTTCCCTAGGAATATGCTGTAGAGTTACCGACGGAAAGCTCTTCAAGATTTCCCTGCATTCTTCGTAGTAACACCTCAGCACATCACTTTTTACATTCGTATTGGCCGTTCAATTGCTTTATTACCAATTCTGAATCTCCATAAACTTCTACCAAAACGGCCCCGGCTTCTCTCAAATATTGAAGCCCCCGAAGCAATGCCTCGTACTCAGCTTGGTTGTTTGTGACAGTGGGCTGTATAGGGATAGCAAACTCAAATATCTTACCTCTGGGCAAAATCAACAGAATCCCTATTCCCCCACCTTTACCACATGATGATCCATCAAAGAATAAAGCCCAAGGAGTAATCTCAAGTAAATCAATTGATGGATCACGATGTTCAGTTATAAAATCGGCAATGATCTGACCTTTAATAGCTTTTGCCGATTCGAACTTTAACTCAAACTCTGATAAAGCCAAGGTCCACTTGCCAATCCTGCCATTCAAAATTGGCATAGATAACATGTGTTTTATTACATCGAACTTAGAGTATACAACATATTCGGCATTCAACAAGTAGTGCCGAAACTTTGTACACGAGTAGTACACACACAAGCACATTTTCTCTGCAGCCGAATACCTGGTTTCAGGATCAAGTAATTTTAGGCTAAGATACGCTACTACCCGCTCCTTTTCTTCAAATTCTTGAATAAGGGCCAATCCAATGGTTTGGGTATCGGCCGCCACGTACAACTTGAAAGGCTTATCCAACTGCGGAGGGACCAATACTGGTGGCTCCTTCATATATTGCTTGATCTCGTTGAAAGCCTTTTGTTGTTCGTCGCCTCACGTGAACTTCTGATCTTTCTTAAGCTTCAGCAATGGAGAAAACGGTAAAACTTTTTGTGATAGATTTGAGATGAATCTCCTTACAAAATTAATCTTGCCGAGCAGTGATTGCAACTCCTTGAGATTAGTTGGAGGGACAACTTCATCATTCGCCTTCATGCTTTTCTTGCCAACTTCAATCCCCCTTCGTGGACCAAGAATCCCAAGAACTCTCTAGCTGATACCCCAAAAGCGCATTTGTTTGGATTCATCTTCAAACCATGCTTCCGGGTGCACTCCAGGGTTCTCTTCATGTCTTCTAAATGCGTGTCATGATTCAAAGACTTGATCACGACGTCATCAATGTAAATTTCGACAATTTTGCCGATCAACTCGTGTAAGATGTAGTTCATGGCTCGCTGATAAGTTGCACCGGCATTCTTCAACCCAAATGTCATGACTATCCATTCCAACTGGCCTATATGACTAGGACATCTGAAGGCTGTCTTTGATATATCCTCTATTGCCATAAAAAGTTGGTTATATCCCGCATTACCATCCATGAAACTGATGACTTTGTGTCCAGCAGCGGCGTCAACCAACAAATCGGCAACAGGCATGGGGTAACCATCCATAGGAGTAGCTCTGTTTAAATCCCTAAAATCTATGCAGACCCTCATCTTTCCATTCTTCTTGTAGACAGGGACAATATTAGAGATCCACTCCGCATATCTGCATGGCCGAACGAAGTTTGCATCAAGTAATCTTTCAACTTCTTTCTTCACATCGGCCAATACTTCATCTTTGTAGATTTTTCGGGGAGGTTGCTTGTATGGTTTAAAACCAGATTTTATTGGCAACCGATGCTCAACAATGGAACGGTCCAGTCCAGGCATCTCCGAATAATCCCAAGCGAAGCAATCTTTATATTCCTTAAGCAACTTGATCAATTCCTCCCTGAAGTCTGATTGCAAGTTTGCACTGATGAATGTCGGCCTTGGTTTGCCACCGTTTCCAATGTCAACTTCCTCCAATTTATCGGCCGACATGAATCCTCGCCCCAACTTGCCATCAGTACCATCGACGGGGTTATCCATTAAAAATTGCTGTAAGAGTCGACTGCTTGAATCGGCTGTTGATCACTGCTGACAGGCTCAACAGGACCTTCTCCCCAGTCTTTTCCTGAGAAACAGTCAATACCCTGGTATTCCCAGAAAGCTAGTTCCACATTTGCGACGCTCACGGAGTCATCTGCCTGGACCACCTCAATATCATCATCTACCCATTGGATGAGCTGCTGATGCATGGTAGATGGGACGCAGCAATTGGCGTGAATCCAGTCCCGTCCAAGAAGTAGGCTGTAGGCTCCTTTACCTTCGATGACAAAGAAGGTTGTGTGCAGTGTTTTGGACCCGATCATCAGATCCACGTGGGCGCACCCCTTGGTATCTGAAGGATTCCCGGCGAAATCGTTCAGAATTATGCTTGTAGGTGTTAAGTCGCCAGGGCCCATGACAAGCTTTCTGAAAGTGGTGTACGGCATCACATTGACCGCCGCTCCACCGTCGACAAACATCTTAGTCAATGGCTTGCCATTGACATATCCTTTCAAGTATAGCGGCCTCATGTGTCGATTTTGGCCGGTTTGTCGAAGATGTCTTGCTTGGCTAGCACCAGCTGCGCCATCAGTCCCTCAAGCTGTTCATCGTCCTGGGACGTCTCTTCCTGCACAACTTGATTAGCAGGAGCCATAAATTCATTCGGCAGAAAATATACCATACATGCCGGAGCCGAACAGTTTGATCCTTCAGGTTTATCCTTCGGACGCAACACCTGTCTTGTCTGGATCCCCGCCTGCCTCAGTTTGCGGTTCCTCAAGTGCTGAACCCTCCTTTTTTGACTCTTTCTAAAACCAGGCGGGCACCATTGCCCCTTTTGCCAGACGTACTCGTCCTCGTCTTCCTCCTGATCAGCCCATCTCAAATCAGCTTGCCTCTTCTTGGGATGATCGATGATTTCAATTTTTTGACGCCGATCCTCACTGGAATGTATCCTTCCAATTCTTTCATGGACGGATCGGCGATTGGCAGTTTCCTACCTATACTCAAAGTACCTATCGCTGCACTCAGGGTAGTTTCTCAGCGTAGGAAGCTTCAACCCCTCGTTCCAGCAGTGCCTGAAGAATGCGCACCCCCAATGTGCGCGCTCGTGCTCGCGCGTATACTGCTCCAAATCTCTCCTCGTGCTTTCATTTCTGGTAGCGCTCTTTCTCCAGCTGGCGCTGCCACTTCTTGAGGAGGATGCGCGTAGTCACCCTGGGTTTGGCCCTGGACGATTCCCCGATCTCGATATGGCTCTTGAGAACGTGAGGGGCTTCACCATGAACCTGCTCCAAGGTCACTTGACGTTACGGGTCTCTTGCTCCATCTCCGCCTTGCCCCGGGCGATGTCAAGACCTTGACCTTGCCCTTCTCCTCGGCTGTCACCATGTTGATGGAAAAGCTTATCATGTTCTGGGGAAAAGGGTGGCCGTCCAGTTTCATCTTGTTGTCAAACATGAGATGACCCTCCTGGATAGCCCTCTGGATCCTCATCCTGAAGACCCTGCAGTCATTGATGGAGTGAGAATTCCTGTCATGGGAGCCGCAGTAACATTTCTCCTTTACTCCATCGGGCCGAAGCATGGAATGCCCTTCAGGCAACTTGA
This sequence comes from Cenchrus americanus, assembly GCA_947561735.1. Classification (NCBI taxonomy): domain Eukaryota; kingdom Viridiplantae; phylum Streptophyta; class Magnoliopsida; order Poales; family Poaceae; genus Cenchrus; species Cenchrus americanus. The sequence continues at coordinate 181,015,478 of OX387241.1, read as the reverse complement.
TTCGGCCTTCCTTCACCAGGAATTCAAACAGCTTATCAGCTTTAGTGACGTCGAAGTCGTAGGTGCCTTTGGTCTGTTTGACCCAGCGCTGATTCATGGTCAACGGTTCCTTCCCGCACATGATCTTAGCAGCAGCCACTTCCTCGTCATCGTGAGAGTCCTCCATTTGATCGGCCTTTTCCAGGAACTGATTGTAGATATCGGCTACGTCGTGCTGTTTGCCGAACCTGGTGTCTTTCTTAAAACCGTAGGCCTGGTTGCTCATCAATGACAGCTTTTGGGACAGTTGACCCAGGTTATCGAACTCCATACCAAACAGCTTTTCTCGTACGACCGGCAGCATCCCAGCAACGGCCACGTCGGCCAACTGATCATCTGGCAGATTCAACGAAAAACACATGCCCTTGATTTCCCTGAACCTCCTGAAGAACTCCAAGGGCGTCTCACTGTGTCTCTGCTTCAGGGTAGCAAGGTCGATAAGCTTCTTTTCCGTGCTACCGCTGAAGTAATGGGCGTGGAATTTCCGCTCCAGCTCCCTCCATGTGCCAACTAATTGGGGTGGCAAAGATGAAAACCACTGGAACGCTGTGCCCGTCAGTGACATGGGGAAGTACCTGACCCTGAACGCCTCTTCAGATGAGCACTCTCTGAGCTGCATCAGGTAGCGAGCAATATGCTCCACCGTGCTCGTGTCATCCTGCCTGGAAAACTTTGTAAATTCCGTCGGAGGCCTTACTCTTGGCGGCAGGATCACGTCGTAATACCACTCTGGGAACGGAGGCGTGTAGGTAGGTCCCTGCATTTTAGGTTTGAGGCCGAATTGATTCTGCATCAAGTCGGCCATCTTCTGAGCCAGGATATCAACCTCCTGTATGCCCGTAGCTGGGCCGTAGCCCGGATTCGGGAGAGCATCGATGGCACCATAGTTCATCACTTCGTGGTAGCCTCCGTCGTACAAATTCTTCTGCAGTCTGTTGCTAGCTGGGGCAATCCTGTAGCCGGAAGCAAGTGGGGCACCAGACGAGCCAAATGCCAACTCCCCGTGCGTGGGCTGATATGGGTTCGGCTGTTGCATAGGTTGACCTGTGCTGCCCTGTGGAGGTGGTTGGACTGGTTGCCCTCATGCGGCCTGCAGATGGGGTTGAACTGGCTGACCTCCAGTGCCTTGTGGAGGAGGCTGGAAGGCTTGGCTTCCAACGCTCTACGGAGGAGGCTGGGCTGGCTGGCTTCGCAATGGCGGTTGAGAACTGGACTCTCTCATCTCCATGGTGCCTCCTTGAAAGGGTGTTCGATTGAATACTTGCTCCATACCCGGGCCGAAGACAGCCACCATCATCTGTTTGAACGCACCCAGGAAAGCTCTATGATGCCTGCTTAGGATGTCATCCGCGGCATCTCGAAACGCTTGCATACATTCCTCCCTCTCCTGCTGAGTCGTAGCGTCACTCTCTCCTGGAAATAAAACCCTAGGCATCTCATTTTTGAGGTATGGGACGCCACTCCTGTTCTTTTTGAATGACAACAAACACTTCTGTTGGAACTGATCCGTAGCATCCTTTAGTTGTTGCTGCTGTTCCGGAGAGAGGTCTTCGATTTTGACATCCATAATGTCCCTGATGTCACGCATCTTGATTTTCGGCTACTGTTCCACTAGGCGTGCCAAAAAGTGTGTTGACGTAAAATCTGCACCTCATGCCAAGCACGCAGCAAGCCGAAAAAGCTAGCTTCACACATGATGAGATCACAAGACGTGCCAGTCAATTTTCCCTGAAAATTAACAAAAGACAAAGTAGTTAAATTCCAAAGCTTGGAACTTGCCGAGTGGTATCAGACAGTTCCATATTTACGGCTAGAAAGCCAAATGAGATGACATATAGCTATAAAGAGCTATCTGCCAGCAAACTGAAACTATTCGGGAGCTTTAAAGTGCAAAAAGTAACATAGCCGAATAGATGACGTAGGCATGACGATAGATAAGTCTTTATTTGGATAAAAGATGCACGTGCGCAATGCCATGACCGATCCCCGTGGTAAACAACATTAAATAATAAATGAAGTAAAAGCATGATCATAAATATGTAATAAACAAGCATGCATAGGCCCAAAGCACTAGTCTACCGCATGTCTAGGTACTTAAAAACCCGTTAGGCATGATATCAAACGAATCTATCCACTGCATGATACAACTTGTCTGAGATCACACCACTTTCCACAAATAGATCTATCCATCGCATGATACAATCTAGATATGGAAAGCTAAAAGCATACAATATTTAAAGCATAAATTATGAACACGTTTTACTCGTGAAAGCATAACCGAACATGGCTGAACAGCCGATTCGGGGTCCATGAAGAAGGAACGAACATTACCAAACAAGATAAATCTATCAGATTGGATCGAAATCTAATCCACCGGACGATTAGCTCCAAAAAAACCCAAAAACCTGCATCTACCGCATGATACCCAGCTCTTTCAAGATTTATACAAGATTTGGCAAGCTTGAACCCGCAACACATGTCAACCTAGATCGATTCGGTTTCGGCTATCAGGGAACATGTGATCCACGTGCTGTATAAGCCAAGGGTGCAAACTCGATTCGCATAAGGATCATCAAAAAGATAAAGCCGATCCAAACCCATCTAGATTGGGCAAAGAAGTGTTACATGAATTTAAACATAAAGTTAAAACTCAAAGCAACACGGGGTAACTTAATGAATCTATTGAATCTTGCCAAAATTCAATAGAGCCGATAACTAGCTTCAAGCTAGATCTTAGCCTACCGCATGGCTCATGACCTAACAAGAAACCCTCTTGAACCAAGCTTGAATCTACCGCATGACACTAAGCATGGTTACAAGACTACTTGCATCAGATCTAAATCCACCGCATGATACTAGACATGATACAAGGTTGCCGGTACTCACGGAGGTCGACGGTTCGATGAACCCTCTCGAAGAACTCGGCGACACGACAAAGGACTCTAGGGTTTGGCGTAAAGCCGGTTTGTATTGAAAATGTTTCGAATATATGTTACATACATTCAGGATCCATATTTATACCCTGTCAAGCATGACCTCGAATGGATTCGATACTTAATTTATCTCTAAGTACAATCACTTGCCCATCCATTCGTCCCTTCTGCTTGGCCCACGTCATCACGTAATCCCACAAACTCAGCGCAACAGTTTTCTTGCCGAACGGACGCGAACTGCCGACCGCGGACTCTTCTGCCGAATTCTTCTGAAGAAACCTTCCTTCCGCCGGACGGATTCCTTACCGAGTTTGGACCCACAAGTCAGAATCCTTACCTTACCAAATTTTGGTGTTAACAGCAACGCTTTTACTCGTCTCTCCCTATAATATCTAGTCGAGAGCTATACGGTACTCACCTAGCGACTAACGAAGCGCTGTTATGTACCTGCAGAAAACGAACCTTTCGTGCCAGCACGTCACGAAAGCGTCCTCTTACATTACCGTTCACTATAGAATCAGTATCCATGCGTTAAGCTGCTGCATGGACAACGTCCAACCTCGGACACCCTCCTTTTGAATGTAGTGTATCCTTGCCTCGCATGATCGACATGCGGAATGCACACGTATGAAACACGTGGCCACAACACAACTCACAAACAGACGCGAAGATGGGATCCGTGGAATGGATCACTCCATCAACCCTCGCAATTCCCGTGATGCGGCACAACACACGTACAAAACACGTGGCTCATCTAGTTTGGTTGCGCAAGAAAGTAAGTCTGACATAGGTTAATAAGCCACCTGAAAGAACCCAAAAATTCCCTCTAGGGCCTCTCGGTCTAGTTTATCCTTAGCGGACCAACGTATTTTGGGAACTCCAAACAATCTTGGCAAATTTTATTCAAAAACCGGTGATTAAGGTTATTAATTAATCTCTGGTGCATATAATTGCTCTGATGCCAATTGTGACAACCCGCTCAGGAAAATACTGTACTACCGCCTAGACCAAACCACTTTGGTCAATAAGAAGTAATAAAGTATCATCCTGTCGTTACTCGCCGGGTTAACACCCGGTAAATCACTTATATAGCAACTAGGATCGACATATATGCATTAAAACTCACACAAAGGTGAGTCCAGAGATACAACATAATTCACATCCAAAATTTATCCCGAAGGGTATAATTATTACAAACCGAAGTTTTTGTCAACACGACGTAGTTTAGAGTTTTTCAAAACAGTGGAAATAAACTAACGGAAGCGAGCACACCATGGGAGGCCAGCCATGATGCCTTCTGTCGTCATCCTCCACCCACTCCAGCTCCCAGCCGGGCGGGATCTCTCTGGGACACACATCACCGAAAACATTACCTGGATCAACATATTATATCAAGGTTGAGTATACTAATACTCAGCAAGACTTACCCGTCGATGACAACTACTTCACCAACTCTAGAAATGGAAGGCTTTTGGCCATTAGGTTTCTTTTGCTGAAAAGTAGCAAAGAGTATGTCCTTACTTTCAAGATTTTAGCATAAGTTCTATTGGATTTTAGCACAGACAAGGTTGTACAATACAATTAATCAAGCATAATATTCATCAACTTACAACATTAGGGATCTCATGGCTAGTGGAGTAAGTAGTCTCAGATAACGGTGAGAGGCTGACAATCGATTGGTTCAAACCTTGCAAGGTAGACCTAAGCACACGGTGGGATGCCCCCGCGAGGACAACCACCAAGTGGTTCCGAAAACTCTTCGGGTCGGGATCGAATCTTACAGTCTTTGGTGCAGGCTATTCGGAATACCCTGCGAGGCACCCGGACTCACCATACACCACCGGTAGCTAGCCGTGAGACGCATCCCAAGATGAGTAATAGTAGGATCCCTTGCCGCCTCATTAAGGTACTAGGCTTACTGGTCCCATTCCCGACAAGTGCTTAGTACGTTCAAACACTTAACCCACAATAGCCATTGGACCGGAGCCCACATCCCATGATGTTACCACATCAGCAATCCATTTAAAGAGATCTGGTGATTCCTATCTAGGAACCTGTTCTAGCGAGTCACATCATCACCCGACTTGTAACGGTCCTATAGCTTAGCAGCTATCGACCTATCATACTAGTAAGGACCAGGGTACCTAGGGATCATGCATCTAAGGTTCCATATAACTCCTGAACTTAAGTGCACAAACAACCATAGGTAATTGTATAACAAATTTTGAAAAGCTGGGTCATATGCACCGGGGCTTGCCTTCGTCAGCAAGGTTAGCCTGAGCACCCTCGGTGTCGTCGAGTACTTCCACGTACTGCAGAGCAGCTTCCGCTTCTCCTTCCTCGGCTTCCGGGGCGAGCGAGTAGTCACCGTCAGGAAGATCTACACGGAATGCAATGCAGGGTTCAGGTGATGTGACTGTTTGTTTATCTTATCCAACTCTTGTTGGTCATATAAACCTTAACAATTAATTAACTATTACTTTTTATGAGGGTTATCATTGGTAGGTGTTTCATTCCTTTATCACACACTTGAATTAATGTTTCTTTGTACTTGTTATTTCATGTGACGGTTTAACACTTTTACCTCTCTGTAGTAAAGGGGCATACAAAGATAATTATTTATACTTTAATTCCTTCAACAGAAAGGGTGTGTTTTTAGCTCTTAAACAAATTTGACAACATTTCACAAAAAGGGCTAAAAGAAAGTAAAAGGCATTTTCATAATTTAATTAAAGCATTACTCCATAAGGGCCTTTAAAGCTTTTATCAAACAATAAATCACTAAAAATTTAAAGGAAGGTTTGTCAAGCATCACCACATCCATACCGAAGCACGGGACTCACATTCAAAGCTTGGAAGCTAGAAAATAAAATACTTCGAAAAAATATCAAAGACTAGCTAGCAAAACAAATTAAATGCATACAAAAATAGATAAGCATCAAAATGCTCTAAGCTAGTTCATACATGCTCTCTGGTCCTAAATCATCCTAGAAAACCAGCAAGTACACCTAGAGCCACTACTGATCTTGCTTTATTAATTTACAAAGGAAAACATGCACAATTTAAGAATAGATATTTCTGCTCATCCCAAAATTATGATTAATTCAATAGAGGTGTGTCTTGGCATAACCAGACACCACGCACAAGTTGGCCCAAAAACATAAATATTTTTAGCTACAAAAATCATCTAGGCAGATTCTGCATAAAGGGGAAACAATTTATATAAAAAGATTTACAACATAACTTTGTGCAATTTTTGGCACAAGAGCTAGTCACAACATAATACACAACATATCAAAAAATTGGATACAGAGGGTTATAGATTTTGAGATATTGCAGATCTAGGGTTTCCACATTCCTATTTTTCATGCTAAAAATATCAAGAATCAGACCATGTGAGTATAACAAAAGTTGTAGTACTCTTCACCATGAATCCAACAATATTGAGTTTGCATTTTTCTGAATTTTCTACAATTTTCTACGTGTTTTACAAGTTTCAGCAAAATGGATATACTATTGAAGATGCACTCTTGCGACTAGGACCCTGGAAACAAACAGATTCTCTCAGATATGCCCCTGGTTTATGGATTTAACCCTAGAAAGGTTTGGGACCAAGCAATTGGGTCCCTGGGACCGTCGGGCGGCGCGGCTCTGGCCAACGCCGGCCAACCGGCGGCATGCCCGATCGGGGAAAAGGTCGGGGCGGACCACACGCTCACCTAGGGTCTATTGGTAGCCGCGGATGGGGTGGAGAAGTCGCCGGCGCGGGCGCGTGGCGATGGCCGGCGGCGGCGGCCGCGACTGGGGGTGCTGCCGGCGAGAGGGCGCACGCCCAGGACAAGGTGCTGCACGATTAGGTCGTAGGGGCGATGGGGAAACTCCTAGGGGGCTCACTCGGCACTAGAGAGGCGCGGTAAGGCAAGTTTGGCGGTGGCTGCCATGGTGGCACGGTGCGGCGGTCTGGAGCGGCGAGGATGGTGCGAGGAGGAGAAGGAAATGTCAGCCTTAAATAGAGCTCGCGTCCCACGGTGATGATTGGGTGGCGGCGCGGATTCCGCCGTACCACGGCGCCCTTGGCCGGCGTGTGTACTAGCGGTTCCGTGGACGGACCGGCGGTCCGCCGCGCTGACGGCGCGCGTACGGCGCCACGGCGGGGGTGCGGTCGAGGCGCCTTGGGCGCGGCGTCGGCCCGGGGAGGTGCGTGGCACGGGGAAGTTTGCTTGAGCCCATGTTTGAACTCAAATATCTCCAAAATTTTGAATAGAAGTTGACCAAACTTTGAATACAAAAATTGTAGATCTAGCAACCCTCTATCTCTTCCAAAAAGGCTATATAGGGTTTTTCTCGACAGAATTTGCAAGGGAGGCTTGCCAACTTTGAATGCCAACCTGTGTTCCTGAACAGGAGATACTGACCTTTGAGCAAGTTTTTCATGCTTTTCCACTCAAAATTCGAAATGCCAATCTACATGAAAGTTGTGCCCTTCTACAAGCTGGACAACTTTCATCAAGCTAGGTTTTTAAATGTTTAAGTGAATTTTGGAGAACGTGGCAAAAGTTACGGATGACATCTATGGGCACTAGGGTTTAAGTGGGGTTTGACCAAGACTATGCCTATGGGTTGGCCCCACATGTGTGTCTACTAGATCAAAGGGGTCATTAGAGTTGGTTGGTGTGTTTCTCGAGGTGACCGTGATTTGACCATTGTCAGTCGGGTTGACCGACGATTAGGGTTAATTGAAAACCTGGGGCGTCACAGTGGCGAGGGTGTACGCAAACGGCCGTCCTGTGGCGTGGAGGGGGAAGCTCGCCGTGGGCGGCCATAGTGGCACGATGGCGGCACGATGGTGACGCACGCGGGGATGACCGGGGCCTTTTATAGGAGAGGTGCGGGGTGGAAGGTAGGGCTTGCTTCGTGGCTAAGCCTACCCCGGCCATTGATGCCGCGGGCACGGCGGCGAGCCTTGGCTGGTGCGTGCGTGGTTAGAGCGACGCGTGGCCGACAATCTAGGGGGCGCGACACGTGGCCGGGAAGGATGTCGCGCGGGCGTTGCACACGGACCGATGGGCACGGGCCCTCCTCGGCAAGCGTTCGGTGGCGTACGGCGTGCGACGCGCACGGGCGGACAGGAGCGGATGCGACGTCGCATTCCAGCGCAACACGTTGCGGTGTAGGCTACTTTGACCATGTTTTACTCCCAAAATTTGAACGGAAGTGCACCGAGCAGTAAATAGAAAAGTTGTAGATCTCACTACCCTCTACAACTTTTACAAAGGCTCTATAGTGTTTTTGTCAATGGATTTTGCAGAAACATCTTGCCAAAATTGAATGCCGCCATGTCTTCGTGAACAGGAGCTGCTAGCGGTTGAGCACGATTTTCTCCTTTTTCCTCTCAAAATTGGAAATGCCAATCTACAGGAAAGTTGTGTCCCTCGAAAAACTAGACAACTTGCATATTGGTAGATTTTGAAGTATTTAGGTGAAATTTGGAGAACGCGGCAAAAGTTCCGGAGGACATTCATCGACATCACGGTTTAAACGGGGTTTGACCATGTCTTTGACCGAGGGTTGACCACAGCTGTGTGTTGACTTGGTCAATGGGTCAATAGGGGTTATCGGCTCGGTTTTCGAGGTGATGACCCAGGTTGAACTAGGTTTGACCAATCTCAGCCAGTTTGACTCGACTGATTTGGTCATTAGCGTTAATGATGCTAATTAAAAACCCGGGGCCTCGCAGGAAGCGAGTTGAGGTAGGCGACGCAGCGTGAGTTCCCGTCTGTCAGGTCTGCAGGCTTGCGGTCTGGCCAGTAGACGAATCTCCTGGTGGGTGTAGATGTAATAACCAGGCCGGTAGCTGGTACTGACAGCGGTTGCTCGATCGTGGTGTTCTCGGACTTGGGCTCGTGGTCCAAGCCGAAGTCGAACTCATTGGAGGAGTCCTAGTAGTAGCCGGAGTCGGGGTTGGTGTCCGAGGTGTAGTCGGAGACGATCTCCTTTCCGGCCCGACGCGCAGTGAGAGCCTTCACATGGACCTTGCTAGCGTTGCAGAGGCCTTATGGGAAGTGCTCATGGAGTGGGAAATCCGCACACCATGGCTCAGTAGCCGACTCGCATGTGATGGCCCACGGAGACGTCGAGTTCGAGTTGGAGGCGGATCCAAACTTGAAGTCGGCGTGTTGGTTGTAGAGCGAAATTTCGCCGAATTTTCCGGCGAGTTCGCCCGTGATCACTACGGGAAGCGTCACGAGCCCAGTGCTCGGGTTGGGAGTCATGGTGAGGCGGCGTTGGAAAGATCCAGCACCGTCTGCGTTGCAGACCCAAGACCCAAAGACGAAGGTGTCGCCGCAGTTGAAAGCGACGGTTGGCTGATGGAGATTGAAGCCGTCAAGTTCGCCATGAGATCTTCGGCGAGATCCTCTACCCGGCGCGCCAGCTGCCAGTGTTTTAGACAGGCAACCTAGCAAGGGGAGTACCCGAGGTAGATGAATGTGGCCTCGCCGAGATCGGTAACTCAAAGGAAGAGACACGTGGCACACAATTTAGACAGGTTCAGGCCGCGAGGTGCGTAATACCCTGCGTCCTGTATGCTGGGTAGCTCTGGATTGATTGGGTGTGTTTAGAAGATGATGCGTATGAGAGAGAGGGGTCCCTGCCTCGCCTTATATAGCCCGGGGGGCAGGGTTACAAGTCGGTTTGAGGAGAAAGTACTAGTCGAGTACGTCTAGGAGTTCTCTACATAGTACATGACATGTATAGCTTCCTATCCGAGTACTTCTCCACCGTAGTCCTTGCGCCCCACGCCATCAGGTGCCGTGTGGCACAAGCCGAGTAGTCCCAGGGGCCCACCGAGTAGTCGGTCCTAGTACCCACTGAGGTAGTGGGCCCAGGGAGGTCCATACGAAAGCTAGGACTATAGTGGCTGAGTTAGAAACACAGAACTTAGATGCTAAGCTTGAGATTGATTCGCTTAAGGTTTCACATGTTGTTTCTAATGAAGTTGAATGTGCTGATTGTCCTATCTTTCTATCCGATCTTGATATGTTTAAGGAAAAGAATGCCTCCAAGTGTGAGGAACTAGATGTGCTTAGGGTTGAAGTGGCTGAGCTTAAGTCTAGACCTGCTTTGCTAGATGCTTGCACTTCTTGCCCTGTTTTGCATGGAAAAATTGATGAGATGCATGCTTACAGTGTTTCTCTTGAGGCTAAGCTGAAAAACATATTCCTACTTCTTGCTCTACCTGTGAATTGCATGGTTTGAAGAATCTGGAACTTGCACATTATGTTGATCGTTTGCATGATGAGAATGATGTGACGCCCCAGGTTTTTAATTACCGTCATTAACTCTAATGACCGGATTAGCCGGTCAATTGGTCAACCCTAGGTCAACCTGGGCCCTCACCCATGAAAACTCCCTAACACACCCCTAGTGACCCTTAGTGGATAGTTATAACACTTGTGGGGCCAACACATGGTCAAAGGGTGGGTCAAACCCCCGGGCCATCCCAGTGTCCATAGATGTCTGCCGAAACTTTGCCGCGTTCTCCGAAATTCACCTAAACACTTAAAATTCTACCTTTAGGAAAGTTGTAGATCTTGTTGAGGGACACAACTTTCATGTAGAGTGGCATTTCAAATTTGGAGGGGAAAATTGTGAAAACACCCTTGGAAGGCAGGATTCACTGTTCCCAGGCACGGGCTGACATTCAAAGTTGGCATGCAAATAGATTCAAATCTAGGGAGAAAAAACATATACAGCCTTTGTGAAATTTGTAGCTGGTACTTAGATCTGCAACTTTGGTATTCATTGTTTGGTCAAGTTTTATTCAAAATTTTGGAGAAACAGTTGGTCAAACACAGCACCGAGCGGCAAAGACGTCGGGGCTCGTGCGCGCCGCGCGCGACGTCGTGCGCGCCCCGTGCGCCGCCGCCGCCGCCCGCCGCCGGCCACGCCCGGCGTCCGTGCTCGCACTCCCCGAGACCTCGACGCTCGCGCCACGCCCCGTCCCGATGCCCGCACCCCCCAAAGCGCCCCGTCCCGAGGCGCCCCGAGGCATGCGCCGCCGTACGCGCGCACGCGCCACGGTCCGGCGGTCCGTCGGCGGCGTCGCCGCCGCCGTACGCGCGCGCCTCGAGCCGCCGTAGCACGGCCGGTATCTCCGCCGTCATCACCTCGTCACCCACGGGCGGCCCGAGCCGGGGTATTTAAGCCCCCCGCCTCTCCCCGCGCGCCGCACCAACCCGCCCCACGCCATTGCCGCCGCCGCACGCCGCCGCCGAGCTCGCCGCCGGCGCCGCCGTCGACCAAACCCCCGGTAGTATCCTTAGGACCTAGTGAAGCTCCAGTACCGACTTGTTTGCCAGGAAACCACACCAGCACCGCCGTTCGCCGGACCGCCGCTGGTATCACCGCTGGCCGCCGCGGAAGCTCGCCGCCGGCCAACCCCCACCTCCCCTCCGGTTCCCTGTCGCCCCTAGGTGAGCGTGTGGTCCTCCACGGCCGCTTGCCCGGCCGGGATCGCCGTCGGCTAGCCGGAATCGGCCATGCCCGTGCCGCCGGCCTGGCCAGGGACCCAATTGCAGGGATTCAATTCTTGTTAGGGTGTTTTGAGTAAAAAGCAGGACTAGTTTGTGAAGGCCCTATCTAACTTTTCTTACAGATTAGTCCAAGGTCTTTTAAAACCCCTAGAAATTCACAGAAAAATCCTAAAAATCCCAAACCAATTTTTTAGGGTTCAGGATGCTAAACCCCACCTCTTGGTTGTATACTCATGGCTAGATTCAAAGTGGTTTTGGCAGGAAAAATACAAATGTGTTATACATGGATCTGTCCTAACATGAAAAATATAACTCCTCTGTAGCCAAATTTTGGATATGTTGTGTGTTAGGACCTGACTAGGTGCTGTGCCAAAATTTGCACAAAGTTATGCAGTAGATTTTGCTAGACAAATTCTTTTCCATTCCTGCAGTAGTTGCCTAGATGATTTTTCATGTTAGAAATATTTGTGCTCTTGGGCCCAACTTGTGCACACTGTCTTGTAATACTAAAAGGCACATCCTGTGAATTAATCATGGATTTTGGGTTAACAGAAATAATTCTTTTTGATTTATGCATGTTTTCCTTTGTAAATTAATCAATCAAGTTCAGTAGAGGTTCCATGAGAACATGCTGGCTTTTTAGGCTTGTTTAGGACCAGAGAGCATCCCCAAGAATGTTTAGATCATTTTGATGCTTATTTATTTTTATATGCATTTAAGTTGAATCACTAGATAACCTTTGTTATTTTCTATAATATTTAATTTCCTAGCATCCAACACTCACATGTGGGTCCAATGGACCAGGATAGGTGCTAGTAGGCTTAAGAAACACTCACGTAGTTTTTGGTAATTTAATTGATTAATAAAAGGCTTAGATGCCCTATTAATATTAAAGGGAAATCAAATAAAAGAAAATCCTTAATTAAATCTTTTTCCTTTTTGAAAGCATTGTTTAATATAAATAAAATAAATTTAATTATCAGATCTGATAAGGAGTTAATTCACAAATAAAATATTAATTCCACCATGTTGGTAAAAATAAAATGAAATAAAGCGTTCACATGAAATGATAAACTTAATAAAAACCTTTAATCAAATGTGGAATAAAAGAGTAACCCATGTACAACCAATAACTTCCTAAAATAAAAACCTTAGATGAGTGCTTGTTAAGGTGAATATGACCAACTAGAATTGAATGAGACAACAAACCATCACATCACCTAAAGTGCATTGCATTCCGTGTAGATCTTCCGGACGGAGATTACTCCCTGGTCCCGGAAACCGAGGAAGGCGGAGCGGAAGGTTCTCTGCAGTACGTGGATGTACTCAACACCGAGGGTGCCCAAGCTAACATAGCTGACGAAGGCAAGCTCCGGTGCATCTAACCCAGCTTTTAAAAGTTCTATATTCCATTATCTATGAATGATTGTGCATTTACGTACAGGAGTTGAACGAAACCCTAGATGCATGATCCATAGGTACCTTTGGTCCCTACTAGTATGATAGGTTGATAGCTGCTAAGCTATAGGACCGTTACAAGTCGGGTGATGACCTCACTCGTGAGAATAGGTTCCTAGATAGGAATCCTACTATATCCTTAAATGGATTGCTCACGTGGTAAGAGCATGGGATCTGGGCTCCGGTCCAGTGGTTATGTGGGTTAAGTTTTTGAACATACTAAGCACATGCCGGTTATGGGGCCGGTAAGCTTAGTACCATAATGAGGCGGCTAGGGATCCTACCGTTACTACTCTTGGGATTCGCTCTCACGGCTCGCCACCGGTGGTGTATGGTGACTCCGGGTATCTCGCGGGGTATGCCGGATAGCATGCACCAAAGACTGTAAGATTTGATCCCGACCCGAGGATTTATGGGGACGGCCTGGGGAGTTGTCCTCGCGGGGGCAGCCGACCGTATGTTTAGGTCTACCTTGCAAGGTTTTAATCAATCGATTGTCGGCCTCTCACCGTTATCCGAGACTACTTACTCCACTAGTCATGTGATCCCTAATGATGGAAGTTGATGAACTTTATGTTTGGTTAATTGTATTGTACAACTTTGTTTGTACTAGTTGGCTAATGTAGTAAAGATTAAACTACTAGAACTTGTGCTAAAATCTTGAAAGTAAGGACCTACTCTGTGTTACTTTTTAGCAAAAGCAACCCAGTAGCCAAAAAGCCTTTCATGGTCTAGATGTGGTGAAGTAGATATCACCGACGGGTAAGTCTTGCTGAGTATTAGTATACTCAGCCTTGCTATAATGTGTTGATCCAGGTAATGCCTTCAGTGATGTGTGGCCCAGTGAGATCCCGCCCGGCTGGGAGCTGGAGTGGGTGGAGGACGACTACTGAAGCATCATGGATGGCCTCCCGTGATGACTTTGCTACCGCTAGTTAATTTCCGCTGCTTTTCAAAACTCTGAACTATTTCGTCATGGCAAAAACTATGGTTTGTAATAATTAAACCCTTCGGGGTACGAATTTGAATGTGAATGTTGTTGTATCTCTGGACTCGCCTTCGAGTGAGTTTTAATGCATATATTCGATCCTTGTGCTCTCAAGTGATTTACCGGGCGTTAACCCGGCGACTTACGACAGGACGGTACTCTATTGTTGCTTAATGGCCAGAGTGGATCGGTCTTAAGCAACAGTACGGTATTTTCCTGGGCGGGTTGTCACAGTTGGCATCAGAGCTTATATGCACCAAAGATTAATTAATTAAACCTTAATCACTGGTTTTTGAATAAAATATGCCAAGATTTTCTGCTTTTCCAAAATACGTTGGTCCGCTAAGGATAAACTAGACCGAGAGGCCCTAGAGGGAATTTTGGGTTCTTTCCGGTGGCTTAATTAACCTATGGTTTATTTTGCTAACTTCCAGCACATTACTTTATGTCGGACTTACTTTCATGCACAACCAAACTAGGAGCCACGTGTTTTATACGTGTGTTGTTCCGCATCACGGGAATTGCGAGGGTTGATGGAGTGATCCATTCCACGGATCCCATCTTCGCGTCTGTTTGTGAGTTGTGTGTCGCCACGTGTTTCATACGTGAGCATTCCGCATGTCGCTCATGCGAGGCAAGGATACACTCCATTCAAACGGAGGGTGTCCGAGGTTGGACGCTGTCCATGCAGCGGCTTAACGCATGGGTACCGTTTCTATAGTGAACGGTAATGAATGTGGACGCTTTCGTAACGTGTTGGCCCGAAAGGTTCGTTTTATGCAGGTACATAACAGCGCTTCGTTAGTTGTTAAGCAAGTACCGTATAGCTCTCGACTAGATATTATAGGGAGAGATGAATATGAGCCTTGCCACCGGCACTAACTTCGATTTTTGGCTTGATTGCCATGTGAGGTCGAATAGGACGTCTTGCATGCATATTAAAAATCGAAATACCTAAAATGGACCCAAAAATCAGAATTCCATGTGTTCTCTAAGGAAGGTTATGCTAGTGTGTGCTTTTTGTAAACTAGAATACCTTCCATATCTAGCCGTCATGCTGCCGAAATTTTGTGCAAAACTGTTTATTTTGTGCTAGGTTTAAATTAAAACCAAATTGTTAATTGCTCCTCAACTAGCTGTCTTGTAGAAAGCAAATCTCAATCCTAGTTTCGATGGGTTGGTTCACTTTTCCCTAGGCACATTCAGGTTAAGGACCTTTCACCTTGCTCCTTGATCATGCTCAACCTTAAAAAGCTTAATTAAAAGTATTAAAGGTTAAATTGAAAACTTGGGGAAATTTTTGAGGCTTCTGGATTGGGTTATGAATTTTATTCACAGCTGCCAGAACTTCACCATTTGACATGCCGTTCTCTTTGAGATCTGACATGAGTTACATTTGTGTACAGATGGATTTCCCCTTGTTCCACCAGTTCGACGCTGACGGTACGATCCGTACCAACGGGTTGCACTGGGAGGGTTTTCCGCGCTTGGCGTGGGAAGCACTCAGTGCCGCAGGCTACCTTACCCCACCGACGTACGAGGTGAAGGAGTTTGAGCGCTTTGGTGTTCCCCGCTGCAGGGTGATCGTTACTGTGCTGCCGCACCCAGACCACATCGACTAGTTTGACCTGAGCTTTATTTACTGGGGATTTATCACGCACGAGTCCGTTGAGTCAGCCGCCCTCAGAGTGTTGACAGACTTTTGTGATCACAACCCTACTGTGGTAGCTCTTTCCCCATTTGGACTATTTCCTGCTGTGAGTCCTTACGACCCAGCTTGGTTGGACCGTATGGACCATCTACGGGAGCTACTGACCCTAGCAGAGCCGTTGGATGTTACCCAGACACTTGCCCGTTGTCTGAACGTGGTCTTCACACTCCAGGGGCTGCGTTATAACACCGCAGCGATCATTGCACAGCGCTTGGAGGCATCTAGGCGCGATTGGGAGCAGCTTTCAGCAGCACACCAGCAGCTGAACTTCACGCTTACCCAGGTGCAGCAGGAGAACGACAGGCTGCGTACTAGGAGGTTCCAGACCGGAGCTTGAGAGAGGTGACGAGTCTCCGGAGGATCGTGGACCTAGAGGCGGAGAACCATGCACTAGAGGAGGATGCCGACGCACACGAGATAGAGAGGCCGACACCGCCGCGAACATTGCCGAGATGCGGGAGCACGTGCGGGGAGGCCGACGTACGGGTGGCCGCCTTACAGGCTATAGTGGCCTTACAGCCACGCCCCCGATGCGCAGCACACACCGGAGGAGCAACGGGGCCGTGTCCGATCTGGATCAGATGAGCCAGGCAGGACCACCGCTACCGACACCCCCAGCTTCGCCTTCGTACAGTGGTGCTTCAGTGGGCAACTAGGTTGTCGACAGTCGGGAGCAGCAGGATGTCGATCTTACCGAGTTGTTTTCGAGATGTTAGAGTAGCTGGCTTGACAGCACGTCTTCATGCCAAGCAACTATTGTATCGTGTATTGCCTTGATGTTTCGAATTCGAGTTGTAATGTCTTGAACCTTGTTCTGTCATGTTGTAATAAGAATGCTTAAGCTTGTATGCTTCAAGTAAATTTCGTGGTTGTTCAAGATTGAAATGGTCTTACATTGAATACCAGATCCTTGGATAAATCATTGCAAATGACTACGCTTGTCAATGTTGCCTTTCTTCTACACATGTTGGTAAAACAAAGCATCGTTAGGAGCATCCCTCGCTGCCAGCAAATAAGTGTTCGTTCGGAAACGATTATGAGCCGCGCAATTGAGTAATCGCCGTCCTAACCATGTTGACAGAAATGATTCTATGAATCTTGGTGGCTACAGAATGTTGCTGCTTGTTACTGTCCTCATTTTTAATTACTAATGAGATACGATAATGCATGATCGTGCTTGTCATCATTTGGAGTAAGCTTTAGGTTATATCACTAATAACGCTCACTTTTCAGATGGTGGGAACCACGCGCAGCTCTCCCAACGGTTTTGGAGCGAGTGGTAGTGGTGACTTGCCGCCACCCCCGCCCATGACACCGACGGAGGCCTTCATGGCCACCCAAACCGAGGTGCTGCGCCAGATCCTGCAGACGCAGCAGCAGGTGCCCGGCGGATGAACCGAGGGCCGCCACATGGGGCCAACCACGAGGGGCCTAACCAGGTCACCACGTACGCCCAGTTCATCGCCATGAAGCCGCCAACTTTCGCGAAAGTAGAAGACCCTCTGGAAGCTGAGGCTTGGGTCAAGGCCATAGAGGCGAAATTCTCTGCCTTTGTGCTGCCTTGCTCCGAGGAGAACAAAGCGAACTTCGCAGCACTGCAACTGCGAGGAGAAGCTTTGATGTGGTGGGACCACTTCAAGTCCAAGCAGCGAGGCCACGCCGTGACTTGGGAAGAGTTCAAGCAGGCTTTCAAGAGCCACCACATTCCCAAGGGTCTGATGGACAGGAAGATGAGGGAGCTGTTAGCCCTCCGCCAGGGATCTGACTCTGTGTGCCTCTATGCTCAGAAATTCAATAGCTTATGCCAGTACAGTGGGCATCATGTTGATACTGATGCCAAGAAGATGGAGAGGTTCCATGACGGGCTTGATGGCAAGCTGTATGAGCGCCTAAATCTACTCGAGCCCGCAAACTTCCATGAGCTCATGAATAAAGCTATCTCGCAAGAAGACGCTATGAAGAAAGCCCATGGGGATAACAAGAGGATGTCCGGTTTCAGCCCGGGCAGCGGAACAAACAAAAAGTTTCGCTTTGTGAAGAAGGAAGCTCCAGGCCCACCCCATCAATCTTCAACTAGACGCTGGACGATGAAGCCATTCCAGGGAAAACCTGCCGGGAACTTCCAGTTCCGCCGTGCCCAGCAGCAGGCTCCGAAGCCTATCGCACCCCTTCGTGATGTTGGAGATCGCTGTTGCTACAACTGTGGCCAGCCAGGGCACTACATTAACGAGTGTCCCAAGCCCAGGCAAATCAAGCTCAACCCGCAGAATCAGAGTACGGGAAACAAGCCTGCCACTCCGGCCAAGAAGCCTATGGTGCAAGTGCGCCAGGGCAACCTGAACTTCACTACCATGAGTGACATTCCCGCAGGAGCTCCAGTACTCACGGGTACATTCTCTATCAATAACACTCCTGTTAAAGTCTTATTTGATTCGGGAGCCACCCATAGTTTCATAAATGAGAGTCTACTAGACAAATTGGGTTTAAGAGGAGTACAAACCAAATCTGCTTATAAAATTACCACACCCGGTGGAGACATCACGTCTCAATTAGTGACCTTCGAAGTTCCTCTGAGACTAGGAAGTAAGGTTATTCGATCTAATCTCATAACCATCAAGTTGGGAAGCATAGATGTTATTTTGGGTATGGAATGGATGAATCAACATAAGGTGGTTCTAGATATATCAGATAGGGTCGTAGAGATCAACTCTCCTACGGTCGGGCACACCACCTTGTACCTACCTTTCCGGGACGGTACTGACTCTTGTGCCTATGTGACCATTATTTCCTCCCTTGATGAAATTCCAGTAGTGTGTGAGTACCCGGAGTTATTTCCTAACGAGTTGCCTGGTATGCCACCAGACAGAGATGTCGAATTTGTGATCGAACTCCAACCCGGTACCGCACCCATTTCCAAAAGACCTTATCGCATGCCACCCAAAGAGTTAGCTAAATTAAAAACCCAACTCCAAGAATTGTTAGATAAGGGTTACATTCGCCCGAGCTCTTCTCCTTGGGGTTGCCCCGCTCTCTTTGTCAAAAAGAAAGATGGTAGCTTGAGAATGTGCGTAGATTACCGACCACTCAATGCAGTCACCATAAAAAACAAATACCCACTTCCTCGAATTGATGTTCTGTTTGATCAATTGGCTGGTGCCAAAGTCTTCTCTAAGATCGACCTTCGTTCTGGCTACCACCAAATCAAGATTCGACCATGCGACATTCCTAAAACCTCTTTTTCCACTCGTTATGGTCTTTACGAGTTCTTGGTCATGTCCTTCGGACTCACTAATGCACACCCGCCTACTTCATGTACCTCATGAACTCCGTATTCATGATGGAGCTCGATAAGTTTGTCGTGGTCTTTATCGATGACATCCTCATCTATTCTAAGAGCGAGGAAGATCACGCCAGACATCTCCGAGCTGTCCTTCAGCGTTTGCGAGATCACAAGCTTTATGCTAAGTTCTCCAAATGCGAATTCTGGTTGAAAAGTGTCAAATTCTTAGGGCACACCATTTCCCACGATGGTATCTCCGTAGATCCTAGCAAAGTTCAAGAGGTGATGGATTGGAAACCACCCAAATCCGTACATCAAATCCGCAGTTTCCTAGGATTGGCGGGATATTACTGTCGATTCATTCCTGACTTCTCTAGAATCGCAAAACCCATGACCGAATTGCTCAAGAAGGGAGTGAAATTCGTGTGGAGTGAAGCATGTGAAAAAACTTTTCACACCCTCAGACAACATCTAACTTCAGCCCCAGTGCTAGCTCAACCCGATAATTCCAAACCATTCGAAGTCTTCTGTGACGCATCGAGCACTGGTCTTGGCTGTGTCCTTATGCAAGAGGGCCGAGTCATTGCCTATGCTTCACAGGCCCTTAGACCCCATGAGCTCAACTATCCTACCCATGATCTTGAGTTAGCTGCCATTGTTCATGCCCTCAAGATATGGAGACATTATCTAATGGGAAATCATTGCAATATCTTCACTGATCAAAAGAGCCTCAAATATATCTTCACCCAGTCAGAATTGAATATGAGGCAGAGAAGATGGCTTGAGTTGATCAAGGATTATGATTTAGAAGTGCACTATCATCCCGGCAAAGCAAATGTTGTGTCGGATGCTCTTAGCCGCAAGGATCATTGCAACCACCTAGAGTTAGAGCCAGTCAGTGAACCTTTGTGTGAAGAAATGAGAAGGCTCAACTTAGAAGTGGTACCGCAGGGAATCCTTTATGCCTTGACGGCAGAGTCAAACCTTTATGACCGGATTGTCAATGCCCAGCGCAATGATGCAAATGTTCAAACCATCAGGCAGAAGCTAGCAAAAGGAGACCCAAAGTACACTTGTTTCCAGAAGGATCACTAGGAGGTGGTTTGGTTTGGAAAACGTCTGGTGGTCCCCGTTGACCCAGAACTCAAGAAAATCATTCTAGATGAAGCTCACAAGTCCAAGTTCTCTATTCATCCCGGTAGTACCAAGATGTACCAAGATCTAAAGCAGAACTTTTGGTGGTCCAATATGAAGGTGGATGTAGCCAAGTATGTAGCCGAGTGCGATACTTGCCACCGGATGAAAGCAAGTCACTTGAAATCCGCAGGAGTACTCCAACCCCTGTCGATACCTATGTGGAAATGGGAAGATATTAGTATGGATTTTATTGTGGGTTTACCCCTGACCCCTAGGAAGAAGGATTCTATTTGGGTAATTGTTGATAGGCTTACCAAGACCGCTCACTTCATTGCCGTGCATACCACTTACTCTGTACAACAATATGCAGAGTTGTATGTAGACCACATAGTTCGTCTACATGGAATCCCAAAAACTATAATCTCTGATAGAGGGACTCAGTTTGTGGCCCGATTTTGGGAGCAATTGCACGAGTGTTTGGGAACTCAGCTACTCCGTAGTTCCAGTTATCATCCGCAAACTGATGGTCAGACGGAGAGGATAAATCAGATTCTAGAGGACATGTTGAGAGCAAGCATCTTGCACTTTGACAAGAGTTGGGACAAGTGTTTGTCCTTGGCAGAGTTCTCTTACAATAACAGCTATCAGGCCAGCTTGAGAATGGCACTGTTCGATGCTCTATACGGACGTAGATGCCGCACCCCACTGAACTGGTCAGAGACCGGAGAAAGAACACTCTTCGGATCAGAGTTAGTTAAAGAGGCCGAAGAAAAGGTGCAAGTGATAAGAGAGAATTTGAAGATGGCCCAGATGAGACAAAAGAGTTACCATGATAAGGGAACCGCACCTCGACACTTTGAAGTGGGAGATCATGTATACTTGAAAGTATCCCCCACCAAAGGTGTGCAAAGGTTCGGAGTCAAGGGAAAGTTAGCACCGCGCTACATTGGACCCTATGAAGTAATAGAAGTATGTGGACCCGTGGCTTACCGTATCCAATTGCCAGAACGGTTTCCGCAGTTCACAATGTGTTCCATGTAACTCAGTTGAAGAAGGGACTGCTTGTTCCGGAGAACGAGATCATTACAGAAGCTAATGCTTGGATTGAGCCGGATTTCTCGCTCGTCGAGCATCCATTAAAGGTACTAGACCCAAAAGAGCGAAAGACTCGAAGGCAGACCGTGCGAATGTACAAGATCCAATGGAGCCATCACACGGAAGAAGAAGCCACGTGGGAGACGGAGGATTATCTTAACACCAAGTATCCGGGCTTCCTCCAATCCCGAAATAGTGAGTCTTTTCCCCATCTCTTTGTTGTCCAATCGAATCTCGGGACGAGATTCTTTTTAAGGGGGGTAGGCTGTGACGCCCCAGGTTTTTAATTACCGTCATTAACTCTAATGACCGGATTAGCTGGTCAATTGGTCAACCCTAGGTCAACCTGGGCCCTCACCCATGAAAACTCCCTAACACACCCCTAGTGACCCTTAGTGGATAGTTAAAACACTTGTGGGGCCAACACATGGTCAAAGGGTGGGTCAAACCCCCGGGCCATCCCAGTGTCCATAGATGTCTGCCGGAACTTTGCCGCGTTCTCCGAAATTCACCTAAACACTTAAAATTCTACCTTTAGGAAAGTTGTAGATCTTGTTGAGGGACACAACTTTCATGTAGAGTGGCATTTCAAATTTGGAGGGGAAAATTGTGAAAAACCCCTTGGAAGGCAGGATTCACTGTTCCCAGGCACGGGCTGACATTTAAAGTTGGCATGCAAATAGATTCAAATCTAGGGAGAGAAACCCTATACAGCCTTTGTGAAATTTGTAGCTGGTACTTAGATCTGCAACTTTGGTATTCATTGTTTGGTCATGTCTTATTCAAAATTTTGGAGAAACAGTTGGTCAAACACAGCACCAGCAGCACTGTCAGGGCCTGTGTGCGCCGCGCGCGACGTCGTGCGCGCCCCGTGCGCCGCCGCCGCCCCCGCCGCCCGCCACGCCCGGCGTCCGTGCCCGCACTCCCCGAGACCTCGACGCTCGCGCCATGCCCCATCCCGATGCCCGCGCCCCCGGAGCGCACCGTCCCGAGGCGCCCCGAGGCACGCGCGCGCCGTACGCGCGCACGCGCCACGGACCGGCGGTCCGTCGGCGGCGTCTCCGCCGTACGCGCGCGCCTCGAGCCACCGTAGCACGGCCGGTATCTCCGCCGTCATCACCGCGTCACCCAAGGGCGGGCCGAGCCGGTATTTAAGCCCCCTACCTCTCCCCCGCGCGCCGCACCAAGCCGCCCCGCTCCATTGCCGCCACCGCACGCCGCCCGAGCTCGCCGCCGGCGCCGCCGTCGACCAAACCCCCGGTAGTCTGCGCTAGGGACCTAGTGAAGCTCCGGCACCGCTTGTTTGCCGGGAAACCACACCGGCGCTACCGTTCGCCGGACCGCCGCAAGTACCGCCGCTGGCCGCCGCGGAAGCTCGCCGCCGGCCAACCGCAACCTCCCCTCCGGTTCCTTGTCGCCCCTAGGTGAGCGTGTGGTCCTCCACGGCCGCTTGCCCGGCCGGGATCGCCGCCGGCTAGCCGGAATCGGCCATGACCGTGCCGCCGGCCTGGCCAGGGACCCAATTGCAGGGATTCAATTCTTGTTAGGGTGTTTTGAGTAAAAAGCAGGACTAGTTTGTGAAGGCCCTATCTAACTTTTCTCACAGATTAGTCCAACGTCTTGTAAAACCCCTAGAAATTCACAGAAAAATCCTAAAAATCCCAAACCAATTTTGTAGGGTTCAGGATGCTAAACCCCACCTCTTGGTTGTATACTCATGGCTAGATTCAAAGTGGTTTTGGCAGGAAAAATACAAATGTGTTATACATGGATCTGAAGAATTTTGGATATGTTGTGTGTTAGGACCTGACTAGGTGCTGTGCCAAAATTTGCACAAAGTTATGCAGTAAATTTTGCTAGACAATTTCTTTTCCATTCCTGCAGTAGTTGCCTAGATGATTTTTCATGTTAGAAATATTTGTGTTCTTGGGCCCAACTTGTGCACACTGTCTTGTAATACTAAAGGCACATCCTGTGAATGAATCATGAATTTTGGGTTAACAGAAATAATTCTTTTTGATTTATGCATGTTCTCCTTTGTAAATTAATAAACCAAGTTCAGTAGAGATTCCATGAGAACATGCTGGCTTTTTAGGCTTGTTTAGGACCAGAGAGCATCCCCAAGAAAGTTTAGATCATTTTGATGCTTATTTATTTTTATATGCATTTAAGTTGAATCACTTGATAACCTTTGTTATTTTCTATAATATTTAATTTTCCTAGCATCCAACACTCACATGTGGGTCCAATTGACCAGGATAGGTGCTAGTAAGCTTAAGAAACACTCATGTAATTTTTGGTAATTTAATGGATCAATAAATGGCTTAAATGCCTTATTAATATTAAAGGGAAATTAAATAAAAGAAAATCCTTAATTAAATCTTTTTCCTTTTTGAAAGCATTGTTTAATATAAATAAAATAAATTTAATTATCAGATCTGATAAGGAGTTAATTCACAAATAAAATATTAATTCCACCATGTTGGTAAAAATAAAATGAAATAAAGCGTTCACATGAAATGATAAACTTAATAAAAACCTTTAATCAAATGTGGAATAAAAGAGTAACTCATGTACAACCAATAACTTCCTAAAATAGAAACCTTAGATGAGTGCTTGTTAAGGTGAATATGACCAACTAGAATTGAATGAGACAACAAACCATCACATCACCTAAAGTGCATTGCATTCCGTGTAGATCTTCCGGACGGAGATTACTCCCTGGTCCCGGAAACCGATGAAGGCGAAGCGGAAGGTTCTCTGCAGTACGTGGACGTACTCATCACCGAGGGTGCCCAAGCTAACATAGCTGACGAAGGCAAGCTCCGGTGCATCTAACCTAGCTTTTAAAAGTTCTATATTCCATTATCTATGAATGATTGTGCATTTACATACAGGAGTTGAATGAAACCCTAGATGCATGATCCATAGGTACCTTTGGTCCCTACTAGTATGATAGGTCGATAGCTGCTAAGCTATAGGACCGTTACGATTCGGGTGATGACCTCACTCGCGAGAATAGGTTCCTAGATAGGAATCCTACTATATCCTTAAATGGATTGCTCACGTGGTAAGAGCATGGGATCTGGGCTCCGGTCCAGTGGTTATGTGGGTTAAGTTTTTGAACGTACTAAGAACATGCCGGTTATGGGGCCGGTAAGCCTAGCACCATAATGAGGCGGCTAGGGATCCTACCGTTACTACTCTTGGGATTCGCTCTCACGGCTCGCCACAGGTGGTGTATGGTGACTCCGGGTATCTCGCGGGGTATGCCGGATAGCCTGCACCAAAGATTGTAAGATTTGATCCCGACCTGAGGATTTATGGGGACGGCCTGGGGAGTTGTCCTCGCGGGGGCAGCCGACCGTGTGTTTAGGTCTACCTTGCAAGGTTTTAATCAATCGATTGTCGGCCTCTCACCGTTATCTGAGACTACTTACTCCACTAGTCATGTGATCCCTAATGATGAAAGTTGATGAACTTTATGTTTGGTTGTTTGTATTGTACAACTTTGTTTGTACTAGTTGGCTAATGTACTAAAGATTAAACTACTAGAACTTGTGCTAAAATCTTGAAAGTACGGACCTACTCTTTGTTACTTTTTAGCAACAGCAACCCAGTAGCCAAAAAGCCTTTCATGGTCTAGATGTGGTGAAGTAGATATCACCGACGGGTAAGTCTTGCTGAGTATTAGTATACTCAGCCTTGCTATAATGTGTTGATCCAGGTAATGCCTTCAGTGATGTGTGGCCCGGTGAGATCCCGCCGGCCGGGAGCCGGAGTGGGTGGAGGACGACTACCGAAGCATCATGGATGGCC
Source organism: Cenchrus americanus (assembly GCA_947561735.1). Classification (NCBI taxonomy): domain Eukaryota; kingdom Viridiplantae; phylum Streptophyta; class Magnoliopsida; order Poales; family Poaceae; genus Cenchrus; species Cenchrus americanus. Next base: position 180,990,484 of record OX387241.1, on the reverse strand, counting down.
TCCCGTGGTGACTTTGCTGCCGCTAGTTAATTTCCGCTGCTTTTCAAAACTCTGAACTATTTCGTCATGACAAAAACTATGGTTTGTAATAATTAAACCGTTCGGGGTACGAATTTGAATGTGAATGTTGTTGTATCTCTGGACTCGCCTTCGAGTGAGTTTTAATGCATATATTCGATCCTTGTGCTCTCAAGTGATTTACCGGGCGTTAACCCGACGACTTACGACAGGATGGTACTCTATTATTGCTTAATGGCCAGAGTGGATCGGTCTTAAGCAATAGTACGGTATTTTCCTGGGCGGGTTGTCACAGTTCCTAAATCGAACCATCTTAGGAATCGACTAGACACAACCCCAGCTCCACTCGTGTTTCCTCCACAAACCGACAACTTCCAAAAACCCATCAATTTCAATAGTGATTTGGGGAATGTGTTCTTTGGTAAGGAGAGTGAGAAGCCAAGTGAGGAGAAACCGGTTGAGAAGCCGAGTGGAGAGAAACCAAGTGAGCAGCCCCAACCCAAGCCTAAACCTAAGCTCGTGCGGTTTCATTGTGACTATTTAGGGAGAGATGGTCACAAGGCTGAGTTTTGCTTCAAGAGGAAGCGCGAGGCGAGAATTGTGAAGGAGTGGGCTAATAAGGACAAGTACCACCCTTCCAGTGGTGTAATTGAGCCTCGTATGCAGATGCCTAGGGCCAAGGCGAGTGTGAGGACGGTTCTGCCTTGCGGAGATTGAAAGGCTGCAGGAGGTGTTGTTGGCCGGGCTACACCGGTCAGACCAGTGCGCCACAACACTCAGACCGGTGCAGGTCTAGGCAGACAGGGAGTTGGTTTTCGTGCCCGTGATGAGTCTAGATTTGGTTCAGGAGGTCATGGTTCAGGTGGTTGGTCTGAAGAGTTTGCTAGGCGTTCCCCCCTCGTGCTCAATACGGGGATGGGAGGAGTCTGGTATTGAGATGGAGAGGAGGAACGGTCCACGATCTTCCTTTCGTGGTTTTGGTCCTCCTCCAGTTAGAGAGGGTTGGTTCCCTCATAGTGGTTACCATGGTGGTGTTCGTGGAGGTAGCTTTGGTAGGAGAGATGTTTTGGATTGTGCTAACCACACTTTGGAGAAAATAGCTCGGCACTAGTTTTACTCTTTTGGTACTAAGACCAGTGCAGAGTCATTTGTTCGCTCACGTGCTCGTTTTTTAATTTCAGGTGGGATACTTGAAGAACATTTGGTTGATTGACTATAGTTGCTCGAAGCATATGACCGGAGACAAGGGGTGGTTCTCAAGTCTCATCCCGGTGGTGACAAAGAGGTACATCACCTTTGGGGACAATGGGCGAGGGTGTGTGCTGTCAGAAGGTGAGATTAAGTTGAGTGACAAGATCACTCTCAGGAGTGCTGCTCTTGTTCAGTCGCTTGGATACAATTTGCTTTTCATGTCCTAGCTATTGGATGAGGGTTTTGAGGTGTTGTTTTGGCCTGGTGGTTCTCGAATTTTGAATTCTCAAGGCGACCTTGTCTGTATGGTCGTTCCCGAGGGTCAAGTGTTTCGAGCTGATTTTTCTCAGTCTTCTGGTGTTGAGCATTACTTGTTGGCTGGTTCTTCAAGTGAGTTTTAGAAGTGGGATAAGAAGTTGGGTCACTTGAGCTTTGATCTTTTGTCTTGCTTGAGTAAACTAAATTTGGTTCGAGGATTGCCATGGTTGAAGTTTGAGAAAGAGTTGGTTTGTGCGTTGTGTAGGCTTGCCAAGATGGTAGCCTCTTCTCACCCGCCTCTCACCGATGTGATGATTGAGCGTCCATGCGAGCTGCTCCATATTGACCTTGTTCGCCCAACTCGTGTGCGATCTGTGGGTGGGAAGTGGTACATCCTTGTTGTGGTGGACGACTACTCTCGGTATGCGTGGGTGTTCTTTCTTGAGGAGAAAGGGGGGACATTTGGTTTTGTTCGAGATCTTGTCTTGAGATTGAAAAACGAGAGGCATGGAGATACCATACAAGCGATCCACTGTGACAATGGCTCGGAATTCAGAAACGCTCATTTCGAAACCTTTTGCCATGACTTGGGTCTTGAACACCAGTTTTCGAGTCCGTATACGCCTCCCCATAATGGTGTTGTGGAAAGGAAAAACCGAACCTTGTGTGAGATGGCTCGGACGATGCTTGATGAGCATTGGACTTCGAGAAGGTTCTGGGCAGAGGCGGTGAATACCACGTGATATGTTTCGAATAGGATCTACCACGAGTTGATGCATGGTCGCATACCCAAGGTAAGTCACTTCCATGTCTTTGGTTGCAAATGCTTTATTCTTAAGAAAGGAAAGAAGTTGGACAAGTTTGAGGCTAGGTTGGTGAGGACCATGTGTGGTTCGAGGACCGGTGGATGGTCGCTTCCTTGTGTTATGAGTGATTGACAACGTTGTGTGCACTGATTCTTGGCTAAGTATTGCAGGTGCAGGTTGCGGCTTGACTGGTGTTGGTGCAGGTGAAGAACAAGCGCGAAAGTTGTCGCCGGTGAGGCCTCCAGGTGTGGAGAAGACAAGTAGGCTTCGTTCGAGGGACTCGGTGGCCAGCGGGGTCAAGTGCGGGCCGCATGGTGGCATGAACAGCAAGATGAAGTCGTGGACGGTTTCTTGGTTGAGCCTCAAAACCAAGGTCGAGCCGGGACTACGTGGGAGCCGAGTCATGAGTGGAGATTGGCGGAGGCTACACTGAGTTCGCGGGGTTTCCGGTGGTTCACCAGAAAACCACAGGGTTCCTTGGTTGATCCACAAAGCCAAGACCGAAGAACCGAAGACGGTGTTGCAGCAGCGCCAGACCGGTCTGACCGTTGGGTCTGACTAGTCTGACCGGTGGGGACCGGTCTGACCGGTGTGGAGCACCGATCTGACCGGTGTGCGACGACGCAGTCCGGAATCTTCGAAGCGGAGGACATGCGTCGGGATCGCAAGGCTTGCGTCGAGGCTAAGGAGGTTGCGGTCGCCGGGCATCCGTCCGATGGAGAAAGCTTCAAGTCTTCCAAAACTGTCCGTGAGGGGCTTGTGTCCCTAGTTGTTAGAGAAGGGTATTTTAGACTTTCGGTTGCCTCCATATAACCCAAGAGGTGAGAGGATGGCAGTCAACTGTTGCAACCCTAGCTCATTGGTTTTCCCATTTTCCTTCCTATTTTCCTTAGGTTTTCCATAGGACTAGCTTGAGAGCTTCATGGAGAGATGTTGTTGAGAGGGATGGATGATCGGGCGGCTTGCTAGACCTTGTATGAACCTTTGTTTCATGTATAGATGATTCGGCGTGGTTCCTCAAGGTTTGGATGTGTTTTCCCCGGTTCTTCTTGGTGGTGATTTTCGGAGCCCTCTCTTGGTGATTTCTTTGGGTTCTTTTCGGGACCTTTCTCTTGGAGATTTGATGGGGGAAATTTGTGGGAACCCTTCGTGGTCCTTTGGGCTGTGATTCCCCTCTCAAATCCGTGAGTAAAGGTGCTCGATTTTGGGGTTTCTTGAGTTCTTGGGTTGGAAGTGCTCTTGGCGGGATTTCCGTGATTCCTCCTTTTTTGGACGTGTTTTGGTGGGATTAAACTTGGCTATGGACTCCTCATGAGGTGTTCCTAATATCCCCAAAGTCTTGTTCAAGTCCGTAGAGCGATTCGCCGCCGAAGAGGACGTTGACGGTCTTCTCGGGTTCTTGGAAATCGTCGCCGTCCTTCTTCTTGTTCTTCTGATCGTGAGGGTGCGGTGGCTCCGGCGTATCCTTGAGTGCATGCCTGAGCTGGTAGCACTGCTCGGTGGTGTGGTTGCCGTTCGGGTGCCACGGGCACTTCTCCTTCGGCGGGTCTTTGAACCGCCGGAATTCTTCTTCGAGTTCCCTTTCGGAGGGCGCTGGATAGCCGCGACGGTATTGTCTGGCTTGCGCTTGCGGTTGGAACCCGAGAAGTTGTTGTTGTTGTTGTTGTTGTTGTTGCGGCCACCTTGGTTTGGATTGCCGCTGCTGCCGCCACCTTGGTTTTGCTTGGACTTGCCGCAGATGGCGTCGTACTTGGCGTTGGCCTTGTCCTCTTCGTCCGCCCAGGACGTGATCATGTCCTTGAGGTGGGGAATGGACTTGGGGCGGCGTCGGCCGAAGTCTTCAAAGGTGCGGTGATGGTAGAGCCCGTCCTGGAAGAGGTCAATGACCTCCTTGTCGGTGACGTCCACGACGGTAGCGCGCTTGTCGAAAAAGCGGCGCATGTACTTGCGGAGGGTCTCGCCTTGTTCCTGCTTGATCATGGCAAGGTCCATGCGAGTACCCGAACGGCCCATGGCGCCCGCGAAGTTGCTCGTGAACTGTTCCTTCAGCTGGTCCCACTTGTCGATTGAGTGCTTGTCCAGCGACTCGAGCCACGTGAGTGGGGCTTGGTCCAAGCGAAGGGGAAGTAGAGGCACTTGGTGTCGGCGTTGCCGCCGGCGTTCTCGATGGAGAGAGCATAGCATCGGAGCCACCGGATGGGATCTTGCTTTGCGTCGTATTTGGTGATCCCCAAAGGCTTGAACTTGTCGGGGAGGAGCGAGGTTGCGGCCGGGGTGAGAAGGCGGGGAAGCCGTCGCCTTCGGCGGCGGTCGTCGACTTCTTCTCGCCGCAACTCTTCGATTCTCCGGCGAGCATCGTACCCGCCGTGAGAGGCGCCGAGGCGTGGCTATGCGCGTGGCCGCGGCCGCCGCGGCCGCCGCCGCCTCCGGCCTTCTTGTTGGCTCCGTGGTTGGAGCCGCCGCCGTCGCCGCCGCCGCCGTCGGGGTCGTTGCCGCCGCCACCGGCCGGAGCACGGTGGGGGACGACTTCTCGGTTGACGTTATCTTGTCGTGAGGGTCCGCCGGCGGTGGAGCGTCGACGGTTTGGTTCGGCCCGGAATGTCGCTCCGAGTACGGTTAGGGACCGGGGTCGACCTGCGACTTGTAGCTTCGTTGTCGCGAGGCTTAGCCGGGGGGAGGTTGGCCGACTCTCTTGTCTACCCGCATGAAGTAGGCTTCTTCGGCGAGCTTGGCGATGACCTCCCCGGCTCGTATGCCCCGAGCTCGGCGTGCGATCGCGCGTGATCGACATGAGGCACGCGCTCGGGAGGTGGTGTGGACTCGCTCTCAACCGCCGAGAGCTTCCGCAAGGTTGCGGATGGGAAGGTTGTCTCCGAGCCGCCGGCGTCGTTCGTTGCGCTTCTCGTTACGTTCGCGTCGGGTGTCCCTGTTGGCGTCGGTCTCGTCCGCAGGGGGCATCGGCGGACGGCTCGTACGCGGAGATGTCCTCCAAGTACTTGTCCGCGGCCGTGCCCGAGGTTCCGGGGTGTCGCCGGCAGCCATGAAGACTTGACGATCGGGGGTACCCAAGCTTGGCTCAGAAGGGGCCACCTCAGTTGGTGTGTTCGAGTCAGCCTGGGCCAGTGGTGTTCCCTCCTGGAACGGTAGCGAGTCGATGTAGGCGACGTAGCGTGAGTCCTTTGTCAGCTCAGCAGGTTTGCGGTCTGGCCAGTAGACGTATCTTCCGGCCGGCGTCGATCTTATAACCAGCCCGGAGGCCGGCCCTGACAAGGGAAGCTCAAAGGAGTCGTCTTCGGACTCGGGCTCCTCGGGGTCCGACCCGAAGTCGAACTCGTAGTCCGGGTTCGAGAAGAACTCGGAGAGAGGGCTGGAGTCCGAGACGCGGTTGGGGGCGGCGTCGGAGTCCGAGTTGTACTCGGTTGCGGGCTCCTTGCCGGCCCGGCGTGGTGCAGAGGTCTCCGTGCGGGCCCGGCTGGGAACGCAAGGGCCACGCGCAGAGCTCTGGCGTGGAGAGGGGACCGCCTGCGATGGCTGAGGAGCCGGCTCGCATGCGATGGCCCATGGCGACGTCGGGTTCGAGTTGGAGACGGACTCGAGCTCGAAGTCAGCGTGGAGATTGGAGAGCGAAATTTCGCCGAACTTGCCGGCGAGCCTGCCCGTGACAACTTCGGGAAGCGTCACAAGGCCTGTCCTCGAGTCGGGTTGCATGATCAAGCGGCGCTGGAAAGAGCCCGCGCCATCAGCAGTGCAGACCCAGGCGCCGAAGACGAAGGTGTCGCCGCGGTTGAAGGCGACGGTTGGCTTGATGAAAACGGAAGCCGTCGAGTTCGCCATGTGATCTCGAGCGAGAGCCCCTACCTGGCGCGCCAGCTGTCGGTGTTTTGGACCGGCAACCTACTACGGGGAGTACCCGAAGTAGATGAATGTGACTCGCCGAGATCGGTAACTCGAAGGAAGAGGCACGTGGCACACAATTTAGACAGGTTCGGGCCGCGAGGTGCGTAATACCCTACGTCCTGTATGCTGCGTAGCTCTGGATTGATAGGGCACTATTATAGGAAGGTGTAATAGTGCGCCGTGAGTTGAGATTGGATGAGGTGATCCTGGGATCGGTCCCCGCCCCGCCTTATATAGTCCGGGAGGCAGGGTTACAAGTCGGAGTAGGGAAGGAGTACTAGTCGAGTACGTCTAGGAAACCTCTACACAGTGCGGAACGTGTACAGAGCCCTAACCGAGTACTACTCCTATGCTGTCCTTGTGCTCCACGCCTTCAGGTGCCGTGTAGCGCAAGTCGGGTAGTCCCAGGGGCCCACCGAGTAGTCGGTCCTGGTACCCACCGAGGTAGTGGGCCCAGGGAGGTCCATACGACAGGTGCTGTTCATCCCGAGCTGCCCAGGCTACACCGGTCTGACTGGTGCTCTTGACCGGTCTGATCGGTGCAACCCTCGGTGGGTTTTTGCTTGGGTGAACGTTTGGGTGTGTTCGCTTGTTGTCTCGTGTTGCCCCTTCCGTTTCGAGTTTGGGTCAGTTTGGTGGTCGGTTGGCCTATTTGGTGCTTTGGGGGCTTTCAAGCTGTGACCGGTCTAACCGGTGTGTCTCACCGATCTGACCGGCATGGAGCCACTTAGTGAAAGTTGCCCAGTTTCACCAGCAGGGACCGGTCTGACCGGTGGTGCTCACCGGTCTGACCGGTGTTGGTCTGTAGACTCGAGGTTCGGTGTTCCACTGCGTTCATGGGTCAGAAGGTTGTGTGTTGGTTCCTAGGTCTAGTGGCACTCCAGTGGCTACGTGGGCTTGACCAACTTGGGCAGTGAGTCAAAGACGTGTGTTGGAAGTCATGTTCATCTTGTTGGAGTTTCCATCTCTTTCGAGAAGAATTTTAATCGGCTCCCATTCACTCCGCCCCTCTCTGGTTCGCTGTATCGGTCCTTCAAGTGGTATCAGAGCCGGTTTGGGTCTCTGTTTACTCTAACCAGCCTAAGATCCAAGGATGGCGTACCAGGAACGGGGTTCGGGTCCTCCACACTTCGATGGCAAGAACTACCAGATGTGGAGCAAGCGGATGGGTGCGTTCCTCCGCGGAAAGGGTCAGATCCTTTGGGATGTCACGGTGGACACAGGCTATGTCTAGCCGATGGACTTCCTCGCTCGAGATCGAGGGACAGATTCGACGCCAACAATAAGGCGGCCGACTACTTGTTTCGTGCTTTGTGTCAGCCTGAGTTCGATTGGGTGCACACCGAGCACTTGGCTTGTAGGATTTGGGCGGTGTTGAAGGAGGCTCATGTTGGGAATGCCCAGGTTCAGGCACGGATGTATGCGACCTACCGGAGAGAGTACGAGAACTTCACTCATCTCCCCGGTGAGTCCATCGATGCCTTGTTTCAGAGGTTCACGGTGGTTGTGAACAACATGAGAGCCAATGTGGACGTGCTCCCGTACGATGATCATGATAGAGTGGTCAAGCTCTTACACTCTCTGGATTGTACTATTTGGGGCGGAAAGTTCGAGGCCATCGTGGAGTCGGAGAAGTATGACACTCTGACGGTGAACGAGCTGTTCTCGAAGCGCAAGTCGGCTGAGGTGGATAGGGGCATGACTGCCAAGCTCGAGGGTCCGACTGACTCCCATAGTCTCGCCCTTGTTGGTGGTTCCAAAGAAAAGGCTAACTCTAACCCATCCACCAGGATGTTCTCTTTCTCCACTTTGATGTCTATGCCCGATGAGGAGTTCGACGAGCTTGGAGAGGACGAGTTGGCGCTCCTGACGAGGCGGTTCGAGAGGCTGCACGAGAAACGCGTGAACATGAGGAGGAACACGAGAACGTGCTTCCAGTGCGGCAAGCCGGGACACTTCGTCGCCGACTGCCCGGAGAAGGCCCAGAACAAGGATGGCTACATGCACAAACCGAGGATGGACGGCAAGTACCGTTCGAGGCGCGACCACAAGAGGAAGCACAAGAACAAGTACAAGGATGAGCGACGATCGAGGAAGAAGGAGAGCCGAGGCAAGGCCCGAGCGATTGTTGGAGCGAGCGACGTCGACTCCAGTTCCGCGTACTCCACCTCGAGCTCGAGCAGTAGTGAAGACGAAGGTGATCGTCGCAAGAACAAGAAGTCGTCCAAGAATCTGAGCGGGCTGAGCTGCTTCACGAGAGATGGCTTCTGCACCATGGCGCTGAGCTCCGGCAGAAAGAAGAGCACACAGAGCGACTCGGACTCTGATTCCGACGACGAGGTGCGTGATGAACTTCCCTTCTTGCGCCAGGAGAATGAGAGGCTTGGCTCTTTGCTTGATAACCGTGATAACATGCTTAAAGAGGCCAAGAAAATGAGAAAAGAGCTTAGGGCTTCACTCGAGGATGCTAGGACTAGAGTGGCTAAGCTAGAGACACAGGTGCTTGATAGCAAGCTTGAGATTGATTCCCTTAAGGCTAGCCCTGTTGTTTCGGATGAGGTTGATTGTGCTGATTGCTCCATATTTCTTGCTGATCTCGCTTTGTTTAAGGAGAAGCATGCCTCCAATTGTGAGGAACTAGATGTGCTTAGGGTTGAAGTGGCTGAGCATAAGTCTAGACCTGCTTTGCTAGGTGCTTGCACTTCTTGCCCTGTTTTGCATGCTAAGATTGATGAGATGCATGCTTACACTAGTTCTCTTGAGGCTAAATTGAAGGAACCCATGCCTACATCATGCTCTACATGTGAAATGCATGCTTTGAAAATTTTGGAACTTGCACATTATGTTGATCGTTTGCAGGATGAGAATGATGACTTGAGAAAGTTGATGGGTTGGTTGTCTAGTCATGAGCCTCAATTGAGGATGATGATCGAGGCATTTAAGAGGCAGGATGGTGAGGGACTTGGGGCAAACAAGGTTGGTGAGGAAAGTGGAGATAATATCCCGGAGCCACCAAAAACCCACAACAAAAATGATTTCCCCCCAAAACCTAACCATTTTAGGAACCGACTAGACACAACCCCAGCTCCACCTGTGTTTCCTACACCCACAAATGACCTACAAAAGCCTATCAAGTTTGTGAGCACTTCGGGGAAAGTGTTCTTTGGGAAAGAAAGTGAGAAGGCTAGTGAGGGGAAACCGGTGGAGGAATTGAGTGGAGAGAAACCTAGTGAGCAGCCATATCCCAAGCCTAAGCCTAAGCTTGTGAGGTTCCATTGTGGCTATTGTGGGAGAGATGGCCATAAGGAGGAGTTTTGCTTCAAAAGGAAGCGAGAGGAGAGAATGGCGAAGGAGTGGGCTAACAAGGACAAGTATCACCCTTCCGATGGTGGACTTGAGCCTCGTGTGCAGATGCCCAGGGCTAAGGCAAGTGTGAGGATAGTTCGGGCTTGGGGAGAGCCGAAGGCTGTTGGAGGTCCTGCTGCCCAGGTCACACCGGTCAGACCGGTGTGGGGCACCAGTCAGATTGGTGCAGGCCTGGACAGGCAGCGGTTTGGGTTTCGTGCTCGTACAGGTGCGAGGGTTGTTTCAGGAGGTCGTGGTTATGGTGGTTGGGCTGGAGAGATTGCAGGTGGTCAGGTTGCTAGGCGTTCTCCCCCTCGAGTTCATTACGGGGATGGGAGGAGTCGTAGCATTGAGAAGGAGAGGAGGGAAGTTCCACAGGCTTTCTTTCGTGGTTTCGGTCCTCCTCCAGTCAGAGAGGGGTGGTTCCCTCAAGGTGGTTACCGTGGTGGTGTTCGTGGAGGTAGCTTTGGTAGGAGAGATGCTTGGTTGGTGCTAACCCCACTTTCGAGCAAATGGCTCGGCACTGGTTTTACTCTTTTGGTACTAACCCCAGTGCTGAGTCGTTTGTTCACTCACGTGCTCATTTTTGAATTTCAGGTGGGAGACTTGAAGAACATTTGGTTGATTGACTCCAGTTGCTCGAGGCATATGACCGGAGACAGGGGATGGTTCTCAAGTCTCGTCCCGGTGGTGACAAAGAGGTACATCACCTTTGGGGACAATGGGCGTGGGCGTGTGCTTTCGGAAGGTGAGATCGAAGTGAGTGACAAGATCACTCTGAGGCATGTTGCTCTTGTTCAATCGCTGGGGTACAATTTACTTTCTGTGTCCCAGTTGTTGGATGAGGGCTTTGAGGTGTTGTTTCGGCCAGGTGGTTCTCGGATTTTGGACTCTCGAGGGGACCTTGTCTGTATGGTCGTTCCCGAGGGTCAGGTGTTTCATGCTTGTTTTTCTCAGTCTTCGGGTGTGGAGCGTTGTTTCTTGGCTGGTTCTTCGAGTGAGTTGTGGAAGTGGCATAGGAAGTTGGGTCACTTGAGCTTTGACCTTTTCTCTCACTTGAGTAAACTCAATTTGGTCCGAGGACTGCCACGGTTGAGGCTTGAGAAAGAGTTGGTTTGTGCTCCGTGTAGGCATGCCAAGATGGTGGCCTCTTCTCACCCGCCTCTTACCGATGTGATGACTGAGCGTCCATGCGAGCTGCTCCATATGGACCTTGTTGATCCAGCTCGTGTGCGATCTGCGGGTGGGAAGTGGTATGTCCTTGTTGTGGTGGAGGACTATTCTCGGTATGCGTGGGTGTTCTTTCTTGAGGATAAGAGGGAGACGTTTGGTTTTGTTCGTGATCTAGTCTTGAGGTTGAGGAACGAGAGGCACAGAGATGCCATATGAGCTATCCGCAGTGATAATGGCTCGGAATTAAGAAACTCTTGTTTTGAAACCTTTTGCCATGACTTGGGTCTTGAGCACTAGTTTTCAAGTCTGTATACGCCTCCCCAGAATGGTGTTGTGGAAACGAAGAACAGGACCTTGTGCGAGATGGCTCGGACGATGCTTGATGAGCATAGGACTCCAAGGAGGTATTGGGTTGAGGCGGTGAATACCGCGTGCTATGTGTCGAACAGGATATACCTCAGAGTGCACAAGAAGAAGACATGATATGAGTTGATGCATGGTGGAACACCCAAGGTGAGTCACTTCCATGTCTTTGGTTGCAAGTGTTTCATTCTGAAGAAAGGCAGGAAGTTGGATAAGTTTGAGGCTAGGTCTGTCGATGGTATTTTCTTTAGTTACGCATCTCATTCTGGAGCATATCGTGTGCTCAATCTTGAAACTAACCAAATCGTGGAGACTTGCGAGGTAACCTTCGACGAGATAGAGCCACGTAGTCAGCTTGTGTTTGAGTGTGCAGGTGACGATGAGCTTGCTGAGGAGATCTTTCAGGAGGAGGAGCATGAACATGGAGAAGATGAGGATGGCAGTGCGGTGCCCCAAGCTGAACATGTACCCACTACTTCGACTACGGTGATGGATGGACCCTCTACTACACCTACGGCGACAAATCAAGAACCAGGAGACGTTGATGTTGAGGGGGAGGTAGCATCGAGGCGAGAACCTCCCCGACGAGTACAAGTGGATCACCCAGCTTCGAGGATCATCGGCGACATGAATGAACGCACTACACGGTCGAGGGTTCGAAACAATTCTCGTTTCGCTCATGCTGCATTTGTTGCTACTTTTGAGCCCAAAGACATTGGACACGCACTATCTGATCACAATTTGGTTAATTCGATGCATGAGGAGTTGGAGAACTTTGAGAGGAATCAGATGTGGGAGTTGGTGGACCCTTCTCCAGGGTGTAAGCCAATTGGTACAAAGTGGGTGTGGAAGAACAAAGAGGGAGAGAAAGGTGAAGTTGTGAGGAACAAGTCAAGACTTGTTGCTCAAGGGTTCAGTCAGAAGGAGGGGATCGACTACGAGGAGACTTTTGCTCTCATAGCCCATTTGGAGGCGATTAGGATTCTTCTAGCTTTTTCTGTGGCTAAAGGGTTCAAGTTGCACCAAATGGATGTGAAGAGTGCTTTTCTGAATGGTGTATTGGAGGAAGAAGTGTATGTGAGGCAACCTCCGGGGTTTGAGAGTGAGAAGTGCCCCCACCGGGTGTACAAGTTGAGGAAGGCGTGGTATGGGTTGAAGCAGGCGCCTAGAGCTTGGTATGGCAGGTTGAGGGGGTTCTTGTTTGAGAGAGGTTTTGAGATGGGGAAGGTCGATCAGACCTTGCTTTTGCTGAGGCGGGGCAGAGATATCCTGATTGTGCAGGTGTAAGTGGATGATATTGTCTTTGGTGGCTTGTCTAACTCTCTTGTTGCAAGGTTTGCAGATGATATGAGCAGGGATTTTGAGATGAGCATGATGGGCGAGTTGCAGTTCTTCCTCGGGCTACAAATCAAACAATCAAAGGAAGGAACATTTGTGCACTAGGCTAAGTACACAAAGGACATTGTGCGGAAGTTCAAGATGGAGGACTCCAAGGCTATGACGACGCCGATGAGTACGACGATAGCTCTTGATGCGGACGAGGAAGGTGAACACGTGGACTAGAAGGTGTACTGGAGCATGATCGGGTCTGTGCGCTCGTTTTCATGCGTCTCCGAGGACTTCGCATCGGCAAGCGGTGAAGCGAATTTTCAGGTACTTGCGTCACACTCCCGACTTCGGCCTTTGGTACTCCGCGTCCTCTTCTTTGGTGCTTCATGGTTTTTCAGACGCGGATTTTGCCGGGTGTCGGTTAGATAGGAAGTCCACTTCTGGGACTTGCCAGTTCTTGGTCTTCCTGCAAACAATCGAGTGTTGCTCAATCCACTACCGGGCCGAGTATGTTGCCACTACTAGTTGTTGCTCTCAGCTCCTTTGGATTTCATACACCATGAGTGACTTTGGTGAGGAGTATACCCATGTCCCACTTCAATGTGATAGCACCAGTGCCATAAGCGTTGCAAAGAACCCAGTGCTCCATTCCAAGACCAAGCACATAGAAGTGAGGTATCATTTTCTGAGAGACAACGTAGAGAAAGGAAAGATAGCCTTGATCCATGTACCCACACATGACCAGCTAGCCGATATTTTCACCAAACCCCTAGATCAAGCAACTTTCACTCGTTTGCGGGGGGAACTTGGTGTGTGTTTGATTTCTTGAGTTGGGTGTGTGGGAGCTCTCTTTGTAGCATATGTATAGTTTCCTTTGTGCATTTATTGCATTTGGCATGGCATATGTAACATGATGTATAGGCATCCTTGTATCTTAGATTGCATGCATTTTGTATCATATGCATTGGTTAGGAAAAGCTTCTCTCATATACATTGTTCACCATGGAATGAGATATATGTCTTTGTGAGCTTGTTTGGTATGCTATGGTTAGTTTGGCTTAGCTCTTGATGATCTTGATGAATAATCCATGGTTGATAGCTATGTTTTTGAAAATGTCACATGTATGCTCTCTCATGTGTAAATGCCTCTATATGATTTTTGACATGTTTTAGTGGCTTTGCTATGCTGAATCTGTGGTTGGATAGCAAGTTTATTGATCATATGCGGCCAAAGGCTCATTTGGCATCATGAATGTTTAGCCCTCTTGTTTTATCTTGTGGAGGGGCATAAGTTCCTTTTTGTCGCAAAGACATTTCATGTACCATTTACTAATCTGAAAATGAAATTAAAAATGCTTGGAAAATATGCTCCCATGTCACATGTGCTGAATTTAATTTGCTTTGGGTGCTAAACCGTTGCATGATGCCTACCAATGAGAAGTCTCATACATAGAAGTAGGCACATGGCTCTGATGGCTTCGACATGACATGAGGTGCTTGTGGGTGTTTGTGATGGTCTTATGATTAGAATGGCTGTCCTAGCATGAAGTTTGTGTGTCTTTGCCATTTTGATATGTTTTGATCATGTTTAGGACTTTGCTCATGAGAGGCAAGTTTTTTCGCAAAATTGTCAAAATCCATCTTAGCTTCGTCCAATGGTTGTGAAACTTGGTGATCATGTAGTTGAGATCGATACGAAGCCGTAGAGTATCTAACTTGCTCATTTGGACATGTGTAGCATTCTTTGTTGAATTTTGTCTATTTGAGAAGCTCTAGGTTGAAAATTTTTGCATTTTTGGCTTGATTCATACATTGCCAACAAGGGGGAGAAGTTTGAGCTTGAAATGGCTTGCTGGACGCTTTTAGAAGGTTTTGAGGTGGTTTCGAGCCATTTCTGGGCTCTGTTGTTCACCGGTCTGACCGGTGGTGAGCACCGGTCTGACTGGTGTGAGTGCTGATCCTGTGCACATCTTAGGCACCGGTCTGACCGGTGGCGATAACCGGTCTGACCGGTGTGAGCTGAATTTGCTGCAGCTGCCCTGTTTTCAGCTGGTTTGCATGCATTCGTCCAGGGGGAGGTGCATTGGTTCAGGGGGAGCTTGCATGTGTGCAGGGGGAGCTCTTTGTGGTTTTTCGAGCTTTGATTCGGTGGTTTGCGCTCTTTTTTTGAGTTTTGCTTTGTCTCGGATGTGTCGAGCTGTTGCCCTTACCTAAGGGGTCCGAGACTTGTTTCCTACAAGTGATCTTGCTCTTTGCCTTTGTTTGGCTTTCGATCGCTTGTTGGTGTCTCTTTTTGTTCGTTTCTTTTCTTTTTCTTTTCTCTCTTGTTACATTCGTGTGGGTGTTGTCAATGCACTCATCAAGGGGGAGATTGAGGACCATGTGTGGTTCGAGGACCGGTGGATGGTCGCTTCCTTGTGTGATGAGTGATTGACAACGTTGTGTGGACTGATTCTTGGCTAAGTATTGCAGGTGCAGGTTGCGGCTTGACTGTTGTTGGTGCAGGTGAAGAACTGATTCTTGATTGATTCGAGGAAGTACCCAGCTGGCAAGCCAAGCGGTAGTCATTGAGGCATACCCGAGGGTCCGTCTCCCTAGTGTACTTGGTGATGGTGGTGGCCTAGAGGAAGCGCTGGGGGAAGTTTGCTGTGCCGATTTCCCAGCTGAACACGAGGGTTCCTAGGGGTTTCGACGTTGGCAAGCGGTCCTCCCGGCTGTCGTAGCGACCACCTCGCCGAGGGTGGTAGCCTACCGTTGCTCGCTCCTCTGCATCGCCCCTTCTCTTAGCATTCACGATGTTGTGAGTGTCGCCGTCGTGGGCTTGGCTGTGCGTGTCAAGGATCCGCTCTCTGATTGGCATTCTACCCTGTTTTGCTTGCTGTCCCATTGTACTGCCTGCATGGATGGACGCCTCCTGGTCCTGCGTATGCGGGACTGATTGCGTATGCGGGACGCGGAGCTCTCGGCCTGCTGCACGACTGCTTTCTTGATGAGGGCCTGCACTTCGCGGCATAGGTTGCGTGCCTCTGGCGTCGATGGTTCGGGCATGGCCCGGAGCAGCGTTGCGGCTGTGATGAGCTTCTCGCTCACCCTGGGCGACGTGTGCGGGTTGTCAACGTTGAAGTCGGCGTTGATGCGCTCGCGGCCTGCATGCCTGCCGCTCGCTCGCGTTCGCCGCGCGCTGAGGCCTCTCCTGCGATGGTGGCGCGCAAGAGCCGCACCTGTCGGTACTCGTCCGTGAACTTAGCCTCGAGCTCGCGCGCCTGGGCCAGCTGCGCGGCGATGTCGGTGCCTCCCGATGATGGGGCGGGAGGTGGATTCGGCCCTGGGTCCTGGGGCACGTCTCCGCCACCCGCTCCATTTGCGCTGTCGGTGTGTTCGTTGATGACGACCACAAAACACTCACGCGCGGGGTCATAGCTTCCGATGCTGGAGTCATTGGAACAGTCGAACCTGTAGTCCGCAGCGTCGAGAAACCGTTGGAACATCACGGGGTCTGGTACACCAGAGAAGTCCCCCACAGTGTAGCCATGCGAGGTCGCAGGTGGCAGCTCAATTGCCAAGCTGTGGTACGACCCGTCGTTGGTGGTAGCGATGAGGTTCCGGACTGCCAACAGGTGGTGGCCCGGAAGATCCTCGTACGCAGCCACGTCAGTGCTAACAGACAAGGCATACGTCGTGGCAGCGTTGCGCATCCCGTACGGGAACTGCGACCCTGTAGCCGTGCGTTCCCCCGTTGGTGATGTTGTTGCGATGGTGGGCGCGTCCCCCCCCGCGTCGCGGTGCGTGCGACCTGGCGCCGCTCCATGCGTGCCTAGCGCGAGTGCTGGCCTGAGCACAGGCGGTGCCGAGGTGTCGAGGCACTCACAGCAGCCGCCTGGGCGGGTGCTGGAGTGTCCGTTGCCATCGTGCCGGAGTGACCGCCACGGATGAAGCTCATCGCGGTTGGTGAGGCGCATGAGATAGTCGTTCCCCATAGCCTGAAAGTTCAGGCTCCCAAACCGGATTTCGAATCCAGCTGGGAAGGGTTCGGAGCTACCCATGGCGTACCATTGGGATGTGATCTCGGTACGGATCACCGTCAAGACTACTGGTGATGAGCTGATCTCAGCTCGTGATCCCCCTACCTGGCGCGCCAACTGTCGGTGCGGAAAGTAGTCCCGACACTAACTAGTAGATATGCTGAGATCGGTCACTCGATGGCCGGTGCTAAGCAACAAGGGGACACAAGTATTGTCTTGGTTCTGGCTGTGGTCCGTACGTCCAGCGGGCTTGCGCTCGTGGTGTTGTATTGCTACGAACCGTGGTGCTCGTAGAGGGGGCTACAAGCAAGGTGGGAGAGGAGGAGAGACCCCCAAGTCCCTACTAAGTTATTGAGGCAAGTGCCAATATCAGGAGCTTGAGTGAGTGCGGACGGGCGAATTGTTGTGTCTGTGTGATTGCTCTCGCAGCTAGGTGGCCACCTTCTCCTTTTATAAACCAAGGGACGCAGCTTACAGTCATGCTGCGTGGCTTTAGGTGCAGTGTTGCGGTGCTGGCGTGTAGTACTTGAGATTTGATGGCCGTCCTGACGAATCTTTGTCCCTACATGTGTTGTGGTGGCTCCTGTGCTTGTTCAGGGGCGGTTTCGAGGTTGGTCGTGCTGGTGCTCACGCCTCGCTTGTCGTCCGTACTCTGGCTCGAGGGTCTAGCTGACGAGGGATCTTGGGCCGCACAGCGGCCGTCGTGGCAGCGTCCCGTCAACGCAGGCCCTCAAAGTGTTGGGGATGGCGGCACATCACCGGGGATGGCCACACATGGCCGGAGGTGAATGAGGAGATGCGCTCTGTTAGCCTTACATCACGGCGTCGTCCTGGACGGACGCTGAGTCGGTGGCAGTACGCCTTTCAAGGGCGTCGCTGTCCCTTTTCGCGGGGTGCGACATGGAGGATTGAGGAACCAAGTTGAGAAGTACCTTGGTCCGTGTGTGATGAGTGATTGACCAGATGGTTTGAAGCTTTGTGTGTGTAGTGTTGAGTTATGTTGTGTGTGTTTTATTTTGTGTATTTACCTTACTGTTTATGTGGTGTGTTGTCAATGCACTAGTGTGGAGTGGTTGACAACATTGTGTGGACTGACTCTTGGCCTAGTATTGCAGGTGTTGGTTGCAGCTTGGATTGCGTTGGTGCAGGTGAAGAACAGGCGCGAAAGGTCTTAGCTTTGCGGGGCCTCCGAGGAGTGGAGAGACAAGTAGGCTTGGTTCGAGGGACCAGGTGGCCGACGGGATCAAGTGCGAGCCGCATGGTGCAAGAAAAGCAAGACGAAGTCGTGGACATGGAGCCGGTGCATCGGTGGTGGCCAAGTCAAGGAACGAGGCAAGACTGAGTAGACCGTCCGGGTGCCGGAGGTGAAAGGCATGTTGAGGCCGGGCCGTGTACGTGGGTTTGGTGGTTTGGCCACAAAACCATCGGATGAGGGTTTCTCGGTTTGGGCCTCAAAACCGAGCCTGAGGGCTTGGCATGACGGAGACGGTATCCGGGTGCGTCGGGAAGCTTCGAGGCGGGCGACACGTGGCATGATCGAGGTGCTTGCGTCGAGAGGATGTGAAGGCCTGATGGATGCGCAGCCGTCCGATGGTGAACTTCATGTGTTGACCAAAATGCCCCTATGAGGGCTTGTGTTGTACTCCTAGTGTAGGGGCACTTCGATCTTTTCCGGATGGCCTATATATAGGAGGAGGGGGCTGAATTTTCAGCCATCTCTTGGGCTCGTAGGCTGTAGTACTCTTTCATTTTGGAGTTTCTTTTATTGCTTTTTCGGAGCTCTTTTTTTGCTATTTTCGTGCTTGGATCGATTCGTCGTTTCTAGGTCGTTTGGCTCCGGATTTCTTTGAGGGGATCATGGATGGATGCCTTGCACACCTTTGGTGATGATCTTGACCCCTCAAACGCTGGGAATCGGGCTCCATTTGGTGAGGATTCGATGAACTCGGGTTTGTGCTTTGAGTGTGTTAACACCAAAATTTGGCACGGGAAGGAGTCTGGATTGTGGGCCCACATTGGTAAAAAAATCCGTCCGGAAGAAGGAAGGTTTCTCCAGGAAGATTCCGCAAAGGTGCTCGCGGTCGGCAGTTGGCTTCTGTTTGGCAAGGAATCTGTTTGCGCTGATTTTGCGGGATTGCGTGATGACGTAGCCCGAGCAGAAGGGACGAATGGATGGATAAGCGATCGCATTTAGAGATAAATTAGGTATCAAATATTGTGCTCGTAGTCCATTCGGAGTCATGCCATGACAGGGTATAAATACAGACCCTGGATGTATGTAATTGTATTCGAAACATTCTCCTAACAAACCGGCTTTATGCCAAACCTTTGAGTCCTTGTCGTGTCATCGAGTTTTGCGAGAGGGTTCATCGATCCGTCGACCTCCATAAGTATCGGCAACCTTGTATCATGTCTAGTATCATGCGGTGGATTTAGATCGTGATGCAAGTAGTCTTGTTACCATGCTTAGAATCATGCGGTAGATTCAAGCTTGGTTCAAGAAGGTTTCTTGTTAGATCATGAGCCATGCGGTAGGCTAAGATCTAGCTTGGAGCTAGTTATCGGCTCTATTGGATTTTGGCAAGATCCAATAGATTCATTAAGTTACCCTGTGTTGTTTTGAGTTTTTGCTTTATGTTTAAATTCATATAACACTCTTTTGCCCAATTTAGATTGATTTGGATCGGCTTTATCTTGTTTCATGGTCTTTACATTACACGTTCATATCATGCTTCAAAAGGCATGTGGATCACGTGTTTATTAAATAGCCGAAACCGAACTGATCTAGATTGTTACGTGTTGCGGGTTCAAGCTTGCCAAATCTTGCATAAATCTTGAAAGAACTGGGTATCATGCGGTAGATGCAGGTTTTTGGGTTGTTTTGGATGCTAATCATCCGGTGGATTAGATTTCAATTCAATCTGATAGATTTATCTTCTTTGGTAATGTTTGTTCCTTCTTCATGGACCCCGATTCAGATGTACAGCAGTATTCGGTTATGCTTTCACGAGTGAAACGTGTTTATAAGTTATGCTTTAAATATTGCATGCTTTTAGCTTTCCATGTGTAGATTGTATCATGCGGTGGATAGATCTATTTGTGGTTAGTAGTGTGATTTTCAAACAAGTTGTATCATGCGGTGGATAGATTTGTCTGACATCATGCTTGACGGGTTTTAAAGTACCTAGACATGCGGTAGGCTAGTGCTTTGGGCCTATGCATGCTTGTTTATTACATGTTTATGATCATGTTTTACTTCATTTATTGTTTATTGTTATTTATCATGGAGGATCGGTCATGGCTTCGTGCACGTGCAGTCTTATTCAACTAAAGACCGATCTCTCATCATGCTTACATCATCTGTTCGGCTATGTTGTGATTTGCACTTCAAAGCTCCCGAATGGTTTCTAGTTTGCTGGCAGATAGCTCTTTATAGCTATATGTCATCTCACGTGGCTCTATGGCCGTAAATATGGAACTGTCTGGTACCACCCGGCAAGTTCCAAGCTTTGGAATTTAACTACTTTATCTTTTGTTAATTTTCAGGAAAAATTAACTGGCACATCTTGGAATCTTTTCGCATGTGAAGCTAGATTGTTCGGCTTGCTGTGTGCTTGATGCAAGGTCCAGAGCAGCTACAGCAGTTGAACGATGCCACGGATCAGTTTCAACAAAAATGCCCACACGCCTACACGCCTCCTTTCCCGGAGTGGTACTACAAAGTGATCCTGCCGCCAAGGGTAAAACCTCCGACGGAATTTACAAAGTTTTACGGGCAGGATGACACGAGCACGGTCGAGCACATTGCTCGCTATCTGATGCAGCATGGAGAGGCCTCATCTGAGGAGGCATTCAGGGTCAGGTATTTTCCCATGTCACTGACGGGCCCAGCGTTCCAGTGGTTCACATCTTTGCCTCCCCAATCAGTTGGCACAAGGAGAGAGGTGGAGCGAAAATTCCACGCTCATTACTTCAGTGGTAGCATGGAAAAGATGCTCATCGACCTCACCACTCTGAAGCAAAGGCACAATGAGACACCCTTGGACTTCCCCAGGAGGTTCAGGGAGGTCAAAGGCATGTGTTTCTCGCTAAATCTGCCAGATGATCAGTTGGCCGACATGGCCGTTGCAGGGATGCTGCCGGCTGTACGAGAAAAGTTGTTTGGGATGGAGTTCGATAATCTGGGCCAATTGTCTCAAAAGTTGTCATTGATGAGCAACCAGGCCTATGGGTTTAAGAAAGACACCAGGTTCAACAAGCAACACGACATAGCTGATATCTACAATCAGTTCCTGGAGAAGGCCGATCAAATGGAAGATTCTGACGATGATCAGGAAGTGGCTGTTGCTGAAATCATGTGGGGCAAGGAGCCGTTGACCATGAATCGGCGCTGGATCAAGCAGACCAAGGGCACATACGACGTTGACGTCACCAAAGCTGATAAGCTGTTTGACTTCTTGGTGAAGGAAGGCCGAATCAAGTTGCCTAAGGGGCATTCCATGCTTCAGCCTGATGGAGTAAAAGAAAAATGTTACTGCGGCTTTCATGACAGGAATTCTCACTCCATCAACGACTGCAGGGTCTTCAGGATGAGGACCCAGAAGGCTATCCAAGAGGGTCATCTCAAGTTTGACAACAAGATGAAACTGGACGGCCACCCTTTTCCCCAGAACATGATAAGCTTTTCTGTCAACATGGTGACTGCCGAGGAAAAGGGAAAGGTTAAGGTCTTGACTTCGGCTAGGGAAGGCAAGATGGAGCAATAGACCCAGAGCGTCAAGTGACGTTGGATCAGGTTCATGGAGAAGCCCCTCGCGTTCTCAAGAGCCATATCGAGGTTGGGGAGTCTTCCAGGGCCAAACCTAGGGTCACTACGCGCATCCTCCTCAACAAGTGGCAGCGTCAGTTAGAGAAAGAGCGCTACCAAAAGCGGAGGTACGAGGAGGAGAGACGCAGGGCCGAAGAAGAAGCACGAAGGAGAGATTTGGAGCAGTACACGCGCGAACAGGAGTGTGCACATTGGGGGTGCGCATTCTTCAGGCACAGCTGGAATGAAGGCTTGAAGCTTCCTACGTTGAGGAACTGCCCTGAATGTAGCGACAGATACTTTGAGTATAGGCAAGAAACTACCAATCACCGATCTGTCCATGAAAGAATTGGAAGGATGCATCCTAGTGACGATCGTCGTCAAAAAATAGTTGAGGTCATTGATCACCCCAGGAAGAGACAGGCAGATCAAAGATGGGCTGATCAAGAAGAAGACGAATATATCTTGCAAGAAGAACAGTGGTGCCCGCCTGGATTGAGGAAGAGACAGAAAAGAAGGGTTCAGAGCTCGAGGAACCGTGAATTAAGGCAGGCGGGAGTCCAGAAGAAACAGGTGTGGCGGCCAAAGGACAAACCTGAGGGATCAAATTGTTCGGCTCCGACATGTATGGTATACTTTCTGCCGAATGAGTTTATGGCTCCCGCTAATCAAGTTGTGCAGGAAGAGACGTCCCTGGATGTCAACGATGATGAACAGTTTGTGGGGCTGATGGCGCAACTGGTGTTAGCCAAGCAAGCCACCTTCGACAAACCGGCCAAAAATCGACACATGAGGCCGCTGTACTTGAAAGGATACGTCAATGGCAAGCCATTGACCAAGATGTTTGTCGATGGTGGGGCTGCAGTCAACGTGATGCCATACACCACCTTTAGGAAGCTTGGCATGGGCTTTGGAGACTCGACGCCTACGAGCATGATTCTGAACGATTTCGCTGGGAATCCTTCAGATACCAAGGGGTGTGTCCACGTGGATCTGATGATTGGGTCCAAGACATTGCTCACAACCTTCTTTGTCATTGAGGACAAAGGAGCCTACAGTCTACTGCTTGGGCGGGACTGGATTCACGCCAATTGCTGCATCCCATCTACCATGCATCAGCGGCTCATTCAATGGGTAGATGACGATATCGAGTTGGTCCAAGTAGATGACTCAGTGAGCGTCGCAAATGTGGAACCAGCTTTCTGGGAATATCAGGGTATTGATTATTTCTCAGGGAAAGACTGGGGAGAAGGTCCCGTTGAGCCTGTCAGCAGTGATCAACAGTCGATTCAAGCAGTCGGCTCTTATAGCAATTTTTAATGGATAATCCCGTCGATGGTACTGATGGCAAGTTGGGGCGACGATTCATGTCGGCCGACAAATTGGAGGAAGTTGACATTGGAAGCGGTGACAAGCCGAGGCCGACATTTATCAGCGCAAACTTGGAATCAGACTTCAGGGAGGAATTGATCAAGCTGCTCAAGGAATATAAAGATTGCTTCGCTTGGGATTATTCGGAGATGCCTGGTATGGACCGTTCCATTGTTGAGCATCGGTTGCCAATCAAATCTGGTTTTAAACCGTACAAGCAACCTCCCCGGAAAATCTACAAAGACGAAGTATTGGCCGATGTGAAGAAAGAAGTTGAAATACTACTCGATGCAAACTTCATTCGGCCATGCAGATACACGGAGTGGATTTCTAACATTGTCCCTGTGTACAAGAAGAATGGAAAGATGAAGGTTTGCATAGATTTCAGGGATTTGAACAGAGCTACTCCTATGGATGGGTACCCAATGCCTGTTGCCGATTTGTTGGTTGATGCTGCTGTTGGACACAAAGTTATCAGTTTCATGGATGGCAATGCAGGGTACAACCATATTTTCATGGCAATAGAGGATATATCAAAGACAACCTTCAGATGTCCTGGTCATATAGGCCTATTTGAATGGATAGTCATGACATTTGGGTTGAAAAATGCCGGTGCAACTTATCAGCGAGCCATGAATTACATCTTTCACGAGTTGATTGGCAAAATTGTCGAGATTTACATTGATGACGTCGTGATCAAGTCTTTGAATCATGACACACACTTGGAGGACATGAAGAGAACTTTGGAATGCACCGGAAGCATGGCTTGAAGATGATTCCAAACAAATGCGCTTTTGGGGTGTCAGCTAGAGTATTCTTGGGATTCTTGGTACACGAAGGGGGGATCGAAGTTGGCAAGAAAAGCATGAAAGCTATTGATGAAGTTGTCCCTCCAACCAATCTCAAGGAGTTGCAATCACTGCTCGGCAAGATCAATTTTGTGAGAAGGTTCATTTCAAATCTATAGCAAAAGGTTTTGCCCTTTTCTCCATTGTTGAAGCTTAAGAAGGATCAGAAGTTCATATGGGGTGACGAACAACAAAAGGCTTTTGATGAGATCAAGCAATACATGAAGGAACCACCAGTATTGGTCCCTCCACAGTTGAATAAGCCTTTCAAGTTGTACGTGGCAGCCGATACCCAAAGCATTGGATCGGCCCTTATTCGAGAATTTGAAAGAAAGGAGCGGATAGTAGCGTACCTTAGCCGAAAATTGCTTGATCCTGAGACCAGGTATTCGGCTGCAGAGAAGCTGTGCCTATGTGTGTACTACTCGTGTACAAAATTTCGGCACTACTTGTTGAATGCCGAATGCTTTGTATACTCCAAGTTTGATGTAATAAAACACATGTTATCTATGCCAATTTTGAATGGCAGAATTGGCAAGTGGATCTTGGCTTTATCTGAGTTTGAGTTGAAGTTCGAATCGGCAAAACCTATAAAAGGTCAGATCATTGCCGATTTTATAACTGAACATTGTGATCCATCGATTGATTTGCTCGAAGTCACTCCTTGGGCTTTGTTCTTCGATGGATCATCATGTGGTAAAGGTGGGGGAGTAGGGATTCTGTTAATTTCACCCAGGGGTGAGATGTTTGAGTTTGCCATCCCTATCCAGCCCACTGTTACAAACAATCAGGCTGAGTACGAGGCATTACATCGGGGGCTTTAATATTTAAGAGAGGCCGGGACTATTTCAGTTGAGGTTTATGGAGATTCAGAGTTGGTTATCAAGCAATTGAACGACCAATATGAGTGTAAAAGTGATGCCCTGAGGAGCTACTACGAGGAATGCAGAGATATTTTAAAGAGCTTTCAGTTAGTAATTCTACAGCATATTCCTAGAGAACACAATAAAGAAGCAAACAGGCTGGCTCAAAGCGCATCGGGTTATAGAGAAAATCAAGAAGCGTTTGCTATGGGGGTATGTGTGCTGGGGGTAGATCTTGCAGAAGATGATTGGAGAAAGGAGATCGTTAACTATTTGGAAGATCCATCCCGAAAGGTCTCTAGGAAACTCAGGTACAAGGCCATAAAATTTGTTCTTCTGGATGGATGTTTGTTCTACAAATCTCTGGATGGGGTATTGCTGCGTTGCCTGGGTCCAGAATAAGCAAAAACGATGATGAGTGAGGTGCATGATGGGATAAGTGGAGCACATCAATCGGCTTACCGTATGAAATGGGTCATCAGAAAAGCTTGGTGCTTTTGGCCGACGATGTTGGAGGATTGCTTTGAGTATTACAAGGGGTGTCAAGACTACCAGAGGTTTGAAAATATTCAATGGGTTTCTGCATCAGCACTAAATCCCATTATCAAGCCATGGCCATTCAGGGGCTGGGGTATAGACTTGATTGGCCAGATCAATCCACCATTTATCAAGGGGCATAAGTTTGTGCTTTTGGCAACGGATTACTTTACCAAATGGGTTGAGGCAATTCCACTGAAAAAGGTGACATCAGAGAACATGGTTGAATTTGTCATGGAACACATCATTTATCGATTTGGAATACCTCAAACAAATACAACTGATCAGGGAGCTCAGTTTGTGTCCTTGGAGTTTAGGGAGTTTGCCGAAAGCATGGGGATCAAATTGTTCAATTCTTCTCCATATTACGCCCAAGCTAATGGTCAGGTAGAGGCTTCTAATAAGATCATGATCAAGCTTATACAAAAGAAGATCGACCAGAAGCCAAGAAGGTGGCATTCGGTACTCAATTAAGCTTTATGGGCTTACCGAATGGCCCCTCATGGAGCCACAAAGACATCTCTTTATGAATTGGTTTACGGGCACCATGCAGTTTTACCCTGGGAAATACAATCAGATTCTAGGAGAGTGGTTTTGCAAAAGGATTTAAGCTCCAAAGATTACAGTGACTTAATGATGGATGAGTTAGAGGACTTGCACATGATCCGTCTTAGGGCGCTGGAAAATATTGAAAAGAACAAGCTGCGAGTTGCCAAATATTACAACAAGAAAGTAAAAGTCAGACAATTTGCAGAGGGGGATTTGGTTTTGAAAGCTTTACTGCCGATTGGAACCAAATACAGTGAATTCGGCAAATGGTCCCCTAACTCGGAAGGACCCTTTCGGGTGGTCAGATGCATGCCCGGTAATGCCTACATGCTGAAAACTATACTAGGAAGGGAATTTTCTGCTGCAATAAATGGAAGATATTTGAAGAAATATTATCCTAGTATTGAAATCGATCGTTGATCGCAAGCATTTGGATTACATGCATCTGATACAGAAATAGCCGGCATTCAAGAATGAAGCCGCCTTTAGAAAAAAATTCCTAAACAAGGGGAATGGCCAATACATAGATGTATTGCCCTTAGCACAAAACTACATTGCAAATGCTTCTTGCAGGTTTACATCTAACAACCCAGTTGACCAGGACCGCGAGGGGGTGGAAAGCACAAGGTCTGGCGTAAGAAGCGAAAGTATGCTTCAATCCTTTTTTCTTTGCTTCTTCAACTACTCCCTCTTCAGTTGTTCTAGGACCACCATGACGGCGACTTGGAAGCTGTGGGGATGACCATGGTTTGCTGCCTCCACCAAGCTGTCCCAAGCCGCTTTCAGGTTATTGTACCTGTCAGAGACATCTGGGACAGAGAAACAGTTGTTAGAGATGGAGATCCGGTGCAAGCGCGGAACCAAGATGAAAGTGGAGATGTTTACCTCCTACCAGTGCCTCCAAGGCCATGCGACGCTCGCGTTCGGCCTGACAACGAGCGGTGATGTCCCGGAGATCGTGCTCCAGATGCCGAACGCGGCGACGTAGTTGATTGTTGATCCTCTGCTTGGGCGTGGCGTCCTCTGCTTCGAGGGAGGAGTCGGAGGAGATGTATTCAGACGCTGCTTCGGTCCCAATGATTTCTTCAGGAAGCAGATCGAGGCTACAAGAAAACAAAGAGGAGGTAAAGCACAAGATCACACAATGAAGTGAGGAGCAAGTTAAAGGAAAACTCAATCTCGAATAGTGCGTTTCTTTGGGGCGTTGTCCTCCCTGGGTTGCTTGCCTTTGTCCATGGCCTTGGGGTCTTCCCTTCTAGAGCAGGGGAGAAGATGAGAAGTGATGGATGAGTGTGCGAGTGGAATACCAAGCGGCAGGGTTTTCCTCTCGAATGCGAAGGGTTTTCATTGAACAGTGCTTGTGAATTACCGAATCGAGGATTTTCTGCGGGTTTTGCGCCAGGGGGCATCTGTTTTCGCGTGTTCGGCTCAAGCAAGTTCCCGAATACGTTCAAGGAAAGTAAGGCTCGCAGTTGCAAACACAGTGGAATCATCACGATACAATAACGGGAATTGAAAGTTCTTTATTTATTGCCGATAATCAAACATCCCTAGTATAATCTAATCAAAGAGCCTGTTTAGCACATACTGGGGATGAGTGAGTTCGGCAATGGCGTCGCCGTGGCCGTCGAGGCGCTCCAAGCTGACCTCGATCTCGTCGATGTCTTCCGGCGTGCCGCCCTGGAAGCCGCGCGGCCGGGTGGAGTAGTCCACGCCGGTGTGCGTCGCCATGGCGGCCAAGCCCAGAGTGGTGCCTAGGCGGATGTCGTGGGTGGCCACCTTGTCCACGTGGTTTTCCAACCCTGCAAGGCGCTCCACCGGCGTGTCTCCGCGGGCGTTCACCTTGTCAACCAATTGCTCCACCAGCATTTTCAGCTGGTTGAGCTCGGCGTCACGGGCTGCAAAGTACAAGGTGATGGTGATTAGTATCAAAAGCCAGATTGGATTCAGGAGCAGTTCTAGAGCCGTACCGTCGATGGTTGCCAGCAGCTGCTTGCGCTGGTCCTCCCACTCCAGTTCGGCTATACCAGTCTTCTTGGGGACGTCTTCCAGCTCGCGCTGGGCCACCTCAAGTTTTGCCTTGAAGCGGAGAGCGTCAAGTTCCCCATAGGGCACGGGGGAGTAGTGGTCCAACTCCGAGGAGTCGTCAGGCAGAGGTTGATTGGCCGGTGCAGGAGACGGGTTCCATTGAACAAGCCTGAAACAAACGGGATCATCAGAAACAAAGGAAAATCTCAGGCAAGTATTGAAGAGAAGATGGCGATCATTGCCTCCGACGCGAACTGGCGTGGCTCCCTTCCGCCTCGTCAGCGGCGCGGCACCTGTTGTTGCTCCCCGCCATTGGTTCTTGGGGCTGCGCTGGTAATTTGGGAAGAAAAGCTTGAGGTTGGTGAAGATTTGAAGGCTAAAGGCTTGGTAAAGAGCTGGGGGCACCCACGGTTTTTATTTATAGGCCTGGTGAAAAAGATCGTGGCCTCAGATCGTGGCCTTAGATCGTGGCACGTATCCCAGGAAACTTGGAAGGTGGAGAGGTTTCCTTGACCAATCCGCCGTCAGGTCGTTTGCGATGCAAGGTTGAGTCGTATTCGGTTGACTGGCTCAACTGAGTTGTAGTTGAAGTGCCATTCGGGTATGGCACTATTTGATTACTAATTACCGAATGGATCGTTCAGAGTTGCAGTAAAAGTCACGCAAGGAAAAGGAAATCGAACTTATAAAAGCCAAATGTTGCTAGAACTACCAGTTTGGTTACACATCGCTCAGTACAGCTAAATGTTTAAATACTTTGCGATTACAGTGGAGGCATTTGCTGTTGTCTGGTGGATGTTCTCCATCCGTTCTTGGTAATCTTTTTGGGCACTGGACAGGATGGTGAGTTCTGCATCACACTGATTTACTTTAGCCATGGCCGATGATGCTTCCTCTTGGGTTTTCTCTATCAGTCCAGGGAGTTCGGCTATTCTCCTGTCATCAGCTTCTATTTCAGATGATAAGTTTCTCAGCTCTGCCTCCAATGCAGCCTTTCTGGCGATTTTCGATTCACGAGCGGCTTGCAGATTGGCTAGCGTTCCTTTGTGATTTTCAGCCTGAGATTGTGCTCCCTTCGCAGCTTGTTCAGCTTTAGCTTTCTTTTGCTCAACAGCTGGTCGGGTAGACACATTCCTCAAAGCTCGCCTTATGGCCACATAGTGAATATCTAGACCAGAGATGGGATCCAATGAAGTCTTGATGTCCTCAGGAAGTTCTTGGCTGATGGGCCCAAGCATTCCTTCGAAATAGTCTAGATCTCTGATTTGGTCTCGAGCATCTTTCTACAGCCAGGCAAAGATTTCTTTGAGCCTTGTTTGGATTTCCTCCGGTAGGGCTTGAGTTCCTCTTTCTCTTGTTTCGGCAGCTGGATTATTCTCCACTAATGGGCTTGATGATGAAGGAGTTTGATCCTGAAAGGGTAACATTGCCAAAATAAGAGTGGTTCATTGAAAGTAAAGAAGATAATAGAGTTAAGTGCATCTGCTTACCTCATGCCTGATTTCCTGAACTGGGGCAAGGTTTTGTTCAGTTTCAGGGGGGATTTATTGAGCCACTGGTGAAAGAGGAGTCTGAGGAGCTCTTGGCAAAGCTAAAGCTTCTGTTTGAAAAGGTGCTGGTGCAGTCTCTGGCATATCTGAAGCTTCTAGCTGAAGAAGAGGTGGATTTACCTCTGTTATAGTTGGGTTTTCTGCATGGCCAATAGGGGATTGAACTCTTAAAGGACTAGAAGTCTCTGATTGGATTGAAGGGTTCATCTCTAGTGAAGCTGGTGCCTCTGTTTGAGCAAGGGGTGATTGGGTCCCTGATGAGGATGAGATCTCTACTTGGGCAGATGGTTTAGCTCTTGGTGGTCTTGCACGTTGAGGATCAGGGATATCCATAGGATGATCCACCAGCGTTTCTTGTGCGAATATTGGATTAAGGATAAATGCCAGTGTTAATCTTTGAGAGGAGGTGATAAGAGATCATACCAATAGATGAAGCCTTGGCAGGTTCTGAAGCTGAAGGCTGCTGGATTCTAGTCTGAAATTACACAAGATGAAATTTATCAGTAAAGAGTAATCTTGTGATCAAGAAAGTGGAAATTTTACCTCAACAAAGACTTTCTTGGTGGTTCTTTTCCTCTTAGCAGCTGGAGGTGCAATCAGAGACAGGCCTTTTCTCTTGTCAGCAGTGGCACTAGAGAGGATTGGGTCCATTGTGGCATACCTAGCCATCAGTTGAGCCAAAGTTGGGGATTTAAATCCCAAAGCTGAGATTGGGTATACTGCATTATAAGCAATTTTCCTAGCTCGAGGGGCAGGCACTGTATTCTGCAAGAAATGGTCAAGATCATGGTTAGTAAAGGAAATATTCGATCTAAAGAGAAGAATCATGATGTTACCTCTGAAGTTGGCTGAAAATCAGGCATCAACTCTGAACAAAATGAGTGTAGTGGCTCACTGAAAATATGGTCATGAAATTCTTGCCACCAAGAGTTGAAGGTGGGATGAGCTATTGTTGTGGGTGTGAAAGGCCAGGTGTAAATAGTTGGGCTGCATTCATACTGAAAAACCCTTCTGGATTGAGCCATCTCCTTGATTTCCTCTCTGGGTTTGAGGAATTCATGCAGAAATAGTCTTGGAGGCATCTGGCCACATCCATGTTGTCAAGCCACCGTATTTGGCTAATAGTATTCATAAGTGCTGTGATTAAACCTCCCTCCACAAAATTCAGCTGGAAAAGAACATGGATGGATCAAGATGTTAAAGATCTCTATAGACCTTCCATCTCGGCGTCCGGTCTCGAAGGAGAATTCGTAGGGGAGGGTTAAATTGTCATTATCAAGATAAGGAAGCCAAAGAGGGTTAGGGAAGCCTTTGAAAAAGAGCTCGAAAAGCTGGCTGACATTCTGATTGATGGAAATAGTTGAATCAGCCTCTCCATAGGTTTGGCATCCTCTGGTGATCTGAGGTTCCCCTTCATGATAGCTGTATGAAGGGAAAAACCGGTTGTTGAGGTCAATGCCGACAATCTGGTGCATGTGTAGTTGCAGCCACATCTGTACAAACCACCAAGGGCCGTTGACACATAGTATCTTCTGGCCGGTATGCATTTGGGTGATAGTTTGATGAAGCATGTGGTATACACTACCCAGGAGGTATTTTCCAAGAGGAATGCGTTTACCACCAGCCAACTGAGTAGCCACTACAATGTGATTCAGAGTGGGCTCATTGGCTTTACCACATAAAATAAATCTGCACAACCACATGTTCAGGAATGCTCTGTACTCAACGTCACTCATGGGGTCATCCTTCATGTGATTTTGGATATATAATTTATATCCACTTCCTGCTTTCACCCTTGTTTGTCTTGTGGAGCCTTTGTAGTCCCAAGGATACACGGATCCTGAAACATCAAGGCCAGTAATCATGTAGACATCGGCCAGAGTTGGGGACATTGGGCCGTGACCAAAGAGGAAGGCATTGACACCATTTGACCAAAAGTGACAAGCGGCTATCAAAAGGTCTTCGTTCTTCGGGGTCTCGGCCAAAGAAAGCTCCAAACATTAAGCAATGCGGAGGCTATCCCAAGTTTGGGTCTTGACGCTGTTATCCGCAAGCACCCTTTTGTACCAGTTTCTCCAGCCCGCAATTGGGGGCAAAGGCCAGTTCTTGAAGGCGTCCTGCCACAGGGAAGGCTTAGATAAAGCTGCTTTGAAGGGGATTCTTTGGGATTCGGCTGCGACAAACTCGCGGGGATCAGAATTTCCCACAGGACCAAGGATGTAAGACGTTGTATTGGCCTCAGTGCGGATTAAAAGCTCGTTGGAAAGCTCCTGTTGTGAGAAGGCGGAAAAGAAATCTCAGGTAACAATCGCAAAAGTTAGTGCTGAATGAAGCTTACGGGGATGGAATCTACCTGAGCGGCATGATTTTGACCAGCCATTGGAGATTTGAGCTTGGGGAAAAGATGACCTAGGGTTTGGATCTGGACAGAGGCTCCGATGGATTGCGGGGAGAGAGAATAGGTGTTGAACAGATTTAATTTGAAGACGATGGCGATTGGAGTCCGTTTCGGAATAAAATCACTTTTATCCCGTAATTGAAGGGGCATATGTTAACACCAAAATTTGGCATAGGAAGGAGTTTGGATTGTGGGCCTAGATTGGTAAAAAATCCGTCCGGAAGAAGGAAGGTTTCTCCAGGAAGATTCGACAAAGGAGCTCGCGGTCGGCAGTTGGCTTCTGTTCGGCAAGGAATCTGTTTGCGCTGATTTTGCGGGATTGCGTGATGACTTGGCCCGAGCGGAAGGGACGAATGGATGGATAAGCAATCGCATTTAGAGATAAATTAGGTATCAAATATTGTGCTCGTAGTCCATTGGGAGTCATGCCATGACAGGGTATAAATACAGACCCTGGATGTATGTAATTGTATTCGAAACATTCTCCTAATAAACCGGCTTTATGCCAAACCTTTGAGTCCTTGTCGTGTCGTCGAGTTTTGTGAGAGGGTTCATCGATCCGTCGACCTCCATAAGTATCGGCAACCTTGTATCATGTCTAGTATCATGCAGTGGATTTAGATCGTGATGCAAGTAGTCTTGTTACCATGCTTAGAATCATGCGGTATATTCAAGCTTGGTTCAAGAAGGTTTCTTGTTAGATCATGAGCCATCTTTTGGGCTAAGATCTAGCTTGGAGTTAGTTATCAGCTCTATTGGATTTTGGCAAAATCCAATAGATTCATTAAGTTACCCTGTGTTGTTTTGAGTTTTTGCTTTATGTTTAAATTCATATAACACTCTTTTGCCCAATTTAGATTGATTTGGATCGGCTTTATCTTGTTTCATGGTCTTTACATTACACGTTCATATCATGCTTCAAAAGGCATGTGGATCACGTGTTTATTAAATAGCCGAAACCGAACTGATCTAGATTGTTACGTGTTGCGGGTTCAAGCTTGCCAAATCTTGCATAAATCTTGAAAGAACTGGGTATCATGCGGTAGATGCAGGTTTTTGGGTTGTTTTGGATGCTAATCATCCGGTGGATTAGATTTCAATTCAATCTGATAGATTTATCTTCTTTGGTAATGTTTGTTCCTTCTTCATGGACCCCGATTCGGGCATGTACCGTATTCGGTTATGCTTTCACGAGTGAAACGTGTTTATAAGTTATGCTTTAAATATTGCATGCTTTTAGCTTTCCATGTGTAGACTGTATCATGCTGTGGATAGATCTATTTGTGGTTAGTAGTGTGATTTTCAAACAAGTTGTATCATGCGGTGGATAGATTTGTTTGACATCATGCTTGACGGGTTTTAATGTACATAGACATGCGGTAGACTAGTGCTTTGGGCCTATGCATGCTTGTTTATTGCATGTTTATGATCATGTTTTACTTCATTTATTGTTTATTGCTATTTATCATGGGGGATCGGTCATGGCTTCGTGAACGTGCAGTCTTATTCAACTAAAGACCGATCTCTCGTCATGCTTACATCATCCGTTCGGCTATGTTGTGATTTGCACTTTAAAGCTCCCGAATGGTTTTTAGTTTGCTGGCAGATAGCTCTTTATAGCTATATGTCATCTCACTTGGCTCTATGGCCGTAAATATGGAACTGTCTGGTACCACCCGGCAAGTTCCAAGCTTTGGAATTTAACTACTTTATCTTTTGTTAATTTTCAGGAAAAATTGACTGGCACGTCTTGGAATCTTTTCGCGTGTGAAGCTAGCTTGTTCGGCTTGTTGTGTGCTTGGTGCAAGGTGCAGATTTTGCGTCAACAGAGTGCACGAGATTTGCGATTCCGGTTGATTGGTTTGGTTTAGGGTTCCAAGATTTTGGGCATAGCTTCACGTAGTGACGCTTCTTATCTACCCAAATTTTGGGGTCAATCCGTCCAACGGTTTAGGAGATCCATCGATTGGAAGTTTGAGGATGTTTCTCGTGTTCCTCGGCTGTGCTGATTCGCACCTGGTGGACCATCCGCGAGGTCACCGCGGACCGTCCGCGAGGTGCCTGACAGCCCAGCTATTCTTCGTGTTCATGCGGGTTTTTGAGCGCCTCTCTTTCGATCCATTTTGTTGGTGGGTTTTTGGTGCATGAAGTTTGCGGACGGTCCGTACTAGAGCGTCGGACGGTCCGTGACGAGGCGGACGGTCCGCGGGTCCATCACGGACAGCCCGTTTTTCTCGGCGCAGTACTGGAGGTCCGGGTAGCATTTTCGGACGGTTCGTGCCCTCCTCGCGGACAGTCCGCACCCTCCTCAGGGACAGTCCGCCCGGACACTGAGGACGGTCCGCCTGGTGCTTTCCAGATTGCCTGAGTCCTTTGCTTTTTGAGTTGTGCTTCCGTGTTGGATTGAGTTGGGGTTTGTTCCTAGGGTTGGTAGGTCCGTTGTGACTACGTGACCTTGGCAAACTCGTGTGAGAATCCGTTGTTGTGAATTTGGCGTATAGGCCGAATTCAACCAAAGGGAAGAATTTTTATCGGCTCCCATTCACTCCCCCCCTCTCTGGTCGCCCGAATCGGTCCTTCAAGGATGGACGAGAGTGGGCAGTACAGTGCCATAGAATGACACTGGCCATCCCGCATAGCACCCGCACGCTCCAGGTGTAGCTACGCAGCGACGGGTTGGTCGAACAACGCCAGGATCTGATTCCCTGGCTGTGTCATGGGATCGTCGTTGCAGGGATTCTCCTTTGACCCGGGCGCCAGCGGTGTGTCAGGGCATTAAAGGCTCTGGTCGGTGGAGCAGGTGGGGCACCGCGGGTCAAGGGAGGCCTCGGGCAAGGCGGAGACTCCCTCGAGGGGCTGAAACCCTCAAGCGAGGCGGAAACCCATATGAGGGGCCACGACCCTCGACCGCGGTGGAGATACGTTAAAGGGGCGCCATGCCCTTGAGCGAGGTGCGGAGTTTCATGGTGCGGTGCCCACCCCTCGAGCGAGACGGAGGTTCGCTCGATGGGGACCGAGGACGGTTGTTTGGTGGGCCACTGAGGCTTTTTGGGCTGTGGGCTTTATTCGTCTTTGGGCTGTCGTCGTTGCAGGGGGTGATTTGCGGTTGCACGTTTAATTATTTTTAGGAGAGGGTGGCTTCCCCCTTAATTAGGGGACCCCCATGGCTGTCCCCAACAAAAACTGTGGCGCCTCAAATGCAATTTGTTAGTACATCAGTTGTACCCACGATTGATCCTCAATATGGTATGCCGTTGAACTACTTTGCGGGACAAACAATACCAACGCCATCTGGTTAGAACAGACAAGTCACACCGTTGGGTTCAACCGGTCCTGGCGCTATGGTGCCATAACCCTCGTCTCCGGAACCTTTAGCTACTGTTTCTCCCATTCAGGCTGCTTCTGGTTGATATGGTGAGAACCCTGGAATTTCAAATCCTTATACTACAATAGCTTAAGGTATATCAGTCATGGTTCCTTTTGGAACGGGCACTGCATATGGTCACACACACACACACACAACCCATGGGAAGGATAGGGATCTCCTTCACCAAGAGAAGAATGAGAGAGGAGGAACATAACAAAGGAGAGAAGTTGACTTCAAGTGTTGTGCACCTTAGATCACCTTGCTCACCCCTGGGAAAACCACCACATGGAGGGTTGAGATGGGGTGCCACTTAGGTGGTTCAGCCAAATCCTTGTGGGCCCCAATCAGCCTCTCCTTTGTCTAGGTGACTAACATCACTACAAGAAAATCATTGACTAGTGACACAACCACATTTTAGCATCATTGATTTGTGACGTTCCTCTTTAGGAAGCGAGAATCCCACCTAGTGACCTTTCAGAGTGGTCAACACTCGAGCCAGATTGACTTTACCCTTGCAAGGAGGGAGGATAGACGTGCTTTCTCAGATTGTAAGGTGATGTCTGGAGAGTGTCTTGTTCCCCAACACTACCTTGTGGTGGTGGACTTTAGCTTTCGGGTACGTGTTGTTTGGGACAAATGTGCTGAGCTTGCGAGAACGAGGTGGTGGAAGCTTAGAGGAGTAGAGGCGCAAGTATTCAAGGATAGGATGCTAGGTGAGGGGCTTTGGGAAGAAGGAGGAGATGCAAATTACATGTGGCTAAAGATGGCAACATGTGTTCAGAAGGTTGTAGCGGAAGTGTTTGGCGTGAGCAGGGGAGGCAAGCAGGAGGCAAAAGACACTTAGTGGTGGAATGAGTAGGCGCAAAGGGCTATTGAGGAAAAGAAGGAGTGTTTCAAGCGACTCCACCTCGACAGGAGTGCAACCAACATCGAGATCTATAAAACAGCAAAGAGGGCTGCAAAGCGAGCGGTGAGTGCAGCCAAGGGCTAGGCGTACGATGACCTTTATTAGCGGCTAGGCACGAAGGAAGGGGATAAGGACAATTTCTAGTTGGCGAGGATCCGAGAGAGGAAGACAAGAGACATCAACCAAATCAAATGCATCAAGGATGGTGTCAGTGCGGAAAGTAGTCCCGGCACTAACTAGAAAGAGCGCTGAGATCTATCTCTCGATGGTCGGTGCTAGCAACACGATGACACAGGTTTATCCTGGTTCCGGCCGTGGGCCGTACGTCCAGCAGGGATGCACTCGGGGTGCTGTATTGCATTGCACCGTAGTGCTTGCAGAGGGGAGCTACAAGCGAGGCGATAGAGGAGGGGAAGCCTCCAGGTCCCTGAGATTTGATTGAGGCGAAGTGCCAATATTGTGGATGTGGGAGGAAACGTGCAAGTGCACCGCTATTCGTCCTCCCCCCCCCCCCCCCCCCCCCCCCGTCCGGGGGACCACCTCCTCTTTTGAAAGCCAAGGGGAGGTGATTTACAATCGGGCCGCACAGTTCTAAGCGCTATATATGGTAGCATGGTGCACAGTGTCACGGAGTTGATGGTTGTCCTGGAGAATCTTGCTCCCGACAGGCGTCGTGGTGAGTCCTATACTCGTATAGGAGCGGCTTCAAGGGTAAGAGTATGGGAGCTTCCCATCCGGTCGCCGTCCGTACACTGATTCGAGGGCGCCACTGACGAGAGGTCGTAGGATGCACAACAGCGCGCGTGGCGGTGTCTCGTCATCTTGGGCTTCCACAGCGCCGGGATGGTGCTGCAGTGCTCGGGATAGTGGCACAGCGGCGGGGATGGCCGCACAGGGCTGGAGGTGACGGAAGAGATGCACTCCACTAGTCTAACGTCTCGGCGCCATCCTGCGCGGGTGCAGGGTTGATGTCCCTCTTTCGAGGGTTCCGCCGTCCTTGGAGGAAGGCCGTACGGGAGTGGGCGGCACAGTGTCACAGAGTTGACACCGACCTTCCCGCACAGCTCCCGGACAGTGCCAAGGATTGCCGCACAGGGCGGTTTGGCGAAACAACGCTGGGATATGATTCCCTGGTGGTGTCAGAGGGCCGTCATGTTGGAAATTCGCCTTTGACTCGGGCGCCCGCGGCATGCCACAACATTTAATGCTCTGCTCGGGGGAGTGGGCGCGGTGCCACGATCCTGGGGCAGCCTCGAGCGAGGTGGAGAGTCGCTCGAGCGAGCGTCAGGCCCTCGAGCGAGGCGGAGGATCACCCGAGGGGGCGCCAGGCCCTCGAGCGAGGTGGAGGATCGCCCGAGGGGGTGTCAGGCCCTCGAGTGAGGTGGAGTTTACGCGGCGTGGCGCCCAGCCCTCGAGCGAGGCGGAAACTCACCCGAGGGGTACCGCCGCCGGTCGGCTGGTGGGCCGTTGTGGCTTCTTTGGGCCATGGGCCTTTCCACTTTGGGCTGCGACCACACAGAGTGTGTTTTTTTGTGGTTCATGGCGTGCTCATTCATATTTTATTATTTTTTGAAAAGGGGGTTTTCCTAGGTAATTAGGGGACCCTTATGGCTGTCCCCGACAGTAGCCCCCAGTCCTCAGCGGCGGTATCTGTTAGGGACCCGCATAGGCTGATGCTTGCTGATGGGACTTTCTTCCCTCCTGGTTGCTATGCTGCTCCGTGGGGGCGCTCTAGTGCACCCGCGGGTGTAGCCACCGAAGCCTTGCAGGAGCATGGGAGATCTTGTAAGGTTTTTTCACAACGTCTTGTCAGTGTACGAGGTGTTAGTTTCAGCCGGCATCGACAGTCTTTCAGCAGGCCTCGGCGGTGCCATACACACCTGTTGACATTCCCTAGCGTTTAGTGCAAGCCCAGGAGGTGTAGCCATGCATCGAGCCCCCGAGCATTGGCCCACTTGAGGCGATTTGGGCGAGCTCTTCGACTTGTTTGTACGCCCCATCGCCATCCTTTCGCGGGACAGAGGGGTGAGGTGTCCACAACTCCCATCGAGCGGGTCGCGAATCGCGGATCCCTCGTTGAGCTATTAATGGGTGATTCAAGTGGACATCCGTGCCCCATTCGATAAGGGTCGGCTCGTGGTCTAGAGACACATCCATAAAAGCACTCACATTAGTGTGCTAGGCAGGGCCCGATCCCGTTCGATGGGTACCGAGGGCGCGAAAGCTCTCCCTTGAGGGGATCCCTCGACTAGCTGCCCTCGTTGGCTCTTGAACACGACGTCTAGGGCGCCCTCGAGCTGGTAAGCTCGTGGTCAGGCTCGAACGCACGCGCCCTTGTCGTCCCTTACTCTGTCAATCTGGGACGCCTGTTCGAACCCTTCAAGGGTCAAGCTCCGGACCCCTGATTAGTAGGGCCGTTGCGGGGTGGCAATGAGGTGCCCCCATCTTGGTTGCATCTGTAGAACTCGTGGGGTCGCAGTTGAAACTACCCTCGAGCTACTAATTAGTAACGCTCTGTGTCGAGGGCATCTGTGGTGCCCACCCTCGACGGGTGGGACTTAAGACTACTGATCGGTAAGCGCGTCGTTCGAGGGGATGGCCCTCAACTTCCTCGAGCGAGGGTTGGCTCTGCCCGCTTTAGATCGGGGTGTCGATCACACCGTAAGAGGGTCGGATTTTTTGAGCTCCCGGCTCGAATCACGTGGGGGGTTATCCTTACCAGGTAAAGGACTAGTCATTAAATGACCGCAATCGTGGCAGTGGTCGTGCATAGCGGGCGTGCCTTTTCAGGCAGCGTTGCGTGGGCGTAGTGGGTGCCGTGGGGACGGACGTGACGGAGCGTCACAGCCCTTTGATTACCGTGCTGTAATGATTGCGCGCATGAGTGTGCACGGCCATTTCAGTGCGGTGGGGCCCGCTCGTCAGTGGCTGATGGCATTCCCTGCATTTAATGGGCGCGGCGCGCGGAGGTCCCGGGAGTGTGGATCCCCTAGATCTATAAATCACGGGGAGGGGAAGGGTGAGTCCTTTACCTCACCACTTAGCATCCATTGCTCTCGCAGCTTGCCTTCTCCCAGGCCGCGCGCTCCACCATTCTTGATCTTGCTCGCTTCTCTCGCGATTCCGCCGCCTTCCTAGTTCCCCGCTCTCGCCCGTAATGGCCCCGCCTCAGCTGATTCAAGTGCTAGAGCCTCTCCCCTGGTCCCGGTCGACGGTGACGCCGCTCGCACTAAACGAGCTGGTGAACGGCCGGCTGCTAGCACCAGCCGGCGAAGGGGCGTAGCCAGCGTGATGGTCCCGCCGGCGTCGGACAGGGAGCCCAACCCGCCGTACAGCTATGTCGTCAGCTTCATCCGGCTGCACGAGCGCGGCTTCACCGCCCTAGCGAGCTCCATAACTTTGTCCCTAACGCCATATCGCAGGCAACCACCTTTGTCACCGTTTGCGAGGGGATCATGTGGATACCAGCGAACTGGGACCTCTGGGTGCACCTGTTCCGCGCGGAGCTCCACACCCTCGCCACGGGCGAGGCGCGGGTGCGTCGGACGGTTCGCGCCGGCGGCCTGACGTTTGCGCTACGGGATTCATGCAAGGAGTTGTACTCTCAGTGCATGATGACTTCAAACAATAGGGACTGGGAGAAGGGGTGGTTCTACCTCTGCAATGATGGCACCGACTCCCCCAAACACCAAAAAGGTGCTGATGGCGAAGACCGACGCCTGGCACCATGGTGTGTCGCCTTCCTCGCGTCTGCAGAGGTTGGAGTCGCTCACCACCACGCTGTAGCATCTGGCGGACGCCGGACTGGGAGCAGCCTCGATCATCACCAACTTGCATCATCGGCGGATCGTCCCCCTCATGGAGAGGGAGCTCTACATCTTCGAGATGAGCGACACGTCCAACCCCATATTGCTGGCGCACTCGCGGCTAATGCAAGGGCACCTCCTCAAGGAGTATGCGGCCATAAGGGCGAGGCGCGCGATCAGCCTCAAGTCGGTGCCGCACAGTGAGTGCACTTCTTCTTCTTTGGGTTCTTGCATCCCCGACGCCCTGCTAGTGAGTGCACTTCTTCTTCTTTGGGTTCTTGCACCGTGATCGCATTTGTCTTGATGATTCTTGCCCGTAGATCGTGAACACCGTGCGGTCGGACCCACCAACGCCTTGGGCCCAGGCGGCCGGCCGCGCCGCACAGCGGCGAGACCATGAGTTGGCGGCACGCGCAAAGGAGAAGAGGCTCAGGTGGCAGGAGCGTCTAGAGCAGTACAACGAGCAGTACCAGCTGTGCGAGCAGCAAGGACTCTCCCCTCCGCTGGCACCGGCGAACTCGTCGTCGGACGAGGAGGAGAAAGTGATGGGGGCGGGCCACCTCCGATAGCTGGGAACCCGCACCCCGTCGCCACGGGCCGAGGCAGCAGCCGTGGAACTGGTTCTCGTGGTGAGTGCTGATGCGCCCACCACTAGGCCATCGGTGGGAGCGCCAGCAGGCACCGCGGAGGCGTCAGCGGGTGCGACGAAGGTACCCCCAACCCTCAAGGAAGAGGAGGCGGGGATTCTCCAATTTGAGCTGAGCAGCACCTCCCATCGCGCGCCTTCGATTCCAAGGGACAGTCGCTCACTCTTCCATTTCTTTGATGACAGGGTGACGCCGACTGTTCCTGCCCTCGCGCCTGCTAAGGCGCTCAAGTTGGGGACACTCGTGACTACAAGGCAGCATTCGAAGAGGACGCCGTGGACGGCGGTGGGCGTGGCGGCGAGGGGTGAGCCATCGCACGTTACAGCCGCGGCCACAGCAAGAAGAGGCGGCGGCATTTCAGATGCATGCATTTCACAGGTAGAGCAAGAAGTAGGCATGGGTTCCTTCAATTTAGCCTCGAGAGAACTAGTGTAAGCATGCATCTCATCAATCTTAGCATGCAAAACAGGGCAAGAAGTGCAAGCACCTAGCAAAGCAGGTCTAGACTTAAGCTCAGCCACTTCAACCCTAAGCACATCTAGTTCCTCACACTTGGAGGCATGCTTCTCCTTAAACAAAGCAAGATCAGCAAGGAATATGGAGCAATCAGCACAATCATTCTCATCCGAAACAACAGTGCTAGCCTTAAGGGAATCAATCTCAAGCTTGCTATCAAGCACCTGTGTCTCTAGCTCAGCCACTCTAGTCCTATCATCCTCGAGTGAAGCCCTAAGCTCTTTCCTCATTTTCTTGGCCTCTTTAAGCATGTCATCACGGTTATCAAGCAAAGAGCCAAGCCTCTCATTCTCCTGGCGCAAGAAGGGAAGTTCATCACGCACCTCGTCGTCGGACTCAGAGTCTGAGTCACTCTGTGTGCTCTTCTTGCTGCCGGAGCTCAGCGCCATTGAGGACCATGTGTGGTTCGAGGACCGATGGATGGTCGCTTCCTTGTGTGATGAGTGAGTGACAACATCGTGTGGACTGATTCTTGGCTAAGTATTGCAGGTGCAGGTTGCAGCTTGACTCGTGTTGGTGCAGGTGAAGAACAAGCGCGAAAGGTCGTTACCGGTGAGGCCTCCAGGTGTGGAGAAGACAAGTAGGCTTCGTTCGAGGGACCCGGTGGCCAGCGGGGTCAACTGCGGGCCGCATGGTGGCACGAACGACAAGATGAAGTCGTGGACGGTTTCTTGGTAGAGCCTCAAAACCAAGGGCGAGCCGGGACTACGTGGGAGCCGAGTCATGAGTGGAGATTGGCGGAGGCTACACCGAGTTCGTGGAGAAGACAAGTAGGCTTCGTTCGAGGGACCCGGTGGCCAGCGGGGTCAACTGCGGGCCGCATGGTGGCCTGAACAGCAAGATGAAGTCGTGGACGGTTTCTTGGTAGAGCCTCAAAACCAAGGGCGAGCCGGGACTACGTGGGAGCCGAGTCATGAGTGGAGATTGGCGGAGGCTACACCGAGTTCGCGGGGTTTGCAGTGGTTCACCAGAAAACCACTGGGTTACTCGGTTGAGCCACAAAACCGAGGCCGAAGACGCGACGAGGAGGTGCGGCCACCCAGGCCGGTTCAACCGCCCAGGAGGGGCGGTCAGACCGCCTGGGGCCGGTCAGATCCCCGGGCGGTCTAACCGCCCGTGGGGGCGGTCGACCGCCCGGCCGCCGGCCGAGAAGCTTCGAAGCGGAGGACACGCGTCGGGATCGCAAGGCTTGCGTCGAGGCTACGCAGAGTGCGGTCGCCGGGCATCCGTCCGATGGTGAAGACATCAAGAATTCCAAATCCGCCCTTGAGGGGCATGTATCTCTAGTTATTAGTGAAGGGTAGTTTAGTCTTTTGGGTGCCTCCATATATACTCATTAGATGGGTGGATGGCAGCCAACTCTTGGAACCCTAGCTCATTTGGTTTTTCCATTTTCGTTCTCCATTTTCCTTAGGATTTTAGAAGGCTAGCTTGAGAGCTTCATGTGAGATCTAAAGAGAGGGATGGATGTTTGGGTGGCAAGCTAGACCTTGTACGAACCATTCATGGCATGTATAGAAGGTTTGGCGTTGTTCCTCATGGTGGTTTTCCCGTCTCTTTGGTGTTGATTTTCGGAGCTCTTTTTGGCGGTGTTTTGAGGACGATTTCTTGGGGCTTTTGGTGGGTGTCACATATGAGGTTCTTGTGCCTCTTTGGCTGGTGACTTTGCCCCCAAATCCCCTTTGAATCGGACTCGATTTGGTGGTTTCTCGAGTTGGGCGAGTTCTTGACCTAGAGAAGAGATTTCTTCGATTCCTCTTGATTGTGAGCGTTTCGGGTCGATTCCTTTGAGGTAGAGGTTGCCAAGGAGGTAACCCAGCTATTCCCGAAGTTTGGCTGCAATCTGTGGAGTGATTCGGGAGATCGGGCGCGAGGAAGTTGAGGTTTGACCCGCGGGTTCGTTTTTACGGAAGGGGGCGGTCTAACCGCCTACGGGGGGCGGTCTAACCGCCCGGGTGTTTCCGGTCAAAGTTTTGTTTCGCCGCATTTTCCTCTCGTGAGTTTGTTCGCCTTGATCGAGGAGCGTCCGGGTGAAATTTGGGGTCGTTCTCGTGTAGTTTGCTAGGTGTTCTTGGTTGGAGTTCGTTCTTTGGTACGGGAGGTTAGACCGCCCCCCGGTAGCCGGTCTAACCGCCCCTAGGCCTTTGGGTGAAGTTTTGGTTTTTGCCAAGATTTTCGGTAGGCGGCATGGCCTTGACCGAGATCTCTCGTTGGTGAAACCGTG
Source organism: Cenchrus americanus (assembly GCA_947561735.1). NCBI lineage: Eukaryota > Viridiplantae > Streptophyta > Magnoliopsida > Poales > Poaceae > Cenchrus > Cenchrus americanus. The sequence goes on along the minus strand of OX387241.1, from coordinate 180,947,664 downwards.
GTGAGTTTTGGTGCTCGGAAGAGGCGTTTCGAGAGGACTTCTTGGTTGCGAGGTGGAGGCGGTCTAACCGCCCCCTATACCCGGTCTAACCGCCCCCCTGCGGTTAGCTTGACTTTCGAGTTGTTTCCGTCGTCGTTCTTGTGTGTGTGTTGTGGTTGCTTGGTAGAGTTTGTTCCTAGGACCGGTAGCACTCCGGTGGCTACGTGGTTTTGGCAAACGGGAGGTAGAAGTGCGGAGCGTGTGATTTCGGGGGTTCGACCGAGCTAGTTCGTCTTGTCGGAGTTTCAATCTCCCTCGAGAAGAATTTTTATCGGCTCCCATTCACTCCCCCCCTCTTTGGTCACCTAATCGGTCCTTCAGCAATGGTGCAGAAGCCATCTCTTGCGAAGCAGCTCAGCCCGCTCAGGTTCTTGGACGACTTCTTGTTCTTGCGACGATCACCTTCGTCTTCACTGATGCTCGAGCTCGAGGTGGAGTACGCGGAACTGGAGTCGACGTCGCTCGCTCCAACCATCGCTCCAGCCTTGCCTCGGCTCTCCTTCTTCCTCGATCGTCGCTCGTCCTTGTACTTGTTCTTGTGCTTGCTCTTGTGGTCGCAGCTCGACCGGTACTTGCCATCCGTCCTCGACTTGTGCTTGTAGTTGTCCTTGTTCTCAACCTTCTTCGGGAAGTCGGCGACGAAGTGTCCAGGGTTGCCGCACTGGAAGCACGTCCTCGTGTGCCTCCTCATGTTCACCCGGTTCTCGTGCATCCTCTCGAACCTCCTCGTCAACAGCGCCAGCTCGTCCTCTCCAAGGTCATCAAACTCCTCATCTGGCATAGACATCAAAGAGGAAAAAGAGAACATCCTGGTGGAAGGGTTAGAGTTAGCCTTTCCTTTGGAACCACCAACAAGGGCAAGACTATGGGAATCAGTCGGTCCCTCGAGCTTGGCAGTCATGCCCCTATCCACCTCAGCCGACTTGAGCTTCGAGAACAGCTCGTTCACCGTCAGAGTGTCATACTTCTCCGACTCCACAATGGCCTCGAACTTTCCGCCCCAAATCGTACGATCCAAAGAGTGTAAGATCTTGACCGCTCTATCATGATCATCGTACGGGAGCACGTCCACATTGCCCTCATGTTGTTCACAATCACTGTGAACCTCTGAAACAAGGCATCGATGGACTCACCGGGGAGATGAGTGAAGTTCTCGTACTTTCTCCGGTAGGTCGCATACATCCGTGCCTGAACCTGGGCGTTCCCAATGTGAGCCTCCTTCAACACCGCCCAAATCCTACAAGCCAAGTGCTCGGTGTGCACCCGATCGAACTCAGGCGGACACAAAGCACGAAACAAGTAGTCGACCGCCTTATTGTTGGCATCGAATCTGTCCCTCGACCCTGGAGCGAGGAAATCCATCGGCTGGACATAGCCTGTGTCCACCGTGACATCCCAAAGAGTCTGACCCTTTCCGCCGAGAAACGCACCCATCCACTTGCCCCACATCTGGTAGTTCTTGCCATCGAAGTGTGGAGGACCCGAACCCCGTTCCTGGTACGCCATCCTTGGATCTTAGACTGGTCAGAGTCAACAAGGACCTAAACCGGTTCTAATACCACTTGAAGGACTGATACGGCGAACCAGAGAGGGGGGGGTGAATGGGAGCCGATAAAAATTCTTCTCGAAGGAGATTGAAACTCCAACAAGATGAACACGGCTTCCAACACACGTCTCCGACTCACTACCCAAGTTGGGCAAGCCCACGTAGCCACTGGAGTGCCACTGGACCTAGGCACCAACACACAACCTTCCGACCCGAGAAACGCAGCGGAAAACCAAACCTCGAGTCTACAGACTCACACCGGTCAGACCGGTGAGCACCACCTGTCAGACCGGTCCCTGCCGGTGAAACTGAGCAACTTTCACTAAGTGGCTCTACACCGGTCAGACCGGTGAGACACACCGGTCAGACCGATCGCAGCCTGAAAGCCCCCAAGGCACCAAATAGGCCAACCAACCACCAAACGGACCCAAACTCGAAACAGCTGTTAACACCAAAATTTGTTAAGGAGTCTGACTTGTGGGTCCAGCTCGATCAGGAGTCCGTCTCGTAGAAGGGAAGGATTTTTCAGATGTATTCGGCAAAGAAGTCTGCGGTCGGCTATCTGCTCCCGTTCGGCAAAGGAACAGTAGAGCTGATTTTGCGGGATTGGACGGTGACGTGGCTCAAGCAGGGAGGACGAATGGATGGATAGGCGATCAAGCTTAGAGATAAGTTAGGCAACGAATCCATTCGAGATTGTACTTAGCAGGGTATAAATATGAGCCCTGAATGTATGTAAGGAACACAATCATTCTTCAATACACACCGGCCTTACGCCAAACCCTAGAGTCCTTTTGTCGTGTCGTCGAGTTCTTCGAGAGGGTTCATCGATCCGTCGACCTCCGTGAGTACCGGCAACCTTGTATCATGTCTAGTATCATGCGGTGGATTTAGATCTGATGCAAGTAGTCTTGTTACCATGCTTCGTGTCATGCGGTAGATCCAAGCTTGGTTCAAGAGGGTTTCTTGTTAGGTCATGAGCCATGCGGTGGGCTAAGATCTAGCTTGAGGCTAGTTATCGGCTCTATTGGATTTTGGCAAAATCCAATAGATTCATTAAGTTACCCCGTGTTGCTTTGAGTTTTTACTTTATGTTTAAATTCATGTAACACCTTTGCCCAATCTAGATGGGTTTGGATCGGCTTATCCCTCGTGTGATCCTCGTACGGGTAGATTTCATGTTTTAATGCGCGGATCTTGTGCTTTCAATAGCCGAAACCGAATCGATCTAGGTTGTTACGTGTTGTGGGTTCAAGCTTACCAATGTTGGTATAAATCTTGAAAGAACTGAGTATCATGCGGTAGATGCAGGTTTTTGGGTTGCTTTGGAGCTAGTCATCCGGTGGATTAGATTTCGAATCAATCTGATAGATTTATTCGCTTGGTAATGTTCGTTCCTTCTTCATGGACCCCGAATCGGCTGTTCAGCCGTATTCGGTTATGTTTCTTCACGAGTAGAACATGTGTGTAATTCATGCTTTAAATAACGTGTGCTTTTAGCTTTTCATATTTAGATTGTATCATGCGGTGGATAGATCTATTTGTGGAAAGTGGTATGGTTTTCATGCAAGTTGTATCATGCGGTGGATAGATTTGTTTGGGCATCGTACTCGACGGATTCTTAAGTACCTAGACATGCGGTAGACTAGTGCTTTGGATCTATGCATGCTTATTTATTACATGCTTATGTTCGTCCTTTACTTTATCATTTATTTAACGTTGTTTATCATGGGATCGGTCATGGCCTTGTGCGTGTGCATCTTTGCTTAAACAAAGACCGATTACTGTCATGCTTACGTCATCCATTCGGCAGTGTTCTTTTCCTTTTACAAATTCCCGAATGGTTTTCAATTTGTTGGCAGATAGCTTCTTATAGCTATATGTCATCCTATTTGGCCTCTTAGCCGTAAATATGGAACTGTCTGGTACCACCCGACAAGTTCCAAGCTTTGGTATCTAACTACTTTATCGTTTGTTAATTTTCAGGAAAAATTAACTGGCACGTCTTGTAACTCTTTGCGCGTGTGAAGCCAGCTTTGTTCGGCTTGCTGTGTGTTTGGCGCCGGGTGCACGTTTTGCGTCAACACACTTTTTTGGCACGCCCAGTGGGACAACAGCCGAATAGATCAAGATGCCCGAGATCGCGGACATCATGGACGTCAACCTTGAAGACCTCTCTCCCGAGCAACGGCAGCAACTCCAGGACGCCATGGACCAGTTTCAGCAAAAATATCTGCTGTCCTTCAAGAAAAATAGAAGTGGCGTCCCGTACTTGAAGAACGAGATGCCCAGGGTGTTGCTGCCAGGGGAGAGCGATACCACGGTTCAGCAGGAGAAAGAGGAGTGCATGCGAGTATTCTAGGAATCTGCAGACTACATGTTGAGCAAGCACAACAAAGCTTTCCTCGGTGCGCTCCAGCAGATGATGGTGGCCGTCTTTGGCTCAGGCATGGAACAAGCATTCAGCAAGGCACCCGTCCAAGGGGGTACTGTAGAGCTGGGCGAATCAAGCTCTCAACCGCCATTACGGAGCCAGCCAATGCAGCCTCCTCCTCAGAGCACTATAAGTCAAGCTTTCCAGCCTCCTCCGCAGGGGTCTTCGGGAAACGACCGGTTCGGCCTCCCCTTGCAGGCCTCGGGGGGACGACCAATCCGGCCACCACCGCGGGCGGCACGGGTCAGCACGTTGCAACGGCCGAATCCGTACCAGCCCAGGTACGGAGATGTAGCATTCGTCTCGCCTGGGGCCCCGTTCGCTTCCGGTCAAAGGATTGCTCCGGCGAACAACTGGCTGCAGAGAAACCTGTACGGCGGAGGCTACCATGAGGTGGGAAACTATGGGGCATTTGACGCCTTCCCACATCCAGGATACGCGCCAGCTGCAGGCGCGCAAGAGGACGACGCCCTGGCACGGAAGATGGCCGAATTGATGCAAAATCAGTTCGGCCTCAAGCCAAAAACGCAGGGACCTGCCTACAAGCCGCCGTTCCCAGAATGGTACTACAATGTGCTCCTGCCGCCAATGGTGAAGCCGCCGACGGAGTTCACGAAATTTTCAGGGCAGGACGACACGAGCACAGTGGAGCACATCGCTCGTTACCTCATGCAGCTCGGGGAATGCTCAGCTGAGGAAACATTCATGGTCCGCTACTTCCCCGCGTCACTGACAGGTCCAGCATTCCAGTGGTTCTCGTCCCTACCCCCTGAGTCAGTTTGCAGATGGAAGGACCTAGAGCGGAAATTTCACGCTCACTATTTCAGCGGCAGCTCGGAGAAGAAGTTGATCGACCTTGCCACCTTGAAGCAGAGGCACAGCGAGACGCCGCTGGAATTTCTCAGGAGATTCAGGGAGGTTAAAGGCATGTGCTTCTCGCTCAACTTTCCAGACGACCAGCTGGCTGATATGGCCGTCGCCGGGATGCTGCCGGCCATACGTGAGAAACTGTTCGGGATGGAGTTTGAAAACCTGGGCCAGCTATCACAGAAGCTATCACTGATGAGCAACCAGGCGTATGGCTTCAAGAAGGATGCCAAGTTTGGCAAGCAGCATGATGTTGCTGACATCTACAACCAGTTCTTAGACAAAGCTGATCTGGTCGAAGATTCTGATGACGAACTGGATGTGGCCGCAGCAGAGATCATGTGGGGAAAGGAGCCTTTGACGATGAATCAGCGCTGGGTCAAACAGACCAAGGGCACCTACGATTTTGATATCACAAAGGCTGACAAACTGTTTGAGCTCCTAGTAAAGGAAGGCCGAATCAAGCTGCCTGAAGGGCATTCCATGCTTCGGCCCGATGGAGTTAAAGGGAAATGTTACTGTGGCTTCCACGACAGGGATTCGCACTCCATCAATGATTGCAGGGTCTTCAGGATGAGGATCCAGAAAGCCATCCAGGAGGGTCACCTCAAGTTTGACAACAAGATGAAGCTGGATGGTAACCCCTTCCCTCAAAACATGGTGAGCTTCTCTGTTAACATGGTAACAGCCGAGGAGAAGGGAAAGGTCAAGGTCTTGACCTCAGCCAGGGCTAGAAAGGATGGAGCAGTGGACCCAGAGCGCCAAGTAACTCTGGAACAGGCGCATGGTGAAGCCCCCCGCATTCTCAAAAGTTACATCGAAATCGGGGAGTCGTCCAGAGTCAAGCCCAGGGTGACCACGCGCATCCTCCTCAACAAGTGGCAGCGCCAGATGGAGAAAGAGCGCTACCAGAAGCGACGCTACGAGGAGGAGAAGCGCAGAGCCGAAGAAGAAGCACACAGAAGGGACCAGGAACAATACACGCACGAGCAGGAGCGCGCGCACTGGGGGATGTGCCTTCTTCAGGCATTGTTGGAATGAGGGTTTGAAGCTGCCCACGGCGAGAAACGCACGAGTGGAGTGACGGGTATGCGAGTACGGGCGGGGAGCGCGCAATCGCCGATCCGTCCACGAGAGAATTGGAAGGATCCACCCTAACGGGGATCGGCGCCAGAAAATTGAAGTCATTGATCACCGCAGAAAGAGGCAAGCTAATCTTAGGTGGGCTGATCAAGAGGAGGACGAGGATGAGGACGAGCACATCTGACAGAAGGGGCAATGGTGCCCGCCCGGCCTGAGGAGAAGCCAGAAGAGACGGGTCCAGCGCTTGAGGAACCGCGAGCTGAGGCAGGCTGGGATCCAGACAAGGTAGGTGTGGCGCCCCAAGGATCAACCTGAAGGATCAAAGCGTTCGGCTCCAACATGCATGGTATACTTTCTGCCGAACGAGTTCATGGCTCCTGCTAACCAGGTTGTGCAGGAGGAAGCGTCCCTAGATGATGAGCAGGCCGAGGGGATGATGGCGCAGCTGGTGTTAGCCAAGCAGACCATCTTCGACAAACCGGCCAAGAATCAACATATGAGGCCGCTGTACTTGAGATGATACGTCAATGGCAAACCATGGACAAAGATGTTCGTCGACGGTGGAGTGGCAGTCAATGTGATGCCGTACACCACCTTCAGAAAACTTGGCATGGGCCCAAGCGATCTGACGCCTACCAGCATAATACTGAATGATTTCGCTGGGAATCCTTCAGATACCAAGGGATGCGCTCACGTGGATTTGATGATCGGATCCAAGACGCTGCTCACTACCTTCTTTGTCATCGAAGGTAAAGGGGCCTACAGCCTGCTGCTTGGGCGGGACTGGATTCATGCCAACTGTTGTGTCCCATCCACCATGCATCAACAGCTTATCCAGTGGGTGGATGATGAGATTGAGGTCGTTCAAGCAGACGACTCCGTGAGCGTGGCGAACATGGAACCAGCCTTCTGGGAATACCAAGGCATTGATTGTTTCTCACGGAAAGAGGCGGGGAGAAGGTCTGTTGAACTGTCGGCGGTGATCAACGGCCGATTCAAGCAGTCGACTCTTATAGCAATTTTTAATGGAGAACCCCGTAGATGGCACTGATGGCAAGTTGGGGCGAGGATTCATGTCAGCTGATAAATTAGAAGAGGTTGACATTGGAAACAGTGATAAGCCAAGGCCGACATTCATCAGCGCAAACTTGCAGCCAGACTTCAGGGGAGAATTGATTATGCTTCTCAAAGAATACAAGGATTGCTTCGTCTGGGATTATTCGGAGATGCCTGGATTGGATCGTTCTATCGTCGAGCATCGGTTGCCAATCAAATCTGGTTTCAAACCATATAAGCAACCACCCCGGAAAATCTACAAGGATGAAGTATTGGCCGATGTGAAGAAGGAAATTGAAAGATTACTTGATGCAAACTTCATTCGGCCATGCAGATATGCGGAGTGGATTTCTAACATTGTCCCTGTCTACAAGAATAATGGAAAGATGAGAGTCTGCATAGATTTCAGGGATCTGAACAGGGCCACTCCGATGGATGGTTACCCCATGCCTATTGCCGATTTGTTGATTGACGCCGCAGCCGGACACAAAGTAATCAGTTTCATGGATGGCAATGCGGGATACAACCAAATCTTTATGGCAATAGAAGACATATCAAAGACGGCCTTCAGGTGTCCTGGTCATATAGGCCTGTTTGAATGGATAGTCATGACATTTGGGTTAAAGAATGCCGGTGCAACTTATCAGCGAGCCATGAATTATATTTTTCACGAGTTGATCGGCAAAGTTGTGGAAATCTACATTGATGATGTGGTAATCAAGTCCCTGAGTCACGACACGCATTTGGAAGATGTGAAGAGGACCTTGGAGTGCACCCGGAAGCATGGTTTAAAGATGAATCCAAACAAGTGCGCTTTTGGAGTATCAGCTAGAGAATTCTTGGGGTTTTTAGTCCACGAGGGAGGAATTGAAGTTGGCAAGAAGAGCATGAAGGCCATTGATGAAGTTGTTCCTCCAACTAATCTCAAGGAACTGCAATCACTGCTCAACAAAATTAATTTCGTGAGGAGATTCATTTCAAACTTTTCACAGAAGGTTTTGCCATTCTCTCCATTGCTGAAGCTGAAGAAGGATCAAAAGTTCACATGGGGCGACGAACAACAGAAGGCTTTCGATGAAATCAAGCAGTACATGAAGGAGCCACCAGTATTGGTCCCTCCTCAGCTGGACAAGCCTTTCAAGTTGTACGTGGCGGCCGATACCCAAACCATTGGATCGGCCCTTATTCAAGAATTCGAAGGGAAGGAGCGGGTAGTGGCATATCTTAGCCGAAGATTACTTGATCCTGAGACCAGGTATTCGTCTGTAGAGAAGCTGTGTCTGTGCGTATACTACTCGCATACAAAGTTTCGGCACTACTTGTTGAATGCCGAATGCACTGTGTATTCCAAATTTGATGTTATAAAACATATGTTATCTATGCCAATTTTGAACGGCAGGATTGGCAAGTGGATTTTAGCTTTATCAGAGTTCGAGTTGAAGTTCGAATCGGCGAAAGCCATCAAAGGTCAGATCATTGCCGATTTTATAACTGAACATCGCGATCCGTCAATTGATTTACTTGAAATTACCCCCCTGGGCTTTATTTTTTGATGGATCCTCATGTGGTAAAGGTGGGGGAGTAGGGATCCTACTAATTTCACCTAGGGATGAGATGTTTGAATTTGCCATCCCTATCCAGCCTACTGTTACAAACAACCAGGCCGAGTACGAGGCATTGCTTCGAGGACTTCAGTATTTGAGAGAAGCCGGGGCCGTTTCAGTTGAAGTTTATGGAGATTCAGAGCTGGTGATTAAGCAATTGAACGACCAATACGAGTGCAAAAGTGAAGCACTGAGGAGTTACTACGAAGAGTGCAGGGAAATCTTGAAGAGCTTCCCGTTGGTAATTCTACAGCACATTCCTAGGGAACATAATGAAGAGGCAAACAGGCTGGCTCAAAGCGCCTCTGGTTACAAAGAGAGTCAAGAAGCGTTTGCTGCAGAGGTGTGTGCACTGGGGACGGATCTTGCAGACGATGACTGGAGGAAAGAGATCGTTGACTACTTGAAAGATCCATCCCGAAAGGTCTCTAGGAAGCTCAGGTACAAGGCCATAAAGTTCGTTCTTCTGGATGATAATTTGTTCTATAAATCACTAGATGGGTTGTTATTACGATGCCTGGGTCCAGAAGAAGCCAAGAACATGATGAGCGAAGTGCACGATGGGATATGCGGAGCACACCAATCGGCCTACCGTATGAAATGGGTCATCAGACAAGCTGGGTGCTTTTGGCCGACGATATTAGAGGATTGCTTTGAGTATTACAAGGGATGTCAGGATTGCCAGAGGTTTGGAAATATTCAAAGGGTCCCCGCGTCAGCATTGAATCCCACCATCAAGCCATGGCCATTCAGGGGCTGGGGCATAGACTTGATTGGCCAAATCAATCCACCATCTAGCAAGGGGCATAAGTTCGTGCTTTTGGCTACGGATTATTTTACTAAATGGGTTGAGGCGATTCCACTGAAGAAGGTGACATCAGAGAACATGGTTGAATTTGTCAAGGAGCACATCATTTATCGGTTTGGAATCCCTCAGACAATCACCACTGATCAAGGGGCACAATTCGTGTCACTGGAGTTCAGAGAGTTTGCCGAAAGCATGGGGATTGAATTGTTTAACTCTTCTCCTTATTATGCCCAAGTTAATGGTCAAGCAGAGGCTTCTAACAAGATCATGATCAAGCTAATACAAAAGAAGATCGACCAGAAGCCAAGAAGGTGGCATCCGGTACTCAGTGAGGCACTGTGGGCTTACTGAATGGCCCCCCATGGAGCTACAAAAACATCCCCTTATGAATTGGTTTATGGGCACCACGCGGTTCTACCTTGGGAGATGCAATCAGATTCAAGGAGAGTGGTGTTACAGAAAGATTTGAGCTCCAAAGATTACAGTGGCCTAATGATGGATGAGCTAGAAGATTTACATATGATCCGTCTTAGAGCTTTGGAAAACATCGAGAAAAACAAGCTGCGGGTTGCCAAGTACTACAAGAAGGTAAAAGTAAGGCAATTTGCCGAAGGCGATTTGGTTTGGAAAGCGCTATTGCCGATTGGAACTAAATACAGTGAATTCGGCAAATGGTCCCCTAACTGGGAAGGACCTTTTCGTGTGGTCAGATGCGTCCCTGGTAATGCATAAATACTGAAAACTTTGCTGAGAGAAGAATTTTCCGCCGCGATAAATGGAAGATATCTGAAGAAATATTATCCCAGCATTGAAATTGATCGATGATCACTAGCAACAGGGTTACACGCATCTGACACATAAACAGCCGGCGCTCGAGAATGAGGCCGCCTTCAGAACAAAAATTCACAAACAGAACAAATGGCCAGTGCCTAGATGCATTGCCCTTAGCACAAAGACTACATTACAACTGCTTCTTGCAGGTTCGCATCCAACAACCCTGGTGATCAGGACCTCAAAGAGGTGGGAAGCAGAAGGCGTGGAGGAAGAAGAGAAAGTATGATTCAATCTTTTCTTTGCTTCTTCTTCGACTGCTTCCTCTTCAGTTGTTCCAGGACCACCGTGACGGCGACTTGGAATGCGTGGGGGTGACCATGGTTGGCGGCTTCCACCAAGCTGTTCCAGGCCGCTTTCAGGTTGTTATACCCGTCAGAGACATCTAAGGTAGAGGAATCGATGTTAGGGGCAAGAAACCCAAATGCAGGCATAGAGTCAAGAAGAGGTTAGAAGCATTTACCACCTACTAGTGCCTCCAGAGCCATGCGACGCTCGCGCTCGGCCTGGCAGCGGGCGGTGATGTCCCTGAGGCCGTGCTCCAAGTGCCAAACACGGCGGCGCAGTTGATGGCTGGTCTTCTGTTCAGGCGTGGCATCCTCTGCCTCGAGGGAGGAATCGGAGGAGATGTACTCGGGCACATCTTCGGTCCCGATGATTTCTTCAGGGAGCAGGTCAGGGCTAAAAGAGGAAAGGAAGAAAAACATGAAGCACAAGATCATGTGGAGAACGAGGAGTGGATCAAGAGAAGACTCACCTTCGAATCGTGCGTTTCTTTGGGGAGCTGCTCTCCTGGGGTTGCTTGCCCTTGTCCATGGCCTTGGGGTTTTTTCCTCTGGAGACGGAGGGGGAGATGAGAAATGATGGATGAGTGTGCGAGTGGATTTGCAGGGCATCTCAGCAGGCTCTTTTATTGACCAAAGGGGTGCATTGGGAGTGATGACTGGCCAGTACACACTGTTGGAATGCCAAACGGCAGGGTTTTCTCCCGGATGCGAAGGGTTTTTGCTTGAACAGTGCTTACGGATTGCCAATCCAGAGATCTTCTGCGGATGTTGCGCCAAGGGGCATCTGTTCTGGCGTATTCGGCTCTAGACAACTCCCAGATACGTTTAAGGAGAAAAGATCCACAGGTGCAAATGTAAAAAAGATCATCACAGAGCAAGCACACAATTCAAAAGTTCTTATTTATTGCCGATGATCAAACATCCCTAATACAATCTAGTCGAAAATTCTGTTCAGTACAGATTGGGGATGAGTGATTTCGGCAATGGCGTCGCCGTGGCCATCGAGGTGTTCCAGGATGAGCTCAATCTCATCGATGTCCTCTGGCGCGCCGCCCCGGAAGCCACGCGGCCTGGTCGAGTAGTCGACATCCGTATGCGTCGTCATGGCAGCTAGGCCCAAGGTGGTGCCCAAACGGACGCCATGGGTGGCCACCTCGTCGACGCGGTGTTCTACCGCAGCAAGGCGCTCCGCCGGTGTGCCGCCGTGGGCGTTCACCTTGTCGGCCAACTGCTCCACCAGCGCTTTCAGCTGTTCGAGCTCGGCGTCGCGAGCTGCAAAGAGCAAGAAGAAGAGAGATTAGCGTCAAGAGCTGGGTTGGATCAAAGATTTGATTTAGAGCTGTACCATCGATGGTTTCCAGCAGCTGTTTGCGCTGGTCTTCCCACTCAAGTTCGGCTATGCCTGCCTTCTTGGAGACGTCCTCCAACTCGCGTCGGGCCGTCTCCAGCTCCTCCTTGAAGCGGATAGCATCTTCTTCCCCGTAGGGCACGGGGGAGTGGCCGTCGGACTCCGACGAGTCATCTGGAAGGGGCTGATTGGCCGGCGCGGGAGACGGATTCCACTGAATCAACCTGAAAAGGAGATGATCGTCAGAACAAGAAAAGACCAAAGGGGGATCAAAGAAGAAGAATCGACGATCATTGCCTCCGGCGCGCATTGGCGCTGCTCCCCTCTGCCTCATCAGAAGCACGACGGCGGTTGAGGCGGCGCACCATGGTGATTGGGGATGTGCACTGTTTGGAGAAAAGAAGAACTGAGATTGGCAAAGATTCGAGAGCTACAAGGCCTGGTGGAGTATTACGAATCAGTCATGGAGTATCACCACCGGGATCCTACGTCGATCTTGCTTCTAGCTCTGGGAACTCCGATGTGGTCTTACTTGAAAAGTTCCCACGTCAGCTAGGGAGACCCTAGTTAACTAGCTTGACCCTATCCTCTCCGAGATGGTGTTCCTCTCTTCTCTTCTCCTCGGCGGCCGATGACGAATGGATTTTCGCCAGGATCTCGACCCCAGGGCTATAAATAGCCTGAATGGTGGCTAGGTCAAAGGGGGGCGACTGGGCCCCGAAATGGGCTGGGCCGGCCAGCATGGGCCGACCGGCCTGGGCCCAACTCGGCCCAGTTGTCTGCCTCCTTTGCGTGGTGTCAGTTCTCCAGTCTTCTGGATCATTCCCCCTTCTGCATGTGGGCCCTTGTCGTCTGTTTCTCTCTGAGTTGGACGAAGCTCCTTGTCTCGCAAGATTGGGCACTTTTCTGGCTAGGTCCTCGGAGTTTGTCATCTTCTCGGGTTAGGTCCCTGGGCTTCTTGGAGTCATGTTTGCTTCATTGCATCACTTGTACCGGGCTTCAAGGTCTTGTCAAGATGCCTGATGAACTTATCTCGGAAGTCTTGCTTTAAACATTAAAACCCTGCATAAACACTAAACTCCAAAATCGACATGCACGAATGAATTTGTTATATCAAGGGGGGTAGTACCAATGGATAAGATATAAAACTCATTATTTCCCTTCATTGTTTAAACCTTGCACTTGATCATACATGAGAAAACATAATGCTCTCAAAAGTTTAATTGTTAAAGTTTCATAAGGTACTAGCCTTCATCCCTACGGAGGGTAGATTATCAATTATGCTTATCCCACAAGTATTAACATGCTCCAAAGTTTAAATGGATCTCAAAAATTTTGAAAAAAAAGAACGAGATGAAAAAGGGCTAAACCAAGTTCACAAATTTGAATCACCTTGCATATTGCTCATGAACTCTAGTCTCACTTGTCTCTCAAGCTTATTCATTCTACTCCTTTCCCTCTCATATATATGTGGTAGGCTTTATATGGAGCTTTCTGGGAAAGTTTTGTCCTACCAAGATATTATAAATGAGATGTTATCAAAACAAGACAAGCTTCTCATGGTCTTACCGAGACTCGTCAAAAAGGTCATTGGAAAATAATGTTAAGTGAAGGAGGGGAAAAAGAAAAATACACACACTTGAGATAGGTGGACATGTGCAAATGGCAAAGAGTGATCCCGAGGCACAAAGGAAGTCCTCGTTATCGGATTGCACATGGTTGGAAAGTGAGTATGGATCTTTTAATCTTGAAGCCTTGAAATTCCTAATGCACTTTAGAGAACCGGGGAGCTCATTTTATTTTATTTTACACATACTCTTTTTCTCTTTTTCTCATACTTCTTTTTCTTTTTTCTTTCTTTCTCTTTCTCAACATTTTTTTATTTTCTCCCCTTGAACTCTAAAATTACATTGTACCTACCTCCTCCCCCATGCTTAGACGTTTGCTCATCCTCGGGCAAAGAGGTGACAAAGATAAGGTAGGTACCGAAAATTCTTTTCCTTTGGAGAGATACTTGAAATCTTCAGTGTTAGCCCCGTCTTGCAATCTTTCTTGAATTGATGATCCATCCTCAACGATAGGTTGTGGTCAAGTAGGTAATCACAAAAGATAATATTTGGTTTCAAGGGTGGATATCCGGTGAGGTTTGTGAGATCTCCGATGTGGGGATACACAATGCACGGATAAAAGGCTAGCAATAAGATAGATACGCAAAAACGGAATGACCAGCTTCTTAGTCTCGGGCCAGAGACATCATGGCCTGCAATAACTGACTCAAACATAAATCTTGCATACTAAGGTTTAAGCAATCAAATAAAAATATAGACTTTCGGTTGCCTCCATATAACCCAAGAGGTGAGAGGATGGTAGCCAACTCTTGGAACCCTAGCTCATTTGTTTTCCCAATTTTCCTTCCTATTTTTCTTAGGTTTTCCATAGGACTAGCAAGAGAGCTTCATGGAGAGATCTTGTTGAGAGGGATGGATGATCGGGCGGCTTGCTAGACCTTGTATGAACCTTTGTGTCATGTATAGATGATTCGGCGTGGTTCCTCAAGGTTTGGATGTGTTTTCCCCGGTTGTTCTTGGTGGTGATTTTCGGAGCCCTCTCTTGGTGATTTTTGAGTTGTTTTCAGGACCTTTCTCTTGGGGATTTGATGGGGGAAATTTGTGGGAACCCCTCGTGGTTGTTTGGGTTGTGATTCCCCTCCCAAATCCGTGAGTAAAGGTGCTCGATTTTGGAGTTTCTTGAGTTCTTGGGTTGGAAGTGCTCTTGGCGGGATTTCGTTCATTCCTCCTTTTTTGACGAGTTTTGGTGGGATTAAACTTGGCTATGGACTCCTCATGAGGTGTTCCTAATATCCCCAAAGTCTTGTTCAAGTCCGTGGAGCGATTCGGGAGATCGAGGTTTGGATTTGGGGGAGTTGACCCGCGGGTGCTATTCATCCCGAGCTACCCAGGCTACACCGGTCTGACCGGTGCTCTTGACCGGTCTGACCGGTGCAACCCTCGGTGGGATTTTGCTCGGGTGAACGTCTTGGTGTGTTTGTTGTTGCCCTGTGGTTCTGCTGTTTCGAGTTTGGGTTAGTTTGGTTGTCGGTTGGCCTGTTTGGTGCCTTGGGGGCTTTTCAGGCTGCGATCGGTCCGACCGGTGTGTCTCACCGGTCTAACCGGTGTAGAGCCACTTAGTGAAAGTTGCTCAGTTTCACCAGCAGGCACCGGTCTGACCGGTGGTGCTCACCGGTCTGACCGGTGTGGGTCTGAAGACTCGAGGTTTGGTGTTCCGCTGCATTCTCGGGTCGGAAGGGTGTGTGTGTTGGTTCCTAGGTCCAGTGGCACTCCAGTGGCTACGTGGGCTTGGACAACTTGGGTAGTGAGTCGGAGACGTGTGTTGGTTGCCGTGTTCATCTTGTAGGAGTCTCCATCTCCTTCAAGAAGAATTTTTATCGGCTCCCATTCACTCCCCCCCCTCTCTGGTTCGCCATATCGGTCCTTCAAATGATCGCAGTTTTAGGCCCTAGAGGAGCTACGGGCCACTGTGTCCCCTTCGTAGTATGCGTAGTCCTCCAAGGGGATGTGTGCGTGTTCCACCTAGGAGAGATAGGACGGATCTTGCTAACCCCACGTTTGAGCAAATGGTGAGGCACTGGTTTGATTCGTTTTGTACTAACCCCAATGTTGAGTCCTTTGCGCACTGTCACTCTTGTGACAACCCGCCCAGGAAAATATCGTACTATCGCCTAAGACCGATCCACTTTTCCCATTAAGCAATAGTAAAGTATCATCCTGTCGTTAGTTGCCGGGTTAACGCCCGGTAAATCACTTGGAATTCTAACAGAGGATCGACACATGCATTAAAACTCACGCGAAGGCGGGTCCAGAGTACAACATGAATTAAACATTTTATTACAAACCATTGTTCATGGCATGAGATAAAGGTTCGGAGTTCGAAAATACAGCGGAATTAATTTAATCTAGCGCAACGGTGAACATCAGAGGAGGCCATCCGTGATGTCCTTACTTGTCGTCGCCTTCCGATCAACAACACCTGCAACAACAGTTTTAAAGCAAGGCTGAGTATACTAATACTCAGCAAGACTTAACCGTCGGGTGATAACTACATCACCAAACTCTAGACATGAAAGGCTTTTGGCCGGTGGAGTTTCTTTTGCTTAAACAGCTGCTAAGAGTAGATCCTTACTTTCAAAATTTTAGCACAAGTTCTAGTTGATTACCATTTCTAAATGTGCCATCTAATCCAATCAAGAATTGGACAAGCAATTAATTCATACAACAATATTTCTCGAGTTCCATCATTATGGGATATCATGGCCAGTTGATTAAGCAGTCTCGGATAACGGTGAGAGGCCGACAATCGATTGATTTTAAACCTTGCAAGGTAAACCCAAACACACGGTAGGCTGCCCCCGAAAGGACAACTTTCCCAGGTTGTTCCCGTCGATCTTCGGCTCGGGAGCAGAACCTACATTCCTTGGTACAAGGTTTTACTGGATCTCTCCCACATGAACGTCCAGACTCACGCAGGTACCACCTTTGTTGTGAGCGAGGGGGGACACAAGTGCCCCAGGGTTTAGTAGGGAAAGGTTCCCTTACCGCGTCAATCGGGTACTAGGCTTACCGGTCCCATACCCGACATATGTTTAGTACGTTCAAAAGCTTAGCCCACGAAAGCCACTCGACCGGAGCCAAAATCCCATGCTCTTACCACATGAGCAATCCATTTAAGGATATCTTATGATTCCTATCTAGGAACCTAATCTCGCGAGTGACGAACATCACTCGACTTCTACCGGGTCCTATAGCATAGAAGCTATCGACCTAGCATACTAGTGATAGAGCATAAGTACCTAAGGATCATGCATCTAGGGTTTCATTTAACTCCTGAACGTAAATGCACAATCATCCATAGATAATTGAAGAAAGAATTTGGATACTGGATTAGATGAACCGGGGCTTGCCTTCGTCAGCTAGGTCAGCTTGGGCACCCTCGGGGTCGAGTACTTACACGTACTGCAGCGACGATTCCGCTCCTCCTTCTTTGGTTTCCGGGACAAGGGAGTAATCTCCGTCCGGAAGATCTACACGGAATGCAATGCACTTTAGGTGATGTGATAGTTTGTTGTCTTATCCAACTCTGGGTCGGTCATATTCACCTTAACAAGCATTCATCTAATGTTTCTCTTTTAGGAAGGTTATTGGTCGTACATGGGTTACTCTTTTATTCCACATTTGAATAAAGGTTTTTATTAGGCTTATCATTTAATGTGAATGCTTCCTTTCCTTTTATCTTCACCAACAAAGGTGTAATTAATATTTTTATCCATGAATTACTTTCTGATCAGTAATGATATTTAATTATCTTTTAATTATATTAAATAATATCTTCAAAAAGGAAAAAGAATTAATTAGGGATTTTTCTTTATTTAATTTCCCTTTAATATTAAAAGGGCATTTAAGCTATTTATTAAACAGTCAAATCACCAAAAATTAAATGAGTGTTTCTTAAGCCTACTAGTACCTATCCTGGTCCATTGGACCCACATGTAAGAGTTGGATGCTAGGAAATTAAATGTTATGGAAAATATCAAAGGCTAGCTAGTGATTCCATTTTAAATGCATAAAAAATAATTAAGCATCAAAATGACCCAAACTTTCTTGTGCATTCTCTCTGGTCCCAAACAAGCCTAGAGAACCAGCATGTTCACATGGAATCTCTACTGAACTTGGTTTATTAATTTACAAAGGAAAACATGCATAAATCAAGAATAATTATTTCTGTTAATCCAAAAATCATGATTAATTCACAAGATGTGCATTTGGTATTACAAGACAGTGTGCACAAGTTGGGCTTGAGAGCATGAATATTTTTAACAAGAAAAATCATTTATGCAGTTCTGCCAGAAATAAAAAAACATTTTTATAAAAAGATTTACATTATAACTTTGTGCAATTTTTGGCATAGGAGCTAGTCATGACCTAACACACAACATATCCAAACATTAGCTACAGAGGACTTACAGTTTTTGAGTTATTGCAGATCTAGGGTTTTCAAATTTGTATTTTTCATGCAAAAACTAAAAGGAATTAGCACAGTCCAGAATAACAAAAGTTGTAGTATAATTCACAACGGATCCAAAAAAATTATCCTTGCATTTTTCTGAGTTTTCTGTGATTTTCTACGCAATTTACAAGATCCAGCAAATCTGTGTAACTATTGGAGTTACCTTTTTGCAAATAAGGCCCTGGAAAGAGTTGGATGTTTGCAATGTGGCCCTCGGGCTGCCGGCTGGCGCGGGCTGCCGGAATCCGGCGAGGCCGGCGGCCTTGGCCGGCGGGGAGCGGGCCGGGGAGGGTCCTAGGGGGTCTAGGGTTCGGTTTGCGGCACCGGACGGGGTGGAGGAGGCTGCGGCGGGCGCGCCCGCGGTGGCCCGCGGTGGCGGCCGCCGCGGCGCTCACCGGCCGGCGAGGGTGGCTCGGTGGAACGGAAGGGCGAGGCGACGAGCACCCACGCATGCCAAGGAAGGTGTTGGTTGGTTTAATTGGGGAAAATCGCCGGTAGGGCGGGGGTACTTGCCGTGGCGGCTTCGTCATGGCGCGAGCGGCCGTGCGGTTGGCCGCGGGGGAGCGCCGGCCGTCGCCTTAAATAGTAGGAGCGCCTCGGGAGTGTTGCCTCGAAGTGAGCAGCGAGTTAACGCCGCGGTACGCCGTCCTGGTCTCGGTAGGAGCGCCCGGCGAGGAGGCAGTCGACGGACCACCGGTCCATGCGCGAACGCCGAGTACGGGTTGGTCCAGAGGGGGAACGGGGGCACGGGGTTCAAGGACACCTTGGGGCACGCGGCCTGGGGAAAGAGCAGCCTCGGGGTGCGCCCGGGGGCTCGGACGCCGAGGGCGGGCGCGCGCGCGGCGGCGCGGGTAGGCGCACGGTGCGCGCGCGCGCGCGCGCGCGCGGCGCGTCCGCGGCCCAAACCTAGCCGGTGTGCCCCTGTTCAAATTAGGTTTTCTCCAAAAATTTGAATAAAAGTGCACAAAGCAATGAATAGGAAAGTTGTAGATCTAACTACCCTCTACAACTTTCAAAAAGGCCACATAGTGTTTTTCTCGACGGATTTTGCAGGAACGTCGTGCCAACATTGAATGTCGGCCTGTTCTGAAAAACAGGAGGTACTGTCAGTCGATCATGTTTTTCGCTAATTTCTACTCAAAATTTGGAATGCCAATCTACATGAAAGTTGTGTCCCTCAACAAGATGGACAACTTTCATAAAGGTAGAATTTTAAGTGTTTAGGTGCATTTTGGAGAAAGCGGCAAAAGTTCCGGACGACATTCGCTGACGTCAACGGTTACGCGGGGTTTGACCGTGCCTTTGACCAAGGGTCCACTACGGGTGTGTGTAGAGTTGGTCAAGGGGTTCATTGGAGAGGTTTTCGGGTGATGGCCCAGGTTGACCTAGGTTTGACTGGTGTTTGACCGGGGTTTGACCGGTTGATCTGGTCATTAGCGTTAATGATGGTAATTTAAAAACCTGGGGCGTCACAACTCTCGTTTTTGATTTTGCAAGTGGGAGGTATGGAGGGCTTTTGGTTGATCGACTCCGGTTGCTCTCCACACATGACCGAAGATTGACTGTGGTTCTCTAGCCTCACCCCGGTGATGACCAAAGAGTTCATCACTTTTGGGGATAATGGGAAAGGTAGAGTGCTTTCTGTGGGCACGGTGAAGGTGAGTGAGTTAGTGACTCTTCAGCGTGTTTCTCTTGTCAAGTCTTTGGGTTACAATCTTCTCTCTGCCTCTCAAATTCTTGATGAGGGTTTTGAAGTACATTTCAAAATGGGTTGTTCTTGTGTTTTGGATTCTCGAGGCGATCTTGTGTGCACGATCATCCATGAGGGTCAAATTTTCAGAGTCATTTTTTCTCTGTGTGTTGGCTCTTCTCGTTGTTTGGTTACTGGTGTTTCAGCGGATCTTTGGAAATGGCATAGGAGACTAGGTCACTTGAGTTTTGACTTGTGGTCACGCTTGAGTGGGCTAGGATTAGTTCGAGGATTGCCAAAGTTGAAATACCAAAAGAATTTGGTATGTGCTCCATGTAGGCATGGCAAGATGGTCGCCGCCTCTCATCCGCCTTTGACATCAGTTATGATAGAGAGGTCATGCGAGTTGTTTCATATGGACTTGGTTGGTCCAGCTCGTGTGTGCTTGGCGGGTGGGAAATGGTATGTCCTTGTGATCGTGGACGACTATTCTTGCTATGTTTGAGTCTTCTTTTTGGCTGACAAGGGGGAGACGTTTAGTTTTGTGAGAGATCTAATCTTGAGGTTGAAGAATGAGAGACATGGAGATGCTTTTCGAGCTATTCGTAGCGACAATGGCAGTGAATTTAAAAACTCTTGTTTTGAAACCTTTTGTCATGATTTGGGTCTCGAACATCAGTTTTCTTCTCCCTATGTGGCTTGTCAGAGTGGTATGGTTCAGAGGAAAAATCGTACCCTTGTGAGATGGCCCAAATGATGCTTGATGAGCATAGGACTCTGAGGAGATATTGGGCGGAAGCGGTGAATACCGCTTGCCATGTTGGGAACGGGATTTTTTCCGAGGGCCTTCTTGAACAAGACGTGCTATGAGCTTACGCACAAGCGAGCACCTAGAGTGAGCCATTTCAGGGCTTTTGGTTGTTGATGCTTCATCTCAAGAAGGGTAGGCTTGATAAGTTTGAGTCGAGGCCTTCCGATGGGATTTTCTTGGGTTACGCTAGTCATTTTAGAGCATTTCGTGTGCTCAACCTTGATACTAACCTAGTCATGAAGACTTGCGAGGTCACCTTCGACGAGACACAACCATGCAATTCGTCTGTCTTTGAGTGTGCAGGTGATGATGAAGTTGGCAAGAAGATCTTTAAGGATGAGGATGATGCTGGAGAGGATGATGGTGATGATGGTGTAGCTCCAGCCACACGTGCCTCTACTTCCACTACGATGACTATGATGCAGGATGGTCCATCCCCTACACCGCCTACGATTCAGCAAGATCAAGTGGAAGCAGCTGCTGAGGGGGATGTTGCCTCAAGGCAAGAGGCACCGAGGCGTGTTCAAGTTGATCATCCACCCTCAGTAATCATCGGCGACATCAATGAGCGTATGACACGGTCGAGGTCCAGAAATGCTTCTCACTTTTCACATTCAGCTTTTGTTGCTACCTTTGAGCCGAAAGACATTGGACACGATCTATCTGATCCTAATTGGGTGAATGCCATGCATGAGGAGTTAGAGAACTTTAAGAGAAACAAGGTGTGGGAGTTAGTGGAGCCACCACAAAATTGCAAACCTATTGGGACAAAATGGGTGTGGAAAAACAAAGACGGAGAAAATGGTGAGGTGGTGAGGAACAAGTCAAGGTTGGTTGCTCAGGTCTGTAGTCAGAAGGAGGGTATAGACTATGAGGAGACATTTGCTCTTGTAGCCCGTTTGGAGGCAATTAGGATCCTTCTAGCCTTTTCTATGTCCAAAGGGTTCAAATTGTACCAAATGGATGTGAAGAGTGCCTTCTTGAATGGGTTCTTAGAAGAAGAAGTCTATGTGAAGCAACCATCATGCTTTGAGAATGCAGAGTTTCCACACAAGGTGTATAGGTTGAGAAAGGTGATGTATGGGCTGAAACAAGCTCCCCGTGCTTCGTATGGCCATTTGAGGGGGTTCTTGTTCAGCAAGGGGTTTGAGATGGGCAAGGTAGACAAGACTCTTTTTCTCCTCTGGCAGGGTGATGATATCCTAATTGTCCGGGTATACGTGGATGATATTGTGTTTGGCGGCTCGTCCCACTCTTTGGTTGTGAGGTTTGCAAAGGATATGAGTGAAGAATTCGAGATGTCAATGTGTCACACCTGTTTTCCAAAGAAAACCAAGTGCAAACATATACGCATGCCAGGATCAATTTTCATGCATATAGTTGACATAAGTGAATAACAGAAACAATATTACGTAAGAAAAAGGGAGATTATCAGAGTATTACGCTATATCCTTGAAATGAAGACACCAAACATCACAGGCAGTCGACTGGGGGTTGCATACGCCAAGAACCAACAACATCTTCAGAAGACTCCAGAGTAGCTTCCTCCTTCTGAGCAACATTGTTTATAGCAAGGGTGAGCACTTGTCGTACTCAGCAAGTGTGGGGAAAGAATGAATGCAAAGGCTTTATAGTGGACTGGCTCAAAGCATTTAAGAAATTTTAGTTGGTTAAGTTTTATTAGCACCTGATTACTGATAAAGTATAAGTTTATACCAACCCACAATTAAGCATAAAGATAAAATATACACCATGAGCACATGGCAAGCATAACCATAACACATATCACAATTTAAGTCCATCTTCAAGTTCGGTTATCATGTGAGGGTCCAGGCCGCTCTTGACCGTGAGCACGGCTAATCGATTAGTTTAACACTCTGAAGAGGTTGTACACTTTCACCACAAGCAGCGTAAAAGCTCCGAAGAACTTTGAACCCAACCACGCGATGCCGGCCAAGCACCAGACCACACTACCGAGGAGTGGTTGCATAGGGACGCTACAAGGCCTTTACAAAGGTTCTCCAACAAGTAGTGACCCACAAGGTCTGAATCAGTTAGCAAGGTATAAAGTCCCCTAGCAGGTCGATACCCCACCACAAAAAGAATAACTCACCCAACCGCCTCCTAGAGCGAGTCCATACCCCACAGTACCGTCGATCCCTTGTCCTTATCAGGTAAGATCACCCCAAGCTAAAGTTCCTAATTATTCAGCCAAGACCATTGCCCATTAGTTCTTGTGGTTGTACTGTTTTCCTGGGTGGTTCTCCATATTCCGATTAAACATAGTGATCTTGTATTAAAATTATCATAAAGGAGCAGAGAGCATAAAATGATAACCATGTTGATTATTACCAATCCAGTTGAGCAGACTAAGAAATATCTACCATCAATATTAATTAAAACTGGGTTCAAGATAATGGTCAAAAGAGGCTAGTCATCCTTAATAGGAACCCATCAAAATTAATGCAAAGAAATGCAATGAGTGATTAAATATAATTCTTAGGACAAAAGATCAAGGACACACTTGCCTTTAACCAAAGTAGTTGTTGCTCAGATTGTCTTCACCTTCAAGCTTTCGAAGCTCTCAAACAACGTTCCTTCTACTCGCATCAATCATCGGGCACCAGCATACAAAGCAAACAAACAAGCATAACTAAGAACAATGCACCAATCAAAAAGGAAACTTTAAAAGAATGCACTAAAGGACAGGCTCGATTAGATGGATCACTAAAGAACACAAAGTGTTTGGAAGGGAAAGGCTTGGTTAACTTTGAAGAGATGGTCGCGGAAGATTGAGCAAGGGCCGGAAAGATCACACTAAGATAGAGCTCAATTCTAATGGTTACGCAAGCGCAAGAAACGCTAAAAACAGAACTAAGCTCGAAACTAACGTGGGATCATTATTAAACAACCAGAGACTACGCTTTGCATATTTTAATTAAGAAATCATGTGAAAGAATATTTCAGAGATTCCTATGTTACCATTAAACAAGTTATATTTAATTAAGGAAATCGCGATAAACCTAATCATATTTTATTTATAACATTCGAGTAAAAGTTATGTCAAATTAACAATTACTTTAGAAAGATAAAGCAAGTATAAGATATCTAAACGAGTAACTTTATGTCACGTGTTCAACTTATAAGATTTGATGAGCAAAACAAGGTTGCAGGGACCTTGTTGGAATTATCTATAGACTTGGAGGGCTAGCAGAAAAGGTTTGCAAGACACAATAAACAGTGCTCGCGAAACTGATAAAGCTTAGGGTTAGATCTGCAAAACGGCTTGGGTGGGATTTAGTTGTGAAGATCTAAAAGATCTAGGGGGTTTTGCGGGAATTAACAAGACACATAACTAGATCTAATGATTACTGGCTCTTGCAGGGGCCTTTTTGCAAAACCGCCACCTTATGTTCTTCCTCAGGCCTGGGCGCACAAGAGCAACAGGAGGGGGGCGGTGGCGGCCCTGGTGGTTGCGCTCGCTGGCGCTTTGGGCAGCTAGCGGCTTAGGCGGATGGCGCAGGAGGTAGGGGAGTTCAAGGGGACCCAAAAGATGTGCTTACCAGCGGAGGGGAGGAGCGGGAACGGCCGGAATTTTAGCAGGCGGTGGCACTCGGGATGACCGGCGGTGGTCGAGCGTAGCGACGGAGCTCTGGTGGTCGATTGGCGATGGAGAGCAGGCTTACCGCTTCGATTCGTCGTTGCGGTTCCCATGGACCCACCGACTTGCTACAGGAACGCCCCTAGCCGGCGCATCGGCGAGCGAACCGGCGGCGGCTTGGCAGGGCGGCGGCGCTCGTCTTCCGGCGGGCGGCGTCGCACGACCGGCCGGGCGGTGCGGGCGCTAGGGCACCGCAAGGCCGGGTGCGCACCCCTTTAAACTGCGCGGGACGCGAGGTCCCCTTGGCACGCACGCCAATAAAATCGGTGGCGGCGCCCTGGCCTTGTCCGCCATGGACACTAGCCACGGCCGGGGTACGGGCCTGGATGGGCTCCGCGCGGCTCGGGCCGGCGCTGGGCTGAAACTGGCTGGGCCAAGGTGAAAGAGCAAATGCGCGAGAAGAGTTTGAGGAGCTTCAAGAGACTTCACTCGGTGGATCGAAGGATAGGGGTGGGCTGCGAGTTGAGGGTGTTGGGCTGCGACAGGCCCAAGAATAAAAGGGGCGGCGGTGGACTTCGGAAGTTTGGGCCGCAAACAGCTTTGGGCCGAAAAAGGAAAGGAGAAACGAAATTCCTTTTTATTTTCAGAAAGCATTTTCGTGAAAAACAAAATAATCTAGAAATAGCTAGATAATTCCTTAAAGCCACGAAAAATATTCTGAAAGTCCCAAAAATTTCAGGAAAATTCCCAGAGCTAGATTAAGACATGAACAATCCAAATAAAGCATTTGGAGCCCCTGAAAAAGATTTTAGAGCATTCTAATAAATAGAAATAGCTCAAGGAAAAATAAGAGTAAATTCCAGAAAAATCCAGAAAATTCTCGGAAGGATTTGGACAGCTCCTAAACCCGTTTTCGAAACCTTTTACACTCAAGAACCACTAGATGCATCGACATGAATGCAACACACATACCTTGTTATTTAATTTAGAAAATCAAGCAATGGATTTTCCTACGCTATATTCCCTTTAAAGAAAAATAAATGTTGGAAAAGTTTTAAAATTATGAGAAAATTGTTATTTAATTATTCTCTCTATTCACATCCTGAAATTGAAAATTTCAGGGTGTGACACTATGATGGGAGAATTGCAGTTCTTTCTTGGGCTTCAGATCAAGCAGGTGAAGGAGGGAACCTTTGTACATCAAGCCAAGTACACGAAGGACATTCTCAATAAGTTCAAGATGGACGACTCGAAGCCTCTGTCGACACCGATGAGTACAACTACAGCACTTGACGCGGACAAGGACGAAGAGCCCGTGGACTAGAAGGAGTACCGGAGCATGATCGGCTCCTTCTTGTACTTGATGGCGACGAGGCCGGACATCCAATTTTCTGTGTGTCTGTGCGCTCGTTTTCAGGTGTTGCTGGGCCGTCAAGCGGATCTTTAGGTATCTTCGATACACTACTAAGCTCGGTCTTTGGTACTCGGCGTCCTCTTCCCTTTTGCTTCTTGGTTTTTCAGATGCCGACTTTGCGTGGTGTCGAGTCGATAGGAAGTCGACTTCGGGGACTTGTCAGTTTTTGGGTTCGTCAATTGTTTCTTGGTCTTCTCGCAAACAGTCTAGTGTAGCTCAGTCTACCACAAAAGCTGAATATGTTGCTGCTACTAGTTGTTGTTCCCAGCTGCTTTGGATCACATACACGCTGAGTGATTTTGGTGAGGAGTGTTCCTATGTACCTCTCACGTGTGATAGCACGAGTGCCATTAGTGTTGCCAAAAACCCCGTGCTTTCACTCCAGAACCAAACATATAGAAGTGAGGTACCCCTTTCTGAGAGATAATGTTGAGAAGGGAAACATAGACCTCGTCCATGTACCTACAGAAAAGTAGCTTGCCGATATCCTAACCAAGCCTTTGGACCAAGCTACATTTGCTCGTTTGCGAGGATAGCTTGGAGTTGTTTTTCCTTTTTGATCTTCGGTTGGGAGGGTTGATGTACATATGCATGTTGCACCTTCATTTTCATATCATATCATGTTTGCATCTTTGTATCATAGACTGCATGTGTAACATATGTCATGGAGATGTGCTTTTATTATATGCTTTACTCACTATGATATGCTAGAGATGAGATTATGACCTTGCTTGTGAAGCTCATGAGATGTATAGCTATGCTCTTGGTAGCTTGTGGAGAAGCCTAAGCTTCTTTTTGCCGCAAAGGCACTTCATGTACCATATTTAATTCGTAAACCATGAAAATGGTATGTGATATACCTATGCTTGAAAATTTGCTTCCATGTCATAATGCTTTAAATTCCTTGTCTTGGGTGCTAAACCGTTGCATGATGTCCACCAATGGGATGTCTCATATCTAGAAGTGGACACATATCTCGATGGTTTTGACGTGACATGAGATAGCTTGTAGGTGTTTGTGATGACCTTGTGGTGAGAATGTATGACCTTGCATGAAGTTTGTGAGTTATATGTTGTATGTGCTCCTTTTGATCATGTTTAGGTTCTATGCTCATGAGAGGGAATTTATTGTGAGAAATGCTTCATTTTCACCATGGCTATGTCACTTGCTTATGTGTCCCTTTTGTATCTTGTTAGCGATGCTTGTGCTCCAATTGAGGCTATCTTGCTTGTCTTTCTCTCAATTTTGGCATGCTGGAGTGCTCGTTGTATATTTGAGAAGCACATGCTTGCATTTGTAGACTTGATTCATGCACTACTAACAAGGGGGAGGAAAGTACCCAATTCATGTTTCCAGGGGGAGTTTTGCATCAAGGGAAGAAAAATTGGGAGAAATGCATTTGTTCAGAGGGAGCTTGCATTCATGCATTTGGGAGCTATTTTTCGCCTAAATTTTAGTTGTGCTCTATTGCCGATGGTGTCGAGCCCTTTTGCCTCACCTTGAGGAGTCGGCAATTTCGGAGCATTTTTTCTCGGTTGTGTCGAGTCGTTGCCCTTGTCTTAGGGGACCGAGTCACTCAAGTGATCTTTTCTTGGCTTTTGTTTGGCTTTTGATCACTTGCTTGAGTTTTTCTTTCATTTCATTTCTTTTTCTCTTTTCTCCGAATTAGTTACTTGTGTGTGTTGTCAATGCACTCATCAAGGGGGAGATTGAGAACCGGAGCATTTGAGGACCGGTGGATGGTCGGTCCTGTCTGTGATGAGTGATTGACAACATGGTGTGGACTGACTCTTGGCCGAGTATTGCAGGTGCAGGTTGCGGCTTGATTTGCGTGTGCAGGTGAAGAGTGGGCGTGAAAGGTATATGCCTTGCAGGGCCTCCGTGGAGTGGAGAGACAAGTAGGCCTGACTCGAGGGACCCAGTGGCCAGCGTGGTCAAGTGCAGGCTGCATGGTGGCAAGAAAAGCAAGACGAAGTCGTCGATCGGAGCCGGTCTAGAGTAGCGGCTCACATCCGGAGTCTGCACACAGGGTTTGCGGCGGTTCACCAGAAACCGTCAGGTTATTTGGTTGAGCCACAAAACCAAGACCGGAGGCTCAGCGGGCAGAGACGGGATCCGGGCGCACCGAGAAGCTTCGATGACGGCAGACGCGTGGCGGGATCACAGGTCTTGCGTCTGGAGGACGCGGTCTGCGGCGACGGCATGGTCGTGCGATGAAGAGGAGTGCTACATGACCTATTTGCCACTGAGGGGTTGTATCACAACTTAAGTGTTAGGGGTAGTGTGGTCTTTTGCCTCGCCCGGAGGGGCTCATATATTAGCTCTAGGGTTTCCAGGCAAACTATCCATCCGGACTGCTTCTTATTTCCTTGCTCTATAGGGTTAGACTTTTTCCTTCGTTCTTGTAAAGAATCTGACCTCCGAGTGGATGGAAGCTTTCATGGTTGCGTCGATTACCGTTTTGTAGCTCGTTGGATTTTCGTGTCTTTTTCGATCTATTTTCATTGA